>OX463298.1:10604169-11899503 GCA_949820665.1 Scrobipalpa costella
GAAATTTTGAAAATGGAACACACATATTTTTATTTACAAGTAATCATATTTTCAAAAAAGATTCTAACTGGCCAGTCTGCCATATATAAAAACTATTTATCGCAATACTTTCTGAGTGGCCTGGTAGATTTCAATTTTAGTTTTAGCTGGTGGTATCTAGAATCGAGACAAATATAGGTATACTCTGCGCTATTTTAATTTCTGGAAAATAATTCTTCTACATGTATTTTCCTTACAGGACAGGACTAATGAACCTCAGAAATTGTATATCAAATCTTGATTAGAAAAGTTACAAACATGCAATGCAACGATACGAATTATTAATCCTTCACAGAACATGACCGACTGAAACTGGCCTCACCAATAATTTAGTTTTTCGATTTGGTAGCCGTGAGAGCTGTCATCAACTCAATAGAGTATTCGATTACATGCGGCATTCGTGGAATTGCGACCGATGACCAAATATCCAGTTCGATTCGGTTTCCAGTCGCGCAGCAGATTGAAAAATGTTGTTGTATTTTTATTTCGCCCACCTCTGCGTAGATATCGGCGAGCGCATTATAAAGATTAAAACCTGCAGTTGCGAGCGAGCTAATTAATCCGACGTAGCATAGATACCTGTACGCGATGTGAATGCAATTACTCCAGCCGCAGTCACGCTCTATTCTCGCAGGGTCTACTAGCTGCACATTTTTTAAATTAACTAAAGTGCTAGTGGAACAATTGCGGTTTATTTTACGGAAAAGAATCTTTGCTTCCATCAGTGATCGCTACAAAGCGGAGGTAGGCTCCGCAAGGGGCTGACTGGCTCGCAACCAGCCTCTCACCGGAGTTCGGCGCCAAACAGCTTGCTGTTTTCCGTCGGTGCATGAGATTTTCAGTGTCAGGTGCCTGTTAGGCATTTTTTGGGTGAGCACGCTCCATCGTCGACTCTGTCTGTATCTAAGGTCAAGAGCAAATCCAAAAGAAAAAGGATTCTGTGCCGAAGTACGTTAAGCCGTCGGTTCCGGTTGCTGTCTTTGATACTGATTGTTACTCAAAACCATGTCAGAGGCTTAATAACTAGCTGTGCTACTGGGCGGTTTAAAAATCTGACACCAGGGTTCATCGGGTCATTGTTCGACTCGAGAATCCACTCGCTAAGAAGAAGAAGCAAACCTATTTCTAATAAAAAAAAAGTAACCTGCAAATGTTTTAATTACAGCCCGTCACGGGATACGATTAGCCGTGTGTTGCAGGTTATCATTCTGGCAGCGGGCACTCGCGTTCCAGCTGATAGGCAATAGACACGAGCGATTGAGCCCTCGGCAAATACAATAGCGACCACTGAGCATATGATAGCGACTGAAGCGGAAGGTTGTATGGACCCAATCGAACCGCCAACGGAACGAGACGACCCTAGTAAATATTATTCTGTATCTTCTGTTTAGCTTTTGAATGATATGGCTTGGATACTTTTTCATTTGTAAGCAATAATGTGTTCCAAAATATTTCAAGAATTTCTTATTTACATTCTACGTAAATTTACTCATACATTAAGTAATAACGTGCTTGCAAATTCCAAATAATAAATTCTTTTCGGATATTACTTTACAGACCACCTGAAAGAATTCCCACATATTCTTAAAACGGCTTTATCCAGCGGCTCAGACGATATGTGTTTTTAAAATCCCTTCTGTAATAAATTATTCCCAGCGTATCTAACGGCCTGGGAGCGTAAAACACAATTTCACTTACTATTTTTAGAGAAAAGAGTAGAAACTCCCATTTGTTTTCTGTTTTAGTACCAAAAGGTTCACATTATAAGACTTTGATAAATGTAGTGAATTAAGCATATTTTCATTGTAAGAATTCCAGTATTACTTAATAATGCAAATCATTAAACGAATTATAATTTAGGCGATGGGCTGACAACCTGCCACTACAACAATATGCCTTAAAATCTATCTTAAATAACGCTCAAAACTTTGTCAGACGTGGCGGAGTGACCTTTGTTTGGGTCGTTTGCGCTCTGCCTACCCCATTTTGGATGAAGGCGTGATTATATTTATGTATGTATTGAACGAAAGAGATACCAAACACTTGACTCTAAATTAGTCTAGGTCAATGGTGACTGAGACAGAGTTTACGATAGAGCGAGCACACTGTCTTATGCCCCCAGCATGGGTATTCTTCTACTGAATGTTTTGCGCTGAACTGGGTCTGTCTACTGAGCCTGCCACCGTCATGTGGCATCGTTTATACTTGCTATGATGTGACTTTTACAGATGCAAGAATGAAATTTAGTTTCGATTATTGACTGTCCATTGCTCTCCTAACAATATTTCTTGAAGAAACGAGGAAAATTTTGCCACCGATAAAATGATATCACTAAAATCTTCTTGCTCTTTGTACAAAGTGCTCGCTTGCTCCCGTGCAATCTCGCCACATGTATTGTCACAAGTGATGAAGTGCCGATTCGCACATCAGCCGCTCTTAGAAAGAGATCGTCTCCATTTCCGCGCATCGATCATAACGCGACAGGGAAGGGGGTCCTCTAATTCTGATAGATCGCGCACATATTCATTACATGCGACCCCGTAATTTGTTTAGTTGGCGACGTTTTTGAGTAATAGCGGCGGAATATTTGCATCACAAGACATAAGAAGAAGAGCCCGATGGTATAGTGGATAGGGCCGCTGCCTCCTGAGCGGGGAGGTCGTGGTTCGAATCCCACCACGTACCAATGTGTTTTTCGGTTTTCGAATTTCATATGTACGTTTATTCGGTGCTTTTTCCGTGCTTCGGAAGGCACGTTAAGCCGTTGGTCCCGTTAATATCTATTTATTTATTGAGACGCACACAACAGTTTACAATAAAAAATGCTTAGCTAAAAAAAAATACAATATATTGTTCCAAATTGTGAAACCAACAAAGTGTCGTACAGCTCGAACAATCATTCAGATATGTTAATACTTATTAAAATATATATATGTATATATGTATGTTAGTAATTCTTAATATTAAAGTGAGTATTTTTCATAACCATGGTTGTGAATTTGGACTGTGTTGAATTTGAACAACAGAGCGCTTAAACCGGACTGGGTGAGAATTGAAAACATCTATATCGGTTTCTTTTTAATTAGCTCATTATATAACCTGCACATTCTTATAAGGGAATATCGTTTAATACCACAGATATTAGTCGTTAAGCCATATCAGAGGCCAGTGCTTAGCATTGGCGGCTTGAAAACTCTGACCTAATCTAGGATTGGGTCTGGTTTCCCTTCTGGGTTGCGGAGGTCAGATGGCAGTCGCTCTGTGTAAAAACCAGTACCGTCGTTCTATCCCCTGGATTAGGTAGCCGACCCCGTGAGATATGGTATAAGGCTAGGGAGATGATGGAGATGATGATTTGCATCACAAGACATATCTTCTGTAGAACTCGCAATAATTTTCAATCATTTTAATAATAGCTTACTGGCTGAGTCTACCCGCAACCACGGCTCGTGTAACCACGCCACGACGTTGGTGTCAAGGTAAGAAGTCTCAACTTGAGATTGACAGCCAGTTTGTTTTCGTATTAGAAATGTACAAAGTACTTACAGTAAAAAGTGGCTTGTCAAATGCATACTTAATCCATATTGCTCTCAATCTTGAGATAGCTTTACAAATACGAACCTTAGTATATCATTCGAGTCCGTAATTTAGTTTAGAATCCATAGTTGAAGAAAGATTAAAGTTTATTAAGTAAGCACATTTTTTTCAAGGTCATTATAAAAAAACAAAAGTTTTAAGTAAACGAAGATTCAATTTCACGGAGCGTTTTATAAGCGATAAAAATGTTGCGAGGTGTCATTTAGCTGATATACTCTCAACTTTACTAGTTTTTGTTACATCTCTCAAAAATGAAACCTTAGTTCTATTTAGTTTACCTTGTTATTAGATCCTATTTAATTGAAGTATTAAAATTATTAAAAACATGTGACATCACGAAGGATGGTAAGATGTTATCTACCAACGCCTAATTCTTGTAAAATATCGTTGACAAAGAACCTCTACATTTCTTTAAGCCGTTTTTCGTTCCATTTTATTTCTAAGTTCTTAAAAACGTGGTAAATATTGGCTCGGATAGGCGCTAGTATACGATCCCGCTCATCGGCGGCGCGGTCTGAGTGCAAAGGCGTGTCGGGTCCGGCGGCCGCCGTGAAAATGCCGCCGGAAAATATCACCCTGATGGAACCTTAATGTTTCCGACTTGGCCCACGCCTCTCGCGGTCAAAAAGGTCTTCGATAGCTACAATATTTTCCTTCAAATAATGTACTGACAAACAAGTCTTTTGTGTATAAAATTGTTTACTACTTTACAGTTTTAATTTGAATTTGTAATGATATTTTTGTTTGTTTTCAAATTGAATCCGAATTTGGGTGCAAGAGAACTCATTTACGCTTGCGGTTGTTGCGGACGGACGCGGACTTGGTGAGCCACTGTGGGCGACACGGGAACACGAGATTGATGTGCGGTTTACCATCGTGTCTTACCTTAAAATTGCAACGCATTATCTGTCTCATAATTAAAACTTGTTTAATGTTATGTAGTAACCCTGTAAATACTCTAAAGATTTTACAAAAACATTCAATTATAGAATGAATTCCATTTTACAAAAAAAAAGTCTATAAAAGAACTATAACTTTGAAGAACCATTTTCTTTTGTTCTTTATATTATAGATGATTAAACTTCTTCAGTTCAGTATGAATTGAATAGAAAATAAGTATACTAGCAAAGAGATTGTTATGAATCGGGCTCTCGGATCTTGAGATTAAATCCATGCCCTGAGGTACACTCTCCGCGGAACAGACTCCACTACTCACGGATGAAAAATGAAACCATTATCATGATTTCACTTGTCATTTCCTCCACAAAACTACTCGTCACTATTCAAACGCTTTCCGGTGAATAATTTAGCATTATCAAGTTTCACGCGCAACAGCAAAATTTCATCGCGCAATTTTTCCCCAGTCGTAAACAATTTGCGGGCAGGGAAGCCAATGCTGCGCGTAAAAACTTCTTTTGTGGGTCGTTACACAATGAAATTAACAATAAGCTCGGTAGAAACAAAGAAAGTACCTAAGTTGATAAATAAAAAATATGCCAAGGGACAAATGAAGGAGAATGCGAATAAAGAAACTTGGAATTGTGTAAAAGTTTTTGTCTTTTAAATGCGAAATTTTCTAATTGCGGTAAATTCTCTTATTTGTTAACTTCAGTGATCTTTTAATTGGTTAAATATAAACCACGGTTAATTTCAAATAATTTATTGGAAAATTGTTATCTGGTGATCCGTGATCCGAGTATCAGATCGCTGAGAGCTAAATATTCATAAACAAAGATATTGTGATAGCGGCCGCCTCAGCAATTACGGCGTGATATTAAAACTCAATTAAAATTTGTTTATCACGGCTCGAAAGCGATTAAAAGTTTAAACGAAGCTGCGCCGATGTAGTCCGCCGCCTTAACGAAACAGTTTGTTTACGTAACTAGTGTTTCAACTCTGAACCCGAGTCACTGGGAGTCTGGGCGCTGTGCCCACCTTAGGTGATAACTCCCTTTAAAGTTTTGTACATCTTAAAAGTTAATTAAGTAAAAAACACAAGCAAGGAGGACGGACTGGAAATTCAAGCAATGGTCCCTTCCAACGTCCATTTTGCACAGTATCCCTTCGAAAAAGTTTGTGTGTAATTCGTTGTAAAATTTTGACAGGATAACGCTCTACAAAGCCAAACTACTTTTTTTTCGAATTGTAAGTAAGAGTTATGCTTATAAATCATCATATCAATGTCCCTTTGTATTGTTTATTATTATTATTTTTAAGTGTAAAAGCATACGTTTCAAATATAAATATTGTTTTATACACAGCCTCAATCTTGTACACAATTCCCTGTGTCATAGCACAAAGCATCTCCCCTTTTTGTCGCCGCCTCAATGAGATCCCGGCAACTGTTGCTCTTATATCGAATCATGTAACATTCAATACGTTTTCTTTCTTGTGAGGGTTACCCTGTCATACTGCAGACTCTTATAAAACAATGAAGCTTTTCAAAGATATTTGAGCTTCAAATATAATTTAACATGATTTCTTTAATTTAGATAATATGATGAATGAGTCGTCACCTAATGGAAAAGATTATGATTATTTTATACGCGACATTAAAACAAATGTAAATCATTTATGTTAATTGAAAGTGGAGGCTCGCACCCTAATCAAATTACGGGACAATAGAGAATTTAACTATTCACATAAAACATTATGAAGTTCGTTTTATTTGACAAAGCTTAAAATTTCTCGTTATAAAATAAGTTTTGTTTCAACAGTGTTTATAAGGTAATTGAATAACACTTTTATTTTAAAGGCAATGTTGCACCACCAAAAT
The DNA here is from genome assembly GCA_949820665.1 of Scrobipalpa costella. Lineage (NCBI taxonomy): Eukaryota > Metazoa > Arthropoda > Insecta > Lepidoptera > Gelechiidae > Scrobipalpa > Scrobipalpa costella. The sequence goes on from OX463298.1 coordinate 10,610,582, forward strand.
ATTTTGAGACATTTCCGAATGAATACTAAAAATAAAAGTTAGGTATACTTAACAAAACACAAACGTAAGTAAGAGTAATGTATCCTATCCGCTGGATCACACACCCCTCTCTTCCCCCTCGCACCCCCACGCCGTAGCCACTAATGTTTATTGTAAAGGCAACAAACAACCTCCAATCAAACTAACGCCCGACCGCGATCCATCTCCAGCGAAGAAATATTGCGTTCCTTACGCTGAGTAGAGATAGCCATAATCACATGTTAACATCACAATCCTTTACCTGAGGATAAGTTTTTCTGAGGAATTAAAAAGTAGGTAGCCTAGTCCAAAGTTGCAAAGTTAAAAAGTAGGTTGACTGACACCAAGCAGCTTGCTGAGGTACGTGGATTAGTGGAGATAAAATGTTACAACAAAGTCGAGAAAAAAACGATTCTATAAAAGAAAAGTACCTGCCCGAATTCAAATAGATATTACGAATTACTTATTCATTTTATATTACACATAGACAATAATTAAAATCTTATTAAATGCATGTATGTTAATGTATTTGTAGCGGGTTTTGCACAGGCACGTAGCACTTTGGCTACAATGACTACGAAATAGTGAAGCATATCACAACAATAAGTCTACCTGCTGTAGTATATACCCCAAAAATGGGCTTAAATCTAGACTCAACCGGCTAAACCAAAAATTAAAATATATCTGTCACTTTCAGACTAAAAGCATTGGAAAGGGACAAAAGATCTATTTTGTCCGGTTTTAGATTTATAATCGGTAATTTTATGTCAGTTTTATCCGCCTTCATATGATATGGCATTTCCATAAAAATTGACAGAAATACAGGGGTAACGTGCAAATGCGCGACAAAATCTTGCGGACAAAGTGTAAACACATAGAGTATAAATCACCTGACCTTTTACAATTTCATTATTTTGAAAGTGACCGATAGATTTTACATACATACATACATATAATCACGCCTTTATCCCTAATGGGGTAGACAGAGCGTAAACGACGAAAACAATGGTCGTTCCGCCACGTCTGACAAGGTTTAAGGGTTATTCAAGATGGATTTGTACGTATATTGCTGTAGTGACAGGTTGTCAGCCCATCGCCTACATTGCAATATACTGAAACCCTCGGATCCCTTAGCTGACTTTTACAACATGCCCGGGAGAAAATGCAGCTGGCACATTCTAAATTTTTCTCTCGCTCCCAGGCCAGCATGGAAGTTATAGTTCGATAGATTTTAATTTTAGTATAAGCCGGTGGTATCTAGAATCGAGCCCAATATCCGCTCTAATTCGAAACAAGTTTCCTTTCTGTACCAGTTATAAATATTATTCCTGTAACTCCAGTAATCACTGAAAATTAAATTCTGATTTAACTTACTGCACCCTACAAAATTGTTTAACCAAACAATTTAACTTTACCGATGTCCAATCTCGGGGCTCACAAATCAAGTTGTGCTCAATAAAATAACAGTTAAAACAGTTATAATAAATAAGCAGCAATCGTGATGTTGGGGCGCAGAGTTTGCGGTCGCCACTCGGCTGTGAACACAGGCACGGATTAAGGTTCTAGGCGGACTTTCATTTCATATGATTTTGATCACAGTTAAGAAAACTGCCTCTGTAGTCAAGTGATCAGGATCCATGGGCTTACGATCCGGAAGCCCTGGGTTCGATTCTTAGGGGGAAACACAAAGTTGATATTTGTCAATTTATCACTTTGTGAGGTTTTCCCCAGTTTGGTTAGGATATTGCAGGCTGAATCACCTGATTGTCGGTCCCGGTCACTATCTTTAATAGTGGTCGTTATTCAAACCATGTCAGATGCCTAATAGCTGTGCTACTAGGCGGTGTGAAAACTCTGACACCAGGGTTCTTCGGGTCGTTGTTCGACTCGAGAATTCGTAACCTAACACAAAATTGTCAACACTCCTGCTTGACTACAGAAGTATGTGTTCCATTCCAAGGTCATTTTTTATAAAACTTTTACAAACATCCAGTTTCCACCTTTTAATAGGTAAGGAGTTGGTGTAGAAAACATTGCAAAGTAAAATCACAACTTGACTCTACCTCCAGCCTTGGTTATAAATTCAAACATCATTGAATCATCATCTCCCTAGCCTTATCCCGTATCTCACGGGGTCGGCTTCCTAATCTAGGGGATTGAACGAGGGTACTGGTTTTTACACAGAGCGACTGCCATCTGACCTCCGCAACCCAGAAGGGAAACCAGACCCAATCCTAGATTAGGTCCAGAGTTTTTCAAGCCGCCAATGCTTAGCACTGGCCTCTGATATGGCTTAACGACTAATATCTACGGTATTAAACGATATTAATCGGGACCAACGGCTTAACATGCCTTCCGAAGCACGGAAAAAGCACCGAATTAACGTACATATGAGATTCGAAAACCGAAAAACACATTGGTGGGATTCGAACCACGACCTCCCCGCTCAGGAGGCAGCGGCCCTATCCATTACACCATCGGGCTCTCTTCAAACATCATTGAATGACATATCCAAATCATGAGAGAATTAAGATAATAATTATTAGTAGTAATAAATCCATAAAACAGGCTTCCCCTACCAGGGGAACCAATAATGGAGTTCAATCTTACTTTAACGAGATAATTCTCTGTTAAATAAGTGCCTACCCCGTTAGGGAAAAAGGCGTGATTTTATTTATGTATGTAAATAAGTGTTGATTTGAAGGAATTGTAGAAATTAACTTCAATAAAAGATATGACAGGATAGTGAAGAATATCGTTTTTGACAACATGTCCAGAAAAAGAACCAGCGTAAACCCACTCTATTTTACTTACTCCGGGTATGGCACTAAAGAAGTTTAATCATACTTTGACGAGTGAATTAATCCTCTTTTAATAAGTGTTGATGCGTTCCGGGGCCCACGAGCAGGGCGCCTTCAGCAATTAATATCCTTGAATAGTATTCCTTGTGTAAACTTACTAACTAGCAGAACCTAATGTAGACCCCTACCCCATTGCACTGACGCCAGCCCTGGCAATAAAGAAGTTCAATCGTACTTTAACGAGTTAATCCCCTTTTAATAAGTTGATGCGCACCGCAGCCCCCAAGCAGGGCGCCCTCAGGAATCAATATCATTGAATGGTATTCCTTTTGACAATTTAGTAACTTGCAGAAAACCCAATGAAGACCCCCACCCCATTTCTCTGACGCCAGCCCTGGTAATAAAGAAGTTCAATCGTACTTTAACGAGTTAATCCCCTTTTAATAAGTTGATGCGCGCCGCAGCCCCCAAGCAGGGTGCCCTCAGGAATCAATGTCATTGAATGGTATTCCTTTTGACAACTTAGTAACTAGCAGGAAACCTAATGAAGACCCCTACCCCATTTCACTGACGCCAGCCCTGGCAATAAAGAAGTTCAATCCAACTTTAACGAGTTAATCCCCTTTTAATAAGTTGATGCGCGCCGCAGCACACAAGCAGGGCGCCCTTAGGAATCAATATCATTGAAAGGTATTCCTTTTGTAACCTTAGTAACTAGCAGGAAACCTAATGTAGACCCCTACACCACTGACCCCAGGCTTGGCAATAAAGAAGTTCAATCCTAATTTAACAAGTTAATCCCATTTTAATAAGTACTGATGCGCGCCGCAGCCCACAAGCAGGGCGCCCTTAGGAATCAATATCATTGAAAGGTATTCCTTTTGTCAACTTAGTAACTAGCAGGCAACCTAATGTAGACCCCCACCTCATTTCACTGACGCCAGCCCTGGCAATAAAGAAGTTCAATCGTACTTTAACGATTTAATCCCCTTTTAATAAGTGTTGATGCGCGCCGCGGCCCACAAGCAGGGCGCCCTTAGGAATCAATATCATTGAAAGGTATTCCTTTTGTCAACTTAGTAACTAGCAGGCAACCTAATGTAGACTCCCACCTCATTTCACTGACGCCAGCCCTGGCAATAAAGAAGTTCAATCGTACTTTAACGATTTAATCCCCTTTTAATAAGTGTTGATGCGCGATCTTCTATGCTGGACTGGGAGAGATAGAAAAACATAGAATGTTCCAGCTGCCGTTCCTCCCGGGCATGCTGTAGAAGTCAGCAAAAGGGACTCGAGGGTTACAGTGTATTGTAATTTAGGCGATGGGCTGACAACCTGTCACTATAGCAATACACATTACAATCTAAAATTGCCCTCAATTTTTGTCAGACATGGCGAAAGCGCCTTTTACGAGGAGTTTGACGCTCTGCATACCCCGTAAGGGATAAAGGTATATGATGCGCGCCGCAGCCCACAAGCAGGGCGCCCTTAGGAATCAATATCATTGAAAGGTATTCCTTTTGTCAACTTAGTAACTATCAGGCAACCTAATGTAGACCCCCACCTCATTTCACTGACGCGAGCCCTGGCAATAAAGAAGTTCAATCGTACTTTAACGAGTTAATCCCCTTTTAATAAGTGTTGATGCGCGCCGCGGCCCGCGAGCCGGGACCCGCAGGAATCTCATTTCCCCGCGATAACTAGATGGAGTTTTCACTTCTTAACTTTTTATACACTTTCGTCTTTTACTCTAGTATTTTGTTTACAAGACTCATTAATAATTATAACTAAGGTAGATAGTCTCACTTCCCTAATTTCTTTGTAGAAATAAGCTGTGACTGTTGTGTCGTCATTCTTTATTTATTGTCATTTTCATGTAACTTGTGTACAAGAAATAAATAAGGAACTTTAAAAAATCAGGCTTTTTTTTTTATTTGCGTTAGTTTATTTTACTTGGTGCACAATCGAATTCCATGCTGGACTTGGAGTGGTACAAAAAATAGAATGTACCAGCTGGATCTCCTCCCGAGCATGCTGTAAAAATCATCGAAGGGATTTGAGGGTTTCAGTATTGTGCTTTAGGCGATGGGCTGACAACCTGTCACTATAGCAATAAATATACAGATCAATCTGGAATAACTCTCAAAACTTGTCAAATGTGGTGGAACGACCTTTGTTTAGGTCGTTTACGCTCTGCCTATCCCAATTTGGATAAAGGGTACTTGTTTCGGCAGTACATATACAAAAATTGAAAGGATACAGTGATTTTTTTATAATATAATTTCAAAATATTGTAAATCCCAAAAGCCAGTATCAAATAGCTGAGCTTTTGTTTGTGTTACTTATTTTAATGTTATGAATCATGTTTGTACTTTGTATAAAAGTGAACGTTATAAATATTATTAAAAAAATGGGAATAAAGGTGTGATTATACGTATGTACCTTTGCACAATCGATGCATCGCATCGCATGGTAAGGGTGCATTCTATGCTTGATTCTATGCGATTCCAAAAACCCCGGCCGTGGTTTTGTAAACAGGAAGTATTCTTTTATGTCGTCAAATAGGTATCACATAACTCTAACCAATTAGGTAGGTTTAATGATGTTTACTGTGGAAAATTTTCTTATTCCCATAAGAATTCCAATAACAACCAGAGGGCGAAAATCTTGTCGATTATGGGTATTATCTTGGCATAATCCCATATTACACGGTACTATTCCATGCTGGACTGGAAGAGATAGAAAAACATAGAATGTTCCAGCTGCTCTTCATCCCGGGCATGCTGTAGAAGTCAGCAAAAGAGACTCGAGGGGCTTAGTGTATTGTAATTAGGCGATGGGCTGACAACCTGTCACTATAGCAATACAAATTACAATCTAGAATTGTTCTCAATTTTTGTCAGACGTAGCGAAAGCGCCTTTTACAAGGCTTTAAACGCTCTGCCTACCCCGGAAGGGATAAAGGCGTGATTTTAAGTTTTTATGTTTTATGTACACGGTACTACCCATGCTGGCCTGGGAGCGAGAGAAAAACATAGTATGTGCCATTTGCATTTTTTTTTTAATTTATTTTGCTTATAAAGGCATTTTTACAAACCATTTCCTCCCGAGCATGCTGTAAAAACCAGCTAAGCGATCCGATGGTTTCAAGATTTTGCAATTCAGGCAATGGGCTGACAAATCTGTCTTAAGTAACCCTCAACACTTTGTCAGACGTGGCGAAACGACCTTTGCTTTGGTCGTTTCCGCTCTGTCTACCCCATTAGGGATAAAGGCGTGATTATATGTATGTATGTATGTATGTTTATGCACCGCCTACCCTATCAGGGATAAATGTGTGATTTGTTGTATGTATGTAACACGGTACCATTATTATATCACTAAAAGAGTTAATTTTATTGGTATGAGTATACAATGCGGTATTTACAATAACATAATATAAAATTAAAATGAAGGACGGGAAAATACCTAATATCACTAGGTATTTGCTCAATACCCTGTAAGCTTTCAACCACCGCCTACTCATACAATAATGTTTTTGGTAGCCAAGCCAATATACGTTGAAGGGTAAACACGGGGGTAGAAATGTTGTTCCGTCGATTGAGTTAATTTTCGGCGAATCGTTTTTACGCGTTGCCTCACTTGTTGTTACGGTTTATATCACCCGGCGGTATCATCTCCGGGAAATTGTTTCCGGAATCCTTTCGTTCCGTTTGTTGGTGGGAAGTAGAGCATCTCTCGTGAATTGGACGAGTGAATCATGAATAGTTAAAGCGAATGGATTTATGATAAAATAGGTGAAACGAAACGAAAATGAAACTAAGTACAGCAACACACAGGCGTCACTAACTGCGGATAAGGTTGAGCTCAACACGCTGTCAATGCTTTTAGCGACACAAATGCGTCACTATACACGCTGCTGTATTCACCAACGTAGATTTTCTCGCAACGCGCGCGCAGCGCGTAAGGCGACGCATGTGTTTTGTAGGCAATGCAAAATGCATTGATAGTGTGTTGAGCGCAACTTTACGCGCAATAAGTGATGGCTGTGTGTTGCTGCACTTAGAAGACAAGACAGTTTACAAAAAAATATTTGCCTGTAAAATATTGTTAATAATTTCATAATTCGACCAAAAATTAACCTCTACATCGTAAGTCATTAAAAACATTTTAGTTTAAAGCTGCCAACAATCGAAAATCTTGTTTACTCGTATCTGTAGCAAATATCAGTTGAACAAACGAGCACGCTTCGAGATAACGGTGGCCCGCGCGCGAATCATTTCCGCACGTCAATCACACGTCCGTGCGCCGTCCGTGTGCCGTCCGTGAGCCATCCGTGAATGGTCCGTAAACCGTCCGCGGCTGTCAGCTCGTCCGCTAATGAGTTTGCTCCGAATCGCATCTAGATCGCCCCCTCGATGGTAATTATTTTTTATCTATAGGAAACTGACGACGTTAAATGACATTCCATTTCACTTATTTTTTGGACATGGACGTAGCCAATAAAGTGTTTTTTTTTTAGAAATTACAAGACAATTAAAATTGTCAACCTGTATTTTAAGTTTTAAGCAACCTGTGAAACCATGGTAAGTGTGCATCTGTCAGTGGCTGTAATCACTTCAAATTCTGTCAGTGTAGTACCACTGACACATTCGCAATTATCATGGTTTCAAATACAGAGCCGTTTTATAAAAGGGTGACGTAAAATTCCTTCAATTGGCTGCAATATATATCACCCTGACCCCGAATGGGCCTACTCAGGAACATTAGGATGCCATCAGGCGATACTTTCCGGCAGCATTTTCACGTTGGACTGCCGGACCCGACACGCCTTTGCACTCAGACTGCGCTGTCCAGCCAAACGGGACTGTGTACCCTTGTGCCTATCCATCCACGCTGATATTTACCTCCTTTTAAAGTCCCGTTTAGTTCAGTGAAGATACAGAGAATACAAATAAAGTCAGTTGACTACTGACTTTCTTCAAGTGTCGGAAACTAGCCTCATTCCTACCCGACTTGTAACTCAAGTTTCTATAGTAGGTAAACATTATTCGCAAGAAGCTACGATGCAGATGGGAGTAGGTACAGCCGGTAAATAATTATTTTAAGGACAGAGGACGGCCTAGACGGCCGAGTGCTCGTTTCTCTCGTGTGGCAATTGAAGTAAAGTAAGTGTATTTAAAGTAACTTCTATAGTTAATTATAATATTTGATTTGAAATTCTTCCATGCTGGTCTGGGAGCGAGAGAAAAACATAGAATGTGCCAGCTGCATTTCCTCCCGGGCATGCTGTAAAATCCAGCTAAGGGATCCGAGGGTTTCAGTATATTGTAATTTAGGCGATGGGCTGACAACCTGTCACTACAGCAGTATACCTAGAATTCTATCTTAAATAACCCTCAAAACTTTGTCAGACGTGGCGGGACGACCTTTGTTTAGGTCGTTTACGCTCTGCCTACCCCATTAGGGATAAAGGCGTGATTATATGTATGTATGTGATTTGAAATACTTATCTCAGTAAATATTTGCCAATATTATGATAATGCAATTTTGAAAGAAAATTCTTAAATTCGTAACGAAGCTTTACTCTTTGGCTATAAAAAAACCAGCGTCTCGTGAGTTCGGGTAGCTTTCAGTCGAATGACACCTCTGGGCATCCTCGTCGCCCGCCAAACGCCGCGTGAAATTGAAACCAACTTTAGGCTATTTTCTTCCTTGAGAAAATTCTGAACATCAAATTCCCCCCGGTTCTCTGAAACCCTTATAAAAGTTAGCTGAAATCAAGACAATTAACATAAGCCAAAAATTATGCTTGAAATGTTTTGGTTGAGGGTTATGCAAAAATAAACAAATTCCTGTGCGTAAGCTTTGAAAGAAATAAAGTATTTTATTTCTCGAGATAAAGGACAAACTTAATTATAGGGACATTCGAAATAGAAGAATGAAAATCACAATAATAAATGTGGGAAAAAAACAAAAAGAAAAACTTAGAACTCCTTGACTAGTTTATCCAAAAAGATTTCATCCCTACTTTGTGAATGCGGATCTTTTTATTTAATTTTATCCTCTTTGCTATTATTTTTGGTATTACTGGCTGATTTTCCAAAAAAAATGTGTATGAAATTGCCATTTATTTATTAAAAAGAAAACTTCACTTTCTTTTACCCCATATTTTATGGCTGATCCGAGTTAATCGAGAAAAACTGGCCAGTACACCTACTTATTTAAAACTTCTTGGCTAGTTTATCCAAAACATTATCTTTCCAACAGTTAATTTTGAATGTAGAGCAGATTCTTATTGCTATTAAAATTTTTGATTATTTACTGGCTGATGTTCTGCAAAAAAACCAGATGTAATCGACTTTTAAATTTTTAAAAGAAAATGTGAATTTTCTTTTCTTATGTTTTATGGCATTTTCGTGTATTTTTTTTCAGCATTTACAGCCAAGCTTTTTATGACATGAGTTTTAAAACTCCTTGGTTACTTTGTTGCAAAAGTTTTTGTATCAAAAATGGTAAAAAAAAGAGTCTCAGAAGAATCTAATAAAATAAGAAATTATTCAGCTATCTTGATATATACGTATATATAGGCACAGCTAATAACTAATCAGTATCAATCAGCATCATAATAAACAGACGATAAAGGAAATATTATTTACTAGGCTCTCACCGTCCCGTTGGCAGTTCGATCGGCTCCATTCAGCGTGGTTCAGTCGGTATTGTATTTGCCGAGGGCTCAACTGCTCGTGTCCGTTGCCAATCGGCCTGAAAGCGAGTGCTGCCCGCTGCCGGATGAAAACTGCAACACACGACTTATCATACCCTTTGACGTACCGTAATGAAAATATTTATACGAGTAGGATGCTAATGAAAGACACATGATGCTAATGAGTCACTTTCGGGCGCACGAGCACCGCATCGAATAGGAGTCGAAGTAGTCGCCATGGTCAAAATCGGTTGGAACGATCATCATCATCGCTAACGAAAGAGCGCCGGCTAGATGGGTGGACCAAGTCAGGGAGGAGACAGTGAGCACTGTACAGAAACGAACTGAATGGAGAAGAATGACAAAGGCTCACGATCTTCAGCATTGAGGGAAGTACTTAAGAGAAAGAATGGAAGCAAGTATCTTTGTCGTTTTTAACAAAGGACAGATAACACCAAATATTATACACTAGCCTCCCATGGTTACATCGGCGCTTTGATTGGATCAATTCAGCGTGTTTCAGTCGCTATTATTATATTTGCTGAAGGCTCCACCGCTCGTGTCTGTTTCCATTTCCAATCGGGCGGAATGCGAGTGCTACCCGCTGCCTGATGAATACTGCAACACAGGACTAATTATACCCCGTGACGTCCCGCAATGAAAATATTTATACGAATAGGATGCTAATGGAAGAGCGCCGGCTAGATGGGAAAACCAAATCTGGGAGGACACTGTTGGCCAGATACAGGGACCACTGTACAGAAACGAACTGAATGGAGAAGAATGACATAGACTCACGATCTTCAGCATTGAGGGAAGGACTTAAGAGAACGAATTGAAGCAAGCATCTTTGTCGTTATTAAAGAAGGACAGATATCACCAAATATTATTCACTAGCCTCACATGGTTACGCTGGCGCTTTGATTGGGTCAATTCAGCGTGGTTCGGTCGCTATATTATATTTGCTGACGGCTCCACCGCTCGTGTCTGTTTCCATTTCCAATCGGCCAGAACGCGAGTGCTACCCGCTGTCGGTATGAAAACCTGCAACACGGTTAATCGTACCGCGTGACGTAATGAAAACATCTAATAGAAGCAAGATATTTTTGCTTGAATTTACCGTAATAGTTCCACCAGCACTTTAGTTAATTTAAAAAAATATGCAGCTGGAAGTGCACCCTGCGAGAATAGGGCGTGACTGCTTCGCACCGCGTACAGGTATCTGTCTACGTCGGATTAATTAGCTCGCTCGCAACTGCAGGTTTTAATCTTTATAATGCGCTCGCCGATATCCACGCAGAGGTGGGCGAAATAAAAATACAACAACATTTTTCAATCTGCTGCGCGACTGGAAACCGAATCGAACTGGATTTTTGGCCATCGGTCGCAATTCTACAAACCACCGCCGATACCGCATTTAATCGAATACACTATTCAGATGATAACAGCATATTTATTGCATCAAATTGAAAAACATAATTATTGTTGAATCATGGGCGCCGCGCTCGAGCGGGAGTTCCTGGCGCAAGACTGATACTACATCACGAGGGAAGCGGGCAACGACATAGGGACAACGAGACGTACAGAGGGAACGCTCAGAGGGCTGAGGTAGCACAGGATAGGTACACGGGCATGCCAGGGTTTTAAAACGATTTATTTTATAGGATAGGTTTATAAACCCGAGCCCGATGGTGCAGTGGATAGGGCCGCTGCCTCCAGAGCTCCCGCCGCTCCCGGTCGTGGTTCGAATCCCACCACGTTTAATACCGTAGATATTAATCGCTAAGCCATGTCAGACGCCAGTGCTAAGCATTCGCGGCTTGAAAACTCTGACCTAATCTAGGATTGGGTCTGGTTTCCCTTCTGGGTTGCGGAGGTCAGATGGCAGTCGCTCTGTGTAAAAACCAGTACCCTTGTTCAATCCCCTAGATTAGGTAGCCGACCCCGTGATATACGGGATAAGGCTAGGGAGATGATGAATTATTGTTGAATTCTATGAGTGTAGTGCAGATTTAAATTAGATTGTCATCATCATCACTGCATATTAAGTTATATACCTGCTTACTTACAAATTAAATTCACTTCATAAAATATTATGATCATTGGATTAAACAAATATTGACAATGTGGTCGCATACTTATGATCAAAAATAATTTATTAATCTTTTAAACATATATGATATTCCATTGAAGCTAATTCAGTTTAATGACAATTTAATTGTAACGTTATTCGTATTTTGGAGTGTTCCACATGTCGTCTTCTTAGACTAGAGCAAAGAGCAAAACATTTTAAAAATAGTATACCTACCTACAACACTATTTATTTAACAATTTATTGTACACAAAAACATCATAAAAACAGGACATATAAAACAAAGACACAACAGGCACTGCTTATTTCTAAAACGAAATTTCTTACAGCAGACCTACAGGAGTGAAATTTTTAAATATACGTGGATAGAACTACCTACTACATAATATTTTGTAAGCAGTAAAAATCATCGGAGCATGCACACGTGTTCGTAGCCGGCCTCGTAGCTAATATTTTGAATAGAGCACTCGTAGCATTGCGGCTACGAGTGCTACAATATTGTGTAGCGCTCCGCTACGAAACAATATTGTGACTTGCAAATATTTATGAAGATGAAAAACTACAGCATTATGAAGACTTTTAATACTTCACATGTTTACATATTAGTATTACTTCATGATATTAGTATAAACAAAATGCATAATTTAATTTTATTTCTATTCTTCTTCTTTTTCTTAGCGAGTGGATTCTCGAGTCGAACAACGATCCGATGAACCCTGGTGTAAGAGTTTTCAAACTGCCTAGTAGCACAGCTATAAGGTCTCTGACATGGTTTTTGAGTAACGACCACTATCAAAGATAGCGACCGGGACCGACAGCTTAAAGTGCCCTCTGAATCAAGGTGATTCTTCCTGAAATATCCGAACCAATCTGAGGAAAACCTCACAAAGTGATAAATTGTTATCAATATCAATTTCCTGTTCCCCTGGGAATCGCATTCAGGACCTCCGGATCGTAAGCCCATGGCTCTGACCACTAGACCACGGAGGCAGATATTTCTATTTGTAGGTACATAATAGAGTACTTTTGGATTTATATGGACGACTATATGAATATTTCGATATGATATTGTAAGTAAATTCCGCATACGATTTGTAAACACTATCCTGGTACATAATTTAACCCGCAATTTCAAGGTAACACATTGTGGTAAAGGGTTGATCAACTAATATTATCGAGCTAGTTTGACAAACCGCAGGATCATGAAAATTTACCCGGATCCCTTTCCTGCCTGAATACCACCGCCAATGTTATAACGGAGTACCTCAATATTATACCGGACAATTAAGTAGGAATATGTTATTTTTATTAAATATGCAAAGAAAAAATGCTATTTTATAAGGCTTCCATGCTGGATTGGGAGCGAGAGAAAAACATAGAATGTGCCAGCTGCATTTCCTCTCAGGCATGCTGTAAAAACCAGCTAAGGGATCCGAGGGTTTTTGTATATTGCAATTTAGGCGATAGGCTGACAACAGTAACAACCTGTCACTACAGCAATATACCTACAAATCTATCTTAAATAACCCTCAAAACTTTGTCTCAAAACGACCTTTTTTTAGGTCGTTTACGCTCAGCCTACCCCATTAGGGATATAGGCGTGATTATATGTATGTATGTATTTTATATAAAAAAAAAACGTTAAAATTTTATAATTAAAATCATTAAGTATTGAGTAATCCACTATTATTTTCTTTTCTGCTTAAAAAATCAATGTTTACTATCAATGACCTTAGACTCGTATTTTTAAAGCGCTCTCAAAATTGAGACTAACTAATAAGTTGGGTATTTGTTGATTGACCTGTGTCGTTTTGTACTGAAATGTAATTTCTGATGCGAACTCAAACTTGCTGTCAGTCTCAAGATCGGGCCTTAAAAGAGTTATGTTATATTAACTTTGAACGAATATCGTATTTCATATCGACGCTTAAACTAACTTCGTACTTGATAAAGTTTATAAGTGGTCCGTCTTAGCGAGATCGACTTCTCATGCGAAGAGAAGTTCTTTATACTCCAGCGCTCTCCAGCTGTCGTTTGAAGATATTCAGATTACCTTGGTAAAGTGTCAGGCAAAATACAGCTAAAAGGTAAAGAGTGAACACGGCGAATAAATCTTCTTTTACGGAAACGGAAAATAAGATCTTTTCGCAAACAATCTTTTACTTGTAATAATCGATCCGAGGGTTTCAGTATATTGCAATTTAGGCAATGGGCTGACAACCTGTCACTACAGCAATATACCTAAAAATCTATCTTAAATGACACTCAAGGCTTTGTCAGACGTGGCGGACCGACCTTTGTTTAGGTCATTTACGCTCTGCCTACCCTATTAGGGATATAGGCGTGATTATATGTATGTATGTTATATTATTAAGAGAAAAGTTATTATTGGTAGAAATAAATAAGTTCTTCGTAAATTACGTACCCTCTCGATCGCTTCATGAAACAAACTCGAAGTGAATCATTTTCCTTGCCCAGTAGAAGTTCTTTATACTCCAGCGCTCTCCAGCTGTCGTTTGAAGATATTCAGGTTACCTTTGTAGAGTGTCAGGCAAAATACAGCTAAAAGGTAAAGAGTGAGAACGATGAATTAATCTTCTTTTACGGAAACGGAAAGTCAGGTTATTTACTTTTGCAAGCAATTTTTTACTTGTAATACTTTTATTTTCTTATTTGTACTAGTTAAAAAAAAAAAAAATTAAAAGCTTTTTTAAAATGAGAAATGTGTTTGCTCTTGATTCTAGACACTAGGTCAAAAATGACCGTGACAGAGTCGACGATGGAGCGATCTCACCCAGAAGATGCCTCTTATGGCAATGGCAATCTTACGCACCGACGGAGGACAGCAAGCTTGTTGGCGCCGGAATTCGGTGAGTAGTCGCGAGCCAGGCGGCCCCTTTGCGGAGCCTACTACTGCTTTGTTAGGATCGTTTAGCCAGATTTAGTCACAAGAGAGCCTGTGTTGTCGTTGCCAGGGGTGGACCACTAAGAGGTTGATCCTATCCCACCCCAAAAGTTTATTATTACTAAGAAAATAAATAAGTTCTTCGTAAATTACGTACCTACTCGATCGCTTTATGAAACAAACTCGAAGTGAATCAGTTCCCTTGCCCAGTAGAAGTTTTTTTATACTTCAGCGCTCTCCAGCTGTTGTTTCAGGTTACCCTTGTAGAGTGTCAGGCAAAAATGCAGCTAAAGGGTAAGGAGTGAGAACGGCGAATAAATCTTCTTTTACGGAAACGGAAAATTGGTGACATGTCGTGCAACACGGCGGGTAGTATACAAGATCTATGACTACACTTTTTCAAACATTTTTTTACTAGGGAAATATCTAAAATAAATAACCAATTAATTATAAAATAAATAAATAAAACATTTGTTTGTTATTTTGTAAAGACTAAATACTTGAATTTGCTAAATAAATTATAATTATTACTATTATGATTAGAAAGCTATATTAGTCAAAAGAAACATTCGCTACTTTTTGCTTCAAAAAAACATCTCAATTTTAAGCGAAAAATTATTAAATCGCAGGTGAAACCGCAGACTAAAACTAGTTAACTTCACATACAATTCGGACTTCAATAAAGAAAAAAATAACACAACTGTCCAATTTCTTCTAATACCCCACTTAGTAACCAGCGCTTTGTTGTTTCAGATAACATTTGCATTTTATAGGTGGCATACAATCGTAAATTCCGGGGTAGGAAAGTCTAGACCGTAAATCATATTGTATCGTGAACATTAAGGCCGTAATAGACCAATACAAACAAACTAGAGTGCCGTATAAAGTGATTAAAGTTACATTTCCAGCCGATGTCGGCGGCCCGGAGAATTATTAGGTTGTTATCGGTCAGCACAAAGCTGTCCAAATTACCAGAGAACTTGCTTACGAAACTTCATACGCGTATTACAAGCTTTTGTCGTTTGCTTTATTTTGCTTTGATAAACATCAAAGGCTTACTGTGAATTGTGTGTTAAAGTAATTTTCTCGGCAAGAATAAAAAGTCTTTCAAAACTTTGAGGAGGTTAATGATTTGCAATACTTTTGGTTTTGGGTTACTTACACAACAAAGTCAAACTTAGACACGTTACCAAGTAGCATCGTGCCGTTACAATTTACGGTACAATGAACGCCACGTAAAACTCGTAAAGGCGCCTCATATGTCAATACTTTTTGAAATACGGTAATGGAAACGCGGAATAAAACAGAAAGCAAAGTATGATTAGTGACTGCCATAAGTCCCATTGTCACATTTTACTACCCTCGCCCCAGCAATACGAATCCATTTAAATATTCACTGAAAAATGTTTAAGATTTTGCTGTCGCGCTATTTCAACCTGAATAAAATGAAAAGGTTCATAAATCTGTCACACGGTATTCGCAAAAATGTGACTAGCGATATAAATAACAAAAAGGCAATTTAGAAAAGGCCATAGCGCATTCTAACGGAAAATAGAAATGTCTGGTCAGTATCCATTTACAGTAGATGATTACAGCAGTCCAGAGAGACCGCAAACCTTTGGTATTAATACGGTCTGAGAGTAAATAAATAGCGGAGAAAAAGCATCGTCCTCGATAGGAGCGTGTCATTAGTTATACAGGTCGGGCTGGTAAGTGCCTCTCTGGTCCACAAAGACGAGAACAAACATGAGATGTATTATTTAATGCAGCAGCAGAGAGCATGTGATCGCTACTGTAGCGGTTGGAGGCTGCGACCGCAAGACTCTCGTTTGTGTACGGAGTTCTTATTCTTTAACGCTTTGAATTTGTTTTTATTCATTTTAAATAACAAACTGTTTTTTCAGGCAGATAAAAATGTTTTCTGTTGTAGATATTTTTTTCTAACATAGTCTACTAAACAAATTTGGGTAAAATTTTGTACACGGACAAACTTATGACCTGGAAGCTACTTCTTATTGCAGTAAAATACTGTATAATTGTGTATACTGTTTATAGTACAAATTTGACATCGAGTCGATTGCCGTTTCAAAAATCCACGCTATTGATGAGAAGAAAAACCAGTAAAACACACTTTCCGATGGCAAAACAGAAGGTTTGGATCCGAATAGGTAAACATTTTCATTAAACTTAATTAAATATTTTTTCACTTCTCATGCTTTAAAAGTGCTATTTTGTGCAGGGTGTAGGCTGCACAAAATTTTATTTTTGGTTCATGTCAAAGAGTTAAATAGTTAGATAAATGGCGGGAATTCATTGTTTTGTTTACAATATTTTTGTAGAATTTTTTAAATTTTCCTAGCAATTGAAGTGAAAGGCAGGGTTTATAACTCATGTAAAAAACCCATTTCTGTCCTCGACTTAATATCAGCCCTCGCCCAGCGGGCTCGGGTAGCTAAAATCTCAGTCATAAATTACTTGTTTTGTGCAGTAGTCGTAAAATCTACTATAGGTTCTGTTAAATAACTACCTATTCCTTTAAAAACATGTTTAGCAATGTTTTCGTTCTTTTCACTTCCGATTGCACATGAATAAGGGGCCAGGTAAGATTAAAAGTCCGGTACAGTTGTTTGCGGTATGCGGTGTGCCGGGCTGCCGGGCTACACATGCACTCGCTCCACAAGCTGCGTCGGCCGCCTCCTGCGCCGATGATTAATACCCCTCGTATTCACCTACTGCAAATAAATGTAGCCTACACTCCTCACCCCTCACCCCACGCTGGATATTGCACTGTAATTTCAGTTTTCATATTCATTTGTCTGTTGTGAGATTCAACGTTCAAAGCGTGGGGTTTACTCGCAGTTGGATCGTTTTTAACATTTGTTTTAAATGCATCGGGGTGGATATGTTGTGCTCTTTTAGCCTTTTGTTTTGTGCTCATTATGTGCTTCAGTTATGCGTTATTTTAGGTTTCATGACTGCCGTAAATTTGCCTTGGATTTCTGTTGGAATAATAAAGAGACGATTGTCGAACTAGGGTCTGTTGTTACTTAGGGGTTGTCGTGAAGGTGGCGCAGAGATTTATAGCGCGGGCCTGACCGCTAACGACGCCGGCCGCCTGACTGATGTCCCACATTTGTTTCAACTGATTTACTTTCCGTATTTCCACACATTTGCACGACTCACGACTCGACCCTAAACCTATCGATCCGAATACTTATTAACTCACTCTGGGTTACTGTGCTTTTCTTTGACCCTTTTGTAAATGTTAAGGTGAGATTTATTTAGTGTTGCTATTCAATTCCAGCAAAAAAATACACATATGGGGTGTTATAAGTTGTCTACAGTGGCACTAGATGAGGGAGATGGATTGCTATTTTGTACACGGTACAAAACTGGATAAACAGAGTATAGCATCGTTTTAAAAAGTCCACATGTATTTAACTGTGTAGGAAGTTGCGTTCACCTCAGACAAAGTTTTCATTAGGGGTGGTGGCGGTGGATTGCAGAGTGAACGGATTTATATTACTTCCTTCATTAAAATAAGGTGAAAGTAGATTCACTTACTTTAGTGTCGACACGCAGTTCACATGTGCGTATTTAGAAACCCAGAATCAGATTTTATTCTGCGAGAAAAGAAACCCGTTCAGACAATAATCACTTGTTCATAGAAAGGGTTCATTGAGCCGATCGACTCGAAACCCACTCGAAAAGAAGGTAGAAAGTCACCTTGCCAGTGGTGGAAGATCGCAGGTCGCGAGTGGTAACGTTTAGCACCCTCTGATAAACAGCTAGTTACAAATGGCCTAGTTTTAATTAAACAACGAACCAAAAAACATAGCCAAATACACTATTTTTCAAAAACAATATAAACCTGTTCCGACAAAAAATACTTTCACATGAATGAGTTTCATTCTGAACAGAACTGTTTACGTAGTTCGAATCTCTTTTGGCAGTGGTGTAAGTTGGCGGGCCGCGAGTGGTAACGTTTGGCACCTGCTGATAACACAACAAACAACTTGTTACAAACGTGTTTAGTTTCATTTAAATCATGAATCAAAAATCATAGGCAAATACCGTATTTTTCAGTAACAATATGAACCTGTTCCTACAAAAAATACTTTCACATAAATGAGTTTTATTCAGAACAGAACTATTTACGTAGTTCGAATCTCTTTTCGTGGCAGTGGTGTAAGTTCGCGGGCCACGAGTGGTAACGTATGGCACCCGCTGATAACACAACAAACAACTTGTTCCAAACGTGTTTAGTTTTATTTAAATCATGAATAAAAAATCATAGGCAAATACCGTATTTTTCAGGAACAATATGAACCTGTTCCTATAAAAAATACTTTCACATAAATGAGTTTCATTCAGAACAGAACTATTTACGTAGTTGGAATCTCTTTTCGTGGCAGTGGTGTAAGTTCGCGGGCCGCGAGTGGTAACGTTTGGCACCCGTTGATAACACAACAAACAACTTGTTACAAACGTGTTTAGTTTCATTTAAATCATGAATCAAAAATCATAGGCAAATACCGTATTTTCCTGAAACAAAATTAACCTGCTCCGACAAAATTACTTTGGCATAAATGAGTTTCATTCAGAACAGAACTATTTACGTAGTTCGAATCTCTTTTCGTGGCAGTGGTGTAAGTTCGCGGGCCGCGAGTGGTAACGTTTGGCACCCGCTGATAACACAACAAACAACTTGTTACAAACGTGTTTAGTTTTAGTTATTGCCCCGAGTTCGACTGCTGCTCGTTTAATGAACGGTTGCCGTAATTAAGTCAGTTGTATCCGTCAGCTTTGGAAGTTTAAACGCATTTCTGTTTGATATATTGCTCGTGTGTTACCCTCTGTATTTGGGTTTTGCACTCACAGTGCTGTTACGTGTTAATGTGGTAACACTTTGGATGATGTAAAATATATTTAAACGTAGAAGTTCAGGTAGTAGATTCAAATCCCACTGCCACCTACTTCGAATTATTGATTTTAATAAATTTTCTTAGTTTCAATACTGATATTTAACTGGATCCAGGAATGGCATCCATTTGTTCAACTTTACGTGATTAATAGGTACTTACTATTTAATACTTTACATAGATATTTGAAGCGATTCTATACTGTATCCAAATAAAAAGGTTTCATATGTAGTAGGAGATCGGTAACATATCACTTTGACAGAGGCTTGGTCAAAGTGGCGCCAGATCAAATTACAGGCGAGCGTATGTCCACGCGCTAGGCCCGCCTGTCAACTGTTTTTTTTTATTTTGCCGTCCGAGTCCGGGCATCAAACAGTTCTGTAAACCGAATTCAGATTGGAAGGTTTGCTGTGATCGAATTTTATATAGTACCTGAGATCGTAGTTACTATCGACGAGAGTGGTGACCACGGCTTAAGGTGACTATAGACGCTAACTGGCGCCCCCAACAGCTAAAAAAATCATAACACACTAAAACACAATGAATCGAAAAACCGGTCCAACAGTCTGAAGTAATAGTTATAAAGATAATTTAGAACCTTATAAATAAGCGATTTTTAGTTCGTTGTAGTAACAAGTAGAAAAAATCCCGTTAGTGGCCGTTCATCGCTATTTTTCTACATGTTACTACAACGACCTATGAATAGCTAATTTATAAGGTTATGAACTATCTTTATTACGATAACTTCAGTCTGTTGGACCGGATTTTCGATTCATTTTGTTTTTAGTAAGTTATGGTTTGTTAACTGATGGGGGCGCCAATTAGGCTATATCGGAATCTTAATAAGTTTTCCTGTAGGGATAAGATATTTTTAAAACATTGAAATACTTTGGCACTCTCTACTCAGCACAGTGCCAAGGGTTTTTATTCCAGTAATATCCGTAGAGCCTACTGTATATTACTGTACAATATACAGCTCTATCCTTGTCTAGTCCGAAGTTTATGCAATATTCACATTTTTGTATATTGTACCAACAGTGTTTTTTTCTTTGTACAGTCAGCAAACGCGATTGCTGGGCGGGCAGGGCCGCTCAAATCTGATCAGGCTATTTCAGGAAATAATTTTAGAATCGTAATTAAATTTCAACTGTGCAAATATACGAAATTTCATGAAAATACATACATACATATAATCACGCCTTTATCCCTAATGGGGTAGGCAGAGCGTAAACGACCTAAACAAAGGTCGTTCCGCCACGTCTGACAAAGTTTTGAGGGTTTATTTAAGATAGATTTGTAGGTACCTATACTGCTGTATTTATTTTTTTATTTATTGTACACAAAAAACATCATAAACAGGTTGTCAGCCAATCGCCTAAATTACGATATACTGAAAACCTAGGACCTCTTAGTTGGTTTTCACAGCATGCCCGGGAGCAATTGCAGCTGGCACATTCTGTGTTTTTCTTTCGCTCCTAGGCCAGCATGGAAGTCATGAAAATCCATTTACAATTTCCTGAAATAATGTCATCCGTTTCGATTGGGTCTGCCCAGATGTGATGTGTCCTTTGCTGACTGTACTAACTTATTTTGCTGCGTATATGCATAGTTGCGAGGTATAAAGTGAAAAATACCCTATTTTATTACGCAACACTTTTTCCTCAAACTATCTCCGAGCAAAACACTTCACTCTCCTCACAAAGGGCAAGAGGCCATTAAAACACATAAAGCGAGGTGAAAACTGGTACATTAGGGGGTGTATTTATACTTTGTCTTTTGTAGTGTGTCCGTTACACGATGTTAGGCAAAGGGGCCGGAACCGGAAGCGGTTTATCTGTGCGCCGGAACTCAGGAAGACGTACGCTCGCTCCGGCCGCCGCATTCCTTTAAGCTTTGCGTTCCAATTCCAATTATGGATCATATTATGGTATACAATAGCGTTTATGTAAAGTGCTGTGTATGTATAATGTGTGCTGATAGAGCAGATTTATGGTTCAGACTTAAATATTAACTTTAGCTTGTAAAGCATGTTTTGTTTAAATAAAGTGGTTTTGTTAATTAAACTGTTAATAAACCGAAAAACGCATTCTCACCTTAATTATTTCTCTGAAACAATATTTCGAATCTAAATTGTTTGTTTGCAGAATGAACAAGTTTTTTTTTCGTGTGGATAAAATTTTCTAAATCAGTAAAAGTTACTTTAATATTAATTAATGCAGACAAAATTATCGGAACATTAGTTCAAGTACTTTATGATGAATGCATAAAAATGAATCGGAACATTAGTTCAAGATATTTTTTAACGGTTCAGTTTTAATTTAGACAAATTTGCAGCCAATCGATATTCAAATTGGACCAGCGCACAAAGAACAAATATCAAAAATTATGGAACCAAAGCGAAAAGCGTGGCCTAAACGAAATGCGGTCTCTGGACTTGACTATGTGTGCGCTTCAAGCGTTTTATTTTCTTATCTCTGTGAATGCCTTGGCTTTGTCTCCTTTGTACCGCAAAGATGCAGAACAGACGCGAGTCGATCTTGTGGGACCCATTTTAGCTGGAACCGTAGGATTGCACAAACCATTTTTAAAGAGCGGTCTGGGGGCATAGTGGAGTACGCTGTACGGTGCACGCCGCCGCAGTGACGCGAGTGTTCTGAAAGCAAGACGTTTGTTTTCATTGTCTAGTCTCGTATTTGAATATTTTATGACTATTTACACTTTGACTTGCAAGCTTTATTCAAATTCTGGAGCGACACACACAAGGAGACTATTTTCGATTAAATAATGTAAATTTTGAAATATAGTCCTGTCACTTTTATTTAACTAATTTCAAGAATTAGAAAAGCAACATCTAGTTACAGTTATCAGTGTGACATTTTCAGCTTAATATAGACAGTAAAAAAATAGTAGACCATGTTTTAGGATGCGATTCTACCCATGAACAACTTTCCCCAAGGAACATAGGTCGAAAAATGAAACATAATATTGAACCTCCCATACAAATTGGCTTGAGCCGCTGACACCCTTTGTATACAATACAAAATAAAGGATGGCCATTCTTTTCGTATTTCGTCTTATATTCCTTAGGGAAAGTTGTTCAGTTTCACGGGTAGAATTACACCCTAAAATATGGTAAGCATTTTTTTTTAATTTACGTATTATACCATGTTTACTATCTACTGAGTTGTAATAGAAAAGGATATTCGAAAGCAGTAGCTAATGTTACTAGATTACAATTTTATTTCACTAGCTCAATAATTGAGTTTTCTGTGCAACAAAGTACAGTAAATTGTAACTGCAATGTATTCTTGATATTTTCCAAAGCACTAATGCGCAGACTCTTTATCACCAGTTCAGCTGGTTGGTTTTAAATCAAACTCCGGTCAGTGGCTGCTATCGTGGTTAAAATTTATGTGTTACCTATCGACACGGGTGCTACCTTTACGAATCATACCGGGTATTACGAAAATATTTTCTAGTCAGAAGTTCTAGTAAAGTATTAATGATTTCTTACAAATACTTTTTCTTCCATGCTGGCCTAGGAGCGAGAGAAAAACATAGAATGTGCCAGCTGCATCTCCTCCCGGGAATGCTGAAAAACCAGCTAAGGGATTCGAGAATTTTAGTGTATTGTAATTTTAGGCGATGGGCTGACTGCCTATTGCTACAGCAATACACAGATCTACCTGAAATGACCCTCAATACTTGTCAGATGTGGCACATCGACCTTCGTTTGTGTCGTTGACGCTCTGCCTACCATATTAGGAATTAAGGCGTGATTATTTGTATGTATGTGAAAATTGCGAAGTATTTTCGCCACGTTTGACAAACTGTCGCGTCATTACTGTACCGGTCTTTGCTTCAATCGCTGTCAGTGTAACCAAACTGCCTCCGTGGTCTAATGGTCAGAGCCATGGGCCTACGATCCGGAGGTCCTGGGTTTGATTCCCAGGAGGGAACACAAAGCTGTTTTTTGTCAATTTATCACTTTGTGAGGTTTTCCCCAGTTTGGTTAGAACATTGCAGGCTGATTCACCTGATTGTCCGAAAAGAAAAAAAGATTCCGTGCTCCAGAGGGCATCTTAAGCCGTCGGTCCCGGTCGCTGTCTTTGATAGTGGTCGTTACTCAAACCATGTCAGAGGCCTGATAGTTGTGCTATTAGGCGGTTTAAAAACTCTGACATCAGGGTTCATTGGGTCGATAGACTCGATACCCACTCGACAGAAGAAGATAGTTGTAGTTTCTCAATCCACGTCAGAGGCCTATAAGCTGTGCTACTAGGCGTTTTGAACATTCTGACAAGGTTCATAGGGTTGTTCGGCTCGAGAATCCACTCGCTAAGAAGAATAATAAGTGTAACCATAGCCAAACTTTAGCTGCTAATATTGCCGATACTCACTGTGCTGTAATTTGTCGATAATTTTGAAGTCTTCCCTCAGTATTCTTGGTGCCTCTCAGTTTTGGAGCAAGCTTAAACTTTTAGGCGTTGTCTTAGCTAGTTTTCCTAGACCGAGTATAAATAATATTTGTTGTTGGTGCAGTGCGGCTGGTTTAAGGAAATAGCATCATTAGCTGGTCTCGTATTTCTTGCGGCAGACGTTTACGCGCACCTCGTAGGAGCAGAGCCTCTACGATTCAGTCTTTTGGGATGTCTAGCTAACGCTCAGCTTAAATCCGTGAAACTGGACTTTGCCAACAGTCTTTGTTTGTAGGTTTTGTTATAGGTGGGATCATTACAAAAAGATGAAAGGGGAAAAAGGTTGTTAAGTCAAAGAAACTATACAATTTCCATATTAATATAGAAAACATATGGACTAATATTTATCTATCCCACTAATAATAATTCAAATCATACTTTTTTGTTGGTGCCACTGCACATGCTGGTTAAGGAATAGTAGATTTTATGCCGAGTGCATAAAGCAAGTCATTATTATCCGAGATCGTTATATGCCCGAGCCCGCAGGGCGAGGGCAGATGAAGAAGTCGAGGATAAAAATGATTTGTGCACGAGTTATAAACTCTGCTTTTCACTTCGATTGCGAGAAAATAAAACAGTAACATAACATACTAACATTTATTTAATTAAAATTCAAAGTAAAATTAGTACAATACGAAAATTTCACAGCTTCTTTCCCGCTACTTAACTTTTTTTAATTTTTGTGCATGATTTTCGGGCAAAGAATAAAATATATACAGCCTACTCTTAAATTATTTTGGAATATTGTTTTTTTTTTGTGATGAATATGTCTTGATATTTAGTTACTTTTTCGTATTATCTTATTATAAACCAAAAATGCAAATAGGGAAGGATATATTATAAATTAGCAAGTTTTATCCGTGCACAATTTATTATGTTTGGCTGCATGGTCTATATGGTCACTGCCTTAGTATAGATACATTTAAAAAGCTACTTTTTGCCCTTCTTTTTAGATCTTTCTTGTCGAGACAGTGATCAGACGTGTTTTCTGCACAATAAAATTAATTTAACTCGTACAATAGTGTTAAAATAATTTCCGCAATAGTCAGCGCGCGACAAATGTGCACGTACTGTAAGTGTGTCAGTGCGTAATGTTTGTGATAAACTTTTAACTCTAAGATATGAGTGCGAGCAACAGTCCGTTCAATCGGAGCTCTTTAACACCCCGAAGTCCTCCTGAGCAACGGGAACGAGCAGCGCCTGCCACGATGGGTTCCGAGGTGCAAATTGTGGCGACTAAAGAAATAGAGCGCTTTATTGATTCAGTCCAGGAAAGCCTTGATGACATCTGCGCTATATCAAGTGAATCCACTAAAAAACTAGATGCTGACCAAAAACAACGGATTAGCCACCTAGCTAGAAACGTTCTCGCTGGGGTATCGCAAATGGCTGTACAATATCAGTCTATAAAATATAAATACCTAATGGCCAGTAAAGAACTCATCAGCTGCAAAGAAGAAAATGAAATAGTTGCACAAATAGAGGACCTAAAAATGTGCGTGAAATCTGCCCCGATTCCAACAGCACAGCCCACCTTATCTTTTGCCGATGCAGTCAAAACTAGTAGCAACTCTGTTGTTCGTCCCTCAAATACAAGCAGCATTGCTATTTATCCAAAAAATAAGGCGATATCTAGTGAGGAGACCAAGAAACTAGTCCAGACCCTAATCAAGCCAGAGGAATTAAAGTTACACATTCGTGGTGTAAGGAAGACCAAAAACGGCGGAGTGATTATAAGTACGGATAGAAAAGATGACCTAGATAAGATTAAGAAATCCGAGACCCTTAAAACTTCAGGACTAACATTTCAAGAGACAACCAAGAAATATCCCCGTGTTATCCTTTAAGGAGTGCCCTCAAATACAACTGAGGCGGAACTTAAGGACTGCATCTATGAGCAAAATATTGCCGACAAACACCCAGCATTAAACAAAGAAAAAACTATTAGCTCAATCAAGCTGAGCCATAAATCAGGACGAAAGGATGCTCCGTCATGCAATCGTAAGGAAAATCCTTATACAGCAAGGGCGCATCTTTATTAATTGGACCTCCTGCCCTGTAAAAGATTTCACTCTAGTGACCCGATGCTACAAATGCCAGCAATACGGTCACTCAGCCAAATTTTGTCGGGATACCGAATCTACTTGTGGTCACTAAGGCCAGCTTGGGCACAGTATCAAGGAGTGCACCAAAAAAGACCAATCAGAAAAGTGTTCAACTTGCCAGCGCTTCAACAAACCAAACAACCACAAAACTGGGGATGAACATTGTCCAGCAAGGAAAAGCGCAGAAATGAGACTCCTGAATTCCATAGATTATCAGGGCGCCTAGAGCGCCGCACCTCTTGCGTAAAACCAGGAATAACATGGGTAATGTAAGTGAGGATATAGGAAGCGACATTGATTCTACCTTAGAATACGAATCGCTGGCTTGTGATACAGATGAGTGCTCAAAAATACTGACTAACAGCACACGTAATCTTAAATTACTAACGCAGAATATATGTAGTATTAATTGCAATTTTTCTAGTCTACTAACACTATTAAAGCAAATTAATGTAGAAATTGATGTGGTTGTACTAACCGAATGTAGGCTATCTACACCGCATCATATCCCGCATTTACAAGGGTATAACTCATATAATACGTGTAAAACAAATGTATTGCAAAATGACGGCGTTGTACTATATATTTCAAATAAATTTTCAGAAGTAATCGTAGAGGAACCCCATATGTTAGACGGTAACTGCCTAATCGCCAAATTAGGAAATGACACAGCTTTAGTAACAATATACCGCTCACCGTCGTATAGGAATATTAGTAACTTTTTACAGTCTCTCAATGCTATATTATTATCAATTAAAAGTTTTAGGAATACCTTCATAATCGGTGATATAAATATTGATATCAAATACGGTAATGAAAATGAAAAATGAAATAACGACTACTATTATTGATGACAATACAAAAACGGTATTAATGAAACGACGCAATGTAATTTTAAAACCGTGTATCACCCCTGGAATTCTGCGCTGTATTAGAAATCGGGATAAACTTCATAAAAAACATAAACAAACACCGGACAACCAGATTCTAAAAACGACCTATTACCGCTATCGCAACTTTTGCAATAGCCTAATAAAAAAACTGAAACGACTATATGACAGAGAGCAAATAAATAAAGCGGGTCAAAATAAAAAAACAGTTGTGGCATGCCATTAAAAACGTAACTGAGATAACTAAAATTAAAATACCAGCACAAGCTCTAATAGCGAATTCAGCAAATGCTGCGCAATCCGTAAATATAGCAAATACATACTTTGCCAACGTAGGTAAAACTCTAGCTGAAAGAGCCAAAACACTTACTACAGACTATCGACGACCGAATTTCCATACCCAGACTTCCCAATTACACTCTTTTACCCTACTTACTACAGACAAATCTGAAATTGAGAGACTAATTTTGACTTTGAGAAATGACTGTGCAACTGGTATAGACAGGATATTTTGTTCATTTCTAAAAACCTATAAAGACTATATAATACAGCCTTTGACATACATTTTCAACCTTTGTTTCTCAGAAGGAATATTTCCCAATGCACTGAAAAGGGCCGTCGTCCAACCCATACATAAAAGTGGTGATAAAAGCGTTGTCAATAATTATCGCCCGATTGCGATACTTCCTTCTCTTTCTAAACTATTGGAAAGATTAATACAAAAAAGGCTTGTTAAGTATTTAGAAGCTAATAAACTACTAGCCCATACGCAACATGGCTTTAGATCTGGAAGGTCTGCAGAACACGCTGTTCATGAACTAACTGACTATATTACTAGAAAACTAGACTCTCAAAAGAAATGCTTGGCTGTATTCCTTGACCTTGCAAAAGCATTTGATACCGTTTCTATTCCTCTACTTTTAAACAAACTTGACAGACTTGGAATTCGGGGTCTTCAGCATGAACTACTCAAAGACTATCTGACCAACAGGACACAACGAGTTAAAATAGGTGATATAGTAAGTGACGAAATACCCCTAGAATACGGGGTTCCCCAAGGAAGTATATTAGGACCTATACTATTTCTCATCTACATCAACGACTTATGTCTTTTACATTTACCGAATGGCAAACTGATCTCATACGCTGATGACACAGTACTAATCTTTAGTGATAAAAACTGGCGCGCTACTTTTGCACGAGCGCAAAAGGGATTTGATCTGGTCAATCAGTGGCTTAGAGAAAATGCTTTGACTCTGAACGCTGACAAAACAAAGTTCATGACATACTCATATAGATCCCATACTCAGCCACCGTTACATGTGTACAACATAATAGCCCACAATTGTTTACTACGAAACCCTGTAACTTGCAACTGTCCAAAATTAAGCTCAACCATAACAATTAAATACCTAGGTGTTATTATAGATAACCATTTAAACTTTAAAGCGCACATTGAAGCTCTTACAGGTAGAGTACGAAAGTTAATCTTTGTCTTTAAAAACTTGAGGCATGCGGCTAGTCAAAGTTTATTGAAGACAGTTTACCTCGCACTCTGTCAGTCACTGCTGCTTTACTGTATAACATCCTGGGGTGGTGCCAATAAAACCACAACAATCAAATTAGAAAGAGCACAAAGAGCTGTTTTAAAAGTTGCTACTTTCCGACCGTACCTCTTCCCAACCGCTGAACTTCTTAACAAATGCGCCTTACTCTCAGTGCGGCAATTGTTTATCCAGGAAACTGTCATTAAAAAACATTTACTTACACCTTATGACCCGTCTTTTGTGGCCAACACAAGACGAGCAGATATGGTCTGCAGACAAGACAGTTTTCGAACTAAACAAGCAAATAAATTCTTTTGTTTTCTGGGCACTCATCTCTATAACAAGCTAAATCGCATCCTAGATCTCTATCCCTTGCACAAATATCCATGTAAGAAGTCCATACAAAAGTGGCTCATAGGTAAAACTTATGAAGACACTGAAGAACTCCTTTTGGTAGTTGCCTAAAGTATTATATACCTAACTTATTTACTGTCTACTAACACATAGAATTAAGAAAAAAACTAACACTAATTTATAAGAGTAAATTAGTAATTAGTATATTCTTCATTTATATTTGTCCATTATTACAAAAAAAAATATATTTTTTTTATTACTAGTGTGAGATACCTAAGATACAGGTAAATATTTACTTAGTTTAGGTATCGCAAGGAGCCCGATGGTGTAGTGGATAGGGCCGCTGCCTCCTAAGCGGGAGGTCGTGGTTCGAACCCCACCACGTACCAATGTGTTTTTCGATTTTCGAATTTCATATGTACGTTTATTCGGCGCTTTTTCCGTGCTTCGGAAGGCACGTTAAGCCGTTGGTCCCGGTTAATATCGTTTAATACCGTAGATATTAGTCGTTAAGCCATATCAGAGGCCAGTGCTAAGCTTTGGCGGCTTGAAAACTCTGACCTAATCTAGGATTGGGTCTGGTTTCCCTTCTGAGTTGCGGAGGTCAGATGGCAGTCGCTCTGTGTAAAAACCAGTACCCTCGTTCAATCACCTAGATTAGGTAGCCGACCCCGAGAAATACGGGATAAGGCTAGGAGGATGATGAGGCAACACTAATTTTCAGATCTAATATATGTTAAGTAGCAACTATAATTATATGGCCAATTGTTTACATTCCTTTTATTTTCTAGCAAATAATTTAATGAAATAATAAGTAATTTTGTAGTTTATATTAGTCCGTAAGTAATAACTGTAAACAAATTTTTATGAAATAAATTTATTATTATTATTGTTGTGTTCCGTTTTATTTCGGCTCGGCTACGGGTTGTTGCCGGTATTACAATACTCACGGGCCTAAGCCAAGTGACCACCGTTTTGGTTTATGGTGTTGTTTCAAGAGGATCTGTATTTAAGGTTTCATCTGAATCTAAGAATTTCCTAACTATTCGGCAAGTATTTAAAATTACAGCTTTCTGCATCAATATGTAAGTATATTCTGGTAAGTTAAGTGATTTTAAAGATTGTTTTAGCTGTATTGGTATGACACCCGTGGATGAAAGAACTATTGGCACTATTGTTACTTTGTGGAGCTTCCACATACGAGTTATTTAATTTTTGAGATCTATGTATTTACTCAGTTTTTCTGCTATGGTTTGTTGTAAGTTGTGCGTGTTTGGTATGGCTATATCAATGAGTTGTGCGGTATGATTTTCTTTGTCTATGATGGTAATATCTGGTCTGTTGAAATGAGTGGTCTTGTCAGTTAATATTGCTCTGTCGAAATAAATTTTGTGTGAACTGTTCTCTAAAATGGTATCCGGGGTGTATTTGTAGTAAGGTGTAGCTGGTGGAGTAATAAGCTTATATTTCAACGCAATATTCTGGTGGATGATATTGGCAACCTGGTCATGCCTATATTTATAATCCGTCTGTGCAATTGATTTACAAGCGCCTGTAATATGCTGGATTGTTTCAGCTGCACTGTTACAGCGTCGACATCTATCAATCATATTAGGTATTTTCATAATAAATTTCTGATAATTCCGTGTTTCGATGACTTGGTCCTGTATGGCGGTGATAAATCCTTCTGTTTCAGGGAATAACTGTCCGCGGTTGAGCCATTCGTTCGACGCAATCTTGTCGACGTTGGGTTGGTTCAAATCGCGGTAGTGTCGTCCGTGAAGTGATTTTCTGGACCAATCATCTGTTTTCGTTATTATTATTATTATTATTGTGCATAAAGTTCAACTTTATGTCGCCTAGATTCTGCATAAAGTAGTACTTTTTCGAGCATGAGAAGTGAAAAGAGTATTATTAGCTGGTCTCGTATTTCTTGCGGCAGACGTTTACGCGCACCTCGTAGGAGCAGAGCCTCTACGATTCAGTCTTTTGGGATGTTGAGAGCGTAAGCTTCAATCTGTGAAATTGTAACTTATGTAAACCTATGCAACAACTTGAATTTGCCAACGGTCTCTATTTTTAGGTTTTGCTACAGGTGGTCAATCAAAACAATGAAATAGTGAAGGAACGATCCAAAAAAGGTGCAACGGGAAAAAGATTGTTAAGTCAAAGAAACTAAACAGTATTATTAGCTGGTCTCGTATTTCTTGCGGCAGACGTTTACGCGCACCTCGTAGGAGCAGAGCCTCTACGATTCAGTCTTTCGGGATGTCTAGCTAATGCTCAGCTTAAATCCGTGAAACTTGACTTTGCCAGCAATCTTTGTTTGTAGGTTGTGTTATAGGTGGGATCATTACAAAAATATAAAAGGGGAACAAGATTGTTAAGTCAAAGAAACTATACAATTTTCGTATTAATATAGAAAACATATGGACTAATATTTATCTATCCTACTAATAATAATTCAAATCATACTTTGTTGTTGGTGCCACTGCACATGCTGGTTTAAGGAAAGAGCATTATAAGCTGGTCTCGTATTTCTTGCGGCAGACGTTTACGCGCACCTCGTAGGAGCAGAGCCTCTACGATTCAGTCTTTTGGGATGTTGAGAGCGTAAGCTTCATTCTGTGAAATTGTAACCTATGTAAACCTATGCAACAACTTGAATTTGCCAACAGTCTCTATTTTTAGGTTTTGCTACAGGTGGTCAATCAAAACAATTAAATAGAGAAGGAACGATCCAAAAAACGTGCAACGGGAAAAATATTGTTAAGTCAAAGAAACTAAACAGTATTATAAGCTGGTCTCGTATTTCTTGCGGCAGACGTTTACGCGCACATCGTAGGAGCAGAGCCTCTACGATTCAGTCTTTTGGGATGTTGAGAGCGTAAGCTTCAATCTGTGAAATTGTAACTTATGCAAACCTATGCAACAACTTGAATTTGCCAACGGTCTCTATTTTTAGGTTTTGCTACAGGTGGTCAATCAAAACAATTAAATAGAGAAGGAACGATCCAAAAAAGTGCAATGGGAAAAAGATTGTTAAGTCAAAGAAACTAAACAATTTTTGTAAAAAAATAAAAACTTTATTGACTAATATTGATCTATCCTATTAATATTTGAATAATATTTGTTGTTGGTGCAGTGCGGCTGGTTTAAGGAAATAGCATCATTAGCTGGTCTCGTATTTCTTGCGGCAGACGTTTACGCGCACCTCGTAGGAGCAGAGCCTATACGATTCAGTCTTTCGGGATGTTGCTTAAGCGTAAGCTCAAATCAGTGAAATTGTACCTATGCAACAACTTGAATTTGCCAACAGTCTTTGCTTTCAGGTTTTAGGTAGATCAAAACAATTATAGAGGGAAGGAATAAGTACAAAAAGGTGAAAGGGGAACAAGGTTGTTAAGTCAAAGAAACTAAACAATTATCGTATAAAAAATGACTAATATTTATCTATCCTAATAATATTTGAATAATATTTTGTTGGTGATGCAGTGCGGCTGGTTTAATGAAATACAATTATTAGCTGCTCTCGTATTTCTTGCAGCAGACGTTTAGCCTTTTGGGATGCCAAGACTATGCATGAAATCTGTGAAATGGTATACTAGAACTTGGAATTGCCACAGTTTAATTATTGTAGGTCAAGTTGTATATTGAGGACAACTTATCACAACATAAGTGTATATGAACTTATATCAAAACAAACACAAACTATAACTCACTTACAAATACATGCGTCATTTAAATCCAGCACGGCTTACTAGAATATTGCATGCATTGGATTTGCTTTACGTCAAAGATAAAGGACACAAATTTTATTAGCTATTCAATAGACCAATGACAAATGAAAATTGAAAAGAATCTTGGCAAAGGTAAATTGTGTTTTGCATTACAAAAATATATTTCTTGAAAAAACTATGTGAAATGAACAACCTATAAACTATCAAGGCAATACATATTCTTATGTTAATACGTAAAAGTAGCACTTACAAGTGTTAGCGTTAGAGGCTTATCCGCGTAGCGCTGGGAGGATGGACGCTGGGCGTAAGTGGTGTTTTGTTCAGCAAACAAATACTCCGTGAAATTAACAGCGCCGCGCCCGGACCGCTTTAGAAGCCCCGCTACTAACAAAGCCATAAAACGTTACTAGAAATGAACGGGTAGACAAGAAAAAAATTGCTTCGTAGCATCAACGTAGAGTGATTCTACGAAAATACTACGAAAGCTACGCTGCTATAGCCACATAAAAGCGAATGATCGTTATCGTCGAAGTTATTATGCTGAAAGTGTAAATATGTCTGCTGTGTAGAGATATTATGTGAATGTAACTATTTAGGGTTGTAGTTGTCGTAGTATATCTACGGAAGGTTACGCTGGCAAATATGAAGACTAAATCTTTTGCGATCTAGATTCTCTCGTAATAAGCCCTAAAAGCTCTAAAGAAGCCCTATCCATTCTCCCAACATCTCTAACACATTTTCGGGAAATAATGTATACGAAGACGCTACCCGTAACCGTGTAGATATATTTTGTGTAACTAGCCGGCGAACAAAGGAAGCGGGTTGCAGTGGACGTTCGGCCAGTTGTTAACACGGAGCTGACTCTTGTTAGTGTGGCGAGAAACGAAAATTGCTGCCCCTATACCTTGTAACAACCAATTAGGCCACGCTAGTTGTTTTATAGACGAGTGTTTAATCGGCAAATTTTAAACAATGAAAGTAAAGAAAAAGATAGAAAGTACTTTGATGCTGGACTGGGAGCGAGAGGAAAACATAGAATGAGCCAGCTGCATTTCCTCCCGGGCATGCTGTAAAAACCAGCTAAGGGATCTGAGGGTCTTAATATTTTGTAATTCAGGCGATGGGCTGACAACCTGTCACTACAGCAATATACCTACAAATCTATCTAAAATAACCCTCAAAACTTTGACAGACGTGGCGGAACGACCTTTGTTTGAGTCGTTTACGCTCTGCCTACCACATTAGGGATAAAGGCGTGATTATATGTATATATGTATGGGAAAAAGAAAGAGAGCATTCTATTTTTCTAAAACAACGAAAAAAAAAACTTCTGATGCTTTTTGTTACTGTACATGAGCGGACGGACTTACCGTCTTTCTGACGGTAGTTTTGAAATGGCCAAGAATCCGGACTACTTTTCATATTTTAATTAACAATAGGGTATTTGTAATTGTATTTTTGTTAAGATGCCTTTTGTTGATAAAATTATATGAATTTTTGGCTGGCATATCTGGCCACTCGAAAGGACTTTTTAATAAAATGGTAGTCCATTATTTAGCTAAAATTACTTTTTAATAATGATCTCTGCAGCTTTGTGAACTATTTCAGGTGTAAATATTGTGTAATTAATTTCTGCTTTTGAGTCTTAGATAGTACCCAAAATTCATTACATTTCAGAACGCGCTCACATTTGAAATTGCACTTACCGTTTCCCGATGAGAACTCGTATTTTAAACCCCTGGTGGAGTCATGGTGTGAGAAAAATGGACGTTGCAATAAATTAAAGCTCTCTGGGACCGACCCGTCCGCAGCTTAATTAACTTTTCAACCAGGCATTTCAAACAGAAAAAGGCAAGAATATCCACAAGTTTAGGAAGCACGTAGAGCTAACCCGATTGGACTGTAAGAAGTGAGAATGCCTCGCAGGTAGGTACACAAGTTTAAATGATCTCCTGGGGTTTTACATCCGACTTTTCACAGTCCTTACTAGCAGCTAGTTCCAAGACTTTCTGCTTGTTTTCAGTCTAAAAGGTTTTGTTCTTTTTGTGATAGATACGAATTCAGCACGCTCTCTTCTTCTGCCGAGTGGGTATCGAGTCTATGGACCCGATGAGCCCTGGAGTCAGAGTTTTTTTAAACCGCCTAGTAGCACAATTATCAGGCCTCTGACATGATCATTATCAAAGACAGCGACCGGGACCGACGGCTTAACGTGCCCTCCGAAGCGCCAAATCTTTTTATTTTCGGACAATCAGGTGATTCAGCCTGCAATGTCCTACAGA
Source organism: Scrobipalpa costella (assembly GCA_949820665.1). Taxonomy (NCBI): domain Eukaryota; kingdom Metazoa; phylum Arthropoda; class Insecta; order Lepidoptera; family Gelechiidae; genus Scrobipalpa; species Scrobipalpa costella. The sequence continues at coordinate 10,645,422 of OX463298.1, forward strand.
AACCACGCTCTCTAAAAATGCGTTACTCTGAAAGCTTATTTTTGTTACACTACAAGTATTTCCGACCTAGCCAGAAATCAAGGAACCCTTTTGGTCATTTCTGACCTCAATATTAGATGAAATGATTAAGAAAAATCTTCAATGCTGGACTCTCCGAGTCCAAGGTGCAAAATACAAAAATATTTATTGCAGTATCATAAGTAAAACATAGAATAACAATAATAATAGTAGAGAAAAATATAGAATGTGCCGCTGTATTTCCTCCCGGGCATGCTGTAAAATCCAGCTAAGGGATCCAAGGGTTTCTTTATATTGTAATTTAGGCGATGGGCTGACAACCTGTCACTATAGCAATAAACCTTCAAATCCATCTTAAATAACCCGTTAAAACGTGGCGGAATGATCTTTGTTTGATTCGTTTACGCTCTGCCTACCCCGTTAGGTATAAAGACGTGATTACATGTATGTATGTATAATAAAATTTAATAATATCTGAAGTGTTGTAATGGAACTGCGATTTAATGAAAATGTTTAATATAAATACTTTGAGGAAAATAAAGGTAATTTTGGATTTTTATGTACGCAACAGATACAGATTCCATACGGTTCACGAGATACAGCTGAGTATTATTTTCGGAAAAATGAGGGCTCATAATAAAAATGTCGGTAATATTGCACCTGCCCGTTATGGTTGACATGGGTCGGCATGCATGTATCACTCCGACAGAGCGAGTAAATTCCTGTCGTTTGAATAAATAATCCTGTCTTCTTTGTCGGTGCGATTTGTCTATTCTTAGGGCCGTATTTTTAATCAGCTCTCATGAGTGAAAGCGAGTTTGAGTTCGTATCAGAAATGTAATTTCAGTACAAACTGGCCTGTCAAATCCATACTTAATATTGGTCTCATATTTGAGATGGCTTCATAAATACGAGGCATAGTCTTTGACTCTTAAAATGAGGTTTAGGATATAGGCATGTCCAGGCAACCTACAGCAGAGTTTCCTTTGAATCTTGTACTGGGATCGCCAACTCGGCAAGCATGTTAAGTGTCTCAAAAGGGACCCATATTTAATTACATGGAGGGTTCCGGCTGAAAGTGTCACATTTTGTAGGTATATCACTAGGGACAGGCTATGAATAAGAAAATACTACGACCGCTGGGTCAATTTCGATACAATCTTTAGTGTAGGTCAGAGATATCTGAGGTCTGAAGGTGACATGTTTCTCTTTAATTTTATCTTTTCCCAATTATGCATAAACTCTGTTTTAAATTTCATGAACCTAACTTGATAAAACAATTTCGATGAATCAGAATTGTGTAAGGTTAGTCCACAAAGTTACGTGTAATTAAAAGAAAACAATAACGAGAACAAAATGACCTAAGTAGTTTGCAAACCACCAAGGTAGTTTTGCATTACAATAACTCGGCGTGGACAGTAAGAAGTATTAGCCAGATTTATAATTGTTATCTAGCAGGCGAGCCGAGCAGACTTATAGCCCCGTCGCGTGCTCGCACCTAATATATAACCCGGGCCATCCTTAGCCGAAACGTCTTTGTTTGTGGCCCTCTTGTTTACTAACAACCAACCTGTATAGTGAACTGGTCGATACTTTAAAATGCAGCGGTCAAGGTCTATTTCAACCTTAACTACCTGTTATTATCTTAGCTACCACGCTGTAAAACAAACGATAGAACACATAAAATGAACCAACAAATTCTCAGCTCATATTCTGTTTGCCCTGCAAGCAGCAGCTTTCAAGTTTGTTTGAACCAACTTAATACATACATACATATAATCACGCCTTTATCCTTAATGGCGTAGGCAGAGCATAAACGACCTAAACAAAGGTCGTTCCGCCACGTCCGACAAAGTTTTGAGGGTTATTTAAGATAACGTATAGATAGATAGATAGATTTGTGGGTATATTGCTGAAGTGACAGGTTGTCAGCCCATCGTCTATATTGCATTATACTGTAACCCGCGGATCCCTTAGCTGGTTTTTACAGCATGCCCAGGAGGTAATGCAGCTGGCACATTCAACTTGGTACATTCCAGCATATTTCAAGAAATATTTGCATTATATTCTGTTTTCTTTTACAACGTGGCTCTTACAAGGGCGGAAAGGGATGTGTGCATATTTTGTCTAAAAAAATAAAGCAACATTAGAAAATATTCGCATCCGTTGTCCGTGGACACGACATCATAAAAGCATCAAGAAGCCATCAGAGGTAGTAACAGGTTGTCCCACACGAGATCCTTTATGCTCCAGCCATTTTGCCAAGACGAATATGGATTTTTATGTCCCTGCTGTTTCATATTTTATAAGCCTGTAATTTTGTAGTTGCTTTAGATTTCTTTTGAATTTTTTAGATTTTTATTTCATAACATCATAAATAGTTACTCGTAGGTACTTCTTACAACTTAATTTATTTCTTAAGTTCGATTTCCTCAAGGTTTGTCATAGCGAACAGTCTAACTATCCAATACCTACTCGTAAAATCAACTATCATTATGATTCCTAATTATTTTATCACATTATCTGCACCAATGTACGTAACGATGTCAAATGGACCTAATAAAAAATATTAAACAAGTTAAATTTTTAATACAGAAAAATGTCAAGTTAATTAATTTAAATACAAAAAAAAAACAAATTAGCAGTTAAAGGAAATTAGTTATAAAAAAATCAAACAAAAGTACCTATTCCAATCCTTCTCCAGGCCTGTTATCACCGATTTTCTGCAGCAAAATTAAGTTTTAAATACGAGGCTGACAATATTCACTAATCATTGACTTGCAGTTTTTGCAAGTAGAGCATAAAATTAACTAAATACTTGGCAGTTGGGGCGTCACTTTGAATGCAGCGAAAGCAGAGTCTCCCGGGAGCACCGCGATGCTTCACTGATGCGCAGTACAGACTTTTTTACACTAAAGGATCCAGGATAACAATATTTACTGATTGTTGACTTGTAGTTCTGTAAGTAAAGTATAAAATTTACTAAATACTTAGTTGCAGTTGGGTGTCACTTTGAATGCGGCGGAAGCAGGCTCTCCCGGGAGCGCCGACTTGCTTCACTGATGCGCAGTACAGACTTTTTTACACTATAGGAACCAGGATAACAATATTTACTGATTTTTGACTTGTAGTTCTGTAAGTAGAGTATATAATTCACAAAATACGTGGTTGCAGTTGGACGTCACTTTGAATGCGGCGGAAGCAGGCCCTCCCGGGAGCGCCGAGTTGCTTCACTGATGCGGAGTACAGACTTTTTTACACTATAGGAACCAGGATAACAATATTTACTGATTGTTGACTTGTAGTTCTGTAAGTAGAGTATAAAATTTACTAAATACTTGGTTGCAGTTGGGTGTCACTTTGAATGCGGCGGAAGCAGACTCTCCCGGGAGCGCCGACTTGCTTCAGTGATGCGGAGTACAGACATTTTTACACTATAGGAAACAGGATAACAACATTTACTGATTGTTGACTTTTATTTCAGGAAGTAAATTATGAAATTCACTCATTATTTTCAGCAGTACAACTGCTTTTAACAAACTTTGTTGGGCAGAAGTCGCTATTAACCAAGACAATATTGAACTTTTATACATGTTTTTTTTTTTTTTTTCAGAAACAAACAGTCGTACATATTTGCATACAATACGTAAGCTCTTTATAAAACATAGACCTACAGCATCCTAAATTTATAAATACATCTTTTATAATATTTCAGAATCAAAGAAACAATAATGATGAAGCAACATAATATACCTTCCATAGTCATTTTATACGTATTAACCAATTACAAATAGTTTATATTTCATAGTATACATTGTAGTTTCTAACGAACTTTGTGTCTTAGTACCTGGTAATCGTCAGAAAAATACTAATTAAAATATTTTATAAATAATAAAAAATATTCCATGAAAACCCTAAGCTCGTCCCACTAACGTATGTTTCAGCTCTATAATTCTCTACGATGTTTATATCAGTTTAAAAGCTGACTTCACCGATCGGAACGTTTTCTACGCGCCAGCTTAAAAGAATTTTCGAGAAACAGCTCCATTTGAATACCCGCGACATGTTTGAACGTTTATCTCCAACTTGTGAGGCGTATTTCTATCATTTCACGGAATACACCAGATAACAGTATTTTCGACACTCTAGTATATCACACTTACAAAATATAGGGGTCCAAAAATGAACCCTAATGGTTCCAGAAAAGGCTTGTACGGCCGTGCTTGCTTCGCTCTCAATTTGTTGGGGACAGTAGCCGTCCCACCAGATAAACTTACATATTTGTAAAAAAGAAAAAAACTATTGAAACTTTAAATTCGTCCCACCAAAAGTGGACTCAGCTCCATAATACTCCACGATGTTTATATCAGTTTAAAAGGCGACTTCACCGATCGGAACGTTTCCTGCGCGCCGGCATAAAAGAATTTTCGAGAAATAACTGCTCCATTTGAATACCCGCGACATGTTTGAACATTTCTCTCCAGCTTGTGAGGCGCTATCACCTTTACAGTTCACTTCGAGAATTAGTAAGAATGTTTTCTGCAATTTTACTGAGTAGATGTTAGAGATATTATAGAAATGTCTTTATTAGAGATAAATAAGAGTTGAAGAATCATTTTTCTGAGAGATACCAATGACAGATACTGAGTATAAAAAGTGGTATTAGAGATTATTTATCGTACACAGGGAAAACGTTACAAACAAAAAGGAAAAGGGCTATTTCTCAAGTCTGTAAATAATCTGCGTTGTTCACCTAAGGCAAGTTCCTTTAAAATCTTCTCTAAGATATAAGACGCTTTTAAAATTGAACCCAATGGCATTCATCCAAGAAAACAAACTACTTTTTTACTTGAAACGTTTTTTACGTCGCTGTAAATCTTCAAAGAAGAATAGGTTTTTGTCCCCTTGCAGAATGTTTGCGAACGCGGGGATTATTGAACTTGCAGCGCCGATGCAAAACGTTTTTTAACTTCTATCGTGTTCTATTAAGATATCGAGAAGTTAAATTTTATTAAAAAAATTGATCAAAGTAAATTGATATAAAAGAGATTTTGACAAAAATCTTTAAGCTTGCCGAGAGGCCTAAAAAGTGTTTGCTTGTTAATTTTAATGATATTGGTGAAATTTGCTGAGGTGGGGTCTCGGGAAGAGTGCCCTCCTTGAAAAGGTCTATGGAGTGGAGGTACAAAGTTCAGCTCTCATGATAATCACTCGTGGCCCCACTTCAGTTGGCACGCAAGATAAACGCGCTGTTCATACTTTTTCTAGAATGGTAAGGTCAGCAAAACTTATGTCGTAAAATGTTTATATACAGAATTTAATAAAAAATCGCGATAATATGTAAGGCTTTTAAAAGTTTATGGTTCTAAAAATAATATTTTAAAACAATTTCTTAAAATTAGACTGAAAAGTTTTATCGTGTAGAAAATTTCAAATACAGAAATAATTCATTCCTTTAATAAGGGCGCTCTTACTGGATTGAAGTTTTAATGATCGGACAGATTATAGGTATATAGCTGATTGATAAATTATTTTGCAGATTGTACAAAGGGTATAAGGGCAGGAGAGTGAGATGAAGTGAGTCAATATTGAATTATTTATAAATATTTGAATGGGTCGACACCTACTGATTTTCGATACGACTTCTGACTGATGGCTTCTTTTGTGTGCCAGCGAAATGATCCCTATCATTCTTCAAATAAGCTATATGGTATTCATTATTTTCTTTATTGCGATAAATATTTTCGCAGAAATACGAAATCACTTTTTTTACGACTTATGAAAAATACGCATATATACTTGTTTTTAGATGTTAAAATAGAAACGACTATTTATGTGTTTGTTACAACCTAATACTCAAGTTTCGCTTACCAAGGTGGTTAGTAAATATTATTTAAATTGTACTTCACTTTCTACTTCTGTTTTATGAAACATACAAAAAAACCACAATACTTGTTAAAAGCGTTTAAACGTGTGAAGTTTTCTAGTAACATACTGAAAGCTCTATTCACCCGAAACAATTCATCTTCCACGCGCAGCACACTGAAAAAAACCGTTTCTTGCTCGAATGCGAAAGCAATCTAGCAAAAACGTGTGAATGGAGGCAGGTGCTTCCATTTTTTACTTCAGCCTCCAGGGTATGTGCACTAAACTGAGTTAAAGTATTCAGATAATCCCCTTCTACTGCTCAGTAAATTTACTAAGAAAAAGAGAAGGAAATAAAAGACATTATTTTTTAATAAGTAGTTGTTTTGTGATAAGAAATAAGAAGCGTAACCTAGTTTCAAAATACAGGACCGAAATCCATTGGGAAACATTGCTGCAACCCGGCAACGGCAAGCAAGTTTCGGTTTTTCAATTACATAAACGCGGAGCGGAACCGATACAATCCTTTCCCCGCAACACCGGCTGAAACGATAAAAAGTCGCAACAAACAGATACACAATCCCCCTGGATATTTGCATAGGTATCCTCTCCGCAAACAAATCTAGCGCACCGTAGCTCTATGATCGAACGAACCACAAAATTCAATTACGTGGCAGACAAAATAAAAACGTCCCAGAACGTCCATATCGTTGATTTGTTTTCACTGTTGCGTCATATTCTGCCGTGCTCTCGTGTTGCCAGTTTAGCAAGATCTCTTATAACTCTGCTGTTATTATTTGCTGGTAGCGAAGAAAAGAACGGTGCAGCTCATAATTGCCTGGTTTCACGAATACTACGAAATAGCCGCTCGACATGCGACATGACACTTTATTGTACGGATTTCATGAAGTTTAATTAAACATCCTCCCTAGATGACACCGAAGATACATTATTATTTGATTGACGAAGGGGAAATGAAAGTCTGCTGATACGGCATTAATTACCAAAATGTTGCGTCCTTCATCATCTGTTATGCTCTGTCGGAAAGTAAACCAATTTTCGTTCGGAACTTTTTGCTTTCATGAATTTTTGGTGCATTTTCTTTTGGTCAAGGTTTTATCGACACAAGTGTTCTCGTCGTAATTTAGACCTGCGCCGCGGCAGGTAGGAGCCCGTGAAAAATGTTTTCCCTTGGATGCATCGTGAATTTTGTAGGGGATAAAACGTTTCCACAGTGCTCTGCCATTGTGAAATATGTCAAGAAAATAATGGCGCGCAACTTTCGTAGAGCGGCTGTTCGGTGGATAATGTCTAAGATAAACGTTGAACGCTGGAGATGTTAGGCACCGTGACGGACGTTTCCTTTGCAGTCGTAATTTTAAATTGGAACTGTCAGAATAACATTTGCAGGAATGTTTTGTTTTAGTAACATTTTATGCCAGCTTTCCGCCTCACGGTTTCACCTGCAATTCAATGTCAATACATTTGGTTTATGTCATAAAAAACACAAAACAAATATATATATATTTTTTAATTACTAGTTTTATCTATGAACTTCTTTTTGAATTTTCTTTGCCTAGGAAGAGATGCATTTATGAGTAGATAGTTTTTCCCTTGTGCACAAAAAACAATTTTGTGCTGCCAACATCCTGCATCATGCTCGGGAAGCGAGCATGAGAAGCGAAAAAAATATTTAATCCTACTAAAATATTACCAATAAAATATTGCACAATTTCATGTCATACAAGTTTTTAATTCACGAGCACGAAACTCGATTCCACTAGACTCCGTAATATGAATTTTCATGAAGAAGGAAATGAATTAATTCTATTTTACAGTGGAGTGCTCCAAGACGGCGCCGGTTGCTTAAAGCAGGAGAAATACCCCGTGAAATTAACTCCTGGATGCAGCCTCGGACACCTCTCAGGTATAGAAGACAAACGGCTTAAGGGGCAACGAATAACGATTGTAGCACTTACAGGCACAGAATTACAATAGGCATTTGCTGTATGGAACTAAGCATTAAAAAATATATATATATGAAAAAAGCTTTTAGTTTCAGCGTGAAAGTAAACAAAAATACAACCTGATTTAAAATATTAGCGTTTCGTTATTCGGATTCAAAACAAAAATAGTGATAAAATAAAAATCATGAAAAATCATATTTTCCGTGTCTCTACGTATTTTTACTAATTATTAAAATCAAAGTACTTTTTTTATTTCGTTTGTTCACTAGGTTGATTCCATCAGGTATTATAGTGATTCGCCTTCTCTGGTAAAAATATCCTTCTCAGCTTATTTTGTATAGTAATTGAACTATTATAAAACTTAAACATAATACATCAATATAATCACGCCTTTATCCCTAATGGGCTACCACAGAGCGTAAAGGACCTAAACAAAGGTCGTTCCGCCACGACTGTCACAGATTTGAGGGTTATTTAAGATAAATTTGTAGGTATATTACTGTAGTGACAACATAAACCAAACTACTTGAAAGTTTTCAATTAGTCAAATTTATCATCATCCGCCAAACAACCTGAAGTCCAATAAATAGTACTTAAAACTGAAACATGACTCCTAAAATGCACCTCAAAAATGAGGAAACCAAAAAATCCGTTTGTTGTGTGCCGTCTCCGTGAATACTTTACGTAGCGAGTAGCAAGTAGCGGGCGTCGCGACGTCGTTCATAAAAAAGACAATCTCCCATATTGCCGCAATCTGTTACCCACGCTCCTCGCACGGTTATGTCTGCAGCCCTCATAAACGACAAACTAAACCATAATTTATGACGCAAATTTAGGGTCAAACGCAATACTCATAAATTGCTTTAGTATATTATTGTTAGCACGCTTTACGCTAGTGAGGAGTTAAGGACAAGAAATTTAGTAGCTGCAACAAGGAAGTTAGTGTTGCCAACTCCGAGCTCCGAGAGAAATCTTGGCTCTGTTAGGATCCTTTGATAACGTGTTGTTTTGTTAGTTAAATTTGTCATGCCGCATGAGAATGGTTTAAGCTGCTAAATTTCAATGAACTGTTGAGTTATAAGGATTTGACATTTCATTTATTCAGTAGATTTATTTAATTTAGTATCATTTAACTTCTATTAATTGTTATGACAACAACATTTATTCGAGATCACTACAGTTTCATAATTTAAATTCAACATTTCAAGTCGTTAACATTTTAAGACTAGGTAGTAACTATTTCAAAAAATAAAATTTATTTGAATAAACATTTCAAAATACAATATAATGTGACTTAAAATTAAAAGTAGTTGAGTTATTAGTTTAATTTAGCCTTAATTTTTATTTTCTTATTTTATTAAGTTATTTTAAATACCGTTTTGTATACTCATACCATTCAGCTTCAGACAAAATTATATTTTAGTATTCTTACATTTTTTCACACAAAAATATACTTTTACATTTTAAACAAACGACAAAAAGATAAACGTTCCGCATTGTTGTTAAAAGTTTGCTAACGACCAAGTTACAACATGAGAAATGTCGGTATCGCTTAGAAAAATATGAGCTGAACTTTTGAAGTCTGAAAACATAGCTCTTCTTTTATTCATGCTCTGACATGTGGCGCTCTCTGCTGTGTACAAGGCTTTCTTCTCTAACAAAATAAATAACATTTGCTTCAACTTAGGTCCTTTGAGAGGCTGCTTCTGCCCGTATGTTTTATGAATGAGTTCCGATGCAGTTACAGTTCTTATTTATTTTTATTGAACGTTCCTTTCGATATCCCCCCAGAGTTCCGGTTATTGACTTGTAAATTTTGTTTCACAATGTCTGTTATTATTTTCTTGATTGTTTGCGAGAAAGATAACTTTTAGATGTGTTTAGTTTTGCTACATTCCACCAGAGTAAGAAAATAAACGTTCAATCTATGGCACTAACTTCATTCTAGCAAAGATTCTAACGAACGTTTTAAGATCATCCCCTCCTACGCGTCACGTAGGCCGTTCCCTTTAACATGAAAAACTCTATCCGTCTTTGTCACTCACGGAAAAATTTCACGCGTTTTCCAGCACGCTGCATCGTTTTCATTCCTTCCTGAATAGACAAAAGAGGACTTTGTTCCTTAGAGGAAAGCAGCCAGTATTGTACTCTAGTGGGATTTGTATATTCTACGTTTTGGTTCCAAGCTAATACACCTTGTAAGCTGCTGTTGATTTATAGGTCGTAAGATATTGACGTCGCTAGCGTAGACTGAGGTTTGCGTCTAACAGGGGAGGGTTGAATTTCGTTTGTATGTCGGTGGGAGTTGTGGCGTTAGGTGCGTGGGTGGTCGGTGAAAAACTTGGAAGGTAGGCATGCGGGAATGTGCCGGCGATGTCGGGACGCGCTCGGCCGGCAGTCTCGCCGCGCACGTGCCTGCGTGAGGACGCTCGGAGCTCGGGCCTACGCCGTGCCATCACAACTTTATGATAAACTTTCGTATCTCAACACGTAATAAAATAAATTGTAAATTTATTAGAAAAACTGATTGAAAGTTATTAGAAACGTTTGGTTTAGTGTTGTTCAACAAGTTTTTAAAGTTTGAGTCGGAAAATAATGTTATAGGTGACATTAAATATTAGCAGTAGCGGGCTTTTAGTTCCAAGTACGTATTGAATTCTTGAATTTTATTTAGTATTTAATGAATTAATTGACTATAAATATGTAGTCCAATTTGTAATAATTTTATATTACTTTTACATTGTTTCTAGCAAATAGTTTAATTAGTTTAATAAGTAGTTTTGGTAAGATTTTATTTTAATGTTAGAAATATGCTCTGTTCTACATTTTATGCAGCAATTTGTAGCACCTTCACATACTGCAAAAATATTTTTCGGGATAAAGAGCACGTCAGCGGTCGATATTAAAGTTGTTTGTTGTTTTTGAGTTCTCTAGCTAAATCAAATTTTAGCCACTATTTTGCAATATAATACGCCAAAACACAATACACTACACAAAATATTTTCGTAGTCTGGCAGGAAAAATAAAGCAATAAAATAAAATTTACTGCAGAATAAAATAATTTACCTGTTATGATAATTATGTAAATAAACATGACAAAATAAATTGTAATGATTAGTTTTAAGAAATATTTATTATTTCAACTAAGTACAATTTCTTCCATGCTGGACTGGGAGCGAGAGAAAAGCATAGAATGGGCCAGCTGCATTTCCTCCCGGGCATGCTGTAAAAACCAGCTAAGGGATCCGAGGGTTTCTGTATATTGCAATTTAGGCGATGGGCTGACAAACTGTCACTACAGCAATATACTTACAAATCTATTTTAAATAACCCTCAAACCTTTGTCAGACGTGGCGGAACGACCTTTGTTTAGGTCGTTTGCGCTCTGCCTACCCCATTAGGGATAAATTCGTGATTATATGTATGTATGTACTAAGTACAATACCCAAACAAAAATATATTTATAAAAGAACAACACTTTTGGCATAAAAATATTAAATCAACCTTTTATGTTATTAAACTAAAATATTTCTTTATTTATCGATCTTTTCAAACCAACACAAATATTTTCATTTGCGTATGTCCAGTCTGTCATTTACTGAACATTCATTTTCATTATTTATAATTAGATTTTACTCGTTTATCAAAATCACTGCAACATCACCTACATTAAATTACCCGTAAATAGGCTAAATACATAAATTCAGGACTCGTACAAAGCTTTCATAACTAATCCAATTTTATTTTAGCTCTGAAATCACAAAACGAGGCTTGCATAAATTTAAACAAGCAGCGACTGCACAATCCCCTCCGGGAAATAATATTCGGACAAATGAAAATTTCAACCGATGCATTCGGATCCACCGACGCCGCTCCCAGGTTTTAATTCCCTTGACGGTTGCGAATCGGCGCATGTTTTTTCATTAAAACGCATTCAATACGACGACGGAGCTTTGAAAAGCGGACCTTTTCAAAATATTTTCCATGACATTCCACTCTGCGCTCAGCTCGTCCCATTCACCGCGTTTTTGTATAAACTTTTAAATCGGGCCTTTTTATGTGACCGTAAAACTGGCCGTGCAAATATCCAGTGATAATATTATCACGTGCCGCTATGCAAATTTTATAACGCGTACAGGGATCGGATAAAATTGCCGTCAATCTGAATTAATAATGTAATTCCACGTTTAAAACAAAATGCAGTGTGCCCCACAAAGGGACGCGGCTGCCGGGTTTTATTGCATCTGCATCAAAATCCCCATTACAAATGCAACGGTCCGGATTTGGCTGAATAATGTTTACATTTAGATTCAAAGAGAATTCAAAAATATTAAATTTGTCTTTATATTCTACTTTTCTACAAATTAGTTTTTATGAAACTTTTAAACACTTCATTAATGTTTATAATTTTATAAATACCTCTACAAAATATTTGCTTACAGCTTAGATTTTAATGATTGATAATATTTTTAAAAACCCAATATTAAAATAAAAATTATGAATTTTTATTATTGCAATTATAACTTTAATATATTGCTAGTCCAAAAAGTTAATTATTACATTTACCAACTCTTTTTCCGGTTGGAAACTAATGAAAATGGGTATCTGTCCAACCATTTTCAGTTTCATAAATCAGTCATGAAAATCCAATATTTTTTTCTGCATACACCACACTATTCACAGAGTTTATATTTTTGTAACATTCAAAACAACATGTACTACGTACGAGTATATTAGATTTTAGTTTGTGAAAGGTATTGACAACCACAATGTACATATTTAATTTAAAACAGGAGTTACCTGTCTATTTGTTACATCATATTTGACAAAATGCACATCAGTTATAAGACACTAGAAATTGAATAAACATAATATATCAATCTGTGATTTCAATTGCAGATGATATATTAGCAAGCAGTGGGTAGAAAAAGCATTTCGTTAACAAAACCAGCTTATTTTTTATTCATCCACCGACTTTATAATTACAGTACTGGTAATTGTGCATGCAACGGATAGCTTTGTACCAACCATAAAGCAATAACGATTGGTATCGATATTTTGTTGGCCATGGATGTAACGGCACTATCCTTGTAACGATAATTACTATATTCAAGAACTGGAAAATATTAAGTATGTTCATGTTTTTTTTGAAAAGGGTTTCGAGGGTTACAGTGTATTGTAATTTAGGCGATGGGCTGACAACCTGTCACTTCAGCAATACTACAATCTAAAATTGCCCTCAATTTATGTCAGACGTGGCGAAAGCGCCTTTTAGGAGGCGTTTTACGTTCTGCCTACCCCGTAAGGGATACAGGCGTGATTTTATGTATGTATGTTTTTTTTTAAACCTATTCTGAGTAATTATTAGTCGATCGAGATTATTTTGAGGAATCACGGTTGTTATTAGAATTTTCGTTTAGAAAGAATCGTAGGTAGTTTAAAAATTTTCAACGTCACCTTTCCTAATGAACGAGATTTTTCTTTTTTCTCTATTTAATTATTATATTTAAATTATTAAAATAAAAAATAAAAAAATACGCAGATTTTATACCAATACTAATGTATTATTTGAAAAATGATCCGTGTAAATGTTATTGTATTTTGCGTTGGTTAAACTTAAATCCTACTGAGCCAATTTTAAATGTTGCTTTCACAAGAGAGATATAAAATAACATAACTACATTTTTGTGAAAAAAACCTTTATCTGCTTGCTAGTAAAATGCTATGCCGGATAGTTAAACATGTGGCTTATTTAGCCGGGTTGACAATGGGTAAATCCTGATTAGATCTGGCTGCGTATATCCGATATTTCAACACATCAATCATGGTCGGTTTCCAGCTTTGATACAGTTTAGCGGATTAACGAATAGATAAAAAATTACATCTATTCCATGCTGGACTGGGAGTGATAAAAAAACATAGAATGCTGCATCTCCTCCCGGGCATGCTGTAAAAGCCAGCTAAGGAATTCGGAAGTTACAGTGTATTGCTATTTTAGGCGATGGGCTGATAACCTGTCACTATAGCAATATACATCATTATATACTGTAATCACCTTCAAAACTTGTCAGACGTGGCGAAGTAACCTTTGTTTAAATCGTTTTCGCTCTGCCTACCCTCTTACTCCTAATCCAATTCAATTTAATTACAATCAATAATATTGTGTTTGAAATACATGTACACTAAAATTAATTTACAATCATATGATCACAGTTACATTAAAATGTCTAATTATAATAAATAAGTAATGAATGATGATAATGAAACTAAATATGATGATGTCTATTTACATGATGATGTCCTTGGGGAAAAAGGCTTGATTTTATGTGTGTATATATATGTAAACCATGTAATATCAAAGCAATAACAATAATTTCATTGAAAAATTAAATAATACCAATGAGGTTAATGTTTTTTTTTTATCTGTGAGTCACACTAAAATTTTCTTTGCGAGTGGATTCTCGAGTCGGACAACGACCCAAGGAACCCTGACTTCAGCCTGCAATGTCCTAACCATACTAGGGAAAACCTCACAAAGTGATAAATTGACAAATATCAACTTTTGTTCCCCCTCTGTAATACGTTTAAGGACATTATCAAATGGATGAATGAAAATAATCTTTATATTAATATTGACAAGACAAAACTTATCCAATTTGCATCATATAGGTAACTCAAACCCGCAAACAATACAACTGAGTTATGATAACAAAACAATAAATGAAATTGATTATTTAAACTTTTTAGGCATAGTAATTGATAAAAACCTTAACTGGAAATCGCATGTTGCCGTTGTATATTCTAAGCTTAGCAGATTTGTATTCGCGCTAAAGAGACTGAGGCAAACTATATTATGTATCATCAGTACTCAGATACGGTCTGATCCTTTGGGGAAACTCAGTTGATGTAGAAAGAGCCTTTATTATACAAAAAAATGCATTCGAGCCGTTTGTGATTCCAAATTTGACGACAGCTGCAAACCGCTTTTTAAAAAGCTTAACATACTTCCACTTCCATGTATGTATATTTTGGACATATGTCTTTTTGTAAAATACCATCCGGGATACTGGAAAACACAAGGCGAAGTAAGTCGTAGACAACGTAGAGCACACATTGTAAATCAGTTATATCAACCTCCTGCTAACAAGAATATTTATGAAATTAATGTTTACCACATGTGCATTTCGATTTATAATCACCTTCCGGAGGATATAAAAGTGCTGACTGGAATCACTTTTGAATACAGACTGAAAGGATGGTTATTAGAAAACTGTTTTTATAGTGTTAAGGAATATATGAATTATAAGATAGTATTAATGTATAAATGAAATAATGACATGGTAATAGATATAGGATAAATTAATAATGTAAATGTATAAATTTCCACCTAGCGGACATTTAATATTTTGCACGCTTGCATGCAAGTCGAATATTATGTACTTTCTTTTAAATTAAGACCTATTGTATAATACTTACTATATTCTTGAAAATAAATTATTTTGAATCTTGAATCTGGGAAGCCCATGGCTCTAACCACTAAAACCTACTCTGCTGTTTTTCTATATATTATATAGAAAAACAGCAAAGTAGGTAATTAGCAATTATACGGTTAGTCTGATAAGTGGTCATCATTGCCTGTATCAGAAAAGTGTTTTGCTTACAAAGAGATATAAGACTGATGTATTGACTCATGCGTGGGTAATATGGACTTGGTGCCACTTTACTATTAGCTGTTGCTCATTATGTGAACTGCCTCCGGGGTTTAGTGGTTAGAGCCATGGGCTTCCCATATTATCATCGTGTTAATGGATGGAGAGCCCGATGGTGTAGTAGATAGAGCCGCTGCAACATGAATGGTAGGTCGTTTTCGAATTTCATATGTACGTTTATTCGGCGCTTTTTCCGTGCTTCGTATGGCACGGGAAGCCGTTGATTACGGTTAATATCGTTTAGTACCATATAAATATAAGTCGTTAAGCCATCTTAGAGGCCAGTGTTAAGCATTAGCGACTAGAAAACTCTGACCTAATCTAGGATTGGGTCTGGTTTCCCTTCTGGGTTGCGGAGGTCAGATGGCAGTCGCTCTGTGTAAAAACCAGTACCCTCGTTCATGTCCGTATACGTAGCGGGACCGTGCATTGTAGGAAAGTGTGGATGATACCATGACGCATTAAGTACTGTTTGTATTTTAAAAAATAGATTTGGTACCCCAAAGGCAACAGAATAATTTTGCATTAAACGAAAGCTTTGGCTAGCGGGGCCCTGTTTTCCTAGGACGCATAATTGAATCTTTAGTACAATAATATTTACTACTTTTCATTATAATTAGTTATTTATGTTTGATGATTCCTGTCAGAATACTTTTTTTTTAAAGAACAATGTCGGATCAAGAAACTTGTATATGTGTAATTATAGACAAGTATTAAATATACAAATGTCTCACAGTACTGTATATAGTCAAATAACGGAGGGCCCCGCTGGCACCATGATTGATTGTAAAATGATTTACTTGCAAACAATATTAAGAAGATTATTTTAATTTTCAAATAACTAATTATAATGAAAAGTAATAAATGTTATTGTACTAAAGATTCAATTATGCGTCCTAGGAAAACAGGCCCCCGCTAGCCAAAGCTTTCGTTTAATGCAAAATTATTCTGTTGCCTTTGGGGTACTAAATCTAATTTCTTTAATACAAACAGTTCTTATTCTTCTTAGCTTGTCGATGGAACACGAGAAATTACATCTTAGCGGCCCAGAATTCAGTCACTTGTATTTCGGATTGACTGCCGTCCATTAAATCCGCTTGCGTACGTTGGCGTGCAACACTCGTTTTATCTCCTAGATTAGGTTTCTGACCCCGTGAGATACGGGATAAGGCTAGGGAGATGACATGATGATCGTGTTGATGGAACACGACGTAGCGGGCTAAAAGTTAAGCCACTTACACTGAGCATTGATTGACAGACTGGTACAACAATAAGCACTTCAATGGGAATATAACAATTTCTTTTACAATGAGAGTCCCAAAAGAGGCTTTGTTCGACAGTTGGTAATGGTAGCTTGATATGTCACGGCCCGCATTGTAACCCTCTGTCGGCGGTGTTGCGTCACAAAACAAGCGTGAAGCGGGCCGGCTACACGCGAACCGGTCATTAACCCTTCACTAATGTGTGTCTACAGGGTGGACTAAATCCAGCTGAAAATCTTGAATCTATGAGTTAAACTTTAAAAAGTTTCTATGTAATTGGATATTTATACATCCTGTGTCTACGTCGTAGCTGATGGTTTATCGGTTTTCTGTTTTAGACCAGGATTTCATTTATTTTCATGTTACCTATGACTTCGTTTATTTAATAATATCATCATGATTATTTGATTCATATTTAACTAGTCAATGTTATTAATAATTTAATCAAAACACATTCCACTTTTTTATAATAAAGAAAACTGTATGTTAATATTTTCCATCCCATTCTGATATAAAATACATACACGAATACATACAATCACGCCTTTATCCCTAATGGGGTAGGCAGAGCGTAAACGAAGTAAACAAAGCTCGTTCCGCCACGTCTGACGAACTTTTGAGGATTATTTAAGACAGATTTGTAGGTATATTGCTGTAGTGACAGGTTGACAGTATACTGAAACCCTCGGATCCCTTAGCTGGTTTTTGCAGCATGCCCGGGAGGAAATGCAGCTGGCACATTCTATGTTTTCCTCTCGCTCCCAGTCTAGCATGGAAGACTAACTAGTCAATGTTATTAATAATTTTATCAAAACACTTTTGTATCATAAAGAAAACTGTATGTTAATGTAATATTCCATACTGATAAAAAAAATTACGATTAAAAAAATATATTTTTGTCATATTTTGTGATTTTCAATCTGCCTGTATTGCTAGTTAGTACTGTAGGTGTCCCAGAACCACTCCAACGCACTGAATGTCAGAAGAAGTGTAATTAGCCGCATAATCTATAATTAAAGAGTAGGTGTGGTAATGGTTCAAACTTTCCGACTTTCCTTTTCATTACGATTCTATTGTTTTTGGAACAAAAAGTTATTTTTATAATAAATGAACTTGTACTTTAATTACTTCTTAGTTTTGTTGTTTACATGATACTTTTGTTTTATTGTAATATAAGAAATCAATATACTCACTCTACTTATTTGAAAGCTTGTCTGTGAGTGAATACTCCTTGCATTTCATACATACGTATAATCACGCCTTTATCTCTAATGGGGTAGGCAGAGAACGACCTAAACAAAGATCGTTCCGCCACGTCTGACAAATTTTTGAGGGTTAATTTAAGGTATATTGCTGTAGTGACAGGTTGTGAGCCCATCGCCTAAATTACAATGTACTGAAACCCTCGGATCCCTTAGCTGGTTTTACAGCCTGCCCAGGAGGAAATGCAGCTGGCACATTCTATGTCTTTCTCTCGCTCCCAGGCCAGTCTGGGAGTAATTTCCTTGTATTTCATCCACAGTTATTAATGTTTCTGAGTACGAGATATATTAAGCTCCAGTATCTATTATTTTATTTACTTACTATCATTTTGTATCAGACAGTCAAGTCCTATTAACATTTACCTACGAGTATAAATAATAAAATTAAGTAGTTAAAACATTTTTTTTTAAATTAGAATTGGGTTTGCTCTTGACTCTAGACACTAGGTTAGGAATGACTGTGACAGAGTCGACGATGGAGCAAAGTCACTCACAATATGCCTGTTATGGCACTGGAAATCTATCGCACCGATGGAACACTCCGGTTTGACGGTGGTTGCGAGCCAAGCGGCCCCTTGCGGAGCCTAGCACCGCTTTGTAGGGATCGTTTAGCCGGACTTATTCGCAGGCAAGCATGTGTTTCCATTGCCCGGGGTGGACCGCTAGGAGGTAGATCCCACAAATCTGTCTTTTTAAAAACACAATGTACTTTGTTTCAGGTTGAATTATGAAGCGCGCTCGACGGCGTCGCCACACTACAACCACACAGCTTACATTTTTATAAAATTTAAAATGAAAAAGCTAAAGGAGGAGGGATGTGTGAGCGCTGTGGTGTAATGAAAAAATTTCCGATGTCGGGCCCCGGAGCGAGCGGAGAGTAGACAATGCACAGCCTCCTTGGAGCGGCTACGGCGTCGGTATTACTGCAAATATTACTGTCCCTCACGGGTATGTACCTACGCTTTGGCATATTAAAATTTGAAATTAACTCACCGACACATATGTAACCGCTTTTAAGTTATGATTTTTTTGTTAATTTAAAAGTGTTCCTTTTTTTCTTGTAGTGATTATTTAAATGAGAGTTTCAGACTCGGTTTTATTTAGTTCAAATAAAAATTTCATAAGATACACCTTGATAACCGATATCCACACTTCAATGATAACCTTTAGAAATACTTAAATTTTATTTTGATACCTTCTAACTTCCAAACTAATTTTATAACTTGATTGTTCCAAATTCTACAAAGAGTAATACTCCGAATTCGAATACAAATGCGAACTGAAATACATTAAACATCTAAAATCATTGTCAAAGGTAATTTTCCGTTGATACCGAGCTTCACAGGGCCACGCCAGTTACTAATTATATGTGATTAATATTGTCACTTTGTCATTGAGGACAATAAAGCTCATTCAGAGGCCACAATATACGTAGTATGATGTCGTATTAAATAGCACTTAGGTACGTATACAAACCATGCATAGCTTAATTTTATCTATACTTTAATAATACAATGTATTTTATAACATTCAAATAAAACTAAACACAAATAATAAAACAATAGGTATCTTAGATGAGATTCAATGAAGAGAATCAATTTTATTGCTGCTACAGCTATTACTTCCATGCTGGACTGAAAGCGAGAGAAAAACATAGAATGTGCCAGCTGCACTTTCTCCCGGGCATGCTGTAAAAACCAGCTTAGGGATCCGAGGGTTTCTGTATATTGCTATTTAGGCGATAGGATGACAACCTATCACTACAGCAATAGACCTACAAATCTATCTTAAACAACCCTCAAAACTTTGGCAGGCGTGGGGGAACGACCTTTGTTTAGGTCGTTTACGCTCTGCCTACCCTCTTAGAGATAAAGGTGTGATTACTTATTTATATTTATTATATATAAATAGGTTCAGTTACAAGCAACATACTAAGATTACATACATACATACATACATATAGTCACGCCTTTATCCCTAATGGGGTAGGCAGAGCGTAAACGACCTAAAAAAAGGTCGTTTTGCCACGTCTGGCAAAGCTTTGAGGGTTATTTAAGATAGATTTGAAGGTATATACAGACTAAGATTAGACACAATAAATATTATAACAAAACATTCATAAATGCGATGCCCACTTACAACTAAAGTATATGTATGTATTATATGTATGTACAGCTATAACTACTAAATAATAATGACTATCTATGGCAGCAATAGAATACCTATATCAAATCTCATCCATGGCTAAAGAAAGTACAACATTAAAAAGAAATCATACCTACAATAAAAATGTCGGATAAAAGAAAAATGAAATGAAAATTTTAGACAGATATTCTATCTACCGCAGACAGGAAACTCCTCTAGTTTTTCTTTTTAAACCCAATGATATTTGGGAAGTTTATTTTTTTATGTAACTAGTTATAATTAAGAATGAAACAAAACGAGCACAATGCAAGTTTGTAATTACTGTTTTATCGCGGCTTACTTCCCTACCTGCGGCTAAAGCTCCAAGTGAAATATCCCTCCATAAAATAAAAGAAAACGGTCTCTATGGGGCGGAAAATAAAATTTATATTCGCTCTTTATGCCAAGGAGCATTTTTTTCAAAATGGCTGCATTTAATGTTATTGTAATGTGTTTTATTTTAAACTTCTTAAAGTGGACAGCGAGACGGATAAGCCCCGATAAAGTACGATACTAGTATATTTATGTTGTCTTACTTATAATATTGTTAGGATTCGCTTCCTGTAGTGCTGTGAACAGTGGTTTTCATTAAAGAGACCAAATCTATTATTTATTATTGATTAAAGTTTAAATTCAGTACCTTACAAAATGATTTCATATTTATTTTAAGCACTTGTCAATAAAATGAAGTTGTTGACCCACGTGGGCAGGTGAACGAAAACCGCCAAACACAGTCTGACGGCTTCCGGCGGAAGCAGCTGCGTCGTCGCGTGTTGTTTACCAATTTATCACTAAGCTGATTATATATAGGCTCGCTCGGTGTGACGTGCTTTATGACCTTGTTTGCTCTCCTCCCATGCCGCCATTTCACACCGCACTCTTCTATTTACACACCTTTTAAATCTAAGACAAAGGTGTCGGAAATTTCCACCGTCAATAAAATAAACGCTCGTATTGTTCCACAAAAGATATTTCTTTCAGATCTTTTGTAGTCGCGCAATGTTTCGTGTTCATTGAATTATTGGTTGCTTCACTGACGTTAGTTTTGTTCTACAATTAAATTTCTCGTTTCAAACAAAAGAGGAATCTGTAACCGTGTTATGAAATAAAACGTTTTAACATGTCCGTAGTGCTTTTAAAAAGCTGAACTGAGCAACAATAATGGAGTGCACCGCCTCTTCATAATCTATTTAGCCGATGCGCTTTCCATTTCCCGGGCGTAACGTTTTAAAACAAACCAATTAGGTTTTGATACTTTTTCTTTGTGATGTGTTCCCATTAGAAGCGGATGTATCAGGCCGGTCGTATAAAAATAAATTGCATAAAAGTAAACAGCAGTAGGAAAGTGGCACCGCAAATTGTGTTTTGGGTGGGTCGGGCGCAGGTGGCGCTGGCGGCGGCGGCCGTAAGCTCGCCGGCTCCCGACAAATCCGCATGCGACTTTAATTTAACTTCGCCTCACTGAATATTGTCCATACACTGAAATTTAATTTATCACGTCTAGCGTATGCATAATAAACCAGCGCGCTCTTCTAGGAAACTTGCTGTGTTTCTACAAAGGAATAAATTGTAGTCTTCATTCAAAGCAAGTTAGTTCAATTATTAATAAATTTGATGCTCGTATGTACATACATATAATCACGCCTTTATCCCTAATGGGGTAGGCAGAACATAAACGACCTAAAAAAAAGTCCTTCCGCCACGTTTGACAAAGTTTTGAGGGTTATTTAAGATAGATTTGTACGTATATTGCTGTAGTGATAGGTTGTCAGCCCATTGCCTAAATTGCAACATACTGAAACCCTCAGATCCTTTCGCTGGTTTTTACAGCATGCCCGGGAGAAAATGCAGCTGGTACATTCTATGTTTTGCTCTCGCTCCCAGTCCAGCATGGAAGTATGATGCTCGTATCTTGACTTAATTACCTAGAAACATAGAAATAGCAATATTTAATAACGTAACATAGTTTATTTATGTACTATAGCATCCGTAGCATCAGATAACATTTCGTAGCAAACTGCTACGACGCGGGGTAGCAAGCCGAAAAAATAACATGTTCGATTTAGCATTCCAAAGGGCGCGATACAAAGGTTCAATGCTCTACAAAATTACCTCGTTACCTCTACAATTTAGTTCGGGTTTTCTCATTTCGGTGGCGTGGTAGATACCGGCAGAAATATGGCGGTGGCTTATGAACCAGTGTTCCCGCGGTACATTGATGCACCGTGTTACGTATTCAAACGGTATCGCACGCCGGCGGGCGACGGTGCAAGGCAACCGCACTCCTATGCAAATTCCCTACTATTGCATTTGTTTCGCTCGAGTACTGTATGCCTTATCAGTGATTATTTTGACAGAGTCACGTGAACGTAAACTCTGTTCGTTGCATAGATATAACACTGTTTTATATTTGATAAATGTTTAACTAAAGATGATTTATGAATATGACAGAAATTTAGTGTCAATTCAGGCTAGACTCAAACAAATTTGAAATATATCTAGATTTAATCTCTTTCTTATTCTGCTTCTGGTCCGCTTTCCAGTGTTTACTATTCCACTTTGCCCGGTCTTTGGCATCCCCTGGTATGAGATACACATACACATACATACACAAATCACGCCTTTATCCCTTACGGGGTAGGCAGAGCGTTTAACGCCTCGTAAAAGGCGCTTTCGCCACGTCTGACAAAAATTAAGGGGACTATTTTAGATTGTAATATGTATTGTAATAGGTATGAGATACCTTGAGCTAATTCAATGAAAAAAATATATACAGATGTTTTTGTGAGAGCGTACCTATTCTTTCGTTTAAACATTAATTCAAAAAGAATAAAGTCTCCTCCTCTATTTAAATAAGGTTATTTATATATTTTTCTTATACAAATAGGCTCAAGCACAATCATAAAAAGTACTTGAGAATCGAAGACTTCTATTTTTCTCAAGGTCCATTAGATTCCTTTACAATATCGCTTCCCTCACAATGTGCGTATTGTGGAGATCCCATTCCCTTTATTTTCCTAATAATGGCTCAATAAGTGCCCAAAGTATGCTTCAGTGAATACCCAATAATCCCACAATATTACGCTAATATTTTCTGAAAAAATAGAGGTCGAACTTTTTTCACAGGGAATATTGATGAAGAACAAAAATAAAACTAGATTCGCTGTTCACAAAATTCGTTATATAGAACAATAGCATTAAAAATTTGAATATTAGTAGAAATTATTGCCAGAAATCATACTCCTATTTATTTGATACAATTTGTTTTATAAAACTCTGTACCAAGCAAGCAGACTCTTTTTATTAGTTTTGTGAGGGAAAATAATACTAACTCTACTTCCTTCAATTAATGTCTATCAAACCAGATTAAAATGAAACAAGCGGAAGGCCCTGTATCAGCTACTTAATAATGTGCGTGGGTAGTCGAGTAGTAAGTTCCAGGCATCATTGTTAGGGTACAATGTTCCAAGTTGTTCCAAGAGCCTCACGTGGAACTTCTACCATCCCAACATCTACATTATTATAAGCTAATACAGATTTATTGAAACGAGGGATTCGGAAGTTTGAGTCCTTGCGGGATTGTAAAATGAATTTTGGATTAAAATCTATGCTATTTGATTACAGTATCCTGAAATAAAACACACTGAAGTATTAAAAGAAGTAGAGAAAATATAATGAAGTACCAAGGAACTGTACCCGATCATCAACTAAGAAGTTCTGTAAACTTGTTGCACAAGAGAATACGTTATTTATAGGGTGAAATTTCACAGAATGAAATGTTATCCCTTTTATAGCGGATGCATATGAAAGTGTTTATTTTTTCCAGGAAACAGGGTCAAAAGATGACAAAATATATTTGACTTCTCAAAATACTGCTGATATTTTATCAGAGAAGCGCTTTTCATATTCTGACACATTTTTACAATAATACCATTTAATTTTTACTTCAGTACGTATAAAATTAACTCAGTAAGTATAAAAAAAAAATGGAAACGGGTGCGAACTTTAAAGACAGCGAAAAATAGAGATAAAAATCAGGGGTGCGATTAAAATTACTCGCACCAACGAAGCTATTGTAGCCCGGCGTCGAACGCGACGCTCCCACCGACTGCTGCACAAATGCACTTGCACTTGCACATGCCAAGCAAAGAACAACCAATGCTCCGTGAAATTGCCTATTTTCCACGTGATTTTATTTATTTATTTTCATACACCGATGACATTTCCATTCGTTCTATTGCGGTCCACTGCATCGGAAAATCGCGCGAACTCTACTCCGGATCAACTGTTCAAAACGTGCACTAATATAAAGTGCAAGTATTTCGGCAAAGAGCGCAAGCTTGCTTGATTTAATTAGTTATAACTTTAAACAATGCGAGCTTGTAGAGACTTAAAATTTAGTGCAAGTGTCTGCCACGTGGCGCTGCATTGTACTGTCAGCAATCAGGTGTATGTGCTTCAGCTGTTTATTTTTATAAAAGGATACCTAAATATACCAATGAAATAGTCACGTGGTTCTTCTCAGTGTTCTATTTAGTAAGTACCACCGCTATTCAGGCACTGAACTAGAAGAAGAATAACATAATCAGTCTAAATATTTTAATCGCACACATATCGCACTGTTGTCATCTATCAAGCAATTAGCCAAAAACCTTTAAAAATATTGGAACATGCTGACGATATATTTGCGTGCTTGGTGCAGCGCTGGAGCAGGGACTAGGTGTTGTATCTATATAGATCGCTATATCGTCAGTATCTGAAACCCGCCTACCTATAGTCAGAAAGCTTGTTTACCAATTCTTTTTAGAACTGTGGGCATGACATAAGCTGCTGGCGTTACATTTGCGTGCTCTGTGCGGCGCGGGAGTCTCGTTTGACATGCACACGCCGACACAGATGAAGTGTATCAGGCGTTGTATCTATCTAGATTGATCTATTGTCAGTCTCTTAAATCCGCACCAATAGTCAGCAAGCTTGTTTACCAATTCTTTTTTAGAACTGTGGGCATGCCATACGCTGCTGACGTTACATTTGCGTGCTCTGTGCGGCGCGGGAGTCTCGTTTGGCATGCACACGCCGACACAGATATATCATTCGGCTCACTCAAAACGGAAACTGATTCATTTCCGATGCACGGTTGCAGCTCTTTGTGGAGTTCGCCGGCTGCGAATTGCTCACGTTTCCAACATTTGATTGCGACATCAATACCTTTTAAATGCAGACGATGGTATTATGACGGGCTTTTGTCGGCGGAATATTTTGTGATGTTTGCGTGTAATTTAACGGTGCGTAGGTTTTCTGTTTTGAATAAACGTTCGTTATAGAATAGGCTATGTCGTTTTATCGTGTTATGAGTTTGCTTTAAGTGTTCAATCCAAGAACTCAACCGGAAGAAAATGAGAAAATATCTTAGACATGAAACAATAGGAACAAAAAGTTCGAGTGAAAATTAAAACTTTTATTTTAGCGTTTTGATGCAGATATAAAGTACACTTTGTGTTTCCTGGGATTATGTTTTAAAATAGGTAAACCTATAAATAGACAGTGCGCTCTTTTGTAAAATTTGTTGTTCTGTACCTTGGCATTCCAGACATATTTATTACCAAATATGTTCTCCAAATTATTATATTTCAAAGTTAAATATAAATTTAAAATGTATTATGGTAAATGAAACATCACACTTATAGCTTAACAATTTTCTAGTTTTGTTAATAATAACCTGGCTGTCTGTATCATTCTTATTTTTAAAACAACAGATAAAGAGTTACAAAATATTCTAGAAGAGCAAAATATCTTATCTCAGTTACATTATCCAGATTATTTCTCCAGACAAGCCACATTTTTCCCACGCTCTCTACAATATTATCTTGAATCTAGCTGCATTCAGTTGATCCGTGTATATTCTAATTCCTTATTTCCCTTGGGCTGCTGACTGTGGGGCCCGGGAGCTGACTGGGGCTTCTCAAGCGCCCCCAGTGCTCCCAGTGCCCCCAGTGCCCCCCGCGCCCCTACCTCCCCCGCCACATAGCCATACCGTCTGCAAAATGCAACAATGCATAAGGATTCAATCGCACTCGAGCTCGGTACAAAAATAACTTTATAGCGGAAATACGGGCGGAAAACTGGATTCATCTTTACAATTTTTATGGTAACAATTTTGAACTTTTTAACATACAGGGTGCAAGGGACAGCATCCTGCAAACTGATAGGGGTTGCTCAGTCAACAAAACTGAACAACTATCACCAGGATTTTTTTTCAGAAGATTAAAATAAAATTTGTACTTCCCATACAAAATAACCACCTCAATCGGACAATTTGTATGGAAAATATTTTTTTTTACTTCTTGAAATAAAATCTTGCTGATAGTTATTCAGTTTCATTGACAAAGCAACCCCTATTCGTTTGCAGGACGCTGCCCCTTACACCCCGTATTACTACCTGAAAACAATCAAAAATCTAAAATTATTTTCCAAACTGCGTAATCAATTTGTTTAAGCCTGCAACTGATAGCGATTAGCAAGATTACATGCAATTGGGTAGTTCAGTAACTCATAGATTTGATACAAAGTGCCGCAGGTGTTGTTTTCGCCGCCAAAGTTGGTTTAAGCCGAGCTGCAGTTAGCGTTACATGCAGAGGCCACTTCACGTTATCCCCTCTCCGAACTTCTAAAGCAATTGTTGTTTAGCTGCTTTCACCGCCCACGTATTATGCTGGGATCCTTCAGATTATACTGGCTTGTGTATTGTCACAGCCATGTTGAAACACCATTAGATGTGTTGAACAGTAAATGAACTTTAACTAGCAAAACTCTATCTTTAAGAAGCTCAATCTGCGAAAAGCGTATATTTACAAGCTTCAACGGGTAGAACTCTGATACCAATGCAACATTTCAAATAAATAAGCGTATTCGAGGTTGAAGTTTGTTGAGTAGCATTAAAAGATTAAAAGTCGACAGTTCGCTCAAGCCGTATCGAATCGGAACGGAGCGAGCGATCCGGGCGACTGTAACATATATTTGCTATGCAGCCGGCGCGTCCGCGGAAACTTCGCCTGGCGAATGCAAAAATTTAAATTAAAAGCATAAATCAGGCATGTATCGAGTAAGTTTCGAGATTGGTGGGTATTTTGCTCCGGATTATACATTTCCGTTGTTGTTCCTTGTTTATTGACTTTATGGCGACAGAGCGGCGTTGCAAGCACCTCGAGTTTGGCAAAGTTACGTACTAGTAATATTAATATTCAAAATGGATAGAGCGCACACCTATGATTCTATATTAAGTTATTATAAATACATTGACTATTCTGAATAAGTTTGGTCGAAAAAAAACAATTTATGATTTTAAATAGAAATATTAGAGCCGAGTAAGCTTTGAAAGTTATTTAAGCGTGGTTTCAAGAATATCACTTTCACTTTGATATTTCAAACTCAATTTATGAATATTATTATAAAGTTCTTAAATTTTAAAAAACTTTACCGAAATGTAATCTTAAAAATAGACACGAAAGTTAAAAAAAAACGTTATATAGAGATATAAATTAATAGGTACTTAAACTAATTTAGCGTAATATCAATAAATCGGTATAAATTTGCGTCCCTAATGAAGTGTAAGAAGTACTCTGCTGTGTTTGTGCTTTGTGCTTCAGGGATAATTAGTGCACACTCAGGAGCCTCTTACGGGGTTTTCAGTTAATTGCTTGAAAATTTAATGGAAAAATATTATTTATAGAAACAATTCCATAATCTTAATTAAGAGTGGAGATGCTGAGATTGGAAATTTCAATCTGGTGGGGAATCCGGCTCCTCATCGAGCTGGCATCGCAATTTTTAATAATTACCGCCTGTTGTTATAAAAATATTTAATTTCCCTTTAAAAGCTTTAACATCTAGAGTATGTTAAAATTTGTAAAATATCTAGCATCATTAAAACCGTTGTGTAGGTAGATGAATATTGATTTATGATATTAAGTGTAGGGTACCTTTGGATGCTTTTTCTCTCTTGTCAATATACAGTTTAACCGACGGACGTGTTTTATTTAACAATTGGCGACGAGGATGCGACTTGCGTCATTTTCACAATGATAAATTTCATGTAGAATTAATGTACCTTTTTAATTTTTTGAAAAATTCGCGAGAAATTTATAAGTTTATAATGTTGTTAGTAACAATCGTAATAATATTTGTCTATTTTCGTTTTTACAGCATATTGTTAAAATGAAAAGGAAATAAAAAATAAGTTTACAAATTGAAAACCTACTTTTTAATACTTTAAATATTCCCAACATCTCTTTACAACATTATTGAAACATGACGTCATTTTGACAGTAATAAAATTTTATGTAAAATCCCTGATTCTAAATACTATACTAAAAATATTATATTAAATATTATACTAAAAATATTATATCTTAAAAGCTATGGATGGTACTGTATGAGAAGTGTGAGTCCTCTATTCATAATGTGGATCGCAGACTTAATTAGAAATGTGTGATTGCAGCGGTCGGCAGCGTCAGCTGGGAGGAATGGTGGACCTACGACGGCATTTCAGGTGAGACCCCTTATACCTAATACCTACTTCTATGCGACCTGAGACCCCTATACTGAATACCTACTCTATATAGGGTGTAAAGCATAAAACCTGTTATTAGGGGGTAATACAATATCTAGGTACATTACATAATACGCGTGGATGGAACAGTGCAGTGAGACTCATTCTGATTTTAAAAGCAAGAAATGATTTTAAAGCTATGTCGGTTTTTTGTATAGCAGCGAAGAGAAAAAGTACAAACCGGATTTGCATATTTTTCACTATTGTAAAATCTCCTGCTGGAAAGGTTGACTTTTGAAACTATAAATGGACTCGGACCTCGCGAATAATCATCATCGTTTCAGGTGGAACCGAAAATAATGCTTTTGTTGTTAATATGACAAGTATTTAAAAATAGGACAACTGACGTTATTTTTTCCGAAATAAAAGAAACAAAGTTCCAAAAAATTTATTCAAAATTAAGCTTTTACCAAAATTGAAATGTACTGTTTGAATAACTAACTTGATGAGCATATTTGTGCAAAAAAAAAGTAAAGCAACGACTGACTAAAAAACTAAAAAATAATAGAAATACTGTTCTTCCAGCTTAATTTCTGTTTTATCGAAAATTATGACAAATCATTTTATTAATTTTCCACATGATAAAAACACAAAAATTACGAACAAATTAACTCGTAACTTACTGAGGAAAATACTTTTCTTCCAGCTTAATTTATGTATTGCTAAAAATTATGGTACATAATTTTATTATTTTTTCACTGGATAAAAAATACTGAAAGTTGCGAACAATTAATTCGTAACTTACTGACGGAAATACTTTTCTTCTGGCTTAATTTCCATTTTACTCTCGTCACTTCCGCGGTTCGGTCACTCGCTTCCTTCGCTCCAAAGTTCTAATCTAACCTAACCGACTAAGTCGGATCTGTATAGAATGTTTTTTTTATTGCGCCCTCGACCCCCCCGTCCCCCAGGTTCATAGTTCGGGGCTGTTTTGGACATTTTAGCGTTAAATCCGATTGTCATTTTTCCATACATTTTTCGGATTTTCATTCAAATTTAGATTAAAAATATATATTTTTTAACCAGAATTAGAAATTAGTTGTGTAAAAAAACTAAAATTATATCAGCACATGTGTAGCTGGAAGTTCAGAATTTCAGTCATTAGTTTAGTATATTCGTCGTAACTTTGGTTTTTTGTTCGTAAAATTATAATTTGAGAAATATTGTGTTTGTTAGTTAATTGTGTAATCATTTTCCAGTATGTTTTGTGTGCATTTGCTGGTAATTAATTTAAACGCAACTTAGAATTACAATAAGACACATTTCGCTGAAGATTTTTTTTTTGTTCGAAGTCTTTATTATTGTCCTTTAATAATCATAATTCATTCCAATCCCATCCTTATTTCAGCCTTGACCAAATTTCCGGTTGATTAAGTTTCGTTCGATTAGTGCGGTCCGGTCCAGCTGTCCCACTGCTCGTTTGAATGCCTTCAGCCGACAAAGCCTGCATTGAGGGTGGACTGTAGAGGATTATCGATTACTTAGACCAACAAGAACCCCTTTGCAAAGGGTCATTACCGTTAATGCAAACAAATACAAATGTACATTATGCGCTGTTATTTGAGTTACCGTAGAGATACTAAAATTATCATGCAGTTCAGCACTTGTAATTAGATTTTTTAAATTATTTTTTTGCTAGCCTGATCTATCCCACTGCTGGGCAAAGGCTTTTTGTTTCCACTTTTTTCAGTCCTGTGCAATTTTCATTCAGTCTTTTTCGAAGCCATCCATCTTTTACGTTATTAGAACATTTAAGGATAATTTCGCACTTACTTTGTAAGCATCGCTTCTTATAAAGATTTCTTATTTTAGGATTACCTAAAAAAGTTTCAAAGTCAAAACATGAGCGCGACAATCAAACACGTTGACCTACCGCAAGCGGCAAGCGAGCGGAACGTATCAATTCTATTGGCGATAACATTTTTGCCGGTTATACGTGACGCGAAATTTATTCCGTCGATTTATCTCGCATTCACATTGCGTTACTCGCCAAATTTCCATCGTGTTATCGTGTTATTCAGCTACGTGTGTATTTGGAGTGTCTTTAAAAATGTTTGTCCCTGATCATTTTGATGTTTTACCTACCTATCGATATCAGGAAATATCTGCAACTATCTACGATGGTTCGGTTAATGTGTTTTATGGAATTTCAGTTATACCCTAGTTCTCTAAACAGGTTCAATATTTCGTGTTCACATTTCATAACAATACAATTTATGATGATAAACTTATTGGAATTTCCTTCGCCAAAGCAATAGACAATTTGCTCTATAATTTACCTTTCACTACCCCTGGTTTCTATACGATACAACAATGGACCTAATGAACGTATCTCCGGCTAGTTAAAAATGTATCGGATGGGTCTGATGCCCGAAGTTCGGAATTTGCGTGCAACCACAGCCGCTGCTGCAATATTCACGGCTAATAGCAATCAGGGATACAAGACTCTATGTAATTGGACTTTTCTTTTACTCTCCTTTCTAATTGAGAGGTTAAATCAAGGTATGGATTGCAGATTGAGCTTTAATTTTTGAAATAAGCTAGCCGATAAATATTTAAATGCCTATATAACTAAGTATAGGTACTAAGGGTCGTATTTATGAAATGATATCATACTTGAGATCAATATTAAGTATGGATTTGACAGGCCAGTTTGTACTGAAATGACATTTCTGATACCAACTCAAACTAGCTGTCACACAGTGTGAGCTAATTACAAATACGAGTAGAGTGACAGCAAGTTTGAGTTTGTATCAAAAATGTAATTTCAGTACAAAACGGTATGTCAAATCCATACTTAATATTGCTTTAAATATTGAGATCGCTTTGTAATTACGAGCCTTAGTATGCTCTACTACACTCATATTATTACGAAATAATGACGGTTCCTAGTTGGCACGGTTGTGATTCAATAAATTCTCATTATAGTAGGTATGGAAGGTAGGCATCATTATTGCAAAAATATTACTTACTTGTATAAAGCCTTCTTGTTTCTAAGAAGTTGTAACTTCAAGATATGCAGTTCCTGTTACACATTATGTTTCTTCAAACTTCCTGGTGCTAGTTAAACATTAGCGTCCCCAAGGTATTTCAATATGTGGGAAAACTGCGAAAGTAGCCAAAGTGCTTTGGATCGCGTTCACGCCTTTATTATTTACGGGCTTGAAAATTGCATGAGTGTAAGCCAGGCCGCATAGGCGGCGCGGGCGCCAGCCGCTGTGGTCACGCCCATTTTATGGGTGTTTTTCCATTAGACGGCCACGATAACAGTAATGGCAAGGTATCGTCGACGATATAGTCATGAAAATCAATGAAATAGTATGGCACGACTTTTGCCGGCACGGCATTGATCCACTCCGGTATTGTTGCCGGCTTGCCAAACTTCATGTATTTTATATACGTGTCTGTGTGCGCTTAGAGTGAACGATACAACACAGAACACAGAACAGATATTGTGTCGATATCGTTCCTGTGCCGTTGCCGTGCCGTTGACGTGCCATCTAGTGGATAAACCTCCAATACCCACGCGGTGCCGGCACGCCATACACCGTTTTTTGGCATTGTTTATGAACAGTGGTGAACCTGGGAAAGTAAAGTTTTATTTTGTACGAAAGGCGGGAACTGGAAAAATGCGGGAGGAATTATTGCTTGCCGAAAGCACACCTACTTTCCAATCGATAGGAACAATAGGGCAATTCGGAGTTAAGGATCACATATTTTTTTTATCTTTTATTTCGTAATTTTGGTAATGATCCATAGATAACCAAAATCATGAAATTTTACAAGAAAAATGAATATTTTTATTAAAAAAAATATATCTCCATGGATTTTTATATTTGCATTAAATACAGCAGCTATAGACTTACCTTTACATTTCGAGCTTAGCTCTAAAAAAATAAACCAAGTTCTATTAATTCTAGGCTATATTCGAGGTACTTTCATACTTGCCTGGGAGTGTTAGAAAAACATAGAATGCGAATGCAGCTCGCATTTCCTCCCAGGCATGTTGTAAAAAAAAGCTAAGGGATTCGAGGGTTTCAGTATATTGCAATTTAGCCGATGGACTGACAACCTGTCACTATAGCGACTTTGATTTTTACGCTCTGCTTACCCCATTCGAGATAAAAGCGTGATTATATGTATGTATATTCGAGTTAGCAGAGATAAAATTAAAGGTAGAGCGATAGAGCATGATTAACACTATATTCTAACGCTTAAATTAACTAAATCAGTTTTGCATGAGACCTCCCTCCCACATTTTATTGACTCGCCGACCTTTTGAAATACTAGTGCACTTGATTAACCCACATAGCAAAAACTTAAATTGGGTACCTTGGTTTGCTGAAAAGCAAAATATTAGTGTAGGTACGTCTGACATTTAGGTAATATAATTTTCAATGCATCCACGAATTTAGATACAAAAACATTCAACTTTTTGCTAGCAATCTGACAGTTGCTATTTCGTTCGGATATTTCCACGATATTTTTTTTATTATTTATTTGTTACTATTTGATAACTTATTTCATGTACCAATAAACTGGTTGCGTAAACAGTTTTAGGCTCGTATTTATAAAGCGATCTCAAGATTGAGAGCAATATTAAGTGTGAATTTGACGGGTCATATTGTATTGAAATGACATTTCTGATACGAACTCAAACTCGCTGTCACTCATGAGAGCTGATTATAAATACGGCCTTAAAGTCATTCCAAAATATATTGTAATCCTAAATAGAAAGCTTGACCTGCAAACCACTTTACATAACATTATATATCTGATAACTTAATTGTGGTTTGCATCTGCATACATTTAATTATGTCAGAATGTCAAGTGTACCAGAAATGAGACAACGGGTCAACCACAGGGGTCAGATGTTATAGACATCATAACATACCGAAAGTTACCTATAATTATAGGGACAATTTGTCCATGAGATTCACGTTTAGGAGAAACATTGACTTGTGCAGAACAAGACAGAATTAAAAGCTGACATCAAAGACAGCGTTGCTGGCCTATCCCTAGATTTCCGGTAGTTATTTACAAGCATACGGGAAACAAGAAATATATACATACATATAGTCACGCATTTATCCCTAATGGGGTAGGCAGAGCGTCAACGACCTAAACAAGGGGCGTTCCGCCACGTCTGACAAAGTTTTGAGGGTTAATTAAGATAGATTTGTAGGTATATTGCTGTAGTGACAGGTTGTCAGCCCATCGCCTAAATTGCTGTATACTGAAACCCTCGGATCCCTCAGCAGATTTTTCAGGCATGCCCGGGATGAAATGCAGCTGGCACATTCTATGTTTTTTTCTCGCTCCCAGTCCAACATGGAAGTAACAAAAAATGAATATTACACTATAATTACCAACTCGGTCTGGTCAGACACAGTCGTATTAAAACTCCGCAGCAATTTCGCCGGAGAAATTGCCCGATAGCGAAATACGTATTAATGAAACGTTCGCCGATTATTGCCTGTTCGCAACAATAAGGCCGTTGTCACAATGATAATTAACGTCGCATTTCAGCCCCATCCGATAATAATGAGCTACAGCACAACTGTCCATAAAACACGATCCCAAATGTTTTGAACAAGCCATAATAACGGTCAACTTTTATGAATAAAATGACTACAAATTACCGTGCGCGTTCATAGTGATATTAAATTGGAAAATTTACAATTTAATATTCATTAGGCACAGTACTTTGTTAACATTGGAACGCCGAAAGCATAGCGTGAAATGGCCAGTGCAAATACGTATTAACTGGTAGCAAGTATCAAATTACATTAAATAAACTAGCAAACTGTAATTTAAGTTTATTTATTGCAATGTCAAACAACAGATTAATAATTAATTTATTCAGCAGATTGTGCTTTCTAATTATATAATATATATACATAGGTATGCTACAGTACCTAACTAAGGCTAGTATTTATAAAGCGATCTCAAGAGTGAGAACAATATAAAGTATGGATTTGATAGGCTGTTGTGTACTGAAATGACATTTCTGATTCAAAGTTAGGCCCGTAGTTATAAAGCGCTCTCAAGATTGAGAGCAGTATTAAGTATGGATTTGACCGGTCATAATGTAGTAATGACATTTCTGATACGAACTCAAACTCGCTCTCAGTCTTAAATGTTGATATTTATATAATACAGGCCTATGATTGTCTATCGCCTCGTAAACTAAGCTGTTGAAGTTGTCTAACCTGATACACGTAATACAGTATAAAAAAATACTTTCGTAGATTAGGAAGTTGACAACACGTTCCATAGAAAAGGAAGAAGAGACTTCTTTTTTCTTTTTCTTCTAAAATCTACAATCCATTCTAACCTAGATATGAGAAGTTGACGACCCGTTCCATAGAAAGGGAGAAGAGACTTTTTTTTCTAGAACCTACTTTCTAACCAAGTATTTGCTCGCAGGTCCAGCATTCTGGGGGCTGATCAACCCAGAATGGTCGCTGTGCAACAAAGGCCGGCGCCAGTCGCCAGTCAACTTGGAGCCGGAGAAGCTACTCTTCGACCCCAACCTACGGTTTTTGCACATAGATAAACATAGGGT
Organism: Scrobipalpa costella; assembly: GCA_949820665.1. Taxonomy (NCBI): domain Eukaryota; kingdom Metazoa; phylum Arthropoda; class Insecta; order Lepidoptera; family Gelechiidae; genus Scrobipalpa; species Scrobipalpa costella. Next base: position 10,680,865 of record OX463298.1, read on the forward strand.
GAGTAGCTTGGATCATAAGAACTACTAAAACCCTTAACCAGCTGCATCAGTCCACTGCTGGAGCTGGACATCGTCCCACGACTTGCTAATGTTAGCGAGTGTAGGGCGAAATGTTAAAATCATATACCGGGTGTTCTGACACCACAGCGTCCCGCAAACTGATAGGGGTTGCTCAGTCAACGAAACTGAACAACTATCAGTAGGATTATTTTTCAGGAAGTAAAAATAAAATTGAAGCCGTAAGAGGCGCAAAATAGGGAGTCATGGAGGAAGAACAGAGAGGATTTGCCCAGCAGTGCGACACATAACGGCTACATAAGAAGAAGAAGAAAAAAAAATACATTCCCATACAAAATGACCACTTCGATCAGATAATTTGTATGGAAAATTAATTATATTTTGCTTCTTGAAAAATAAATCCTGCTGATAGTTGTTCAGTTTCGTAGACTGAGCAACCCCTATCAGTGTGCGAGAAGCTGTCCCTTACACTCCGTATAGTGGTGCTATTCTAATACGGCATCACAAGAGTTTCGTAAGCTTTCTAGCATTATGCATTAAATGCAATCTAATGGTGCATTAAACCATCTGTCAAAGTTTGAATTTGTTTGTTCGTGACCATGTCGCATGAAACTGCGCTGAAAAATCGAGGTAGCAATAAATATAATCGTTGTAGTAATTCCGTTCAAAATAATAATCTTATCATATCTGTCAAAGTTATTGTACATACTTATTTGATACAGCCTAATTTAAACTTTGTATCACAGCTATACCGGGTGTAAGATACAGCGTCCCGCAAACTGATAGGAGTTGCTCAGTTAACAAAACTGAACAAATATCACCAGAGAATTTTTCAGGAGATGAAAAAAAAATATCTTCCCATACAAAATCACCACCTCGATCAGACAATTTGAATGGAAAAGCAAAATTATTTTTTTTCACTTCCTGAAACAAAAAACTGCTTATAGTTGTTCAGACGCTGTTGCTTACGCCCCGTATTATTCATTAATTTGGCTTTTCCCTCACCAGATAAATGGATTAATAACAAACACGGGCCACTCGGTGATCTTCACTGTGGAGAACGAGACGAGGCACCACATCAACATCACCGGTGGCCCGCTATCCTACAAGTATCAATTCCACGAGATCCACATACACTACGGGTTGCACGACCAGTTCGGCTCCGAACATGCCATCAATGGTTACGCATTCCCTGCTGAGGTAAGTTCAAGCTAAAACATCTTATCCCCCTGCCAGAAATTAATTTATTTATTTCATGCAAGATTAAATTACAATATCATTTACCTAAAATAACTAATTACAGATGGAACTTTTAAGCGCTTACAAATTGCAAGTGTGAGTAACAGTCCAAAAAGACCCAGGCCTGTGCTAGGACTAGTTACTGTGAAAAAATATTTGCAAGTCGATTACCGTGAGTGAATTTAAAATAAGTTTACAATCGTGCTTTAATTACTTTATTAAACATAAAAATACTTTAATTACTTTTTTAAACATAAAAATACTTTATTGCACGTAAGAATACAAATCATACAACACAACAGATAACAAAAAAAGACAAGTACAACAAGCATTAAAAATACCTGTCATAGAGAAAATAGAGACAGAATAAGAGAGGGACTTATGCACTTCCTATAAGTCATTCTCTATGGTACTGCTATGACAGGTTCTTTTTCTAATATATTTTTGCACTAACAGTGCTATTGTTTTTCAAAGACGCAGGTTCATATCCCTACAGCAGTCGAATTTTTGATTTGTTATTTCTAATATTTACAGTTATTTTTAATTCCTGGCAGGGGGTTGCTCTTCTAAGGCCCGTATTTATAATCAGCTCTCAAGAGTGACAGCGAGTTTGAGTTCGTATCAGAAATGTCATTTCAGTATAAAACGACCTGTTAAATCTATACTTAATATTGCTCTCAATCTTGAGATCGCTTTATAAATACGAGCCTAAACCTATGATATAGACTATGATAATAAATGTTATGCTCCAACGACGTCATCATACTATCGTTAGGAATATATTCAGTTGCCCTTGGCCCTGGATGTCCATGTCCGTCAAAGACAATTTAAATAAGTTTCGCGACGGAATTAACTGACCTAGAAGTTGTCTTCAGTTGAACTTGTAACTTAGTTTATTTCAAACTTGTTCTATTTCTATGATGACAACTTCTCCAAAAAACATTATATTTACTCAATTTCCACATCTTAAATCAAGGACAATGACTAATTTGATAATGGATTAAACTCCCCGTAAGTATTTGCTATTGCCAGTGAGTCGGATCAATTAGCGAGTGTATTCAGTCGAGACATTTGCGAAGCTCTAGAGCGCAAAGTTAGCGAATTCAGTGTAGCGGCACTGCACTAAGCAGTCACACTAATTACCCTGTCAATATCTACATTTTTGAATTGACGTCTGACAGACACCACCTTGGTATGAATAGGGCGCGAAGGCAACGAATGCAGTGTAACGACACTGCACTAAGCAGTCACACTAATTACCACATCAATATCTACATTTTGTAACTGACGTCTGACAGACACCATGTAATGGACTTAGCTTCTGCTATTCAAAACTTAATCATTGTTTTAAAATACAAATAACGCCATCTATCAGATTGGTAGGAGAATCACTATAAACGAGAAACTAATGCCAATCTAGTGTTGATTGAGTGGAGAACTAATATTATAGCCAGATCGAACTGAAATTACTTCAATTTGAAGTAAGGACACGCGGTGCCATCTGGAGGAGAATGGGAGAACTATCAAGAGAAGTAGGAAGGAAGGCTCTCGAAAACTCGAAAATGGGAGAGAAGAGGGAAGATAAAACAGTCGGGGGCTCGAGAGGGGGGATTGGGCTGGAAGATGGAGGACGAGGGCGACGGGGGATCGAGAAGGACGCCGGGGAAGAAAAGAGCGTCGGGAACCGAGCAGGGAGAAGTTTACTCGACCTGGAGTTTTAGTTTGAGTGGAAGTTTAGTTTTACTTGAAGTTTAGTTGACTTTTACCAGTGAAAGTGTACACATCAAAGAGGAGAGGAGAGAATGCAGCCGGGAGGCAACCAAGAGACCTACTATGGTGGAGTGGAGGATGCTGACAGTGGAGTCTTGCAGAGCTGGTGGAGTGCCACCTACAAGGATTCTAAAGGAATTTACATCGTGTTTTATTTACTTTACCATTTCTACATTTATTTAATTATCTTATCCACTTCAGACTTTGTTTATTGATAAGGTTTTTCCCTGTTCAATTAACAATCTTTTTTTATGATATTTCATACTTGCCAAAGGCCGTTCTATTCATTTATATATATATATATATAATTTCCAATATTTCTTATATGAACGGTACGGTTAATGAGATATATGTAGGATTGTAGGTCGGTTTAGCATGCAACTACATAATTTATACACAGCTAAGCGGTTAGGTAAATAGGCAGTTTAGGTTCATTGTAGGAGTAGGTTAGGTAGGGGTAGGTTTAGATGGATAGGTTAACCTAGGTAATAATAAATAAGAATTAGGATAATATCTAGGAAAGTAGGTGGGGGTAGCTATTTGGGATCCTAGTTTGTGTTTAGGTAGGTAGTTCTCTCCCTTCCCTTTACCAAAATTCTTGCCTTACCTTTCCTTTAAGAAGAGAAGCATCATCCTAATGTTTCATGAAATGCCCAGCAGTGGAATGTATAAATTATTTTAATACATTCTATGTTTTTATAACTATATCTATGTATGAATTGTTCATACCTACCTATCCTGGCAGAGGAGACAAAATACTTACCTATTCTTCTCAAATAAACTACTGAACTGATTTATATTCACTTAACTGTGGATTCAATACCTATGTATGAGTCATTCATACCTACATGCTTATCCTGGCAGTGGATACTGAATTGATTTTGTATTCACTTTATTGTGAAATATGTCCAACGGACAATGTTTTGAAACATTTATTGGATTCATGATCCTATATGTATGTATGTTCTAGACTCTAGAACACCAGCTACAAACTTGGTGGGAACGTTCACCTCTGATACCTACTATGTAGGTTTTATACGATTGATGATCCTGTTCTACAGACTGACAAAGTTTATCTTTGATAATATACCTACTGATGTGTGGGTTTTATACTTGCAACTTATTGGGACTATGGTCCAACTACCTAATGGGAGTATTCATTATACTAACCAAACCAATACAACATGGAATGTGGGATGATGTTATCTGTATCCTACCTACAACCTCAAATTACCCTGGAACGGGTCTGGAATTAAAATTATATATTTATTCACTTTATGTGGATTTTATATGACTGATTTGTGGTCAGTTGGCTTTGACAAGCCATTATACTACTGAAATACTACTTGACTTGATGTCAATTGAGCGACATGGTATCAGCCATGGTCAAACCTCCATCACATACTACATCTTAGCATTCGATATGTCTGTAACAGCATTTAGATCACAGAAGCTTATTTTGCACTAAAGAAGTCTAACAATCAGTCACTACTTGCTCTTGCCTATCACTCCTATATCTACAACGAATCTATGGCTTGCGGTGTGAATGATTGTTATATTATCTGGGACTAGCTTCGGCATCCCTATCTATTCTACTGACTCCTGGATGTGCATATCATAAGTGGAGATCGATGACTGGTGCAGTTTCATAGTCGGTGCTTCCAGCATAGCTGGACAACAATTTATAAAACCTTTGTTGGGACAATGTTTCTCAATTGGACATCACAACTTACTACAAATTACATCAGACATGACTTGCTCTGTCTTGGTTGGCTGACCAATAAATCAGCTCAAATTAATTATATTTTACATGATGCTGTTCATCAATCTGGACTCGTTCCAAAACTCCTAAGTGCGCTGTCACTTATCTCTGGCCTGAGGCTTGGCCAAAACAAAAACCAATTGGAGGGCACAGAAGTGCCTTCTCTTTCCTTTTCTGGGGCTCGCATGATGGGTTTTGCATCAAGGACAAGTTCCTAGGCTATTTACTGTCTTTATTAGTGTCTGGGAATTGGTAATTGAAGTAAATCTCATTCATTGATGGTTGGTCGAGCACATAAATCCTCTACCAGCGAATGGTTGGAGCTGGAATCGGAGGTTCCGTTATCCCGCTGCGCACTGTCTCCATGTTGTCCCAAGAACCTAAAGAGAGCTAAGTTATGACATCCCACTACCACTTTAAAGGATTTGGGTTACTTTTATAAATTTTATTACACAACGTACGGTCCTAACTATAATACTAGACGATCACGATCACGAGCCATATTTGTAACCTTATTACTAGACATTCTTCCCATCCACTATTCCTCTTTCCTATTCCCTTCCTCTCCTCTAATCCTCTCCACATTCCTACCTTTCCTCTACACCTTCCTCACACTTCCTTTCACATAATATATATTTATATAGGGGAGGTAGGGGGGGGTTGTTACAATTGTTGCCGTGAGCGCAGGATCATAATTTGGTCCATTGCTCATTGAAACGGAGAGTGGTTTGCAAAGTGGGTTGTCTCTCTGATGTTCTCTTCTTGGGACTTCTTCGGTCGTGTGACGGCGGGAGGTGTGTGCGTCAGCCGTTTGCTGGCTAGGAACCTGTAGGATAGGGACACTAAGACTTCAGTTTAGGGATTAGAATAGGTGGGATTTGCTCTGAAAAGAAAATAGATTGGGTTATCAACATTCAACATATGATATAAAATGACATTAGAAAATCTGTGTTGCCAGTTTTCTATGTAGAAATCCCTTAGAATTATCTTTATAAATTATTTTAAAAGTTACAAGTTAGGTTAAATTGATAACTAGGAACAAAGTCAAGAAATAGTAATCATAATATCTAGGTATTATTTATGTTAGTTTTAAATAGAATTGGGAAGTATAACTTTTATTATTCCTTGAGAAAAGACAATATCTATTTTATCACTTTAAGAACAATGCTTTGATAATTCGGTAATTCATCTCAAATAACAAGTTACATAGCATTTTTGCACATAAATAAATATAAGTACATAGCTTCCATTTTAATTTTCGCTAGGTTTCATATAGTTTAACATTCTATCACAGTCAACTTCTCACTTTTTTTTGTAACTTGGTAATGGCATGATTAATTTCTTTATTAAGTTTTTTTTTTAATATTTTAAAAAAATATCACAATTCGATATCTTTGTTTAGCTTACACTTTATGAATTCCGCACATGCATACATACATACATGCATGTGGTCGCGCCTTTGTCCCTGGTGAGGTGGGCGGAGCGTGGACGGCCTGAGCGGGGGTCGTTTTGCCGCCTCTGACGGGGCTTTGAGGGTTATTTGAGATAGATTTGAAGATTTAGTGACGGGTTGTCGGCCCATCGCCTGAATTGCGGTGTGCTGGGGCCCTCGGATCCCTTAGCTGGTTTTTGCAGCGTGCCCGGGAGGAGGTGCGGCTGGCGCATTCTATGTTTTTCTCTCGCTCCCAGTCCAGCATGAATTCCACACAATTAGGGAAAATCCGCTTATTATGCCAACACTAATGTTGACACTTGGGGTGAGTTTAAAAAATATGCTCTACTACGAGATATTTATTCCATTGACGTAAAGTTTTGACTTAGTATGGTTGTTTTCTATACAATACTTAGATATTTGATAAAAATCATTTAGTTGTTTCATTTTCTAATCTATTTTACGGGTAAAATATAATATAAACATGAAAATCTTGCGAATTAATTGTTGAATTTTGAACGTAATTTTGCTTGACGTCAATCGATCTTCAATCGATTGATCGAAACGTCAGAGAGAGATAGAAATACTGTGTTCCTTAGTAGATTTGATTGCTTTATCCTTGTCTTTCATATAATTACGTGAGGTTCAGGTAAACTGAGAAAAGTTTTGACAGTTCTTTTGAAAATAATTTTACTCGGCTAGTTTAATTTCGTTGTTTTCAATAGTTTATTCTAGTTTTCGTTATATTTGTAGTACATTTTGTACGCTAGAGTAAGTGAGCGTTCATTCCGAGTTAAACACCAAGTTTCCTAGTGTTTGTCGGGGACAACAAGTGAAAAAATCAAGTGGAAAAAGTTTACGTGTGTTTATGTGCGGTGTTTAAATAGTGATAGTGCCAAGTCCCCGCAAGAAATCTTTCACGTAAGTCACAATGGTCAGAGTGTCAAGTTCAGTATAGCTAGAAGGAAAGTTTTTTAATACTTTACCTGTGTTTTCAGATATTTTCAGGTACTTTATGACAGGTCATTTTCCAACAAGTTCCTACTATGTTTTTATTCAAAGACAACTAGGAGTAGGTATTCTGCGTATGCAGTTCTATTTAATAGCATAGTATCTTCATTCTAGGACAAAAAGATAGAACATTTCTTTTAATTACATCCTATATTTGTTGGATAATGCATATTTCACTTTGGCTAACAGAATAGTTGTTTAATTAATTTAATTTATTTGTTTGAATAATGGAACGGCTTTGGTAATATTTCTGTGCAAATGGCGGCAATATTTGATTTTGATTTCAACAGCCTTTATATGATTTTGTGTTTCATTTTGGAACGGTCTTTGGCTAATATCATATTCCGGAACAAATAAGAAAGCTTCATCTTAAATTCAAACTGATTTTATTTATAACTACTTAGGTTCTTTGCAGAAGTATAATTGGTATGGGTTGGAATAATCTATAGTATTAACCTTTTAAATTTCATTGGTATCAGAGTTTTAAATCATCGGAATGAGTTTTATCATAATGATTTTGAACATTCTATTTGATGGTCAACTTATATAGTTATGGGGTATTTCTAATGGGGGTGTTATGGTATACTTAATGGCAGCTATAGATAGTATAAACAGCTTATTTACCTTATGTTTTAATTTGAATATTAGTTTTATTTTCATTTAGTCTTTTCCTTTAAATTCATTTAGTCTTTTCCTTTTGGTTGAGTATTGAGATATCTTAATAGAAATTGAGTTTACTAAATAAATTAACACTTTTAATAAAATAAATAAATTCAAAGCTTTTTATCAGGTTATTGTCCAATATTATAAAAAAAAAGGCAATTAAAACTTTCAGTTTTTTTTAGATTGTTCTAATGTTCAATATTTAAAGTAATAATTTAATATTTATTAGATATATTTTTGTAAAAGTCTGGATATAAATAAATTAATATTAATAGTAATAGGACAGATATTCATGAATAATAATAGTATTGGCAAAGATATTCATGGAGGCATGTTGGTTGATAGATTGTTTATGAAGATGTATTTTTGTGCATTGGCGTATTTCAAGTTTAGTGTGTAACAGTTATTAGGTTAGCAGATTTTGCATAGCATTTCTAGATAGTTTTGCTTAGGCGTAGTTTTATTTTTAGGGCAAGCAGATAGCGTATTCAAAAGATACTTAATTATTTTTATGCATTTGGCGTAATTACAGAATAAATAAAATCCAGTAAGTTTGTTGTGTTTGGAATTTTGGCGTTATGTCTCTAAGCATTTTGGCGTAAAGGCTCTTTTGGCATTTTGGCGTAAAGTTTAGCGAAATAGCTGTTTTAGCATATTGGCGTAAATAAATAGTTAAAGTAAAGAGGAGAACTAGATATTAAATTTTAGAAGGTTTTAAACATTCTCTATTAACTTGCTACAATGCCTTCAAGATGGTTTGGGGGCCTGGCTTGTTTTCATCTATTTCACAACGTATTAATACAAACAAAAATATGTTTTAACTCCATCCACACTTGATGGGTAGTAAATAGATTTTGGAATCTTATAATTTTTGTTTGTTATTTGCTTAGACTCATCTATTGTGTTGAGCATAGTTGGGGATCAAAACATCTCATTACACTCTGAGTTTACTTCTGTAGCGATTTTGCGGACAGATGACTAATTAAGCACAATGGTTAGTTATGGATCTTTGTAGAATCGTTATTCGAGGTATCTTTGCAAGCATCTACTCTGACAAAGTACCTTTACAGACTTTACAAATTATTTACACACAACAAATGGCATGGATTTGAAACAAACTGGTAGAATCAGTAATATTATAATTATACTACTCATATCTTGTTTTGGATGGAATAGGTAAAGTAGGGATGATAATTTGACTTAAATGCTTGATTAAATTTTCTTAATTAAATATCTGCATTGTTTAGCTTTAGCCAGATATGTTTAACCTATTTGGGTGTTTTATGAAAGCAGGCTGGTACTTCGGATCACTGAGAGGGATATTAGCAAAGTAATTTCTAATCTAAAATTAATCTTATCATTATTTTTGTTTACCTAGAGTTGATAGGTATTCAAATGAACAATTTGTCAACAATGCCTAATGTAAATTTTAATTTTAATTCACTCTAAAATTTTAAGACTATTTATCCGGACATTTACGAAAACATTTTTTGACAACTCTTGAATTAAAGTTTTACAAACTTATAGATTTTGGGGGCGGGTCTTAATTTTCAACTTAGATATGGTTAGAATCAGAAGTGTTTAGTATCCTTAAGATAATACAATTCGTTCATCAAGGGGGCGATCTAGTTTCAGGATTTGTGTTTTTTTTTATACACCTAGTTATTTATGGGGATATTTTTCATATTTTATGTTTTCTTTTCTTTAGGTAATAAGATTCATTTACTATGGGGGCGGGGCAATAGCTTTCATATTTAATTATCATAGGAACGTCTGATTCTCTATTTCATTAGTGGATTTTTCTTCGAAAAATCGGTTTTGATCGAATTTCATAGAATTTTGGGGGCGACATCTGTTTGAAATCTTATTGTATTTAAAACATATCTGTAAAAAAATTACTCCATTAGATCTAAAACACGATTTTTCTCATCAAAAGGGGGCGATTGTAATGGACTTAGCTTCTGCTATTCAAAACTTAATCATTGTTTTAAAATACAAATAACGCCATCTATCAGATTGGTAGGAGAATCACTATAAACGAGAAACTAATGCCAATCTAGTGTTGATTGAGTGGAGAACTAATATTATAGCCAGATCGAACTGAAATTACTTTAATTTGAAGTAAGGACACGCGGTGCCATCTGGAGGAGAATGGGAGAACTATCAAGAGAAGTAGGAAGGAAGGCTCTCGAAAACTCGAAAATGGGAGAGAAGAGGGAAGATAAAACAGTCGGGGGCTCGAGAGGGGGGATTGGGCTGGAAGATGGAGGACGAGGGCGACGGGGGATCGAGAAGGACGCCGGGGAAGAAAAGAGCGTCGGGAACCGAGCAGGGAGAAGTTTACTCGACCTGGAGTTTTAGTTTGAGTGGAAGTTTAGTTTTACTTGAAGTTTAGTTGACTTTTACCAGTGAAAGTGTACACATCAAAGAGCAGAGGAGAGAATGCAGCCGGGAGGCAACCAAGAGACCTACTATGGTGGAGTGGAGGATGCTGACAGTGGAGTCTTGCAGAGCTGGTGGAGTGCCACCTACAAGGATTCTAAAGGAATTTACATCGTGTTTTATTTACTTTACCATTTCTACATTTATTTAATTATCTTATCCACTTCAGACTTTGTTTATTGATAAGGTTTTTCCCTGTTCAATTAACAATCCATTTTTATGATATTTCATACTTGCCAAAGGCCGTTCTATTCATTTATATATATATATATATATAATTTCCAATATTTCTTATATGATAGGTACGGTTAATGAGATATATCATATATCTCATTAACCGTACCTATCATAAAAGCTAAACCGACCTACAATCCTACATATATCATATATGTAGGATTGTAGGTCGGTTTAGCATGCAACTACATAATTTATACACAGCTAAGCGGTTAGGTAAATAGGCAGTTTAGGTTCATTGTAGGAGTAGGTTAGGTAGGGGTAGGTTTAGATGGATAGGTTAACCTAGGTAATAATAAATAAGAATTAGGATAATATCTAGGAAAGTAGGTGGGGGTAGCTATTTGGGATCCTAGTTTGTGTTTAGGTAGGTAGTTCTCTCCCTTCCCTTTACCAAAATTCTTGCCTTACCTTTCCTTTAAGAAGAGAAGCATCATCCTAATGTTTCATGAAATTCCCAGCAGTGGAATGTATAAATTATTTTAATACATTCTATGTTTTTATAACTATATCTATGTATGAATTGTTCATACCTACCTATCCTGGCAGAGGAGACAAAATACTTACCTATTCTTCTCAAATAAACTACTGAACTGATTTATATTCACTTAACTGTGGATTCAATACCTATGTATGAGTCATTCATACCTACATGCTTATCCTGGCAGTGGATACTGAATTGATTTTGTATTCACTTTATTGTGAAATATGTCCAACGGACAATGTTTTGAAACATTTATTGGATTCATGATCCTATATGTATGTATGTTCTAGACTCTAGAACACCAGCTACAAACTTGGTGGGAACGTTCACCTCTGATACCTACTATGTAGGTTTTATACAATTGATGATCCTGTTCTACAGACTGACAAAGTTTATCTTTGATAATATACCTACTGATGTGTGGGTTTTATACTTGCAACTTATTGGGACTATGGTCCAACTACCTAATGGGAGTATTCATTATACTAACCAAACCAATACAACATGGAATGTGGGATGATGTTATCTGTATCCTACCTACAACCTCAAATTACCCTGGAACGGGTCTGGAATTAAAATTATATATTTATTCACTTTATGTGGATTTAATATGACTGATTTATGGTCAGTTGGCTTTGACAAGCCATTATACTACTGAAATACTACTTGACTTGATGTCAATTGAGCGACATGGTATCAGCCATGGTCAAACCTCCATCACATACTACATCTTAGCATTCGATATGTCTGTAACAGCATTTAGATCACAGAAGCTTATTTTGCACTAAAGAAGTCTAACAATCAGTCACTACTTGCTCTTGCCTATCACTCCTATATCTACAACGAATCTATGGCTTGCGGTGTGAATGATTGTTATATTATCTGGGACTAGCTTCGGCATCCCTATCTATTCTACTGACTCCTGGATGTGCATATCATAAGTGGAGATCGATGACTGGTGCAGTTTCATAGTCGGTGCTTCCAGCATAGCTGGACAACAATTTATAAAACCTTTGTTGGGACAATGTTTCTCAATTGGACATCACAACTTACTACAAATTACATCAGACATGACTTGCTCTGTCTTGGTTGGCTGACCAATAAATCAGCTCAAATTAATTATATTTTACATGATGCTGTTCATCAATCTGGACTCGTTCCAAAACTCCTAAGTGCGCTGTCACTTATCTCTGGCCTGAGGCTTGGCCAAAACAAAAACCAATTGGAGGGCACAGAAGTGCCTCCTCTTTCCTTTTCTGGGGCTCGCATGATGGGTTTTGCATCAAGGACAAGTTCCTAGGCTATTTACTGTCTTTATTAGTGTCTGGGAATTGGTAATTGAAGTAAATCTCATTCATTGATGGTTGGCGAGCACATAAATCCTCTACCAGCGAATGGTTGGAGCTGGAATCGGAGGTTCCGTTATCCCGCTGCGCACTGTCCCCATGTTGTCCCAAGAACCTAAAGAGAGCTAAGTTATGACATCCCACTACCACTTTAAAGGATTTGGGTTACTTTTATAAATTTTATTACACAACGTACGGTCCTAACTATAATACTAGACGATCACGATCACGAGCCATATTTGTAACCTTATTACTAGACATTCTTGAGCCACTCTATCCATCCATTCCTCTTTCCTATTCCCTTCCTCTCCTCTTATCCTCTCCACATTCCTTCCTTTCCTCCACACCCTCTCACACTTCCTTTCACATATCATTTTATATTAGGGTTTTTAGGAGGGGTAGGGGGGGGTTGTTACAACCACCTTGATATGAATAGAGCGCAAAGGCAACGAATGCAGTGTAACGACACTGCACTAAGCAGTCACACCAGTTACCACATCAATATCTACATTTTTGAACTGACGTCTGACAGACACCACCTTGGTATGAATAGAGCGCGAAGGCAACGAATGCAGTGTAGCGACACTGCACTAAGCAGTCACACCAGTTACCACATCAATATCTACATTTTTGAACTGACGTCTGACAGACACCACCTTGGTATGAATAGAGCGCGAAGGCAACGAATGCAGTGTAACGACACTGCACTAAGCAGTCACACTAATTACCACATCAATATCTACATTTTTGAACTGACGTCTGACAGACACCACCTTGGTATGAATAGAGCGCGAAGGCAACGAATGCAGTGTAACGACACTGCACTAAGCAGTCACACTAATTACCACATCAATATCTACATTTTTGAACTGACGTCTGACATACACCACCTTGGTATCAAGTGAGTTGGATCAATTAGCAAGTGTATTCAGTCGAGACGTTTGATGAGCTGTAGAGCGCAAAGGTAACGAATGCATTGTAGCGACACTGCACTAAGCAGTCACACTAATTACGCCGCAGTATCTGCATTTTTACATACCTACATATAATCACGCCTTTATCCCTAATGGGGTAGGCAGTGTGAACGACCTAAACAATGGTCGTTTCACCACGTCTGACAAAGTTTTAAGGGTAATTTAAGATACATTTGTACGTATACTTCTGTAGTGACAGGTTGTCAGCCCATCACCTAAATTGCAATATACTGAAACCCTCGGATCCCATAGCTGGTTTTTACAGCATGCTCGGGAGGAAAATGCAGCTGGCACATTCTTTGTTTTTCTCTCACTCCTAGTCCAGCATGGAATTAATTTATTATATATCTGCATTTTTAAATGGTAACAATACATTCACCTCAGTTCCTTTGATTCGGAATTTAATTACTTCTGGTCTTCTTCTGGTGTGTGAGTGTCCAGTTGATCGACCAGATAGACCGTGGAGTCAGAGTTTTAAAACCGCTTAATAGCGCCGCTAATATCGCGCCTCTGACATGATTTTGTTGTAACGACCACTATCAAAGACAGCAGCAACCGGGACCAACAGATTAACGTGCCCTCCGAAGCACGGTATCATTTTTCTTCCAGACAACCAATTGATTCAGCCTTCATTTTGTCCTAACCAAACTGGGGAAAATCTCACAAAGTGATAAATTGAAAAATATCAACTTTTGTCACCCCCTGGAAATCGTGAGACCTCCGAATTGTAAGCCCTTGGATCTGACCACTAGACCACGGAGGCAGTTTAAGATTTAAGTTCATAAATCGTAACTAATTTTTTTCTTTATCTATAAAAGACACTAAAAGTGCTATGTATTGCGTCTTTGTTTTTAAACATTAAGCATGATCACACTGAGGCATAAACATAAAACAGAGCTTTTCATCCTATCATTGTAACTATAAAGATAAAGAAACTACAATAATCATTCATTATTATTATTGAAATCGACAGATACCTACCCCTCGAAATCCAAGACAGGATTAATTTGGTAATGGATAAGTAGTGAGCCAGTGGATCTATTACTGAATGTATCTGGTAGAGAGAGCAGTGCACTAAGCAGTCACACTAATCACGACACGCTATTAGTGCAATCATCATAATTAATAACATTGTAGCTGGCCGTGTTTGGTACTGTTCCTAACAGTTCAGGGGGTATTGTATGTGTATGTCTATTCCATCAAACAGACAGACATTGGTGTGATTGATCTATTTTTATCTTCAAGAATACTGTTAAAAGTAAAATTTCCGTTTCGCTTTCTTAGACGGTACATTAAAACGTTATCCCAGATTTCCCGGAAAGGTTCAAAAGAAAGCGTAACAGATGTTTTTACACGCATCGCTCGCGGCTCGCTCGACGCTTCCTGAGACGCTGAAATCCCAAATGTAATCCCGACGAACGACTGCGAGCCAACTCAACCGTGCCTCCTGTTTATTTATGTGACAAATTCTTACGCAGCCGCGTTAAATCCAAAATCATGTGCTTATTCTGCCGAGGATTCCTTTTCTCTCTTTTTAAACTCAATATCCATTCCACCACGTTAAGAAAAAAATACGATTGTTCTCTTATTCAATTCGAGCCCCGAAATCGTGTTATACTTACCTACATTAATTTTGCAATTTCCTTTTGTTACAGATTCAAATATTTGGTTTCAATTCTCAGCTTTATTCGAACTTCTCAGAAGCATTACACAAAGCTCAAGGAATTGTTTCCATCTCCCTACTGCTACAGGTAAATGACACTGAGATCTTTTATTATGTAGACATTGAATTAAACGAAACATTTTCAGAAAACGCTATATTGACGTCTGTCTGCTCTGTATTTCCTGAATGGAATTAATACACTGACGGAGAGACTACAGAGGTATTCATTCCAATTTCTGTGGAACAGAAATCAATTTAGTTTACAAAGTTTCAGCACTTCAGTATTTTACGATGTCGTGGAAAGGTGTGGCTGTGGCGTGAATCCGAGCCTGTAGAGGTGTACAGGCGCCTATATTGGAAGTGTGCGAGTGCGCTTTCACGTAATTGGTGTTATCGACGAAGTGTTATCAAAGCCACACCTATTCACGGCCGCTACCCAAACTGAGCGCAGTTAATTAAGGAAATTGGAGTTTTCTACCACCATTGGATTAGCCGCAAAAGCTATTAGTTCAAATTAAGAACTGTCCAACGAAGGACCGTACCTGTAACTGCCAGTCACTTTCGGGTCAATTTAGATCCAATTAATTGTGTTCGTAGGTCTGCGTTGATAGTTTCATCCAAAATTCTCTTGCCACGAAATTCGTTTCACAAAACTTTTGCGAAGCTTTTGAAGCGCTCTTGTCACGGTTTTAATGAAGCTCAACGAGCCTTAAGCAACGCTAACAAACCTTTGTGTGTTGTCTGACACAAGCAGAGCAACTATTCGATCGTTTTATGACTTTCCTTAATGAGGGCCTTGACGGCGTCCCAGCGTGTTGTCATGTTGTCCCAAGGGGTGCATGTTTACCCACACGTTCATAATATTCGCCCGGTGCCCGGCGCCAGGCTGGCGAGCTGTAAACTGAAAATTTGCAAAAGCAAGCAATTTTCAGCAGACGAAAAACAAAGACAGTTATTGTCCGGACTCCTTCATACTTCGTAATTTTACGAGAAAGCAGGATCCGTAAACAGATGCGACTGACGTTGCACCTTGAATTTTAGAATAAGCTTTGAATCTATTTTACATCTGTTTAAGTCGTACGTCTATAATATATAAGTAATGCATAATTTTCATTGCAGCTAGGAGATTTATCAAATCCAGAGTTAAGAATATTAACTGAGGAATTAGAGAACATAAAATATGGAGGTAAGATTTCCATTTTACAATTCTACTTTACATCTTTCTGTGGAATTTGATTTACTAGTTGACTTAGCCATAAAACAGAGCCTAGTAAACCTGCATATCAGTACCTAGGACACGCAATGTGGTCGTGAATGCGAAGGACGTCTTTGGCCAAGCTCATAAAACATGAGTGGGTGTTGGAATAATATAGCTTTTAGGTACACGCATAAAATTAGGTTTCATGTAGCTACTCCTTAACGAGTTTTTGAATACCATTGGCTTACGTACCCTTTTATTTGAATATCATAGAAACAATTAACTCTTTTTTAAAGTAGGAAATAATAATTCATAATTACACGTGATTGATACAGTGTTGTTTTTTTAATCGATACAAAAGGACTTCTATTTTTTTTTGATCGGGTAGCGTTTAGGTTATAGTGGTTTTATGTTCTTTAAATTATGCTTGTTATCTAGGAGCCGAGATGCCAGTAAATAAGCTGTCAGTGCGAGGCTTATTACCAGACACTGAGTACTACATGACGTACGATGGCTCCACGACTGCCCCGGCCTGCTTCGAGACGGTCACGTGGGTCATCGTCAACAAGCCCATCTATATCACTAAGCAACAGGTAAGAATCAGTTTCTTCATCGAGAATCATAATTGTGTTTCATAAGTTATCAGTGCGAGGCTTAATAACAGACACTGAGTATTACATGACGTACGATGGCTCCCGGGCCGCGCTAGCGTGCTTCAAAACGGTCACATCATCAATAAGCCCATCTATATCACTAAGCAACAGGTAAGAATCAGTTTCTTCATCTATGATCATCAATGTATTTAATAGAACTATAAAATCACAACTTCCGTCGTTACTCCATTTGAGAGAGCCGTTAGACTAGGTTATTATCAATAAGCCCATCTACAGCAGTTTCAAGGCTATCTCCATTTGCTTCAAGCCAGTTATCGCCATCAATCAATCATCATCATTCATCATCTTATTTACATTTATTTTTTTGAATTTACTTGCTCACATTCATTAAAGTAACTAGTCAATCAAATATTCTGTGAATTATTATTAGGTATTTAAATTCACCTTTCGGCAATACAAAACGTTACTCGCATTTCATTTTCAAAGTAAAATAAGAGATCGAGATTAGACCGAACATAGCTGTTTCTCCAAATTAATTAACATTTTGGTAACTGCTATGATTTCATAATGAGCGGGGACCAACTTCGTCGGCTAGCAGAATGCTCAGACATTATTAATTTGAGCCACAGCCGAAGTTAAGAATCCATTAAGTTAGTTGCAGCAATCGATATGAGCGGTCGACGCCGGCATTTGTTCAAGTTCACCCTATTTGCATTGCGCCCGGTACGCCGGAGAATTCCGAAACAGAGATAAAGTTGGCGGAATTCATGGACTATATCAGATTTAAGGGGAGAACGCTGAACTTTTTAATAAGACAAACCTTATACATTTTTAAGAGGAAGGGACTTAGAACCGGATCTTCATCGCTTATACGTTGGGGACTGTTTTAAGTTTTCTTTAGGGGCGGAAAATTCGTTGTTTGTATTAATTAGGTGAAAGGAAAGGAGCGTGGCATTGTAGGGCCGGAAGCGGAGATGAGCACGCGTCCGTCTACGCTGGGAGGTGGCGCTGGCGACTCATCTAGCGCCGGTCGCTCCGTGTACTCACCCGTAGTTGAGGGCAGCGTAATAACATTTTCATTTGTGCTCACGCTACAATAAACAACTCACGTCCCTCGCCTTTAGACAAAGACTCCGCCGTGAATTATGTACGTGTTAAAAGTAAACTGAAAGTGCCGCGTTGTGTGGCTGTTATTATAAATCATTGTTTATGTTTTCCGTTTGTGTTTGTGGGAAAATTAAGTGGTAGTGGAACTGCCGGCAATCTCGCGGGGGGTTGAGTGAACGCCATGTGGTCTGCTTCTAGCAATATACTACTGCTGTTTGCCGTCACTTGGGCAAATAATAAATGTGGAAACTACGTTTGTCTTCAGACTTTGTAGATTGTAGCAATCACACTCGCTTCCGCTTGAGTGATTCTTGAAGTCATATTTCACCTTGAATGTTGTTTTATGACCACTATTTTGAACCAGATAAAAACTTAAAACCTATTAACACTTACCCAATTTCTACCAAGATACCTCCAACCATAAACAGAACAAACTATTCAGCCCGAAAAGCAAAGTTGAGTATGAAGGCAGCTATAATCAGTATCAAATTGTTTAATACAGCGTAACGGCGATGCCAATGAGATAGCGGGTCGCGTGCTGCACAGCAGTTAATCCCACTCCGACCCGCCATAGTTCCATACTAACACATAAAAGGAAGAAATTTCAATTTGCCTCAAATCGCTCGGCGCCATACTTGTTTACAACCTTTACAACCTAATAATGGAATCGGAACTCACTCGTAGCATGCATGCGAAATTATAAACAAAAATAACTTTGGTCGTAATAAGTGTAATACTCGAGTAATACCTGTGGGCAAATAAGGCTTCGATGAAAAAACGCGCGCATTCTCCTTTAGTAACTTATTGTTAGGTAGGTGCACTTTTGTGTAATTTCCTCTCATTAGATTAAATAGATAATCCCGCTCCTACCCTCCACAGTACCAAAATAATACAAAAAAATAAAATGAAAAAAACTATTTGCCTCAAATCGTTCGGCGCCATACTTGTTTACAACCTAATAATGGAATCGGAACTCACTCGTAGCATGCATGCGAAATTATAAACAAAAATAACTTTGGCCGTAAGTCGTGTAACTCTCATGTAATACATGTGGGAACATAAGGCTTTGTTGAAATTACGCGCACATAAAACTATTTAAACTTAAGTGAGACATTCTAAATAAAGATTTTAATAACGGGCACATTCTACTTTAGTAACTAATTGTTAGGTAGGTACACTTAGATTAAATAGATAATCCCACTACGCCTGTCCATATTACCATAAAAACACATAAAAGGAAGAAGTTTCAATTTTCCTCAAATCGCTCGGTGCCATACTAGTTTACAACCTTTACAACCTAATAACGGAATTGGAACTCACTCGTAGCATGCATGCGAAATTATAAACAAAAAACTTTCGGCATAAGTGTAATACTCGTGTAATACCTGTGCGAACATAAGGCTTTGTTGAAATTACGCTAGCTTTGAAAGTAGAGACTTTAGTGCCTAATTAGTACCTACATTTGTATTGAACTTTTGTTATTTTAAATATTGGATCTAGGCTCTACATACTTTTTGTATATAATGTTATGAATTTTCTAATAAAACTGAGACTTATTGGAGAAGCAGAAACGAAAAGAAAAATCTGTTCTGTCGTCTCTGTCAATAATTAGAATAGTACTGCTGTTAAGATAAGATATCATCAAAGACCATCAAAGACTCAAAGCATGGATTGTCAGAATGTGTTTGACACACATTGCATACATACATACATACATATAATCACGCCTTTATCCCTAATGGGGTAGGCAGAGCGTAAACGACCTAAACAAGAGTCGTTCCGCCACGTCTGACAAAGTTTTGAGGGCCATTCAAGAAAGATTAGTTCGTATATTGCTGTAGTGACAGATTGTCAGCCCATCGCCTGAATTACAATATACTGAAACCCTAAGATCCCTTAGCTGGTTTTTACAGCATGCTCGGGAGTAAATGCAGCTGGCACATTCTATGTTTTTTCTCTCACTCCCAGTCCAGCATCCTATGATGCAATGTGTATCTTCCAGATACTACAGTATTTATTTATCTATCCATCTATCTATATCTATATCAGCCTATACCTACCCTCTGCTGAGTATAGGCCTCTTCTTTTATACGCCAACTACATTTGTTTATACTAGTATTTTATTAATTGTAGGTCAGAGTGGAATAAGAATATATATTTTTGAGAAGTTTTAGCACTTTTTTATTTCATATTGGCTATAATAAACATAGTATACATAAGAAAGACTATGATAAATTCGTCACTCCCTCTACCATTCCTGTAGTTCAGTTGGTAGGGTAATGGACCGGCATTCCAGACAGGCAGGTTTGAATCCTGCCAGAAACGAATTTATTATTTTCTTTCATTCATCATCATCATCTGCCTAGCCTTATCCCGTATCTTACGGGGTCGGCTACCTTATCTAAGGGATTGAGCGAGGGTACTGGTTTTTACACAGAGCGACTGCCATCTGACCTCCGCAACCCAGAAGGGTAACCAGACCCAATCCTAGATTAGGTCAGAGTTTTCAAGTTGACAATGCTTAGCAATGGCCTCTGACATGACTTAACGACTAATATCTACGGTATTAAACGATATTAACCGGGACCAACGGCTTAACATGCCTTCCGAACTACGGAAAAAGCGCCGAATAAACGTACATATGAAATTCAAAAACATTTTCTTTCTTTCATATTATAAGAAAATATAATCTTACGTTTTGTTTATCTCTGACAGTTGCACGGTTTAAGACGGCTGATGCAGGGTGACGCACGGCATCCGAAGGCACCCCTCGGCAACAACTTCAGGCCGCCGCAGCCCCTGCACCACCGCGCCGTGAGGACCAACATAGAATTCGACTTGAGCAAGGTATTGTCACTGCTTTGAGCAGGATCATGCAGGGTGACGCGTGGCATCCGCAGGCACCACTCGGCAACAACTTCAGGCCGCCGCAGCCTCTGTACCACCGCGCTGTGACGACCAACATAGAATTCGACTTGAGAAAGGTATTGTCACTGGTTTGAGGAGGATGATGCAGGGTGACGCGTGGCATCCGAAGGCTCCACTCGGCAACAACTTCAGGCCGCCGCAGCCCCTGCACCACCGCGCCGTGAGGACCAACATAGAATTCGACTTGAGCAAGGTATTGTCACTGCTTTGAGCAGGATCATGCAGGGTGACGCGCGGCACCCGAAGGCACCACTCGGCAACAACTTCAGACCCCCGCAGTCCCTGCACCACCGCCCTCTGAGGACCAACATAGAATTCGACTTGAGCAACGTATTGTCCCTGGCTTGAGCAGGATGATGCAGGGTGACGTGCGGCATCCGAAGGCTCCACTCGGCAATAACTTCAGGCCGCCGCAGCCCCTGCACCACCGCGCCGTGAGGACCAACATAGAATTCGACTTAAGCAAGGTATTGTCACTGGTTTGAGGAGGATGATGCAGAGTGATGCGCGGCATCCAAAGTCACCACTGGTCAACAATTTTAGGCCGCCGCTATTTACCAGGTGTAAGGGACAGCGTCCCGCAAACTGATAGGGGTAGATCAGTCAGTGACACTAAACAACTATCAGCAGGTTCTTTTTAATCAGGAAGTGAAAAAAAATGCTTTTCCATACAAAATGTTCACTTTAATGAGAGAATTTGTATGACAAAGCCAATTTCCTTTTCACTTCCTGAAAAAAAATCCTTGTGATAGTTGTTCAGTGTCGTTGACTGAGCAACCCCTATCAGTTTGCGGGACGCTGTCCCTTACACCTGGTATATCTACCCATAGCTATAAAAAATGCTTAAACAACACGATTTGTGTAAAATTATTAAATTTAAATGAAAACGTAATAAGCAGTAGCTTAATTCAATGTTTACGGAATACATTCCCCATTACCATATTAATTACATGCCATATACCAGTATTATTTTGTTACAGTATCCCGGAAAAACTTGCCCGAGCATGCATCGAAATATGCACTACAAGGGTGAGCCTCGTTATTATTTAGCTACATGTCATGAAATCAACTTATGTAGACTTCTTCTTCTTCTTCTTAGCGAGTTGATTCTCGAGTCGAACGACCCATGCCCGGTGTCAGAGTTTTTAAACCGCCTACCGCATAGTAGCACAGCTATTAGGCCGCTGACATGGTTTTGAGTAAGGACCACCATCAAAGACAGCGACCGAGACCGACGACTTAACGTGCCCTCCGAAGCACAGAATCCTTTTTCTTTTCGGATTCAGCCTGCAATGCCCTAATCATACTGGAGAAAATCTCACAACGTGATAAATTAACAAATAGCAACTTTGTCCCCCCCCCCCCCCCCCCCCTGGGAATCGAACCTAAGACCGGATTGTAAGCCCATGGCTCTAACCACTAGACCACAGAGGCAGTTATGTAGTCTATTTATGTAGTAAATAACCTGTACTCATTACCCTTTTTTCATTTTCAGCCAAAAGCTGGACACAATATTGAAGAATTAATTTTCGACGGTAGGCATTCTTGTAAACTATACTATATTTAGCTTTTATGTAGGAAATTAACAGTTTAGTATAAAAACTGTATATACGTATATTTCTTGTACAGTCTTGTTGAAATATCTTGCTTGTAATAAAATGGAGCTACAAAGTGTACTTTATAAGTAAAGTTAAGAATAAATGTTGACTACTACCCTAGACTTCCTGTAGAATTGTGTTAGTCCTAGGTTTCTAAAACTTATTTTATAATGGTGTCTCTAAAATTAGGTAAACATAAAATACATATTTTCGGATAGATTATAGTAATGTCTTCGATCTCGCTGTCAATACATAGTACCTTAATGAGTAGAATAGAGATAGAGAAAGGATTACTTATATAAACGGTTTTGTATCCTGTACACAAGTAGATGGTATCTAAGGCTCGTATTTATAAAGTGATCTCAAGATTGAAACCAATATTAAGTATGGATTTGACAGCCCATTTTGTACAGAAATGACATTTCTGATACGAACTTGAACTCGCTGTAAGTCTCAAGTGCTAATTATACGTAAATACGGGCCTATGTATATTTCTATGTTTTATGATGCATACTGGTTAAAGGGCATTTACAAAGTTATGTTCGCGATAACTTTGTTCAATACCTACCTATTTATTTATGATAATACAAATCTTAAAATATAATACCCATTATTTGGGGTTATCAGATCTGAGCTGTTATAATGTTGCTATTTATCTGTATTGTGTAAAAATATAAGCTAAAAGTGAAAACTTGGTGTGTACACTTCCGTGCAGACAGATTAAATTTCTATGGTTTTTATGATTTAACTTTATTACATGTTAAGATCAATTATGTAGAAAAAATAACCATATCAATTAAATGTGTAATAATAATATAAAATTAAATTAATAAAACTGTTTGACTGTATTTCCGAATATTGTAAAACTATATTAACTGCTAAAAGGCGACTATAGCTTTAAACTCTATATCTTAGAAGTAAGTAATAATTGCATAGCAAAGTAAATTCTTATTGAAGTGTATATCGCCAGCTTACTTCAGATGTTTCATTAGAAATAAACCTAACCTATGATTTCAATAAATAATATCTCAAAATACCTTTCTTTTACTCTACATAATATAAAAATCTCCTATTATTACTTTTTTTTCTTCCATGCTGGACTGGGAGCAAGAGGAAAACATAGAATGTGCCAGCTGCATTTACTCCCGGGCATGCTGTAAAAACCAGCTAAGGGATCTGGAGGTTTCATTATATTGTAATTTAGGCGATGGGCTGACAACCTATCACTACATCAATATACCTACAATTATATCTTAAATAACTCTCAAAACTTTGTCAGACGTGGCGCAACGACCTTTGTTTAGGTCGTTTACGCTCTGCCTACCCCATTAGGGATAAAGGCGTGATTATATGTGTATGTATATGTGTATAACTTTTTTTCATCTCGTTCATTATAATCATTCATTACTTCTATATTTCATAATCATCATATCCAAACATTATTTATTTCCATGCTGGACTGGGAGCGAGAGAAAAACATAGAATGTGCCAGCTGCATTTCCTCCCGGGCATAATGTAAAAACCAGCTAAGGGATCCGAGGGTACCAGTATATTGTAGTTTAGGCGATGGGCTGACAACCTGTCACTACAGCAATATACTTACAAATCTATCTTAAATAACCCTCAAAACTTTGTCAGACGTGGCGGAACGACTTTTGTTGGGTCGTATGCGCTCTGCCTACCCCATTAGGGATAAATGCGTGATTATATGTATGTATGTATCCAAACACAAGGTAAACAATTCAAATAGTTAATACCGTGTGTAGACTGAGTAACCCCTATCAGTTTGCGGGACGCTGTCCCTTACATCCCGTATACAATTAAATTTACTTACTTTTATCAAATTTACTTCCATACTGGACTGGGAGAAAGAGAAAAACATAGAATGTGCCAGCTGCATTTTCTCCCGGGCGTGCTGTAAAAACCAGCTAAGGGATCCGAGGGTTTCTGTATATTGCAATTTAGGCGACAGGCTGACAACCGGTCACTAAAGCAATATACCTACAAATCTATCTTAAACAACCCTCAAAACTTTGTCAGACGTAGCGGAACGACCCTTGTTTAGGTCGTGTACGCTCTGTCTACCCCATTAGGGATAAAGGCCTGAATATGTGTGTGTGTTATCAAATTTAAATAAAAATGTGAAAAAAATAGTCCTTAAAACTGATAAACACCTTAAAGCAAGTCAATGGAGTGTAACGTTGAGCTTTTCCGCCTCACGTGGAATAAAAAGCTCGTTTGAATTCCATGAGAATTTAAATTGCTCGGTTTCTCACAGTACTAACATAATTTACTTTAATCGAGTCAATCGCATTGCCCTTTCTTTCTCAACTTAATCTATCAAACTAAGAGGTAAGGAAAAATATGATTTTATAAAATTTGCACAAGTTATCTTATTTCAGAAGGTAAATTAGGTAGATATTTCTTTTTTATTAAGAATCAATAAAATTTACATACATACATACATATAGTCACGCCTTTATCCCTAATGGGGTAGGCAGAGCGTAAACGACCTAAACAAAGGTCGTTTCGCCACGTCTGACAAAGTTTTGAGGGTTATTTCAGATAGTTTTGTAGGTATAATGCTGTAGAGACAGGTTGTCAGCCCATCGCCTAAATTGCAATATACTGAAACCCTCGGTTCCCTTAGCTGACTTTTACAGCATGCCAGGGAGGAAATGCAGCTGGCACATTCTATGTTTTTTTCTCGCTCCCAGTCCAGCATGGAAGAAATTAAAATTTACTTCTTCTTTTATTAAAAATACTAAATACTTAGCTAAGTATCACTAGGAATGTGTGTCCTTGTGATAACAAACAATTAACTTAGTCCATGATATAGGATAATAATAATAATAATAAGGATAGGTACAATTTAATATGAAAACAAATTATTTCTGAGCATTTCATTTCATACAAGCTGTGCCCGCGACTCCGTACACGTGGTGGTTATGATTATAAACATCGATTTATTTTTTTGTTTTAAATTTTACATAATTGGGATAGAATGCAGCCTTACATTACACCTATGCGAGCATAGTACATTATAGTAGGTATTCTGTGTACCTGTCTACTTAAATATGGAAGAAGTTGTCTTTCCTAACGGTTGTTTCTCTGTTTCCATTTCTTTTTGTTTATGGATCAATTATTTGTATACAAATCATGATACATTTTTTTCGTTGAATTTGTCATTAACTATTAAATTTACAACTTACGGTTTTTTAATAGACCAAAAGTATACTTATGATGTAGGTAAGCTAAACCTCATATATCACTTTGTTTTCTACTTTGAATGTATGTCAATTCAGTTGTTCAATAAAGTTCTGTGAAATAAGATGAGGATTCAATTTTCTGCCTACTCCCTAAGTGAGATGGCGTGGTTTTTTATGTATATCTTAAAAGTTTTAGGTAAAGTAATATTCAGCCGAATAAAATAATTGCAACCCGGGTAACACTGATTTGAATAAAAAAGTCCCATTGAAATCGGTAATAAGTGGTTTTGGCGTGATGTGGTAACATACAGACAGACAGACAGACAAATTTAAAAAAGTCGATTTGGTCTTAATGCCTGCTGCAATATTTTTTTTGGAAAAATATACGATGTACAGACACGACCCTTCAAGAGATTTATTATATGTATAGATAGTATGAAAGATAGAAAATAATAAATTCGCCTCGGGCAAGAGCAGGACTAGAACCTACATCTCTAAATCCTCCGAAATATGTAACAAGTGAGACGATGTCATTATTGACTTGAATTCCAATCGTAATTTGGACTGGTCAAGCCCTGTGTAGTTCTTAAATTGCACGGCTAGATGTCGCTATCACGTGCACATAAGAAAGACTATGATATCAATATAATATTTGACTTATCTTTTCCTTTAAAATAGTTACGATATTAACATCACCCTGATATACAAAAGAAATCCAACAACGCAATAGGACTCAGAGTTGGTCGGTCTAGTTAACAGGAGATTAAGATATCGTGAAATAAATCGGCGTATTTTCCGCCAGGGTAACGGCACGGTACACCAAAGAAGTGGAATGAGTACGGTGGTTTGCTTTACATTACCTATATCCCACGCATTCGACTCGAGAGATCATCCCCAGACAGATTTTCGATTACAGCCGTAAATCTCCCTAAGATCTGCTAACTGCGCAGGACTATTTTTAAGTGCCCAAGTTTCTGCTCAACACACGTGCACTGTCTATTCCTTCAATCTTTTATTCTGATGGGACGGATTGACTGCCACGAAGAGAGATAAATCAAGCGCAAGACTATTTACATGGCCAACCGATGGCATGAATCATCTTGCTTTTCGGGCAATCAGGTGATCAGCTTGCAATGTAATAACCAAACTAAAACAACAACACACAGTCATTGTTCCCGCCGGGACTCGAAACCAGGACCTCCGGTTAAAACCACAGACGGACGCAGTCTTTCTTTATATTTCTGCCTTTCTTTAACTAAAATCAGCAATGTAAAGTAAAAACGGTTTCGCTACGACATGTCTAAGGATAAATGTTCCGGCGCCTTTATTAGGAAAGTTTGCGCCGACGCCGCGCTAATAGACTTACACGAATTGACTTCATTAAAAATAATATTATCGCCCGCAATCGGTTAACCTTCTAATGATGCTGCATTTTTTTTACGGTTCTCGAGAGTAACAATATAAAATAATAAGGTAATACTTACAGTAGTGCAGAAAAGCCGGAGTTCGAGGATATGTATCAGCGGATATATATCATATCATTTTATTATCAGAAAACTATAATACAAATCGTAAAATCTTAAAACTAATTTAATTTCTAAAAAAATAAACTACAAAATAAAACACCCTCTAACGCATCTCCATAAGGTAAAGTGCCTTATAGGCTGGCCCCCTTTGAATAGCAATCTATATAATTGATTTTCAAATAAATATTAATGATTTACGATCAAGATTCAAGTGTAAGCTTCCATGCTTGCCTGGGAGCGAAAGAAAAATGTACAATGCGCCAGCTGCATTTCCTCAAAAAACCAGCTAAGGGATCCGAGGGTTTCAGTATATTGCAATTTAGGCGATGGGCTGACAACCTGTCACTTCAGCAACATACGTACAAATCTATCTTAAATAATCCTCAAATCTTTGTCAGACGTGGCGGAACGACCTTTATTTAGGTTGTTTACGCTCTGTCTACTCCATTCGGGATAAAGGCGTGATAACATGTATGTATGTATGTATCCAAGTATAAAAAGTTGTTTATTTTACTAATAAATCGTTTATTTTATTTGTTGCGAAATTTACAAAATGTCGCTTAATCATTCTGTTAATAGGTAAAACAACATTATTTGCACTAAAGAGAACCCACACAGGGTACACAAGGAGCAGTTACTATTACAATAACAACTTGTTTATTACTTAAACAAAATTAATGATTAAGTTTGTAAGTAAAAAAACATTAAGGCTCGTATTTATAATGCGATCTTAATATTAAGAGTTATTTTAAGTATGAATTTGACAGCTCGTTTAATACTGAAATGAAATTTCTGATACGAACTCAAACTCGCTGTCAGTCTCAAGAGCTGATTATAAATACGGGCCCAAATACCCCTAAATAAAAAATAATTTAAACCAATCATAGATAGAAAAGTCAAGAAAAAAATAAGAGTTCAAATAAAAAAAATTCAGACGTATTTAAAAAATGGACTTTTAAAAAATGATTTTTATTCTAAAATCGTATTTTTTCGAACCCTGAGAAAAAAGCTCATCTAAGACATATTCTGCGAAAGTAATGTGTACCATTAGAGCATCATCAATATAGTGCACCCACCTCATGCATTCCAAAGTTGCACGCGACAAAACTCTTATTAAACCACGTAACATTTCTGCATTAAGCAAAGCAAAGAAAACAGCAAAAAGAGAAAGTTATATTTTCAACGGTGGATAAAAAATGAGGTGCTCTATCATCTCTGAGCACACAAAGGAAACCGATCAAACTTTTGTCCTTATGAAAATATAGAGAAACGTCGAAGTCCATATTTTCATTTGTTTCCCGCGAACTTTGTGTATCTTCTGAAATCTTTTTCTGTCGTGTGAGTATCGAATCGATCGACCTGATGAACCCTGATGTCAGATTTTATCACTAATCGACAAACAAGTGTTATTTATACTGATAAAACCACGACTACTTACTGGTGCGTTTAACGGAGGTGTTTGACCTCAACGGTAGTTGAACACGCAATAGATTTGGACGACAATCATTACATAAGGTTTTATAAGACCACTGTGCTAGCCAGAGAAAAGCTTTACGTGCCCCGTAAAATACGAAAAGCTATCGAAATAAGTCGTCGTCCTAATTTCAATAGAGACAGTGGGTACCAAGATCTGTGTTACCTGCGTCCAAAAACATAGTGAATGGTGAAGATAGTCACATGTGTTCGAACTTATCGATATTCGAAAATCCACAAACAATACAAAATCCAGCCTCAGTGCCGACTGCAGCGCCACCTGTGGTATTGTCGGCGCGGGCGCAGCCAACAGCGTACCGCAGTTGAAGATCACACACGGCGGGCGGTGGTGTGTGATTTTCACTCTCCATGAAGAAGACTCGAGAGTCTTTTTTTTACGAGTCAAAAGTCGAAACGTTGAGGTCAAATACTTCCGATAAACACAATTGAGTAGTTGTTGTTTTATAAGCCTAATGTCAGAGTTATTAAACCTCCTAATACCACAGCTAATAGGCCTCTGGCATGGTTTGTGTAACGACCTCTATCAAAGACAGCGATTGGGACCGACGGCTTAATGTGCCCAAATATCAACTTTGTGTTCCCCTCCTGGGAATCGAACCCAGGATCTCCAGATCGTGAGCCCATGGCTATGACCATTAGACTACATAGGCAGTCTTCTGAGATATTTCTAGTACTTTTTTTATTTTAATAATTCCTAGTTTAATATGAATCAGTCGTAAGGGAGTGTTTACACAGGCGCTAAACGCGGGCACTCGAGGGAGGCGCGGCTCGAGACGAGTGCCGCTTCACGACGAGTGTGAGCGCCGCTTCAACTCAAGTGTATTTGCTCTTTATTCGAGTGACAGAGATTTGACGACGACGCGTGTGAATTGTCCTTTATGAAAAAATAATAGACTTAGGAGCCGGTGATATTGACAATGGTAAAACAAATATGGCGCTAGCTTGGGAATGATAGTACCTACAATATGGATTCAGCGGGGCTATGATGCGCACTGTAGAATTTGTTTTGTCTACACATTGGTATAATTCTAGTTTTGACGGCTAATCCCAAAAAAGAAAATCAGGCTAAAACCATTGATTTATAGTCATGTTTTTTAATTTATAGTCGGTGGTTTTATGCGTTATCTGTAATTTTTATCTTTGAAATGGCGGATAAAATTGACAGAAATACTGGAAAAACGTGCAAAATTTTGCGGATAAAGCATAAAACCATAGAGTTAAAAATCGCCTGTCCTTTTTATATTTTATTATTCTGAAAGTGACAGATAGATTTTAATTTTAGTTTTAGCTACTCTAGATAACTAATCTAAAATTGAGCTCACTATCACTTTCGTTGCGCACTTCATAATGAAAAAGGACAAGCATTTCATAGTGACGTATGCACCAGGTATAAACAAATCGAAGTGTACATTGCGCATCATACACTTGCAGGTGTGGCATTATATGTATGAAAGGATAAATAACAATAACTTTTCTTTAAAGTCTTTTTCTTCCAAGCTGGACTGGGAGCAAGAGAAAAACATAGAATGTACCAGCTGCACTTCTTCCCGGGCATGCTGTAAAAACCAGCTAAGGGATCCGAGGGTTTCTGTATATTGTAATTTAGGCGATAAGCTGACAACCTGTCACTACAGCAATATACCTGCAAATCTATCTTAAACAGCCCTCAAAACTTTGTCAGACGTGGCGGAACGACCTTTGTTTAGGTACATTAAGGATAAGGGCATGATTATATGTATGTATGTATGTTTCTTTAAACAAACAACATTTCAATCTATTTTTGTTTAATTTTAGATCATATAATTTCATAATTCTAACTTCTCCTTAGCATAAAATGCTAGTTTATATAGCAATCATAAAATGCACAAAACAGATGCATTCATACGTGCAACGATATGCATGCAGAAAGTAAAACTTGTAGCAGTCGGCTGCGTCCGGTGTGTTCCAGCTTTATGCAAATCCGCTATTATAATAAATGTATGAGGACTTCTCAACCACAATTGGTGCAGTGGGACAGCTGGAAAAGAAGGTCACAAAAAATATATTATAAACATTTTAAGCTTTTAAGCTCAGTGTTTTCAGAGTGTTTTATAGGAAATGCAGAGCTATAGCAGCTTTTAAAAGTTGCTTTCGGCATTATGATTTTTTGTATCTGTTGTCCAAATTTAAGATTCTCATCTTTAACATAAGAGACGCTGGCATAACTACAATGAGATGCAATTTACTTTATATCACATTTCATGTACCTAATAGTATTTAATTTACGTATTTTGGAACAAAATATCTGAAAAAATACCATAAAACAATATGCAATCAATCCCAAAAAAAAGTTCACGGCTTGCAAAAAGAATCACGAATAAGCTATAACACGGAAAAACAATGGTATGGCGCGACATGGGCGATCGCAGCCAGTTGTGAACCGAACTTATTTTATAAAAAAAAAAAAAACAACCATGTTTGTATTCAACGCGGGCTTTTGAACGCGACACACGCGCTCTTTTGGTAAATATTTATTCTAACTTTATGTTATTTTGGACAAACATACCTAGTTTGTCATGATATGGTCGTAAACAGTTTAAATTTTTACGGCTACCTAACGTAGTTCACTGTTTTAAAAAAGTATAAATATTTTCTAAAGATATTTCAGTACTATAAAATGTCTAGAAAAGGTCCCAGAAAAAAGCTTTCATCTTTCAGAGTTCAAAAATGTTTGCAAACTTAGCGAAGTAGCGAAAAAGATATGCAGATTTTGTTGGAAAAACTTCTGAAGTTACCTCTTTGTCGTCGTATTGAAAAGGTAGAAACGTTGAATATTTATTTTAGGAAAGAGGTCAATCTGGTCCGATTTTGTATCAAGTGTTTGATTTCTTTTGAGAAACAAAATTATATACCATAATATTTTTTTAAAAATAGAATAAACTTCATATTTCTCCAATGTTGTCCCATGATGGCACTAAGCTTCATCAAAAACTTACGACGGGAGCATTCCTGAAGAAGGAGCAAAATATTAATGTCCGCAACAACGGCGTCAGAACTTTTGGCTCGTAGAAAATATTCAGGGAAAGAAATCGGCTTTCACGCTTGGACTAACTCTTTATTTGTACGGGTGATCCCCTGAGGGAAAAGTTAAAAACAGCTTTCACCGGCCGACGCGTTTGAATAAGTTTCAGTGAAGTTTTATTGAAGTTGTAACCTTCGGTTTTGTATATGTAGTCGGCATCTGGAGCCCGCAGGTCGCGCCCCCCGCCCGCACCCCAGCCCGCGGGCCCCGCCGCGGCCAAACTTAGTGCACTCGTAAATTATTCAACCCCTCTCTATGTACTTGTCGTCTTCGGCTGTTGTTCGAACAGCGTTCTGATATTTGCCCTAATGTTTCACATGCCTTGTTACACGAGTTTGTGTTGTCTACGGAAATGTATACATTTTATTGACTCTAGAGCGAAATTCAGGAATGTGCATATTAAGCAAGGATAATATAAGGTGATGAGCAATTTCCTTTGAAGCCTCGAGCATTATTAGATAGGCCACAAGCACGTAGTGTTGAATTATGTTGATATGATTTATCTTACCAATACGCCATTATGAGCCTTGTCTGACAACGCTGTCATGAATAGATTACAAAGGTGCATCCAACAAAGGCTAATAACATTGCATGGTTAGAGCTACGAGGAGGCTACGCGGCTACGAGAGTCGGTGCTACGGTGCTACGTCGCTACGAGCTGGAGCGTGGGACCGTAGCCGCATGGCGCGTTCGTCTTGGCAATATTAGCACACCTCTACATAACTTTATCCAGTGTTGGTCATAAATATACACGTAAACCGTTATTGCTTTGTTAGAACGAGTGGTAGAAGCTCGCTCCGGACGCCGCGAAACCGCCGCCTTCTTGTCTGAGGCGCACCGAAACAAATGGCGCGGCCGTGAGTTCACAACACAAATACTTGTGTCGGAGCTAACTTACAGCACTGTATGTTGACATGATATTGCCATTTTTAGATTAGGAAGGCTAGGAAACTACTTTCTTCCATGCTGGACTGCGAGCGAGAGAAAACATAGAATGTGCCAGCTTTATTTTTTCCCGGGCATGCTGTAAAAACCAGCTAAGGGATCCGAGGGTTACTGTATGCAATTTAGACGCTGGGCTAATAACCTGTCACTACAGCAATATACGTACAAATCTACCTTAAATAACCCTCAAAACTTTATCGGACGTGGCGGAACGACCTTTGTTTAGGTTGTTCACGCTCTGCCTATCCCATTAGGAATAAAGGCGTGATTATATGTACATATGTATGTAGGAAACTACAACTTGAAGATGTAACTTGTTAGATTTTACG
Organism: Scrobipalpa costella; assembly: GCA_949820665.1. Taxonomy (NCBI): domain Eukaryota; kingdom Metazoa; phylum Arthropoda; class Insecta; order Lepidoptera; family Gelechiidae; genus Scrobipalpa; species Scrobipalpa costella. The sequence continues at coordinate 10,713,912 of OX463298.1, forward strand.
ACTTTCTTTATTATCTTTAAAAATTGTTTCGTTGGCGACAGATTGTGAAAAGGGGAGAGTAATTAAAAGTAAATTAAGCAGGATTATTATTCGAATCTTCGGCCTAATCTGAAGGAGTGGCTTGGAGGCTGTGGCGGTTCCCACGCCCACAGCCGGACCGGCGGGCGGGCCGACCGCAAACATGCCGCGTTTATTAAGCGCTTCACCTTTTTGTTACCTGCAGAGAGATTTATTACTTTTAATTATTTTTCATTGTCCGCACTGTACGTCTCTGGCCATCGTGCTAAATTACATGCTTACAAGGAAATGATTTACCGCCAAACGTCACGTTATTTACGGCATCGCTGGGTACGAAAATTTGTTCCGCCATTTGAAAATAAAGAAGCTTCTTGTAATGATCACGACATTCATTCATTATCCCTCAGGATTCTGTCACTCAAACATAATGAATTAAATTTTGTGCGAAGTGTGAGATGATTAAACTTAACTTGTTATATAACGTGTCGACAGCAGAACAAAGTGTTATTTTGAAAGTCATTTTAACATTAATGCCATAAAGTTAACAGAACTTTTATGAGAATCTGTCGCATTTTTTTTATTTGTCTACTAGCCGTTTCGCCACAGTTTCACCCGCGGTTCACTTAATGAGTTTTCCCGTGGGATTCAAATATTATCACGCGGTACAAAGTAGCCTATGTTACTTTCGGTGAATGTGGCTTGCTAATGGTGAAAGAATTTTTGAAATCAGTTCAGTGCTTTTTAAGTTTATTAGTTACAAACATACGTATCTTTCTTTTCGTCTTTCCTCTTTATAGATGATTTTGCTGTAACTCAATACGTTATTTACAACGACGTTATTTGAATAACCCCAATGATACGGAACCAACGTCAAACAAAAACATCGTATGATTAAAACAGATTCATCCAAAGTTACGGGATCCCAACAGTCGAGTGCTATCAATGAATATAAAACGCGCCATGTAAACACGACACGCCGCCGATATAGTCCGACCAAAACAAGAGGTCGCTCATCGGTATTCAGTTGGAGCGCGGAAGGGTTCATTAAAATGCGTCGGACAATAAACGGCTGCCTGCGGGACCTATTGTCACCCGACCGAGTTTTAACCGCATTTCAATCTGCTATTCGTTATTATTGCCCTCATTGTTTGCTGGCGGTGGCTAGGAGAGAGTGAATTGGAAACCTCAAATATTTGCATGAGCCTAGCATGGTTTTCATATCCAATAGGAAGTGGTCGACAAAACGTATTGTTTTGTTTAGAAGAGGCTGCGCAAAGCGAGATGTAATTGTGAATTCTGCTCGTTTTGGATTAAAAATTTTATCCGAAGATAATATAGATTTTTTTATATCAAATAGATTGGCAAATTAGTTTTAGAACAAAGGTAAACATAGTTTCATGTTTTTTTATTCAAAAATACATTTTAAAAATGAATAAATCGTGTTGGCAAATTAGTTAACTTAATAATAGTAATATTTCATTATGTTGTCATATCGAATAGCTAAAACTTATTTTAGAAACAAAACCTTCGATTAAAAGAGATAAAACTTTGTTTACCTTTATTGTAAGACTGAGCTGAAAATATATAAGTACTATAGGGTAGAAGAGTCAAAAATAAAGCCAAAGATAGAGCAAACTATATTTGCTTTGAACAAGTTAGGCATTAATTCATTTGGAAACGAATGATAACCGCAGCCACCGATAGTATAGTAATAAAACAAATTAATAAACGATATTTCATTATGTAGTTCGATTTGACACCAACACGACAGAAAAAGTTGCATACCGTCTATTTTGTTTTAAATCTTATAGATTCTGAATAAAGAAACACGTTCTAAGCGTAGAAATACATTCTAAGTATAGAAATAGCCGCGTATTTGTAGTGAAAGCAGCAAGCATCTCCTCCCAGCCGGCATCTCGCGACCCTCACTGTGAGAGCTATCAAGATGCTGCACAGACGCAAATTCTATTCACAACCGTGTACAAAGTCAAGGAAAACCGATTTCCTTTATAGACTCAGAGAGGGGAACATTCACTTTGACGTTTAGCATTCTTAGCTGATATGAGTTAATTTTTGAAATAAATACATTGCACCTACATGACTCGTTTTTACCAATAATTATCGGGTCGACAGACTCGATACCCACTCGACAGAAGAAGAAGAACCAGCCTTAGAAATTTCACAAGAGAAACTATGACGATACACCTAAGATGGTTTATATTATTTTAAAAGTATTGAATTGTAAAAAATATATTTATTTAACGCACGTACAAACAAATCAATCTTCATGCTTATGAATCTTCACTATAGGTATATATAACATTATAAAAAAGTATGATATATTTTTTTTATTCTTCCATGCTAGACATTTCCTTTCGGGCATGCTGTAAAAATCAGCTAAGGGATCAGTTACAATATATTGTAATTTTGGCGATGTGCTGACAACCTTTCACTACAACAGTGTATCTACAAATCTATATTAAATAACCCTCGAAATTTTGTCAGACGTTTTTGACGACCGTTGTTTGGATCGTTTACGCTCTGCCTACCCCATTAGGGATAAAGGCGTGATTATATGTATGATAATATTTTACGTATCCCAATTTTCCTATCAGTGTTCTAATAATGATAAGACAGACATTTATATTTTTATTTGAGCTTCTTGATGATCACTTTAAAGGCTAGTAGGAAGCGCTCGAACTCCATTAGAAATCCCTGAAAATTGCTACAAGAGGTCTAAATGCCCTTTCATGTTATATCACACACGATAGAAATCAGAACAATTTTTTTTCCATACTTTACCTAAGTTTTTTTCCTTACTCTACACAATAGTAAACCCACTTGTGCACAAATCCGTCAGTAGAAAGAAGCTTATTGTATTGGGCAGTAAGAGAAGCCATTAAAACAATAAGACCTCTTGTAGCAATTTTCGGACGATCTGCTGGCTTCCGACTAGCCTATTAGGAGATATATAGATACAAATTATTCACTCATGTGGAACTAAATTCAATTGAGCATGGATGTGTTTCTGGCTTACCTTAGTTCAATTTTCCTAAGCATACAGGCAAAGACGAATTTCTCACTGAATACATACATAGGATGCAACTACGCAAAGATGAATTTCATATTGTACGTACAAATTTTGCACACAAATTATAGGACGCAGAAATAGGATAGTACTGACTTACTGCTTATTTAAGATAAACATAAAATGTGCCAGCAGCATTTCATAAAAAAACAGCTAAGGGATCCGAGAGTTTCAGTATTGTAATTTAATCGATGGACCTGTTACTACAGCAATATACCTACAAATCTATCTTAAATAACCCTCAAAACTTTGTCAGACGTCCGCCATTAGGGGTAAAGACGTGATTATATGTATGTATGTAAGATACTCACAGACATAGATAAATCATATGTATTCTTATACTTTTTTTTCTTTATCAAGAATAATCCACCTTATTATTTTCAGCCACCACATGCAGTCTTTAAAAGCCCTCATAGTAAGGTTAATTTATAATAGCCAGGTCTCGCCGTATGCAGTCGACGACGCCCAGGCGCTGTTTCCCATATCTATGGCTCCCTGGCCCGCCCCGCGATTTCCATACGAGAGAGCCTCTAAATTTACTCACATACTATTAATTTTATACTCATTTCACTCGTATAAGACGTCTACAGTTTTGGAAGTTTATTAGCCTATCCAAGTTCTGAACTAGCTACTAATTTAGTGAACAAACTGGAGGGCTGATCAGTTCGTTCTATTTTGTAGAGAAATTCGAATAATAATTTTATCTACATCAGAGTTCTTTTACAAAGTATCTACAACTTCTTTCAAGAACATAAATAAAATCACACCTTGATCAAACGTTCAAGTAAACACAGCACAGTGGGAAAGTGCAATGTGTGTTTTGCCCCTAGTCGTCAGAATTTTAGTCGTATTTTATTTTGCAAATATCACCATGATTACTGTTTGCTCGTATGGCATGCGCAACAACATGCTTCCCTCGTTATATTATTATAAATATTTTGCCTAAGACGCACGCGTAAGATATTCCGCAGACAGCCGCCGGGCCATTCAAAAGGTGCTCTAAACGGGGGGGATGCGAGCCGTGAAATGGGATTTCATGCATGCCTTGCCCTGTGTGAACAAATATGTACGGTTGACAACGCGCGACCTTTGCCAATAACCCCTCACAAAAAATGATTTCTCATTTCGTGCACAAAGATTGAGGTTGGAAGGAAAATTTATTTTTGGGTTCTTAAAATATACAGGTTGTATGTATTTACAGAAATAAAATATCTGGATGTTCTGTGAATAAAAAACGAACTCTGCCTATAATATTTCCAACTTAGATTTAGAATAAAGTAAATAAAGTTTTATGTCATTTTATTCAAAACACATTTCAAAAATAAATAAGACGTGTTGGCAAATTAGTTAAATTACTAAAATTACTATTTTATTATGTTGTCATACCTATTAGCTTATTTCATAAACAAGATTTTCGGTTAAAAAACATGTACGAAACTTAGTTTACCTTTATTTAATACTGAGTTGGAAATACTATACAAACCATTTAGCTTGGTTACTATTTGATATTAACTATATGATATTATGTATTTGATATTTGATATTATAATATCTCAGATATTATTTTGTATTTTACATTATTATAGTCATTCATGCTGGTTTGGGAGGAGAGAAAAACATAGAATGTGCCAGCTGCATTTCCTCCCAGGCTACTCTATAAAAACCAGTTAAGGGATTCGAGGGTTTCAATATATCGTAGTTTAGACGATGGGCTGACAACCTGTCACTACAGCAATATACCTACAAATCTATCTTAAATAACCCTCAAAACTTTGTCAGACGTGGCGGAACGATCTTCGTTTAGGTCGTTTATGCTCTGCCTACCCCAGTAGGGATATGGACGTGAATATATGTATGTAGTCATTTATGTCATATATGTGGTGTGTGGTTTGTGTTTAGTGCATGTCTGAGGGCAGACATGTTGCAGGAAGGCCGAGTATGGGATTGGATCTCTATGGTGAATGGTCTATTTTGACATTAAAACTAGAGGTGGGAACGGCCAGCACTAGGATAAAATATAAAATCATAATTCACCCTTTAACGATTCTAAGGCTCGTATTTATAAAGCGATCTCACGGTTGAGAGTAATATTAAGTACGGATTTGACAAGTCCTTTTGTACTGAAATTACATTTCTGTCATTCTCAAACTAGCTGTCAGTCTCAAGTGCTTTTTATAATTACGCGCCTTACAGTCGGCAGATTTATTTATTTCTTTAGTGCACTTAAATCAATCAAGTAATTTGGTATATTTAAGATCAAAATAAAGAATTTTTTCTCAGGATTCGTTTCCACCCGTATAAAACCATCACATGAAGGATAGAAAATAAAACCTCTTTTTCTAAATCATGAAATAATATGTCTTCTGTAACTGGCAGTTTCTGCTTAAAAGGACACCCCAACAACCTGTTTAACAAAAGTTTTTTTTTGTACTTTTACAAAAAATAAAAAAAATTGTTTAGTTTTTTTTTTATTTAATACATATACATACATATAATCACGCCTTTATCCCTAATGGGGTAGGCAGAGCGTAAACGACCTGAACAAAGGCCGTTCCGCCACGTCTGACAAAGTCTTGAGGGCCATCCTAGAAAGATTTGTACGTATATTGCTGTAGTGACAGGTTGTCAGCCCATCGCCTAAATTACAATATACTGGAACCCTCAGATCACTTATTAAATTCCCTTAATAATGTATTTAATAGATCCTCTATTATATTTATATTATAGCAAAATAATGATAGAACTGCTGATCAAAATTAAACACGTATTTATATCGAAATCAGACTGTTTCACATGGCAGCTAGTGCGAATATTCACTAAGTAACTACTATAAAGGGGTCGAAGCGCTGCGTCAATATTGGAGTGAGCTCAATATCGAGCTGGTAATGTGTAAATAATAGCGCAGCAGTGATTACTTTAATAAATCAAGTGTGTTGATATATTTAAGAATAAAGACAGTCTTCTAAGGATTCGTTGTCAACCATGTAAAAACTGTCACATGATTAAAATTATATCTCCCTTTCCAAGTCATGAAATAACTGACTTATAATTTAGCAATATAATGATAGTGGAACTGCTGATCAAAATTAAACACCTATTCATACCAGGTGTAAGGGACAGCGTCCCACAGACTGATAGGGGTTGCTCAGTCAACGACACTGAACTATTTCCACCAAGATAGAACTTCTTAGAAGAATTTCGTGGTGGAAGTTGTTCAGTGAGTTTGTGGGACGCTGTCCCTTACACCCCGTATAGAAATCAGACCGTTTCACATAGCAGGTAGTGCTAATATTCACTGAGTAACTACTATAAAGGAGTCGAAGCTCTGCGTCAATATTGGAGTAAGCTCAATATCGAGCTGGTAATGTGTAAATAATAGCGCAGCAGTGATTACTTGAATAAATCAAGTATTTTGATATATTTAAGAATAAAAACAGTCTTCTAAGGATTCGTTTCCAACCATGTAAAAACTGTCACATGATTAAAATTAAATCTCCCTTTCCAAGTCATGAAATAACTGACTTATAATAAAGCAATATAATGATAGTGGAACTGCTGATCAAAATTAAACACCTATTCATACCGGGTGTAAGGTACAGCGTCCCACAGACTGATAGAGGTTGCTCAGTCAACGACACTGAACAATTTCTACCAAGAAATTCTTTCAGGAAGTGAATATAAAAATTGGCTTTTCCATACAAAATATCCACCTCAATAAAAAAAAAAATGGAAAAGCCACTTATTTAACTGTCTAAAATAATTTCCTGGTGGAAGTTGTTCAGTGTCTTTGATTGAGCAAGCCCTATCAGTTTGTGGGGACGCTGTCCTTTACACCCCGTATAGAAATCAGACTGTTTCACATAGCAGCTAGTGCTAATATTCACTGAGTAACTACTATAAAGGGGTCGAAGCGCTGCGTCAATATTGGAGTGAGCTCAATATCGAGCTGGTAATGTGTAAATAATAGCGCAGCAGTGATTACTTGAATAAATCAAGTGTGTTGATATATTTCAGAATAAAGACAGTCGTCTAAGGATTCGTTTAAAACCATGTAAAACTGTCACATGAAGGATAAAAATTAATTCTCCCTTTCCAAGTCATGAAATAACTGACTTATAATATAGCAATATAATGATAGTGGAACTGCTGATCAAAATTAAACACCTATTCATACCAGGTGTAAGGGACAGCGTCCCACAGACTGATAGGGGTTGCTCAGTCAACGACACTGAACTATTTCCACCAAGATAGAACTTCTTAGAAGAATTTCGTGGTGGAAGTTGTTCAGTGAGTTTGTGGGACGCTGTCCCTTACACCCCGTATAGAAATCAGACCGTTTCACATAGCAGGTAGTGCTAATATTCACTGAGTAACTACTATAAAGGGGTCGAAGCTCTGCGTCAATATTGGAGTAAGCTCAATATCGAGCTGGTAATGTGTAAATAATAGCGCAGCAGTGATTACTTGAATAAATCAAGTATTTTGATATATTTAAGAATAAAAACAGTCTTCTAAGGATTCGTTTCCAACCATGTAAAAACTGTCACATGATTAAAATTAAATCTCCCTTTCCAAGTCATGAAATAACTGACTTATAATAAAGCAATATAATGATAGTGGAACTGCTGATCAAAATTAAACACCTATTCATACCGGGTGTAAGGTACAGCGTCCCACAGACTGATAGAGGTTGCTCAGTCAACGACACTGAACAATTTCTACCAAGAAATTCTTTCAGGAAGTGAATATAAAAATTGACTTTTCCATACAAAATATCCACCTCAATCAAAAAAAAATGGAAAAGCCACTTATTTTACTGTCTAAAATAATTTCCTGGTGGAAGTTGTTCAGTGTCTTTGATTGAGCAAGCCCTATCAGTTTGTGGGGACGCTGTCCCTTACACCCCGTATAGATATCAGACTGTTTCACATGGCAGCTAGTGCTAATATTCACTGAGTAACTACTATAAAGGGGTCGAAGCGCTGCGTCAATATTGGAGTGAGCTCAATATCGAGCTGGTAATGTGTAAATAATAGCGCAGCAGTGATTACTTGAATAAATCAAGTGTGTTGATATATTTCAGAATAAAGACAGTCGTCTAAGGTTTCGTTTCCAACCATGTAAAACTGTCCCATGAAGGATAAAAATTAATTCTCCCTTTCCAAGTCATGAAATAACTGACTAATAATATAGCAATATAATGATAGTGGAACTGCTGATCAAAATTAAACACCTATTTATACCGGGTGTAAGGGACAGCGTCCCACAGACTGATAGGGGTTGCTCAGTCAACAACACTAAACAATTTCCATCAAAAAATTATTTCAGGAAGTGAATATAAAAACTGGCTTTTCCTTACAAAATGTCCACCTCAATCAAAAAATTTGAATGGAAAAGCCACTTTTTTTACTGTCTAAAATATTTTCCTGGTGGAAGTTGTTAAGTGTCTTTGATTGAGCAAGCCCTATCAGTTTGTAGGGACGCTGTCCTTTACACCCCGTATAGAAATCAGACTGTTTCACATAGCAGCTAGTGCTAATATTCACTGAGTAACTACTATAAAGGGGTCAAAGCGCTGTGTCAATATTAGAGTGAGCTCAATATCGAGCTGGTAATGTGTAAATAATAGCGAAGCAGTGATTGTGCTTGTTCTGAGCATTAAAGGTGCAGTCACGATATTAGCGGAAGTAGAAGCGATCTTCTTCTTAGCGAGTGGATTCTAGGCATGTTAAGCGCAACCTTGCGCGCCAGTAAGTCAGGCCTGTGTGTTGGTGCCCTTAGGCACACGACGCGTTACGGTGCCGTACTGCAAAGGTATTTTTTCCATGTTCTTCTTAGCGAGAGGATTCTAGAGTCAAACGACCCGATGAACCCTGGTGTTAGAGTTTTCAAACCGCCTAGCACAGCTATTAGGCCTCTGACGTGGTTTGAGTAACGACCACTATCAAAGACAGTGACCGGGACTTAGGCTTCCTAAAGTGGTCTCCGATGCACGGAAACCTTTTGCTTTTCTGTAAGGGCATGTTTTTTTTGTTATAATGGTAAAATGAAAACACTGTAGCATAAACAAGTTTTTTTTTCTTCCATGCTGGCCTGGGAGCAAGAGAAATACATAGAATGTGCCAGCTGCATTTCCTCCCGGGCTGCATGTACAAACCAGGTAAAGGATCCGAGGGTTTCAGTATATTTTGATTTGGGCGATGGCCTAACAACTGTGGTTACAGCAATATACATACAAATCTGTTTTAAACGACCCTCAAAACTTTGTTACACGTGGCGAAACGACCTTTGTTTGGGTTGTTTACGCTCTGCCTACCCCATTGGGGATGGAGCCGTGATTATATGTATGTATAAACAAGAATCCTATGCAGGTACCTATATCAAAGTCCACTCGCGCTCTCGCTGACATTGTAAACATGGCTTAAAAGCACAGGTCTTTAGTATGTTAGGTTATCTCTTTATGCGGGTACAGCTCAAATGAAGCATTCGATTCAATCCAACAGCATTCCTTAGACGTAAGAACTTTGACTGTTTAAGAATGTTAATCGAAACTGCAAAAAATAGCTTACTAACTAACTAGACGTGGAAACTATAAAGTCAGGTACTACTGCTAACTGACAGATGCTACAATCAACCAGGTTCCTGCGTATCATTTGCTATCCCACTACTGTCAAGAACGTCTCTAGTATGATTACCTTACCTTCGCTATGTTAAACAAGTGTTTAGGTGATTCTTAACGGCAAATGATTGTTTTGAAGAGCGGTATTTATAATCAGCTGTCATGAGTGACAGCGAGTTTGATTTCGTATCTAAAATGACATTTCAGTGCAAACTACACTGTCAAATCCATACTTAATATTGCTCTCAAGTTCTTCTGTTCTCAAGCCTGAGAGCTTATTTCTCCTAATCGAATCATTGCAAAATTCTAAATAAATATACAACTAAGAAATTAATTCATGGCCTACAATTACAAAATTTAAAAATGTTCTAGTTCATAAATGAGAATGCTTAAAAAAAATTGGAAGTAAAGCGGTTTTTATCAGTAAATTTGATATTCCTTCTAAACTATTAGGACCGCTTTCACGGTTCCTGCATGCATGCATTCATGCATGTAATCACGCCTTTATCCCTGATGGAGTAGGCAGAGCGTAAACGACTTAAACTTACAAAGTTCCGTGGGTTCTTTAAAATAGACTTGTAGGTATATTGCTGTAGAGACAGGTTGACAGTCTTTCGCCTAAATTACAATATGCAGAAACCCTCGGAACCCTTGGCTGATGTTTACAACATGCCCGAAATGAAATGCAGCGGGCATATTCTATGTTTTTCTCTCATTCCCAGGCCAGCATGGAAGATTTAAGGGTTCCTTCGGGAAACCATCCGTATTATGATTAGCTAAAATTGCACATAGCTTTTTAATCCGACTCGTAGTTTTTATGGAATTAGCATTTTTGACGCGGCCACGGGCGTAACTGCTACGCCGTAGCGTGCGCAGGTTTGAACGATATTCTAAGGCATACGGGTGATGGTTGCATATCTTGAAATCTACCTGCTCATCTGCTGTTGGAATACCACATTAATAATAGCACATCCTATGACTGTGCATGTGCCTGTGCTAAGCTATCACAGCACAGGTCTTCAACGTTAGATTATCTTCGCATGCGGGTCTGTCTGGCTCAAATCAAACGCTCTGTCTACTGACGGGACTATAGGTGAGGATATGCTGGTTGTGCAGCTAGGATATTGCAATTAAGATTAGATCATCTCATGTCTAGATTTCTCATTCATATTCTATGTCCTTAAAAATATTATAAATACGATGCATACCTTTTAATTTACAATAAAATACAAAATTCTTTATTGCACAAAGAAACACATACAACAGAAATAAAAAGGAACAAACGTGACAGTACATTATAGGCGGCCTTATTGCTAAAGCAGCAATTTCTACCAGGCAATTTATTTTATCACTAAACGATGAACAACTCTCTCTTCTTCCTAGCCTTATCCCGTATATCACGGGGTCGGCTACCTAATCTAGGGGATCAAACGAGGGTACTGGTTTTTACACAGAGCGACTGCCATCTGACCTCCGCAACCTAGAAGGGAAACCAGACCCAATCCTAGATAAGGTCAGAGTTTTCAAGCCGCCAATGCTTGCACTGGACTAATATCTACGGTATTAAATGATATTAACAGGGACCAACGGCTTAACGTGCCTTCCGAAGCACGGAAAAAGCACCGAATAAACGTACATATGAAATTCGAAAACCGAAAAACACATTGGTACGTGGTGGGATTCGAACCACGACCTCCCCGCTCAGGAGGCAGCGGCCCTATCCACTACACCATCGGGCTTCTCCGATGAACAACTGTTATTCATATTTATAAAATACTAGCTGTGTATTTCTACTTCGTACGCGTTTTTTCCATACAAAAACAAAGAACAGACAATGCGAAACACGCCTACGCTCGCGGGTTAGCAGATCCCGGTCCTACGCGCGGAGAAACGTTTTCGGTATGTTCAACAATGCGTGTTTTCCATACAAACTGGGGTACTTACTCAATATTAGAATGGTTTGCGTGGTTATTTCTAACCTAGGCTGGACACCAGGTAATTAAAAAAACTCAGTCAAATAAAAAGTCCCTTTATGATCGGTTAAAAACGATCAGAGTTCAATTTCCTGCGTGCCCCCTAAGTCAGGTGGCGTGATTATTTGTATCGTAACATTGAGTTCAAGTAATGCTCAGTCAAACAAAAAAAGTTCCATCAAAATCGGTCAAAAACGACCGAAATTGAATATCCTATAAGTCATGAGGCGTGATTACTTATATCGTAACTATGATTTGAAATAATGTTCAGTCGAATAAAAAACGTTCCATATAAATCGGTTAAGAAACAGCCAAATTTCAATTTTCTGCCTACCCTCTAAGTCAGGTAGCATGATTTTAGGTATCCTAAGTTGCAACCCGGATAACACACAGTTGAATAAAAAAAATCCCATAAAAACCCGTTCAGTAGTTTTGGCATGATGTGGTAACATGCAGACAGACAGACAGACAAAAAATCATATGTATAGAAGATAGATTTGGCGTAAACGACCCAAACAAAGGTCGTTCGCGACGTCTGACAAAGTTTTGAGGGTTATTTAATATAGATTTGTAGGTATATTGCTGTAGTGACAGGTTGTCAGCCCATCGCCTAAATTGCATTATACAGAAACCCTCGGATCCCTTAGCTGGTTTTTACAGCATGCCCGGAAGAAAATGCTGCTGGCAAATTCTATGTTTTCCTCTCGCTCCCAGTCCTGCATAGAAGTTAATTATGATGATAATTATGATGCAGCATAGAAGTTAATAAAAATGTACTTCGACAAGAGTTTATTGATGGACAGAGGAGGCTAGAACACCCAAGATACAGTTCATTGCCGGCTTTGGTCGATCGATGCCGGTCCTGGGTTCGATTCCAAGGTTCGACACAAATATGATATTTGTCAATTTATCACTTTGTGAGATTTTCTCCAGTTTGTTTAGGACAATGCAGGCCGTATCACCTGATTGTATGGAAGAAAAAAGATTCCGTGCTTCGGAGGGCACGTTTAACCGTCGGTCTTCAGTCGCTGCCTTTGACAGTGGTCGTTACACAAACCATGTTAGAAGCCTATTAGCTGTGCTATTAGGCGGTTTAAAAACTCTAACACCAGGGTTCATCGGGTCGATTGACTTAATACCCACACGACAAAAGAAGAATAACATCCACCACTATTTTTTACACACACACACCCGCACACACACATACTCTCTCTTTCACACACATGCACACACAAAAACTACACAACTGCTACACTACACATAAATTTGCATGCTAAAATAGTTTTGATATTTACTTTTCTTTGTTTTTATTTTGTTTCTATATTAACTTTTATTTTTTATTTTAGATATTTTTTTTATTGTAACACGTCTTAACTGTAACCCGAGGGAGAAGCGGGGCCTTCTAACACAGGTATTTTTTACTTAAAAACCTTTGTTAATTTAATTATCTATACATTGGAAAACGAAATAAAGCATTTTATTTTTACAAATACATCTGTTGAATACCTCCACATGAAATAACGATCCTACCAAATAAACCACGAATGTAATTCAAAGACCATCTGCTAAGCGTTAATAGCTGAGGCTATCTGGAGGTATTGAACACAAGATTTCATTACACGTAGTGGCTGGTATCGTCTTTATAGTGTCATAAAGGAGGAAATAACATTAAAGGGGGTGTAAAAAGCCCGACCTGTGGCATTGCATTCCGGCCTTAACGCCAGGCGGCTCGGCGATCCGTTTAAGGCTCTATATATCGATTAAGTTCATTCCTATTCCTGGGTGAAAGCTTATCTAGCACGTGCTGTGTTCACAAACGTGCCTGTAAGTACAGGTATAGATACGCGTAAGTACACACACACACACATAAGTATGTGCCTGTAAATTACTGTGTAAATTTTTTATAGTATTTTAAATATATAAAATTTGCCTTATTAGTGTTAGGAGGGTTTGGTTACCATTTTACACAGAAATTTACAGGCACATACGTGGGACACTCAGAAAGTTTTGCGACACTAAAAAAAATTGTTCTACAGGTATATATATTTTTATTAAATCTTTTCAAAGTACTCTCCACCAGCCTCTATACAAAGATTCTTGCGTCTGAACCAGTTTTCAAAACACTTTTTCCAGTCCGCCATAGACACCTCGTCTACAGCCTGCTCGAACGCAGCCAGCGCATCTTCCGGCGACGAAAATTGTATCCCCTTGAGCTGATTTTTTATTTTTGGAAATAAAAAGAAGTCACACGGTGCTAGATCAGGGCTGTAAGGAGGGTGACCCAGGAGTTTGACTGGTGTGCTGTCCAGGAAGTCCCTCGTTTTGAGAGCGGTGTGTGCAGGCGCATTGTCGTGGTGGAGCAGTAGTCCGCGGAGCCCTGTGTTTGGTTGCTTGTTGCTCACAACAGAAAAAACTTCTGGTAAACATTTGGTAGTATACCATTCGGCGTTAATGCTTCTTTGATCTCGTAAGGGAATTGAGGCCAAGTGGCCAGTCAAATAAAAAAAGCTGGCGATCAAAATCTTCCCCTCGCTTCGAGATCGCTTCACTTTGGTAGGCGTTGGTTCATTTTGAAACACCCAAACTGTCGACTGGCGCTTGGTTTCTGGATCGTATTGATAAATCCAGGACTCATCACCTGTTACGATGTCGTAAACACGCCGAGACGAGCCTGCTTCAAATTTGTTCAGCATATCACGGCACCATTCCACCCGGCCTGCTTCTGAGCGTCGGTGAGGTAGTGCGGCACCCAGCGCGATACTATACTCCTCACGCGAAGTTGCCCGTGTAGAATCTCGTGAACGCTTCCCGATCCAATCTTTAATATGTGCTGAATCTCCTGATATGTAATTCGCCTATTATCTTGGATTGAATTTTTCACTGCTAGCACGTTTTCTTCCGTAATAGCCGTCAAAGGGCGACCGCTTCTTTCTTCATCCCCCAAGGTTGGTCGACCGCGCCTAAATTCGTTACACCAACGATACACGGTGGCCTTGGAGGGGCTTTCATCCATAAATGCCATTTGAAGTATATCGAACGATTCATCCGGTTTCAGGCGACACTTGAAATCGTAAAAAATCATAGCTCTAAAATGTTCCCGGCGCAGATCCATTTTTCAGTAAGACACGATACTTTGAATTGGCTCGCAAAAAATGTGGAGGGAAATTTTGAAAATGGAACACACATATTTTTACTTACAAGTAATCATATTTTCAAAAAAGATTCTAACCGGCCAGTCTGCCATATATAAAAACTATTTATCGCAATACTTTCTGAGTGGCCTGGTACTTATGTGTGTGTGTGTGTACTTACTATTATTTATTATTTGTTGTTATTTTAACAGCCATTATTTTTAATTGAGTCTTCTTCTGTTGAGTGGGTATCGAGTCTATTTAATTGAGTACATATTTAGCTTCCAATCCCAATATTTACTTAATATTATAATTATTAAATGATTTCTGGTAAAGGGTTTAACCTAACAAAATTTTACAAATCGGTGTTGATTCCAAATGAAATAACAGTAAATACTTAAAACAGAGTGTTAAATTACTACCGTTCAACACCGAAAATAGAATAGATAACACAAGATAGAAGATCAACTGACCTTAACCATGAGCGGAAACCGTTAAAAAAGGCTTGCTTCTTTAAATAAAAGGCCATTAAATGAACTCTACAATCAATATACAACAAAACTTATAACAGATACCTTTAATGTATACAGGGGAATCATTAAAATTAACACGCAGCTAATTGATGTAGGTAAACAACATAGGGCGTTTTTACACTAGACGGCACATCCACGGCAACGACAACGGCACGGTGTCGTCGACAGTATTTTGGAAGAGATAGTGTATATGAAAATCAATGAAATTATATGACATGCTTTTCCTCTTAGCGGCACGGCCACCGATTCGCTATCGCTCCAGCTTTTACTCTTCTGTGGGCACGGCAATAGCACGGCATTTATATCTAACGGTATCCTCGACACCCTGCCAAACTACATGTGTTTTGTTTTGTATGTTTATTTATTTATTTTGTTTATTGGATCATCAACGTGATACGATCGAAGCATGCGCATGTGTGAGTGCGGTCAAAGTGGATCTAGACGGACGATACCGTTGACGACAATATTGTCCAGTGGAAAAATAGAGCCACGGTATCGTGACGACATTATTATTGTGCCGTTGTCGTTCCGTGTAGTGGAAAAACAGCCGGCTGGTTGGTACTAATGGAAGTAAGGTATCACTCCATTTAATTGCTGGTACATGCTGAGGTTACAATGTTAATTGGTACTAATAACATCGGAGGGGCCACATACAAACTAGCGAGGCTAAATAGAGTATGTCGACGAGATATTAATATGGGATAGTGACATAGGGTATTGTCTATCCGAGATTCAGGATATTATGGATATTTGATCAAACACGTCGTGATACGGATGGGCTTGACTCTAGATCCACAGGCGAAAACTAAAATTAAAATTTATCTGTCACTGGATATAGACATTTGATCCAAGCAGGGATTGCCATACGCTATGATGATGATCTGTCACTTTCGAAATAATAAAATTGGAAAAGGACAGGCGGTGTATACTCTATAGTTTTACACTTTATCCGCTAGTTTTTGATGCGGCCTTGCACGTTTCCCCAGTATTTCTGTAAATTATATCCGCCATATCATATAACGGCGGATAAAAATTATAGATAACGCATAAAACCACCGTAGATGTTAGTCGTTAAGCCATATCAGAGGCCAGTGCTAAGCATTGGCGGCTTGAAAACTCTGACCTAATCTAGGATTGGGTCTGGTTTCCCTTCTGGGTTGCGGAGGTCAGATGGCAGTCGCTCTGTGTAAAAACCCTCGTTCAATCCCCTAGATTAGGAAGCCGACCCCGTGAGATACGGAATAAGGCTAGGGAGATGATGAACGCATAAAACCACCGACTTTAATTTTAAAAACCGGAGAGAATAGATCTCCTGTCTTTGAAAGTGACAAATAGATTATAACTTTAGGTTAAGCTGGTTAAATTTAGAATTAAGCCCTTTAAATGTTCTTTAGTGAGTATTCCTTTCAGATACACAACATCATTTGTATGATGTCTAAAAGTATATACTCGTAGGTGGAATCGATTATGTTATACACCTACAAAATGTCGATAATAACATGAATAATATTATAGTCCTCCAACTGTTTTTTTTTTCGGTGATGGCGGCCAATGTCTCAGAGATAGGCTAACTGTGCAGGACTAGTTTTTAGTTTCCAAGTTGTTTGCGCAACACACAAGTGCACTCTCTATTCCTTCAACTTTCCTTAATCTGATGGGACGTATTGACTGACACGACAGAGAATCTCAACTCCCTAGCCTTATGATCAGCCCGCAATGTCCTAACCAAACTAGATACAGCAACACAAATTCATGTTCCCCCTCCAGGGATTGAACCCGGGACTTTCGGGTCGTGAGCTCATGGCTCAAAGCGCTAGACCGCGGAGGCAGTTAACATGAATAATGAATATAATCACGCTTTGATCCTTGATGGGGTAAGCAGAGCGTAAACGACCTAAACAACGGTCATTCCGCCACGTCTGTTAAAGTTTTGAGGGTTATTTAAGATAGATTTGAAGGAATATGACTCAGACTAAAGTGACAGGTTGTCAGCCCATCGCTAAATTGTAAAATACTGAATTCCTCGGATCCTTTAGCTGGTTTTTACAGCATGCCTGGGAGGAAATCAAGCTGGCACAATCTATGTTTTTCTTTCGCTCCCAGTCCAGCATGGAAGAATAACATGAATAATAATAATTATCATATTGTGTTAAAACAAAGGAGAGAGTATTGGAATAAAAACATACAAGAAACCATTAATTAGAATAATTATTTATTCAAGAATACTACATCTTTAAACCACAGGTATTTTACACCAAAATAAGTGTTTTACTGCTGTTATATAAATAAATAAATGTTTAGAAAACATTCTTGATTTTAATTTATTATTTACTAACCCAATTTTATTAATATAAGCCCACTTTACTTGACAAATTATGCAAGCTTAAATTGACACATTAAATAATAAGGCGTTAATAAAAATATACATATTTAAAACAATCGAAGACTATTATTCTGAGTTAAATTAAACACTTTCAACTTTACTAGCAACATTCAAGCAGAATAACGGAAATAATTTCTACTAAAATAGGTCACTAAACTTTCTAGCAAAGTCTAAGCAAAATTACAGCGTTAAATCCAAATAAAATATTGCACTAAACTGTTGTAGCAAAATCCAAGTAAAATTACGGCAATGAACCCTATAAAATAAAACACTTAACTTTTGTGGCAGAAATCCAGCAGAGTAACGACTTCACTTTTACGTTAATCCAGACTAACCGAGCCCCCAATCTGACGTTCAACTTATAGCCAGGAACAAACAAGCCGCACGTGCGCGGTGACGTCAGTGGTGGGAGCAGCCACGGAATCGAACCATTTGAGTGACAGTCAAAACAACTACCATTTATTACATATTTTTACAAATAAATTGTAGTGATGCTACCAAAATACTATACTAATAATTAAAATCAATAACAATTATAACAGCTCGTCCATCCTGACGAAATTTGATACCAACGCAAATTTAATTGTCTGCATTAAAAATATATTTTCTGACCATAATTAATTATCAACAAAAATCAAAATAACTAATACTGACTTAACATATATTAAGAACATAATGTAAATTAGAATCCAGTCCATCAAGCTTGCGGAGTTCAGTCTTTCTTCTGTAACAAAGTGAAATATTTCTTTCGTTAAAACCAAAATAAATTTAACTAAAGTTATATAAGCTTTTACCAATTGTATTAAGAATCAACATTAGCAAATTTTTTTTTTCCCAATTTAAGCCAAATTAGTATGTATCAACTAATAAATAGGTACTCTAATGCTCTTCCAACAAACATAACATCGCCAAAATATGTTAAAAAGGGTTAATTATTTTGGCGGTCCCTTTTAATCGTCATCGTCAATTTGTATCGACGGCCCAATTTTTACTTCATCGTCTACAGAAACGGTCCTCATCACCAACTGACGCTGGTGGTCCACTGAAACATTTTTTTAAAATAAATATTGTAACCATTTATCATCGTCTTTGAGACGGTCCAAATTATTTCTATACCAACAAATACCATTATTTTAGTAATATTTGTAACCCAAACTAAAATAGAATCTACTTATGTCCTTACCAATGTTCGTTTAACCTTCTAGAAAATCAATTAGTTTTTCCGTGCTGTCAATTTGAGACTCTTGCTACTATCATCCTGGTTAATAAATTCCTTAATGCATCTGATGCTACAGTCGCTTGGTATTTTTTTTTAGAACCTTTTAGTCCTTTGATTGAAGTTATAATATACCTGTCATTGCCCAATACTTTTGTAACCTTGTATGGTCCACTATAAGTTTCTTCAAGTTTTCGGACTGCATCTTTGTTTCTTACTTTGTGCTCCTCTCCACAGTACAAGATCATGTATTGTAAATTGTAGGTTTTTTTTTCTTACCATCAAACCGCTTTTTCATTGCTTGCGAGGTCTTGGCAATATTTTGTGCAGCTTTCTCCTTGGTCTGCTTAGCCATTTGTTAGTCATCATATGTATTATCAGACATACCTTGTAGAAGAGCTCGATTGGCATGGAACATTAATTTGAAAGCTGGGAAACCTGTTGTCGAATAAACAGTATTGTTGATACCCCAAACCACCTTGTTAATACATTTGTCCCAATCTTTTTAGTCTGTCGTACTTTTGTTGATCGCCTCTAGAAGAGGTCTAACTGTTCAACCTGGCCATTTGACATGCTTTATTTGATTAGCATTACAAAACCGTTTGAATCGTTTGCTAGTGAAAGCAGCTCCACTGTCTGACACTAACCTCTTAGGATATCCAAAACTGAATATTTCTTCCTATTTTTGTTCTGCTTCAATAGATTTGGTAGTCTTCGTAGGTTTTGCCTATGTGAATTTTGTATACGAATCGACAACAACAAATAAATACGACATACCGTTTCCACTTTTGCATAATGGTCCAAGATGATCGATGTAAAGCGTATGCATTGGCTCAGTAATTTTCTCTATTGGGTGCAGTTGACCTTCAGCTTTTCCATATTGACCTCTTTTAAAAAGACAATCTATGCATGCATTAACATACTTCCTTATAAATCTGGTCATACGAGGAAACCAGCAATTTTGTGTTATAATATATCTCGATCTTTTTAAACCAGGATGACCAAGGTCATCGTGATATCTAAGCATTATATTCTATCGTGCCATCTTTGGAACAACCACTCTGAGCTCACCGTTACCAAGTTTTCTATAAACACGACTCTCTTGTAAAACATAGTTGTTTTTGACATCAGGATCATCAGAGTTACTCACCAATTTTTCTTTGATAATACGAATGACGTCATCTTGCGACTGCAAACATACTACCCAATCAAGTAAGTCCAGTACACATACCTGTGACGTGTCAATTGGTGTCCCGATTAAAGCATCAACATGTCTGTGAAAGGTTCCTGGTTTGTGAATAATATTCATGTCGTATTCTTGTATACTTAACCACCATCGTGCTACCCTTGGCAGGAGATCTTTCTTTTCGAATGTTTGCCTTACCGCAACACAATCAGTGACAACACAGAAATTAATTCCAGCTAAATAAACTCTGAACCGTTAACCGTTTTTTTTCAATGTTTAAAGCCAATTTCGAATCTCGTAGAATTTGAAGTACTTGCCTTAGCAATTGCAATCCTTCTTCCTCAGATTCACTCAGAATTAACAAGTCCTCAACGTGCGGTAGCACCTTATTAAAGCGGAGTGGTCCCAGGATTTTGTCCACAAGCACTTGGAACACGCGTGGCGAACTAGCTAAAACAAAGGGCATTCGGAGGAACTCCTAATGACCCTCTGGTGTTACAAAACCTGTTTTAGACACCGACTGCTTGCTCATCGGTATTTGGTAAAATCCTTGTGACAGATCCAAACTAGTAAAGAAACGCTTACCAGATAGTTTCTCAACTTGTTCCTCAATGATTGGAAGAGTGTACTTATCTTTTACTGTCACGCTATTAAGTTTCCTGTAATCCACGCAGAGTCGGTAGTCACCAGATTTCTTTTTGACTATGATAATAGGGCTAGCATATTCAGAAGAGGACTCCTGAATAACTTAATTTTTCATTAAATCGTCTATCTTTTCCCTAACCATCTCCTTCTCTGTCATTGAAAGTCGATATGGTCTATAACAAATAGGTTTTTCCGTATTTAATTCTGTTTCCATTTCCATTTTATTAGTACAACCTAGTTCTGTGGTATCTTTTGAAAAACAATCACTAAATTCTCGATAAAGTTTCTAAAAGTTTATTTTATTTGCGGGTCAGTTGTGCCACAGCGGACATGATTGACGTCAATTGTCATCACCTGATTACATGTTACCTTCTCATGGTCTTCAGCAGGTAACGAAAATTCCTCACGGCATTTTAGTCCCCTGGCCAATGTTTCGCCTTTCAAAATTTGTAATGTAGAGTCAGAAGATTTACTTACTTCAAGCCACCCATCGTTGTTCACAATACTTGCAGAAATGGAAAAATTCTTCTTATTATAGTTTCTGCTGCAAGATTCTATAAATATATCGTCCAGTGTTTCCTCTTCTGTAGTCACGTTGATCAACATGACATGCCCCGGTAGTATGTTAGTAGTTACTTTACATTTTACAGGTACCTTAATCTTTTCGTTGTCCACCATGTCAATAGATAGTATGTCTGATATTACAGGTTCGTTTACCTTAATCAAAAATTCAGTCTCAGCAATAGTATACGTCAACTTTGGATGATTCACAACTGGTTGGCCTAATAATACGTCCTGATTGGCCATGTGGTCATCAGTTGTCACCAATTGTGTTTGTAAATCACAATTTTCTACATTTATAGTAACGTCAACCTTCCCTTTAGCTGGTACTGGCAAACCTCCAAAACCACTGACCATTATATTACAGGTTTGAAAAGGAAGCTTAAGTTTCTTAATAAATTCGTAATAACTTACATTTATTCTAGAACCCCAATCAAAGTAATTTTTGGCTGGTATGTTGTTGACCAAAACAGGTTTAAAATAAATATCATTTACCTCTGTTGTCGTGTTCTCCGTGGTGTGTCCAGGTTTACCACAAAAACTGCAGGTCGGTCTATTAGTAAAATTATTTTTCAGACATCTTCTCACTGAATGTCCCGGTCGTGACAAATAAAACAAGTAATGATCTTTTTCTGTTCCGTCGAAGTACCTGGTTCTGAAGAATCCTCGCTACTCCGAACGAATTGGTTGGAACGAGTTACAGACTGTCTATATTTAGACTCTTCCATTACAGTCAAAATTTTTGAATACAAGTCACTTGGTGTTGCAAAATTCCCTGCTTGAGCTGGTGCCTTCATATGGGGTGGTAACCCATCAATAATACAAGCGACTGCCTTATCATTGGAAATTTCTAATCTATTCAACATAGTATACTTACTATAAAAGTATTGCGTCAAACTTTCAGTCGGCAATTATATTTTGTTCAACATGTCCTTCAGTAACTCAACAAAATCAGTCTTGCGAGAAAATGCTAAATGGAGCTATTCTTTCCATTGATCCCAGGTAAAATCGTAATTTTGAAGAGACGCGTGCCAAGTTTTAGCCATCCCACTAAGTCTGGACTGCATAAAATATGCTTTAAGAGTGTCAGTCCAACCATGGATTGCTCCAAGTTGTTCAATTTTGTTGAGCCACTGTGATACATACAAATGATTTTTCTCGGGGTCAAAAATCGGTATGATTTCTGCCTTTGCAGAAACACTATTTATTATATAAGGAACGGGCTCACCATGTTTCTCATTGACACTGGTCAACTTGTTCTCCAAAATAGAGTCGCCCTCAGCTCTGGAACTGGTATCTGAAGAGTGGTCACGCGGTTTCTATGGACGCCATCGTTTTCGTGGTTTCGGAACTGGACTCTCGGACCGGTATCGCTTTGCTTTTCCTCTCTTTTGGACGTTTTTAAGCATCGTATATCCCACTTCTGAAATTGTTAAAACAAAGGAGAGAGTATTGGAATAAAAACATACAAGAAACCATTAATTAGAATAATTATTTATTCAAGAATACTACATCTTTAAACCACAGGTATTTTACACCAAAATAAGTGTTTTACTGCTGTTATATAAATAAATAAATGTTTAGAAAACATTCTTGATTTTAATTTATTATTTACTAACCCAATTTTATTAATATAAGCCCACTTTACTTGACAAATTATGCAAGCTTAAATTGACACATTAAATAATAAGGCGTTAATAAAAATATACATATTTAAAACAATCGAAGACTATTATTCTGAGTTAAATTAAACACTTTCAACTTTACTAGCAACATTCAAGCAGAATAACGGAAATAATTTCTACTAAAATAGGTCACTAAACTTTCTAGCAAAGTCTAAGCAAAATTACAGCGTTAAATCCAAATAAAATATTGCACTAAACTGTTGTAGCAAAATCCAAGTAAAATTACGGCAATGAACCCTATAAAATAAAACACTTAACTTTTGTGGCAGAAATCCAGCAGAGTAACGACTTCACTTTTACGTTAATCCAGACTAACCGAGCCCCCAATCTGACGTTCAACTTATAGCCAGGAACAAACAAGCCGCACGTGCGCGGTGACGTCAGTGGTGGGAGCAGCCACGGAATCGAACCATTTGAGTGACAGTCAAAACAACTACCATTTATTACATATTTTTACAAATAAATTGTAGTGATGCTACCAAAATACTATACTAATAATTAAAATCAATAACAATTATAACAATTGTTCATGTACAATTCATTATGAAACATTCTCATTGAGAGAATGTTTCATAATGAATTGTACAGTACATTATCAGGAATTGTATTTATTATCATTAAGAAAACAGTGTAGCAAATACTTGGCAAAATTAAACACAAGGTACCAGGCTAGCAGCAACTGTAAGGAAGTGGAGCTTCTCAGTTTGCACATGGTAGGTAAGAACAATACGGTAAGATAAGTTGGGCAGCTAATACGTTAGTCGGGAACAAAGAGCCTCGTTTGCACCAAGACCAATAGTCGGACAGTGCATTAGTTAAATGGATACGCTCAGAGACGGAGTGGGGAGGGCCCGTGTTATTCGGTAGCTAAATTTGCATTTGCTGAGTTGCTCGAAGGATTCGGTAAGTAAGTACTAAGACCAAATGAACAACCTCTACTTTTGTTTTACCTTTAGGGCATGATCTTTGGTAAGATTAAGTTGTCTGAATCATTGTGAAATAAATTAGGTTTGTTCATTATTAGTTCATTACATTGAAATCGTTTACTGTTTGAATGTATTTACCCACGATCGAAATACAAAAATGTCTTTAACATTTTTATACTTTTGACAGTGCATTAGTTAAATAGATACGCTCAGAGACGGAGTGGGGAGGGCCCGTGTTATACGGTAGCTAAATTTGCATTTGCTGAGTTGCTCGTAGGATTCGGTAAGTACTGAAACCAAATGAACAACCTTTTCTTTTGTTTTACCTATAAGGCATGTTCTTTGGTAAGTTTAAGTTGTCTGAATCATTGTGAAATAAGTTAGGTATGTTCATTACATTGAAATCGTTCACCTTTTGAGTGTATTTACACAAGCTCAAGATATGAATAATATCTTTAACATTTTTACACTTTGACTACTCGTGTATCACAGGAAAAACTACTATTTATACCTACGCAATGGTTATTTATCGTTACGTAAAAAAATAAAATAATTTCAAAGGAAAAACACCAAAGTTTGTGTGTCTGAAAAGGAAGTGTAGGTTTAGAGAAGTACTCAAAAAGTCTATACACTTTATAGGATAAAGTTTTGCGAATTTCCAACGAAAAGTTCAACTTATAGGTCGTTAAAAATCATCATAAACATGATTGTCTTAAAATAAAACTTATTTTATACAGCTTCCATTACCCCGTTTTTTTTTGTTGTAAATACATCTATGACAGAACATTTAAGGTTGAAATTTGTATTTTTTAGTGAAGCAGAAGATTTTCATAATAATTTTCTATTAGAATCTAAGAAAAGTCTTGCTCAAGACTACAGAGATAAAGATTTATCTTTTCTTTACAGGACAGAATCTAGACATTATCAAGGTATCCTTACTACCCAGGCCTTCGATTGCCTCTTGCCGGTTAGTGACTATGTAAGTACTGGGAAAGACGAAAGATTTACATAGATTTATTAGCGATCGGGTTATGTAGCCGTTTCCCACCTGTTTGTTCACTAATCTCCTTACATGGAATAATACTAATAACTGCCTCCGTGGTCTAGTGGTCAGAGCCATGGCCCTGTGTTCGATTCCTAGGCAAGGAACACAAATCTGGCATTTATTAATTTATTTCTATAGGAGGTTTTCCTCGGTTTGGTTAGGACATTGCAGGCTGAATCACCTGATTTTCCAAAACGAAAAAGAATTCCGTGTTTCGGAGGGCACGTTGAGTTTTCAAGTTTGCAGTACGGTGCCGCAACGCATCGTGTGCCCCGGACCTAAGATTGGGCTTTCTGCTACGTCTAAGTTGCTCTGCAATTCGGCCGAACTTAGATCACTACTGTTTCAAATCCAATCGCGAACAGGCCACTGTTGCGAAATTAAACGTCCTGCTGTCAATGCTTTGATATCTGGTTTCATTTAACTAATGGTCGTGAAGTCGGATTGTTACTATTGTGATTCGTAATGCAACTGAATTAAGGGGATCCCCGGTTCACACCAGCGCCCTCATCAGTTAAAAAATCATTACTCACTAAAAATACAATTAATCGAAAAACCGTTAAATCAGATTGAAGTATAGGCACTGAAGTTTATTTTAAGTATTATAAATTAATAATTCAGTGTTCACTGTAGTTACAGACAGCAAAAGTGCTAAAAATAGCCACGAACTATAAGTTGCAACTTTATGAGATTCTAATTGATCTGCATTGCTTTAACCTCAATCTGATCTTCAATACGATATCGATTTTCGACTATTTTCAATACGATCTGGTTTTGCTATTGATTGTGTTTTCATTGAATTAGGACTTTTTGACTGATGAGGGCACCACTTAGCCCAGGGGAGCCCCTTGATACGAAATTAAACTTGCCAAAGTTGACACACCAATGACGTACCTAGGTAGCTACTTTTCATAGAAGTAGCCTTATATATTTCATAGAAGTAGCATTGGCTTGCTTAGCTTGGGTGTATTTTTGACTTCTTCCATGGTGGCCTGGGAGCGAGAGGAAAAAATTGAATGTGCCAGCTGCTTTTCCTCCCGAGCCTGCTGTAAAAATCTGCTAAAAGATCCGAGGGTTTCAGTATATTGTAATTTAGGCGACAGGCTAACAACCTGTCACTACAGCAATATACGTAGTTCATATATAATAACCCTCAAAACTTTGTCAGATGTGGTGGTTCGACCTTTGTTTTGGTCGTTATCGCTCTGCCTACCCCGTTAGTGATCATGGCGTAATTATATGTATGTTTGTATTTATGACGTATTTTGACCTTTGTTTAGTTAAGAAAAGCTTGGCTACTGAAAAACAGCCTTAAAATATTAGCTCACAATTTAAAATAGCATTGGTTATATACCCGTTTTTCGTCATAATTTATGGCAAAGCAGTGCATAAGGTAATAGGTATTCAAGTTGTTTTAGTTTCAAACAAGGAACTGCTAGGTGATTAAGTTGGCAGAGAGCAAAATTCACATTTCAACATAATTGTTCCGAACTAATTGCACTTTAGATTACACCCTGTAACGTTAAATATGCTCAGCAGTATAAAGCAAAGCAAAGCTTATTCGAGTTTTTACGATTCGAAAATTGCAGGTTTATAGTTTAAGTTAATAATTGCCCCAATTACTTAGCGATTCAGTTAGCAAGGCTAGGTTTTTTGGCAGGAGAGTTAGTCCAATTATTTTCATGAATATTAAACGAAATTACTTCGAACATATTTTTTATTTTATTTTACTTTGCCTTACCTTTATTAGTTTTGGCTAAATACGAATAACATTGTCTATCTATCGGGCTCTGTTCTAAACCGCTCAGCAAACTAAGAAGCATATGGCGACAACGGCAAAGGTCGAGCTAGTAAGCTAAATGTGATGTTCAGTACGGACGATGGGGCACCGGGGACCCCAGACAAAACGTATGTGTTGCTGAGTTATATATAGCTACAATATCATCTATGTCGGTACCAACATAAAAATACTAAATAATAAAAGCTGAATTTAAAAATACATATGATCGGGGTATGTTCTAAACCGCTTAGCAAACTAAAAAGCGCATGGTACTGGCACAACGGCAAAGGTTGAACGGACGATGGGGCACCGGGGACCCCAGACAAACGTATGTGTTGCAGAGATATTGTATGTATCCACAATACCATCTACAAAGGTACCTACTGATAAAAAACTGAAATATAAAAAAATCAATGTAAATAGTAATTGTAAATATAAGTAGACCTAAATGCAATATTCAAAACGGGCGATGGGGCACCGGAGACCTCAGACAAACGTATGTGTTGCTGAAATATTGTATGTATCCATCCACAATACCATCTATGAAGGTATACTGGTAAAAAACTAATATATGCAAATTGAATTTAAAAATACACATTTATGGGGTATATTCTAAACCGCTTAGCAAACTAAAATGCGCATGGCTCGGCAACGGCAAAGGTCGAGATAGTAGAGCTAAATGCAATATTCAGAACGGACGATGGGGCACTGGGGACCCCAGACAAACGTATGTGTTGCTGATTGCTCAGAGAATAGCACTCCAGGCGTGAATCCGCGATGCAAGTTCAGTAAAGTTCACTGCGAAAAGTATTTAAGTCTAACAACTAGCGAGCTTGTTCAAGAATTTATTACAAACAGCAGCATTTGAACTGATTCAAAAGTACCTAGTATTTACTTTAGTTTAGAGGATTCCTCCCGGCAAATGGTTTTTTAAACAGCTTATTTCTCCTAAACGAATAAAAATATATACATTTATGAAATTATTTCATGGCCTACAAATTGCAACATTTAAAAATATTCTAGTTCATAAATAAGTATGCGAAAAAAACTGGAAGTAAAGCTGTTTAAATTACTAGCAGCACTTTCACCGTTCATTCAGAAAATTATTTCTATTGTGATTATCTAAAATCGATGTTGTCGAAAAAATAGCTTATTTTAATCTGACACGTAATTTTTATGTACTTAGCTTTTTTGTGCGATTAACGCACATTTTTGGCGCGGCCATGGACGTAACCGCCACGCCGAAGCGCGTGTTGATTTTAACGATAGTATAGCATTAGGGCGATGGTTGCTTATCTTGAAATCTACATGCTCATCTGCTGGGAGGATACACTTCAAATTGTAGATCTGGTAGTATTCAAAACAAGTTCCTTGGATACCGCAAACGTAGAAAAAGAAGCTAGACAGTAATGAATAAATACTACTTGACTCTTGACTGTTATTATTTTAAAACATCTTGTCACGATAAGTAAGTAAAACTAAAAATTCTTAAAATGCAGATTTTCTTGTCATGTTAGACAACTCCACAAACAAATCTTTATTTGCAATGAGGTAACAAAAAATCCAATTTAAGATACCTAGGTTGCGCTACCTATTGCACTTTCAATGAAAGTTTTGAATATCAATTGCAAGACTCTAGTTCCAGTGTCAAAGCATACTTCTCCATAAAGTGGACTCAAATAGCGAAATTGGAGAACTTCGTCTGAAGAAATTCCGGATCACATTAAAGTCGAAGGTGGCAGAACGAACACGTTTCCGCGCTCGCTAATCCTTTGCCCGTTTCGGCTGAGACTAGCTCAGACCCGTCTAATAGCTGGCTTTCTTCATCCTAGCGACGACGACAGAAAGCTCGTTTGCCATCCAATACACACTGTCCTGCCGATCTCTATTAAAAACATTGCAAGTATGCAGCGATGAATCATAAATGGACATCAAAATTGCTTTCGTGAGATTCATGTTAGTCAAGTAGGATTTTGATTCCAAGCCCGACGTCCAACTTTGCCGGCAATCGCACAGTCTGTCTGCGACGGCACAGCGACACAATATTTCTGACTCGACTCTGCGAAGAACATTTTTCACCTGTTATGTATAGGAATGATAAAAACGTGCCCGGAATCGGAATGCCAGGCATGTGGGATAAGTAGTAGCGTGCGAGGTGCGTAGCAAGTAATGCTACGTGGAGAATTGTCTTGAAGATTGTGAACTTATACATACATACATACATAAAATCACGCCTTTATCCCTTACGGGGTAGGCAGAGCGTTAAACGCCTCGTAAAAGGCGCTTTCGCCACGTCTGACAAAAATTTAGGGCAATTTTAGATTGTAATGTGTATCGCTATAGTGACAGGTTGTCAGCCCATCGCCTAAATTACAATACACTGTAACCCTCGAGTCCCTTTTGCTGACTTCTACAGCATGCCCGGGAGGAAGGGCAGCTGAAATATTCTATGTTTTTCTATCACTCCCAGTCCAGCATGGAAGAAACTTGTGAACTTATAATGTCAAATATAATATTGCATTCTTATTTCTTTGCATAATTTATGAGTTGAGATGATATAGAGATTATCATAGTGGGAATAATTTATTATAACTTCATATACTTACAAGAATAAACTACATTTTCTTCTAATAATTACGAACAACTTATTAACTCAACCAATTTTTTCTTCATATACTTACATAACTATAATCACGTCTTTATCCCTAATGGGGAAGGCAGAGCGCAAATGTCATAAACAAAGGTCGTTCCGCCACGTCTGACAAAGTTTTGAGGGTTATTTAAGATATATTTGTAGGTATATTACTGTAGTGAGATGTTGTCAGCCTATCGCCTAAATTGCAATATACAGAAACCCTCGGATCCCTTAGCTGGTGTTTACAGCATGCCCGGGAAAAAATGCAGCTGGCACATTCAATGTTTTTCCGCTACCAGTCCAGCATGCATTTTTCTTCAGAAAGGTATTCATATTTATCGTAAACTTGGATAGTACAAGCTACACTACACATATGTTACAATTTTAAGCGATGCTTCGGTGCCCTGAGGGTACAATAGGGATATGCTGGAAGTTTGTAAGGTTAACTTTCCGGTCTCTTACCCGCGCCGGATTAAATTTTAAACTCGCGACTGTCCTCGTGTCGCTGATGGAGTGAGTTAAATTTATACTTGAAAGTAGTTTTGCACTTTTCGGTAACATGTTTAAACTTGCCCACTTAACTGCAGTTAGTGGGGTTGAAAGCATGAGCTTCATTTGTTAGAAAGATTTGTTCTATTTATTTTTTAGGCCCGTAATTATAAACAGAACTTGAGATTGACAGCTAGTTTGAGTTCGTATCAGAAACGTCATTTCAGTACAATGTGGCCTGTCAAATCCATACATAATATTGCTCTCAATCTTGAGATTGATTTATAAATAGTCTGGAATGCAAGTGAACAGTTAGACATGAAATTCATTATGTTTGATTTTAACTCTCTCTTACGTGAAATACTTATTTTTGTAGTATGTTATTTATTTGACAATGATTGGACAAATTTGTATTCTACAAAAATTTAAGGATAATTTTCTTTTATGTTTTAAATACGAATCCTAACATGAATAGATAATTTGCATTCAAAATATTACGGCCGTTACTGGCACTTCGTTGCCGACTCGGTGTTCTACTTTAACATTGAATTTTTATAGCCCGTGTCATAATCCAGGCCCAAGTGCTACACTACTCGTATTCTAACAATGTTATCTAAGAATTTTAGAGAAATTGCTACGAGTAACACTAAGTTTTAAAATATACAGTGCTGCTGAATTACTTACTAAGTAGCCGTGAATATTCAAAATATATTTGGTAATGGCCCATCTTTACTCATGCATACTCTTATCCCATCTCTATAATTTTCGTCACTTAATAAAAACAGTGGGACATTTCAGCCTAAGTAAAAAAAAAAGAGAAATTAAATAATTTCAAAGATATCAAAGTTACAAAATGGCTTATTTTAGTCATAATCACCTATCGTTCGATCTCCTAGATTAGGTAGCCAACCTCGCGGGTTACGGGATAAGGGCATCATCCATCATTTTCAGTAATGTAAAACCACTGAACTCTATTTAGTTTTGTTTTAGCATTATGCTGGTATTTTATTAACAAAGAAAACGTAAATAAGAAAAAACATAGATGTTGAAGGGTAAATCAGCTAATCAGTGGTCTGCAAACCAGCCGATATACTTAATGTAATCGATCAGCGATGTTATTGCTCAAGTTTCCGGCTTTATTGATAGAGTTGCCCAAGTAATTTAGATGGACAGCGGCATCGGCGATATTGCCCAATACGAACATATTTATTAGGGAAAAATATTATTACAGATATATTTCGTTTTCCTCAAAACGCAAATCCATCAACTCCGTTTAAGTGGAATATGAGGGTGTGTAATTGCAGATGACAAAGTAAGCTTAGTACTCGACACCGTTCTTACGATAAAGAAAACGTTTTGTTAGGAATCAATCCGGCGGTCTTCCCCTGGGGCCGGCCGGGTATTTCCCCAAGGGGCGCAAATCACTGGCGCCTTTAATCGTCTCCGAGAAAATGGCTTCGGTGCATTTCATCGGTCGCTCTAAAGAATTCCTCTTTTTAATATGAGCATCGATTCCAATTACAAAAGATCAAAGAATCGCCGCGCGGCCCACTTCGTCTTTGTTCAAACGAAAGATGAATTATTCAGAGAGCTGGAAACGTTTCAATTGGCCAGCTATAAAAAAGGAAACGGTTCGTTGCTTTTTCCACTAAATTAAAAATTTTCTTTATTTTCTTTTCATTGAATGTTTTCATTTATAATTTGAAATAGTATTTCCTATAAGAACTTATCAATGATTGATGTTATTGTTCGTTAGAATTTATTGTCTGCAATGAAATGAAAATTACAAATGAGATCAAAACAATAGTCTGTTGTTTGATGAAGCAGGAACTTAACTTAAAATAATATAGAATATCTAGGTGCTTTTATTTATAACTCTTATTATATGGTTTACTATACCGATGAGTGCTGCCCGGGATTCGGCTTGCACTATGGTACACATAAAAAACACAGAAGGTAAGTCCTGCTTATGAGCAGTCTGTAGCGGCGGCAAAAACCTGGACTAAATTCTCATAAAGGCGGCGAGCTAATAAGAGTCCTTAATTTTTAACTAGCTCGAATTGATGGTGTCGCCACCTGGTGGCGTAGTCGTGATTGAGAGCGCAGGCAGGCCGTTCGCGAAATTATTAAAGCGTAATTTATGCTCGCAATTTGTACGCAAGTTGGATTCGTTTCCTTGCGTCATTCATCACGCTGCCAGTAGCGAGCGATTAATTTCGACAATCGTGTGTAAAAACGCTTGTTACGATACGTAATACGAGTTGCCATGATGATGCATGGCGTGGCGAGTGTCGCACGTTACACCGAAACATTAATTGCTGTCAAATTAAACGAGTAAGCGGCTGGGAAAGATTTTTTGGTATCGTATTCCCGCATTTTATTCTTCACATGTTTTAACCAGCTTAATCATATCAGGCGATTCAATATTCTTGCTGATTTTTGCCTGTATTATTTTTAGTCATACTGTTATGAACCTACATTAAATGATATTATAAGTTTACTTTTATATCAGTAACGTTAGCTTAGCTGATAGTTAGGCTCATATTTACAAACCAATCTCAAGATTGAGAGCAATATTAAGTATCGATTTGACAGGTCACTTTGTAATGAAATGACATTTCTGATACGAACTCACATTAGCTGTCAATCTCAAGTTATGTTTATCAATACAAGCCTTAGTGTTAATATTCTGTTAAAAGTATACGAAAATAGTTGCACAGAAAAAATAAAATTGTTTGTTTTTTCATCCATTTTTGTTAAAAGTACTCCTAATATACTTTATATTTGTAAAAAGGCCCTTGTACACAGGAAATCACCATGAAAAGTTTATAAAGATGGCGATAGATGTAGATAAGTTTTCCGGCGCGACGCGGGCTTCCTGTGACCGTCTCGTCGCCTTCCTTCCTCATGGAAACGCTACATGACGAAGACTGTTTTGCTTTACATTGCTGGCTTTACATACAGTGAATATTACAAGCTCAGAAATGACCTGGCAATGTATAACAAAAACACCTACGCCAGGCACGACTTCAGCCCAGTGTGCCTAATTCTATTTCGCTAACGCCTCACTTAATCCAATACTGATTTGGCTGCTTTGCGATTATCGTTGTTTTCTTTCCGCTCCCCGCCGAGCCTATCGATTTTTATGCGTAAAAATAAATTAGCGGTAATAACTTCCAAAGACTTTCTTGCCTTTTCATATTATGAAAACTTCCTACTTGGACTGCAAGATCACAGCACGTCAAATCAAGTACTTAATAAAATTGGAAGACTTTTATTTTGAATTTGATTGTCATAGCTATAAAGTGTTGTCAAAGTGACGCAAAACGCTTTAAAGTATGTATCCGTAATTGCTTAAAATTAGAGAATAATTGCAGGTAGCATTGCCTAAACCTGAGCTTTTTTTTTGGCCGTTTGGATTTTAGATACATACTTATAATCACGGCTTTATTTAATGGGGTAGGCAGAGCGTAAATCATCTAAACGAAGGTCATTCCGCCACGTCTGACAAAATTTTGAGCGTTATTTAAGATAGATTTGTAGGTATATTGCTGTAGTGACAGGTTGTGAGCCCATCGGCTAAATTGCAATATACTGAAACCCTCGGATCCCTGAGCTGGTTCTTACAGCATGCCCGGGAGGAAATGCAGCTGGCACATTCCATGTTTCTCTTTCGCTTCCATTCCAGCATAGAAGTATTTTTAATTATCCATCTTTTTTATATTTCTATTTTATAAAACTCTCAGCATTAATATTAGTTCAAAAATGTGTTAGCCTAAATTACCACCATTATAATTATTGTTTTAATATTGTTTTCATTATCCAAATACCAGTACAAATAATTCAATATTTAATTGGCTTTGATTACGATACTCTAATTACACTGCAGTGCAAATAACATAAATGCCGGTGTATTCTGAACAGTAAATATTACATTTTAAGTCTGTTATAATCCTATAGACATCATCATCATCTCTCTAGCCTTATCCCGTAACTCACGGGGTTGGCTACCTAATCTAGGTGATTGAACGAGGGTATTCGTTTTTACACAGAGCGACTGCCATCTGACCTCTGCAACCAAGAAGGGAAACCAGACCCAATCCTAGATTAGGTCAGAGTTTTCAAGCCGCCAATGCTTAGCACTGGCCTCTGACATGGCTTAACGACTAATATCTACGGTATTAAACGATATTAACCGGGACCAACGGCTTAACAAGCCTTCCGAAGCACGGAAAAAGCGCCGAATATACGTACATATGAAATTCAAAAACCGAAAAACACATTGGTACGTGGTGGGATTCGAACCACGACCTCCCGCTCAGGAGGCAGCGGCCCTATCCACTACACCATCGGGCCTCTGTTATAATCCTATAGACAATATTAATAAAATAATAGTACATTATGATATAAGTGCGCTAAGTTGAAAATTACAGCCGAGGCGATATTGCTGCCCGAGCCATAGGCGCGGGCTACAAGCAAGCAGATGCAATTATCGAAGCGCACGTATGTCATACGATGTTATAAAACATATTTGCGAGAAAATAAATAAAAAAATAACAAACAAATAATATAGCGAAAAGAAAAAGCGTGCGGAATAATTTTTTCTTGTTCAGAATTTAGCGATGCGTGCCCATCAGCGGTTTTTTAAGGCAAAGGCACAGAAAACAGCCACTATACGGGCTGCTTTACTTAATTACTAAATTAAGTAAATTGCTATTACTGTGTTTTTGTTACAGATAAGGGGTTGTAATTTATTGTCATAATTAATAAATTATAGAATTAAATGTTTATTTATTTCATCTCCCAGAGTTATTTTTATTCATAAAATGTTGACAAGTTTTCTAACGTTTAAACTCTTGGCTAAGATTTAAAAAAGTACCGTTCGTTTTAGATGTGCGTTGTACCTTATTAAAAAAACTCGTTCTTTAGATTAATTACATTTACGCACTAGTGCGTAATGAGATACATTAGGATATTGAAATTGGTGAAACGAGAGAACTTTTTTTCTTCCATGCTGGACTGGGAGCGAGAGAAAAACATAGAATGCTCCAGCTGCATTTCCTCCCGGGCATGCTGTAAAAACCAGCTACGGGATTCGAGGGCTTCAGTGTATTGCAATTTAGGCGATTGGCTGACAAGCTGTCACTATAGCGATACACATATCAGTTTAAAATAGTCCTCAAAACTTGTCAGACGTGGCGGAACAACATTTTCTTTGGTCGTTTACACTATTCGGGATAAAGGCGTGATTGTATGTATGTATGTAAGAGAACTTTTTTCGAGCAAATGTGTTATAAATGCTTATATAAGCACAAGAAACAT
The DNA here is from genome assembly GCA_949820665.1 of Scrobipalpa costella. Lineage (NCBI taxonomy): Eukaryota > Metazoa > Arthropoda > Insecta > Lepidoptera > Gelechiidae > Scrobipalpa > Scrobipalpa costella. The sequence goes on from OX463298.1 coordinate 10,749,147, forward strand.
CTCGTATTTTTTTACGTAGCAAAATATAGTACGTTGGCTACGTCGTAGCAAAGTCTACAGATAGCGCTACGAAAATTATTATTCCTTACTATGTTTTATATAACAAAGTAACGATAAATTTTATTTAATCTGTGTGTGGTTTGTCGTGCTTCTAATATTATGTAGTGGTTGCTTCTCGGAAAGGTTCAAGACACGTATACCTTTGACAGGAAGCAATAGATACTTGTTTATTAGAAACAAAATATGAATCAAAGGTATCTTATTCGTTCATTATATCGAAACAAAGAGAACTAAAAAAAAACTAATCACAGTTTATATCAAGCCCCTTTTTGTTCTTTCACGAGCTGCAATAAAAATTAAATTACAGGATTTTTATTATCTTCCGCTTTGGGCTCATAACTCTGAAATATTCATGAGAAAACTTTTACTAGAGATTTCATGTCACGCAAAAACGGTGCTAAATGTTATTATTTGACGACTATACCAATTTAAAGAAGGTTTTTTACAATACATAAAATATTAAAAACTTAACAAATTGACATGTTTTTGCTTTGCGGTAACTTAATTACAGGTAGAAATCCAATAGTGAAACTTGAATGATCATTAGCTCTTATAATTCGCTCTAAGCGTTTAAATCAAGCTTTCATTAACACCCTGACTGCCGAAAATTTTCCAATCAGCCGCTGTAAATTGGAAAACTTTTATGTGCGTTCAAAAAGTCCAGGTGTAGGGGTACCGGTCTCTATCGCTGCGAGAACTGGTGAACTTTTTGTTAGGGCCGACTTCAAAAAACGATTTAATTAGTATTGATTGAAAATTTTAGCCGTGAAACGAAACAAGTTTCGGAGGAAAATTAGCTAAACAACTTTGATTTGACTTTTTATGTAAACATATACATATATAATCACGCCTTTATCCCCAATGGAGTAGGCAAAGCGTAAACGACCTAAACACAGGTCGTCCCGCCACGTCTGACAAAGTTTTGAGGGTTGTTTAGATTTGTAGGTATGTTACTGTAGTGACAGGTTGTCAGTCTATCGCCTAAATTGCAATATACAGAAACCCTTGGATCCCTTAGCTAGTTTTTACAGCATGCTCGGGAGGAAATTCAGCTGGCACACTCTATGTTCCTCTCTCGCTCCCAGTCCAGCGTGGAAGTAGAAATGACACATGCATGCAAACACACACACAGCATGTAAAAGACAGAGTGTATTTTTATGCTGTTTTCTAAGGTTGTATGTCAAAGTACATTTGAGTTAATTTGTCAAATGTATGATTTGTGTGTCATGCCAAATTATCTTAAATCTCATTACTAAATAATAATTAAATTTCACTGAACAATCCCAGACACAGGTGTGAAATTTAATGGGCAAGTCATTAAAACCGTTTATAATGGAGTTGTCTATTGAGCAAGTTTTGGACGGCAGCCTATTTGGGCCTGGATACAACAATGTTGTTATTAGTGTGTAACAAATTGGTTTTTGGCTCGATCCGTGCGCGACCGCATAGAGGAGCGTCATTAACGATTTTGGCAAAGCGTAGGAGCTTAACTTATCGGTTTGCTCCAAATTGCTTGACTCTCATCAATCAAAACAAAGATCATCCAGTACTACTTGACTTTAATCCCTCAAATACAATTGTATTCTTTATTTATTTGTTTAAAGGCGTGATTTTATGTATGTATGTATGTATTTATTTGTTTTTACAAAATGTAACGGCCATTATAAATATTCCTAAAATGAGTACAAATCAGAAACCCAGATCTTCACAATTCATATTGCATTGCATGCATTTCAATTAATTCATTTAAACAACATTTAATGAGTTAATTAAAATGCACCTTCAAAACTCAACATTTGTGAAAAACAGCGAAATCATAGAGTGTTATTAAATTGACTCACGTGTAGGTATCTATTCCCGCTGTCTTGCTACATTCAAAACATAACTGACTACAACTCAGTCTGCTAATTAACCAGCAGTCTTGTACAATAAATACTAACGAAGCGGCGTGTCTGAAACTGCTTGGTGTGCATATCTCTCCGCGACGAGTATTTTTAGCACCTACCTCCCTACCTAATCGACATTCCGGGCTTGGCAAGCTCATTAGTACACCTTTGTCTTTAATTAACAATGTAGCACTGATTTCAGAGGCAATAAGGCACAATCAGGTGAGACTACCCGTGAAACTGTTTATCACACATAACAAAGTTAAATAGAAACGTATGCACACACGAAACTAATCAGAGCTTTCAGCTCGTTCTCAGGAAAGAGTTTAAATTAGCGTTTTTTTTTTTTTTTTCTCTTTATTAAGGAGCTTTTTCAGTAACGAAGATGTCGCTCCATACGTCTTCGAACATATTACAGACTTATAAATACAATTATTTTAAGTTCTATTACATAAGGCGTCATCGTAAAGTTTGTATAACAACCTAGCTAAATGTGAGAATGGACAAGACAAAATACTATTACATTCTCCAATGGAATGATTTCTGTATAGTAACCGTCTTCTCAGCGCGTCATTCCGAGCACACTCCATTAAAACATGATAAACATCCTCCACTACCCCACATTTATCGCAATTCGGAGATTGTACCTTGCGCATCATGTAAGCGAACTTGTTAAATGGAATGTGACCGGAACGAAGTCTGAGAGCGGTAACGCATTCTTTCCTACTAAATGAACAGTTGTCAATCCAAGAGTACAATGGAGGTTCCGATTGTATCGTTCTATACCAAATCCCCTTTTCTCGGCTCCTCAGATCAAAATATTCGCTCCACTTCTCGTGACATATTTTTTTAACAACAGAAAAACAATCTGTATAGAATGGGGTAACTTTTAAAGGAGTACCACTACTAGCAGCTTGTCGAGCTAATTCGTCTACCTTTATTATTGAGTTGCAACTCTCGTATTAATTTAATTATCTCATAAGCTATCGGGAGGCATCGAAAACTCGATGAACACCGAGCTATGTGTTGCAAAGAACTTTTGGAATCTGATAAAACTACAAATTTATTCCAATTGATAGATTTTACATATGAAATAGCCTCAATAACAGCTAAAAGTTCTAGGTACATAATAGAAATATTCTCTTCTACATAAAATTTAACTCCACAATTAGACTGAGGATCATAAAAAGCAGCCCCTGATCCATTCTTATCTTTAGACCCGTCTGTGTAGATCGAATAAAATCCTTCAAACTGTTCCCGTAAATCATCATCATCATCCTAGCCTTATCCCGTATTTCTCGGGGTCGGCTACCCAATCTAGGTGATTGAACGAGGGTACTGGTTTTTACACAGAGCGACTGCCATCTGACCTCCGCATCCCAGAAGGAAAACCAGACCCAATCCTAGATTAGGTCAGAGTTTTCAAGCCGCCAAAGCTTAGCACTGGCCTCTGATATAGCTTAACGACTAATATCTACGGTATTAAACGATATTAACCGGGACCAACGGCTTAACGTGCCTTCCGAAGCACGGAAAAAGCGCCGAATAAACGTACATATGAAATTCGAAAATCGAAAAACACATTGGTACGTGGTGGGGTTCGAACCACGACCTCCCGCTCAGGAGGCAGCGGCCCTATCCACTACACCATCGGGCTCTCTTCTCTCTCATCGGGTTCCCGTAAATAAGTATTGCATATGTTTTTCAAATCGGAAACCTTATAACTATGTTTTGGTTGTTCTACTCCCTTAATGTCGAATTCTAGAAAATTATTTAAGTTTAATTTACTGACCCATGTGTCGGAACTATACATTTCCAATTGCTGACTAGTACTAACTTCAACGTCCTTTAATAAAATATGAATTTGTGGCAGTAGTGGACTACGCTTCCTGGACCAACAATTAATTTTAAGGGAAAATCATTGTAATAAATCAATTAAAACATGCTGATCTGCTAAAGATTTAGACTTGAGCCAAAATTTACCTGCCAAATAACTCCGCCTAACACTAAGAGGTTGCAATCCTAACTCACTCTCCATCACATGGATAGGAGTAGATTTAATAAAGCCTCCTATAATTCGCATACACAAGTTCTGAATAATATTTAATTGGTTAAGGCGAGAATTACAACAGTCATCAAATAAGAAGCAAGCATAGTCCAATCGACTACGTATAAGAGATATGTAAAGACGACGAAGGTGTTTTGGATGTACACCCCATCCAGGACCCACCAGAACTTTAAATATATTCAAGAAATTACGAGTCTTATGACGAATCTCATTTACGTGTTTGGTCCACCTTAAGGAACTGTCCAACCATAATCCCAGATATCTGACATTCCTCACAACCTCTAAAAGTAATTCGTTAACTGCTAGATTAACTTGAGTCGAAGATCTACGGAAACCTTTACTAAAAACGCACACCTTGCTCTTGTGCGGAGAAATCTCTAAACCTAATTGACTTAATAGAGCAGACATAATACTTAGTCTATCCTGCAAAGTATTTGTTATTACATCGATTTTGTCGCCAGTAGAGTACAAAACGAAATCATCCGCATACTGCGAAATAATAACCTCTTCAGCACCAACATTTTGACAAATGTGAAGCGTAGCTAAATTAAATAACAACGGAGATAGAGGATCCCCTTGAGCAAGACCTCGACCTGTACTTCTAGTAATATGCCCATCATTGACATCAATCCTAAGGTGTCTTTCCCTCAAAAATTCCCATAGATATGAACAAAATTTTGCACCCACGCCAACAGAATCCAAAATTTTTAAAACAGCTAAAACATCTAGATTATTGTATGCACTGTCAATGTCCAAGAAGCATCCAACAGTAATCTTTTTTTTCACAAAAACCAACTTGTATTCTGGACACAAGTCTACTCAAGCTATCTAGACACGATCGACATTTCCTAAACCCTACAGTATCTTTGGATAGAATATTGTTCCTCTCTGTATACCATTCTAATCTCTTATTGATAATGGAATGAAAAATCTTACACAAACATGAAATTAACGAAATTGGTCGAATTGAAGACAATAAAGAAGGGTCACGCCCAGGTTTTGGAATGGGCACTATACGAATTAATCGCCACTGTTTAGGGACAAAACCGCAAGAAAGAAAGATATTATATAATTGCGTCAAAACAAATTTAGCTCTTTTAGGTAAATTTTTAACCATTGAAAAAGAAATTCCGTCGCAACCTGGAGCAGTATCCGAAGATTTAATATTTTTTTCTAATTCCTCAACTGTAATAGAAGACTCTAAAATGGAATTGTGTGACCCAAATTGAGGTACACAAGGACTTACAAAGTCTGGCGTTTAACTTTTCAGGAGGCCTGTAGCTTTAACTTTATCAACATGTGTCCTTGGAGATCTATATCCCTTCAACCATCGCATACGACGCCACATATCACTATCAGACAAAACATTGTCAAAAGACGAGCAAAAGTTTTGCCACGATTCATTTCCAACTCGCCTAATCAATCTTTGGGCGTTGTGAATTTCGTCTTTGAAAGTGTCTAGATTTCTTGGTGTAGGGTTACGCCTCAAATTTGCTAGAGCTCTCCTACGTTTTGCCACCGCTTTAGAAACCTCAGGATTCCAACCGGGTCTAGGACGAAATGTTTCTTCTGGATTTTGACAAATTCTTATCATAGGAATAAACTGATCAGCTGCATAATTCAAGTGGTCTAAAAATAAATCATAAGACAATTGAAGATCTACCGGAGAAATGTAATTTATAAAAGCTTCATCTAAATAAGATGTATATTTTTCCCAGTCAGCAAGTTTGAAATTTCTTTTTATTACGGGAGTCATATTAGAAAATATACATGTAGAAATTTTAATTATACGATGATCGCTTCCCAAACACTCGTTTGTAACGGACCAGTTAAAATTTATAGCAATATCAGCCGAAACGAAGGATAAATCTGGAGAAGTTTCACGAAGAACACCCTCAACCATCTGCAATCTAGTAGGTTGGCCCGTGTTTAACAAAAGCAAATTATCGTTATCGTCTAAATAATTGACTATTTGCCGACCCCTAGTGTCAATTTTAGTAGACCATGTCCAATGATGGGCATTGAAATCGCCCAAAACCAAAGTTCTATGACTAGAGAGAGAAAAAATCAAGTCCCAATCAGCGTCACAAGTAGAAACACTAGACGGACAATATATACCAATAATAGATTGAATATCATTACAATTAAAAACTCTAACTTTGATTATTTCTATACCTGTGTTTGAAATACTGATTTGGCCCAATTGAGCTTGAATAGATTTATGACAAAAAATGGCAAGACCCCCAAATGGGACATCACGAAAGCAGATGCAATTATCGAAGCGCACGTATGTCATACGATGTTATATAACATATTTGCGAGAAAATAAATAAAAAAATAACAAACAAATAATATAGCGAAAAGAAAAAGCGTGCGGAATATTTTCTTCTTGTTCAGAATTTAGCGATGCGTGCCCATCAGCGGTTTTTTAAGGCAAAGGCACAGAAAACAGCCACTATACGGGCTGCTTTACTTAATTACTAAATTAAGTAAATTGCTATTACTGTGTTTTTGTTACAGATAAGGGGTTGTAATTTATTGTCATAATTAATAAATTATAGAATTCAATGTTTATTTATTTCATCTCCCAGAGATATTTTATTCATAAAATGTTGACCAGTTTTCTAACGTTTAAACTCTTGGCTAAGATTTTAAAAAGTACCGTTCGTTTTAGATGTGCGTTGTACCTTATTAAAAAAACTCGTGCTTTAGATTAATTACATTTACGCACTAGTGCGTAATGAGATACATTAGGATATTGAAATTGGTGAAACAAGAGAACTTTTTTTCTTCCATGCTGGACTGGGAGCGGGAGAAAAACATAGAATGCTCCAGCTGCATTTCCTCCCGGGCATGCTGTAAAAACCAGCTACGGGATTCGAGGGCTTCAGTGTATTGCAATTTAGGCGATTGGCTGACAAGCTGTCACTATAGCGATACACATATCAGTCTAAAATAGCCCTCAAAACTTGTCAGACGTGGCGGAACAACATTTTCTTTGGTCGTTTACACTATTCGGGATAAAGGCGTGATTGTATGTATGTATGTAAGAGAACTTTTTTCGAGCAAATGTGTTATAAATGCTTATATAAGCACAAGAAACATCTCGTATTTTTTTACGTAGCAAAATATAGTACGTTGGCTACGTCGTAGCAAAGTCTACAGATAGCGCTACGAAAATTATTATTCCTTACTATGTTTTATATAACAAAGTAACGATAAATTTTATTTAATCTGTGTGTGGTTTGTCGTGCTTCTAATATTATGTAGTGGTTGCTTCTCGGAAAGGTTCAAGATACGTATACCTTTGTTTCTCAGACAGGAAGCAATAGATACTTGTTTATTAGACACAAAATATGAATGAAAGGTATCTTATTCGTTCATTATATCGAAACAAAGACAACTAAAAAAAACTAATCACAGTTTAGATCAAGCCCCTTTTTGTTCTTTCACGAGCTGCAATAAAAATTAAATTACAGGATTTTTATTATCTTCCGCTTTGGGCTCATAACTCTGAAATATTCATGAGAAAACTTTTACTAGAGATTTCATGTCACGCAAAAACGGTGCTAAATGTTATTGTTTGACGACTATACCAATTTAAAGAAGGTTTTTTACAATACATAAAATATTAAAAACTTAACAAATTGACATGTTTTTGCTTTGCGGTAACTTAATTACAGGTAGAAATCCAATAGTGAAACTTGAATGATCATTAGCTCTTATAATTCGCTCTAAGCGTTTAAATCAAGCTTTTATTAACACCCTGACTGCCGAAAATTTTCCAATCAGCCGCTGTAAATTGGAAAACTTTTATGTGCGTTCAAAAGTCCAGGTGTAGGGGTACCGGTCTCTATCGCTGCGAGAACTGGTGAACTTTTTGTTAGGGCCGACTTCAAAAAACGATTTAATTAGTATTGATTGAAAATTTTAGCCGTGAAACGAAACAAGTTTCGGAGCACTTTGCGGTGGAAAATAAAATTAGCTAAACAATTTTGATATGACTTTTTATGTAAAGGACAGAGTGTATCTTGATGCTGTTTTACTAAGTTTGTTTGACATAAATATTTAAAAGAATGCGGACTAAGTATATTTGAGTCAATTTGTCAAATGTATGATTTGTGTGTCATGCCAAATTATCTAAAATCTCATTACTAAATAATAATTAAATTTCACTGAACAATCCCAGACACAGGTGTGAAATTTAATGGGCAAGTCATTAAAACCGTTTATAATGGAGTTGTCTATTGAGCAAGTTTTGGACGGCAGCCTATTTGGGCCTGGATACAACAATGTTGTTATTAGTGTGTAACAAATTGGTTTTTGGCTCGATCCGTGCGCGACCGCATAGAGGAGCGTCATTAACGATTTTGGCAAAGCGTAGGAGCTTAACTTATCGGTTTGCTCCAAATTGCTTGACTCCCATCAATCAAAACAAAGATCATCAAGTACTACTTGACTTTAATCCCTCAAATACAATTGTATTCTTTATTTATTTGTTTTTACAAAATCTAACGGCCATTATAAATATTCCTAAAATGAGTACAAATCAGAAACCCACATCTTCACAATTCATATTGCATTGCATGCATTTCAATTAATTCATTTAAACAACATTTAATGAGTTAATTAAAATGCACCTTCAAAACTCAACATTTGTGAAAAACAGCGAAATCATAGAGTGTTACTAAATTGACTCACGTGTAGGTATCTATTCCCGCTGGCTTGCTACATTCAAAACATAACTGACTACAACTCAATCTGCTAATTAACCAGCAGTCTTGTACAATAAATACTAACGAAGCGGCGTGTCTGAAACTGCTTGGTGTGCATATCTCTCCGCGACGAGTATTTTTAGCACCTACCTCCCTACCTAATCGACATTCCGGGCTTGGCAAGCTCATTAGTACACCTTTGTCTTTAATTAACAATGTAGAACTGATTTCAGAGGCAATAAGGCACAATCAGGTGAGACTACCCGTGAAACTGTTTATCACACATAACAAAGTTAAATAGAAACGTATGCACACACGAAACTAATCAGAGCTTTCAGCTCGTTCTCAGGAAAGAGTTTAAATTAGCGTTTCACAGTTAAATTTATTTAAAGACTGAGCAACGGTCTTCTATCAAAATCCTTATCATTCACAAAAGTGGTCCGACACAAAGAGCCAATCAAAAGTTATCAAACAAAGTGCAGAATGCGAGACACAGAGCAGAATAACTGAAGTCGCAGCAACGTTCCGGTGGGGAGATTCAGACTCCACAGAAGAAATGGTCAATTATAAAAGTCGTCGCCAGATAATTCATTGTACTCGATGTCACTCGAATACCAAGCAGATTTAGAGCAGTAATATTATAAATTCGGAATATGAGTGCTCTCACTCAATTTAGAGAGGGTGTACTTGAGAAAATTACGGGAGGCGGTCTCCGCTCTTCACCAGCCACTCCCGAATCTCCGAACTCAAATTATTATCTGCATGATTCTTGGATCTTTTCATTAATTTTTTATCACAAGTTTTCGCATCCCTCTTGGTAAAAACTTCAAGTATTTAGAATATGAAGGCAAAATATTAAATTGATACTTTATTTCCGAAATTCACAAAAATATTTTATCAAGGAAAATGAAACCTCAGCTAAAACTTGGTAAAACATTGGCGGTATTCTCGATAATTATTCAAATTTCTCCCTTTATATTTTAACTCAGATGTTATAATAAAAAAATAATTTCGGCTAATTTAATTCTTATCTTCTGCGGCAAGACCATATCTTAGAAGAAATTGTGTAAATTATTCATGAGGAAAGTTTTAACGGGGGACATGATTTTAAAACCGACATTTGTAAGCCCCGCTACGCAATAACTTGGTGGATAAAACGGTCGACTAACTATCTTCCCAGTTTTGTGAAGTACTTTTTAATTAAGTAGACCATTCTTTAAAGTCGTTTGATATGCCTGTTGCTTACGAATACTTTTTATAAGACAGTGGTTCATAGTAAAAAAACATATTCTCCGTTTTTGAGTTCATTTCCTTTCTTCTATTGTTGCGTCCATGCTGGACTAGGAGCGATAGAAAAACATAGTATGTGCCAGTGCATCTCCTCTTGGGCACGCTGTAAAAACCAGCTAAGGGATTCAAGGGTGTCAGTGTATTTTATGTCACTAAAGCTAGATCTTTCTTAAAGAATCCTCAAAAACTACACCAACCAAAATAGTTCATGGCCTAAATACAAAATCGTCTTAAGATCCACTCGAGAAACTGCACGAAGATACTAGTATTGTTTCTTATGACGCAGCATAACCATACTCGCGCGCTCAACAGTGTTCATCACTCCAATTAACATCGTAGCTTTATTAAGACGTTCGCTGGAACAATATTAGCTCAGTTGAAAGTTTTCGCGTGTTCTGTTATAACAAAACGGAACGAAATAAGAGCGCAAACAAAGGAAGCGGGTGATCGTTTACGTTAGCCGAACTATGTTAAAGTTGCCTCTACGCTTAACACGGCTTCTATTTATACCCAATTAGAAGGAATATCTACTGAAACCTTCTCTTTTAGAGAAGAGAGGGTCTTAACATAAGCAGCGGTTATGAAGTTTTGTTATTTAAAGACCACTACCTAAGTTTTATTTGATAATATTTTTATCTTTTCAAATGAATATAATGGCTTCGTATATATAGGACACAAGAAAATGCATTAAATAACTAGGTGTATAGAATAATTTGACTCCGTGTACAAGAAATCGTGTGTCCTATAGTATTTCCAATTCAGTTTTAGAATAAAGGTAAATAAAGTTTAATGTCCTTTTATTCAAAAAATCATTTCAAAAATAAATTATATGTGTTGGCAAATAAGTTACATTACTTAAATTACTATTTTTTTATGTTGTTATATATAATAGCTAAAACTTATTTTAGAAACAATATCTTCGATTAAAAGACATGAAAGTTTGTTTACCTTTATTCTAAAACTGAGTTGGAAATACTAATAGTTTCGTCAGTCCTTAATACAATCTGAGCCATCTGACAGGGACAATTAAGATTACCACGACAGATGCCTCACATACGTGACTACGTATAAACACTAGAAAATAACTTTAAACTATATAGCAGCAGAGTGTAAGCAAGTTGACATTGAAACCTAACTAAAGCTGTGCCCGTTAACCCCAAAATATAATCTCGCAGTATTTGTACACTAGAACCGGCTCTGGGCTCAAACTTTCGGCAGTCCGACCCTGCAATAGCTCAGCTCATGCTAAGTTGTTTGACTTCATGAACTCGAATAAAACTGCACACGCTGAGTCGGCCGACTTCTATTTGCGTGCAAATGCTTTACACGAGTTTCACTTGAGTTTGCATTATTTTGTTTGTTTTTCAACTCGAGTCTGTACTGTAAATCGTCGACAATAATAAAAATATTCTATTGACTATTTTATATTAAGTAGTGATAAAGTATTAATGACGCTACTTTTGAAGTGTGTAAAAGAAATATCACCATTCTATGCCAATGACAACATTGGAATAGAATGGTAAAAAATAATCATTTCAGAATAAATGCTTGTAGAACCTATAACTTATTTCACTTATGTCTTGAAATGAAACGGCCTTTGTTTAGGTCGTTTACGCTCTGCCTACCCCATTAGGGATAAAGGCCTGATTATATGTATGTATGTATAACTTATTTTTTGCGCTACGTATACTTTTGACTCTACATGTTTCAACTCATGTTAAGTTGTTTGACTTCATGAACTCGAATAAGCCGGCCGACTTCTATTTGTGTGCAAATGCTTTACTCGAGTTTCACTTGAGTTTACATTATTTTGTTTATTTTTCAACAAGAGACTGCATGTAAGAACTGCATATAAGAATCTTACATAAAATTCCATGGATATATGATCATTAGAGTCTTTTTTCTTTTAATTTGTGTTACAATCGTTGAATTTGTAGACTAAGACATTTTTTTATGGATCTGCTTTTGACTTTATTTTAGAGTATAAGAGACAGAGAAACTCACACATAAAACAAGAAAAACCAAACTGTTTTGCGCTGGCTTCAAATGACATGGGGGTCGTAACACCTAGGGTATCCTACTACCTAGAACCCGTAGAACTAGTTTTAATACCTATTACACTCAGCTAACACCTATTACACTCAGCTAACACCTATTACACTCAGCTAACACCTATTACACTCAGCTAACACCTATTACACTCAGCTAACACCTATTACACTCAGCTAACACCTATTACACTCAGCTAACACCAAAATTGTGGTTTGGCAGGTATCTGATATAAAAATCAGATTATAAAAAATACGAACTACGTCAGTTGTACCTCTATTATACCTGCCAAACCACAATTTTGGTGTTAGCTGAGTGTAATAGGTATTACACTCACCACAATTTTGGTGTTAGCTGAGTGTAATAGGTATTACACTCAGCTAACACCAAAATTATGGTTTGGCAGGTATAATAGAGGTCTATTATCTTATATTTTGCTCATTCTAGACATATCTTGGTATACCATGATACCAGATAATGAGCACTTGATTTGTATGCAAATATGTTTAGTAGCGCCACAAGGGATGATCATTGCAGTAATAATAGCATGAATTGAATAAATACATCTCTCATTACATTTGTAATCAAATCGCATAATAAATTAAACTCTAAAAACCTATAATTATCTACAGATTTTATTGTTTTTTTTTTAATTATTCTTGAGGACTATTAGGATGTTACAAAACAACACAGCTTAGACATAATAAATACGTAACTTCCAAGAAATATGACAACAAATTATATACGTAGCGCGTTGCTATATTTTTAAAATCAATGCCGTGATATCTCTATCAGATGATACTAGGTAATAGACGGCTGATTTGAATGCAAATGTATTTATTAGCACGAGTCGGGATGCTCATTGGAGTAGCTATGGCGTCAATATATTCCTAATTGTGTTCATAATGAAATCCCAGTTAATTGGGACCTGCCATTATCAATCACATGGTTGACTGTGAGTCTGAGACTAAAGACATTATTGCGGAACTTGTGTATGGAATTATAACATCGATATGGGAAATCAACCACACGGAATAATGTAAATTCATAGGTATAATATAGCTATGATAACAACATGAAATGTCAAATATTGGATGCTAAATATTTGTCATGATTATGAGCAAATTACTTCCATGCTGGCCTGGGAGTGAGAGAAACACATAGAATGTGCCAGCTGTATTACCTCCCGGGCATGCTGTAAAAAACAGCTAAAGGATCAGAGTTTTGGTATATTGTAATTTAGGTGATGAGCTGACAAACTGTCACTACAGCAGTATACCTACAAATCTAACTTAAATAACCCTCAAAACTTTGTTAGACGTGGCGGAACGACTTTTGTTTAGGTCGTTTACGCTCTGCTTAACCCACTAGAGAAAAAGGCGTGATTGTATGTATGTATACAAAATGAGCAAAACCATAGATTAACGCAAGATACAGTTAACAGCCTGGAGAGCGGTGGTGGCATGATCCTTCAGAAATGAGGATGAAAGTAGAAGACCACATTTTGGCAGTCAGTAGCGTTATACTTCAAAGCCTCCCGGATAGTTTATCCAACGCGTCTGCTTCGGGTCTTCTTCTTCTGTCGAGTGGGGATCGAGTCTATCGACCCGATGAACCCTGGTGTCAGAGTTTTTAAACCGCCTAGTAGCACAACTATCAGGCCTCTGACATGGTTTGAGTAACGACCACTATCAAAGACAGCGACCGGGACCGACGGCTTAACGTGCCCTCCGAAGCACGAAATCTTTTTCTTTTTCGGACAATCTGGTGATTCAGCCTGCAATGTCCTAACCAAACTGGGGAAAAATTCACAAAGTGATAAATTCTCAAATATCAACTTTGTGTTTTACCCCCTGGGAATCGAACCCAGGACCTCCGGAGCGGGAGCCCATGGCACTAGCCACTAGACCACGGAGGCAGTTAAATATTTGCCATGAAAATGAGCAAATAACTTCCATGCTGGCCTGGGAGTTTGAGAAAAACATAGAATTTGCCAGCTGTATTTCCTCCCGGGCGTGCTGTAAAAACCAGCTAAAAGATCAGAGTTTTGGTATATTGTGATTCAGGTGATGAGCTGACAATCTGTCACTACAGCAGTATACCTACGAATCTATCCTTAATAACCCTCAAAAGTTTGTCAGACGTGGCGGAACGACCTTCGTTTAGGTCGTTTACGCTCTGCCTAAACCACTAGAGAAAAAGGCGTCATTATAGGTATGTATACAAAATGAGCAAAGCCGTAGATTAACACAAGATACAGTTAGCAGCCTGGAGAGCGGTGGTGGCATGATCCTTCAGAAATGAGGATGGTCGTAGGAGACCACATTTTGGCAGGCAGTAACGTTATAATACTTCAGTGCTTCCCGGATAGTTAATTTAACGCATCTGCTTCGGGTAAAACAGTTAATTTAATTTTCGAATAGTTTTTTGCACAGTGCTATTTTATTTCTGAAAATATGAGTAATAGCATATCAAAAACACCCGCGTCTTTGGAAATCCGGCCTAAACGCTTTAACCGACTTAGCTACAACGGCCCGATCCCGAGCGACGAATTATCATCTGATATCTATTACTCGTCATAAGTGGACACTAGCGACATCTGTCGTATAATATTACAAATTATACTATTATGACTAGTCCTCTTTGCAGAAGGAATTCAAGTCAATGAATGCGGGTTCGAATCCCGTCAGTGGATGATTTTTTTATTTGTTATTTCTCATATTAACAGTTATTTTAATTTTGTTGCTTGATTACAAAATGAGAAAGAAGTGTTATTCACTATCCTTGTATCACTTCTTATCGTGTGGGTTTTCGGGTTAAAGTACGACCTCGCTTAATTATTTATATCACTTCTTTTATACCATATATAATTCATCGGTTTTCCAGCTTAAACCAACTATTGTTTCCTACAACTTTTCCCGTATTACAAACAGTTTAAATATCAACAAAGGCGTAAAGTGTTAGTCGCTGTTTATACGTGCGCCTGAAGTTTTTGATCCGTGTAATCGACTTGTTAGAGTAAATATTTTCTTGCGAAACGCCGTCCTTGTTCTGCATCCCTGTTGTTTATAATAACCTGGTAGCCTAATGCCTATTACACACTATGCCGCTACCTTGCCGCCGGCTTGAGTTGCGCGTGTATTTTTTTTTTACTACTTTTACTACTCTCAGCGAAATTTTTCAATCACCACACAAATTAAAAGGGCTTACTTAGACCAAGAAACTGATGAATTTATTAACTTATTTTAAACATTTTGGTCGCTAACGAATGTGTCGATAAATTAAATTTTAAGCTACGTCACGAAACACTCATCAGGGATTGTGTCACAGGTGAAGCCAGTTTTTTAAATAGATATTTTGGGGGTCCTTTGATCAAAACTGTAGTCATTGAATACGTTGAATATTAGACTGTTTAAAGCAAAAGCGATAAAACTATACTACTGATGAAATTGATCGATGTTTCCCACTGAAATGGTTATTTTTTTTTCTGGGAAAATAGTAAGGAAACGCATACAGTTTTACTAACGGCAAATAATTTTAACAGATACCTATTTGACCAATACATTCGATAAGTTTTTTTTGTTGTTAATAGTAATTATTTACAAAGTTTACTTAATTACTTATTCTTCTTAGCGAGTGGATTCTCGAACCGAACGATCTGTTGAATCCTGGTATCAGAGTTTTTAAACCGCCTAGTAGTAAGTAGCACAGCTATTAGACTACGTAGAAATATGAAATAAAATTGCTCCGAAAACGATTCGAACTGCCACTTCATGTATGAGCAAGAAAGTCAATATTTGTTTAATTTTCATATTTTAACCAATTTTTAATAGGGAAAATTGTTTAGTTCCATATGCCGCCGTCTCGCGTGTTGCGCAAGCCGCCGGCTAGTTGCCGGCTAGCCGGCGACAGGCGCGGGCCGCGCGCGCGTCTTTCAGAAACAGTGCTGTGAGTTGTCGGTATTGAGTTAATTGCAGCAGTAGGTAAATGTAGGGGTAGGGCTTGTTGAGACTATGGAACTGAAAAAAAATCTCTATTGAACATCAGTTTAAATATGAAAATAGCGGCGTATAGTGTGTAGCAACCTTAAGAAAGCCTTACTTGCAAGCATAGCCCACAGCGCCTTCTTCTATTCTATGGTTGCAAGAAACTTTGACATAGTAAAACTTTTATTATTAATTAGTTTTATCACATTAATTTGATTAACAGTACACTGACTAAAATGATGCATAAATAAACTATTGAACTTAAAAAACCACCTCAATGAATCCATGTTTCCAATTAAACTACTACGCTCCAAATCAGGACAGACGCACAAAAGACAGAAATGAACAGCAAAGTTCGAACAGGTATAAGAGTTGTACAGCAAATAGGCGATCGGATCGAAACAAAGCTAACGAACCGTTGAATCCTGTAAACAGGGGTAAGACGACCGGCTTGTTTACCTAAAGAGCCTTTGCTTCATTAGGATCCAATTTACTGTCAACAAATTAATCCTCTTCAGTGCTATTGTACTCGTATACACTTTGATAACATTTTACTGTGGTGTCAGGTGATCAGGATTAGTTAACTTGGAGATACGGGCTCCAGACAAATAAATAATATACAGACAGATTTGGAATAACGGATTGATTTCAAACCAATTACCATTGTGGAAGCTCGTTGCTCAAGGATTTACGAGTATCCAATACCATTTTGAAATAAGATAATTTTATAAATACTATTATTTATCTTCCATGCTGGACTAGGGGCGAGAGAAAAACATAGAATGTACTAGCTGCATTTCCTCCCGAGCAAAAATGCTATAAAAACCAGCTAAGGGATCCGAGGATTTCAGTATATTGCAATTTAGGTGATGGGCTGAGAACCTGTCACTACAGAAATATATCTACAAATCTATCTTTAATAACCCTCAAAACTTTGTCAGACGAGGCAGAAGGACTTTTTAGGTCGTTTACGCTCTACCTACCCCATTAGGGATAAAGGCGTAGTAGAGTATGTATATATTATTTATCTACGCAAATCTAATTGAACATTCTTTGTTTCACTAATATCATAATATTGATATTTCATCCGTGTATAACAGGTAGGAAAATGATTTGCAGATTGGAAGAGGAAACAACGAGTATTCAATATCAAACTATACATAAAAATAAAACTTGTTTTTTTAAGCGTTTCATATGTTCATAGAGCAATTAACACAAAGAAATATTAAGAACCTTTGTACCTTCGGTATAAATATAGTTATTAGGGCAAATAAAATTTGTCTGGATTTATTAATAACGCTCGGAAATAAATCATACCTCTATTATTTTCCTAAGTGGTGAACAAAACAAGCTCCGTTTTCAATACGAAGCTAATAAAGCGTTATTGAATAATCCCATGAATAAGCCCGTGCACGAAAACAGGCGGGCAAGCGGAACACAATGCTTCAAAACGTACAACTTTTCCATTGTCGACTTCGGAATTAATTGCTCTCTCTCAGTCGAACGACGATTCATACTTAAAGAACACAGCAAGATCTTAAGAACTTAATAAGGAAGACTAAATCGAAAGAGGTACGGCTCTACAATAAGATCTTCTTCTTCTGTCGAGCGGGTATCGAGTCTATCGACCCGATTAACCCTGGTGTCAGAGTTTTTAAACCGCCTAGTAGAACAACTATCAGGCCTGTGACATAAATTTAAGTAACGACCACTATCAAAGATAGCGATCGGGACCGACGGCTTAACGTGCCCTCCGAAGCACGAAATCTTTTTCTTTTGGACAATCAGGTGATTCAGCCTGCAAAGTCCTAACCAAACTGGGGAAAATTCACAAAGTGATAAATTCTCAAATATCAACTTTGTGTTTCCCCCTGGGAATCAAACCCAGGACCTCCGGATCAGGAGTCGATGGCACTAACCTCTAGACCACGGAGGCAGTTTACAATAAGATAAGATTGATAGATAAGAGAGAAGATATTATCAAGGCGCCGTTTACGCAGAAAATAAGGTACAAAAAACCAATGCCGGGTGTAAGGGACAGCGGCTCGCAAACTGATAGGGGTTGTTCAGTCAATGACACTGAACAACTTCTGCCAGGAAGTTTATTCAGCAAGTGAAAAAAAAATGGCTTTTCAATACAAATTGTACGATCGAGGTGAACATTTTGTAAGGAAAATATTTTTTTATTTTAATACCTTAAAAAAATCCTAGTGGAAGTAGTTAAGTATCATTGACCACCCCTATCAGTTTGCAGGACGCTGTCCCTTACACAAAGTATTATAAAACAACTAAGGTGCTTAACACTTTTAACTTCTTAAGACTGAAATATTTAATGTAAAGCTCCAAGACTTAAAGCTCTTAATTTTTTCATTGGTACGTTGCTAATCAAACTATCAAACTTGAGAGCAATATTAAATATGGAATACTTCAAATCCTTACTTAATATTGCTCTCAAATTTGAGATCGCTTCATAAATACGAGCATAAGTATGTTGACAACAAAATATTGTTTACTCCTAACCCAAAACAACCGAGATATTTACCCAAACATGAACAGAATTACTAAAGTGATTAAGCAAGATCTAATTGTTAGTCGAAATTCGCAAATTAATTTAAAATACGTGAGCGTCGAGTGAAACAGTCTTGTTTGTAGTACCTGCAATAAATTGCAATTAGGAAAGCTGTTGTGTCTTGTTATCGAGTTAGCAACCTTCAAGCCTCTCCACGCCGGGCTGCCGCCATGCCGCCGCCGTTCCGCCGCCGTGTCGACGCCGTGTCGTTGCCGTGCCTTTGTACCTTAGCATGCCGTCAGCACAGTAAAGAAATGCGACCGTAAGCCGTCTAAATAGGGTCCTTGAAATAATTACTTAAACGGAACTGTATGCCTGTATATGGATGATTTCTTGACGGGTCTATACCTATTCCGTAATACAATATGAAAGAAAGAAAATAATAAATTCGTTTCTGGCAGGACTCGAACCTGTGTCTCTGTAAATTCGACAGTCTTGTTACCGTTTCTGTAGCTCAGTTGGTAGAGTGATGGACCGGCATTCCAGAGACGCAGGTTCGAGTCCTGCCAGAAAGGATCTTTTTCTTTTATATTATATGAGATAAAAATAGTATTGTGAATGCTTAATAACCTCAAAATAAACTATTCCGTTAATGTTTATATTCGGTTTTGGTCATAAGAACGTTTTTCTGTTTTTTGTTTCTCCTGTAGTTTCAGCGTGCCGTCTAGTGAATCGTGTGCCAGTCATGCTCTAGGTATAGCAACCTGGAACACTTACAATTAATATTTACAATTAGCTTGCATGTGTAATTGTGTACAATATAATCTCACACTGTATTTCCGCGAAATCTAAGTTTTAACTGTGAAACAATAGTGCTCTCAGACAGTTAATTTGCCATTAGATATACAAAGGGAGAATCAAAGTAAATACTGCGCACGGCTGAGACTGTGTAAAAGACAGAATAACAACGAGCTGGGCTAAGAAACATAAAGGAAATCGTTGTCAGCGATGCGAGTAAGATTACACTTAGTTAATTAAAAGATTACACACGAATGGGTAATTAACAACGGATTTGTTCCCTCATCTGTTACGCAGCCTCGTCGGGGATAAACCCGTGTAACGGAGGTAACTTCACGTACAAACGTACGAGCGGGTAGTAGGGAATAGTCAAACATATTTTTATTACCCAAAATAGGAAGAACTTATATTTATTTATTTAACAGTTTATTGTACACAGAAACATACACAGAGCAATTACATAAGAATCAAGACACAACAGGTACTGCTTATTTCTGAAATGAAATGTCTTACAGCAGACCTAAGAAGTGAGATAGCATAAAACGTAAAGCGGATAAGACGTGCACAATATGAATACAAATTAGGTACATGAACAGTAAATAAGGATATACCTACTTAATTACACTATACTACGATCATACAATAAGTAAATAAATTATAATACCTATAAATATATTAAATACTCTATATAAATATAACTGAAATAAATAAATATACAAACCATAGATACATATATATACAATATATAAATACATACTACGGATTACGCAGAGAAAGATAATGTTATTTGATTCTCTTTTTGAAAACAGCGATTGATGGGCTGTCGCGAATAGTGTGCGGTAGATCATTCCACAACCTAGCTGCATGGACTGTGAAGGAGTATGAGTAGAAATCAGTTTTATGTGGCGGCAGGGTTTGTCTTGCGGACGTGAAAATTCAAAATAATAATTATATTATAAGATTATAATAATAATATAAGATATTATAAGATTTCATTCCGAAAGATGCAAAACAAGTTTACTGTATGTATTTATGTATTGTAGTTTATGTATCTATTATGCATGTACGTATATATATATATACGAAATATAACTATTAGATATGTATGTATTGTTTGATTTAATCTTATTGATTTATTATTTTTACGTTTAATAGTTCTACTTCATGTATTTTAGAGTAATTTTTAGTTTACATTGCATTGTATTTGTCCTGCTCTTAAAATGTTTCTCATTCTCTCAACTGCCAGTGGGTTAGCTGGAAGAGATCTCTTCATAGAGATAAGTTCGCCCTTGCATACCTTTCTGTAAACTTTATTTCTTGTATTTTAATACAATAAAGAATATATATAAAATTCATGATTCAACAAAACTGTAAAAAAAACAGAAAAAAAGTATAGCTAACTAAATTGTCTTCCCGTACAGGGAACTAAATTGTCTCCTCGTCCAACCAGCACAGATATCAAAATCAGTATGCTAAAGTCAGTAATGTGAGTATGAAATTAATGGTGTGTAAAAAGTCTATTGAAGCGTGTGGTCAGGATTTCATTGAGAAATTAGATCACGATCAAAGGAAGTAAAGAGCTGGAAACATTCAATTGATGACCGGCCGTAAAAGGGATCGGGGTTTTGTTGAATTTTAATTTAATGTTGATTTGTTTTTATTGGCCGGTTCAGCTTTCACGAATTAAGTTGGGAAAGCCGCATCGTTCATTTTAATACCAAACGTCTGCTCCGCGCTACTCATTCATTGTTTTTCCTTATTCGCGGTTACAGCTCCCTCAAGGGTCGACTGAACGAATATAAATGAATCTTATATTTATGATACTTTTTTCGTGGCCTCTGCTGTTGCTAGCATTTTATTGCTCGTGAAAGGGTACGAATTGTTTCGCTGACAGATTTACGAGGAAAGATTCGGCGTTTATTTTATCTTCTACTGTTCTTTTCTTGACTTTGAGAACAGTAACTTTGATTACGAACGTGGGGTGCAAAAATATTTGATATATTTTTGTTTGTACAACTTTTCATCCTTTCTTTGCTTTCCTTTTGATGTTTCTATTTTTTTTTTTACTAAAACCCAATTAATATCTTGTCATTATTTCAGGGTGCCACATAGAAAGCCCGACACGTTTACTAGATGGCACCCTGAAGACTCAGTAGTTTATTTTATATACCTTGAAAACATTAATACCTGGTAGTATTTAAAGTTGTGCTACTTGTTCCGCATGAGTGCACCGTACATGACATGCGGTGACTGGCGGCTGATAAAAAGGTAATCCGCATGTGACAGCGGCAGGTGCGGCCAACAGAGCGCCGGTACGAGCTCATTATGTGCATGTAAGTACAGTGTTCACACAGACTTACTGCACCGACGAGGCTTGAGTCGTATGACTTCTAGACACGTTCAATAATGCGGTGACTGACACAAAGAGAACCCGCATATGACAGCGGCAGGTGCGGCCACAGAAGAGTTATTAAGCGGTAGCGACTTCTCAAATCAGTGGGTGCGGTCAACGGAGCGCCGACACGAGCTCATTGTGTGCGTGTAAGTGCAGTGTTCACGCAGGCTGACTGCACCGACGAGGCTTGAGTCGAATGACTTGTAGACACGTTCAATAATGCGGTGACTGACACAAAGAGAACCCGCATATGGCAGCGGCAGGTGCGGCTACAGAAGAGTTATTAAGCGGTAGCGACTTCTCAAATCAGTGGGTGCGGTCAACGGAGCGCCGACACGAGCTCATTGTGTGCGTGTAAGTGCAGTGTTCACGCAGGCTCACAGCACTGACGAGGCTTGAGTCGTATGACTTCTAGACACGTTCAATAATGCGGTGACTGAAACAAAGTGAACCCGCATGTGACAGCGGCAGGTGCAGCTAACAGAGCGCCGATACGAGCTCATTGTGTGCATGTAAGTGCAGCGTTCACGCAGACCCACTGCACCGACAACGCTTGAGTCGTTTGACATCTAGATACGTTCAATAATGCGGTGACTGGCACAAAGAGAATTCGCATATGACAGCGGCAGGTGCGGCCAAAAGAGCGCCGACACGAGCTCATTGGGTGCGTGTAAGTGCAATGTTCACGCAGGCTCTCTGCACGTTACGTAGAGTCTACATGTTAAGAGTTTCTAGGAATTTTTGGTATGAATTTACAATTTTGAGTTTCGGTGTAGGTAAATATAAGAACTTTTACGTAATTAAAACACATGAATGGACTCATTGTAAGCTCGAATACCGCCTGAAATAACTAATTATATCTATGTTTATATTTACACAAAATATTGCTAACCAGCACAAACAAACAATATTCATTCAGCTGAAAATGATTAACCAATTTGCATTCAATAACACGAGAAATTGTATTCAACCCAAGAAGTTGGCTTAGTTTGAAATATTCAAAGTGCTATTAGCATAATATAGCCCGCGGCGATAATTATGGTGATCATGACCTAGCCGGTTGCCAGGTTGTT
Organism: Scrobipalpa costella; assembly: GCA_949820665.1. Classification (NCBI taxonomy): domain Eukaryota; kingdom Metazoa; phylum Arthropoda; class Insecta; order Lepidoptera; family Gelechiidae; genus Scrobipalpa; species Scrobipalpa costella. The sequence continues at coordinate 10,771,976 of OX463298.1, forward strand.
AGGCCATTCAATAGTCAGGGCATTAGTTTAAGCTATTCAGAGCTAACATGTGCCAATGACACACCTTCACAACAATAATTGAATTAACATAGACAATGGCTGCTTTTTGCATCCAAAACATTGCACTACGAAATACGCCCTTGCAAAAGTTCAACAAAAGTTTCAAAAGACATGAATGGAGTTACACTGTACAAAAGTTAAAATAATCTCCTTCCTTCCCGGCTCTAAAATGTTGAATAAAATATGAATAAAATGCATAAGCGTGTTCAACTGTTCACTCAGACTCAATTGGCCGTCTACGGAGGAAATCGTTCCACTTTTTTATATCGAACTTGAAGAAATCATTTCCTCGGCTAATATTGTTAGTAGGAATTAAAATAAAATTGAAAATGTAATCTCCGTCCAAGATTTTATTAAGGAGGAAAATGAAGGATTTCATAAAAATACAAGTATCGCGATGGAGCTAATACAATTTTTATAACTGCTTACAAGGATATGATCAGCAATGTCAAACGCAGAACACAACGAGATTGAAGACAATAAAGTCAGGAGCGTGTCATTCAGAGGGGAAGCTCGAGTCGAGACATGCTTTGACATCTCTACCTCACCCACCCTATTGTTTATTATATCGTATCAACTCTCTTTCTTTAAAATGAAACGTTATTTTACGATTGTAAAGAGATTTTTTTTAATTATAATTTTTCGTAAATAATAAATAATATTTCTTTTTTTCTTACAAAATAGAGCTTAATTACTTTTTAATGCGCAAAGGATGTAACACCAAAACTAGCTGCAGCCAACGAAAAAGACGAACGCAACTTCGCGTTTAGAGTGTTAAAAGCTGTTTTGAACTTACAACCGTAAAGCGCTTTCTTCCTTCGTGCAAAAAAGCAACCGAGTTTTAAAAACAGGAAGCCAACACTTCTGAGAAGTTAAGTGGAAAGTTCGCGGTCTAGTTGTGTTTTTCTTTATGACCAGTTCAGTACCAGTAATGTTCACTTTAGCCAATACAGCTTAAAGTTAAAATTCAGTGAAGATAGGCAATTTCTTATGATAGCCAAATTGAATGTAATAGATTTTATAGGCTCTTTAAACTTGGCGAAAACTGGTGTTGAAAGTAGGGCGAACACGTTTTATCGAGAACGCAAAGGCGATGATAATGGTCGCTCGTAAAGAAGTGGCGCGCCCGCCGATAGATTCCGCAACTTGCCAACTTTTGGGGCCTGCGCCATTAGCGGACCACTAATGCGGTTCTTCGCAACCGCCACAACTCCATATTAACACTAGCCGAAACATTTCTAACTTCATTCTTATCTTCTTATCTTAACACTAAAACAGAAAGAATAGAAAAAAAATGAAAGAAGTGGGATGGGATCTACCTCCTAGTGGTCCACCCCGGGCAAAAGCAACACAGGCTCTCCTGTGAATAAGTCCGGCTGACCGCTCCCAACAAAGCGGTAGTAGGCTTTGCAAGGGACCGCCTGGCCCTGACCCTCTCACCAGAGTCCAGCACGAAACAGCTTGCATGCTGTGGTCCGTGGGTGCGTGAGATTTCCAGTGCCATAACAGGCGTTTTCTGGGTGAGCTCGCTCCACCGTCGACTCTGTCACGATCATTACTGGCCTAGTGTCTAGAGTCAAGAGCAAACCCATTTCCAAACAAAAAAAGAACAGAAAAATGTGGAACATGTTACGCCTAAGTCTGGATTCAGCTGATGTAGATTCTCGAGACAGTCCTATTCTTATTCATTCAAATTTCCGTTTCCTTCGCGAAGAAGAACATTCGTCCGCTTTGATTCTGTGAACGTATTAGCATTGAATTTGAATAGAACAAACAAAGGGATTGTTCGAGACAGTGTGCTTTCGTAGGCGATTGTAAATTCAGCGTATCGTAAAAATCCGAGCGCGAGTCACTTCTTACCCAAGCCAACTTGAAATTCCAGTCTGTTCACGATTTTGTTAAGCTTGATTTGTGCGATAAATGCGGAAACAGTTAGGATTTACAGGAGCTAAACTTTATTGTGTAAGTTTTATTGGTTTATTTATCAGTTTACGCAAGAGTTTCATACAACGGAAGTAATAGAAGGAAATCCAATTTAAATAATGTAATTTTATTTCTACAATCTTATCTATAAAATACCGCATGCAAATATGCATCGTGGGCAAATAAAAACAAACAAGTAGCACAAATCCCCGATTGGTCCAGGCCGGGCCAAGTCCGACTACTAAGGTATTCCGGTCCGAAGGCGAATCTCGTGCCCATATTGATAAATCCTCACAATCGTTCGGCTTTGCGGATTCCACTCCGCCGATGCAACTTGCACCTTGTATTACATTCCCCTTTGCGCCGCCGCAATTTTCAAATGCAAGAGCAAAGTTGATGGGACATGCAAAGATTTTCATTCGATAAAAAATCTTAGTGTTGCCATCTAGCACTGTACAGGGTGTGAGAACGGTACCGCGAAAACTTCAACGAAACTAAACAACTTTATTTAACAAGGTTTTTTTTTTTAAATAAATATGAAAAGACTTCTACATACAAAATGACTACCTACATCAGACCATTTTGTGTGCGGCAACCATTTTTTCAAATAAATTCCTCATGGGAGATGTTTTGTTCCATTGATTTAGCAACTTTCATCAGTGAATCGGAAGCTGTCCCTTATACCCTTTATGCATATTTTTGTTCCAAAATACACCGCGCGAGTGCAAAAATCTACTACTGACTGAATTCTTTCTAGCTCTGCATTACTTTCTATTTTGCTTTTGAATTTTCATTCGCTAGAAAGCTTAACGTACCTTACATCTCGTACTCACGGATACTTACTACTAAGAACCTACCACCTTAGAGACTTTTTCCTTTAGTAAGTATTTGTACTCTATTTTGAAAGGCAATAAATTTTGCGAAAATTTTGAATAGGTAAGTATTCTTTAATTTGCTTACTTTCAAAGACAACTGATATTTAAACATTACTTTTCTAAATTATACTCATGTTCTTATAATTTTACTTGGCATTAGGAATGTACTTTTCATATTATTTTCCTTTTATAAACTTTTCTTTTTCATCGATAGTCCCTTACTGCATGTTGCATTAAGTGATACCGATATTTTCTTGTTTGGATTCACGTAAACGTCGACATAAAAGTAAGTTATCGTTCACCGATGGAGAAAATAGGAAACCAGGTTACATCCCAGGTTAAGTAGAGTAGAAAATGTTTCTAATCTTTTAGCAATTTTCTTTTCAATTCTAATAATACTTGATGGTTTTCCTTTGCATACAATTCTGTTTCTTCCAGTGTATATGTTTTAAGTGATACCAATATTTTCTTCATAAGGTGATACCTATTTTTTCTTGTTTGGATTCACGTTAACGTCGACATAAAAGTAAGTTATCGTTCACCGATGGAGAAAATAGGAAACCAGGTTACATCTCAGGTTAAGTAGAGTAGAAAATGTTTCTAATCTTTTAGCTATTTTCTTTTCCATACTAATAATCTTTAAAGGTTTTCTTTTGCATACATTTCTGTTACTTTAATGTTTGTTCTCTATGTTTCTTCTATGTTTTAAGTAAAACTATTGTTTTTTATCAATTAAAAAGCAATCTAGGTATTCTTCTTCTTCTGTCGAGTAGGTATCGAGTCTATGGACCCGATGAACCCTGGATGTCAGAGTTTTTAAACTGCCTAGTAGCACAACTATCAGGTCTCTGACATGGTTTGAGTAACGACCACTATCAAAGACAGCGACCGGAACCGACGGCTTAACGTGCCCTCCGAAGCACGAAATCTTTTTATTTTCGGACAATCAGGTGATTCAGCCTGCAATGTCCTAACCAAACCGGGGAAAAATTCACAAAGTGATAAATTCTCAAATATCAACTTTGTGTTTCCCCCCTGGGAATCGAACCCAGGACCTCCGGATCGAGAGTCCATGGCACTAGCCACTAGACCACGGAGGCAGTTTTCTAGGTATTAAGATTATTAAACGTACTAATTTATTTATTTATTGATAATAACTTATTTACTACACTTACAGTAAAACCTATGCGTGTAGTAAATTAAAGAATATAACACACACACATACACATAATCACGCCTTTATCCCTAATGGGGTAGGTAGAGCGTAAACGACCTAAACAAAGGTCGTTCCGCCACGTCTGACAAAGTTTTGAGGGTTATTCAAGATGGTTTTGTACGTATATTGCTGTAGTGACAGGTTGTCATGTTGCCCATCGCCTAAATTGCAATATACTGAAACCCTCAGATCCCTTAACTGGTTTTTACAGAATATAAATGTGAACTAATTTATATGACAAACTCATACATACTAGTAGTTAGTTGATAGTACATGCATGTAAAATCTTCAAGAGAGACTATAAAATATGGATACAAGATTATTGATAAAATCTCATAACATGGCAATAATAGAAATGGAAACAATAAACTGAAATCCAAACGAATGTCTCATGAAACGAAAGTCAGGCGCAAATTACTAAAAGAAAATTCATTCATGGAACCAATTTAAGGTAGACGGCCATATAAATGCCCAGTTTGTGTGAAGTGAATGGCTAGAGTTGGACAGTTCTCTCCACATTACGAAGCTTTATGCCTTCGCAAAATGGAGTACGTGACTTCAATGTCTCACTTACGGCTGTTACCCTGTGTCCTAGTGATTTGTTGACTCCTCGGCTACTTGGAAACTTTCTCTTTTACCTGGCGCTGGCTAACCGCTAGCCAAGAACTTTTGAAAATTGTCGCCGTTTATGTGAAGTTTATGTCTTAATCTTTTTTTTAGAATAAATAAGTGTCTTGAAGTTGTTGTATATTGTTATGGGAAAAACTTAGTATTTACTGCCATTTTAGTTAGAATAAATAGCTGTTTGAGGAATCACTTGATATATGAAATTTACTGTCACATTTTTCAAGTAACCCAATTACCTGCTCACAAGTATTTTTATGAAACTGACAATAATTGATGTAATTAGCAGACTGTGAAAGTCTAAGATTTTACCTTAAATAATGCTTGTTTATTTTCTATGGCAACTGTAGTATTTGCCAACCTGTTCCAACGGGCGATAGAACGATCGGTGTGTCACCGTCACAGCTCCATGAGGAATACAATTTAGTTCAATAAAGCGTCCTTACTTGACAATATTAGTTTTTTACCTTATTTGTGTTCTCTATCTTGAAATGAACCTGAGTGTTTGCCACCCGCCCGTGCGGTCCCAGCAGGCGATGGAGCGAGGAGCGTGTGACCGCAACCCGTTTGCTCGAGACGTGATACGTTTGTTAACCTCCGCATTGACTCGGGGCGCTCGGGGCTCGGGACTGCATAGGTGACTATGGCGCGTGCCACTGCTATTATCAAGAGGTGTTTGTTTTCTTAAAAAACTTCATGAGGAATAGAATTTAGTACAATAAAACGTCATTCCTTAATTTACTTGACATTGTTTTTACCTTATTTACACTCCTATCTAGCAATAGAACCGGAGTTCGGGACTCGTCACATAGCTATTATCAAGAGATGTTTTTCCTAAAAGGCTCTCTAAATAATATATGATACTTTGTAATTTTGTGCTGCACAATAATGATTCTTTACCTTATTTGCACTCCTATTTAGCAATGGAACCTGAGTGTTTGCCACCCAGCAGGCGATGGAGCGAGGAGCGTGTGACCGCCGCCCGTTTGCTCGAGACGTGATACGTTTGTTAACCTCCGCATTGACTCGAGGCGCTCGGGGCTCGGGACTGCATAGCGACTATGGCGCGTGCCGCTGCTATTATCAAGAACTGTTTGTTTTCGTAAAAGGCTCTCCAAGGAAGAGATTTAGGATCAATCGGACGTCCTTGCTGCATTTGACATCAATTTCCTTTTTTTTTATATGGAGAAAAATGATTAATGTTTAATGAACAGTTTTTAAACATGATTATTTCACATTATGGGCCTTTTCACAACTGACCGCAATGTTAGCTTCGAGAGAAAACAAGCATCCGTCCTATTTTGGCAGCAACAATTCGTCAAAACGGTTGAGATTCCGCATAGCCCCTTCATAGCCGGCATTGAAGGAGCGGGCAGCGTGGGACAGCGGCCGTCACTCCGGGTATCAAATTTACATTGCACGCATATTTGCGGCTGAGGCGGCTGGAGTAATCCCACTCGGCTGCAATGCTCGACATTTCTGAGACACGCCGGTAAGCTCGCCAGACCACAATATACCTAAGTCCGTATATATTCTTGAGGTTAGCAAAATTATGGGCATCTGCAAGCTCCGGAATATAAATGGGCATTGAGCATTCAAAACGTACGCTGCATAGCACCTCTAAATTTTAACCGGTTTTAAAATTTGGTTGCATAGGATTATAAAAGGATTTACTTTCCAAATTGAAGAGTGCATATTTGTCCGAGTCGGCATCAATGTGCAACAGAGACTCTGTCAGGAAGGTAACGAAGATATGTTCTGCCAGCGACGAAATGATTGACTCCGATTGCATTATATTGTGACGTTTTCTAATCCATTGTTGGAAGCAAGAACCCAATCATCAGAATATTATTTCAAATAAACAAATCGCCTTCAAAACCTTTTGCTCAAATTTATATGACTAAACGACTGTCATGATATGTGACATGTCGCATAAACTTAACATCGACTGACAATCTGTAGCGCTTATAGTCCATTATACATATTTAATGGCAGAATTTGCACTAAGACGTGTGATAAGTTATTTATACAATAAACACGTGCACGCTACGGTCTCGGGAGTACGATGTTAATGGAGTTGCTAATTTGCATAAATACATTTGCTCAGATTTTGACACCGCTCCCGCTTGACATATGAAATCTCTGACATGAATAGAATACTCTGAATATCGTAGGATTAGCTGGCTCGAGCCGACATCTTGACTCTTGTTTGTATAAAGACTGTCTTGTTCTGCATCATGAAACTTAATCTGAATGCGTTAACCGTGAACCCTTGTGGCATAAATTACCGGCGTGTCTCAAAAAGTATTTTGCATTTGGTTAAAAGAGCGACTACTTGAAATGATTGAGCTCTGAAAAAATAACAAAATCAGCAGAATAACTAAAGAAGATGTACTTAAAAACAAACAGATTTTTTGTAGGAACCGAAGGTTATTATTGAAGCAAAAGGTAAATTTACACATTATCACGTTTTCAGTTTTCAAAAATCCTACCTCTCGGTTGTATAAAAAAAGGTATATGTCACAGGATTATGATAAAATCGGCTTTTTAATAAAAAATACTAAGATTTAGATCCGAACCCGGACTTTGACAAAATATTGATCAATATCCAGAGTCAAAAGTCGAGGATACTGCACTGGACTGGACTTTTCTCTGGATTATGGCCAGTATTTTGTCAAAATCCGTGCTTGGCACAAAAACCCTAGTTTTTTGATCAAAAAACCGATTTCATCATAATCTTATTTTGTTTTTCAGATATCTTTCAACTGTAAACTAAGCTTTTTTAATTAGTTATCCGAAATAATTTAATTGAAATATTCTGTCTCTTTTTAGCGTAAAAAATACCTCCTGTTTTGTCCATCCTTGTCGTAATATTTAGGTATAAATAACAACAAAATAAATACAACACTTTTCAAAACTTTCAAGGTTCATAACCAGACTTTTTATGAAAGCTTTGAAGCTCTTTTAAATTTTGCCTTTGCAAAATAAACAAATTAAAAGTGTCCATAGTTATTCTGCGAGGCGACTTCATTAGAAAAGTTTGTTACTTTCAAAGCCTAAGCCGCGGTGGTATTAATAAAGTTTGGTCAGGGGCGGAAGAAAGAAAGAAACGTGTTAATTATCTGGGTGGTTACGGAACCCGGCAGCTAAAGTCCATCTGTCACGCCAAACGGGACGAAGTTACCTATTGGACTCGATGCGAATAGAACCTGTTACTCAGGCCGTTTCATTCTACTCAATGAATATTCAATTTTTTTGACGTGAATGTAAAATCTGTCAAAATGTAGAAATTGGATCCTAGCTTTGGATCCTAGAAACAAATCAGATATCAAAATCTTTTTACCTGTGGGAGAAACCTTGTAGTCTTGTTTTAAAATAAGAGTTGTCATAAATATTAACGTTTTATTTTTAATATTTTTGATTTGTTTGGTATGAGATAGTAGAAGCTGCTTACGAGCTAATTATTATCTGGGTGGGGGCGAAAGCTGGCGTCCAACGGGCATATATCACGTGAAAAGAAACGTATCGAAAACGATATCTAATAACATCAAATTTATTATCTGCCTGGAAGTCAAATATTACATTTCATCATTTGAGTTTTATAAATATATTAAATTTGATGTATTTTTCACGACTTAACAAGGAACAAGTTTCATAACCGTTAAATTTATTTCGCGTTTTAATTATTCATAAGATATTTTATAAATTACAGTATAATTTATTCTATCGGAGTTATACAGGTGACAACAGGGCCGTACGCAGGTGATAAATCCCGTCAGTAATGCGAGCGCCAAAAATGAAGCAATTTGTTTACTCGACAACAGGAGATGAAAAACATTATTTAACACAAACTTTATTAAGTTACTTGGCAGACAGGTGCTAGCGAGCTATAGAAACAATTTATAATGAAGTTCAATTACATAGAATTTACCTAAGATTCCTTAAACATTTTCAAAGAAGAAATACAATAACCAGGAATTTCTTGGATTTTACCGGGAACCACTTTTACCAGAAAATTCTTACAGGAGATGAAAATAAAAAAAAATTATCTCATACAAAATGAACGGTCAGAGAATCTGTATGGAATACCAAAAAAAAAATTCACTTCCTGAAAAAAAATCCTGCTGGTAATTGTTCAGTTTCGTTGACTGAGCAACCCTTATCAGTTTGCGGGACGCTTTTCCTTACACCCCGTATATTTTAGAAACTGATTTTTAGGTATGGGCACTAAATCAATATACGTGGGACACTCAGAAAGATTTGCGACACTAAAAAAAATTGTTCTACAGGTACATATATTTTTATTAAATCTTTTCAAAGTACTCTCCACCAGCCTCTATACAAAGATTCATGCGTCTGAACCAGTTTTCAAAACACTTTTTCCAGTCCGCCGTAAACACCTCGTTTACAGCCTGCTCGAACGCAGCCAGCGCATCTTCCGGCGACGAAAATTGTATCCCCTTGAGCTGAATTTTTATTTTTGGAAATAAAAAGAAGTCACACGGTGCTAGATCACGGCTGTAAGGAGGGTGACCCAGGAGTTTGACTGGTGTGCTGTCCAGGAAGTCTCTCGTTTTGAGAGCGGTGTGTGGCCCTGCCTGCTTCTGAGCGTCGGTGAGGTAGTGCGGCACCCAGCGCGATACTATCCTCCTCACGCGAAGATGCCCTTGTAGAATCTCGTGAACGCTTCCCGATCCAAACTTTAATATGTGCTGAATCTTCTGATAAGTAATTCACCTATTATCTTGGATTAAATTTTTCACTGCTAGCACGTTTTCTTCTGTAATAGCCGTCAAAGGGCGACCGCTTCTTTCTTCATCCCCCAAGGTTGGTCGACCGCGCCTAAATTCGTTATACCAACGATACACGGTTGCCTTGGAGGGGCTTTCATCCATTAATGCCATTTGAAGTCTATCGAACGATTCGACACTTGAAATCGTAAAAAATCATAGCTCTAAAATGTTCCCGGCGCAGATCCATTTTTCAGTAAGACACGATACTTTGAATTGGCTCGCAAAAAATGTGGAGGGAAATTTTGAAAATGGAACACACATATTTTTACTTACAAGTAATCATATTTTCAAAAAAGATTCAAACCGGCCAGTCTGCCATATATAAAAACTATTTATCGCAATACTTTCTGAGTGGCCTGGTACCTACAAATCTTTCTTTAATAACCCTCAAAACTTTATCAGACGTGGCGAAATGACCTTTGTTTAAGTCGTTTACGCTCTGCCTACCCCATTAGGGATAAAGGCGTGATTATATGTATGTATGTATGATTTTTAGGTATATTTTCTCAAAAAAAACCTGAAAATAACATAAAATTTAAACTTATCATTAAATAACTTTTCCTTACCGAGATTACAACGATGATCGCGCTGATCCTGTGTAATGTGACCCGCGAGCGATGGCGCAGATTGTTGAAGCATCATTTGTAAACGCTCGGATACAGGATTACCGGGTACATAACTTGCTGACACTATGCTCGGCGTGTGTCTTACGCTACTCAATTAATTTTACATAATCGACACTAAGAATCGACATGTTAAAAAATACTTTTTGTTTTTTTTTAATAACAAGTTAAAATTATTTTACAAGCTGATTTCCAGGTATTCTTTCTGGAAAATTACTCAAAATAACAAAAAAGTAAAACTTATCATTAAAGAACTTTTTCTTTCCGAGCTTACAACGCTATGGCAATGATCGCACTGATCCTGTGTAATCCGCGAGCGATGGCGCAGATTGTTGAAGCTTCATTTGCAAACGCTCGGATACAGGATTACCAGGTACTTAACTTGCTGACACTATGCTCGGCGTATGTCTTACGCTACTCAATTGATTTTACATAATCGACACTAAAAATCGACATGTTAAAAATGACTTTTTGTTTTTTTTAATAACAAGTTAAAATTATTTTACAAGCTGATTTCCAGGTATTCTTTCTGGAAAATTACTCAAAGTAATAAAAAAGTAAAACTTATCATTAAAGAACTTTTTCTTCCCGAGCTTACAACGCTATGGCAATGATCGCACTGATCCTGTGTAATCCGCGAGCGATGGCGCAGATTGTTGAAGCTTCATTTGCAAACGCTCGGATACAGGATTACCGGGTACTTAACTTGCTGACACTCTGCTCGGTGCCTGTCTTACACTTTTATTGATTAAAAATTGTATTCGGAAATGTAAAGAAACATAATTTACAATTATATATTTTTGAGTTCCTTTTTTATAAACGGAACTCGAAAGATATTATGTTATACTTACCTTAGTAACTGAACATATTTTTGTAAAACGAAGACTTAAAATAATAATTCTGTTCACCATCCGAGAGATAATTTTTACCCAGCCATTACCTGCTGGAAAAACATGTACAATGACTAAAGTAAACGTCACTAAACGTATTTCCCGGAGCGGCGAGAATTGAATTGGGAGAGACGGAAAAAAGAAAATACAGTTTTATTTAAACGACTGATTTGAGAGCAAACACCTCCGGGAGAGACGACGGGGCGAGGGGGGAGGGGCGCCCGCATCTCGATACAGGAAAATCACGACAAACGAAGGTGTTACAAATGTCATATTTACTCAACAAGCCCCGGCGTGCCCTCTGCCTCGGGTTGTGTAGCTTCTGGCTTAAAATAAATAAAGGCTATTAGAAAAACTAAAATAATATTATACATAGCAGACTAGAGGAGGCGGTTACTGGAAAAGATAATTATTTAATTCTAGGAAACCGAGAAAAGAGCTTTGTTATTGAAATAAAAACACTGTTCCTAAGGCTGGAAAGAATATGAATCTTTTACCGGAGAGTAATAATATACCTACAATTACAGCAATTGTAAACGGAAAGAATAAAAATCTAAGCACGGACTTGAAATTACAACACATAAAACCTGGCAGCGTACATTTTTTCTTGTAATCTCCAAAAATAAGGTGGGGCAAGAAGGGCGCAAGCTGAGCCTCGTAAGAAATATTAGGGGGGGTTGGGGTTAATTAGCGTGTTTTCTTTGATTGCAGCCATCAGCGCCGGCTGGCGGGAACTGCCAGGTGACTCTGAGAATATTACAACCGCTCTCTTTTGCATCCGAGCGCCGGCAATATTCTTTACCGGCGTAATCGTTTTAGTTACTAGGACAAAAATCTAATATTAAATATTCTACGTATTCAAGAATAATAACTTATAAGATAGATAATTTACAACTTAGCTACAAACTCAACACATCATGTCGAAGCAAGTAAGTAAATCTATTTATTTTCGGCACGAGAAACTAGGTAAGTAAGTATGGCTAACGAAAACTCGTTTAACGTGAAAATGTTACTTTGCCCCGAAGCTCGCTGGACAAGCGAAAAAAAATAACGCTGCCGTAATTACTGTTCTACTTTCTTTACCATTTTTGTTTACAAAAATGAACAGCAAACGTTTGGCTTTAGGCATTGAAATTAGCTGTCGTTTGTACAAAGTGTTGTTGTCGGAGCGTGTGTGTGATTGTGACGTCACACCGGAAAGGCTTGATATCAAAGAGCTGTGCACAAATATTTTTTTCAAACTCCAGAACCTTTTACATGTCCACGTAAAAGACAGCCTTTTTAAACGTGTAGAAGCCAGATGGCTGCGATTTTATTTTTACTCATGCAAAATGTTTCTTTATGTAAAACAGCACTCGAAGTGATCTTCTTTGCCCACGGTTTGAGTGTTTTAAATTACCTTTAAGACTAGCCCAAGATAGGCAGTCGTGGCACAAAAAAGAGGAGGCCTATGCCCTGCAGTGGGTAAACAAAGGGCTGAAATGATGATGATGATGATGAAATTACCTTTGGAACGAAAGTTTTGCTATTTCTAGTTGAGATTGTGTAAAAAGGTTTAGCTTTCGACCTTTGGAATTCTACACACTTTCATAGTAGTTGGTAAGTCATACTTGAGCATACAGTAGGTAGAATTTTGCTTTGCAAACAACACTACGTAGACTGCGCATTATGACAAGCCTAAAATAGTCATCTCCCTAGCCCTATCCCGTATCTCACGGGGTCGGCTACCTAATCTAGGGAATTGAACGAGGGTACTGGTTTTTACACAGAGCGACTGCCATCTGACGTCCGCAACCCAGAAGGTAAACCAGACACAATCCTAGATTAGATCAGAGTTTTTAAGCCGCCAATGCTTAGCACTGGCCTCTGTCATGGCTTAACGACTAATATTTACGGTATTAAACGATATTAACTGGGACCAACGGCTTAACGTGCCTTCCGGAGAACGGAAAAACGTACATACGGAATTCGAAAACCGAAGAACACATTGGTACGTGGTGGGATTCGAACCACGACCTCCCCGCTCAGGAGGCAGCGGCCCTATCCACTACACCATCGGGCTCTACAAGCCTAAAATAGTATGACAAAACAAATATGACAAATAATAACTTTAAATTGCCCTGACGGTCTCACCGCTGAGTAAATTTTAAGAGGTTACATTAGAGCAAAATAAATACTACTCAGTTTTATAACATCGTAGTTTACGTAACCAACCTAAGGTGGGCAATTTGCTTTTTACAGCACAAACAAAGAATCGATTTAAAAGTACCCATTCGCTGCGATAAACCGGAATAGCGAAATAAAGAATCCCATCAATGGCGGAACTAATTCCGTCCTGATAATCGTGATAAAGCAACAAAATAGCAATTTGCCCGAACATAAAAATAATTGAGTTCAAACTGCGTTGGGGCAATAAAAAGCGTGAAAGCAACCTAACCTTCAACCGTCCAACGTGGGAGCCGCCAGCTGCGCTAGTCAGGAATAGAGGAGCAGACAGGGATGTCGGAAATAAAACAGATGTGTCAATACAACGGAACACTGTTTGAGGAATATTGACCATATTTATCGAGATGGATTTGCTTTTGACGCTGACGATTTATGTTTCTAACCTAGTATATATATGCATACATAATATAATCACGCCTTTATCTCTAATGGGGTAGGCAAAGCGTAAACTACCTAAGCAAAGGTCGTTCCGCCACGTCTGACAAAGTTTTGTGGGTTATTTAAGATAGATTTGTAGGCATATTGCTGTAGTGATAGTTTGTCAGCCCATCGCCTAAATTGCAGTACAGTTACAAAATCCCTCGAATCCTTTAGCTGGTATTTACAGCATGCCCAGGAGGAAATGCAGCTGGTACATTCATGTTTCTCTTTCGCTCTCAGTCCAGCATGGAAGAAATCTAGCCTAGTGGTGACCGAGATAGTAATGACGATGAAGTGAAATCACAAAGAACCAGAACTATTAAAATATCTATCATCTTGTACACCTACAAAACACAGCAAGCTGTTTTGTATTGCACTCCAAGGTAGGAAGGAAGGCAAACCAGGCAGCCCGTAGCCGGGCGCTGCTTACCACCCTTAAGTGGAAGAGATCAGGCAAATCTCTCCTCAGGAAATCATGTGCTGCTGTTGCCCTGAGCTTAGAGCGTTAGGATGTAAATCACATTAACTTATTAAACTATTTTATTGGATGAAATTTATTTGACTCTGAATAATTGTTATGATAGAGAACTAAATGTATCACATCACCAAAAATAACATAATATACTGAATTCTCGATGCGTGAAATTTAATGTAAAGAAAACCCACACTAGCCACTTTATTTTCTCTTTCCCACTTACTAACTATCTTCCCTAGATTCTTCTCTCTGAGGGAGCCAAGCAAACTGGCTATTAGGAGCCGCGAGATGTAACGACCCTCATTTCAGATGTTCCATTACAACAACTTTTTTAAAAGGGTTAATTGCCACTTTCGCACCTAACTATTTACTTGGATCGTGTTTGCTTTTCTATAGAGTTTTTTTTATAACGTGCTAATATATTTTTAATTATAAATAAAGCTAATTAAAGCTTAGTTTGATCAGCTGACTCTAAATTATAGGCCTTATAAATTGATAATAACTGAATATGGTACGCACGAAAAATATAATTTCAGGTTATGAAACAGGTATTGATTTTACTTTTAATAAGTAGTTAGTAAGTACTTATCGATGGGAATTGAGCCATACTGAGCCCTCTGTTGGACCTGTAATAGTTGAATAAACAACAAAAGTAGTAAATAATCCTTAATATTTCGCTTCAAAAACACAGGGGATCGGAATAAATTCTATGATAGTAAATCTTCATAATCCTCACTAGCGTTAACCAACTTTGTTTTCGCCCATAAAAATCTCCGACGGTTGGACAAATGCAGTGGTCCCAGTAGAAAATGAAGACTAGTGTTAAGGGCATCTTTACAACGCCCGGGGGAAGGCGCTAACGCTGAATTATGACGGCAGCCTCTCCCTTATGAGGAAATACGACAGTTCGCCACACACTATGATTGGCCAAAGTTGAGCTAGACGGGAACGTTTGCTAGTTTTAGCCATTTGGTGTTTTCTTCCATGATGGACTGGGTGCGATAAAAACTGTAGAATTTACCGGCTGCTTCTTATTCAGTGTATATTGTCAATAAATTGCAGTACCTATATTTCAATTTTGACGAAGAGGGACTGAAAATCCGATACTGCAGTAATACGCAATCTGAAATACCCCTAAAGTTTGTTGACGAGTCTAAAAGGCTTCTTTTTATTTAACCCGTTGAATGTTTTATGAACACACGGGTGTTCAAGAACTTTGAAAGCCACGCGTGTCGCGTGAACACCCGTGTGTTCAAATAGTGTCGTCGCTGATTGGTGATTTATTTTCTACGTTCTGTTACATGCAAATTAGTTCTTTTATTTTTTAAATAAACTTGTGGTTCATTAGGAATAAAGTGTTCGTTTATTTGATGCGTATAACGGAACAAGATTGAATGAAAAAATAAAAATAAATCTTTATGGCCCGCGGCCGCCATTATTATTGTCAGTGGATTACAAGTGACTGCAAGTGATTTTTTGGAAAATGAGTTCTCGCAGGAAACGGTGAGTACTCTTATAAGAATCTTATATGGAAATACTGGAAATTTAGTGTAGTTTCTTGTGAAATAATAACAATTGAAGAAAGTGTAATGTTTTTTGGTGAAAAACCGGTGAAACTTTTGAGGTTCGGTTTTTTTCACCAACGCCGCGTCGTATTTGACATGAAATTTCCTACTTATTTCAACGTTTACTTGTATGTATTCATTCTAAATTGTAGATTAGTTATTTAGGAACTTATTTTCAAAAGAATTATTCAGAATGTAGTGCTAATAAAAGTTTTATCGTACTTCGAAACAATCAATGGCGCGATACGAGTGTCGGTAAGCTGAAAGTACGGACAGCAACAAAAGTGATCAAAAAGTAATACTATATACATTCGAAATTGTGTATATAATCACTTTGTATTTATTTTGTCGAGTGATTCTGTGCAGGATTTCTGTTTTTGTAACAAATAAAATTGTAATGGTGTATAAGTTTGTTTGTTTGTTGTAATATTGTAGGTATATCGATTTTTACGATTCTGAATAACTGACAAAAAGTGTCTGTGTGATTGAGATACTTATGTATATATTGCCAAGTTTTAGATTGGGACGACTGCGGTCCGCTTCGGGTTCGCGGTCTCGGAGTGTGACGCCGTCACCGCTGCACTCTTCGCAGCGGCCGTCGGCCGCTCGAAGAGCATTATTGATGGGCCTCTCCCTGGAAGGCCCCGAACCGGATCTAAGACCGGGCACTCCCGTCCTACAGTAAGTATAGTTCCTTCTACTTATTGTTCGTCCCATATAAACTCTGTTTGTCTGTCATGGCTGAACTGATTTTGATGAATTAGGTACAGGGATCGACAATATAAATCGTACATATACATATATTATGATCACTTGATTTATATTGTCGATCCCTGTCTACAAAGTTCTAAACCAAATATGTACCTAATTCATATATAATATACCTCCAGTCATATATAATATAATATGTGTATATATATAATATATGATTTTTATTGGAAATATCGTTTATCGGATCGGCTATTACTAACAAGAGGAAATATTTTCTTATTGCAAATACTAGAGAAAAAAAAAACCCGAGTGAAGCCGCGTGACATATTTCCTAGCTTGTAATTTTTATTTTTATATTTTCAAAAGGGCTCGAGTGGTCCAAAGGACCCCTGGTGGCAGCCTCCACCTCACCGGTGCGTCCGTGGCCTGCAAAGAAACGCCCGGTGGCCACGTCCGTGTGACAAAACCCAGAAAACCACTATGGTATGTTATTTTCGAACATGTTTCTTGACATTGGCAGATTCATGACATTATATGAGTCTCAAAATAAAATTTTTGCAGTGTTAACGCTGTGGAAAGGGTTGAGGCCATGGACCTATCGGAGGAGGAGGCGGATGAGGTGATGGAAGCCACGCCGTGGCATGTCACCAGGTGGCTGGTGGACCTGCCCCAGGATGGAGATGCAAGGGAGGAGGCGGAAGGGAGAGGTAAAGCGGAGGGGTGTTCCTCCACTAATGTCCCCAAACCTAGCACTTCTGCAGAAGTTGCGGCCGATAACGCTGCAGGCATTATTAGTATTTGCGCTGCAAATATTAGTAATTCCGAAGGCTTACCGAACGCCACTTCTGATGATGTCCTTCCGTCAACTTCAGGGATGACGGAAACACGCAAACGAAGTGCTAGGAGTAGGGTATGCCAAGGTAGTGAACTCGACAGTGAATTTGACGATGAATTCGACGAATCCCCTGTCGACGCCACTAACTTGGCTACATTAGATAGGAACATCCCTAACGACGACGACCTAGAGGAGCCCGTTCGTCAAATCATAGGGGCAATGGAGAGTGTAATGGATGCAGAAGCCGATCGTCTTCCTGGCGTGTCGACTAGTTATGTCTGGAAAGAAGACTTTGACTCGTTCACGGGTGTTCCTGAAAATTTTTCAGGTCCTGATCCTGGACCAGTCAAAGACTATGATACTCCCTATGATGCTTTTACTGACATCTGGAGTATGGACATTATAGATCGTATCGTTCTGGAAACTAATCGTTACGCTAAGCAGACGATCGACCGGATGAAAGCTGAAGGGACACTGAAACCATCATCACGTCTGCATAAGTGGACTGACACTGATGCAGACGAGATAATGGTTTTATTTGCTGTTTTTATGTACATGGGGATTGATCCACGGACAAATCAATATGAGTATTGGAAGGCAGACGATTACCTGGAAATGCCCAAGTTCAGGCAATTGATGTCTTATAATCGCTATATTTTGTTGAGCAAATTCTTTCATTTCGTGGATAATTCTGATGTGAGTCAGAATTCGCTACCAAATGAAGGCATTTCACCGAAGTTAGCGAAATTACAGCCCGTGATCTCGCACCTCAAACAAAAATTCGCCTCCCTTTATAATTTGGACCGTTTCATTTCCATCGACGAGTCTCTGACCTTATTCAAGGGCCGTTTGGCCTGGGTCCAAACAATAAGGACAAAGGCTGCGCGTTTTGGCATTAAATCATATGAGCTCTGCGAGTCACGTACGGGCTATATGTATGATTTTGAAATTTACACGGGGAAGGATTCTGGTCGCAACGACAGCGCGGATGCGGATGTTGCACCTAGTGTCGATTTGGCTGGCAAGAGCACTGCAATAGTGCTCCATTTATTGAAAGACCTAAAGAATCAGGGGCACTGTGTTACTATGGACAATTTTTATAATTGTCCTGCGTTGGCACGGTATCTCAAGAGCTTGGGTTTTGATTGTTTAGGAACATTGCGTCCAAACCGAAAGAACGTGCCCACTGACGTAGCGAAGATGCCCAAAAATGTGGCTAAGGGTAAGATCATAGCGCGCCATTGTGGTGATGTTTCTGTCCTTGGATGGAAAGACTCCAAGGTGGTGACTATGATCTCCACCTACCACACTGATGAGACCTTTGTTGGGTCAAAGGTGGGCAAGACGCAAGTGAAGCCTAAATGTGTAGGGGATTATAATAAAACAATGGGCGGGGTTGATCTCAAAGATCAAAAACTATCAATGTATTTAGTGGAGAGAAAGCGAGGTGTGAAGTGGTATACCAAGATGTTCAAGAGGCTGCTGAACACAAGCATTCACAACGCTTTAATTATGCTCGTAAGGTCATTGGCTCGCCGCGATAAACTTCCGATGACACAGCGTGAATTTCGTTACAACCTGGCTAAATCTCTTGTAGACCGTCACCGCCCCGGTCTAACGGAGATCACACCACGAGTAGGCGAAATTATGAGGTTGAGGAAGGATATTGTGCATGAACCGATGTACTCTGCGGGTCGGAATAATAGAAAGCGTTGCAATGTTTGCTACCGGCAAGGCATCCACAAAATGGTGCATTCTCAATGCGTCACTTGTGGTGAATACTTGTGCTTTGAGAATTGTTGGAAAGAGTGGCACTCTCTAAGAAAGCTCAAATCAGAAGTATCTGGGCGAAAAAGGCGACGCATTGAGAACTAGTTTGATGAGCCTGAATGAGTGTATGAATGGTGTGTAAAAGCGGGATTAAATGGCTTTCGGTTCGTTCTCATTTTCCTAAACAATTTTCTTTTCATAAACAGGCCAATTGTCAGTGGTACTTTGTCGTGATTACCAGATATTACGCCAAGGTAAGAGTTGGCACTAGGCAGAATTTTTGTTAGTGCTTGGGCGGGGGGATTGGGAGGTATATTATATGTGTTTGTATGAATAATCAATAATCATATGAATTTGTCCAATCACGTCATGTACAAACTAATAGACTTTGTGACTTCAGCTGGTAATATCCATTACACTCTGCTAGTCCCTGACCATATTGCCTTTATGATTTTTTGGCGGACTCAGCTAGTTTGTCTAGTTAACTATTTAGTTTGTTAAGTTAATTACTTTATTATTTTTATTTCTTTGTGTAGGGTTGCACTATCCCGCTCTCTACTACGCTTTTTTCTTTCACCCAAAGGTTGCGTGGAAGAGATTGCTACCTTAGCAATAAGACCGCCTGTGTTGTACTTGTTTTTGTGTTATCTGTTGTGTTATATAATTACTTACTCCTTATGTGCAATAAATAATTTTTATCTTATCTTATCTAACTTTTAGTGTAAATGTATAATATTATGTCAATAGTTACTTTCTTGCCAGACAATTAGCCATATATGTATATGACTAACCGACTCATTTACCCAACTGAGCATAGCCATAATGATATAAATATGTATATATATACGTTTTTATTTGTAAAACTGGCAATAGTTTAAGGTTTTGCATTATATAGATTCACGTTATTATAAAAAAGTGTTTCATAGAATTTATGAGTACTTTGATTTCGACTTTTTATCACAATATGTACAAAACTTGTTTGTAAACAAATAAAACTCTGTTGTCAACTGTCCACTTTTGTTTTATTTTACCTCAATGGGGATAAATGGATAAATATACTCGTGTATAAAAACAGTCTACATCCTGTAAACCAGCTGGTTTGTAGAGGAAATAAATTATTTTATTATTTATTTGTATACCAATACTTACTATACTCCTATTATCTCCATTGAGGTTGCAAATTTCAACTCTAAAAATATATAATTCCTGTACTCGTAATATTATGAGGCCAGGAACACCATTGTAGCAATCGCAGTGCGGACAATATATGCTCACGGCGCAGAATAGTGTGGGCCAGGAACCACAACTGCCACGCGAGCATATTATGGTCGCGCTGCCATTGAAGCAATCGCAGTGCGGACATTATATGCTCACGTCGCAGAATAGTGTGGGTCAGGAACCACAACTGCCACGCGAGCGTATTCTGGTTACACCGCCATTGTGGCATGGTAATGCCAGTGCGGGAATTATATGCTCACGGCGCAGAATTGTGGGCCAAGAAACCTAACTTCCATGAGAGCTTATTTTGGTTGCGCTGCCAGCGACAATGCCAGTGCGGACATTATAATCTCGCGTCACAGACTAGTGAGCCGGAATACATATATATATTATAAATTAAATATATCATAGAATAACGCTCACTAACAGGTGTTTTGTGCGATCCACGTATTCCCATACGAACAAAGGGTAAAATTTATAAAACGGCAGTTCGACTGGCGCAACTATATGGTTCCGAATGCTGGACAACAAAAAAGACGCATGAACAGAAAGCACATACCAACGAAATGAAGATGCTTAGGTGGGCAGGTGGTGTTACCTGGCTTGATAACATCCGTAATGAATACATATGATGTACCTTTAAGGTGGCACCAATTGCTGATAAAATCACCGAAAACCGCCTTAGATGGTATGGCCACGTACAGCGACGTGAAAAAGAACATGTGGTAAAAATTGCGTTGAGTCTACCAGAACAGAAAAGACGTAGAGGCCGCCCGCCGCTGACCTGGTGGTCGAACATACAAAGAGACCTGAAGAAAGTCCAATTTCCCGAACCGACAACCCAAGATCGATCGATTTAGCGCAGGAAAGTGAGGAGACCCGTCTCCATATAACGGGACCACCGACGGAAGAAGAAAAAATATATCATAGAATAGAACAAGTATGATTTATCCCTCTAAAAGTATAATATTGAATTATTTACTTGGAAAAGAATATAAAACAGCTATAAACGTGAACTTTGATGCTTAGCCTACCCCGTAAGGGATATATCCCGTGATTTTATGTGTGCATGTATGTAAAAACTTGATATCCAGCTATAATATTCGATAATAAATACAAATAGTACGATAAAAAAATAAATCATATTTTTTGCTTTGCCTACCCCGTAAGGGATATAGGCGTGATTTTATGTATGTATTTATGTAAAAACTTGATATCCAGCTATAATATTCGATACTAAATACAAATAATATGATAAAAATATACATCATATTTTTTCGGTGAACGCTTTTTGTGCGAACAGTACTTTTTCGTCAGTTACGGGCGAGTCGGGGTCATGGCCGGCGAGTGTTTTTTGTTCTAATGTAAATATTTAGATTGTGAAGTAATTACTGTGATTTGGAGATAAATAACTTATGTTGTCAGTGCTAAAATATATGTAGTTTATTGTGATAGTGATTGTTTAGTGAATTGTGAAAGATAATTTAGTGAAATTTGTCAAAATCTTCAGCAGTGTGAGGTAAAATAACTAAACTATGAGAAAACCACATAAATTTATTCAAGTAAGTGTTTATTTTATAAGAATATTCTTATTTTATTTGGTAGGAAATTTTATGTAGATTACAGCGATGTATAATTTATGGTGTTAATTATAGGTTATCATCCGTAACTTTACGATTTTCAATCCCCTAGTCCAAAATTCTTGCAAATCCAGAAAAACTACGACATTTTGGTCATTAAGCATTGGCCAAAGGCTGGCGTTCGACGGGTTAACGCCCTAAAAATAATCATTGGTTACGATACAAATATCACAGGGGAATCATATTTCCCAAAGTATATAAATGGCTACTGTTCAAACTGTATTTAAATTGCTTAAAAGTAGCAGCTTCTGCCTTGTTTAGTCCCTTCCTTCTCAATCAATGCCCTGTAAAAACTTTTTACAAAAAGTATCCGCTCAAAGACACAGGGGCATTTACATGTTATTGAATTTTTATACCTTCGTTAAATCGATTCTCATTTCGGGAACTTCATTTTCAGTGACAAGCTTTGAGACTTATTTGGAAGGCAGTAGAGAAGATTTTTAGTACTACTAGTTTCTTCCATGCTGGATTGAGATCGAGAGAAAAACATAGAATGTGCTAGCTGCATTTCCTCCCTGGCATGCTGTAAAAACCAGCTAAGGGATTCGACGGTTTCATTATATTGTAATTTAGGAGATGGACTGACAGCCTGTCAATACAGAAATATACTTACGAATGTGTCTTAAATAACCCTCAAACCTTTGTCAGACGTGGCGGAACGACCTTTGTTTATGTCGTTTACGTTCTGCCTACCGCATTAGGAATAAGGCGTGATTATGATTATGGTTTGGTATATTGAAGGCGACAAAATGTCTATACCTACATCATGTTAATAAACTACGGGTTCATACTTACTTTTAGACATCCCCTCTTTCTTTCGAGTGGGTTGAAGAGTTTTGGCCGGTTGGTAGAGTCAACATTGAACCTAAGTTATAGAGTTCTGAAACAAACTGATATTTCATGGGTTTTGTAAAGGCTGGAACTTTTATAATTCAGATAATATTTTAGGTAGCAAAATACGGACCAAAAATAATAATAATAGTCCTCCCACCGATTTTCGGTGATAGTGGTCTATCTCCCAGAGATCGACCAACTGCGCAGGACTACTTTTAGTGCCCAAGACAAGTGTTTGCGCTACACACAGGTGCACTCTCTATTCCTTCAATCTTCTATTCTGATGGCACAGATTGACTGACACGACCAGAGAGAAATCAGGCGCAGGACCAACTATTTGCCCATCCGACAGCATGGATACTTTTCGGACATTTAGATGATCAGTCTGCAATGTACTAACCAAACTAAAAACAACAACACAAAGGCATTGTCCCCCGCCGGGAATCGAAAACAAGACCTCCGGGTCGAGAGCCCATGGCTCAGACCACTAGACCACGGAGATAGTTACAAAAATATGAACATAATATTAAAAATCTTCATACGAATGGACATCGCGGCCGCCAGGGTTTAATCCACGCAACTAACTGCACATTCAATTTAGATTCGTGCATAATGCATGTCCGCGGCGACTGGCGAGTCCAGGGAGCATTTGCTGTATCTAATTACGTATTATGCTTCCCCATGTAGACGGCCTGGTGGCTGGTGCGATGAATATTAGATCACAACCGATATAGAGATCTCAATTACCCCTTACACCATATATAATTGTCACCAACCCAACATCAACAAATAGAATTGTAAAATTGTAATACAGGGTGTATTACCATAATACCTTATAATAATAGTGATATAATTTATTAACGGTAGCAATTCGTGGTCGCAGAAATCACGATTAAACTAAAATAAGTTTATACCTGTCATTTTTTATCATGAGAGAAAAGGAGAGAACAGTAAAGGACGGCAATAATTTGAGTCAAGATTTAATTAAGTCCTGCCCTCTACGTATCGGTAGCCGTAGATGCGGGTTAAAAGGAACCAACTTCATCAGGAGTCGCACCAAAATTCCTCTTAAAATCAAACCTACCTATACACGGTGTAAGAAAGTACTGCCTTCCTTTAAACCAAGTAATGTTTTAGTGAAATTCACACAATCAATAGAATAAATAAAAATATTTTATTTCAAAAACAAAAACAAGTAACCCTATCTCTACTGCATGCACACTAAGGCGCGGCAGCATGGTCGGCGCACGGGCGGGCGCGGGGCGCACAGTGGGCTGAAATTAGCGTTTCATAGACATTCAATATATATTTTTTAAGTGACGCTTTTTTTGCTTGTAAACGATTGAGAATACCTACTATATGCCTTATATAATGAACTTTCAGGTTTATAATTGTAAACAGCGCACTCAGAATTTTTTTCTAAAAAATTTGTATGGAGTCGGCATCATAAATGATGATATCTCCATTATCGCACAATTGCGCGTTATATCCTCTTAGGTTATTAATAAGTGAATTATTTTGGATTTTTTGACATACTCCATGTTGAGGCCAAACTTGCGCCTTTTTTTAAAAAAATCTTTAATATATTTTTTTTTTGTTATTCTTTTTTTCATTTTAAACTAATATTAAGCTTAACATGGATGTATGTATACAGACTAGCGCCTTTAAAAAAAATCTTTTCCAAAATTACCATTTTTTTTTGTTTATGTTTTTGTTTTTAACTAATATTAAAGCTTAACATGGATTTACATAGACTGGTCATTTACGAAAATTAATTGTTGAAAATGAAATTATTTAAAAACCAATACAAACGGCTTATTATCTTTATTCTTTATATTTATATCATAGAAACATTTACACACAACGACTTAAATTTAATGAACAACTAAGTAGTGAACTAAGAAGTAAGTGGTGAACTAATAAAGTAATTATTTTGCGACTCTCAACATCCCTAATTAAGTAAAATATTTAACAATAAACTAACTATCTACTGACTTTTAAATTTATACTAGCTTTTAATTATACATTGGTAATACTTGTCAAATATTTAAATTTTAAACATCATACATAAAATGCATTTTGTGATTATTAGTTGGTGGCAGATGACCAGAAGTTGTAGAAACTCCCTTAAAACTAAATTTTAGTAGTTTTTCAATACAAATAATCGTAAAAATAAATGATCCCATTAAAATAAAAAAAAATGAATAGAAAGGTAAAAAATATATTAAAATGAATACAATATAAATATATGTTATAAAATTAAATAAAACAATAAATATATTAATTAAAAATATTGCTTATTCTGAATCACTATCTTCAGAGTCGAACTCAGAGTCAGAGTTTATTTGAGCAATATCCCTAAACTCGAATTCAGGTTTTTGAAGATTCAGCAGATCCAACGTTTCATCAAAGAAAGGTTTCTTTTTCTTTGCATCCATCGTTGGTCTTTCTGCTGATATAAGCGGATCAGACGAAAGCAGAAGGAAATTGAAAATATCTTCATTGGAATTCACTCTGCTCTTCTTACGTGAGTGATGTTCTCTGAAACTTCTGAAGTCCTTGTTCCTTGCTTCTGAAGCCTCTTCAGATAAACTTCCAATCGGTACTATTGCGTTAAAAGCGATAATTTCGGCCCCATGAAGCAGTATCGTGTGCACTGTTGCTGACATGTAGTACCAGTTGTACAATTCAACATACTTCTCAGCAGTTATGTACGCATATTCTTTAAATTTTGAAATATTGATGGGTTCACCTGAAGTTATGGCTTGCAAAATTACAGCAAATCTTCGGATCAGATCTTCATCTAGTCCAGTGATAGCCGCAGTCTTTTCAGGAAATTCAAAGAATCGTCGTGCAGTGTTGCCGTCGTTAGTTGTGCCATGACCTTGTTTTACAATATCGATTAATAGGTTGAGCTCCGTTTTGAACCTGGCTTGGATAGCTTTCTTTCTTGCATCCACTGCGGCTTTGTCACTTTCCCCTCTAGCAGACCACGTCTTAATATCTAATTTATATGCTATATGCAAGAGACATTCCATCATGTTTATGCGCGCATGTAGTGAAGAAAGTCCGAGCTCCATCAAGTCATCTTCTGTTGATTTCTTTTTAACTTCTTCCAAGTTGTTCATCTCCGTGGGCTTCGCCATACAAATGTAGCACACTGCATTTGATCTTACTTTAGGAGAAAGGTATGTTTTTATTTTAGCATCAACCATGGTGAGCATCAGCTTATGACTCACCATATTGCTATCACAATTAGGTGGTTGGAGAGCTGATATCTCAGCTTTGACTCTTTCATTTTCTACCTTCACCACTGTTTCACTTTCTTTAACAAAGGTAAACTGTACTGGACGACAATACGCTGCTGAGCACGGTTTCGGGTTCTCCCAAACTGTGATGTCTTCACATGTCATTTTCAGTGGTGATAACGAAGTCATGAAGATACTAGAGTCATCTTGTATAGAATCCATCTTCTGTTTGTATCTGCTTTGACTGGATGCTCCGTCGAAACCGTATTTTGATATTAAAATGAGTTCTTTATTTTGTATACTTTCTGGCAAAGATTTAATTATTCTATTTGCTGTCAGATCTAGCAATGCTTGCAGTGAAATTTTTGCTGAAGAATCTGTCACCGTAATTGTTTTTTTTGGTTCAGGTGGAAAGCACACATTCTTCTCTTTTTGCACGTGGTAATACGAAGGGTACAAGTGCTTAAGGCCTTCTCGAATTGCTGATTCTCGCAAAGTTATATATTGCCACTTTGATAATTTCAGAGATATCAGTAAACCAAGTGCTTTTTGGGGTGAAAACGTTTCTTTACTGGTTGGTTTTGTAATTAAATCTCGAAGATTTTCGACTGATTCTGGGTGCTTCACCATATATTCAATCACAGAAGCAATGTTGTTTTGGCCTTCATCTTTCAACTTAGAAATAGTTGCAAATACGAGCTCACTGGAATCTCTGTCCGTTGTTAGGTCTCCACTTCGCCTCTTTTTCTGCTTTGTTGCAAAATCTTCAAAAGGTTTACGATTTGAGAATTTTCTGTTCGTCATAGTTCCAATTGATGATGTAGATGGCTCCAAAAGAGAAGCAGTAGCGCTTGATGATGGCTCCGAAAGTAGCACTATAGGGCTGCCCTCATGCTGAGTAATTGATTTTATATTTTCTTTTAAGCAACTCGGCCAATCAACATCAGCCTCAAGCCAACTTTCGTAATTAGTTCGGAACCTCTCAAATTTCCGATGTGACAATTCATATCGTTTCTGTGCAGCCCTGGTGAATCTCCGGCAAAATTATTTTAAAGTCACACAATCTTCTTCAGATACACTGTTGTTTAAACGAGATAGCATGGTTTCAAACAAAAAATTGTAGTCACTTAGTTTTTTAGCGTTTTCCAGAATAACGAACAAATCCAAGTTTGTTACAAAGCTTGCCATGATGTTTGTACTTTCAATGATTGAAGATTACTAAATAATTTTCTTTCAGTACGTTCCTATTTATGGCGATCGAATTTAATGTATGTGCCCGAACAACTAATTTACTAACTACCCTCTTAATTGCTAACAAATGAGAACCCAATTACATAATAGATATTGGTACCTATTCAATAAATCAGTAGATAGTTAAAATGTCATAAACAAACAATAGTTTCCTTAATGTTGTCGGGGATTTTGAGAATAATTAGATAATTACTATTTTTAATTACAGCTAATGAGTTTTTAAGCAATTTTCACTATCTAATATTGCACACAATTAATTTTCGTAAATATCCAGTCTATGTAAATCCATGTTAAGCTTTAATATTAGTTAAAAACAAAACATAAACAAAAAAAAAATGGTAGTTTTGGAAAAGAATTTTTTTTAAAGGCGCTAGTCTGTATACATACATCCATGTTAAGCTTAATATTAGTTTAAAATGAAAAAAAAAAATAACAAAAAAAAAAAAAAACTTTGAAAGATTTTTTTTAAAAAAGGCGCAAGTTTGGCCTCAACATGGAGTATGTCAAAAAATCCAAAATAATTCACTTATTAATAACCTAAGAGGATATAACGCGCAATTGTGCGATAATGGAGATATCATCATTTATTATGCCGACTCCATACAATTTTTTTAGAAAAAAATCTGAGTGCGCTGTTTACAATTATAAACCTGAAAGTTCATTATATAAGGCATATAGTAGGTATTCTCAATCGTTTACAAGCAAAAAAAGCGTCACTTAAAAAATATATATTGAATGTCTATGAAACGCTAATTTCAGCCCACTGTGGGGCGCGGTGGCGGCGGCCTGTACCGAAAGTTGTGGTGTGCGTGAATAGGGTTGCGTAGTGTATTTCTATTTACGATTTTAATATGATTTTTGATTTAATTATTTTAATTTATTTTATTTAATGCATGTTGTTCAAGAAATTTATTACTCAAAAAAGAATTTACATTCGCTTACTTTGAGAAATACAGCTTAATTATTTATGTATTAAAATTGCAAACAACCTAACGTTAGCAGAAACAAAACTGTTCTTTAGTAGTAAGGTAGGGTTAGTAATATATTCTAGTTAGACTTAAGTGTTAAGAGGTATTACAGTACCCTCAGAATCACAAAGCATGCATGCATTGTGTTGTATATCACTAATACATTACATACATACATACATATAATCACGCCTTTATCCCTAGCGGGGTAGGCAGAGCGTAAACGACCTAAGCAAAGGTCGCGCCGCCACGTTTGACAAAGTTTTGAGGGTTATTTAAGTTCGATTTGTAGGTACATTGCTATAGTGACAGGTTGTCAGCCCATCGCCTAAATTACAATATACTGAAACCCTCAGATCCCTTAGCTGGTTTTTACAGCATGCCCGGGATGATATGCAGCTGGCACATTCTATGTTTTTCTCTCTCTCCCAGGCCAGCATGGAAGAAAACTAATACATTACGTGGTTTAAAAGAACGCAGTAGTTTTTTTACGCCCTGTATTATTAGCGGAGGGAGATTCCAACAGGGCTATGATGCGCACTGTAGACTTATCACGCGTTGCAAACTTCACTATGATTAATGCCTATCATTATCCGTTGGGAAGTGCGCAACGAAAGACATAATCTGTAGACAAAACGAAGTCCACAGTGCGCATCATACCGCTGCATTTGCTGCATCTAATTACGTATTATCTACCATGCTGGACTGGGAGCGAAAGAGTCTTCCTTGCTGGAGTGGGAGCGAAAGAAAAACATAGAATATGCCAGCTGCATTTCCTTCCAGGCATGCTGTAAAAACCAGCTAAGGGATCCGAGGGTTTCAGTATGTTGCAATTTAGGCGATGGGCAGACAACCTGTCACTACAACAATATACCTACAAATCTATCTTTAATAACCCTCAAAACTCTGTTAGATGTGGTGGATCGACCATTGTTTAGGTCGTTTACGCTCTGCCTACCCCATTCGGGATCAGGGCATTATATGGTATGTATGTAATTACGTATTATGCTTCCCCATGTCGGGCTGGTGCGATGAATATTAGATCACGGCCGCAATGCCCGTCTCGATATTGCAACCGATACGCTATCCGCACCTAATTGCTTTGCTCGTCTACAATCGCCTTAAACCAGGGGTGCTCAAAGTGGGGTACGCTAACCACAAGATCCGTAAGAATTGTTCGTTAGAGACGCGTTTTTCAGGCAGAGCCGACCTCTAAGGTAATTACGGGGCCATTTCTAAGGCCTAGTAGCTGTGGTACTAGGCGGCTGGGAAAGTCTGACACCAGGGTTCATCGGTCGTTGTTCGACGAGAGAACCCACTTGCTAAGAAGCGGAGAAGATAGGGCCCACGTTGTTTACTATATAAGGCCTAATCATCCTGATTGGAACAGGCTCGAGCTCCCTGATGAGGAAATTTATAAGCTGTGATAATGATGATGATTTATGTAACTAGTAAGTACATTGTCTATGTTTACTATTTAAATTTATAACAATAGTAACTGCACTATCCCGCATAATATTAGAAAACTACTCTTTTACCCAAAGGAGAAATTGCTACCTTAGTAATAAGGCCGCCTAATTGTACTATGTTTGTTTTGTAATGTTTGTTCTTGTACAATGTGCAATAAAGAATATTTGTATTGTATTGTACGATGACTTAAAGTGACCGAAACTTTTAAGCATTCACGAAAAGAAACCGACTTTATGTTGAGTCTAGCAAAAAAATATTCCTGAATTAATTCCACCTAAGAGCAACACGGATCCGCAAAATCCAAAATTTTGTGACATCGTTATTTCGACTTGTTTATTGTATAACAGCTGATCGTATTCTTAACAACTTTTACTCTTAATTTGCGTAAATGTATAGATTTGAAGATAAAAATATTTGAAGTTATTTGTGTATGGAGAAAAAAGTATTTTATTGTATTTCTGGCAAATCTGTGAATTGCCTGCTAATTTTCGGCTTATATATGTTAGACGACTTCGCTATGAACTACTTGGTTATGTTATGAGTTATGAATATAAAAAATAAAAAGCTAGTGCCGAAGCTTGCCTGATTGGGGGATATGAATTTTATAAAAAACTAGCTTTCCGCCCCTCGGTTTCCCCGCAGGTAAAAGAGTTTCCCTTGGGATTCAGTTCCCGCGGTAAAAAGTGATTGTCCTTGATCAGGTTATTGCCATGTATCTGTTAGTATGACTACATCTAAAAGGAATATTTTATATCTGTGTGAGTGTGATATTTTTCCATAGTAAAATTCTTATATGCTATGCACGCACAGTGAACGTGGCTTCTTCTTCTATCGAGTGGGTAGCGTGGCTTTCTAATAGTGAAAGATTTTTTCCCCCTAGGGACGGAAAATACAAAAATTGAGAAACATGTGTTCATTATTACTCGTATTTAATCATTAGCCTAAATACAAAGTTTGAAGATCATACCTTCAAATCTGATGGAATTTCCATACAAACTTCTATCCCCAATTTGACCCCTTTAGGGGGAATATTCAAAAAATATTTTTTAATAGGAGGTTAAGTTTTAGTAAAAACTTGCTCTCAAAGTTTCACTATTCTAGCTTTAGTGGTTTAGGCTCTGCGTTGATGAATCAGTCAGTTAGTAAGGGCAAACGATTTTATAGATTAAGATGAATTAATTAATATTGACTGATTTTAACTTCTTTCATTGGTGTTTGTTACTTTATTTGTATTTTAAGATTCAATTTAATATAACAAAATTTTAAAATCTGGAAAATAATAATATATATAATATATTGGAATATAATATATTTAACAAAAACTGTTTTCGAAAAATGATATCTGACATGGTGAATAGCTGTAATATAAAACCTATGAATGAAATAAAATTGAGTATGTTACAGCTAATCACCATGTTACATAATATTTATCGAAAACAGCATTTTTCTTATATATCTGTTTCATTTTTGAGATATTATATTTACAGAGATACAAGTAGGAAAGGCCCCTTGTGGGCAGGACTACTCTGCGGAGATCATGCCTAACGGATGCTCCAAAAGGATTGGATTCCGTTCCGATCCAAACAAGCTATGCTCACAAGAGCAAAAGCACTAACAATTTAAATTATTTTATCTCCAAATCTATACATTTACGCAAATTTTATGAAAAGTAGAAGTTGTTTAGAATACGATCAGCTGTTATATAAAAAAAAAACAAGTCGAAATGACAATGTTATTAAATTTTGGATTTTGGTCCACCGTGGCGGCCTTCCGTTCCGTTCCGGATAGAAGGCCGTGTTGCTGTAAGCACGCATCACATTGATTTAGGTACTTCTTACCTTCATTTGTATTTTGCAGTGATTCACAATATATGTTCTTGTCCATTTAGTTTTTTTTTTCTTTTGGGGTTTGGGTTAGTCTTCTTCTTAGCGAGTGGATTCTCGAGTCAAACGATCCGATAAACCCTGGTGTCAGAGTTTTCAAACCGCCTAGTAGCACAGCTATTAGATCTTTGACGTGGGTTTGAGTAACAAATATCGTCTGAATACTTCAACAGGGGCGCGAGGTTTGAGGAACCCTACCCTAAACGATCGTTACTGGAATGCTTCTTGTCCGAGTTTCGACTGATGTAGATCGTCAGAGCGATTTCTAAAAACAATAGGATTGCATGCTGGACTGGGAGCAAGAGAAAAACATAGAATGAGCCAGCTGCAAAAACTCCTCCTCCCGGGCACGCTGTAAAAACGAGCTAAGGGTTCCGAGGGTTTCAGTATATTTCAATTTAGCCGATGGGCTGACAACCTGTCACTAATAAAATATCTTTAGTGATGGATGGAAACAGATGGACAATATCGTGATAATTTTCTACTGATGATAACACTGAAAGGTAGAGATCCAAGTCGTTAATATTTTGAAGATGTTTTTGAGTTTTTGGGTTCAACTACTTTACTCAGAAAATTATAAAAACTAGGACGTTCTCATGCCATAAATACGGTACTAAATACGGTGTACAACTGAATAGTACTCAAATCTTTTGAAAAGCACGTCTGAGCGATTAAACACGTAATGAGCCGTTAGTTTAACATTAACAGAAAATACACCTCTCTTTTCCTTTGAAATTCCGCCAGTCGTCTTAGAAAAAAAAACTTATGCATTATTTCATTACATGCAGAACTTAATCAATACTTTTCTAAACCTTTCTAGTATCACGGCAGAACTCAGATTGGGCATTTTTGACTAGACGATACGGCGACGGCAACGGCGACGGCAACGGCAGCGACCGTGAAAGAGATAATCTATGAAAATCAATGCAACTATATGGAATGCTTTTCCACTTTCCAAAACGGTAACGGCACGGCATTGATTCCCAACGGTACCGTTGCTGACCTGCCAAACTGCAAGTGTTTTGTATCCGTACAAAGCATGCGCGTGTGTGTGCGCTCAGATTGGAACTAGGTAAACGTTATTGGGACATTGCCGTATCGTTGCCGAGCCGTCTAGTGGAAACACACCCAATCCCGAAGGCGTCGGTGCAGTGTTTCCTCATAGACGCCTCAGTGGTATGGCGGCGAACATAACTTACAATTAACCATGCCAGAGCGAAATCTTGGGTGTGGTCATCGCCTTAATCTGTCTCGTTTATTCATCAGTTTATTTGTTCAAAATCTTGTCGTTCAACGGTATAAACAGAATAAACACTTCATAATATACATAGAAGAAGTATGTAAGGATCGTAGCA
Organism: Scrobipalpa costella; assembly: GCA_949820665.1. Classification (NCBI taxonomy): domain Eukaryota; kingdom Metazoa; phylum Arthropoda; class Insecta; order Lepidoptera; family Gelechiidae; genus Scrobipalpa; species Scrobipalpa costella. The sequence goes on from OX463298.1 coordinate 10,804,849, forward strand.
AGTGGAAAGATGTGGTCTCTGCCTACCCCTCCGGGAAAGAGGCGTGATTATATGTATGTATGTATGTATAATATTTTAAAAATATTAGACTCCTCACATCAAAATTCATTATTTTCTCATGTTACCGCAGCTCCTTCTTCTTTTTCTTAGCGAGTGGATTCTCGACTGGAACAACAACCTCAAGAACCCTGGTGTCGGAGTTTTCAAAACCACCTAGTAGCACAGCTAATAGGCCTCTGACATGGTTTGTGTAACGATCACTATCAAACAGCGACCAGGACCGACGGCTAAACGTGCCCTCCGAAGCACGGAATCCTTTTACTTTTCGAACAATCAGGTGATTCAGCCTGCAATGTCCTAACCAAACTGGGGAAAACCTTACAAAGTGGTAAATTTAAAATATCAGCTCTGCGAACACCCCCTGGGAATCGAACCCAGGACCGTAACACAGGATCGTAAGCCCATAGCTCTGACCACTAGACTACGGAGGCAGCATCCTGTTACCGCTGCGATATAATAAGCAACCACATCAAATTATTTCACTAAAGAAATTAACTGCTGATTAGAACAATAAATTAAATGAAAATACTCCAACAAACAAGACAGGTGCTACGTGACGCACTAACCCCTCATAGCCCAGTCTTCTCACACCGCGAGTTCGCAGTATTTCCTCATAGACGTCTTTTGAGAAGCTGGCGGCGATCATAACTCACAGTTAACCATGCCCGGGTGTAATCTCGGGTGTGGACGCCGCCTTAATCCGGCTCGTTCGTTTCACGGTTTACCGCGTAATTTTTAGCGTAGTTTACCACACAGGTAAGCGGAAGATATTAGAAAACATAATAAAGCCTTAGTTCTATCGCCATAACGCAAGAAAATGTTTAGTACTGTAGCCAAACATGTTTTCAAACAGTCCGTTATATGTAAAAAAAAAAACACCAAGAAAATAAACCCCTTTCAAAATAACCTAAAAAGCCCAACTTTTCTTCTCTGCGCTTTTTTCTTCTTTCACACGATCATTCAATGCTTTTATGCTTCTCGAATACGCTCATGGAGTAGAGTGTTTAATTTTGTTCAGAGCGAGACAAGAGCAAAACAGTATTGAGGACGTGCCTTGAGCCTGGGGACAATAACGAGTGCGACATTTGATTTCCCTGCACCTCGTTAGTGCAGTTTAATGCGCCGCCTGCAGCGATGCTCGCTTCAAGGAGATACGCAGCTTCTGATCCTGTCTGGGCACCTTGATTTTCTGTCAGGTGCAGGAGAAAATTTGATGTAATTTTTCTGGGTTACTTTTTTGGATGAAGCATGCCGGATTAAAAAGTTAATTAGAACTTTAAGTTGACACTTTTAGTAAAAGTGTAGAAAATATATCCTGGTGTATTTTCGAAGGATCCTGTAGGATATGAAGTCAGACGCTACGTATCTGCCTTTATTATGCTAACGGGCGCGCGTTGTAATATTTTGAGTACGTCACCGGTGGTGACACGCTGCATATTTAAACAAAGCGTCTCGTCGCGGATCCGCGCGAAATTGTTGCACCATTAAGCGTCACTTCAGATAAAAGTGTTCCGTCAGTTCCGTCGTTACGTCCCTCGCACCCCCACTTACCTCCTTCCTCTCTACATTATGTTCGCTGACAAAAGCTACAAAAATTCAATCGACAGCATCCTGTTTATAAAGAGCTATCTGTTCCAACATCCGAAGCGTATCATTTCCATATCTTCGACAAAGTTCCGAACAAAGTTACCGCAACCACCTAACAAACCCAAGAGGCGTAAGAATCCATTTGTTACAAACTTTCACCCCTCTTCGAAAGTGAAGTCATCATTGGGAAAAAATCGGACCGGGATGTGTTCGGCGCCGGCGGATGTTTTTGACAGTCGAGACACATCGCGACCTGAACGATTTACATATTACGTGACACTTTTGCAAAGCTCGCCATTGACTCCGACTTGATAGACTGAGACATCGGTACGATATTGTTTTTCGAATGTAGCCCTCCATTCCGAGAACCCTTCAAGGGTGAACTGTTTTTTTATTGCTCCTACTGAAAATTCTATGAGAGGTCGTGAACTTTTCCGAAGTTTACCCTGAAGAAATATCAGGAGTTCATGTCTATGAATACGTAACAATGAAGAAGGTATATTTGTAGGTGTTGAAAATGTTTTAATTTCGTATCGTAACACGATTTCACGTTGCTTATTAAATTACCGAGTGACACGTGGCGCTTGACGGCAGGCAACAGATTAAATTATTTACATAAAACGTCTTTGATATTACGGATTTACACTCTCGAAAATTACTCCTCATGCTCGTGTCATACAAACAACATTACTCCAACGCTCCTATTAGCTAAAACCTTTGATGAGTCGAGGATATTCGCTACAGAAGAGCAAAGGTTAAATTCTCCAGATAATATTATCCATTAATTTTGTAATTGAATATCTATGTAGTGTATGGATTTGGCACTTGTTAATGGAATTCAGGTTACGTACAAAATTCAGTAACAAAATTATTTTTAAATGGCTCTTTTAGGTACTTCCACAGGTACTAAGGTAGAAAATTTCTGTAAAATATTTGAATTAATGCTGTCAAAGCTCATCAAGGAATGTCTGGCAAGCTCCGAGACGTGTAATCACAGATGTACGAGAAGTGACAAAGTTTACCAAAAACCACAACTCAGCTAAATCTTACAAGCAAACGCTAAACGAGAAACATTTCCTCCAACACAGAATCCTATTTAAACTTCCAAGAGAATTTACCTATAAAGCTGGTGTATTACGAGGAACTCTCGAATGCATTTCAACTGCATTTGATTAAAACTTGTAAATATTAAGCAAAACTCTAGCCAATTAGGCAGCGGCTGTATTCCGCGGAACTTTCTCGAGTACGCGCTTGTTCCGCAAATAACATCGAGGGCGTATTGGCCTTTCATTAATAAAAACAGGTTTCAAATAAGTATTTAAACAGATTATTTCATAGGGAATCTTGCTCATAATATTACTGCATAAAACCACACACACACCTGTCTTGTGTCCATACAAGTTCGGTAGTCAGAGTGTGAATTACTATAAAGTTAGCTAACGAAAGACACATGTTTTGTTAGGGTCATCCCATCACATGTCAGCCCATCAACCAAATTGCGATACACCGAAACGTACCTTTACCCACTGGCTTTTCAAAGCGGAGGAAAGTAAATAAAAGCCCGTGTAACAAATAACACACACCGGCAAAAAGTTTCCCATTTCGCCCACTGATAGTGCAACAGGAACGGGATTGATGGGTTCAATGTTTTAAAACGTCCAACAATGTGTATTACCCTGCCAATTTAGGTTGTGACGTGATGCGAGTCCAGGTAGACAGATGGCGCGGTCATTTGTTGTCTGGTGATCTGGTGTCGGATGCAACAGAGTTTCCATGTGTAATTAAGCTGGTTGAGTTTTTTAAGATTTCTGCAGACAATTAGGCATCCTGATTAATCATGTCACGAGAACTTATCTGTAGGACGTGTATTATGCTTCCAATTTAGGTTGTGACGTGATGCGGATCCAGGTGGACAGATGAAGCGGTCATTTGTTGTCTGGTGAACTGGTGTCAGATGAAACAGTGTCCATGTGTAATAGAGCTGGTAGAGCAATTTTTTGGGTTCTGTAAATTCCATTTACTGTAACGAAATCCTAAAATAATACGGGTAGTAATACAAGTTGCAAAAATAAATTCAAAATTAAGCTTTTTCTAAATATGAAATGTACTGTTTGAATAACTAATTTGTTGACCACATTTGTGCGAATAAAAAAAAGAAACCAGTGACTGAAAAACTAAAAGCTGCGTTTAAATAATACGTAACTTACTGTCGGAAATCTTTTCCTGCGGACTAATTTCTATTTCACCGAAAATATGACACTCCATTTTATAAATTTTTCACATGATCAAAAAACTGAAAGTTGCGAGCAATTATTTCGTAACTTACTGACCATTTTACCCCCTCCACTTCCGCGGCTCGGTCGCTCACTTCTTTCGCTCCAAAGGATCACCTTTCTAACCTAACCTACAGACTCGGATCTACGTATGGTAGGATGTTTTTTTTTATTGCGTGGGACTGCGCCCCCGGATCCCCCCTGAGACCCCGTTTCGTAGTTTGCGACTGTTATTATACAAATATTTTTTCGGATTTTCATTAACATTTAGAGTGAAAATATATATTTTATAACCCGAAATAGAAATTAAGTAAGTAAGAATACAATTATTGTAGCAGCACATGTGCAGCTGGAAGTTCAGTATTTCAGTCACAAGTTTAGAATATTCGTTGTCTTATCTCTGTATGTTTGTTATTTGTCTGTACGTTTTGTGTTTATTTTCTAGTAATTCATTTAAACGCAGCTTAGTTAGAATTACAGACACATTTCGCTGGAGATTCATTTGTTGTTCGGAACCTTTATTATTATCCAAATAATACTCATACGCTCATTTGATGACACAGCGTAGCGCCTGATAATATGAAACTGATACGTGATGTGATGACTTTATGAAACTTGCTATTCGAGGTTGATTAAGTTCAAACACATTTCATCAAAACCTAGAGATTTTTAGTAAATAAAACACGAATGAAACGTGTTTTTTTATAACAATGTTTTGCACATTTCTCAGTTTTCACTTTAAAAAATATCTTTAAAATTCCAATTTAGATTCAAATAGGTCCCACTGTTCTCCAAAAACTGCAGTGCAGAGAAAGGTAAAAAGTAAATTTCAGTACAAAAAGTGAAGCTCTCTTGTTTTGTGCTGCTCAGGGGGACCTCCCGGGGGCGCCACATAATTCGAGAGCTTAACAAACGGCCGGGATAACACATGGCCACCACTGGAATATCTTCAGCTAGAACTAACCAGATACAAAGGTAAGTACACGCTACATGGATGGATAAAATTTATATTCAAAGGTTTGTTTTGGTAGCAAATTGTGGGCGAAATTTCCAGAACTCATACGCATTGGGCTCAACTTATGCCTTCTAGCATATTATGTTTTTCCTTTTTTCAGGAGATGTCTGAACAACTCTTTTTAATTGAAATACATACATACATAAAATCACGCCTTTATCCCTTAATTGAAATATGTTACCAAACGATGTTCCAGCTACTGGCACTCAAGTAAGTTAGTATGGCTATAACATTTTTGGAGCGAAGTAGAAAGCTAGTTACAAAATAAATATTGCTCTACCAAAAGCTACTTCATTCATAACGTCAGAAAGTAAAAACAAAATACAAACCAGATAAGTTTTATTTCCAGTTCTATTTCAATAAAATTAGGCTCGTTTCATATCATTTTATTTCTATCCTAGGGTTTCGCGTTCTCAAAAATAATTCCGAATCGGTGAAGAAGCCGTTTCGGGGCATCTAATTAAATTTCAATGCTACAAAATCTTTAATTTCAATAGTCAAAATGTATATATTTCTACTAGCTATGTCTTCGCTTGTCTAGGTCAAGATGAGTTTAATTTCCAATTTACATTTCAATTAAGCTTGTTTCACAATATAATTTTATTTCTATCCTAGTAGCGTTCTCCAAAATAATTCCAAACCGGTGAAGGAGCAGTTTCGGGGCATCTAATTTAGTGCCTGCGATCAGAAGAGCTCGCTACTCGCTTTGACTGTGCGTTAAATTTGCAACAATCCGAAATCAGGCGGAAAACTATCCAAGTTGCAGAATAAGCGGCAAGTTTCGGCGCCAAAACAGACGAGGAGAGGAGATGACTTCGCTACGACTTGCTAGTCGGTCTGTCTATTGCAATGCTACGAACTCTCTAATTTCAATAGTCAATTATCTATATTATATTAATACTATAGTTCGTTCTTGTAACGTTGCGTTATCGATACCAACGTGTTTAGCGGCCTGTAAACATAATTTTCTTTGCAACATAGAACAGAGGTCATTTTGGAACTGCATTATTTGCACTCTACACATACGCTTAGCGGTTTTCTATCTTTAAATTTGTGAGGAATAAGCAGTTTATTAAGTTGGTATCAATAACTCAACTTTAAATAAACGAACCTTAGGTATTTTTTTGCTAGACTTGGTCGAGATTATTTTTCAATTACTGTATTGAAATATAATAATAAGCAATCCTTTTAATTGGTTCAGTCAGCGACCTTACTTACGGGAATGGCCTTTTCTTCATACGTAAAGTCACGCATTTATGATCCCTCACGTAGGAGGCAGAGCGTAAAACGCCTCGTAAAAGGCACCTTCACCACGTCTGACAAAAACTGAAGAAAACTTTAGATTGTAATGTGTATCGCTGTAACTGTAGTGGCAGGTTGTCAGACCATCGCATAAATTACAGTACAGTGTAAGCCTCGAATCCCTTTTGCTGACTTCTACAGCATTCCTGGGAAGAACGGCGGCTGGAACATTCTATGATTTTCAACCCCAATCCAGCATGGAATAATGTTCTTTTGTGATAGTGCAGTTAAAAAGAAAGTTTATTCAAAGTTCAATTTTTTATGCCAAAATCCTATGAAATAAAAAGCTGTTGCTCTAAAATTTAATGTAGCTTTGCCATAAATATTTGAAGGGATTAAATAGGAATGATTGTGTCTGGCTGATGTTCAGTTTGAAATGGAAGGAGGCTATTACCGTGTCAAGGGTAGGCGAAGCAGGCGACAGCGCGGTTTACGCCGCGGTCTGTGGGCAGGTGGGTAGGGTGGGGGCAAATAGAATAGTTAAATAAAATAAAAAAATCCTTGTAAATCAGGTATATTAAATTTAATTTATAATTATTGTACATAAATCATACATAAATCACGCCTTTATCCCTTACGGGGTAGGCAGAGCGTTTAACGCCTCGTAAAAAGCGCTTTCGCCACGTCTGACAAAAATTGAGGGCAATTTTCGATTGTAATATGTATTGCTATAGTGACAGGTTGTCAGCCCATCGCCTAAATTACAATACACTGTAACCCTCGAGTCCCTTTTGCTGACTTCAACAGCATGCCCGGGAGGAAGGGCAGCTGGAACATTCTATGTTTTTCTATCTCTCCCAGTCCAGCATGTAAGTAGTTATTGTAGCTTTGAAATATTATTTCAAGGGATAAAATAAGAATGATAGTGTGTCTGGCTTGCGTTATTCAGTTTAAAATGGAAGGGGGCTATACTAAAGTGTCAAGGCTAGGCGACGCAGGCGACAGCGCGGTATACGCCGTGGTCGGTACCCACCTGGTAGGGTGGAGGGAAATAGAATAGATTTTTTTTACAAAGCAATCTTTGTAAATTATATTATGTTCAATTTATAATTATTGTAGCTTCGCAATATTATTTCAAGAGATCAAAGGTTTTTTATTTTAATAAATAACAAACTAATAGTATTCTAAATAAAACAATGCTAAATAAACAAGAAATTATAATAAATAGAATATTTCATCCAGCGCGCCGCACCGAGACAATAGAATAGAATAGAAAACATTATTATTCATGACGTCACAAACACAACACAGTAAATACATTTTTAAACAAAAACAGAACAAACGAAAGTGAAATAAAATAATGATAAAAAGAATAACTATTATCTAATCTGTGATAAAGGTACCTAAAAATAAACAGTTAATGCTACCGGAATGTGCGTGTCGCGACGTCACAATAAAAGGACCCACTCAGCTTATGCCGCGATCTTGTGAGACCGCGACGCTGGTATTCTATGAGCCATTTTAAAGTTAAATGACGCTATATTAATATATAAATAAAGTCAATAGCGATTAAATAGGCATGATAGTGTGTCTGGCTTTTGTTATTCAGTTTGCAATGGAAGGGGCTATTACCGTGTCAAGGGTAGGCGACGCAGGCGACAGCGCGGTTTACGCCGCGGTCTGTGGGCAGGTGGGTAGGTTGGGGGTAGAATAGTTAAAGACACAGCCAACACGTTTAGATTATTATTATTTTGCTTGTTCTTAATAGGTTAATAGATAGTACTTTTTGCTGTTCGTGGATTTTATATAGACTCTATCTGCACTAAGAATCGTAGGGTCAATTTAATCCAAGCCCAACAGTACCATTTTTAGGTAAAACTTTGATTAATTCGCAAATTTTCCAGGAATGGTAATTACTATTATTATTATTTTGAGGACAGGCAGCATATATATGCTGACAGGTACTATCAGTGTTGGATTTATGTTTTTCGGTTATCACTATTATTATAAAATCTATTGTTCATAAATATTCTTATTATGCACAGTACACACACACAGTTTTAACTATTAATTTTGTTTAATATAGTTTAATGTTTGGAAACTCGTCGAATTTCCATCGGGATTTTAAATATTTTTATATGTACACAGACAGTGCTAGTAATTATAAATTTTCTAATGCATGCTATTTGATTATATTTCTTTTACAGTGTTAATCAAATATTATTTTAGCGTTTGTGTCATCCTCCTTACCAACTTGTCCAGCTTACCCTTTCGCCGTGCAGGGACAGGTGTCTCGCCGTCGCCGCAATAAATAGATGTTTACCAGGACGCGGGCTGCGGTCCCGCCTGGTCCCGCCATGTCCCGCCTCACCGCGGGAAGGTGTCTCCAATTTGTCCCGGAATGAGATTGTCGCCGCTTCCAGTATTAGGTAAGTGGCTTTTACATTTCACTTTGCCCCAGCCTCCTCTGATTTAGGTCGCGTGGACAAATGGGACTGGACGTGAGAGAACCAGGTGTTTTAAGCTATGACTTTAAAATGTTATGAAATGGAAGTTTGTTACAGCAAGGCAACTCTATTTTAAGCATATAACTACTTATTGTGATGATTAAGATCGGTTAAGTTTAAATGCTTAACCTTTTAATGGGAGCGAGAGAAAAACATAGAATGTGCCAGCTGCATTTCCATGCTGTAAAAACCAGCTATGGGATCCGAGGGTTTCAGTGTATTGCAATTTAGGCGATGGGCTGACAACATGTCACTACAGCAATATACCCACATATCTATGTTAAATAAAAATCAAAACTTTGTCTTACGTGGCGGAACGACCTATGTTTAGGTCGATTACGCTCTGCCTACCCCATTAGGGATAAAGGCGTGATTATATGTATGTATGTATGTTTAAAAGTACATCATCCATATTTTATGCACAGTAAAAACTTCAAAGAGTAGAATTTGATATGTCATGGTCATGGTCGTTGACCTCTGTCACTAATTAGATACTTATACGCACGTCCACAGTGCTGATAAGTTTATTTTGTTTAAATTTATCATTTCATGTATTAAACATTCTAGATTGTTCGTACAAAGGTATAATTACTGGTAAAATGACAACTAAACAAACTTTGTCGAAAAACTTTGACAATGCTATCGATTCGTTAGAGCGCACAACTTAACTAAATGGTGACCAAAATTAATGGCGTCCCTTTCTGTTCACTCATGACGGAAAATGACAGGTATAGACTAAATTATTAAAATTTAATATTTTTAATACATGTTCAATTCATATGCTTACTTTACTAACAATATTCGTATGATGTTTACCTACTACCTACCTTTGAGGAAAATATTTTAAGTAAACATACCTACCTACTCACATCTTATACCTTCTCAATGATCTTTTATTCTATTTTTTATTATTTTAGACTGTACAGTCTTATTTTAAAAACATTAATTATCACTATGTACGTCAAAACATTTTACTCGAAATTTCCATTTTACTGGTTCTTTTAACCAATCTTTATTTGTAGCCTTTTTTTTTCCTCGAAATCAATAGTTCCCAGAAATAAACCCGAAGCTAATCGTAATAATAGATTTTAATTGCTCAAACTACGTCACCATATAATCGACTCATCGCGAATGCTATAGCATAAGGCAACTAACCTGAGAACTGGTTTCTTAATGATCACGTTTGCGAATAATATTTATGTATACTTAGTCAGTTATTTGGACGCATATACACGGATGTGTGCTGCTCAGGCATTTGTTTAAGTAAACAAATATTTTGTGACATCCAAGATGGTGCTTAAGTTAGGTGTAATATTTTGTGTTTGCTTGGTAATTGTTTCCAGCGGGCCACAACATTTGAGAAGTAAGTTTGTCAAATCATCATTATTGTATTGTTCATTCATACATCAATGCTACGTCTTTAGCAATATCATGCAACAAACAGGATGTAACAACATGTTTACCTAAAGAGGTCTTGCCTCTTACTAATTTCTTTTTATTTCTTTTAAGCTCTTCACTTTTAATTCGTTGTGCTTAACATTCGCTGTCTATTCTCCGTATTGACATTTTCTTTACTTACTTAAATACGGTTTAATGGTGTTGTGTTTAATCTAAGATAATTAAGTAAGTATCTTTTTTAATTACTTACAATACGAACAAAAATAAACTATTTTAATATTAAAATATAAATATTACTTTTACGTTGCTGTATAAAAATATCACAAAGAAGATATCACAGGTATCTTAACCTAGTTTAGGCATTACTCATGAATAAAATAAAATAAAATCAGCGCTCCACAAAAATGATCAAATATAAATTGTAGTATATTACTGTGTATGAACAAATTTATGTGGAATGTTTTTTTTTTATTGCGATACTTACGCATACACTTGTTGTTAGTCGGCAGTTTAGTATCTTTCTACACTCAGTGGATTCATATTTCATTTGTGCTTTTCCATTTCTTCTGCTTCCTATTTATTGATGAAAAAAAACCATAAGTCGTAGGTACATCATAATAAATTATTATTCACTACTCGTAAATTTAATTACCAAACACATAATCTAAACAGTCCTTTTTCATTGTTACCAGAAAAGCGGTCGCCGCAGGACGATTGGTTTTACCTGCCTAACCAGAATCAATACTCGGACTACACTAGACGCAGTCAATTTCAAAATTATCAAAATCAAGCACCCCAACAAAATCCACAACAACTGTATAAAGTTTCTATAGTTTCTGTTAATCTCGATAAAAATAAAGAGATTATATCCCACAATGTATCTGAATATCAATTGGACTTAAAATCTGGGAATGCAGTCCCGATACCTTCTCAAAACAGACAAAATTCTCAGCAATCTACACTAAATAACATGCATTATAATATAGCACCAGAACGTTTTTCTAATAATGCACCACCACAATATATTGAAATTGTAAAGGAACCTCCCGGTAATAGTAGATTATTCCAACAAGATAGATATTTACTACAATCATCTCCTGACAAAACTCTTGAGTCAGACAGAAGATACTCGAGTTCAAACTACGACAGAGAACCTTCATCACACAACCAAGAACCCAATCTGCTAAGTCGACCACCTTCTACTCAGTCAAATGCCAGAAGACCTACTCCAAATGACCAAGGATCATATCAAAATGATAAAATATCCCGTTTTCCTTCCAAAGATGGCGGTCAACAACAATATTACTCGACATCGTCTTCAAACAGAGACCTCTCATACGATTCAAGCGACGAACGAACTCCAACTACAGACTCGTCTTATAATAACAAAAAAACAACTGAGAGCAACAATAACAACACACCGGCTATTGATCAATCAGCGATAGAAGCTATATTTGGCAAAAATCCTCAACCAAATTCTCAGTCTCAAAAGCTGATTAATAACGGTCGAGGGGTACCATTAGTAAATGATCAAAACATCAACTCTAACAAAAAACAACAATCTACTAGACCACCATTGCATCGATTCCAGGCTGTAGCTGTTACTCCAGAAAGTTAAATATGTATTATTTTAAGTTATTGATATAAACGAAATATTTTAATAAAAATGTATTACAAAAATATTTTTTTAAATAAAATATTTATGACGTTAAATCGAGGTTTTGTTCTAAAATTATTGTCACAACATAAAAAAGATGTGGATTGAATATACTCAAAATAAAATTAAATCCTACCAAAATAATACAAGTACAAGTCATAATTTAACACATATTTGTAATACCAAGATCTCTTACGTTTTCAGATAAACGTGGCCCACCTGCCAATAGAGGTCCTCCAAGTAATCGTGGACCTCCTGCTAACAGAGGCCCACCCAATAACCGTGGACCCCCTGGTAACAGAGGTCCGCCAAATAATCGCGGACCTCCAGATAATAGAGGTCCACCTGACAACAGGGGGCCTCCAAGCAACAGGTACCCACAAGGCAGTAGCGAACAGCAAGACAATTCACAACCCCAAGATAACTGGAATCAGTCAGGCCAGACACCAGAAAACTACGAGCTTCAGTATAATCCCCCCCTTGACAACAACAGAACAAGCAATAACAGAGTGCCTTCTCCAAGCGAAAAACCATCACTTATTAATAATTTAAATAATCACAATGGACAGCAAAACTTTCACGAACCACAAGATCCCATAAATACATTACAAAATAGTGGGAACAGTAACAGCGTTACACATTCACGACCAAATCAGCATTATTTTCAAGTTATACCAGTTACTCCAGAAAATTAATTGTAAATGTGCCATAATATTTTATTGCACCTATGTTACTCTTAAATAATTCATATTTAATGTCTAAAATGTGAGAAATACAAATCAAAAACAACTACTAGATCTGGATTTAAACCTACGATCTATACATGTTCCTTATCACATGTTGTGTGTTCAAACACTTTTTATTTACAATAACATACAAATTAAATATACAATAAAATGAAAACTTAACAAACCTTATAAATAAAATATGGTATCGAGTGCGTCTCCTCGAGGTGGCATGGTGCCAAGCAGGCAAGCAGCGTTACCGCGGTGTATCGCGAGACCTAGTCTCTGCGCTAGGAAGCTGCCTGCTCGGCGATCACCGAAAACTTCCATGAGACGCGCCGATAATTCCTTAATGAGTTTTTTGGCCTCGGGACACCAGGGTCCTATTGTCTCAAACCCTACCGGCACGAACAACGATACCCTGAGGAGGTCCTGATATTTCCAGGTCTTTTTCATTTTCATTACTTCCATGCTGGCCTTGGAGTGAGAGAAAAACATAGAATGTGCCAGCTGCATTTCCTCCCGAGCATGCTGTAAAAACCAGCTACGGGATCTGAAGGTTTTTAGTATATTGTAATTTAGGCGATGGGCTGACAACCTATCACTACAGCAATATAGACAATATAGACATAAAAACCCTTAAAACTTTGTCAGACGTGGCGAAACGACCTTTGTTTAAATCGTTTACGCTCTGCCTACCCCATAAGGGATAAAGGCGTGATTATTGTATGTATGTTTTAATTTCCGCTCCCGCAGCGGCCGACCCTGCACTACCAGCAGTCGCATGGAAATGCGTTGGCGCCAGAGTGTCCACGCAGGTCACATCCCACGCGAAGAATTTACCTTCTTTCCATGCCACATATGTAACACCGTCAGGCCTCTTGCCATCAGAGCGAATGACTCCGTGTGGTTCTAACGTAGCCGGAACGTTCGCCGAGGCAAGGGCCCGTCAAAGAACATCATTTAAGGTGGCGTGGCGGGGAATGTGACCTGCATTTCTCCTACATGACAGTCCGTGGTGTACGGAGATACGGCTGGAGAGTCTTTACACCAAGTCTCAAGCCAACGATTAGAGAAAGGCTGGTATTATCAAGCAATGTGCCGATTGATGTTGATGGCAAGGCATTGAGCCAGTGTCCTGATTCACTCTCAAAGATAGCTAAGAGCCGAGCTTGGTCGAGTGTTCAATAAATCCTGTTGGACTTTCCGGCATAGCGGCTCGTCCCAACGTTTCTAAAAAGCTGGAACAGAGGGAATATCTTGGTCGGGACACAAGTGAAGCCACCTCTCTTTCACAGTGAGCATACTTCCGAAGACCCTAGGGCTGGAGTCGTGATTTTAATGAAAAGTTCTTGGCAACTGAACGCTGAAGAAAGAAAGGCAGGCAGCGATACCTCCGACGCATTCCTTATGCCTAATCCCTCCAATTGCACAGGAAGATAAGCTTGAGCTCAAGCTTTACCGGTAAGGTGGACGTTCAATATTTTGGAAAGTATGTCAGAAACACACTCATCCACACCACGCAGTAAGGACTTAAATCTCTATAAATGTGCACATCGCAAAAAGTACGTAAATTTAGGTAAAAAAAACAGGCAGAATTTAATCAAAATTAGTGTCATATGGGCATTAATCTGGCACAACCGTCTTTCTCCGTCTACTGATGCATGAAGCTTGGGATTGATTCGTCAAGCAATGGTGCTCCAAATTCTTGAATTTGGAGCGATTCGCTTCCGGCCATTTGTATCCCTGGAGCAACGGCTTCGAAATTATCCCTAATTAACCGCCCCTCAACAGAACTTATAGACTGCGGGATGTAAAGCTCGCATTTTAAAGAATTCAGTTCTAGGCCAATTGTTGCGAATTTATCCTTTAGTGAACCTAAGCCTGCGAGAACAGTATCCGCTTCACCGCCCAGAGTCCCGTCGTCTAGGTACCACACGTTAAAGCTTGGAGCGAAGAGTGGTGATGTAGGGGTGAATGTCTAAGCTAAATATCGCAGGGCCTAACGGATCCCCTGCTGACATCCAACACTAAATTTCAAAAGATGGGTTTGGTAAGTAAGGTTATATGGACTGTTGTGCATGTTCTTTAACTTGCGTGAAAAGCGAACCTCGATCGATGGTTTTAAAAGCGTTGCGAAGATCCACCTTCAACAGAACTTTATCGGGGCAGTTAAGTAAAAATGTCCGGGTGGCATGCACTGCAGCTTCACATCCCCCCTGTGAGCCAAATCCTACTTAAACAGGCTGGAAAAGCTTTGCTAAAGAAGGTGCAACCGATCTACAAGCAATTTTGGATGCAATGCGTCTTAAAGTGGACCCCATCGCGATAGGCCGGATGCCGCCATCTTTCTTGAACAAAGCACAGAGGCTGGCACCGTATAATATTTCAGTGATGCTCTCATTAAGCTTGCCTGAAATAAGCATAACATAACGTAAGCTTAGTGTCGCTTATTGAGCATAAACTCAATAAGAAAGAGTCAGCTTGATAGTAAGGCTGTGCCAATATCCCCCGCAGATACACACACCAAATCTTTTAGATGTTGAGGAGTCAGACCGTCATTACCTCCACCAGCTTCGATTTTGAAAGACATAATGGCTAATAGTATGCTCTCTGGTAAAACCTGGGGCGTTGTCATGCCGGTTGGCTGGTCTGGTAATATAGTGAGTCTGGAGGACGCTGAATGTTTGGCTATGAGAGCTTGAAGAGTATGACTGTTATTGGGTGCTACCGCGTCAGTAGAGAAAAGCAATTGACTGGCTCCTCTCAAATCACCCTTTCTAATTTTAGTCTCAACCATCTTGAAAATATTGCGCGCATTGTTCACCCGAGGGTGCTGAATTCTATTTAGCTATGGAGCGGAGGCAGCTGTCGCATTGGTGCAGCTGTTTTTAATCCTTTGTGTCAACGATCTTCTTCTTCTTATCGTGTCGATGGAACACGTAACTATCACAAAGTGGCGGCCCAGAACGTTGCTGTGATTATCGTCGCGAGCATGAAGTATACGTTAGGTAAACGTGAACAGTTTCTCCCAACTGTTAGTTGAGTTTGTGTCAACGCTACCATAGCGAGCACCCCGGCGGACGCGCTTTACCACCAGAGTAGACTGACGAAGATCGACAAGCTCTTTCCAAATTGGTAAGTCTTCGACATTGGAGGAAGATGGCGGCTGAGGAGCCGTATTATTAGTAAATGGAGGCAAAAGGGAAATATGCGGAAGGTGCTGCTGTTTACCTACAAGGAAAGCCTCTGGACGAAGTAGGTACCTTCCGGTACCTTGAGAGTTTAGTGCGTAGTGATAATCGTCTCCAGTCAGAAATTTCTGCTCGGATCGCTAAAGCTGCTGCAGCTTACGGTGGACTAAGCCGACGGGTGTGAAAGTCACACGATCAGAAACTCCATACAAAGCTCGCTGTCTTTAGAGCGATAATTCTACCTTTATTGCTGTATTCCATCCATGTCCGATGGGGAGGTTGTACGTCGAACCAAACATACCCGAATGGAGTGTCTTCTAATGAAAGGTCAGCTTCGCTGGTGTGGACACCTTGTCCGCATGGAGTCTACCGGGCTGCCAAAACAAATATTTTACTCTGAGCTTAGCTCAAGTAAACGCAAACCTGGCGGACAGTATCTGCGGTAAAGGGATGTTCTGAAACGCCACCTAACTGCTGTCGACACTTCAAGCGAATCGTGGAAAGAGCTTGCTACTCAGAAGACGGAATGGCGAAGTACAATCAAATCGAGTTTAGAAAATTTTGAACGCTTCCGAATGACAGTGGTGGCTAAAAACCAACCTACGATCTTGGAATGCCGTTCTATAGGTTCTACTGAATTAATTGAACTACAGCGGTTCTAAGCTAACCAAACTACTGTTATTTCTTAAAATGGACGTTAGCGATACGGCTTAGTAGAATGTAAGAACGGTTTTCCAAATTGGCAGGTTCAAATCCTGCCCGAACCAAGTTTTAAATTTTATTTTTTTATAGTTTTATAGCATACAGGAAGAAATAATAATTCTGAATGTCATAATCATCAAGATAGTTTATTACATTAACATACTCTATAAATGTCACCTTTAATTTAATGTAGATAATACAAATGCAATATTTAATTGATATGTGTTTTATGGTTATATAATTTTTTGAACTAATATTTAAAATAGGAATAATATAAATATTAAAATTATTGTTAATAACATTTAGTACAATATGAAAGAAAGAAAACATTAAATTCGTTTCGGGCTGGGCTCGAACCTGCGTCTCTGGAACGCCGGTCCATCGCTACCACTAAGCTACGGAAACGGTAGTGGTTTCGGTAGCTTAGTGGTAGAGCAATTGACAGGCATTCCAGGAACATGGGTTTGAGCCTTGCCCGAAACAAAATTATTATTTTCTTTCTTTCTTATTATATGAAATAAAATAGCATTGTGAGTGCTAAAAATCCTCAAAAAACATTTAGTACTTTAAAATAGTGATTTAATCAAATAAAATGTATTTACAACTTTGTACTATTTCTAGTTTGAATTTAAAAATACGTTTAAATTTAAAATAACTCGTACGTTTGTATTCTTTAGCACACACGGTAGTAATAAAACTGTCCCGTCCTTCTTGTGGCTCGGTACTAATTGGTTTTGATTATGTAGTTGATGTTACGGCATCAACAACATTTGCTGTAGTAGTGCTGCTCTTAGGAGATGTGGTAACTTCCTCATCTGTTTTCGACGTTGTGGTTTTTGGTGCATTCATAATTGACTTAGAAGTCGTATGACACTATTTCTAGTAGCTCATTTTCTTGAATAGATTTTTCTGATACGACTGTAGTACATACATTTCTCACATCTTTTCCCACTTATTCTATCGTTTCTTTGCCTTTTTCTAGATTTTTTTCTAATACAACCACAGTTAATGCTTTCTTATTTTAGTGTCACAAATAAACATAAAATAACACAAATTGAACTTCATCTTTAACAGAGGAATAAATTTCTACAAAATTCTGGGTACATTTTCAATTGTTATAATACTCGTATAGCTGTTGATACCCCTTGACCTCTGAAATTATCAATGAAATCCAAATAACTATATTCCATGAACTGGAGATACCTATTGTTATTGTCTGTTTTAGGCAAAACAATTTCGTCATAAAATAAATTAACTCTTCATGTTGCAGTAGAAACTTAAATGTGTTTTTTTAATTATCATAATAATTACACGCTAATTCATTATTTGTTTTGTTTTGTTTCTAAGTCGTCAAAAAAAGTAATTTGAATACATATATTACATTTAATAAAAATAAAATTTGTGTTGTTTAGGTACATATTATTAAATATATCAGTACATTTTATGGAACTGATATCTGAAGTACAAATACAAATACTGCAAACATCAGTGATTAGAAAAAAGACATTTGGTAATTTAATACATGTGATGTTTAATAAGTTGCCTTGCATCTTCCATCCGCTGTACGTTTGTATCCAGCAGCACACCCAGCATGGAAATTTTCCCGTCCTTGTTGTGGTTCAGTACCGTTTGTTGCAGATGATTCTGTAGATGTTGTTACGATATCAGCAGCTGCAGTTGTTGTAGTAGAACTGCTACTAAGAGTGGTGCTTTCTTCCTCAATTTTTTCATCTTTTTTCGGCGTTGTAGATTTTGACTCAGTTACCATTGGCTCAGGAGTTGTAGATGAAGTCACTGCTTCATGTGCTTCGTTTTGTTGAGTAGTTTTTTCTGTTGCTACTACATTATCGTCATCTTTGTCTTTATTCAAATGAAGTACATTTCTTACGTCATCTCTTACAGCTTCTATAGTTTCTTTGCCTTTGTCTAGAAAATTCTTTACTAATCCACAGTTAACACTTTCATATTGCAGTGTCACAAATAAACAGAATATAACGAAAATTGATAACTTCATCTTGAATAGTTGGCGAAGTAGACGTGTTTCTTGGTGCACTATTCTTCTCTTAACTAAATTCTTACCAAGTTCTGGGTACATTTTAAATTATATAGGTATTGATATTGATACCCCTTGACCTCGGAAATTATCAATAAAAACCAACTATATTCCGAGAACTGATGATATCATGTTGTGATTATGAGTTGTAGGCAAAACAATTTCGCAATTAAATAAGTTCATCCTCCATGTTGCGTAGTGTTAATATTTATTACTGATTCTCTACTGCGTGAACAATCTGAAATAATAAAAAGGGGAAGTTATTAATACTCTACGTAAATAAAAAAATACTAGTGAAACCAATTAATAATGTATGTTTTGAATTTGAGTAAATAAACCTAAGACTTAAATTAATATTCGTCCTGATAATTTTACATAAATTTCATTTAATATGGGATGTATGTTGGGATAACACTTAATTATTCCATCTGTAATAGTTTTCACAATTCTTTGCCAGTATCAAGTGGGTGGCTAAAAAAATTGTATTGCGATAAAATTTTCCACATAAAGCGTATAACAATTTAACTATAGAGAAAATATATTGTAAAATTAATAAACTGTCTATATGTAATATACGTATATACTCGTACATTCACCTACAACGCAACTAAGTTGAAAGAAAACAGAGTAATTTAATAATAGTGCACCTTCAAAATATTTCTCTACATTTTCCATTTCCATCGCGCTTGTAACCATCTGCGCATTGTAAAATTGGCACTCTTATGATTTGGCTGCTTAACGTACTTCCAACAGGCTCACTAGTTGTTGCAGCCATTTTGAGTTTATCATGGAAATTGAATAATACTTCAACACTATCCCCCATAGAGCACAAGCTTGACATCACTACACAGAATATCACAACAAGTCTCGCGTCCATTATAACGAATTGTACTGAACACACTGCGCAGCACCTCTGTTAAATTAATTTACTTGGCGATGTGATCACCACGGCTCCCGACACACTCCATACTGGTCCTTGGAGCGACCCGGCTTGCATTCACGATTATCGTTATTTTCTGGTACTTCTATCATCGCTCCCTCGGCGTTGTCTGGACTTTGAGTCACATTTTTTACGGCCTTCTTCGGAATACTGTTTAGTAAATCTTTGACGGGATTTCCGAATATTTCAAGTACGTCACGACTGGAAAACGGTGAAGTGGTCACGAACACTAAAACGTTTAGCAACGTAAGGATAACTATTACACGCGCAAATAGAGTTGACATTTTTTTATTATTGTTGGAGCTATTTCAGTCGTGCACACTAAAAGTTTATCGGGTAAAACTTTGCGAACAGACGCCTCGAGAGCATGATGTCCGTATAGCCACTAATCGTTGTTATCTTTCCATTGAAAGCTTGTGACATTATTATTACATTACTTATAATATTCTTTTTATAACAAGGTTAATGAAAAATAAATAAAAATATTTTGAATTTTCTTAAGTTTGCAGGCAATGTTTAAGTAGGTATCATAGTAGTATTCTGCTGGAGTGTAATATTATTTCAATGTATCTAAGTTTTAGAAAAGAGAAAATATAATTTTAACTATGGTAATTTGGGCTTTGAAAAAGCACAACAGCTTAAAAATCTATTTTTCTTTTATCAAATATCTAAAGTTAAAGATATATGAGAGACAGTCATTTTTCTGACTGTCAAGATTGCTTGTACAATGCCGTACTCAAGAACTGCATAATAAAATTGACGAAAACATATTTTATCAATTATTTCCAAACAATGAAATGTAACAAATCAACTTTGAACGTGTTTAGTGAATATTAAGTATTTGTTTCCCATTATCAATCGCAGTGGACGCAAAACGTATTCATTATAAAATATTTACTCGTTAATTAGGTACTTATACAGAGATAAGACGTAGTCACATTTACTTGCTTTGTAATTAGATCACGTAATTACTATTATTTGTAACTATTTAAATAGTATGAACTCTAGCTTACCTTATTCAATTCCTCGTTTAAAGTAATCCTATTGCAATCAGGATGCATTTCACAATACAAATTCAACCACAGCACCATCGACTTGATGTCGTCTAACTGACGCATCATCACGTAGGGACTGATGTCGAACAGGTGTCGTTTCGCATTTATTATTACAAAGTCTTTAATGCCCTCGTCCTTTATGCCGCCATTATATTCTAGCTCCTCTGGTGACACAATACTAGCGTATTTATTAATTTCTTCAGACTGATTGTCATCTACAAGATGAATGTCAGGACGAGCTATTTCTTTTGTATTGTCAATCACATAAAAAATATTCTTATCTACATTCTTGGTTTTAGCTACAAACGCCTCACTAAAAACAATTAAATAACTCAACAAAACGAAAATATTCATTTTGATCCAAGTTTAGCGAATGGTTTAGAGGTTGTCCGGCTGAGCCTGTAGGAATAAGAGTAAACGAATGTTGATTACAAACGTTGAGATCAGATGTGCCGGGAATTGACCGTATTTGATCTTATTGCATCAATTGACTTCTATTCTGTCCATCTACTGTCGTTAATTTAGCTTCGTCATTTTGTGTTCAGCAATCACGCACGGCATCCATGTAGTTATGTAACATTTTGCTCATATACAAAGCGTCACAAAATTTAATATATTTTGATAGGGCTAAAGTTTTTCATACATACGTACAAATAATAGAATAGAATAGACGCCTTTATCCCTAATGGGGTAGGCAGAGAGTAAACAACCTAAACCAAGGTCGTTCCGCCACGTCTGACAAAGTTTTGAGGGTTATTTAAGATATATTTGTAGGTATATTTGTGTAAGTTTTTCATAATTACCTATTATTAAATTATCGAAAGAATAGTCAATTTTTATTTTAAATTTCCTTTATTTTATTTGTTTTAATTAATTTTCAGAAATCCAGTGCTCTGCCCTTTCAGGGAAGCGCATTTATTAAAACTTTTGTTGATCAAAGGAATGAACTCAGTTCGCGATTCGAAAACAACAGCAGCCCCTTAAAGTTTAGCTGTTATTCTTAGAATTGTTTGTAAAACAATAAAGGTATAGTTGTGGTTGTACACAAAACTGAACAACTTTTCTCAAAGATCTTGGATCAAGAAACTTACTTCTTACACAGTAAAAATGTCTGTTAAAAATAAAATAATGACGTCAAGCAGCCTTGTATGAAGAAACTCGTGCCCTCCAAATCTTACTTATCAGATATCCACATGATTCAGCTTACATCGTCCTAACCAAAATGAGAACAATATCAAAAAGTAATAAGAAACTTTTGAATCAAATCCACGACCTTAGGATTATGAGTTCAAACCCCACTACTAGACCACAGAGGCAGTTAACAAGTACTTAGCTTTTGATCCATCCCAACCGCGGAGTGAAAAATTCCTGTAATATAGCGCATGAGTGGGGCCGGCGTTTTCTGATTAAAATGCCTTTGCGCTTACGACGATATTTAATTACTCCCAACGCCCAAATTTACACATTTTGCACACACGATACACGCGTAGTATTTCTCATTTCTATCGTATCCTCTTACATTATAAGAGCACAAAATTCCCTCAAGGAGTGTTAGCTAGGACAAGAAATATGACCCTTAAAGTACGTATCTTCTTAAATAATCCCTACGTGGTCCCTTGCCTTAGGCTCTACAAAGGTAAATCTATAGGCTGAGGTTTAACATTCATTACAGGCTGGAAATTGATCACATACCTACTTACATACATACATACATATAATCAAGCCCTCATCCCTAACGGGGTAGGCAGAGCGTAAACAACCTAAACAAAGGTCGTTCCGCCACGTCTTTCAAAGTTTTGAGGGTAATTTAAGATAGGTTGTCAGCCTATCGCCTAAATTATAATATACTAAAACCCTCAGATCCCTTAGCTGGTTTTTACAGCATGCTCGGTAAGAAATGCAGCTAGCGCATTCTATCTTTTTCTCTCACTCCCAGTCCAGCATGGAAGAAACACACACCGCATGCCTGGTTATAGTTTTATAATCTTTCATATCTCCTCCAAAAATGTATTCACCTCAATCAGCTAGTTTCATCATTCATCAATTTTATCATAAACAAATAGGCATATCGATTTTTTTATCATCTTTACGTCTGCGCTTAGGTCATCAGTACGTGAAAAAAGGCAATAATTGAGCTAACCACAGCTTGACAATGGAACAATAGAATAATCATTAGTATCATCCTAGTACGTACCACTATAATTTTACCCGGAATCCACTACTAGGAAGTAACGAGCCATTGTTCAGTAACTAGATAATTTATGAGCATTTTTGAAATTCACTATGCTGCTTTGGGTCGGAGAGCCCAATGGTGTAGTGGATAGGGCCGCTTCCTCCTGAGCGGGGGTAGGTCGTGGTTCGAATACCACCACGTAACAATGTGTTTTTCAGTTTTTGAATTGAATATGAACGTTTATTCAGTGCTTTTTCCGTGCTTCAGAAGGCACGTTAAGCCGTTGGTCCCGGTTAATATCGTTTAATACCGTAGATATTAGTCGTTAAGCCATGTCAGAGGCCAGTGCTAAGCGTTGGTGGCTTGAAAACTTTGACTTAATCTAGGATTTTGTCTGGTTTCCCTTCTGGGTTGTGAATATCAGATAACAATTGCTCTATATAAAAACCAGTACCCTCGTTCATTCCCCTAGATTACTGTAGGTACGCAAAATGGATCAAATTTGATTGTCATATAAATTTGAGCTAACACATTTTCAAACTAACTTAAAATTAGTTTTGTCACTTATTGTACTCAAATTCTTCTACAAAAACAAAAATTAATTTCAACCCGTTTTTTGTAATTTGAAAAAGCAAAATATAATATAATTTAAAGTTAATACCAACTCCGTCATTTGATGAAGGTAATTTTGCAAACAACCTAAAATTATTTAGGTATTTTATAAAAGATCATTTAAATGTTTTCACATTTATTAGTTATGAAGGGTAGGTAGGCAGAATCTTATCTAAGATTTTTTTTTAAAAACTGATCGTTTTCTTCTCTTCCAAGACCTTGATATAGCCTAATACTATCTTGATTCTTTGATGTCATAGTTAGAACATTTCAGTGAAACTAATTCAAGCAGCTCATTTAATCCGCATTTAACAAAATTGGGTACACGAGCGCAATAAAATTAAATGAATCCGATCCGATATCGGTAATGACTGCGATTTATGGATTAATTAACTTAAAAATATTTCACTGTTTTAACCGCAATTCACAATCATATTGTGGCAGGATGTCAGTTAACAAGTTACGCTTATTAGACAATTTTATTGGTAACAATTCAATAACAATTCGGTGAACAAAATTAATTATTATACAACAATTTATGACGAAAGGAATGATGTTTTTCCATGAAGAGATGTTAATTTGGAAAATTATGACTCCAACGATGATTCTTCTTCAGGTACGTTGGTTTACTTTCTGCACTTGTTCTTCATGTGCTTAGATTTCTTGTGCTGTAAACAAAAGAATATTATTTAAAGACTCTAGAAGAAAAAAACCAACACAAATATTCTTCCGATGTAGAGTTTACGCCTAAATATTTATTTATTACCAAAATCATACGCATGTAAGACTGTGCTAAATATTATTTACAGGCGTTGCATAATACATAATGTATTAGACAACAAATGTAGATACTAAAAAAAAACAAAATAAATAGGTGTCGCTCATTTGATTATAATTTATTACTATTGGCGCAAAAGCAAATAAAAAAAATTAAGCGCTTGCTAGGCATAAAGAAGAATGATCTCACACATACTAATGAAAACCGGGAAAAGTGAAAATGACTAATCTGAAAAGACAGGCTGTGAAACTTAACAAGAAGAAAATTTTTGTACCTATTTTTTAAAATATGAAAATAAAGAAGTAAGTAAAAACACTTTGTTGTACTCAAAAGAAAAAAAAACTTAAATTAATGAGCACAAAGGCGGTCTTATCGCTGGAAGCGATCACCTCCAGGCTCCAGGCAATCTTTGGGTAGGGGAGAATGTAAAGAGAAGAGAGTAGTGCTGAAGTATAGGAAATATTTAAATAATCTAAATACAACAAAAAGAAGCTAAAACGATAAAGATCATTACAATTTGCGCTTTGTTAATTACAGTTTTAATACAACCGACTCAAAACGCAACCCACATAACGAGAAGAAGAATATTAATAAAAAGTAATAGTACCTATTTAAAAAAACTGACTTTAAAATATTCTATAAATCTAGTCCAAATTATAAACTCAGCTTTCGGTCTAGTGAAATGACATAATAAGAAATACTCACGTGGTGGTTGTTGTCGTCATCACAGTGGTTGATCTGGTTGTCCTCCTCCGATGAGGAGCTGGATGATGAGGATGATGATGAGGAAGAAGAAGACGACGACGATGATGATGAGTCTTTCTTGCCCTGGAAAATAAATAATAATAATAAATCAGCAAAGTACTAATGTTGGTGCTTGTAGGGTTGCTGGAAAAGATGGGATCATATAATATGAAACAAAGAAACAGGCAGGACTTGAATCTGCGTCTATGGAATGCTATGTTATGACGTGTGCATAAGAAAGACTATGGTAAATTCGTTACTCCCGCTACCGTTTCTGTAGCTCAGTTGGCAGAGTGATGAACTGGCATTTCAGAGATGAAACGAATTTATTTTCTTTCTTTCATATAATATGAAATAAAAATAGCATTGTGAGTGCTAAAACTCCTGAACATATGTAAAGATGGAATCAGTAAAAAATTACATTGCCTGTTCCTAGTTCATGAGCAAAATCATTTCTATAATCAATTCAATAAACAAGTAATTTTTTGTATTTAAAATTCAAAAAATAAAATCTGTTAAAAATATTATTCTACCTGCGTATTTTTTTTTATTTTTTACTCGTCATTAGTATTTAAAAGCATTTTAAAATAGTACTGCTTTCGCAAACTATAAAGACTATAGAAAACTTTTGAAAGATACTGTATACCTACTCGTATTAATAATTGGTCTGTAAAGTAAATACGTTTCCACGAATACCAACAAAATAAAGCTCTCCCGTGAAGTTAACGTTCTCTGAGTATCAGCTAAGTGGGAATAAAAATAATATTGCAGGGTAAAGTTGTTGTGGAACAGTTTCATCATTATTGCTCATTAGAGCCGCAATCGAGGCTCGCCTGAAGGAACCCGGAACATTCTCCAAACAAATTGGAGGACTGGCTGCGTACCGCCGGTACTGCGCAGCTTTACCTATAGGTATATTAGCTACCTACCCGGTAGTCGGTACAGGTACACACAGCAAAACAATTATGATTCCAACAGATTTATTAACAAGCTGGGCATAGTTACTGTTATTTAATTTTCAAAAGTCCAAAGATGTGGTTCTGTGATATTTATTTATTCGTATGTCAAATTAAAATATTTATGCTTCACAGCAAGTCTTGAGTCATTCAAAAGACATAATAGAATTAAGAGTGAAACAGTTTTATCATTATTGATCATTAGAGTCGCAATCTAGGCTCGCCTGAAGGAACCCGGAACAATCTCCAAACAAATTGGAGGACTGGCTGCGTACCGCCAGTACCACGCAGCTCTACCTATAGCTATATTAGCTACCTACCCGGTACTCGGTACATGTTTCACAGCAAGACAATTATGCGTCGAACAGATTTATTATTCTTCTTCTTCTTTTCGTGTCGATGGATAAGAAATCTATACTTTTTTGGATCATTGGTCAGCCACGCACGGCTTCATCGGTGGCTATCCACAAGTCCTCCAACAAGCAGGTGTTAGGGCACGCCGGGCACGCTAGCAAGTGGGCCATGGATTGCGAATGTGCACCACATGTACAGTTGGTAGTATTACTAAAGCCCCACCGTTGGAGGACTGGTTGCATACCGCTATAGGTACCCGGTATTAGGTACGTGGTACACACAGCAAAACAATATTGTATCACTGTAATTTGTTTCTTTGGTTAAATACATTTTATTTATTTATATGCTACCGGCAGATTTTCTAAGATATTTTTAAGCTTTTATGCTATGATGTCAGGAGTAACCTGCTTTGCAAAAGTCCTTAAATACTAACATCAAATAGAAAAACGTCTACGTCCATTTCCTGTAGTTCTCTTCTGAGAGATTAGGTATATTAATTGATTCGTATGGCAATACAACTTTTAGGAAAATTGATTTATTTTAATCATACTTAAGATCAATATTTCTTAGACTATGCCAAAACCTAACACAACAAATGATTTTACCCTGTATACCAGTACCTGACTTTGCTCTGTTAGGAGTATTTTTTATTCAAGACAAACAATTCTTGTTAATCCTTGGAAAAAATATAACGTCCTTGACAGCATATGTTTATGACATAAATAGTAGACATTAGTAGTTTTTCTAACAAACTTTTCCGTATAAGTAATTTTATTTTACCCAATATCCATGAATCTATCTTCATATATTGAGTATTTGGAATAATTACGAATAAGTTTAAAGTAAGTACATTAAAATTCATAATTATTTCTTTAGAATATTTACACGTATAAGAAATAAAAAACAATATCATTGTACATTACTATAATTATTACTTTCTGCTTGTACAATTTCTATACCCAAAGGTTGCCTGGTAGAAATTGCTGCTTTAGCAATAAGGCCGCCTATATTGTACTGTCACGTTTGTTCCTTTTTATTTCTGTTGTATGTGTTTCTTTGTGCAATAAAGAATTTTGTATTGAATTGTACATTATGGTAAAAAAAATTGTCTTACGTTTTTGCAATCCTCTTCTGATGATGAAGAAGAAGAAGATGAAGATGACGATGATGAAGAGGACGAAGAATCACAGGCGTTGCGCTTCTTCACCTGCGGAGAAGAAGTATAGATGAGAAGTTTTAATAAAATTTTAAAGAAATAAATCCTGTTACTAAACTTGACGGCCTTAGGGCCGTGTTACTCTAAGTTGACAGTAACAGCGCGACTCTGGCTCTAATATAGCTAAAATTATATTAAACAAACTTATACTAATTATACGGGTTGTAAGGGACAGCGTCCCTCAACTGATAGGGGTTGCTCAGTCAACGGAGTTGAACAACTATCAGCAAGATATTTTTTCAGGAAGTGACCAAAAAAATTGGTTTTCCATACAAATTGTCTGATTTGTTTTATCATCTCTTAAAGGATTTCCTTTTGAAAGTTTTTCAGTTTTGTTGACTGAGCAACCCCTATCAGTTTGCGGGATGCTGTTCCTTACACCCGGTATTATGTAAAATTGTAAAAATATTTTGCTAATAGGTAAATCAACTAGACAAAACAATATTAATACCACGTTATTTATTTCATCAAATTAATTTGATAGTTCGAGATATTTTGCCAAAACTTATCATGTATTTGTTAGTATTTTAAATGTTTTATGTACTATTGTGGCAAAAAACTAATTCTTATTCTTAGAAATATTCATTCTATCCATAAAACAATAGAGATAATATTACAAATTATTATATTTATATGTCATTTTATATAACCATTTCAAGTACCTATCTTAGTTTACCTGCAAGCATAATTGTCTCCTCTGGGGTTATCAAAGGTTGACTGGAAGAGATCCCTTCACGGGATAAGTCCGCCTTTGTGCCACTATTGTCTTATTCTTCTTGTATTTTAGTTTTAAGATTTATAAGGTACAATAAAGAGCTTACATAAATACATACATACAAACTAATTTAATAAATAGTGTTTTGATATTCATATCCATAAATCGCTAAGATATCGCCTTCACCTCTGCGGAGCCGTCCTAATTCCCTATCAGCTGCAGCCTTGTAATTGTTTATGTAAAATTATAAATAAAGCTGTGATAACCCTAGGTTGACCTAAGTACTGCGTATTTGCAAGGTCTAGCCTTAAAAAAATATTTAACGATATATTTCCTGTTACAAATACAGACGTAATGGAATATTTCTTAAGCTTATAGAAAATGTGCTTGGATTCTGTACTCACTTCGTGTACTTGAACATCTTCTTCGCACCCTCTGTAAGGAAATAAATCAAGCTCATTATTAATAGGGAATGATAACGAAAAAAATAAAACTGTAAAGTAAGTATCGCATGACAATTATGAAATAATAATCCTAAGTCTGTTGGATCATACATACATATATATTATCATGCCTTTATCTCTAATGGGGTAGGCAGATCGCAAACGACCTAAAGAATCTGACAAAGTTTTGATACATTTGTAGGTATATTGCTGTAGTGACAGGTTGTCAGCCCATCGCCTAACTTACAATATATTTAAACCCTCGGATCCCTTAGCTGGTTTTTACAACATGCCCCGGAGGGAATGCAGCTGGCACATTCTATGTTTTTCTCTTACTCCTAGTCCAGCATGGAATAATCACACCAATATCATCCCATTAAAATAATCCCAGTAATATCATAAGTTAGCATGTTTGGTTATTTGTAACCCAATCACCGCCAACTAACGGATTCGGATGAAACCTACATAACTTAATCGCAATGAACTTTAACATTGTATTAAGAACAGATTTATGGTACATCATTGATTACCGTCTACAAAATTAATGAAATTAATATGAGAAACAAAACTAAGGCTCGTATTTATTAAGCAATCTCAAGATTGACAGCCAGTTTGAGTTCGTATCAGAAATGTCATCCAGTACAAAATGACCTGTCAAATTCATACTTAATATTGCTCTCTATCTTGAGATTGATTTATAATTACGAGCCTAAATGAAAGAAGAACCCTTTGCAGAGAATTAATATTCTAATACAGATTATAAGATAAGTAAGACTTATTTTATCTTCTTACCCTCCCACGCACTGTACGATAGACCTCGCTTCAGACAGCGTCACTGCGACCAGCGCTACCAGCAGAATCAGAATTCCCTTATTCATGATTGCAGCTTACTGAAAAGCAACAGAAAGAAACGTGAGTTTATCTAACGAAAAGCTGAAAGCATAGCAAAGTGCGTAAGCGCACTGTCTCTGCGGTCTAGTGATCTGAGCGTTGGGTTCTTGATCCGGAGACAGTGGCTTTGATTTCCGAAGTTAATTTATCACTTTCCCGTTTAGGTACAATAATAGAGAAAATTAAATGTAAGATAAGGGTAACCGTAAATGGGTCATAGTCATTGATATAAGTAGGTTAGTCGTAAGACAAACCTTAATCCAAAAAAACTAACTTAACCATAGTCTAAAAATCCAACTTAGATTACGTATGTTTTATTAAAAACAAGGTGAAATAAATTAACAACACACAATCTTTATACTTACAGGCAAACGAAATCCAAAATAAATAAAATCCACGAATACGAGTGATCAATTCAGTAGCACCTAGAGATTTGCACTCTCTGGATTCGACTGAGGACTGATAACCCAAATAAGTAGGTACACTGATAAATAATTACATTTAAGTTATAATTTACATAACTTCTAGGGTGACCAGCACGAGGTCACTGATAAAGATACTCATCCTCATTTATCTTTGCAAAATATTTTGGATAATTCATCCTTAACCTAAAATCTAGAGTTGAATGGATAAACAAATACTCGTATTAACAAGCAAATATTTATTAACTCATTGCAACTTGTAGTGAATTACGTAAGGATCTGAAGGGCGTGGGGGCATATAATCACGCCTCTATCCCTAATGGAGTAGGCAGGCAAACGTCGTTTCATCACGTCTGACAAAGTTTTAAGGGTATATTGCTGTAGTGACAGGTTGTCAGCCCATCGCCTAAATTGCAATATACTGAAACCCTCGGATCCCTTAGCTGGTTTTTACAGCATGCTCGAGAGGAAATGCAGCTGGCACATTCTATGTTTTTCTCTCGCTCCCAGTCCAGCATAAAGATGAAATTACTGGCAAATAATACAAACTCATCTCATATTGCACGGTGGGCATACTCGTAGGTAGAGCATTGTTATCCCACTATAGTATCGAATACGTCTAGTGGGAGAGCATGTTTTAAAGGTCACGATGCCCGTTTATCATTGGGAAGACCGAATATTTGTTTCTCATTACTTGGTAAAAAAATATAATTTAAAAAACATTATTATTGACAAAGTCCAAAGTTATTTTCTATCACAAAACAGAAAATAACTCCTTATGCCTACATGTTCAATTCCTTTACCTACAGGGATTATTCCGTAAATGCCAGATCGCCACCGTCAGCAGGAAAACAAGCTTCTTACAAAAATAGAAGGGACTTTAATATCCTTAAGTAGTGATGATACTGCCCCTCGCATAAAAGACTTGCAAAGTAATCCACAGAAGCGCACAGATAGCTCACGAATCTGCTTCAGTCATCGCAACCTTTTCAAAGGAAGGGGTCCGGCCTGATCGGAAAAGCATCGCTTTACATTTTCTTCTCTTCTCTATGAATCACAAACAATATTAAGAGATTACCTCAAGATTAATTCAAAAATAAATCGGTAATATTTTTTTATACAAAATATGACAGACTCGATATTTAAAACGAAGTTTTCACACAAAAGAAAAAGTTACATTACAGACGGCCAGAAGTGAAAATTTGAAAAGAAATCGTTTGGTAACTTCCAACTTATTGAATTTACCTGTGAGTGGTGTTACTCGCGGGTGGAATTACGGACCGGTTTAAAAGTTTCCAATGAAGTGAGTTCGGAAATGGTATTATAAATTCAGGAGTTTACAATCACACCGCTCCTTGCCGACGGGAGAAAAAAAGTAAAAACCCTTCGCGGGAAACTCGTTCTAACTTTTCCTATTTTTCTGCGTTAATTTCACCTGAACCCATTACACTTTGCAACAATTCTTAGTGCGAACGTTTCTATTAGGGGTCTTAAATTGCATTTTAAATGACTTTCTTGATACTTCGTTGGAAAATGAGTTAGTTCTTCGTCGACTGCTCGATGTTTATTAAACTCATTTCAGAAGCGATTTAGCCGATTTATTTATGTATAATGTGGTTTAATCTATGATGGATTTCAAATATGACGATGATACTTAATATGCATCAGGAAGATATAATTTCCTACCGAATACTTTATTCATGAACTTCTAAAACAGGTTAAAAGTTTTAACAGTCTCCATTACACACGGAACGTTCATAGTCCGAAAGCAAAAGAGCAAAAGTGGTATCAAACTTAAGCAATGA
This sequence comes from Scrobipalpa costella, assembly GCA_949820665.1. Taxonomy (NCBI): domain Eukaryota; kingdom Metazoa; phylum Arthropoda; class Insecta; order Lepidoptera; family Gelechiidae; genus Scrobipalpa; species Scrobipalpa costella. The sequence continues at coordinate 10,836,366 of OX463298.1, forward strand.
AATGTTAAGGATGAATAAGTTAATTGGTCCCGGAGCGTATCGGGCTCCTGTGGCACAGAGGAATGCATTTAAATTGGATTTTAAGAGCAGAAATCACCGACTGAAGCCTCCCTCCCCGCGCCCCTGCCTTGTTAGGGCCAATCTCAAAGTTTACGTAAACGAATAAACCTTTCAGACTGAAACTGAATTTATCGGTGCCCGTTTCGACTGAGGAAAAAACTACTCCAAATGAATGTTCAAGATTTTTCAATAAGCTTATTTCCGTGTTTTTACTGCGACGCGGGCCTTAGCTCTCGTTATTTGATTCATCAAAGGCGTCTACTACACTGTATGATGTAAACTCGGCTTTTATAATTACACCAAATTAATATTCTATGATACATTAATACAGTACTTATTTGCTAAAATTCGTTGCATAAAATATGATGGAAAATTTCACGTTTGAAAACATGCTTGTGATGTGAAATAGTTTTACACAAAGCTAGAGTTTCGCGTTCAAAGTAATGAAGTATTTTTAATTAAATACTTGTTTGCTTTCATATTTTTTTAATGAAAATAATAATACTTGTAGAATTAATTGAAAATTTATAGTAAAACACCAGAGTAATTGGATTCATATACATAATACATATTAACATTATTAATATCACAAGTAAAGAATTTAGAGCAGGTCTATGAACTTACTTATATAAAATAGAAACTTATCCATACCCAGTAATCCAAACACACAAAAAGTTACCTCTATCTGTCCATGAATTCCAATAGCTCCACTCCATATATCAGTGCAACCCTTGTGAATTTTTGTTACTCATCCGCTAACAGACCGGGCTGTCCACTTAACTTGAATAATGATGCGCGGCGGGCCGGTGAGGCAGACTGGCAAATGCGGGTTTATCGAAAACCCGCTCGCGATTCTGTTGTCCTGGTAAAGGGCTAGCCTTATTGTTTGGTTATTTTTTTGTTACTCATCCGCTAACAGATCGGGCTGTCCACTTAACTTGAATGCAAATGTGGGTTCATCGACAATCTGCTCGCGATTCTGCTGTCCTGGTGAAGGACAGTAGCCTTATTGTTTGGTTATTTTTTTGTTACTCATCCGCTAACGGCCCGGGCTGTCCACTTAACTTGAATAATGCCGGTGAGGCAGACTTTCAAATGCGGGTTCATCGAAAACCTGCTCGCGATTCAGCTGTCCTGGTAAAGGGCTAGCCTTATTGTTTGATTTAATTTTTGTTACTCATCTGCTAATAGACCGGGCTGCCTACTTAACTTGAATAATGGATGCGCGGCGCGCCAGTAAGGTGGACCCTCGATCAGTAAATGCGGGTAGAGACTAGTCATGTTCAGGAGGTTTTTTAAATATGGCGTCGGGTAGACAGCATGTCTTCTTCTTCTTTAAATTTAAGAGCAGGGCTTTTGTCTGTGAAGTAAGCATGTCAACGGCTTTAAAACTGCTTCTCTAACTATTAGTTGTTCCAAGGATTAGTTTTGAGGGACTGTTTCGAATTTGTGTTCAACTTGGTAAGTAGTCACATTTGACAGATTAATAGATCTAAGGCTCGTATTTATGAAGCGATATTAAACTTGAGAGCAATATTAAGTATGGATTTGACAGGCCAGTTTGTACTGAAATGTCATTTCTGATACAAACTCAAAACTCGCTGTCACTCATGACAGCGGATTATAAATACGGCCCTAAAATCATAATAATACGAGCGGTTGGTTGTCTCGAGTCCCAATGCCACCGAAAAGAAATGTAGAGCTACAATATTAATCGTAAGTCACATAAATATCATACAATTGTTGTCCAATATACGTACAAATACATCTTAAAAAACCCTCAAAACTTTGTCAGACGTGGCGGAACGACCTTTGTTTATGTCATTAACGCTCTGCCTACCCCATTACGGATAAAGGCGGGATTATATGTATGTATGTATGTAATTGTCGTCCAATTTCAATAAGTATCCATCCATAGGCTACGTTTTATCAAATATCTTGTAGCTTCCCTGATTGGAATAGGAGACAATGCGGATTTCAGACTGCATCGTGTCACAGTTGCAATACAGTCCCGCAGGTCCTTCAGTCACGCAGTGAAATGCATCCATTTGTGTGTGAACAGCATCCTGAACATTTCGTAGGAACATTTCTCAACTGTTTAGCTATAACAACAATGGCTTGAACTACAATCTAGGTAAGATAATAAATATTCAAAAATTTACTAGTCATCAAGTGTAATATTGGTCGTAAAGTGTAAAAAAGTTGCTTCACTTTTTTGATACTGTACGGCAATTACATTACATAATATGTACAAAAAAGAGAAGCAACTTTTTTATGAAATTATTATTTAATCATTTAAAGTATGCACCGTTGTTATCGATACACTTCCGCCATTTTATAAGCAGATCATATAACCTTTATTTTAAAAAAAACGTGGAAGCAAGAGTCAATGAACTGTTTGAAGGTGGTTTTGACTTCATCAGATATGAATTATTTTCCTTAACTATCCAAATTTGAAAAAAAGTTGTAATTAGTTGGGACAAGATCTGGAGAATATGGTGGGTGACGCAGAGGTTCCAGTCGCAGCTCCTGTAACTTGTCGACCGTTTGATGTGCAGTGTGTGGTCTTCTGTTATTCTGAAGAAGCAGTGGGCTACAGCAATTCACCAGTCTCGGTTGTTTAATAGCGAGCTTTTTCATCATTATTTGCAATTGTTGGCAACACAAGTCTGCAGAAATCTTCTGGTCTGATCTCAAGAAGCTGTAGTGGATAACATCAGCACTGGTCCACCAAATACTAACCAGAGTCTTCTTTTTGGTCAGTTTTCGGTTAGAGCAATGTTTTGCCGGTTCTCCAGTGTTAAGCCATTGTGATGATCGCTTCCGATTGTCGTACGTAGCTCATTGTGTAAATTTAAATCCCACCAAAAACATAAATATAAAAGTGAAAGCAATCTCATGGTGTTCTACCTGCGTGAATCGCACAAAAAGCTGTGAGATCTAAAAAGGGAGCCAAGTCTAGGGTTTATTATAGTAATTCTTAGCTTTTCAATAAAGGTCATGTCATGTAACTTGGCCGTTGTAAAAATTAATTCGACGGTCACCTACAACGTCACTCTACAACGGCCAAGTCACATGAAATAAACCTTATTGAAGAGCTACGAATTACTATAATAAACCCTAGACTTGGCTCCATTTTTAGATCTCACAACTTTTCGCGATTTACGCACGAAGACCACCATGAGTTTGGCTTTCACTTTTACATTTATGTTTTTGGTGGGATATCATTACTTTTTGTAGGTAAGTAAATAATTTGATTTTTACATATTTTTCATATTTAAAAAAAACTCTATTGTAAATTATAATCTATATTGAATTTGAACTTTCTATGACACCCATGATGACACCACACTTTAATTTTGTAGGGTAAAAAGAAACACTTGTATGGGAAGGTGTCCTAAAAAAAATATTTTTAATGTTTTCATTATGGTATCATTATAAGCTATCTTTGCACCAAATTTTTATTTTCTAGGACTTCTGATAGTGGGTTAGGTTTTTGATTATATATTTTGTTTTTAAGAACGGCAACTTTAAATGCAAATATCTCGGGAAGGACCCATTTAAGGCACATTCTTTCAAGGAAACTTCTATTTAATTTTATAAGACCTATCAAATGATACCCCACTCAATATAGTAGTAAAAATAAAATAAAATTTTAAAAAATCCCCCCTTTCACTTGTATGGGAGGAGGTCCAACTATTTTTTATATATTTTTTTTACTTTTTTAACCTTGCGTCATTATAATCAATAGTCTTTTTAAATATCAGCTCCCTGGGTCATTTGAAAGTGGGTTAGGTTTTTGATTATTTATTTTGTTTTTAAAAATGGCGACTTTAAATGAAAATATCTCAAGAACGACCCACTTAAGGCACTTATTTTCAATGAAACCTCCACCTAATTTTATGAGACCTGTCTAACGATACCCCACTCAATATAGTAGTTAAAAAAAAAATGCCCCCCCTTTCACTTGTATGGAATGGGGTCAAAAAAATTTTTTTTTAATTATATATAATAAATTTCTAACATTGCTTCATTATTATCAAACTTTATACCTAATATCAGCTTCCTAGGTTATTTGGAAGTGGGTTAGGTTTTAGATGATTTTTTTGTTTTTAAGAACGGCGACTTTAAATGCAAATATCTCGAGAAGGACCAATTTAATGCACTTATTTTTATTGAAACCTCCACCTAATTTTATGAGAACTGTCTAACGATACCCCACTCAATATAGTAGTTAAAAAATAAAAAAGTTGCCCCCCTTTCACTTGTATGGAAGGAGCGGGGCTCCAATATTTTATTTTATTTTTACATTTCTAACTTTCTGTCATTATAATCAATCTTCATTAAAAATATCAGCTTCCTACATCATCGGGTTTTTGATTAATTAATTTTTGATATATATGTCAGAGTCAATCAGTCATAAAATTACGATTTTTCAAAATTATAATATTTAAATAACCGGTTCGTTTGGCTTGAGCTTGGCTTGGACACGCTACGGCGTGTTTAGATTTCCAGAATGGAAACATTCAAACCAATAACGTTCGTTAGCGGTGCCTGTCCCATACACGTCGTTAATTCTTCGAGCCGTTTCTGCAGCACTGGTGCCACGGTGGAACTCGTATTAGTATATACCGCAAATTTTCAATTTTTCCATAGTTGTTGTCATAGCGAACTTGAAGCTCAAACAATGATATGAAAACAAATGAATAACAAACTAAAAATATATTTTTTTTATCCTTATTTCGAAATAAATTTGAATTTGGAATTCCTCATCAAACGCAAGATATTTGATTTTAAAGTTGCCAGTATCGTCACAACAAACTCAAGATACGCAAAAATATTAGTAAAGGTACATTTTGAAAGATTCTTGTATTTAGAGCTCTAAAATAATCTAGGTACCGACTGTAAATATTTTAACAATTTGATGATACTTGACTATGAATTCAGAAAGTCTACTGATCTGCATGATCTACAAGCGAAAATAAAGGGCAATAATAAAATCTATAGAAAATCTAAGCTATTTTCCATCTCGCTCCATTCTTTCATGACATTGCAAGGCATTTGCGGAAAATACAACAAACTACTTGGCCATTCGTCGTCCCGGCAGCACTTTTCACCTCCGTCTCCCATTGATGTGCTCCCCGCTTCGACACACGTCTGATTCACATGATGGATTGCGATCCGAATATGATACTGAGCATTTAAAAGTATCAATGCTGATTCTTTGCGAAAGACATACTAATTCGGAATGTCTTTTTTTGTTGCATAACTGTTGTATAACCTAAACAGTATTTTTATAGGTTCAAGGTTAGTTAGAATAGTATCATCCTATATTTTCCTGGACTTGCGACAAATACAACAAACTACTTGTCCATTCGTCGTCCCGGCAGCACTTCTCATCTCCGTCTCCCATTGATGCGCTCCTCGCTCCGACACACGTCTGATTGATGGACCGCTCCATGCACGATTCACATGATGGATTGCGATCCGAATATGATACCCTACATTTGGATGTATCAATGCCGATGACAATTGGTGTAATTTTTGGTAGATGATAGGTAAGATTTTTTTATGGCAACCTGTCTGAATATCTAATCTTCCAGCAGTTTACTGCATCAGCAGATACAGTAAATTAGGTTTTTGAAAGTAAGATAAGATAAGATAACACAAAAAAGACACAATAAAAAAGGAAATAAAATCAATTAGTAGTAGAAATAGGCGGCCTTATTGCTAAGCAACAATTTCTTCCAAGCAACCTTAGGGCACAGGAATATAAGTTGAACTAGTGGGCTGGTATACATTTCAGGCAATACATTGTAAAAGTAGGGTACTACTTAATTTTGAGTAAGTCAATTACTGCGTAAAATAGAAGGTGAAAACGTTTTCTAAGTCTATATATCATAAAAACATCCAACGATAAGCCGTAATAAATAGATCAAGGACATATTGATTGATCCTATTAATAAAGTGTTTACGTAACTAAGGCTCGTATTTGTGAAGCAATCTCAAACTTGAGAGCAATATTAAGTATGGATTTCACAGGCCAGTTTGTACTGAAATGACATTTCTGATACAAACTCAAACTCGCTATCATTCATGAGAGCTGATTACAAATACGGCCCTAATTTTAGTTCACTTAATAACTTACAAGGCAAGTTCGTTATTTATAGAGTTCAATCGTTACTTACAGCTTATTTATTTCCAAATATAATAAACTAGCGATCCGCCCCGGCTTCGCATGGAAATCATCAGTGTTTCTCTGCTATATTATGCATGTTTTATACATATCAACCTTCCTCTTGAATCACTCTATACATTAAAAGAAACCGCATCAAAATCCGTTGTGTAGTTTTAAAGATCTAAGCATACATAGGGATATAAGGACAGAAAGCGACTTTGTTTTATACTATGTAGTGATACTCGTACGTTCGTTTAGATTTCTATTTTCTAACTAGGATCATATGCAGAAGTAATGGTAGCGTTCTATCGACAGTGTTTTCATTTTCATCTATTGACTGAACTGAGTGTCATCAGTTCTAGGTAGGTATGCCTCTCAAGTCAACAGAAATAATTATTCGTGCAAGTAATCTACAAACAGACAGCGGTGCCAATTCTGTTATAGATACCACTTAACGTATTTTAGTTTGGTCACTTCATAAAATTTGAATAGAATATCGACAGAAATACAACAGATGATTAAACTCTCGTGAAAGTGACGCTACACGCCTAAAATACGATGGCATGCTGGTGATGTCCTTTTTAAGCGATATACGTCAATTTAACAGAATTTTAATCAGTTGTTGTATTTTTATCTCTATTTTATTCAAACTTCAGTAAGGGACAGATAAAAAAGATAGATAAAAGGTTTATTGCAAAAAATCATCACACACGTCATAAAAAAGCAAGTAAGAGACATAAACATGAAAAACTTAAACTAACACACACTTAATAAATTCTGTTACATGTGTACTGAAGCTATGCAGAGGGTCAGAGCTCAGTGTATTATTGCCAATACTGCTTTTCACTGGACAGGACCAAGTTAAGTTGTGTCTGCAACAGGATCGGCACCAGTGATGACAGTATTAAATATACAAAAGCTGAGTAAGTAATATCCATGAGAACAGAAAAACATAATACATACATACATATAATAACGCTTTTATCCCTAACCTAACCAAAACAAAGGTCATTTCGCCACATCTGACAAAGTTTTGAGGGTTATTTAAGATAGATTTGTAGGTATATTGCTGTAGTAACACGTTGTCAGCACATCGCCTAATTTACAACATACTAAAATCTCCTCAGATCCCTTAGCTGGTTAATACAGCCTGCCCAGGAGCCACCTGCCAACTGGCACATTCTATGTTTGTCTCCCACTCCCAGGCCAGCATGGAAGAAAAAAACATAATTGACTCACCTATATCACCATTAGCTGGTTAATGAGTCTGGTCTGGGTGGTGATCCTTCAAGTCAGTAGCACATTACAGTAATGATAATGTTCCTCTGTGTTCTGTTAATGAGGACTTTATGTAGACGATTTCTTTTGCTTTACCTTTCTTGCTTGCTCTATTTTAGTTTGTAGGTGATGTTGTGTAATTTATCAATCCTAGATAATAGAAAATTTCAGTGAGGTACCGGGTCTAAACGCATCACCCCATATCTTCTCTAGGGTGGCATAAGGCCAGACAAAAAGATATCCCATTGAAATGCGGTAGCACCGTCCTAAAATTAATGCCTTTGCTCGCCAATCCACTTGTTAAGCTTGAAGAGTATATTCTGAGAGGTAAACAACGTGTAACAGAAAGGGTATATGCACCGGAAAGGATATGAGCACATGAAACTGAACAACTTTTAAATCAAATTCTAATAATCAAAATACTGTCCCTAGAAATCTATTTCAAAATAGATTAACCGCTGCATAATAACTGCGGCTTTAAACTCTAACCAGTTCCGATGGATACCCCGCGGAAAGAAATCACCTTCTTTATCATCCAATGGTAAAATACATTCATCCTAGTAGAAACTGTGCCTTGAACCAGAATGTTTAGAATTGATTAGCAGCAGCATGTCAGCTGTGGCTCTAAACTCTAACCAGTTTAGGAACTAGAACCTAGAAAGGCTCGGCTCGGGCTTAGGAACGGGCAAGGGCCCGCGGAAAGAAATCACCTTTTTTATCATCCAATGGTAAAGTCCATTCATCCTAGTAGAAACTGTGCCTTGAACCAGAATGTTTAGAATAAACTAGCCGCAGCATGTCAGCTGTGGCTCTTAACTCTAAGGAGTTGCGGTGCGTAGCCCGCGGAAAGGAACGACCTTCTTTACGAGCTATTCCGCTGAGCCAATATATCTCAGCGACAGAGCGTAGCATCATAAAATAAAACGAAAAATTCCGCCACCGCCACCCCGGGGCAACCCCAAGGCTATGAAATCATAAGGGCGAGATTTAACGGCCCATAGCAACTGTGCCCTCCCAGACCACACACGTAATTAATAATATTGTAATTCTTTATTCAAAGGCGATATCGCGATTCAGCACGCTTCAGGACTTTGTGGTTCTACTTGTGGTGTATAGAGGGCGCTACACTTTTACATAAACTGCATAGGAAGAAGATGGAAGTAAGTAGTCATTGAAGAGGTAAATGTTGGCTGCTATGAAAATTAACAACTTTTCGCTGCAGCTATGGAACAAAATATTTGAAATTTTTCAAACGAATATAATTTATATTTAAGAAGTTTTACATAATAAAGTAATATGGTAGACTGAATAAAAATTACAGTAAAGTAATTATAATATTAGTACAAAATAAACAACATGCACTAAGGCCCGTAATTATAATCAACTCTCAAGAGTGACAGCGTGTTTGAGTTTGTATCAAAACAAAACATGACATTTCAGTACAAAACAGCCTGTCAAATTCAAACTTCATATTGCTCTTAATCTTGAGATCGCTTTATAAATACGAGCCTATGGCTTATTGATCAAAAATATCGAAACCCCAATAAGTCCAGCAGCTAATAATAACCCCACAATAGACACAATAAGTTTTAAATTCTCTCTCCACATCATCATCTTGACTTGACTGGATCGCTGCTGGAACTCCATTGCGTCTTCCGACAGGTCCACTAATCTTTCATTCAACTGGTCTAACCTCCCTTCTCTTGCATACAGAACTTTTATGTTGTTATTCATGATGGAAACAGCCTCGCCTATTAACAGTTTTGATTCGTCTAATTTGTCATGAAAATGGTCTATCTCAATATCATCGTAGTGTGTGTTTCGGTGGCTGCAAAAAAAAAGTTTATATGTTGTTACGTTGGACAGCCCGATGATGTAGTGGATAGGGCTGCTGCCTCCTGAGCGAGAAGGTCGTGGTTCGAATCCCACCACGTACCAATGTGTTTTTCGGTTTTCGAATTTCATATGTATGTTTATTCGGCGCTTTTCCGTGCTTCGGAAGGCACGTTAAGCCGTTGGTCCCGGTTGATATCGTTTAACACCATAGATATTAGTCGTTAAGCCATGTCAGAAGCCAGTGCTAAGCATTGGCGGCATAAAAACTGTGACCTTATCTAGGATTGGGTCTGGTTTTCCTTCTGGGTTGCGGAGGTCAGATGGCGGTCGCTCTGTGTAAAAACCAGTACCCTCGTTTAATCCCCTAGATTAGGTAGTCGCGCCCGTGAGAGAGGAGATGATATTACTGCGTTTAAGATATGTAAGTTTCATCCGAATCCGTTAGTTGGCGGTGATTGGGTTACAAATAACCAAACATGCTAACTTATGATATTACTGGGATTATATTGATGGGATGATATTGGTGTGATTCTTCCATACTGGACTGGGAGTAAGAGAAAAACGTAGAATGTGTCAACTGCATTTCCTCCCGGGCATGCTGCAAAACCAGCTAACAGATTCGAGGGTTTCAGTGTATTGCAATATAGGCGATGGGCTGACCACCTGACACTTCAACAATATACTTACAAATCCATCTTAAATAACCCTCAAAACTTTCTCAGACGAGACAGAACGACCTTTCTTTTGGTCATTTACGCTCTGCCTACCCCATTAGGGATAAAGGCGTGATTATATGTATGTATTGGTGTGATAAAATTAGGAATTAACTAAATAATACGGGGAAAATATTTTTATCGTTTACATTCCAACATGGTTCCAATGAACACAAATATAACAAATATAAAATTTCAATTAAACTTACTCTGCCATATCGTATAATATTCAACACAAGTTACACAATATCTCGAATAATTTTAAGTAGGTACCTGCCTAGACAGATAGATACACTTAATACCTGCAACTAAACTTAAGTTTGCTATTTAGTTTCTGCACCCACAAAAATTGGACCAACATTCGTTAGCCACTTTTATCAAATATCAATCAACTACGGTAAATATAGCATGGTAAAATGAGTTATGTGAATTGTTAACTATTATTATTACACCACTTTTATCAAATGCTATATGTTCCTGTATGAATAAGGAAAACGTCACGTATTACGTGCTCTACATTAAATTCGATATCAGAATGTTTTTGTGCTCTTATAAAAATATTTATCGTTTTGTTTTCTTCCATGCTGGACTGGGAGAGATAGAAAAACATAGAATGTTCCAGCTGCCCTTCCTCCCGGGCATGCTGTTAAAGTCAGCAAAAGGGACTTGAGGGTTACATTGTATTGTAATTTGGGCGATGGGCTGACAACCTGTCACTAAAGCAATACATATTACAATCTAAAATAGTCCCCTTAATTTTTTCAGACGTGGCTTTTACGAGGCGTTAAACGCTCTGCCTACCCCGTAAGGGATAAAGGCGTGATTTATGTATGTATGTATGTTGTTTACAGAATGAAAAACCTCCAGAAGCCGGGGCTTGGGCGTATGGAGTGCACTTATTATGTCGTGCTCTCGGGACTCGTACGAGCGACAAATGCTTGACAAAATACTCTGCCAATTGTGTCGGAGTACCGCCCTCAATTGTTCCACATGAAAAATGGCCTATTCGGATTGTTCGCGAACAAATGCGTGCCGTGCGGGTCATTACGCTTTGTTTTACGCGTAAGTATGACAAAAAAAACTCGGTGAAAAGCTGAATTCTGCTTCCACCCTCTTGAGTAGGCTGTGCTCAAACTGAGGCCAATTGTTCCGTATTGTTTTTGTTGCAAGCGTTCTCGAGCTTTATTTTTGTTGAAGTTTATTTTATCAACATACAGAATAATATGCCAATCACCACAATAAACTAACATTTACATACATACATACATATAATCACGCCTTTATCCCTAAGGGGGTAGGCAGAGCGTAAACGGCTTAAACGACGAACTAACATTTACTTCGACTTTTTACTAGGACCCACCAATGCTCAAAACTATTGCCGGTACAAAATCAAAGTTGCCTTATTTGTGCCCGCGACTTCGTACGTCCGGTTTGTATGGAAAACGCTTCTCCGCGCGTAGGAGCGGGATCTGCTAACCCGCGCGCGAAGGCCTGTTTCGCATTGTCTGATCTTTGTTTTGCATGGAAAACACGATTCCGCGCGCGAGCTAGCAGATTCCGATCCAACGCGCGTAGAAGCGTTTTCAGTATGTTAGATACTGCGTGTTTTCCATACACTCTGGGGTACTTACTCAATATTAGAATGGTTTGCGTGATTATTTCTAACCTAGGCTGGACACCAGGTATTTAAAAACACTCAGTCAAATAAAAAGTCCTTTTAAGATCGGTTAAAAACTATCAGAGTTCAATTTCCTGCCTACCCCCTAGGTCAGGTAGCGTAATTTTAGGTATCTTTAAATGCAACCCGGGTTATACACAGTTGTATAAAAAAAGTCCCATCAAAATCGGTTCAGTAGTTTTGGCGTGATGTGAGGAGACAGACAGAGAAAAGTTCTAAAAAAATCGTTTTCATCTTTATATCGTTAATAATGCCTGCTGCAATAAGTTGTTTGTAAAAATATTAAATATACAGACACGACCCTTCTAGAGATTTATTATATGTATAGATAGACAAGGCAAGTACAATTTCCTTATGTACAATTCCTCAATTCTAAAAACACTAGCTTCCGTCACTAGATACTTAAATTTGTCGCAGCCTAGGCCCGTGAAATTGGACGGATATTATAGGAAGATGAAAATCGTCGATGGAAATCATAACAGTCTGGGTTTTACTGCCGTCGCCGGATTGGGGTGAGAATGGCCAAGATTGTTTCACTGCTCGTCGACTGAGCCGATAATAACAATGTTGTCACTTCCTCAATCTAACTTCTTCAATATTTCCTTCAATCCGCTATGAAAATTTATCGGTCTGGAAATTTTATGCCGGTGCTCTTGGAATCATATTGGGCGTTATTTTTAGTTTAATATAAGGTATGCAACAGGCAAAAACCATAGTAACTGCATATTTTGCTAAAATGTAATAATAAATAACAAATATTTTTTTCAACATATTTTTTTTGCTGGCACATTCCATTGACTTATTAAAAAAAAAAACACGATCACACTCACAGCCTCCACTAGGATTCCCTGTATCGGGATGCCATGGACATACACAGAAACAACCACACAGAAAACCCAGACCCACAAACAGACATATAAACTCACCATTCAAATGTCTGCCCGGCCGGGAATCGAACCCGGGACCCTCTGCGTAGCAGGCAGATGCACTGCCAACTAGGCTGCGCGGGTCGTCAAATTTAGTTTTAGTTTAGTTATTGCTCCCAGCCCAGTAAGGAATCAAAAAGAGTGCGATACTCTCACAAAACATTGTAGGTGTATTACAGAAGCGTTATCAGTGCTATTACTCAAGAGTCAGCCATTAATCAAATTACCACAAGTTACCTGTTTAAATTAGAAACGCACTCCAAAATCAGCGCATGAGCAGTAATAATTAAGTAATGGGTCTGCAGGGAGCGCACGAAGGGCCAAGTTAATTAATTAATGACCATTGAGCCCTTGGATTTTAATATGACACTGGGTTTCAGGAATAGGTGTTAGGAGGTGGTGAGACTGGATGTTGTAAAGGTTTAAGTTGGTTCTAGTGGCTAGTGCCATGGACTCCCGATCCGGAGATCCTGAATTCGATTCCCAGGGGGGAAACACAAAGTTGATATTTGAGAATTTATTACTTTGTGAATTTTTCCCCAGTTTGGTTAGGACATTGCAGGCTGAATCACCTGATTGTCCGAAAAGGAAAAGATTCCGTGCTCCGGAGGGCACGTTAAGCCTTCGGTCCCGACTGCTGTCTTTGATAGTAGTCGTTACCCAAACCATGTCAGAGGTCTGATAGTTGTGCTACTAGGCGGTTTAAAAACTCTGACACCAGGGTTCATCGGGTCAATAGACTCGGTACCCACTCGACAAAAGAAGAAGAAGTTGGTGTCAGTTATTTCTAGCATTATCGGGTTACAATGGATTCTTGGAAGTTAGTGTGTGAGTTTAGAAATAAAACCCGAATTTCTTCTAAGTGAAGAGAGGGCTTCTCCAGGGCAAGCCTTATCGTCGACTTATTGCGACCTCTGGCCTACACTAGAGTCAAGAGCAACCCTTTCAAAAGCAAACATTATATATAAGTAAATTAGATAAGTAGTATGTTTAAAGGAACGAAGTAGGTACGTTTTCTTTGCAGAATAAAGCTCATACACCTCAGATATGAAACACATGAGTCATCATCTCTCTAACGTTATGCCGTACCTCACGGGGTTGGCTACCTAATCCAGGGGATTGAAGAAGGGTACTGGTTTTTACACAGAGCGACTGCCATCTGGCCTCCGAAACCCAGAAGGAAAACCAGACCCAATCGTAGATTATTTCAGAGTTTTCAAGCCACCAATGCTTAGCACTGGCCTCTGATATGGCTTAACGACTAATATCTACGGTATTAAACGATATTAACTGGGACCAACGGCTTAACGTGCCTTCCGAAGTATGGAAAAAGCGCCGAATAATAGTACTTATTAAATTCGAAAACCGAAAAACACATTGGTACGTGGTGGGATTCGAACGACGACCTCCCGCTCAGGAGGCAGCGGCCCTATCCACTACACCATCGGGCTCTCACATGGCTCTCATATGAAACACATAAGTATATTAAAAAAATGTAAAAGAACAAAATTTTACAATATTAGACACATTTCTAAATACTGACTACACATTGCCAAAACAACGGTATAATTCTTGACCTTTTTCTTTACGTTTTATTTTCTCGGTGCGGAAGGAGGGGCATTATTCACGGCAGACTTTACTAATGCATTTTATGGTGGCGTTGTAATATTTACGAGGCCCAGGTGAACGGGAAACGGAGGTAAGCACCTCATCGGGCCTATTTTAATATTAGTTCCAGCCGCTAAAATATCGCACGGAAAAATTCCGCTAAAGCACTTAAAAGTCTAAGCATTTTTAATCCCGAATCCCTGCTTTTTTTAGAAAATAGGATACTTAAGTATAACGATAGACTAAACAAATTTTGTTTATTCCAAAAGATTATCTATGAAATAATTTGACAAAATACCAAGAATATTAAAAAAGAGTCCACACATTTTCAAGAAAATCTTCGGCGAAATGAAATGTTTTTACGCGTCCTAATTGCTTGTTATCTTTCTTTCGGCACCCAAGACTTAAAAAGCCATTCTATAATCCGGCAGTATTAAGAGTTATGTGCGGCTTGGGAGGGTAGGTAGGAATGTAGGAGGTATTTTCTGGAATAGTCGCGGGAGGTCTCCTGCGGGATGCGCTCTGAAAAACCTCCATAAATATTTCTTACAGTGTTTGTATCTTCCTCGGAGTATCGTTAGCACAGTGCTCCCTTTTTGTTTGGAATCTGACGGGCAGATGCTCGCTACTTAGCTTGTTTGGTGTTTTAAATAAATACGTTTTCGTTTGCATAGAAATAGAAATAGAGATCTGAAAGAAAAATTCGCAATCTAAATTGTTATTTAACATATGCATATAAACGCCTTTATCCCTAATGGGGTAGGCAGAGCGTAAACAACCTAAAAAACAGGTCGTTCCGCCACGTCTGACAAAGTTCTGGAGGTTATTTAAGATAGATTTGTAGGTATATTGCTGTTAGTCCATCGCCTAAATTGCAACATACTGAAAACCCTTGGATTCCTTAGCTGGTTTATGCAGCATGCCCGGGAGGAAATGTGGTGCATTCTATGTTTTTCTCTCACTCCCAGTCCAGCATGGAAGTATATACTATGTTTTTGACAACATAATAATATAGAGCTTTTTTGTACTTACTAATTAATACTTTGCTGACCTCAACTAGTCATCGCTTTATTTTACTTAGCACTGTAATAAATACTTGTGTAGGAGTAAATGAAAATTAATAAGGGTAATTTGTTTAACTTTCTGAGACACTACAAATAGCCACCGTTTTCAGGTGTGAGACGCCCTTGGATAAAAAAAAGAAAGAGAAAAGTAACTTAATTAACTATTATGGGCATACATTTTTTATTATCACGAGTGTCTATGTCATAGGGCTATATTTGTTATCAGCTCTCATGAGTGAGAGCGAGTTTGAGTTTGTGTAAGAAATGTCATTTCAGTACAAACTGGCCTGTCAAATCCATACTTAATATTGGTCTCAAGTTTGAGTTCGCTTCATAAATACGAGCCATGTCCGTTTGATCCAAGCAGGGATGACAGACGTATGACAATACGCTTTGATAATTATGTTATGATGATTACGAGTGTGAGCCATATTCACACGCTTATCACAGTAGTTTCTTCCATGCTGGCAGTCCAGCAGGAGCGAGAGAAAAACATAGAATGTGCCAGCTGCATTTCCTCCCGGGCATGCTGTAAAAATCAACTAAGGGATTCAAGGGTTTCAGTATATTGCAATTTAGGCGATAGGCTGACAACCTGTCACTACAGCAATATACCTGCAAATCTATCTTAAGTAACCCACAAACTTTGTGAGACAGTGCTGAGCATTGGCGGCTTGAAAACTCTGACCTAATCTAGGATTTAGTCCGGTTTCCCTTCTGGGTTGCGGAGGTCAGATGGCAGTCGCTCTGTGTAAAAACCAGTACCTTCGTCCCTAGACTAGGAATCCGACCCCGTGTGATACGGGATAAGGCTAGGGAGATGATGATTATATTGTAGGTATCCTACGAGACACGTGAACAAAAGCAGTTTAATATGTTCGTTCGCGTCGTCATTACTGTTTATCGCTACTTTGCTCGGCCCGAAATAAATGGCCGCTATCAAACAGCGATTACACAGACTGTTCACAAGCTCATAAAATGACAAACATCTCGAAATCACTGGTGTCAAAGAAAAATAAATTGGGAATAAAATTTAACAGCCACGGCGATCGCGCTTCGACAATAATGTCGACAGTCTAATAAAACGGTGTTAAATAAAATTACCCAACAGATTGAACGATTGTAATGTCATTGTGGGAGTAAAAGCATGCCCTTATGAGTGTAGGCAGACCGTGAACGCACTAACTAAGCTATTTCGCAACGTCTTCGGCCCGTATTAATAATCAGCTCTTTAGACTGACAGCGTGTGTGAGTTCGTATCACAAATGTCATTTCAGTACAAAATGGCCTGTCAAAGCCATTCTTAAATTTGCTCTCAATCTTGACGGGCCTAAATGAGGGTGAAAGCCTTCAGTTACCCCTCTTTGGTTGACCTTAAAGTAACTTGATTTTTTTTTATATTCCAGAGAAGTGGAAATGATACAATCTACGGGGTGTATGGGACTGCGTCCCGCAAACTGATAGGGGTTGCTTATTCAAAGAAACTAAACAACTATCAGATGAAAGTTTTTTCAGGAAATGAAAAAAGAATTCTTCCATGCTGGCCTGGGAGTGAGAGAAAAACATAGAATGTGCTAGCTGCATTTCCTCCTGGGCATGCTGTAAACACCAGCTAAGGGATCCAAAGGGTTTCAGTATATTGTAATTAAAGCGATTGGCTGACAACCTGTCACTACAGCAATATACGTACAAATCTATCTTTAATAACCCTCAAAACTTTGTCAGACGTGGCGGAACGACCTTTGTTTAGGTCGTTTACGCTCTGCCTACCCCATTAGGGATAAAGGCGTGATTATATGTATGTATGTATGTATGAAAAAAGAAATTTGCTTTTCCATACAAATTGTCTGATCGAGGTAGTCATTTTGTATAGGACTTTAATATTATTTCTTCATCTCCTGAAAGAATTTCCTGCTGATAGCTGTTCAGTTTCGTTGACTGAGCATCCCCTATCAGTTTCCAGGACGCTGTCCCTTACAACCGGTATATCTACCCAGGATGGAGGTCCAGCATGCATGTGGCAGATACAATAATCGAATAATTGTTTACATAACCTACCTGTAGAATCCTATTAGCAGGAAATGCAAACACTGAGAACGTTTGTACAGCAATTGGTCCCACTCAAGCATCGTCTGTATAAACCTGGCTCAGCGTTATAGTCTAGATCAGTGGTTCTCAAAGATACGAGTACATGGCCTATTTAAAAAACCATCCCAAGATGGTCCTCTTACAACAAAATGCCTGATTAATACACCAAAGTGCCTGATTATGATTACTAGCCTACCTAGATTTCACTGCTGATCAAAAGAGTGGTATGGGCTGATCTGATGTAAGGTTGTATCAAACCGAAAAAAAATAAGATTGCGAAACATCGTGAAAGCAAATTAAAGGGTGATGATTTAACACTAATAGATGCCAAAGATATAGATGAATGATATATAGCTGAATCTGGAAACCAGACCCCAGCACTAGATCGCCAAAAGGCTAGGTATAAGAAGTTCATTTACCGGCTGAATGATTCTCCTTAGCGGACGACGTTTTGCTGCCATACCAACTGTTTCATCCATCTAACATCCGAAAAATTTGGGAAAGACTGGAGCATATATTTTACTGCACATATTTCGAAGGTATCGAAATTCAAGCTTAATTGTCAATTTACGCCGTTCGCGTTTATGTGCTCGGCGAAAACATCTGGCCCTTGATTGCTTGCCTTTTTATGTGCACTTACAAACTCAGACGGAGGCACAGGTAGCTAAATAATGCAATCACAATGTGAGCATTTATTGCCCTTATAATTTATATTTAAAGCCTTCGCCGTAAACAAGAGAAACTTGTGGAAAGTGT
The DNA here is from genome assembly GCA_949820665.1 of Scrobipalpa costella. NCBI lineage: Eukaryota > Metazoa > Arthropoda > Insecta > Lepidoptera > Gelechiidae > Scrobipalpa > Scrobipalpa costella. Next base: position 10,854,551 of record OX463298.1, read on the forward strand.
TTCTTATTTATTTGAAACGGGATTTCTTTTGACTTTAGGGCCTATTATTATAATCAGCTCTCAAAAGTAACAGCGAGTTTGAGTTTGTATCAGCAATGTCACTTCAGTATATAACGGTCTGTCAAATCCGTACTTAATATTGCTCTCATCCTTAATATCGCTTTATGAATACGAGCCTAGATTAGGAAAGAGACAGAGTAGGTGGATGATGAAGCGAGCAACAAGTCTAAAAGATATCGCAAACCACAAGCTGCTGGAAACTTGAATCCGGTCGCAAGACTCTGGCCCTTTACCACCTCTTGCAGAACTTATTATGAGCTAAGGGATTCAAGTGTTTTAGTATATTGTAATTTAGGCGATGGGCTGACAACCTGTCACTACAGCAATATAACTACAAATCTATATTAAATCACCTTCAAAACTTTGTCAAACGTAGCGGAAAGACCTTTGTTTAGGTCGTTTACGCTCTGAACACCCCATTAGGGATAAAGGCGTGATTATATGTATGTATATATGTAACCTATAATCCCTCAATGAAAACTATTGCGCGCAAAATAAAAACTCCTCCAGTCAAATGAAAGCAACCCTAAACAAAATGCATAATAAATGTTTGACTCTACCTAAAATCTCAAATATCTTTTATAATTTAATTTAAATAATTCACTGATATAGCAAGAAAAAATCGCATTTCGTATTATTTTCCCAAACAACCTTCACGCTTTTAAATCAAGATCGAACGAGTTTATTAGAGTCCCATAAAGGTTCGATTCTACCGGCTACGCTGTTATGAAATGTACATACATACATACATACATAAAATCACGCCTTTATCCCTTACGGGGTAGGCAGAGCGTAAAACGAAATGTATTAGTTACTATAAAAAATTATACCGATTACATAAAAAAAAAACATTATTGCATAAAAATATAAAACAATTTGAGAGTAAACGGTAACAGTCTCAGTATTTACTAGCATGTTACTCAAGTTATGTCATCCTTTAAAAACTCGACTTGTCACTGGGTTGGTTATATAGTCTGATAGTCGGTTTGTTTGGTAATAATCGCACGGATGGTCCCTCATTTGAATGGATAAAGTAATCAGCACCTGAGTTCAGGATCAGTGGAGTTGCAAAGGTTCTAATCTTCATGCACGTAATAGCACCTCAGCTTACCCCATTAGCTGATTATCTTTCTTTCTAACTAAACGCACTAGAGTTTTAAAAGAGGTTGTGTTTTTTGGATTTTTAATGAACCCTTATGAAGTTTATCGCCTACTATCTTATCTATCCAGTGGACACGAACCATAAAGATGCCTTGATTCGGCAACTCCTTGCGAGGGTCTCTCATTTGAATGGATAAAGTAATCAGCATCTGAGTTACAGGATCGGTGGAGTTGCGAAGATTGTAATCTTCATACACGTAATAGCACCTCGCTTACCCCATTAGCTGATTAGCTTTCTTTCTAAACGCACGGTTCCCATCGCGATCGGTAGACGAAAATGTAGCTTTTGTATCTTTATACGAACAAATCGGAAAGCAGATGTTTGTTGAATAGAAACTGGACAAATTTAATGAATGAGTGTTCCTCCGGAATATAAAAACATTACATACACACATATAATCACGCCTTTATCCCTAATGCGGTAGGCAGAGCGTATTTAAGTTAGATTTGTAGGTGTATTCCTGTAGTGACATGTTGTCAGCCCATCGTCTAAATTGATATCGTCGAATATACAGAAACCCTCGGATCCCTTAGCTGGTTTTTGCAGCATGCCGGTAGGAAATGCAATTGGCATATTCTATGATTTTCTCTTGCTCCCAGTCCAGCATGGAAACAACATGGAAAAAACATTACCTCTCTACATTTCCGTTAACATGGTTGGCTAAAGTTGATTTGTTTTCATTTTTGTACCGAATGTCCCTAGACAAACCTATTCGTTAAACAAACAAACACAGTACAGATATGACTAACCTTCCTACATGCACGTTTTCGAATAAGTATCATTTCAACGCGTTTTAATGCGTTTTTTGCTTTGTAAAATACCGGGTGTAAGGGACAGCATCCCGCAAATCGATAGGGGTTGCTCAGTCAATGACACAGAACGACTTTCACAAGGAAATTCTTTCAGGAAGTGAGAAATAAATTGTTTTTCCAAACAAATTGTCTAATTGAGGTAGACATTTTGTATGGAAAAGCCTTTTTTTTATTATGTAGTGCCGTTTCAGATCAGTTTGCGGGACGCTGTCCCTTACACCCCGTATTTAGGTAAGTATGTAGAGAGTAAATAAATTCCAGAATCGCGAAGAAAAATAACGATTTTTAACGCATTCGAATTGATACAAAAAAAAACCGATGGGAAGTTTTCAAATAATGTTCGTGTGAAAGCGAAACCGTGTCGTATGGTCCCGCCGGGGCTTTAAGTAACCGCGTCCTAAGGGTCATCTGAAGGGTCTGACCATCTACAAGCCTTTCGAATTTAACGCTGTCCGCGCGCCAAACAAATGGATATGGACGCATCAAATAGAGAGAAAATAAACCATTTTCTCAATTGCACGAATTAGGGAAATATCTAGCATATTAAAATTGCTAGGATATCAGAAAATCTTTAAGGAGCACCGATTGTTCTGTAAAACTTGACATATTGGAAAACTAACTACTAGGAAATCTTTAATTGTCGGACTATTAAACTTCTGCAAATCTATCTTAAATAACTCTCAAAAGTTTGTCAGACGTGGCGAAACGACCTTGGTTTGGGTCGTTTACGCTCTGCCTACCCCATTAGGGATAAAGACGAGATTATGTGTTTGATGGGGTAGGCAGAGCGTAAACGATCTAAACAAAGGTCGTTGCACCATATTTGACAAAGTTTTGAGGGTTATTTACGATAGACTCTAGGTATATTGCTGTAGTGACAGGTTGTCAGCCCATCGGCGAAATTGCAATATACTGAAACCCTCGGATCCCTTAGCTGATTTTTACAGCATGCTCGGGAAGTAATCTCCTGCTCCTAGTCCAGCATAGAAGAAAATGAAATGGGTAAACTAAAGGTACTGAAAGTTTAGTTTGTAAGCTCATGTTTGCCAGTCCATGTAAAACACACTAAGGCAAAATTCATCATACTGCTTAATACCCGAATTACAGGAGCTCATTTTCGCATTATTAACCGTCCGATCGTGGCCATATTACCGGAGCTGCGCTTATTTGCGTTCCAGTGCGAATTCCCCGAGCATTCGGAGTGTTTCACCTGGAGCCCGATACGTAAAACTATAATTTACAAATTACACGCACGATTTGATGTACATTGCGTAGGCGGATAGTGTAAGTATTAGTAATCTCCCTCGTATCCTACCGGCTCCGCCATACTAGGTGTAAGGGACAGCTTCCCGCAAACTGATAGGGGTTGCTCAGTCAATGACACTAAAAAACTATCAGCAGGTATTTTTTTTTAAGGAAGTGAAAAAAAATATTTCTTTTCCATACAAAATGCTCACCTCGATCAGACAATTTGTATGTTTTTTTTTCACTTCCTAATAAAAAATAATTTGTTGATAGTTTGTTCAGTGTCGTTGACTGAGCAACCCCTATCAGTTTGCGGAACGCTGTCCCTTACACCTGGTATACATTACCAAAGCCGTGCATATTTGCGTTCGCAGTCCCAGAGCATTCGGAGTGCTTCACCTGAGGTGCGATTCGTATAACTACAATTTACAAGTTATAAGCACGATTCGATGTACAATACGTGAGCGGTTCGTGTACCGGATGGATTTTTTTTTTACCAAACTTTGGGAATATAAACCTACTCATGAAACTGAACAACTTTCCTAAGGAACATATAGTAACAAATGGGATACCAAAATTTAATGAGCTGCTTGAATGATTTTGTACTTAGCTGCTTGAACTGCCTCCGTGGTATAGTGGCTAGTGCCATGGAGTCCAGATCCGGAGGTCCTGGGTTCGATTCCCAGGGGGGAAACACAAAGTTGATATTTGAGAAATTATCACTTTTTTGAATTTTTCTCCAGTTTGGTTAGGAAATTGCAGGCTGAATCACCTGATTGTCCGAAAAAGTAAAAGATTTCGTGCTTCGGAGGGCACGTCAAGCCGTCGGTCCGGTCGCTGTCTTTAATAGTGGTCGTTACCCAAACCATGTCAGAGGCCTGATAGTTGTGCTACTAGGCGGTTTAAAAACTCTGACACCAGGGTCCATCGGGCCGATAGACTCGATACCCACTCGACAGAAGAAGAACGAATTTGTACGAGAGGATCATTCTTTTTTATTTTTTCAACCTATGTTCCTTGGGGAAAATTGTTCAATTTCATGGGTGCGTTCATGCCCTTGGATCAGCAGTTTTATGCACACCCAGTATTAACCTCCTTAGTATCCAATCGTCTGCATGCACACCGAAACGCACTTGTTATTTGTAAACTGTAGTTTTCCACCCGTAGTTTATAACGGTATAACCTATTCAGCGGGCTAGCCCAAATAAAATTGTATAATGCATAGGCGAATGGCGAGTTTGATTTACGAGGGCCCGGCGTGGTCACGTGCTGAATAACTAACGCACGGCTATTCAGATGCCGCACCGGGCCGCAGGACTCAAGCTGCGGGTTTTGCGTGCGTACAACGCAATGAATTAAGGTTAGACCGTACTAGGACGTAGCTGCACCGTGGCGCTGCGCGACAAATGATTCTTCGTATGAAAATGTATGAGATGTAATGCACTGAAGCTGCAGGGGAGCGGCGGGGCGCTTCACGGCGCGGCAATGTCAGTTAATACATTTAGACAGACTTTGTCACGCAGTGTCGCGCCGCTGTAGTGCCGTGCCGCGCCGCGCCTTTCCACTGTAGATACGACATAGTGCGGTCTAACCTTTAATGTGAAGGTCAAGTCGTCTTTAAAATATGAAAGTGTGTTGAGCTTTCTGTACAATTATAGTACAGGCAGAATTTTTACTATTTACTTATACTAAAAGGAAGACTTATACAACACCTATATATACATAATGTTGTATCATACATAAGGAATCACTACATAGTATTAAACAATTTCTTCCATACTGGACTGGGAGAGAAAGAAAAACATAGAATGTGCCAGCTGCATATCATCCCGGGCATGCTGTAAAAACCAGCTAAGGGATCTGAGGGTTTCAGTATATTGAAATTTAGGCAATGGGCTGACAACCTGTCACTATAGCAATATACCTACAAATCTAACTTAAATAACCCTCAAAACTTTGTCAAATGTGGCGGCGCGACCTTTGCTTAGGTCGTTTACGCTCTGCCTACCCCGCTAGGGATAAAGGCGTGATTATATGTATGTATGTATGTATTAAACAAAGTCGCTTTCTCTGTCCCTATATCCCTATGTATGCATAAATCTTTAAAACTACTCAACGGATTTTGATGCGGTTTCTTTTAATGGATAGAGTGATTCAAGAGGAAGGTTTATATGTTTAATGCATGCATAACATGGTAGAGATACACGCACGATTTGATGTACATTGCGTAGGCGGATAGTGTAAGTATTAGTAATCTCCCTGGTATCCTACCGGCTCCGCCATACTAGGTGTAAGGAACAGCTTCCCGCAAACTGATAGGGGTTGCTCAGTCAATGACACTAATAACTATCAGCAGGTATTTTTTTTAAGGAAGTGAAAAAAAATATTTCTTTTCCATACAAAATGCTCACCTCGATCAGACAATTTGTATGTTTTTTTTTTCACTTCCTAATAAAAAATAATTTGTTGATAGTTTGTTCAGTGTCGTTGACTGAGCAACCCCTATCAGTTTGCGGAACGCTGTCCCTTACACCTGGTATACATTACCAAAGCCGTGCATATTTGCGTTCGCAGTCCCAGAGCATTCGGAGTGCTTCACCTGAGGTGCGATTCGTATAACTACAATTTACAAGTTATAAGCACCATTCGATGTACAATACGTGAGCGGTTCGTGTACCGGATGTAAAAAAAATTTTTACCAAACTTTCTGAATATAAACCTACTCATGAAACTGAACAACTTTCCCTAAGGAACATACAGTAACAAATGGGAGACCCAAATTTAATGAGCAGCTGCTTGAGTAATTTTGTACGGGAGGATTATTATTTTTTATTTTTTCGACCTATGTTCCTTGGGGAAAATTTACCAATTTCATGGGTGCGTTCATGCCCTAAGGTTGGATCAGCAGTTTTATGCACACCCAGTATTAACCTCCTTAGCATCCTATCGTCTGCATGCACACCGAAACGCACTTGTTATTTGTAAACTGTAGTTTTCCACCCGTAGTATATAACGGTATAACCTATTCAGCGGGCTCGCCCAAATAAAATTGTATAATGCATAGGCGAATGGCGAGTTTGATTTACGAGGGCCCGGCGTGGTCACGTGCTGAATAACTAACGCACGGCTATTCAGATGCCGCACCGGGCCGCAGGACTCAAGCTGCGGGTTTTGCGTGCGTACAACGCAATGAATTAAGGTTAAACCGTACTAGGACGTAGCTGCACCGTAGCGGCGGGGCGCGGCACTGCGCGACAAATGATTCTTCGTATGAAAATGTATGAGATGTACCGCTCTGAAGCTGCAGCGAAGCGGCGCGGCGCTTCACGGCGTGGCAATGTCAGTTCATACATTTTGCACATTCTGTCACGCAGTGTCGCGCCGCTGTAGTGCCGTGCCGCGCCGCGCCGCTTCACTGTAGACACGAAATAGTGCGGTCTAACCTTTAATGCGGATGTCAAGTCGTCTTTAAAATATGAAAGTGTGTTGAGCTTTCTGTACAATATACAGGCAGAATTTTTACTAAATACCTAAACTAAAAGGAGGACTTATACAACTCCTACATAATGTTGTAATAAAAGGAATAAATTAATTAATTTCAACCTTAAAATAATAAATTTAAAAAATACACTAAGTATTTTTCGACCGATTCTTTCTATTGTTTCATCATCATCATAAAGTTTGATTATTACCTTATTTCAAATAATAAAATTATAATTTTCACCAGATTTTTATAAAATCAACAATCTTTACTAGCTTATTTTTAGACTTCATTTCCAGAATTTTATAATAAACAGCACTCGTAAGTCGTAATGAAAATTAAACTCTTTAACTTTCCATCTCAAAACTTTTAATAAAAGCATATTTCAAAAACAACGAACTTGACTATTTTAAAATACGAAATATTATGAGAAAGATATGCACTCGATGATTACAAGTACACTTATAAATATATACGTGGGACACTCAGAAAGTTATGCGACACTAAAAAAAATTGTTCTACAGGTATATATATTTTTATTAAATCTTTTCAAAGTACTCTCCACCAGCCTCTATACAAAGATTCATGTGTCTGAACCAGTTTTCAAAACACTTTTTCTAGTCCGCCGTAGACACCTCGTTTACAGCCTGCTCGAACGCAGCCAGCGCATCTTCCGGCGACGAAAATTGTATCCCCTTGAGCTGATTTTTTATTATTGGAAATAAAAAGAAGTCACACGGTGCTAGATCAGGGCTGTAAGGAGGGTGACCCAGGAGTTTGACTGGTGTGCTGTCCAGGAAGTCCCTCGTTTTGAGCGCGGTGTGTGCAGGCGCATTGTCGTGGTGGAGCAGTAGCCCGCGGAGCCCTGTGTTTGGTCGCTTGTTGCTCACAACAGAACAAACTTCTGGTAAACATTTGGTAGTATGCCATTTGGCGTTAATGCTTCTTTGATCTCGTAAGGGAATTGAGGCCAAGTGGCCAGTCAAATTAAAAAAGCTGGCGATCAAAATCTTCCCCCCGCTTCGAGATCGCTTCACTTTGGTAGGCGTTGGTTAATTTTGAAACACGCAAACTGTCGACTGGCGCTTGGTTTCTGGATCGTATTGATAAATCCAGGACTCATCACCTGTTACGATGTCGTAAACACGCCGAGACGAGCCTGCTTCAAATTTGTTCAGCATATCACGGCACCATTCCACCCGGGCCTGCTTCTGAGCGTCGGTGAGGTAGTGCGGCACCCAGCGCGATACTATCCTCCTCACGCGAAGATGCCTGTTTAGAATCTCGTGAACGCTTCCCGATCCAATCTTTAATATGTGCTGAATCTCCTGATAATGTAATTCGCCTATTATCTTGGATTAAATTTTTCACTGCTAGCACGTTTTCTTCCGTAATAGCCGTCAAAGGGCGACCGCTTCTTTCTTCATCCCCCAAGGTTGGTCGACCGCGCCTAAATTCGTTATACCAACGATACACGGTTGCCTTGGAGGGGCTTTCATCCATAAATGCCATTTGAAGTCTATCGAACGATTCATCCGGTTTCAGGCGACACTTGAAATCGTAAAAAATCATAGCTCTAAAATGTCCATTTCACTGTCAGATCCATTTTTCAGTAAGACACGATACTTTGAATTGGCTCGCAAAAAATGTGGAGGGAAATTTTGAAAATGGAACACATATTTTTAACCGGCCAGTCTGCCATATATAAAAACTATTTATCGCAATACTTTCTGAGTGGCCTGGTACATTTATAAAAATAAATGGGTCAATCACATTATTGTCTAAAAAGAAATATGATTTACTGCTTCGGAAGGGACGCTAAGCTACGAGTAAGTGACTTTTCAACCCACAAGGAAGACACAAAAAATATAATTATTATAAAAAATAATTAGAAAAATATCTTTACGTAAATATAGATAGAGTGTACCCTAAATTCCTGTTTAACATCCGTATAGTGCGCGTTAGTTGAGGGTTTTCATCTGGGCGCGCAACGGAGCAGAAAATTCACTCCGGCCTCATGCGCGGCAGAGAGACTACCGCTACATAGAATATATCTTTACTTAGTTCGTTAAAAAGATAATTAAAATAGTAATAACAATTAAACCAGATGTTTTTGTAACCATCGGAGTTTATCCGACTACTAGCTGACCACTGATATGAATAAAATTATAAATTGAGGCTGCTACACTTTCTACAACTGCTACGCCGTAGCGGAAAATATCGAACCGAAATGCTACGCCTACTACGTATGCTTCGTACGCAGTAACCTTTCATCTGACCTCCGCAACCCAGAAGGGAAACCAGACCTAATCCTAGATTAGGCCAGCGCTTAAAAAGCCACCAATGCCATGGCTTAACAACTATTATATACATACATACATACATAAAATCACGCCTTTATCCCTTACGGGGTAGGCAGAGCGTAAAACGCCTCCTAAAAGACAAGATATATAACAACTATTATATATCCGGTATTAAACGATATCAACCGGGACCAACGGCTTAACTTGCCTTCCGAAGCACGGAAAAAGCACCGAATAAACGTACATATGAAATTCGAAAACTGAAAAACCATTGGTACATGGTGGGATTCGAATTACGACCTCCCGCTCAGGAGGCAGCGGCCATATCCACTTCACCATCGGGCTCTTTATTTCGATAGCAGAAAGTATCAAACCTAAATGCTACTTGTACGCGCCTACTACGCCCTAGCAGTAAATGCTGTCCTGGGAGCGAGAGAAAAACATAGAATGTGTCAGCTACATTTCCTCCCGGGCATGCTGTAAAAACCAGCTAAGGGATCCGAGAGTTTCAGTATATTGTAATTTAGGCGATGGGCATACAACCTGTCACTACAGCGATATATCTACAATCTTTCTTAAATAACCCTCAAAACTTTGTCAGACGTGGCGAAACGACCTTTGTTTAGGTCCTTTACACTCTGTCTACTCTATTAGGGATAAAGGCGTGTTTATATGTATGTATGTATGTATGTAAAATGCTACGCTTTTGACGAATACTACGCCGTAGCAGAAAGTAATTCTATATATATTCTTTATTGCATTAAAAAACAAGAAATGAAGTTTACAGAAAGGTATGCATGGGCGAACTTATCTCTATGAAGAGATCTGTCCCAGCTAACCCACTGGCTAAGGTAAGAAGAAATTCTGTTGGTAAATATAAATATGGAACAAAATTCATTTAAATACCACTCAAAAGGAATACAACTCAAATTGACTCAATCAAACTAATCATTGTTCAATTACAGAACAGCTCGAAATGATAGACGATGTTACTGAAATGGGAAATGGAATTATGGTTGCAATTACGATGGTGTAGCTACATTGTCTGTGACTGTACCATCCCCCCTCCCCCACTGGAATTACCTGCTATTACCCTCGAAAATATGCCCTACAAATGGGCCCATTTGTTCAAGTACCAACGATAATAAGTCTTGTAATTACGATTATCCAAATTTCAGACAATTACGACGGTCGCCTCACTGGCGAACCCCCTTTGCATTGTTCTTAAGCACCACCTTTTTATGGCAACAAAAAGAAAAATCATTTACACAAACTCACAAATCTGGACTAATCAGGGGGGCAGGGAAATTGGGCTAAGCATACTCGTATTTCAGGGTGGGAAAATAAAAATAAATTATTAGCGCGAAGAGAAGTTAGCGGGAGCTTAAGCTGGCTTTACACTGTCGCCTGTCGTCACCGTGGCTGGTTCACTGAGTCCCGCGTCCCGCCTGGTCGCGCCACGCCGCGGAGTTTACCGACGGAATATGCCGGAACGATTCTGCTGATAAATGTGCGTCAAATGAACCGTGAAACGACTCCTATGTTTCGCTCTTTTAAACGGACGTCCGATGTTTAGTTGTCGGTCCGACGCGTTTTGGTGGGAATTATATTTTTGCTTGCTATATTGCTCCGGAAATGAGAGCCCGATGGTGTAGTGGATAGGGCCACTGCTTCCTTAGCGGGGAGGTCGTGGTTCGAATCCCACCACGTACCAATGTGTTTTTCGGTTTTCGAATTTCATATGTACGTTTTTCCGTGCTTCGGAAGGCACGTTAAACCGTTGGTCCCGGTTTGTATCGTTTAATACCGTAGATATTAGTCGTTAAACCATGTCAAAGGCCAGTGCTAAGCATTGGCGGCTTAAAAAATCTGACCTAATCTAGGATTGGGTCTGGTTTCCCTTCTGGGTTGCGGAGGTCAGATGGCAGTCGCTCTGTGTAAAAACCAGTACCCTCATTCAATCTCCTACATTAGGTAGCCGACCCCGTGAGATACGGGATAAGGCTAGATGATGATGATGATATTGCTCCGGAAATCAAAGCTAGCTTATATCAGGAATGTACGACTTATATAACAATGAGAAGGTACTATAACGTTTACAACAGGTCGAGTTAAGGCTTACAAAACTGATCAATAAATAAAAAATAGGGATTAAACTGCGGTTTGAAAGCTTTAATAAAGTTAACATGTATTTCCATGTACACAGCATAAAATCCAAGTTTCTGCCGGCAGGTGTGAAGGCGACGTTAGCTTGCGGGGCGACCATCCGTCTTTATTAGCGGGGATTTAGAACCGCAACACGCGACCACGGGGCCTTCCTTGTCTTCACTCAGAAATGCGCCTTCAGATTAATTCGCCACTCGTTTGTATTCGCCTTCGCCCACTTTTTCCGCAACAAACTAATTAGATCGTAGTTTCAAAGTCTATCAACCCACGATCTACCCACACGGCCTGTAGAGATTTCTCTAACAATATTGTCTACACCTGAACTAATTACCAGATTATCAGGTACTAACTATAGCTTCCAGCCTTCTTCTTTCAGCTTACCTTAGCTTTCCATGCTGGACTGGGAGCGAGAGCTGACAACCTGTCACTACAGCAATATACCTACAAATCTATCTTAAATAACCATCAAAACTTTGTTAAACGTGGCGGAACGATCTTTGTTTAGTTCGTTTACGCACTGCCCACCCCGTTAGGGTTAAAGGTGTGATTATATATATGTACTTACCATAGGTATCTATAGCTTTCCGGACCGCTGAGCCACCCGCCGGAGCGGTTTGTTGAATTTTCTAGTGGTTATAGCAGTAAAGGTTACGTATGATACTCCTGATTGAATCAGCTTTCGTTTTTTAAATTAGTTTAAGCTTTAAGATGATTCCTCCCGGCAAATGGTTGTGTTCAAGAGCTTCTCCTAAACGAATCCTAAGCATTCGCAACATTCAAAAATATTCTAGTTCATAAATAAGTATGCTAAAAAAATCTAGAAGTAAAGCTGTTTTATTAGTAAATTTGATATTCCTTCTAAACTATGAGGAGCGCTCTCACGATTATCCAAAATCGCGTCATAGCTTTTTTTAATCAGAATCGTAGATTTTATGGAATTAGCATTTTTAAGTGTGTTTCGCATAGTTTATCTTCCATGCTGGCCTGGGAGCGAGAGCAAAACATAGAATGTGCCAGCTGCATTTCCTCCCGGGTATGCTGTAAAAACCAGCTAAGGGATCCGAGGGCTTCAGTATATTGTTATTTAGGCGATGGGCTGACAACCTGTCACTACAGCAATATACTTACAAATCTATCTTTAATAACCCTCAAAATTTTGTCAGACGTGGCGAAACGACCTTTGTTTGGGTCGTTTACGCTCTGCCTACCCCATTAGGGATAAAGGCGTGATTATATGTATGTATGTATGTATGTATGTATGTTCGCATAGTTTTGACCCGGCCTCTGACGTAACCGCCACGCCATAGCGCGCGCTGATTTGATCGATATTGTAAGGCATTATAGGCGATGGTTGCATATCTTGAAATCTACCTGCTCATCTGTCGGCAGGATACACCTTAAGCTTTCCGTAAAGAACAGGCATAACTTTTTTGTAAGTAGTGCAGTACCCAGATCTACTTCTTTAGTAGTAAATAGACTATACTTACTTAACCTAATTAATAAGATTACTTAGGTAATATCCACTTGTTTGTGCGAACATTAATTTATACGTCGAATATTATGTTCGCACTTTAATTTTAGCACTAGGTCGTTCCATTATTCTGGTCTTTCTTTGGGAATCCGAAAATAACGTCCGGCGTCCTCTCCCTGCGGCTACGTTTCGCAAAATATATCGCCGTTCCGTATATTGAGTGAGCTGTTATATCGAAAGTTTCCCGCAACGCGCCCGGCCCTAAGGACACACATTCTACTTTGTTCTTACACGAACTTTAAGAAGTTGCTTAACAGATGTTCTTCGTGACTTTTGTCCCCGAGTTACTCTACTCCTGTACCTACACGCTTGCGTATTTTTGTATTATTTTGTCTGTAGCAATATTTATTGGAAGATGTTTCTGAATAAATATATTAAGTACTAACTTACTAGAAGTCTGGCTTTTGATTAGATAGGTTTAATACTAAGTAAACTAATTTACTCCCACTCCCACTTAGTGGCAACAAACTAGGGCACGATGGTCTAATTGCACGCAAGGCAATTCAGAGCAAACCAATACAATTTCAATTGTGTGCGACAAAACGTAGATAGTATAAATAAAATTGAAATTCAACTGGAGCTCGCTAGACTAGGCTGTCATACAAAGAGGCTTAGTTTTGAAAAGCTGATCGCACTCGTCGCAACAGCTGGTCCAAACTCCGGCTCGGAAATACTGGCCCGACGTGACTCGCCGATATTGCATCATTGTACCACAGTCCCTCATACGTGTATTACATGCCATCGCTGCACTGGGTACTCTACACGTATCACACAAATGACCTGCCAGCATAAACTCGACCATACGTAATGTAACTAATGAGGATTAAAACATTAAATTCAAATTATAAACAACCTAAACTATAAAAGTCGTTAGCAAAATGTGGCGTAAAATTTTCAGAAAACGAAACCTTCTTCGAAAAACTCTCTCGTGTAATGGAAATCGTGCCCCACAGCCCCGGGGGCATCGCGGATTCTCTGCACAAAAGGCCCAACAAAAAGGTCCTGCCGTCACATGAACATTGTAAAACTCGCCTTCGTACTCACGTCCGTGACCACACGCAAATACGCGCCTTGCTCCAATGGACTAAAGACTGTTTTCGGTGTCTCAGCGATGTTTTGTAACAGTTTTTTCCAATCCGATAATGCGACCTTAGCGTCGGGATCATGGTTTACTACAAATTGTATTAGAGTAGTAGATTTAACTATTTATGCGGTCTCCGGCGGGTCCGGAGGGACTCCCGAACACGCTAAGTCTGGGAGAAGTAGTTTTAAGTTTTTATTTATTCCCTTTGTTTCCTCGGGTTCTCACGCTTCTTCTACTAAAACAATAATGTTATTTTCTTTTCTCATACAAACGTATAATCACTTCCATGCTGGACTGGGAATACTTCCATGCTGGACTGGGAACGAGAGAAAAACATAGAATGTGCCAGCTGTATTTCCTCCCGGGCAAGTTGTAAAAACCAGCTAAGCGATCCGAGGGTTTCTATATATTTCAATTTAGGCGATAGGCTGACAACCTGTCACTACAGCAATATACCTACAAATCTATCTTAAATAACCCTCAAAATTTCGTCAGAAGTGGCGGAATGACGTTTGTTTAGCTGGTTTACGCTCTGCCTAGCCCGTTAGGGACAAAGGCGTAATTATATCTATGTATGTACGCTTTTATCCTTAATGGGGTAGGCAGATCGTAAACGACCTAAACAAAGGTCTTTCCGCCACGTCTAACAAAGTTTTGAGGGTTATTTAAAATAGATTTGTAGTTTTCTTTTCTCGTTACTTATTAAACATTCCATCAGACTTCTGAAGGTTAATAGGTAGGCAAGTTAGGGCCGTATTTATAATCAGCTCTCATCAGTGACAGCGAGTTTGAATTTGTATTAGAAATGTCATTTCAGTACAAACTGGCCTGTCAAATCCATACTTAATACTGCTCTCAAGTTTGATATCGCTTCATAAATACGAGCGTAAGTAACTAATAAATAAAACTTGTTTAACGATTGTGACTTCCTGTACAAACCTTAGAATCGTAACCTTATTTTATTTGGAATTTCACCTCAAAGGTAATAGGTACCGGCAGACATTTAATACTGGCCGTCATAGCGACTTGGAGATCAAGTCGACATCTGAGGAATGCGAGCGTCTGGAGTTAATCGATTCCTGCTCGCTGCAGACTGCACTCGAGGTGAAGCTACGCGGAGTATCCACCTCCATCATGGAGCAGGACTCCTAGTTATTCCACTCATTATTATTATTAACAGTTCACCTTGCTTGACACCGTTCATATAGGTTGCAGCTTTGAGAGATACGTAGATTTGGGAATAGTTATTTGCGACTATACTTACATACATATAATCAGGCCTTTATCCCTAATGGTGTAGGCAGAGCGTTAATGACCTACACAAAGGTTAATCCACCACGTCTGAAATAGTTTTGAGGGTTATTTACGATAGATTTGTAGTTTTCTTATCTCGTTGCTTATTAAACATTCAATCAGACTTCTGTTGGTCTATTTGCTATTAAACGTGTACGACAAATTGTATCGCTTGATGCTGCACATCAGGTCTATCATGGCTATGTTGGCTCGTTTCTTAGATATGGCGTTATAATCTGGGGTAACTCAGTTGAAGCTAATAGGGGTCTTTTAGCGCAAAAAAGATGTGTAAGGGCACTATGTGGAGCATACTTTAGAGAATCGTGTAAGCCTTTATTTAGGCAATTAAAAATATTAACCTTGCCATGTATTTACATACTAGAAATATGCATTTTTGACAAAAAACCACCACCACCACCCCGATCAATTTATGACCAGAAAAAATATGAATTGTTTTAGTAAGCGATACGAACACTTATTATATATGCCAAGAACTAACTTAGATCTGCGTAAGAGAAATGTATTTTGTATGTGTTCAAATTTTTAATGCATTGCCCCCGGAAATTAAGGAACTTCCACTGACTACTTTTAAAAGACAATTGACTCAATATTTTATTGATTAATGTTTTTATACAATAGACGAATATTAAAATGACATTTACAAACCTAAATTTATGACTAATAATAGATTGTAATTGATAGTTTGATTTAATTTATATAATTTTTGACCATAAACAAGTATATTGACTTTATTTAATTCTAATGGGTTATAGCTTTCTATTGTTTTGTATAGTTTGATTCTTGTATGTAGTTATAAATTTTAACAAAATATTCGTACACCTAACGGTTGAGTGAAAGGAAGCCATGTTATCTGTAACACCAATATATACTACTCTAGAACGAATAAAGATTTCATTTAATTTCAATAGGTAGGTAAGTAAGTAACTAATAAATCAATTTTGTTTAACGATTCTGACTTTCATTACAAACCTTAGAATCGTAACCTTATTTTATTTGGAATTTCACCATTTCACCTCAAAGGTAATAGGTACCGGCAGACATTTAATACTGGCCGTCATAGCGACTTGGAGATCAAGTCGACATCTGAGGAATGCGAGCGTCTGGAGTTAATCGATTCCTGCTCGCTGCAGACTGCACTCGAGGTGAAGCTACGCGGAGTATCCACCTCCATCATGGAGCAGGACTCCTAGTTATTCCACTCATTATTATTATTAACAGTTCACCTTGCTTGACACCGTTCATATAGGTTGCAGCTTTAAGAGATACGTAGATTTGGGAATAGTTATTTGCGACTATACTTACATACATATAATTACGTCTTTATGCCTAATGGTGTAGGTAGAGCGTTAACGGTCCTACACAAAGGTCGATCCGCCACGTCTGACAAAGTTTTGAGGGTTAATTAAGATTGATTTGTAGTTTTCTTATCTTGCTACTTATTTAACATTCCATGAGACTTATGTAGGTAGGTAAATTAGGGCCGTATTTATAATCAGGTCTCATAAGTTACAACGAGTTTGAGTTCGTATTAGAAATGTCATTTTAGTACAAACTGGCCTGTCAAATCCATATTTAATACTGCTCTCAAGTTTGGTATCGCTTCATAAATACGAGTCTAAGTAACTAATAAATAAAACTTGTTTAACGGTTCTCACTTTTATTCCAAACATTTCATTTCATAGACTCGATACCCACTCGACAGAAGATTACACACCATAGAATCGTAACCTTGTTTTGTTTGGAATTTCATCTCAAAGGTAATAGGTACCGGCAGACATTTAATACTGGCCGTCATAGCGACTTGGAGATCAAGTCGACATCTGAGGAATGCGAGCGTCTGGAGTTAATCGATTCCTGCTCGCTGCAGACTGCACTCGAGGTGAAGCTACGCGGAGTATCCACCTCCATCATGGAGCAGGACTCCTAGTTATTCCACTCATTATTATCATCAACAGTTCACCTGGATTGATACCGTTCATATATCTCATATAGGTTGCAGCTTTGAGAGATACGTAGATTTGGGAATAGTTATTTGCGACTATACTTACATACATATAATCACGCCTTTATCCCTAATGGGGCAGCCAGAGCGTTAACGGTCCTGCACAAAGGTCGGTTTTAAGGGGTAATTTAAGATAGATTTGTAGGTATATTGCTGTAGTGACAGGTTGTGAGCCCATCGCCTAAATTAACTACAATATACTCAAACCCTCGGATCCCTTAGCTGATTTTTACATCATACTCGGGAGGAAATGCAGCTTGCACATTCTATGTTTTTCTCACAGCAATATACCTACAAATCTATGTTTGTCAGACGTGGCGGGACGACCTTTGTTTAGGTCGTTTACGCTCTGCTTACCCCATTAGGAATGAAGGCGTGGTTATATGTATGTACATCAAATCTATATTGTACGGTCTCATTATTGATAAGCTGTACACAAAGGCAAAACATTATCTTCCCAAAAATCCGTGTATCAAATCTGGAAATCGTCGTGCATTGTTGTCTTTTGTGTTCTTTACGCATTCGTTTTCCATCGCACACCATTATTCACATTAAGTGGACAGATCTCGGGTCAGATCCAGGCACAAGAAAAGCACAAAAAGTGCCCGCTTTATCCGACCATGATAAATCTACTTCAAATCCAAGAATAGCGTCTTTTATGAAGGAAATTGAAATAAACCGACCGTGCGGATAACGGCTAAGTAAGAAGATCGGGAGCCTTTTGGAATATATTGGTGAATCACTTTCATTCATCAAGCCCGAAGTTCTGTAATGCAGCTCTTTGTCCGGTTTCTTTAATATTAAAAACACGTTTTCAGTTCTGTGTGTATAATTTAAAATGGGTTTTTCGCTAATGGTCAAAGTATCTGCCCACCTAAAAAGCGCAGTGTGAATGTCATTTCTATGAATGAAATGGTTCGAGTAAGTATACATACATATTATCACGCCTTTATCCCTAATGGGGCAGGCAGAGCGTGAACGACCTAAACAAAGGTCGTTCCGCCACGTCTGACAATGTTTTGAGAGTTATTTAAGATGGATTTGTACGTATATTACTGTAATGACAGGTTGTCAGCCCATCGCCTAAATTGCAATATACAGAAACTCTCAGATCCCTTAGCTGGTTTTTACAGCATGCCCGGGAGGAAATGCAGCTGGCACATTCTATGTTTTTCTCTCGCTCCCAGTCCAGCATAGAAGTCGAGTAAGTATAAGAACAAAATATACTTGAGAATAATAATTTATAAACTTTAACTCAATTTGTATTGATATAGTTGTTCCGTTCCTGTTGCCAAGTTTCAAAACCGATAATTTACGAAACCAGAGCCTTTTTTCGGAGGAATTAATTTATTAATCAATGAAGCGAGTTATTTGTCATTATTTACGCTTCAATTAATTTATAAATTGACTTCACTTCAATTAACACGCTTAATCGAGTGTCCAGTGAATTCAAATCATCGTATTCAGTTAGTGTAAATTAATTGTTTGAATCAAATGTTATTTACGGTAAGAATTTCTTTGATCTATTAGGTGTAGATTTTTAAATGCTGTCTGCAATACAAAATTTCGGAAACCCTATAATACCCTATTATTTTAGAGTTATATTCAAGATATCCTTCCATGCTGGATTATAAAAATAGCCCGATGGTGTAGTGGATAGGGCCGCTTCCTCCTGAGCGGGAGATCGTGGATCGAACCCCACCACGTACCAATGCGTTTTTCAGTATTCAAATTTCATATGTACGTTTATTCGGCGCTTTTTCCGTGCTTCGGAAGGCACGTTAAGCTGCCACCAGTTAGAATTAAACGATATTAACTGGGACCACTCCCAGCTAATATCGTTTAATTCCGTAGATATTAGTCGTTAAGCCATGTCAGAGGCCAGTGCTGAGCATTGGCGGCTTGAAAACTGTCCTAATCTAGGATTGGGTCTGGTTTCCCTTCTGGGATGCGGAGGTCAGATTGCAGTCGCTCTGTGTCAAGACCAGTACCCTCGTTCAATCTCCTAGATTAGGTAGCCAACCCTGTGAGATACAGGATAAGGCTAGGGAGATGAATGCTGGACTGGGATCGAGAGCAAAACATAGAATGTGCCAGCTGCAAAATCCAGCTAACCAGCTAACCAGCAGTATATTACTGAAGCTTAGCTTCCATGCTGGACTGGGAGCGACAGAATAACGTAGAATGCATCTCCTCCCGGGCATGCTGTAAAAACCAGCTAAGGGATTCGAGGGTATATTGTAATTTAGGCGATGGGCTGACAACCCGTCACTACAGCAATATACCTACAAATGTATCTTGAACAACCCTCAAAAGTTGTCAGACGTGGCGGAACGACCTTTGTTTGGCTTGTTAACGCTCTGCCTACCCCATTAGGAATACACGCGTGATAGTATGTATGTATATTACTGAATCCCTCGGATCCCTTAGCTGGGGTTTCAGTATATTGCAATTTAGGCGATGGGCTGACAACCTGTCGCTACAGCAATATATCTATAAATCTATCTTATATTACCCTCAAAACTTTGTCACACGTGGCGGAACGACCCTTTTTAGGGTCGTTTACGCTCTGCCTACCCCATTAGGGATAAAGGCGTGATTATATGTAGGTATGTATGTATACTCAAGATAGCAAGCAAAGGTGCGAGTAAAATGCTGACGCAGAATTTCGCTAAAATATCGCGTAGCACCGCAGTAGCACTGTCGTAGCGGGACCGTCGCTACATAGTTGCTACGCAATACTCGTAGCAAGGATAGATTTTCAAATTCAATTGGTTGTTTTCCAATTCGCTTAAAATCGCGTATTTTTAATACATACATACATACATAAATCACGCCTTTATCCCTTACGGAGTAGGCAGAGCGTTTAACGCCTCTTAAAAGGCGCTTTCGCCACGTCTGACAAAAATTGAGGGCAATTTTAGATTGTAATATGTATTTTTAAACAACCCTTCAAATCTCAACACTATTTTTCGCCATTTTATTATAGTTCGCCATGTCAAACTTTTAAGTTTTTAATTTATCTAGTCAGTTCATATCTAGCATGTCCGAGTTCCCGCCGCGTAGAATCAAGCGGAAAATTGCCTACCCCACTAACCAAATATCTACATTTTCAATATTAATTTATCTACTGAGCCTGTAATAGAGTAGCAACTGGCAATGTAGCGTGTAACTATGTCTCGCGAACAAGTCTAGTAGCGTCAAGCGGAAAATTCTCTACTCCACTAACCAAATATACTGGGTGTAAGGGACAGCGTCCCGCAATCGGATAGAGGTTACTCAGTTAATTTAAAGTTTCTTTATTTAAAATATGCACTGAATACTACTTTTTGAAATTGACGAGTTTGTTAAATTAATGGTTGAAATAAAATGACTTTTGTATTTTGAATTGACATTTTACATATTTTTAATTGTTATATTGTTGAAATTTTAAATATTATATTTTTTTTCTTTGACATTTTTTGTGACGACATTATAATTCTATTATTTTAAGTGATGTAAATTATATTCTATTGTTTTTATTGTTTAATGCATGAGTTAGTCTTAACTGTTTTCATCTCAAATTTAAATTATAGGACAATAATTTGCATGCCAGTTGCAGGCGCATCACGCATGTTCTGTGTTGTATATGTCACCTATTTATTATACCGTGTTTGCAAGCAAATAAATAAATTCATTCATTCAGTCAACGACAACTTACATCAGAGAATTCTTTCAAGACATGAAAATAAAATTCAACCTTTCCATACAAAATGACCACCTCGATCAGACAATTTGTATGAAAAAGCAAAATTTTTCTTTCAATTCCTGTAAAAATATCCAGCTGATAGTGGTTCAGTATCGTTGACTGAGCAACCCCTATCAGTTTTCGGGACACTGTCCCTTACACCCTGTATACATTTTTAGTATTAATTTATCTACTCAGCCTGTAATAGAGTAGCTACCGGCAATGTAGCGTGTAAAGATGTCTCGCGAACAAGTCTAACATGTCCGAGGTCTCACCGCGTAGCGTCAAGCGGATAATTGCCTACCGCACTAACCAAATATCTTCACTTTCAATATTAATGTATCTACTTAGCCTGTAATAGAGTAGCTACCGGCAATGTAGCGTGTAACGATGTCTCACGAACAAGTCTAACATGTCCGAGGTCTCACCGCGTAGCGTCAAGCGGATAATTGCCTACCCCACTAACCAAATATCTACATTTTCAATATTATTTTATCTACTCAGCCTGTAATAGAGTAGCTACCGGCAATGTAGCGTGTAACGATGTCTCGCGAACAAGTCTAACATGTCCGAGGTCTCACCACGTAGCGTCAAGCGGAAAATTGCCTACCCCACTAACCAAATATCTACATTTTTAATATTAATTTATCTACTCCGCCTGTAATAGAGTAGCAACTGGCAATGTAGCGTGTAACGATGTCTCACGAACAAGTCTAACTTGTCCGAGGTCTCACCGCGTAGCGTCAAGCGGATAATTGCCTACCCCACTAACCAAATATCTACATTTTCAATATTATTTTATCTACTCAGCCTGTAATAGAGTAGCTACCGGCAATGTAGCGTGTAACGATGTCTCGCGAACAAGTCTAACATGTCCGAGGTCATGCGTAATATTATCTACCCCACTAACCAAATATCTAACGCACATTTTAGGTTTTTTTGGTACCTACCGGCTATTTATTTGGTGACTAGTTTGTAGTATCGATCGTTATTTTACCTATAGAAAATTCTACGGGAAAATTTAATGAGCTGCTGATGAAACCACACGCGGGTAAGTTAAAAAACCAATACGACGAGTGTTCCAAATTCACCAAATACGTGGGACACTCAGAAAGATTTGCGACACTAAAAAAAATTGTTCTACAGGTACATATTTTTTTATTAAATCTTTTCAAAGTACTCTCCACCAGCCTCTATACAAAGATTCATGTGTCTGAACCAGTTTTCAAAACACTTTTTCCAGTCCGCCGTAGACACCTCGTTTACAGCCTGCTCGAACGCAGCCAGCGCATCTTCCGGCGACGAAAATTGTATCCCCTTGAGCTGATTTTTTATTTTTGGAAATAAAAAGAAGTCACACGGTGCTAGATCAGGGCTGTAAGGAGGGTGACCCAGGAGTTTGACTGGTGTGCTGTCCAGGAAGTCCCTCGTTTTGAGCACGGTGTGTGCAGGCGCATTGTCGTGGTGGAGCAGTAGTCCGCGGAGCCCTGTGTTTGGTCGCTTGTTGCTCACAACAGAAAAAACTTCTGGTAAACTTTTGGTAGTATACCATTCGGCGTTAATGCTTCTTTGATCTCGTAAGGGAATTGAGGCCAAGTGGCCAGTCAAATTAAAAAAGCTGGCGATCAAAATCTTCCCCCCGCTTCGAGATCGCTTCACTTTGGTAGGCGTTGGTTCATTTTGAAACACCCAAACTGTCGACTGGCGCTTGGTTTCTGGATCGTATTGATAAATCCAGGACTCATCACCTGTTACGATGTCGTAAACACGCCGAGACGAGCCTGCTTCAAATTTGTTCAGCATATCACGGCACCATTCCACCCGGGCCTGCTTCTGAGCGTCGGTGAGGTAGTGCGGCACCCAGCGCGATACTATCCTCCTCACGCGAAGATGCCCATGTAGAATCTCGTGAACGCTTCCCGATCCAATCTTTAATATGTGCTGAATCTCCTGATATGTAATTCGCCTATTATCTTGGATTAAATTTTTCACTGCTAGCACGTTTTCTTCCGTAAAATCCGTCAAAGGGCGACCGCTTCTTTCTTCATCCCCCAAGGTTGGTCGACCGCGCCTAAATTCGTTATACCAACGATACACGGTTGCCTTGGAGGGGCTTTCATCCATAAATTCCATTTGAAGTCTATCGAACGATTCATCCGGTTTCAGGCGACACTTGAAATCGTAAAAAATCATAGCTCTAAAATGTTCCCGGCGCGATACTTTAATGGGCTCGCAAAAAATGTGGAGGGAAATTTTGAAAATGGAACACACATATTTTTACTTACAAGTAATCATATTTTCAAAAAAGATTCTAACCGGCCAGTCTGCCATATATAAAAACTATTTATCGCAATACTTTCTGAGTGGCCTGGTATAGTAGATACTAGCCTTTTTACGCCGCAGTTTCACCAATGGCTTACTTAATGACTTTTCCCGTGGTAATCAGATATTTTCCCATGGTAAAACATAGCTTCTTTTATTTAGGGTGAACATAGCTTTCTACCAGTGAAAGAATTTTCGAAATCAGTCTAGAAATTTTTGAGTTTATTCGTTACAATCACACAAAAATACAAATCTTTCCTCTTTTTTTTTTTTAATTATATATAGGCGAGCATTTGTCCGCCATCTCACCTGGTGGAAAGTGACGATGCGGACTATGTTGAAGCATACTCACCTATGTAGTGCCTATTCACTCTCGCCTTGAAAAGGCCCAGGTTATATTGTTCCGGAAACAGATCCGCCGGCAGGGAGTTCCACTCCTTAGCCGTTCTTATAATATTAGTATAAAAGTATAGTTATATTTTTAATGTTTTCAATCTAAAGCTTTATAATTTCTGATACAATACCTTTTTTACAGCCCGCAAAGCGTAAAACGTAAGGTTATGATTATGATTTCAATCACTAGCGAACTCATCTCTTTTACGGTCTACATACTTCCATATTTTACAACCACCTTAGGTTAGATTGGATGTACGGGACTTCCGATAAAATCGTTTGTAAAACCAATATACTATATACCTTGCAGGGTAGACAGAGCGTTGACAGTCATGTTCGTAATAACTATTTTCTCCTAATTGCCTACCTTACAATTTAAAACAGAACAATTTATGTTGAAATTTATAAACTTTAACTCAATTTGTATTGATATAGTTGTTCCGTTCCTGTTGCCAAGTTTCAAAACCGATAATATACGAAACCAGAGACTTTTTTCAGAGGAATTAATTTATTAATCAATGAAGCGAGTTATTTGTCATTATTTACGCTTCAATTAATTTATAAATTGACTTCACTTCAATTAACACGCTTAATCGAGTGTCCAGTGAATTAAAATCATCGTATTCAGTTAGTGTAAATTAATTGTTTGAATCAAATGTTATTTACGGTGAGAATTTCTTTGATCTATTAGGTGTAGATTTTTAAAAGCTGTCTACAATACAATATTTCGGAAACCCGATTAAACCCTATCATATTAAAGTTATATTCAAGATATCCTTCCATGCTGGACTGGGAGCGAGAGAAAAACATAGAATGTGCCAGCTGCATTTCCTCCTGGGCATGCCGTAAAACCAGCTAAGGGATCCGAGGGTTTCAGTATATTGCAATTTAGGCGATGGGCTGACAATCTGTCACTACAGCAATATATCTGCAATTATATCTTATATAACCCTCAAAACTTTGTCACACGTGGCTGAACGACCTTTTTTAGGTCGTTTACGTTCTGCCTACCCCATTAGGGATAAAGGCGTGATTATATGTATGTATGTATATTCAAGATAGCAAGCAAAGGTGCGAGTAAAATGCTGACGCAGAATTTCGCTAAAATATCGCGTAGCACCGCAGTAGCACTGTCGTAGCGGGACCGTCGCTACATAGTTGCTACGCAATACTCGTAGCAAGGATAGAATTTCAAATTCAATTGGTTGTTTTCCAATTCGCTTAAAATCGCGTATTTTTAATACATACATACATACATAAATCACGTCTTTATCCCTTACGGGGTAGGCAGAGCGTTTAACGCCTCTTAAAAGGCGCTTTCGCCACGTCTGACAAAAATTGAGGGCAATTTTAGATTGTTATATGTATTTTTAATCAACCCTTCAAATCTCAACACTATTTTTCGCCATTTTATTATAGTTCGCCATGTCAAACTTTTAAGTTTTTAATTTATCTAGTCAGTTCATATCTAGCATGTCCGAGTTCCCGCCGCGTAGAATCAAGCGGAAAATTGCCTACCCCACTAACCAAATATCTACATTTTCAATATTAATTTATCTACTGAGCCTGTAATAGAGTAGCAACTGGCAATGTAGCGTGTAACTATGTCTCGCGAACAAGTCTAGTAGCGTCAAGCGGAAAATTCTCTACTCCACTAACCAAATATACCTACTAGGTGTAAGGGACAGCGTCCCGCAATCGGATAGAGGTTACTCAGTAAATTTAAAGTTTCTTTATTTAAAATATGCACTGAATACTCCTTTTATACCATTGACGAGTTTGTTAAATTAATGGTTGAAATAAAATGACTTTTGTATTTTGAATTGACATTTTACATATTTTTAATTGTTATATTGTTGAAATTTAAAATATTATATTTTTTTTCTTTGACATTTTTTGTGACGACATTATAATTCTATTATTTTAAGTGATGTTAATTCTATTCTATTGTTTTTATTGTTTAATGCATGAGTTAGTCTTAACTGTTTTCATCTCAAATTTAAATTATAGGACAATAATTTGCATGCCAGTTGCTGGCGCATCACGCATGTTCTGTCATGTATATGTCACCTATTTATTATACCGTGTTTGCAAGCAAATAAATAAATTCATTCATTCAGTCAACGACAACTTACATCAGGGAATTCTTTCAGGACATGAAAATAAAATTCAACCTTTCCATACAAAATGACCACCTCGATCAGACAATTTGTATGGAAAAGTAAAAAATTTCTTTCAATTCCTGTAAAAATATCCAGCTGATAGTGGTTCAGTATCTTTAACTGAGCAACCCCTATCAGTTTGCGGGACGCTGTCCCTTACACCCCGTATATTTTATTTTGATTTACTCAGCCTGTAGAGTAGTTACCGGCAATGTAGCGTGTAACGATGTCTCGCGAACAAGTCTAACATGTCCGAGGTCTCACCGCGTAGCGTCAAGCGGAAAATTGCCTACCCCACTAACCAAATATCTACATTTTCAATATTATTTTATCTACTGAGCCTGTAATAGAGTAGCTACCGGCAATGTTGCGTGTAACGATGTCTCACGAACAAGTCTAACATGTCCGAGGTCTCACCGCGTAGCGTCAAGCGGAAAATTGCCTACCCCACTAACCAAATATCTACATTTTCAATATTATTTTATCTACTGAGCCTGTAATAGAGTAGCTACCGGCAATGTTGCGTGTAACGATGTCTCACGAACAAGTCTAACATGTCCGAGGTCTCACCGCGTAGCGTCAAGCGGAAAATTGCCTACCCCACTAACCAAATATCTACATTTTCAATATTATTTTATCTACTGAGCCTGTAATAGAGTAGCTACCGGCAATGTAGCGTGTAACGATGTCTCGCGAACAAGTCTAACATGTCCGAGGTCATGCGTAATATTATCTACCCCACTAACCAAATATCTAACGCACATTTTAGGTTTTTTTGGTACCTAACGCCTATTTATTTGGTGACTAGTTTGTAGTATCGATCGTTATTTTACCTATAGAAAATTCTACGGGAAAATTTAATGAGCTGCTGATGAAACCACACGCGGGTAAGTTAAAAAACCAATACGACGAGTGTTCCAAATTCACCAAATATAGTAGATACTAGCCTTTTACGCCGCAGTTTCACCAACGGCTTACTTAATGACTTTTCCCGTGGTAATCAGATATTTTCCCGTGGTAATACATAGCTTTTTTTATTTAGGGTGAACATAGCTTTCTATTAGTGAAAGAATTTTCGAAATCAGTCTAGAAATTTTTGAGTTTATTCGTTACAATCACACAAAAATACAAATCTTTCCTCTTTATAATATTAGTATAAAAGTATAGTTATTTTTTTAATGTTTTTAATCTAAAGCTTTATAATTTCTGATACAATACCTTTTTTACAGCCCGCAAAGCGTAAAACGTAAGGTTATGATTATGATTTCAATCACTAGCGAACTCACCTCTTTTACGGTCTACATACTTCCATATTTTACAACCACCTTAGGTTAGATTGGATGTACGGGACTTCCGATAAAATCGTTTGTAAAACCAATATACTCTATACCTTACAGGGTAGACAGAGCGTTGACAGTCATGTTCGTAATAACTATTTTCTCCTAATTGCCTACCTTACAATTTAAAACAGAACAATTTATGTTGAATCGGTGGAGTCCATAGATGAATCGGGTTGCATTGCATCCATATTGCATCCCATTTTCCATCCAAAGAGATTATTTACATGAATGGATAAAAAACTTTATATAATTATACTGTATTAACTCATTATCATGACTTCCTTTATGGTTCATGTCATGAGCACTCTTTGTTCATGTAAGACTTTTTAACGTCTAAAACGGCTGTTTACATTTTTTGATACCTTTATATCCTTTTGAAAATATTTTTATATATACACTTTATTTTACAATATCACATAGCTTAATTTATAATGAGCAATCTCAGATCAAACAACGTTAGTGGAATACCAAGACCCAGCAAAGTGAACAAACAAATTCTGAAGAGATGCTTGGAGGTGGTGAACACAGGTCATGGTGAACCGCTAACTCCTGAGGAGATGAAGGAAGCTCTCACTAAAATTGCCCTGGAACTACATAAGTACGTGTTCTCTGTACACTAAGTTTTATATATCGCCCCGGCTTTCCACGTATCAGTGTTTCTCTACTATATTATGTATGTAGGTATTATACATATAAACCTTTCTCTTGAATCACTCTATTCATTAAAAGAAACCGCATCAAAATCTGTTGCGTAGTTTTAAAGATTTATGCATACATATGGATATAGGGACAGAGAAAGCGACTTTGTTTTATACTATGTAGTGAAGACACATATTACGCGCAAAATTAGAGGCCGACTTTTATATTATATTTGAACTGTGAAGGCATTTTTTGGTGATTTCAGGTTTCAAAGTGATACTTCAGATGAATTATCAGTTGGAGCAGATAGTAATATTTACAAGACGAAGCTGAAAATTAAAAAGAAGCAAATCAAAAGCCTGAAAGAAAATCTAAACACAGCATGTAGTAAGTATAATATTTCTAAAGAAGCGCCTTATGTGTTCTACATAATATTTAAGTAGGTAAATTATGGAGTGAGCTTTAGGTACTCTATACACTGGAGCCTATATCAGAGATGCCCTTCAAAATATGCCCTTACGATTTGTTATTTTTTTCAGTGGTGGCAAAAACATTGACTTTATCAAAACAGAAAGAGCAGAACGCAGTAAATGAACATCTAAATGTTTCGAGAACTGAAGCTGCAAACTTACAAAAAAAGAATGTTGAAAACGCAGAATTAATTCAGAAATTGTACACAGAGAAACAAGCATTGACCTCAAAATTTCAGCATTTGAAGAGTTTTATTGAACTGGGATACAAAGAATTACAAGGTATACGCAATGAACCGTTAAAAGATTTGCCGATAGAACTGCAACTAAAAGAGATAATTGTGAGTTGCGGACAGTACTACGCCGACTTCCACAACGAACATGACAAATGCATTCAACTTGAACAGAAGAATCGATTCCTAGGCAACAAGTTGAGCATCCTAGAGAGACATTTAGATGATGTATCAGCGGAGTTGAAAAGTTACCAGAACCGCAAAAGAAGCAAATCGAGAGAAACCAAAGAAAAACGCCATGGCTATCAAGTTGGTTGCGTAAGATCTGAATACAATCTGTCGCAGGAAATAAATGTTGCCCGAGTGACGATAGAGCCAGTTACTAAGCTAAATAGCTACAGGTCTAGCCAGTACTCTAAGGATTCTGACTCTACCATTGACCTCACATCACATTTGTCACTGGTCCAGGAGTTACTTAGTGATCAGGATTGCATGTTGTCTGAATTAAAGAAATTGAGTGAAGAGATAAAATATAATTGAGCTGCTGCTGGTATGGCTGCTGACTATTCTACATACCACCTGTCCATTTATTTTATTTTTTATTATAATACCCAAAATACACATTTTAAACCATCATCAATCATATATAGAATTTTATTCTTTTATCGATACCTAAGTAGCAAGGGAACGCTTTGATAATTTAGAAGTTTTTAAGAAGTGAACTGTGGCGCGATGGTGCCGACAACAATTTTAAATTAGTTGTGTCCAAAATACAAACATTTTCATGAATATTTTACGATTAGCGGAAACCGGAAGTAATTCTCTATTTTGTAACACGTAATATCTTAATTCATAATTAGTATCTAAGCTTTGTATTACAAATATGGTAAAAGTGGCAATTCAAAGACAGGCTTAGTTTGAGTTATGATAATTGGTTAAACAATGGAAAATTACTTGCTATTTCCGCTAAACGTAAAATATACATGAAAATGTTTGTAGTATTAATTTAGTAAGTTTTTTGGTAGATATTAGCAATTATAAACATCATTCCGTCATCGCCATTTCCACAGCGCCATCACGATTTTGAAAACGTCATTACCATTGGTCTCGCGTCATCGCCATTCCACAGTAAAAAGTTTGAACCTCCATAGAACGAATTTTTATCAAGTTTTAAAAAACATACCAAAATAAATAGGCGAAATCAAAAAGGCGAAACCGCCCTATCATCACGATATCGCGTATCGGATATCGCATTAGTATTACATACATACATACATAAATCACGCCTTTATCCCTTACGGGGTAGGCAGAGCGTTTAACGTATTAGTATTACTTACAGTGTAATCGCTGCCATTGAGGGCGCCACCTTTGCATTATAATTTATAACGAAACCTCCATTCCATACGGGGTAGGCAATGCGTCAGTGACGACACCACGTCAGACAAATCAAATTACGCTCGAGTAGGCAGATCTGCTGTCAGTGTGAGAATAGCGTAAACAACTTTTTAGTCGTGTCTTGAGTCAAAACGTTTGTCGTGTGTGTATTGCTTGCCTTTTTAGGATAACCTTTTGACATTTAGACGATAAAACGAACGGGTCATAAACCTGCTTGCCAACAGCTGTCAATTTTGTGGAATCAATTTTAAACCCTATGTCGTTGGAAAAAAGCTGCAATTGATTATGCAGAAAAAATACTTGATACACAATTATCATGCCACGCTTTGTTTAGTTTAATAAATTACCGTCTAAATATAGAGTATTTTTATGATTTCAAAGAGTATTGTTAAGTTCGTAAGGTGCTTTAGTTACTACAGTAGTTTACATAGCATTGCTCGAGTTAAAATGTCTTTAGAATCAGCAAAACAAGTTGCCGCATACAGGGCCGTTGACGAGTTTGTGACGAACGACTGCATTTTTGGTGTCGGCAGCGGCTCCACTGTGGTATACGCCGTCCAGCGGCTAGCTGAACGCGTCGAGACTGAAAACTTGAAGGTTATTTGCATTCCAACTTCATTCCAAGCAAAACAGCTGATTGTTAAACATAACCTCACTTTGGGAGAACTGGACACAAACCCTCGCATACATGTTACGATCGACGGTGCTGATGAAGTGGACGCCAATATGACTCTCATTAAAGGAGGCGGCGGTTGTTTACTACAAGAGAAAATAGTTGCTTCATGCTCCGAGAAACTCATTGTTATTGCAGACTATACAAAAGACTCCAAGAAATTAGGCGATAGATACAAGAAAGGAATACCAATAGAAGTGGTTCCAATGGCGTACGTTCCTATCAAAAACAAAATAATCGCTCTATATGGCGGTGAGGTGAAGCTTCGTAGTGCTGTAGCTAAAGCAGGGCCAGTAGTTACTGATAATGGAAACTTTATTCTAGACTGGCACTTTCCTAACCAAGATGAGGATTGGGAAAAAGTGAACTATACAATCAAAATGATACCAGGTGTAGTTGAAACAGGACTATTTGTGAAGATGTGCCAGAAAGCTTACTTCGGACAGCCAGAAGGTGATGTTGTTGAAAGAGTTGCCTCATAAACAAATTGTACAGGGTAAACAATAAAACAGAAGAATTTATGGAATAGAATCATCATTTTTTACTTTGTACTTTATAATTACTTTTATTACAGCTTATAAATGCATAAGATTAACCTTTGATAAAGCTTTATGTGAATAAACTGTTATCCTAAGTTGTCATGAATAACTGTGTCTCATTTACATACATATAATCACGCCTTTATACCTTTTGGGGTAGGCAGAGCGTCAATAACCTAAACACAGGTTGTTCTGCCACATCTGACAAAATTTTGAGGGTTATTTAAGATATATTTGTAGGTATTTTGCTGTAGTGACAGGTTGTCAGCCCATCACCTAAATTACAATATACTGATACCCTCCAATCCCTTAGCTGGTTTTTACAGCATGCCCAGGAGGAAATGTGGCTGGAACATTCTATGTTTTTCTATCACTCCAGTCCAGCATGGAAGTACATCTCATTTTATTCCAAAAAAATAAATATTCAGGGATTCTTGATCTCACTAAAATATGTGTGTAAGTAGCATAGAGTCCACAGGTATGTAGCTTCATTGATGTATTATTACATTTATGAAGTACAAGCCTGAATTTCTCTTCAGCTGTATTTAAATAAGATAAATGTGCCATAAAATGTATTTACCACTTTAAAACAAATATAAATCCACTCTTATAATTCTATAAATACTTTGGTAAAATACTTAACAAGTTTGTGCTTATAATTAAAAATATCCTTGCATACTCAAACTTAATTAATTAAGCTATTAAACTAATAACTTAAAACAATCACTGGCAGTAAAAATGTATAGGCAGCGTAATAGGATTACAAGTTATCTGCTGCACAACAATTTCATTATTATTTAAGACATCAAACATTTAGATCAGCATAATTTATAATAATATACACAGGAATTTATATTATCTAAACATTATGCTTATATTTTATCCACCGAACCACCACTCACATAAGCAAAACAATAGTTATCTTTATGATCTGATTAAGTAAGGAGGTTTCAGCATAGGCGGGATTTAATGTATAAAAAAATAGGCAATAGCCATTTATGATAATTATTTTTCTAATGATTTATTACTTGGTAAAGAGAGGTAGCTTAGCTTTTCACACAAACTCTCCATACAAATAATTTAGTACAAAAATAGTGGAATGAATTCTTCTTTTTAGCAAGTGAATTCTCAAGTTGAACAACGACCCAAAGAACCTGGTGTCAGTTTTGAAACCGCCTAGTAGCACAGCTATTAATATGGTGAATGAATAGAAGTGATATGCATCTGACCTACCGGGCTAACATGCACGCCACAACATAATTTTGTCACCAAGCATTGCAAATTTTACACTAAATAATGCCATGATTTAGACATAGTGAAGATTCGCGCGCACGACAAAATTATCCCATGGCACGCATGTTAGAATAGCTGATTTTGGTAGAAATTGCACAAAAGTGACAGTAGGAATAAGGTGATCCTTTAGGGTAAGCCTAATATTAGTAAACTACTGAATTTTGACCAGGTGGGCTAAATAAAATTTCATAATTTTACAGAGAGACAAATGTTACAGTAAAACTGTAGCATTTCAACCTAAAGTAACATATTTGAATCAAATCTTAGTAAAGAAGTATAATTTTGTATGCGAAAACAAGAGCATGCAATGCAAATTAAAATAAAAGTGACAACATTCTGCCCAATAAATGAAAACTAATAGGCAAATTACACTTCAATATTTGATAAAGCAGACCTTGCTTAACACTCCCCTGGGCTAAGTGGCACCCTCATCAGTAAAAAAATCATAATTCACTGAAAACACGATCAATCAAAAATTCGGTAGGTCAGATTGAGGTTAAAGCAATGAAGGTCATTTAGAACCTCATAAAGTTGCAACTTATAGTTTGTGGTAGTTACAAATAGAACATTTGCGAAAAACTACCACTTTTGGCACTTTCGCTATCTGTAACTGCAGTTACACAGTTCACTGCAGTGAACTCTGAATTATTACTCTATAATGCTTAAAATAAACTTCAGTACCTATACTTCAATATGATCTACCAGATTTTCGATTAATTGTGTTTTCAGTGAATTATGTTTTTTTGACTGATAAGGGAGCCACCTAGCTTGGGGAAGCCCCTTAACAAAACATATTAGGACAAGCCTATAAAACCTAAATGCAAATAGTGATATACAATTTAAAATTCGTAAGTTTAGATCATCAAGAGAACATTAATATAAACTGGTCTTCTTCATTATTCGTAAGAACTCATCCTGATTGATTTCGCCATCCCCATCTCTGTCTGCCTCATCTATCATTTCATGGAGCTCCTCATCAGTTAAATTTTCACCCAGCTCCTTTGCCACTCTTTTCAAATTCTTGAATGAGATTTTTCCTGAAAAAGCACAACATACGAGTACACACTCAATATATTTAAATGTATACTCAGGTACTTGAGGTTAGTGTGGTAAATGTGCTAAGTCTTATAAATGGAACCTTTCTACATAACTGCTACTGTTTTCAATACATTATATTATATATATGTTATGGACCAGGTGATTAATGCGGGCATTATTTATAATGCCCGAGCATTATGAATAATGTCTAGCTTTATCGGGCTAAGTGATTAAATACTATCTTAACTTCATTATTTATCACATTCCACGGTCATTATTATATTGCTACATGACAATTGGGCAATTTGATAATAAAGCTATATTTAACAATTTTATGTTCTATTTTACTTATTTTAATTTCATTTATTAAGAGAAGATGCTCATTATGCCATATGATGAGTCTGATTGCTTAAACTTTAGTTTATTTTACGTTTTGTGTTCTACTTCCATGGAAGCCGACCCCTTGAGTTACAGGATATGGCTAGGGAGCTGATGATAATGATGTTCTACTTCCATGCTGGCCTGGGAACGAAAAAAACATAGAATATGCCAGCTGCAACTCCTCCCGGGCATGCTGTAATAACCAGCTAAGGGATCCGATTGTAGGCAATGGGCTGACAACCTGTCAATAAAACAATATACCTACAAATCTATCTTAAATATCCCTCCAAATTTGACAGACGTAGCGGATCGACCTTTGTTAGGTCGTTTACGCTCTGCCTACCCCGTTATGTTTATAATAATAAGTGATTTCTATAAAACAAAGATACATTGTGAAATTTTTGTTTTAAATTTAATTATATTTTATGTCATATTTTGAATATGACTCTCCTTAAGTTTTAAATGCAAAAACTAGTAGATTTTTAAGGTAGAAGTCCTTGGTAATTAATCCAAATAATGAGTCTGATTATTAAAGTGGTTTAATATTTAGTTTATTTTAAGTTAGTTAGTTTAAGTTAAATGACAATAACAATAAAAAAATTGTAATAATATATGTGTGTATTACTCTGCCCAAAAGGTGATGGGCAATATGTATAATGCCCGGTCAATTTGAATAATTATTATCAAATTGCACTCTCATATTGGGCATTTTTCATAATGACCGGGCATTATGTATATTGCCCAAATTATCACTTGGTCCATAACATATACATATTAAGAAGGGCATGCACATGGCTTGTTTTACATACATACATATAATCACGCCTTTATCCCTAATGGGGTAGGCAGAGCGTAAATGACAAAGAAATGTTGTTCCACTATTTTTCACAAAGTTTTGAGAGTTATTTAAGATAGATTTGTAGGTATACTGCTGTAGTGACAGGTTGTCAGCCCATCGCCTAAATTGCAATATACAGAAACCCTCGGATCCCTTAGCTGGTACTTAGAGGAGCTTGTTTTAGAGAGAATAAAATAAAATGACCAGCCTAAAGAAAAAGAAACAACAAACAGCCTCGTGATAAATACCTGTTTCATCATCATCAAATAACTTAAATGCTTTCATGATCTCTTCTTTTGTGTCTTTTTCTGCCATCTTTACAGTCATCAGATCCAGAAAATCCTCAAATGATACTTTCCCATCACCTTTATCAATTTCAGCTATCATTTTCTTGATTTCTTCCTTCTTGGGTTCAAACCCTAGTGCTCTAATAGCTACCTTTAGTTCTTTGGTGTCTATTTTGCCTGTATTTTCTGTATCGAAAAGGTCAAACGCTTCCTTGATGTCTCTTCTCTGTTCTTCTAAGAGCTCGAACTTAGGACCCGATTTCTTTCGCACCCCTCCCGGTAGTGGGTTCGAAGATACTGGCTTTTTCGGGACGGCACTTACAGCAGTTGCCTGAAATGGATTACCAGAGAAAATAATAAGTATGCTTATGAATTTGAAGAATTTTAATTTGTTTGTTGTCATCATGCTAGGCCACTGCACTCCAATCTTTAACTGTTATGTATTATGTTGAAACTTACCATATCTCGTTTGTTTAATTTGTAACTGGCACAATTAATTCACTAGCTGTAGAATAATCTAATGCCACACAGTTATTTATAAATAAAAATAAACTAAAACGATCGATTAATTGCGCCCTTTTTTTTTTTTTTTTTTGGCACTAGAGACTACTTTGTGCCAGTGTCAAGTTTTTTTATTTTATTTTATTAAAGGTAGGGAAACTTATCGCGAAAAGGAAAGGAAATTATGATTAAGGAAAGTTGGGAAAGAATGGGGACACGTAGGTTTTTAAGGATATAGTAATACATAAACTAAATTTTAATATCATTAAATATAATAAAGGATGATAATATACTACAATATTGAATTGGATCCATTAAGAGGCAAGATATACGTGTAGGAAAAGGTACATGAAGTGACTGGAGGGATTGCAAAAAAATGGAACGGTCATAAAGAGGGCAGGAAAAGAAAATGTGATCTAAATCACCAACATCACCACACTCACACAAATCACTATCCACAATATGAAATTTCGCAAGGTGGGACGGAGTGCAAACATGGCCCAAGCGCATACGTATGAATATAGACGTAACAATTTTTGAAAACTTAATTTTAAAAAACCACGGTTTGACTGGGAGAGAAGGTTGTAATTTGAAATAATATCTCCCCTTTAATTGACCACTATCTGACCAGAGCATATTCCAAGAATCCTGGAGATAAACCCTGGGCAGAGTGACCAAATCATGGGAATAATTTATGTACGGAACTGTATCACCATCTCGCACAGCTTCTTTAGCTAATTTATCAGCTTTGTCATTTCCCGCTATGCCGCAATGACTAGGAATCCAACAAAATAAAACAAATAATCCTTTAGACATGCATAACCTAAGTTTTTCACGGATATCAAACAAAACGGGATAATATGGTTTCATTTTAAAAGGAAATTTTTCTAATGTCTGTAGTGCACTCTTGGAATCTGAAAATATAACGGTTTTCTTAAGATTAGCCAACAAAACTAGTTCTAGTGCCTTGAGAATAGCAAAACATTCTCCTGTAAAAACGGATGCTTGTGGTGGTAATTTTACTTTTACTATTAATTTTAGCTGGGAGATATAAATACCTACACCAACATTTTCAACACCTGAAAACTTAGATGCATCTGTAAAAATGTGATGGTAATCTTCCCAATTTCTATCATCAATGTCAGACAAAAAAATAATATTAGCATTTATGTCATTTTTATCCACGCCCAAATCATATCGTACGTCTGGTTGTACAAGCAGAGATTCAAAATTAGACTCGAATAAACACAAGGAAGGGGTACGATGAACACGACTCTGTATGGATAAAAATTTACGGTAACTTTGAATTAGACAAGGGACGGATTTATGTCGCCAATATGGCGCTGTTAAAATAAAATCGTTTAAGGAACGTAACTTTAAGTGT
Source organism: Scrobipalpa costella (assembly GCA_949820665.1). Lineage (NCBI taxonomy): Eukaryota > Metazoa > Arthropoda > Insecta > Lepidoptera > Gelechiidae > Scrobipalpa > Scrobipalpa costella. The sequence goes on from OX463298.1 coordinate 10,891,326, forward strand.
AGGGGATGATTCGTAAACTGGAAAGATTTAAATAAGAACCTATCACTTAGATATTGACGTCTTAATTTCAATGGAGGTTCGCAGCATTCCACTTGTAGTGCATTTATAGGACTAGTTTTCATTGCTCCTGTTATAATTCTAAGGCATTTGGCTTGAATCAAATCTAGTTTCCTGAGACTTAATACACTACCCCCATCCAAAAGAAAGGTACCATAATCAAGTATAGATCGTATTAGTGCATTGTATAACAGTTTCATAGAGAAAGGGTGAGCCCCCCACCAAACTCCCGATAGGCAACGCAACATATTAATTATACGTTCACATTTTGTTACAACATACTCAAAGTGTGGAAGACCAGTGAGCTTTCTATCCAGTATCACTCCCAGAAATTTAGCACTATCTTCAACCGGTAGAAAATGGCGATCATAAAAAACGTAAATTGGGGGAATTTGAAGCTTTCTAGTGAAGACTACCACTGAACACTTAGAAACAGATAAGTCTAATCCATTGCAATCAAGCCAATACTTTAAAAAACCAAGAGAGGAGGTTAGTGAAGTGCAAGCACTTTCCAAAGAACCATCTATAACGTATAAAAGCAGATCGTCAGCGTATTGAAGGATATTTACAGTTCTATTTAATGATGATTCTAAGTCATGCGTGTAAATATTATATAGAAGCGGACTTAAAACGGACCCTTGAGGCAATCCTTTGGCAACAGAACGAGATATTTTTGAATTATCATCAACAACTATCGATATCGATCTTTGTGATAGCAAATTTGTAACAAAGTTAATTAACATCTTAGGCACATCCAAAGATATGAGTTTTTTTTTAAGAATCGAAATAATAACGTTATCATAAGCAGATGAGATGTCTAAAAAGGCCGCCAAAACTGACTTGTTGCATGAAAAAGCTAAGCGAATGTCTGTCGTTAAAATACTTAAATTGTCTATTGTACATCTTGCTTTTCGGAACCCATATTGACTATTGGACAATAATTTATTATGTTCCATGAACCACTCTAAACGATTTCTAACGAGATGCTCAGCTACTTTAGCAAGAACAGATGATAGGGCTATAGGTCGAAAAGAATTTGCATCATTTGATGGTTTATTGGGTTTTTTAATAGGAATAACTTCTTGGGATTTCCAAGAAGGAGGAATATTGCCAGAAATCATAACAGAATTAATTATTTCCAGGTAATAGTTTAAGGCTCTGTCGCTAAGATGCATAAGAAAAGAGTAAGGTATGCCATCCTCGCCTGGGGCTGAATCTCTTACGCTTGATAGGACCCCTTTTAATTCATACAAGGAAAACAGAGAATTTGGAGTAGATTTATTATCAGGAATAGGTGGAAGTGAATTTAAACTTTCAGGGACTGTGGGGGGAGCCAATTTGTCTAAGAATTCATCAATCACTGACGGAGGAAGGGCCAAGGGTGAGAAGTAATCATTGAAAGCAGATCTAAAGCGCCTAATATTTCGCCACACTTCAGACGGACATGTAGTAGGGGAAAGAGAAGCACAAAATGCTCTCCAACCATCTTGTTTTCTATTCTTAAGAACTTCCTGAGTTCTTCGCACTGTATCATTTAGCACTTCTAAGTTATCATCCGACATATCCTCCGCATAAACTTTTTCAGCACCTTTTCTACTTTTTACAGCCTCGGAACATTGTCTATCCCACCATGGTGGAAACGGAATTTTAGATGGAGCATATTTTTTTATAGGAAACAATTGATCTGCAGCCTCTATTAGGCATCTAGCTAGATGGTTGGAAGAAACAGTTTCACCTCCTTCAGTAACTTCAGGCAAGTTTAGCATTTTTTCATCTACAAGATTTTTAAATTTTATCCAATCTGCATTATTTAATTTATGTTTTAGGCGAGGACTACGGATCCGCCTGGCTGGACATCTAATAGAATTAGATAAGATTAGAGGAAAATGGTCACTTCCAAAAGTTGAAGGGAAAGGGTCCCAGGTGAAAGAAGAAGCTATAGCTGGGGAACAAATTGACAGATCTACTGCACTAATATTTTCGTTTGGGTTAGTGCGACGTGTAGGAGCACCTGTATTTAAAATACATAAATTTTTATCATCTAGTATTTCCAGTAAACGTTCTCCCTCAATGTCCGTAATACTACAACCCCAAGACTGATGATGGGAGTTGAAGTCCCCTAAAACTAAAATTGGTCCGGATAAATTGGATAATATATTGTTAAATTCATTCAAAATATCTACTGATGAGCGAGACAAATATATTGAAACAAACGAAATATTTTGAAATTTTAAACCTACTAAATTTATTACATCACTATAAGCATGAGGCGGGAAATTTATTTGCGTATAAGGGATTGTATTTTTAATTAATATGGCAACACCACCATATCTGTCAAATCTGTCATTACGGAGACAAGTATAACCTCGAATACGAAAAACATATTCAGGCTTTAGCCATGTCTCCATTAATGCTATAAGGATAGGATTATATTTATTTATCAGATAAATTAGGTCGCTTTTTTTAGGTATTATGCTCCTGCAATTCCATTGGATTATTGTGGAATCCATTAGAATTGTCGTTTGAAATACACAAGAGGTCATTGATAGAGGCGACGTGGGACGGTTTTATAAGATTGGATTGAATTAAAGTGTTGATTAATGTAAGGATTGTGTTAAGAATAGCGTCACATTTTGAATCAGTGCTTTTTGAAATTAGAGCACAACCATTTTGAGGCTCTGGGACTTTAAATTCATTTATTAGTGCGTTATGCGCTGCCCTATCATAACCACCAAGTGTTTTAGGTGGAGAGCGAGGCTTTGAAAAAACTGTTTTTTTGTAAGAATTACGAGCACTGGGGGAGGACTTTTCAGACTCATTAGGGAGAGAAGTAAGGACATCAGCATAAGATTTTGAAGCTGGTGGGCAAAGTTTACTAGCTTCAGCATAAGATATGCAACTATGGGCCATTTTTGTTTTAATTTCCTTTTGTCTAATAAATTCCGGGCACACTTTACTAATAGCATAGTGGAACCCCCCACATACTATGCATGAAACTGAATCTTCATCTTTTTTACAAGAGTCGCCTGAGTGATCTGCACCACATTTATAGCATCTGGGCATTGTTGACCGACACAGAGTTTTAGTATGCCCATATCGGCAGCAGTTAAAACATTGTATAGTTGGGTAGGTATAAACTTCTACAGGCAGGGCATTATAGCACATGTATATTCTTTTAGGAAGTGCTTGACCATCAAAAGTAACAACGATGGACTGGGATGGTTTCCAAGTTACTTTTCCATCGACTTGCACTTTATAATTTAATCTTCTCATTTTTAATATTTTTCCACAACCTATGGGAGTGGATATATTTTCTAACACATCATCATCACTCCAGTCTGCTGGTACTCCACGGACTAACCCCATCCGTGTGACATTGAAAGTGGGAATAATAGCCTTGAAATTATGCATGGCTAAAAGATTGCTATATAAGAAATCATTGGCATCCTTGTAATTAGTAAAAGCTACAGCACAGCGGTTCCTTCCAATTCTTTTTACACTACCTGGTACAATGTTTTGGAAATTATTCTTTTTTAAGAAGTTGCCAAATGCAATAGGGTGTAAGATGGTTCCACTATTAGTGGTATCTGCTACTCTCTGTACATGAATTAAGTATGGTGAAACATCAGTATGAACATACTCACTTCGGCCCACCTGGCGAGAATCTTGTTGATTTTTAAGTTGAGGTTGTGTTTTGTCTGAGTGGTCACCTTGAGATGTCTCATCAGTAACATTGGATGAGTTGTGAGTGGGTAGGGATGTTTTCTTCTCCTGCTGCTCAGTGGCTGGAGAGATTTTAGGAGTAGTTTTTTTCATTAATATTGTATTCTCAATCTCACAATGGCAATAATTACCATTATTAGGCTGACCAGAATTCTTTTTTTTCCTACGTTTGGTACATACGCGACAAATACGTAAATAGTTTGTACGCTTACGGCCACCTGTCTTAGACGACAAAGAGCCATCAGTGTCCATCTTACTGTCCTCATTTGAAACAACTTCAATAGTTGAGCCTACGGGGAGATTCAGGCCGAGGGCGCCTGGACCCCCCCGAGGATCGGGGGGATCGTTCATATGAAAACTATATTTACAAGAATATGTACAAAAACTTACCTATAACTTTACACAAATAGAAATATATACACTAAATACTAGAAATATCTACAATGCCACTCTTTCCACAACGTTTTTAACTGAAAAAAATAATTTTCAATTCACCAAAAGCAAAAAAGCAAACCACCATTTCGAAGTTTCCCGCTCTTTTTTCATTGCGCCCTTTTTCTGCCTGCGGCACGACTTTGACATTTTTAAGACATTTCAAGTTTTTTACAATGTCCCTTACGGGAGAGGCAAGGGAAATGGTCTATACAGCCGTTTGTATCTAAAGGTAAACGCACACAGGCCGCATCGTCCGTAGCATTTGAAACGTATCAAAATGTAATAAGATGAGGCAAAAATACACTTGTACCAGCGCAACAAGGTTATGCAGCGCACGCAGCCTATCTTGAAGGGGGTCAGAGAACAGAGAGAGCATCTAGGAATGTTAAGGAAAGAGTATAAGTGTCATGCCTCTGTTGGTGGAATACGAAGGAGGTCAAACATTTCTTGAAAGCAGGATTATAAAATAGCTGGCCATTTTATCACAGAAAAAAATGTTGTGAACGCATTTTGTGATAGTAACACTTAAGAGAAAAATAAATAGTAAATGGCATCCGCAACATTTTTTTATTATAAGGTAGAATACTAAGGAGGCCCAATACCTATTTCTTAAAATCAGGATTAAAATACGCCCTTAGTGCTGATTACATAAGTTTTCATTTAGAGCATTTTTATTACAGGAAAATCTGTTGTGAATAGTTGAAATCGCCTTTTGTAATATAGAAAACCTTCGAGAAAAATAAAATGGCATTCTCAACGGGTTTTTCGGGCAAAATGTTGTGTATTTGAAAGTGGACAATGTCAGAGAATCTGAGAATGGGTACAAAGGCAGGCGCCGGTGTATGTTATTGTTCCCTCCTAAAATAAATTAAAACAAGATAGGTAATATTTTCGTGTTTATTGAATCTCAATTACGTAGACGGAATTTAAACAAACATAATCATTTCCAAACTTGATTATCCTCTGGTATGCTGTCTCACATCTGTTCAACCTCTTTCAACTGCGTTGCGTAGTATTAGATCTGAGCCACGATACTTTGGTCATCTTTTTCGCAAATACAATCTTTTATTTATTTTACCTCTGTATAATGTGCGGAGAAGAGACTAGCAAAATCCATGGTAAATTTAAAGTGATCTAATACGAAATTCAGTCGATTGTCTAAAATCTAAATAATTTTGTTCTCAGCCCATTTAATTGCATTATTGCTTAATTAAAAACTACGCTAAAGTTAAGCAAAATTATCAGTTAAATTAAGCATGAAACAAAATAGAGATTATAATTAGTGTTGCCGATCGATAGTCGACTATCGATAGTCTATCGATAGTATTTATATTATCGATAGTATTGCACTCCATCGATAGTATTGCTAGGGTTCGAGCTATCGATAGGATGCCGTTTTTCAGATGAAAACTATCGATAGTGCGGTAAAACTAGTTATAATATACGAAATGGTCTAGAAATTGTGTGGATTACTCAAACAATGTCAGAGGCCTAATAGCTGTGCTACTAGGCGGTTTGAAAACGTTGACATCAGGGTTCATGGAGTCGTCCGACTCGGGAATCCACTCGCTAAGATCTATGATGAGATGGCCTATTGAAGATTGCATTATTATTTTCTTAAGGCGCTACGGGGCGGCCGGCAGCGTGCCTACAGACTTCATGAGGTGGTAGCAGTGCGGCAGGCGGCTGCGATGGCCGATCTTCTGCAGCGTGGCGGCGGCCTGAGCCAGCATGCCGGCGCGCTCGCCCGGCGCCGCGATCACGGCGGCCGGCAGGTGCTTGCACGCCATGTAGAGAGCTACGGCGCGTTCGCCGGCGCCACCGCCGCCCTCTAGGGCACGTTCTGGAAAACAAAAAATATAGCTTAGAAATTATCGACTATAGTAATAATATCCTTTTGAGACACTGTTGTCGATTTTCGCGACATCATCCTAATTTCTAGCTAGCGCCGTCACTTTCAAAATTTTGACATAAGAACAGGACGGCAAATAAAGACATGACATTGATATTCCTAATCTGACATAAAATTGCTTGAATAACGTAAAATAAGAGAGCATGGTCTATGCTCAGTTCTTATTAAAAGCGTCTTATGACAGATTACAAATGTCAAAGTCATGTGTTTATTTGCTATCTTGTTCTTATGTCAAAGTTAAGAAAGTGACAGCGCTACCTAAGAATTAGTTAACAAATATTGCGACCATTATTGCCGCCACTGTATTTTTGATAAAGCGCCATAGACACGCTTGCATGAGTGTTTCCATGCTGGACTGGAAGCGAGAGAAAAACATAGAATGAGCCAGTTGCATTTCCTACCGAGCATGCTGTAAAAACCAGCTAAGGGATCAGAGGGTTTTGGTATATTGTAATTTAGGCGATGCGCTGACAGCCTGTCACTACAGCAATATACCTACAAATCTATTTTAAATAATGCTCAAACTTTGTCAGAGGTGGCGGAACGACCTTTGTTTAGGTCGTTTAAGCTGTGCCTACCCCATTAGAGATAACGCCTTTATCCCTAATGGGGCACATACATACATCTCACGCCTTTATCCCTAATGGGGTACATACATACATCTATATGTAGGAACATATAACAGAGGACCGGTAAATCTTGCCATAGTCATTACTTCCATGCTGGCCTGGGAGCGAGAGAAAAACAAAGAATGTGCTAGCTGCTTTTCCTCCCGGGCGTGCTGTAAAAACCGGCTAAGGGATCCGAGGGTTTCAGTATATTGCAATTTAGGCGATGGGCTGACAACCTGTCACTACAGCAATATGCCTTCAAATTTAAATATCCTCAAAACTTTGTCAGATGTGGCGGAACGACCTTTGTTTAGGTCGTTTACGCTCTACCTACCCCATTAGGGATAACGCCTTTATCCCTAATGGGGCACATAGGTACATACATCTCACGCCTTTATCCCTAATGGGGTACATACATACATCTATATGTAGGAACATATAACAGAGGACCGGTAAATCTTGCCATAGTCATTCAAAAAGATTACCTTTCCCGCATATGATGGAGGATCGGTTGAGAGACTACCTTTCCCGCATATAATAGAGGATCGGTTGAGAGACTACCTTCCCCGCATATAATGGAGGATCGGTTGAGAGACTACCTTTCCCGCATATAATAGAGGATCGGTTGAGAGACTACCTTCCCCGCATATAATGGAGGATCGGTTGAGAGACTACCTTTCCCGTATATAATAGAGGATCGGTTGAGAGACTACCTTTCCCGCATATAATAGAGGATCGGTTGAGAGACTACCTTTCCCGCATATAATAGAGGATCGGTTGAGAGACTACCTTTCCCGCATATAATAGAGGATCGGTTGAGAGACTACCTTCCCCGCATATAATGGAGGATCGGTTGAGAGACTACCTTTCCCGCATATGATGGAGGATCGGTTGAGAGACTACCTTTCCCGCATATAATAGAGGATCGGTTGAGAGACTACCTTCCCCGCATATAATGGAGGATCGGTTGAGAGACTACCTTTCCCGTATATAATAGAGGATCGGTTGAGAGACTACCTTTCCCGCATATAATAGAGGATCGGTTGAGAGACTACCTTTCCCGCATATAACGGAGGATCGGTTGAGAGACTACCTTTCCCGCATATAATAGAGGATCGGTTGAGAGACAACCTTTCCCGCATATAATAGAGGATCGGTTGAGAGACTACCTTTCCCGCATATAACGGAGGATCGGTTGAGAGACTACCTTTCCCGCATATAATAGAGGATCGGTTGAGAGACAACCTTTCCCGCATATAACGGAGGATCGGTTGAGGGACTACCTTTCCCGCATATAATAGAGGATCGGTTGAGAGACTACCTTTCCCGCATATAATAGAGGATCGGTTGAGAGACTACCTTTCCCGCATATGATAGAGGATCGGTTGAGAGACCTTTCCCGCATATAATAGAGGATCGGTTGAGAGACTACCTTTCCCGCATATAATAGAGGATCGGTTGAGAGACTACCTTCCCCGCATATAATGGAGGATCGGTTGAGAGACTACCTTTCCCGCATATAATAGAGGATCGGTTGAGAGACTACCTTTCCCGCATATAATAGAGGATCGGTTGAGAGACTACCTTTCCCGCATATAATAGAGGATCGGTTGAGAGACTACCTTTCCCTCATATAATGGAGGATCGGTTGAGAGACTACCTTTCCCGCATATGATGGAGGATCGGTTGAGAGACTACCTTTCCCGCATATGATGGAGGATCGGTTGAGAGACTACCTTTCCCGCATATGATGGAGGATCGGTTGAGAGACTACCTTTCCCGCATATGATGGAGGATCGGTTGAGAGGCTACCTTCCCCGCATATAATGGAGGATCGGTTGAGAGACTACCTTTCCCGCATATGATGGAGGATCGGTTGAGAGACTACCTTTCCCGCATATGATGGAGGATCGATTGAGAGACTACCTTCCCCGCATATAATGGAGGATCGGTTGAGAGACTACCTTTCCCTCATATAATGGAGGATCGGTTGAGAGACTACCTTTCCCGCATATGATGGAGGATCGGTTGAGCCGCGGCCGCAGACTGCCGTCCAGCAGCTGCTGCGTGCGGCGCGGCGCCGCGCCCGCCATCATGCGGCACACGGCCGACTGCAGGAACACGCGACACGTCACCCACTGGAAATATTAACGAATATCATACATATAGTCACGCCTTTATCCCTAATGGGGTAGGCAGAGCGTAAACGACCTAAACAAAGGTCGTTCCGCCACGTCTGACAAAGTTTTGAGGGTTATTTAAGATAGATTTATAGGAATATGGCTATAGTGACAGGTTGTCAGCCCATCGCCTAAATTGCAATATACTGAAACCCTCGATTCCCTTAGCTGGTTTATACAGCATGCCCGGGAGGAAATGCAGCTGGCACATTCTATGTTTTTCTCTCGCTCCCAGGCCAGCAGTGGTGAGATATACTAAATAAAGATTTTATATTTTTAGACGATAGTGTCTGTGTTACATTATGGGACTCAAATATTGCTGACGTATCACCGTCGGCGCAGTCCGTGAGCCCCGTCGCCGTCGCGGCCCCCCTCCCCAGCGCGAGGCCGGGCGCCGTCGGGTACACAACCCCGCAGCCGACGCACTCAACTTGATGAGAGGACTTTGAATGTCCCGAAATATGTCGTGAAGTACGCGACTTATATTCCAAAGTGAGTGCCCGTTATTAAAATCTTTATTCATATGGTTGACATTATACTGCTATTAATATCTCTTGTATCACGTAGACGCGAGCGCGACATTTTTAGTAAGATACGCGAGGGAAGCGAGCGCCATTTCATACAAAAACTGATCCAAAACGCTATGCGAGCGAAGCAAGCAATGCACTTCACTCAAATTCAATCGGTAGATCGCCCGCGAACGAAGCGAGCAGGACACTTTTGACTAAAAATCCATTAATCAAAGGTAAAGTCAAATTGAACTCGACAGTTTCGTTAATTTAATTAATATGTTACACAACCGAAGCGAGCGCAACATTCCACGACAACTAAATCAAAACCTTAAGGCGGCGAAGCGTGCTCGACACTTCACTCGACGCTTTAAAAACTTCGTGCTACATCAGCCGGCTGACAGCTCAGCCTAGCGTCACATACTCACCGGCAAGCTCTGCGACAGGCGGCGCAGCGAGTGCAGGTCGCGCTGGAAGCCCCGCATGTGCGCGTGCGGCGCGGGCCCGCCCCCGCGCGCCTCCCACACCCCCGCGCGCACCTCCAGCACCCAATCACAGCACAGCACCTGCATCAGCTGACGGGGAGAACAGATTAGCATATGTTTTAATTAGTAACTAAAAAAAAAAACATTAAAATACACGAAAATTACAGTTATTATTTAAAACTTTCAATAATGGCGGTCTTATCGCCAAATACTAACTTTTTAGACGACCTTTGAGTAGTGGAAAATTATACAAAAACAGAGAAGTTACTAAAGCTTAGCCACCCGCGGTTTCTTTTGCCGCGAGAGTGGGGTATCTAAGGTGCTAATAACCAGAGAGCGTTTAGGAAGGTTGTAATATACATAGCTATGTTATTATGACAAATATTAAACAACATTTAAAAAAAAAAAACACGGATACACATAAAAAGGTTAACAGAAATAAATAAGCAAACTTAAAATCAAACCAGATCATGCAGTGTTGAACAAAACTTCGCAGTACGATGATTGTAACTAAAGCGAGATTTGCCTTGTAGTAATATTGCACAATATCTAACACAAGTGCAATGCAACTACAATGCACTCCCGCAATAGTCTCACAAACTTCTTTAAACGATACATGCTTGAAATATCTTCTAAAACTGAAAAGAACGAAAAGATAAATAAAATTGTGATACAGAGAAATAAGGATAATACTTACTAGCATAAGTTGTGTCGGTTTCTTACAACAATAATAAGCCAAGGAATCTGCTAATCTGGCTCCAGCGATGTCACAAACCTGAAAATCAAAAGAAAAAAAATAAATAACACTTTTTATACGAGATAGATAATTAAAGATCATAGAACGATTTTATAATATGTGCACAGGTTTTACGCAGTAAATTTTTACGTCTTATAATTCACATGTTAAAAGTACCAAAACTGTTAATACCAAAGTCAAAATCACTGCTGAAAATAGACCAATCAATATTTCCAAGTAGACATCCCTTCTGATATTGGTTTCCACTTGAAAAATTACTGATATACCAAGCCGTTTTGTTTTCCAGGTTATGGGACTTTCGTCACTTTACTTTCAAAATATAATTCTAATTCAATTTAGTTTTTCAGTTACTGTTAATATGATTAGAACTCACCTTGAGAATAGTATCCGTGGTCCTCTCTCTTGTGTGTTCATCTCGACACTGAGTGAGGCTTAGCAAGCCCCGACGGCTTTTGTACGCCATGTGCAGGGCCCTGGATAATAGACAATACTCTCACTGCCAATGTTTATGCAAGCCACACAATAGTTATTGATATCACAACTATAAACTATACTAATGTTTGATAAACATTGAGACTAGAAATTCTAAGTCGGTCCGGTGTGGGAATCTGTTTATTGATAGAGTGGTGACTTCACCGAGTGGATTCCTCGAACGATGCGTCAGTCGGTTAGAATCGAGCCCTCAGTCAGCTGTGCGCTACATAGGTGAGGGTTTCTATAGCACATTTCTATAATATTTTGCAAAATAATTCCCAAATGTTTAGATTAGATGTTATTGCATAACAATTAGCTAAGTTACTTAACTGAGTCTACAGTCGCATTGACGGTTTGCACATCTTAGCATCGTGAAATAACTATACTTACCTTCTATAGTATTTCCAACACAGATTTAGAAAAAAGGTAAACAAAGTTTAATGTCTTTTAATTGAAGATCTTGTTTCTAAAATAAGTTTTAACTACTAGATATGACAACATAATGAAATACTCGTAGTAGTTTAAGTAATTTAACTAATTTGCCAACACGTATCATTTATTTCTGAAATGTGTTTTTAATAAACAGACAAACTTTGTTAACCTTTATTCTAAAAGTGAGTTGGAAATACTATAGTTCAGTAATCAATCAGTCGTTTTTAAACCAGGTGACAAGGACAAAGCCTAGTCCAGGATTTTGGTAAGATGGTTATTTTACTAGAGATAACAAGACAGTCCCTTACCCAGGCAGCGGGTCCTCGCAAGCGGCCAAGTGCTCTGGCAAGTAGTAGAGTCGATCCCCAAGCTCTACAGCATGTGCCGTGTCAGCCAACAGCCAAGCCGCAGCCACACCTACCAAGTTGGCCCACCTTTCCTTCACTAGAGATAAGACAGTCCCTTACCCAGGCAGCGGGTCCTCGCAAGCAGCCAAGTGTTCTGGCAAGTAGTAGAGTCGATCCCCAAGCTCTACAGCATGTGCCGTGTCAGCCAACAGCCAAGCCGCAGCCACACCTACCAAGTTGGCCCACCTTTCCTTCACTAGAGATAAGACAGTCCCTTACCCAGGCAGCGGGTCCTCGCAAGCGGCCAAGTGTTCTGGCAAGTAGTAGAGTCGATCCCCAAGCTCTACAGCATGTGCCGTGTCAGCCAACAGCCAAGCCGCAGCCACGCCTACCAAGTTGGCCCACCATTCCATTACCGGGTCCCAGCAACCTAAAGGAAATTAATTGGTAAGTGGGCGTTTCAATAATGTGAATTATTTGGACCTTTGGAACCAATTTAGTTGAATTTAGATGTTGCAGATGTGTTAGGCTAGTTGGAATCGATCAGATCGACCGGAAAATTGCTACAAGAGATTTTATTGTGTTAATGGCTTCACTTATAGCCCAATATGACTTTCTTATTTTCCCCACACTGACGGAGATGTGTATAAGTGGGGGGATTCCTTCTTTTTGTATGCGATATTTTTCGTTGTTGTTCTGATTCCTATCGTGTGTGGTACCAAATGAAAGGGCATATAACATATAAAAACATATAACATAATTATGTTTTGTTCACGAAAATTTAATGAAAATCAAAATTGAGAGAAAAAAAAGCTTGAACTGCTCCAGATACGAAACTGTTCAATATTTTTTTGTGATATATACGTCAAATGAAACTCTAGGTTTGTAAGAAAACATGCTCTTTATTTTTATATTGTTGTTAAAAACTGTATGTTTTCTAAATAAAGAGAAAAAAATAAAATGATACGGGTTTGAGCGATGCAATATATACGTATATTTGAGGTTTCACTGGCCTAAACAGAAACAACGATTTTTTTTCTTTTTGCTTAAATTTATTTCACCACCTTTAGTCTTTTATTAATGTATCTAAAATATGCTCGTGAAATGTTTATATTTTCTGTCTCGATTTCTTACCAGTATGATGCGGCGCGTCGGTGGAAACATCATCAGTGATGAGCTTCACCATATCCAGTACATCGCGCGTGTTGCTGTGCTCGTCGGCACACAGAAGCATGTGCAGGCTTTTCTGCAGCAGCTCGAGATGATAAGCCTGAAAGAAGAATGGAGAAGGTATTCCTCAGGTCAGTATCATCATCATGTCATATAGCAATGTACAGTTGCCGGAGATGTTGTTTACTGCTTGATAGTCCGCATGATCGGAACACACCCACCGATGATTTTTAATATGTAAGTTTTTATAAATTTAGTTTATTCGGCTTTTTTCTTTAATTAAAACTAAAAGTGCAAACTGATTGAAGGACCTGGTCCCTCATAGTACAGGGGATCCTAGTTTGAGGACCAGGAACCATAGATATATTTGTTAAGTATAAATGTAAGCCTAGCTATAACACGCAAATGTACAAGTTGTTACAAATAAATATTTTTTTGTTTTTTGTTTAGTTTTTTATATACTGCGTTGGATCCTATATAGTAGTTTTTAGATTTCTCAGCCAGTCTTCGCTGGGGTGAGACGATTCAGTTCAGCCATTCCGCCGGGGAAGCAATGAAGTGGGCAATCATTCACAATGTGAGCTAGAGTCTGATCGCAGTCAGTATTAAATATGTTGACCTTTTAGAAGAATCGGAATTATCAAGTTTTGGTTTCATTATTTGCTTGCGATGGATTTGCTAATGATTCTAGTCAGGGAACTAAGAACGATGAAAGAAGCACATAAAGAAATCTAAACATGTGTACGTATGACGTCGTCAATGGTTGTAATTTAGACAGTTTCGATCGGTGCACGTTCAGTGAGTCCCGGTAGTCTAAAATTCGTATGGTTTAAATCTTAAACTGATCCACTGAACGTTCCCCTGATGTTGATAACTTACCCTCATAGCATACATAAGCGGATCAGGCGAGTTGGACAGCTGGGAGAACAAGGCGTTGGAAGGTGTAGTGGACTCGTAGCTCCAATGTCTTAAGCGTAGGAACTGGTGTCCAAGAGGAGTGGTGGTCCACCGCAGACGGACTGGTACTGGCGCGCAGGAGTCGTTGCAGCAAGAGCGGCATAGGCGGAGGTAGTAACTGTAGGAAGAAATTACTAGTAAGTAGTTGGTATTGGTTTTCGAATGGAGACCATGTTTAGGCAAACGCAGTGTGGAACTTCCGCGTGTCAGATGGAGCGATGACCTTCGATTGGTGGCTGAATGGTAAGAGCCGAAGACCAGGGCCAGTGGAGCATCTTAGGAGAGACCTATGTAGGTACATCAGTAGATCTGTTTGCCTTAAACGCAGTGTGGAACATCCGCTTGTCAGATGGAACGATGACCTTCGATTGGTGGCTGAATGGTAAGAGCCGAAGATCAGGGCCAGTGGAGCATCTTAGGAGAGACCTATGTAGGTACATCAGTAGATCTGTTTGCCTTAAACGCAGTGTGGAACGTCCGCGTGACACATGGAGCGATGAGCTTCGATTGGTGACTGAATGGTAAGAGCCGAAGATCAGGGCCAGTGGAGCATCTTAGGAGAGACCTATGTAGGTACATCAGTAGATCTGTTTGCCTTAAACGCAGAGTGGAACGTCCGCTTGTTAGATGGAGCGATGACCTTCGATTGGTGAATGAATGGTAAGACCCGAAGACCAGGGCCAGTGGAGCATCTTAGGAGAGACGTATGTTGGTACATCAGTAGATCTGTTTGCCTAAAACGCAGTGTGGAACATTCGCTTGTCAAATGGAGCGATGACCTTCGATTTTTGGCTGAATGGTAAGAGCCGAAGATCAGGGCCAGTGGAGCATCTTAGGAGAGACCTATGTAGGTACATCAGTAGATCTGTTTGCCTAAAACGCAGTGTGGAACATTCGCTTGTCAGATGGAGCGATGACCTTCGATTGGTGACTGAATGGTAAGAGCCGAAGACCAGGGCCACCGGAGCATCTTAGGAGAGACCTATGTAGGTACATCAGTAGATCTGTTTGCCTAAAACGCAGTGTGGAACATCCGCTTGTCAGATGGAGTCATGACCTTCGATTAGTGGCTGAATGGTAAGAGCCGAAGACCAGGGCCAGTGGAGCATCTTAGGAGAGACCTATGTAGGTACATCAGTAGATCTGTTTGCGTAAAACGCAGTGTGGAACATCCGCTTGTCAGATGGAGCGATGACCTTCGATTGGTGGCTGAATGGTAAGAGCCGAATACCAGGGCCACCGGAGCATCTTAGGAGAGACCTGTAGGTACATCAGTAGATCCTTAAGTACGCGAACCTTGTACATTCCATGCTTTTTTAGCGCATTAGACACAGAGTGATAATCATAAAAGATTCACAACTTACCCACACAACCAGTTTCCAATCTTCGGCATGTAATCCTTAAACACCAGCGCTGCAGTAATGTACGTATCGGCCAGCAATTGCCTATTTCCAGCCACTTCAGCCAGATTCACAGCTTGTAGAGCCAATAACACTCGTTCGCTTCGACCGGAGTGGGATGACAGGATCTCGAGTTGTGCTAAGCGGTGGGAGGCCGTGGATACTTCTGCGGCCCAGTGTTGAGTGGCCCGACGTGATGGACTAGATTAAATAAATAAATAGTAATAGTTAATTGATAGGAATCAGGACGTACTAAAGTCTAGAGCAGAATCGTTTGCTTCTATCCGGGGGCAATAAAAAGAAGCAATTAACTTTTTTCCATGCTGGCCTGGATGAGGCCCTATGATAATAAGAAGGTTAGCTACAATAGGTCCAAAACGGTTTAAAATATTTTATTCTTATTTCCATCGACAAGCAAAGAAGAAGAAGTTACAAAAGATCTCCACAGGTCGTAGTGGCTGCTGGGGTGCAACTCCTCATTTCCTCATTTCCAAATCATAATCCGCACAGCAATTCTCAAGCTAAACAATTCTGGCTTGAGGGACATCATCTTACCTGTCCCTCCAAATGTCCCCCGCCCGTCTAGCCAGGAACCCTCCGAAGGGCAGTCCCTGGAATACTTGTCTGAACACTGGAACTACCAAAGCGAAATACTTTGCCTGCCACCAGATTCCCACAAACCGCAAGAGACCAATGAAGTTTTATTTGAATAAACAGTTTTCTCACCTGTCCCTCCAAAGGTCCCCCGCCCGTCTAGCCAGGAACCCTCCGAAGGGCAGTCTCTGGAACACCTGTCTCAACACTGCGGCTGCCACCGCGGAGTACTTTGCATGCCCCTGTCCGCCTGCTTGCACGCTCTTTCCGCAAACAGCTAGAGACCGGTGGAGTTCTAAGCGCGCGTTTGGTAGGTCACCCTAAAAAAAAATTAGAACGAAATGTAATAAAAAATACCGAGTGTCGTCAATAAAAACCCGGATGGATAGGAATCCATTTTTATTGGTGGATTGCCGCGATACAGGCTAGACCTAGTGAACTAAATAAACTTTGTGTCTTGTAATTTCTTATATGGCAAAAATATTACATAGCTCAAATTACAAATAAAAAAATAAAATAAAAAAAAATATCACTACTATTTAACATACCACTAAACTAAAATAAATAGAAAATAAAAATGTACCTTTTTCAGAAAATTGTCTGCCTGTCGTTTATGTTTGTAGAAGAGACCAGCCTCATGGGACTGAGATTTCGGAACCGAGTCTCCATACACTAGCATTTTCACCAGACATCCTCCAAGAAGCAATAGGTTCACCATGTAAATGATGAATGTGTTGAAGAGCCAAGCACTCCATGATGTACCAGAGTAACCTGCAAGGTATTTGTGTGTTTAAATAATAAGGATATTGTTTTGAATGGCTTAACAAAGGACATTTCTATGTTTTCAATACAAAAAGTATGTATCTTTATATTTAATAAATAGAAAGATACATATATAAAAGATAAATATAACGTACTCTACTTTGCTGCCACGACGACAACCAAGATCCGAATGGTAACTTTAGATTTCGGATATTTCTTTATCTTTATTACTTTCAAACAGGTTCAACACCCTAATAAACATGAAATTCAAATCCACCTGATTAATTAACGACTACTCACTTGTTTGTTTAACGGAGGTGTTAGACCACTATATTTTGAATCGAAGATCAAACATGGCAGGCGGTGTTGTGTGATTTCCACTCTCTATGAAGAAGACTCTCGTAACGTATCAACAGGTCTAACACCTCCGTTAAACAAACAAGAGAGTAGTTGTTAATTTATCAGTATGAATAACACTTGTTCGTCATCTAGTGATTAAACAAATCCACCTCTTACCATCGTCATCAGACAGAATCCGCCTGGTGTCCACTTTAGCGCTGAAATCCGTGGAAGCTGTCTCCGATACGATGCCGCCGAAGAACGCGCTGAACGGGTTAAACGCGATCAGACCCACCATGAACGCGCATAACGCCAGACGGGAGTGGTCACCCATGCCCATCACGATTTTAGAATACTTTTCTTCCACCTGAAATGAGTTTTGATATTCTTCTTCTTCTGTCGAGTGGGTATCGAGTCTACCGACCCGATGAACCCTGGTGTCAGAGTTTTTAAACCGCCTAGTAGCACAACTATCAGGCCTCTGACATGGTTTGAGTAACAACCACTATCAAAGACAGCGACCGGGACCGACGGCTTAACGTGCCCTCCG
Source organism: Scrobipalpa costella (assembly GCA_949820665.1). NCBI lineage: Eukaryota > Metazoa > Arthropoda > Insecta > Lepidoptera > Gelechiidae > Scrobipalpa > Scrobipalpa costella. Next base: position 10,909,020 of record OX463298.1, read on the forward strand.
AAGCACGAAATCTTTTTCTTGGAACCAAACTGGGGAAAAATTCACAAAGTGATAAATTCTCAAATATCAACTTTGTGTTTCCCCCCTGGGAATCGAACCCAGGACCTCCGGATCAGGAGTCCATGGCACTAGACACTAGACCAAGGAGGCAGTTGATATTAATGTTATTTTATGTTGATGAAGGACAGGAAATTTTATTCTCTATGGTTTTAAGCTCTATCAGCAAGAGCGCATTTTGCACATTTCCTCATATACTTTTAGACATCAGCTAATATTAAACAAATATGTCAGACAAAGTGTAAAATCTTAAGTTTTTTTAGATTTAGAAATTGCGAATTATTTTGTTTTAGCTTCTAGTCAATAAATTTCTCTTCTTTTTATTATTTGGTAAGTAGTTCCTATCTTTTCCTATGGAATTAATACCAAAAATTAGTCCATGCCAAAACTGAAAATCCACCTCCACCTACCTTATATTCCGGAGAAGATGGCGAATCACTGTCCATAGACCCGTGTGGCGAGTGATAAGGCGAGGAGATATCGCTGTGTGGAGGTGTGTACCCGCCATCAAACACAGGCTCCTTGACACCGGATTTCTGGCAAGCGAGTTTGAGAGCTGTGTTCTCCTGCTTTAGCCTGGCATTTTGGTTCTGCAGGTACTTTATGTAGTCTATGGTCTTACGTAATATTGCTGATTTGTTTAACTGAAAGAATTTTTATGTAAAGTTTATGGTAGGCCTGTTTTATTTAATTTTTTGTACTATCTTAAAAATCTAAATTGAACACATACTATTATTTGGGTCTTAACTTTTGTAATTGAAAATGAATTTTAATTTAACCACCTCTGTTGTGAGCTGTGGCTCTATTCTATGCCACTGATTGTTATTTTTTTTTATATCCCATGCACAAAGAGACCCCAGATGAATTGTGTCCAGTAAAAGACTTACTTTAGCATCTTCTCCCACCAGCATGGTCTTTAGCTCCACTATCCTATCGTTAATACTAGTTCTGTACCGCCTCTCTATGGCATTGTGGGCACTTCTCTTCACTTCCTTCACTTTAGGCATGCCAGTGCTGGGCACTTGACTGAGAGCTATCTTATCCCCATCAAGGACAACTGGAATGCCAGTAGTGAGGAGAGTGGGACCATTATTACTGGCAAAGAATGTGTGTACTCTCTGTCGGTTTTCTGTGCTTGATTTAGCATTTGTAAGGATGCCTTGAGTAGAACCTAGAATAAAGCAAGTATGTTTAAAATAATAATCAACAAATATAACAAAAAAATAAGAATCAATGAACACTGATAATTTAAACGATATATTAGTATATGGTATATTATATTACTTCTTGATAATATTTAACCATATATTATAACCATTAACATGTATGATGCAATAAGTGGTACATACAACTGTCTGATATTGCATCATATAAAATAAGATCCTCATAAAATTTTATAAGAATTATCATTTAGCTAACAATTACCTTGAACTGGTGCAGTAGCATACATCAAAGTTTGAGTGTCGGGATTTATAATATTTGATTGTAGTATTACGGGAGAGAAATTCGAATCTGAGCTTTTGAGAATCAGAGGAGTCATTCCTTTGGCATTATTTTGTATCAATAATGGCTGACTGGTCTGAGGTTTGTTCATTTGGCTCACTGGGGTCATCCCATCTAACTGAACCACTGATGGTCTAACATCTGGAACTTGTTGAAGTGTGTTAGGGGCCAAATTGACGTATAATGGGCTTTGCACCACCTGCTGGACAATCATTGGACCTTGTATAGGCTGTGTAAGCTTCTGCCCATGCTGTGTAACATCAGGTAAAGGCATGCCATCATTTCTACTAAGCAAATTATAGCTCTCTTCTCTCCCATACATTCCCTGTACTGGACTACTTTTAGGCTGTGGCGTCTTTAACGGCTTCGATGTGTTGGAGTACTGTGGCATCAAGGGATTGCCTACATTGTTGTAAAAAGGCGAAAGTTGAGGTTGTGACTGTGGTTCACTTTTTATTTTCAAATCAACGCTGAGTAACCCCGGTTCATTGTCTACGGTGGCCAGCTCTTGCTCGAGCTTTTGCATAAAATCTCCATCACAGCCACTGAGGAAATCTAGAAGATACAAAGATTTTTATTTTATTTAATTGCAATGAAATTAATCATGCAATATTGCAATCGTAAGTTTGTAACTATACCTTCGATTTCGGCGATATCATTCACATTGAAGACATCAGAATTTAAGAATGGCTCGTCCTGGTCCATTTTTCTGTTATTATACGCACATTTAAGTTACAAACTTTATATTTTTCACAAAAATAACAAAATGTTGCGCACTGTTTACGTTTTCCACCATTTGACAGATTGACATCTGCTGATTTTTGTGGACCAATCACAAGGCAGGAAAAAAGTGGCGCGATGTTACGTCATCAAGGACGCGTTCATCTAGTTTTAATTTTATTGTTCACTTTGTTATCCTTACAAAATAATTCATGTTCCATGCTGTAATATTTTCCAAGAACTTTTATTCTGAGCGGTAATAATTTAAATCCTCAGCTTAGCAAATTAAATAAAAATATTTTATGAAACTTTCTAGCGCCATCTAGGAGTAAGTAATAGCAACAATACAGACAATTCGTTTGTAGTGTCATCTATTAAAATATTCTGTAACTTCAGTTTTTTATTCTAAGGCTAGATGTCGCTAGCTATCGAAAAGTTTTGAGAAACTTGCAAAACTAGGCTGGGTGTAGATTGTATGTATATAGTAGAGTCTCTCTACTAGGGTCTAGGAGGAGCAAATGTGTAATCCTAGTTATTAACTAATAATTTATTTTTATTAATCGTGCTCCTACCCTATTACCTTCCTAGCAAAATACCTTTCAGTAGGACGAAATCGAAAAAGTTTACTCTCTATGTGTCTGCCTTGAAAAATCTTACTTTCCATGATCTTGACATTTGTTTCATTTAATACTAATCATCCAAATGTTGTATGTACTTGCAAGATTCGATTTCTTTTGTCAGAAAATGGCTTTTAATAGCCGTTAGCTCACTGCCTAACCCATAAGGAAAATAGGCCTGTTTTTATGTACAAAGTTTTTGTGTGGGTAAAGCAATTAATAGGATGTAGGGAAAGAAGGTAAATTGTTATAAAATGTAGAGAAAAAAATGTTTTTCTTAGATATTAAACGTTTAATTTATATTTATAACATTATATTATCTGTAAATATAGAGTTCTTATTATAATTATGTAGGTACGAGATAAACAAACTCGATCTAATAAAACTAGATAGATACATAGCAACTACATAAAGTACAAGATAATTTTGCATCCACAACTAAAACTGTTGAACTCTAGTGCAATAACAAATACTTATCTAGGCACAAAAGTGGGTATATAATATTATATATAACATCTGTTTCAACAAAATCGTGAGGTATATAGAGTTGTGGCTGGGTAGCCAAAAGGGTGTAAGTAGAGGACTTATAAGAAATCCTCTATTCACTAAGGCCTGAGGCTAAGCCAGCTAAAGAAGAGCACAAAGTGAGCTACTGGAATGTCCTAACCACGTCCTAACACATAAATTACGTCTCATTTATAACAAAAGGCACAACACTGTGAGACCTCCAAGTGTAGCTCTTACACTAAAACTCAATGCAACCTAAATAATACAAGTAGGTATGCAAATAGGTACTACGCCCGACGTATCTATGGCATTTTCAAACTAGACTAAAGTAACGAATCAGTCTTCCAATCAATTACCAAAAAATAAGTAATGAAAGGTACAATATTAACTTAACAATTACGATAAAATAAACATTACACGTGAATAAACGCTAACTTAGTGGCTTCTTGAGGTACTGCAGTTTTATAGGTACATCTTCATAAAATATTATTTGGAATAACTCAAAAAGTGATTAGATTTATACAATTAATTATCCTTTGATTATAAAAATATATAAACATAATTTTCATTATGTATAATTGAGAGCGAATCGCGACGAAGTGTATACCCGTGTGTGGGTATACCTAATGAAAAACATTGAGCATTCTTACCATTAAGTGTTATGTATCTCTTATAAGTCTAAAAACGACCGTGCTTGTGCAAAAAATTCTTACTGATGACAAAGTGAGCACAACTTGTAATGTAGATATCAACAACGAACATTTATGGCAAACGACAAACAATTACATTAATCTAACCCGTAACACAAGGAATTATTGTTATAGTACGTAAATAACGTCGCTTTTCGCAGTGACATGAGCGTCACGCTCCGCCCGACTCGCAAAAGGCTGCATAACGCCTGATATTCGCAATAGAGTCATAATTTTCGCGAGTTACTGAAAGATTGCGGTCGAGCGGCGCGGCAGACTAGAGAAGCTGTAGCGAGCGTGAGGTAGTGGCGGCATTTCAGTCTATAAACATCACAGTCGCGGACAACAAATTGCACAATAACTCGTCTAGGCGGTCTCGCCCGAGGCGCGCGGCGTGGCCGGCGCAGCCTTCCTGCCCTTCGGCCTTACACGGTTACCGCTCCAACTAAGACAACATTTACACCCTAATTAAAGCTAACCTATTTAGCTATTTTCATTAACAGTGACGTAAATGTTATAAACAAAAAAATAAAGAAGAAAATAAACAAAAATAAAATCACAAACAGGCGTCGCCCACCGTCTAACGGAAATTTGATTTCGTTAGCGGGTCGTTGGCGCTTGGAAATAAATAGAGAAGAAGAGAGGTAGAAAAAGAAAGGCCGCGGGGCCCATTGCAATCGCCCGGCCGGAGCGCCCGGTCAGCGTGGCTTGCGCGCGCGGCGCGTCCTACCAGGAGCCTACCATTAAGTGCTTACTTCTAACTTTGTACGCCTAAGTCAGTCTTTTAGAATGTCCTCAAATCGACGGCGTCTTCATCCCGTTCAATCTCGTTCACTGCTGCAATCTAGTGCAAAGTTACGCGGAGGGACGATGACGCCTGAAGGGGGATCGGGATCACGACGCCGGGACACCGACAAGTCTTCCACGTGGTCGTCTTCTGGTGGTGGCGTCGCGTGAGTGGGAGGTGACCTCGGCGGAGTTCGAGGTGTTAAGGCCGCGTGTGCTGCGGCTGCTAGAGCCATCGCATGTAGAGCTTCCCTCCCGCCATCTCTAGTTGCGCCTTCTAAGGCTTGTTGCAAGAAAGATGGGTCGATAAGAGGGTTCGGAGTTGATCCGTCGTCATTGCCCCCGGTCCCACTTAGGCCATAGGGAAAGGCGGCTCCGTTTGATTCTCTTTTGATGCCACGACTCATGGGACGACTAGTCGTAATGCCGAGCTTCTTCACCTTATCGTAAAGTGTACGTGAGGGCACGCCGTATTTACGAGAGGCTTGTAGGGCGCTCATTCCGTTCCTCACGCATTCAATAGCTGACATGATATCGGATCTCGTGTATTGCTTATATCTTTTCCATTCTGGCTTTTGTTGGGGTGGTACATAGGGTGCTAATCCAGCTCTGACGTCTTGTTGAAAATTGTTTGGAGGTGGGGATGGATGAAAACTGCGTGGGTGGTCTTCTTCAAACGAGCGTTCCGTGTAGGGTGAGTGGGCGTCTTCTGAGCGGTCTGAACGATTATAGTGGGGTGAAGAGGCTCTTGATGACAAACGACGGGGACGGTAGTCGAAGGGCCGATGTGGGCTCGGCGCTCTTTCGAGGTCATGAGCTGATCCGTTTGAGTGCATTCTCGGAGGCACGTGTTGGTTCACCGGGTGACATACCAAGGATATGGGTTGCGAAGAGTCTACTGGGTTCGTTTGAGCTAGAACATTCCTCAAGATAGGAGTATCGCGCGTAGCTAACATGCTAGAGAGCTTCTTTCGCTTCAGGGGATTCATATCAGCGGAGTCGTAGGCGGCAGATAGTGCTGGTAAATTGTTAGTATGAGGAGGAGGCCAAATTGAAGGGGGTGCGGGTGCGGGGGTGGGGGGTGAAGCGCTCGAGGGGGCGGCGGCGGCCACTCGCGTGGGGGACCCGCCCGTCGCGCGCTCCGTGCTCCCCGGCCGGCGCAGCTCCGTCATGTCGAACAACCCCTTCACCTCCAGCTGTTCAGCTACCTTCATAATCCTTGGGATATGCGCCTGAGTCACGTTCACCTCTCCAGTATACATGTACTCAAGAAGCGCCCTCATTTCGAAGTCCTTTACTCCGGGAAAGAGGATGCTGCAGTGGTCCATGGGGACGTCAGCCAGGATGGACTGGAAGTATGGGGAGTTCGCGGCGAGGACGACTCGGTGGGCCTTGAAGGTGACCTGTTCGTCTACCACCAGCGTGCAGTCCACATAAGTCTCTACCTTGATCAGCGCCTCCAGGATTTCCACGAGGTTGGTCTTGTGGTGGTTCCACTTCAGGCAGAAGGTTTGCTGACCCTCACTGCTCCCCATCGTGCTCATATGTGCTTCTGTTGACAAAAGATATTTCATGTTAGTTATTGAAACTAAATTTTTACAAGCTGAATTGAATATCTACGACCGAATGTAATAAAACTCCAAATACTAATACGAAACATTACGGAAAAAGAAAAATGAAACAATGACCTATTTTAACGATAATGGTCTAATTATTAACTTATATTTTCTTATTGAGTTTTTACGTAAAATCAACTAACTGTAATATTTATATGAAACACCAGAAATAATCGTTATTTAATCAAATTTTACACCGAAAGATCCAAACAGATATCTAATTCAACTATAATAAAAGAAGAGTACAAGTAACCGAACATTTCAGACAACCTTCTTATTTACCATAGAATCGATTCGTATGAAAAATAAACACTGAACGAACCTGGTATGGTTTCCTCGTAAGTCGAGCCGGGATACATGTTGAATAGAGCTGGGTCACGTTAGCGGCGAAAACTGTACTAAGTAGATTTGCAGCGGCGAAGTAGCGTGACAATCGCGCATTGGCTACTGGACGCACTGGCCAATGCACCGCGTGCTAGCTACAACTGCGGACGTGCGGCAACCACGGCCACCACGACAACACTGCACCGCCCTTCCCCATTTACATACAGTTTACGCTCCGGAGCCCTTCCTCACTGCCAAATTGACTTTTTACCTTTTATTCGGCAGGTAAATCGAACTTAGGGGACCGATGAAAGCCGCTACGCCGGCTCCCTCCGACATGTAGTCACCCATCGCCGCCACGCGAACTTGCAAGGTTTCACTCCTATTTATTGCTAAACATGGCCCAAAATTAATTGACAACACGTTCAGTACATTAGATCGCTTACCTGAATTCCTAAGTCGAATTTGCGGATCCGCTACAAGACCTACGAAGTCGTAGCAAACTGCTACGAATTTTTGCAACAAGTTTGTTTCATGCGAAAAAACTTACCCTTAATTTTGAAATCCGAAAGAAAGGCGTCGCGCGTTAGTGGCGCCGAAGAAAATTCATGGGAAACACGAAAAGTAATTTTCACACTGGCACTTATAGTTCGTAGCACTCGTGAGGGTTGAAGCGCGCGCCCGATGTGGGGGCGGCGAGTTGCTGCGAGCGCCTGGCGGTGACTGCTGGCTGCAGGCCGCGCGACTACGCCCCCGCCCGCGCCCGCTCCCGCACCCCGCCCGCGCCCCGTGCGTGCGCTTTTTACGCACGCAGCGGCGCGGCGGCGGTGCAGTGCAATTGCGTGCCGAGGCGCGGGGTCGGCGCGGGGCGAGACGCGACCCGCCGCCGACGAATTGCAGCGCTGAGGAGGGCGCGCGCCTCTGTGTGCGTGAGTGCGCGAGCGCATCGCACGTACACTATTCCCTCTGTGTGCGTATCGCCACTGAGACGATAGAATAAAGCCGAATTTGGCTTATAAAAAATTGATGCCGCGCCTCGTCGGCCCTTTGTATGCTAACGCTGAACTTCGCGTCGTGCCGTCGATATCAACAATTTTGGTAGATCGCTTCGTTAATTAACATAAAAATCGAATTAATATGCCTCGTTGCATTTTCATTAGATAAAGTTACCCATGAAGCTAAGAATGCACGCTTTTTTTGACTTGTAGCTAATCCACTTAGCGTAGAGGACCTATAATATGATCTGGAAACTCATCAATCTCCCAAGCCTTATGGGGTTGGCTACCTACTCTAGGGGATTGAACGAAGGTACTGGTTATTACACATAGCGACTGCCATCTGACCTCCGCAACCCAGAAGAGAAACCAGAACCAATCCTAGATTAGGTCTGAGTTTTCAAGCCGCCCTTAAGTATGAAAAAAACATTTAATTAGTACAAAGTAGCGTCTACGAAACACGGTCGCACATATACCTACACAAACAAGCTTAGGTACGTCGCACCAACAATAACAAAGCAACGCGCCGAATATGCGCGGCCTACGTCTGAAAATACACCACCGCTATTCACTCTACGTAGAGCGCCCCAAAAATTCCCAAAAGTGCGTGAACAACACGCCAATCGGGGTCATTGACACCTGCATGCGGAGGGAACGCCAAAATAGCGCGAAATGCACTCAAAAATAGAACAACGCTATGTGTGCAATATTTTTTGTTAGACGCGCGCATCCGCCGAAACTGGGGAATGTGTTTTTGTTTACTCAACGCCGCAACAGAACATTCGCCGATTCATTACAATATTGGTTCATTATGAATCACATATTGATTAAATTCTACTTTAGTTGTTGTTTATAAATAGGAATTTAGCTCTGAAGTTCTTTAACTCTTCTTTAACTTAAAGTCAAATGATAAAAATACTCTACATTTTTCAATGTTAATAAAATATGCCAATTTTTAGCTACGCTTAGAGCTTATATACGCTTATTTTTACTCGTGAAGTAAAAAAATATTAGTTAAATTAGCGATTTATTCTAGTTATACCTACCTACGTTGAGTTGACGATACGAACTCTACCTATATCCTATAAATTATTCTGATGGGATGGTAGGCTAGTAAATTACAGACAGTCCAACAACTAGTAGGCAAACTTATATTTACCACGGAATAAAGTAATCCGATGTCTCCAACTGTAGAAAAGCCAATAATTCCCATCATTAGTGGAATATATTGTCAATCTTCATCACTTAGATTATTATACGGGCCGCGGATTGTCAAGAATCGATTGAAAGGGTGCATCAATTGATTTTATCTGATACATCAACGCCGAACCAATCGAGATGTACAATTGATTGAGTTGTGACTCGGGAGACCAAAGCTGTGCACAAAAAAAGTGTATAGTGCTTCAAGTGATACATTTATGTAGGAAGTACGGAAATAATTTCCAATTTTGGCTTAATGGATTTTTTCTGAAAAGTAGTCAACAACCCTCAGGTCAACCAACGATAGAACGATTTATTTTTGACGAACAGAACTGAAGATCAGATCAAATAGCAAAATCGCGGAGAATTCGGAGACACACAGAAAAGAAAACCATTGAATTTTATCATATTTTTCGCGTCCAATTTGTATGTCACACATTTTATTGACATTGATGGTATGAAAAGATCATTAATGAAGGCCGCCAATTGTACTACTTTTCTTTTTAGCAATTTGTAATTTCTATGTTTTTGTGCGATAAAGTATATTGTATTGTATTGTATTGAATGTCTGTTTGTGCATGTATTTTTTTATTCATCATATAATATTTGACACAAATCCGTCCCGTCGGTTACAAGAAATTTTAGAAATACATGAAACTTGTAAAAAAGACTTGCAATTGTTATTGGCTAAGCTACATCGATGCTTATCACAAACTTATGATTTTTAGACCTTGTTTGTAAATAGTTTTGCCCATTAATTAAAAAAGTATCTAGCATTGTGTCTTAAGTTTCCGAGCAATTTTTTCTCACGGTGTAATAGAGTTGAGAAGGAACCACCAAATAAAAAAAAACAATGGCCGCAAATGTCAGAGTCGCTTACGTCATCGTCACAAGTGCACTTCAAGCTCTCATGAGCCATTTGCATATCACTGACTCTCTCAATACCAATACTGCACTCCACTCTATGCAATTCATTGAGTACTAAGGCGTGCGCAGTGGGAACGAATTTAGATGTATCATACGTCACGCTCGTATTTGGTAGGCAGAGCATCTACGGCTTACCTACTCAAAATTGTTGAGAGATTTTAGATAAAGTGAATATTTCTGTAGTGGTTACTGTAAAGGTTCAGGTTCAGCCTTTAGCAAAGAAAGGCCTAAATCCCACTACTGACTACTTTTTCTTCTGTTGTCGTGTGGGTATCGAGTTGACTAATGAAACACTGCATGCACTGGTGCATTCTATTGTCTTTATTCTCCTCTAGCCCAGCATAGAAGTATTGATGTACAGCAATTGAGATGTGGAGCCACGCCAATTGGGCACGTGTATTGATTAACAAACCGTTACAAAAGATTAATTAAAAGAAAAACCTGTTTCATGCCACTGGTGAAGACTACAGTTACAATTAATTGTGTACAAATTTGCAATAAATATTGTTGCACGCTGCGTGCAGCGGCGTCGGCGCCGGCCTGGCTGCGGTCAACCGCATGGACCGTTAACATAAGATGATTCGCTGATCGATTTTTAATATGAAAAAATATAAAAATCCAATAAATTTCACTATGAATGCGATCGCGGCTTTCTTCATTGCACCACTCGATATAATCTCTGGTTTCTTTAAACGAGACATTTTTAGTTTAGGCTATTTATGCATGCCGAATTTCACAAACATTAGGTTCGCTGATTGTTTTAGAAATGCAAACACCGAAATGCAAATGCCCCTTTGTCAACCGCTAACAGTTGTTTGACCTCTGATATCCGCGGTAATTAGTCGAGATTCGCGGAAACAATCGCCTGACTCATTAGACAGGCATTGGGAACAAATAAACCCGAGGAAGCTACATTTGCAATTCCAAAATTAAGGCCAATTGAATGAGGGAGTTTTCAAACGATGCACAAAAGCGCATTATGCTAATACCAGCATAAACATCATGACCTATCCCACGACGCGCGCGCAGCAAAAACTGCACGCAAAGCGGGGGTTAAAAAAACTATACTAATAAAAAAGCAATAATACGATCCCGCATGGTGGCTTGTTGAGACAGAAATTGACGAGACTGATGAACCGAAAATAAGGGATAAGCCGACAACAACGGCTGTTATTGCGATAATCATGCGCCCGAAAGATGTGAATTATTGATATTAGTAAAAAAAAAACACTAATACTTCAATGGAACCAAGACCGATAACATAACATTTGCCAGCTTCTTGTCTCTTACTGTAAAATCCAATTCAGGGATCTGAAGATTTCAGTATTATTTATTGCATTTTAGGTGACCAGCCGAGACTGAAAACCCTTCACTACAACAATAAGCAATCCTTACTTATATATACCTATTTCATGTGCTCTCTAATAATACTGATGCAATAATGCTCTATCTTTCCAGTAAAAAACTATTTCTAAATAGTGTTTGCTAAAGTTTTGAGCCTTAAAACTATTTTTAATTATTTCCGAAAATGCAAAGTGAAGAATTTCAATTGCAAACTAACGGTGACGACTCAAAACAAACGACAAAAAAATGTGGCCGCACCAATTAATTTATGCATTAGATACAGCGTATCTGTTTCAAGTGGAAGTGCTATTCTACAACAATTAATACGTTGACTTTGCATAATGAGCGAAAGGGTGGCTGGTGGTTGGTGATTCTATAGGGATAATCCATAGAGAAGTAATTGTAATTTTACGGCGTCTATCATTTGTCGCCAGCATCCTGCCACGCGCCCTGCCCGAATTTATTATCCTCATATTATTAGGGGTGCTCTACCCTCTTATCTCCCATATTAACAGCGATGAGACAATTAAATAATAGACTGCAGAGAACATTTTAACTTTGCACGCCATTGTTCGGTTGTCTATTAAGGAGTTTATTTATTTTGTTGATGCTTTATTTGGTTTTTATCATAGTTTTTTTGTAGAAGACACGTTTAAATTTGGAGTTACTCTAGAACATTGCTATGTCAATTGAAAATCTACATTGTACCATTACATGAACAGACCAAATAAACCATAACTTTTAACATATATAAAGTAGGCATAAAATAAAAATAATGCAAAGCAACTTTTTATTTTGGGATTTCCTATCGGCTAATGAGTTTTTCCGTAAAAATTAGATATACCTATTCGCTAGGTAAAGTATGCTGTCGCATTTCAAATTCCTGGCAAATTTAAATATACCGTACAGTTTTTCGGGTCTAGGTGGCTAGGGACAGGGACAGTAGAGGGCGAGTCCGGAAACGGTTCATTGTAGCGAAACTCCCCGCGTCCCTGCGTCCCTCGTGTACGACAATAAAACAATGTCCCATCCTCCCATTGTCTCTTCTATTTTATATTAACTACTTATTTAGTCTGTGGGAACTGCAGTGCGAAAAAGCACTCGTGGAGAGGTAATTTTTAATTCAAAAAAATATACTTAAATGCTCTTCATTAACGTCTTATGCGGTCTATACCAATATGGAACAAAACATGATGTACCTATTAAGTTTAGAATTATTAATAAGTCTGATATAGCCTAATAGCTGTGCTACTAGGCGGGTTCGAAAAACTCTGACAACAGGGTTAATGGAGTCGTTTGAATCGAGAATCCACTCGCTAAGAAGAAGAAGTAGTCTGATACTTAGTTTCTATTCTAGCTAGTTAATCAAACATTAAGTAATTGGCAAAACTAGCAACTCTTTTTACTAAGAAAGTAAGTAGAGTTTAGGTTTAGTTAAGGTAAAATTTGTTGCTAGTTTTTAAAAATTAGTTACTTATCTTCACTTAAGGTTTTTGAAAGACGAAAAGACAGACTAATATTTGTAAAAACAAAATGTTTCAAACATTATCATATCAATCAGATAACTTAAACCGTTGGAAACCTCTTAATTACATTAACGCTATACAAAAAACGGCAATAATTCAGATCATAATAATGCAAATGTCAAATTTTGTTCAGATAATTATCTACCATTCGAAAAATGGGTCAAGTGGATATAAAAAAAGTGTATTAAATTTTAAAATGGGTGGTTCTGCTAACTATCGTTGTCAAAATATCGGCGAGCACCTGCCTTGCAGACAGGGCGGCGCGTAACGAACTTTTCTACCACTAAACTTTTTTTTTACTTAGAACTAGTCACCTACACAAAGGATGGCATAAATTGTGACAAACTTGGGAAGTTTTAACCACTTTTTCGTACCAATTACGTTAGTGGCTGATGCCTATCGTATGTAAAACAATCTAAACGTACGTTATTACTTTAATCCTAAAATTATACATTAGCTCGGCATATCTAACGCAGCATGATAAGAGTTTTATTATAGCGTACATCCAGAGATAATTCGCTTCAGGCTCGCGGCCATGTTGGCTTCGCCCGAAACTACAACAAAACAACCGCGAGCGCGCGAGCTTTTTTACCTTTTTTATACAGGATCATTTTTCTTACCGGCTCGGGGATTATAATTCCCAGCTGTTCAAAACTGTGTTCTATTTCCTTAGTGATAAGGTGGTTTGGTTCTGGAGGCTGCGCGTGAGTGGTCGTCCTTGGGCGGACTCGATCTGCTAGCCGCGAGAGACGGGAGCGTTGTCTGCATGGTCGTTGCACCGACTGGATACTTTAGAAATGCATTGGAAAGTTGAAAACGTATTCGGTGGTATTTCTCGTGTGATTATCACCCACGTCGCACGCTCTTACTTCGAAACATAGACTTTGCAAGTAGACAAAAACTAGTAAGTAAATATCCAAGATTATGGTTTACCTGTTCTACAAAAGTGTTTAAACTTCTCAGATCGGTCGCAAGGTAAAAAAAAATAAGTTGTTTGTCCTTGCATAAAATCTACTTAAAATTCCAAACAAACTTCTAGGCTACATTGCTTTGTATAGTCGCACCCATCACTAACGAGCCAAAATGCGTTCAGATTTACGAGTTTACTACATTATCTTCTGCTAAACTGTCAAGAAAACCACCTGCTTACGTAACTAGAAACTCCCTATAACTTATCCACTAAAAGGTTTAAGTTTCGCAATGAACACTTGACTAAGTTTCAAGTTCTACCTGATCACCTTTGACGCGGAGAGGAAGTCATATGTGGTAGATTTTCAATCAAGTTTATTTAGTTGAAAGGAAATGAGAACGATTTTTAAAGGTGTTCATTATAATTTCCTACATTGAAACCATTTTAATATAACGTATAGTTACTAAAAATGGTATTCTATGTTCCGTTGTTTTCGCCAGTAGAGATTGCACATTTTCTTAAAAGAAAAAAAGAAAAACTTCTAGCCAAAAGACTTTTTGGGTAATAAAATTTTCAGTTGCTGCCTATAACATTATCTATCGGAACGGAAACAGCTGCATTTGCAGCAGATTATAATTATAATTAAGTAAACAAGATAGCTAGAACATTTAAAATAATGCAAAATTTTATTACATGTTATGATGCAGTCATTAACGTGATTGTCAACTAATTTGCAAATGTGACTCATCATCAAACAAATGCTATCAAATTGACAAACACGTACTAATTATCTTTGACCACATTAAAATTCACAAATCATACTCTCATTAAAAAACAACTACATACGCAAACACAGCAAGCTACACACAGGATGTATTTTTTAGCAAAATCAATAACCATTACAGCTATGTTCGTTATTTCCGTCGCGCGTGCTGTGGACTGTAGATCAAAGATACGGCCCGGCCATTCGTAATTACAGGTATCACTCGCTATAAACCCACCGGCCGACAATTGTAAAGACACCTGGGGACATGCGAAACAATATAAAGGTTATTTGAGCCGCATAGGAATAAAGATAGAAACTGGATTAGCGGTTGTGATCGAACGGGTGGTAAAACATGGCGGTCACGTACCGTTCCTAATTATCATGCAATATTGGGATTTTGCTGGTGACAAAATTCTAATGACTAAAAAATATGCAAAAGTGCTTTTTGATTTTTTAGGAAGAGATAGTATCTACTACATCAAACCTTTGACGCATCATGCTTATAACATTGATAAGCAAGTAGATAATTTGACCCTCTATGATCGGTCTTTGTAATATCTGATCTAAAAGTATCTCTAGGATTCACATATCAAGAACTAGATCTTTCTTCCATGCTGGACTTTGAGCGAGAGAAAAACATAAAATGTTCCAGCTGCATTTCCTCCCGGGCATGCTGTTAAAACCAACTAAGGGTTTCAGTATATTGCAATTTAGGCAATGAGCTGACAACCTGTTACTACAGCAATATATAAACAAATCTATCTTAAATAACTCTGAAAACTTTGTCAGACGGAGACTTTTATTTAGGTAGTTTACGTTCTACCCACCCTATTAGGGATGAAGGCGTAATTATATGTATGTATGTAGAACTAGGACCAAAATGCCTTCGTATGATAGTATTATTTGGATAAAACATGAACCTGAAAGCCACTTACAATCCAGCAATATGTCGATACTAAACATCGGACCGATTAGAGTTACACGCTCGCTTTATTCGCAACCCCTCGCTATGGGGTTGTTGTGGCCAAAATTGTATTTTTATTATAATCACCCTGTTTACAGAGCGTTAGGGTAAACACTGCAGGGTTGTATTTCGATACAAATAGAGGACTGATGATATCGTATAATTAGTTCGCGATATTATTGTAATTTTATAAAGCGCTCTACATTACAGATTTTTCTTTAAAATGATTTTTATAATGCGTTCTACATGACCGGTTATTCTTAGTTGAAAAGATTGCATCAAATCCAATATACACATTCATACATTATATTTCAAAGACTAAGGCCCGTATTTTAATCAGCACTTGAGACTTACAGTTTGAGTTCGTATCATAAATATCATTTCAGTACAAAATTACCAGTCAAATCCATACTTAATATTGCTCTCAATCTTGAGCTTTATAAGAAGCTTTAATTATTGCATTTAAGGGCAAAGTTTCTTACTGCTCAATGTAAAAGACTGCTAGTTTCATAGACATAACATGTTTCAACTTAAAATTGTATTATTTTAGATACTGCCCTTTAAAAAAAGGTTACCGATCTCAATAGGCAATTTTTCGCTCCAAGCCCTCAGAAAATCCCAATAAACGATTTTGTAATAAATATCAATAGTGCGTAAAATAACAGTGACAGTTTTATTATTCAAATAATAGCAAAAACCGGCGAATGTGTCGCCCTGTCCATACCCAATTCGACCCGCATCAAAAGGCTTAGAGTAAACCCCTTTTCTCATCATTTTATCACAAAAAGATTGCCCATGACCATTTTGTTAGCAAATATACTTGATCCTATAGTACGGAGTGTCCAGATAGTTTATAATAAAATTGTGATGAGAATAAATTTCAATCATAGACACCTATGAAAACCATAGAATGTGCCAACTGCATTTCCTCAAGGGCATGCTGTAAAAACTAGCTAAGGGATCCGAGGGTTTAAGTATATTGTAATTTAGGCGATGGGCTCACAACCTGTCACTACAGCAATATACCTACAAATCTATCTTAAAATACCCCCGAAACTTTGTCTGCCGTGGCGGAACGACCTTTGTTTAGGTCGTTTATGCTTTGTCTACCCCATCAGGGATAAAGGCGTGATTATGTGTGTGTGTGTGTGTGTGTGTGTGTGTGTGTGTTAGCTTCTTGCACTTATTTCTGTCAGCAAGCAGAAGAGTGCTGAAAGTATTGAAAAATGGGATACTGATTTAAAAATTAGTGTGACCACTTATTATCTGGTAAAATCTAATAACCATTATGGGAAACAATGCTCTAGATATTTAGTTCAGAAGATCTTTAATGAAATAGATTAGTGAAGAGATAATGTAAAATTAAGTATTCTAGTATTAAAACGTCGAATACAGACATGGATTTTAAAATTGTGTTTATTTAACTAGACAAATAAGTATTATTATAATTAGACATAAGTAAAATACTTGGATTAAATTAGAGTAGGTCTAGATTAAGAGTGAAAACTGCTCAGCAGTTTAGCGATACTTAGTACCTAAGCAAAAAATGAAAAACTTTTGTCTAATAAATAAATAAATAGAAAACATGTAGCCGGAATCCATGGCAGGAATATAAATCATGCCGTGAATGTCTAGTTATTTTTAGAACAGTCTGTTGCTCTCTATCGGCTGTATTCCACAGTATTGCAATTTGTCATTTCGTTATCGCCAGTATCGCTGCATTAGTTTCTCGGTATAGCGATAACGTTATCTGTAACTAGAATTCGCTGGTTTGCTGCTTTCCTAAATTATTTCGGCTCTTTATTTTAAACGTGATTAATTTTTAGTTTAGATCTAATTTGAACTTATCAGTAAGTTTAGATTATATGTTTGACAGCGAATTTGATTTGAAATAAAAGTAACAGTAGCTAACATGTTGTTGTTACGTGAAACAAGGACACAAAAACAAAGTAGGTATTTGCCTATTGAAGTTATTGATATGGACAAAGAATAAAGGAAACCTGCAAGAATCGCTATCACAGTTTCACAGCTGTGCGTAACGCATATTTTATTTCTTCATAATTATCACGTATTGTAGACTAATGTGTTAGGAAAAACAGCCTGTACACTTCCTTTTGCGAAATATTTCACAAACCAAAACGTGTGAAAGGAGAAAGCGCATATCGCGCGAAACGCAACACGCACGCACGCTCCACGCGCAGATAAAATGCGTACGAGTGATAACGTAGCGTATTTCCGCGATAACGCAACATGCGCGCTCTCACTACAATTCGCTCAAACACTCCACTGGACTTTTACCCTCGCTATCTATTGACACACAAATACAAAACACATTTTACCAAAATTAGCTGCAGTCTACTGATCCATGTAAAATTTTAACATGAAATCGACGTTACCGTTTTGACTCATATTTTGACGCTAAAGGTACTACTTAAATGATTTTATGTATTTAAAACACACATGCAAAAAAACTCAGCCTCACCTCTACAAACAAAAATACCAATTTGTATGTTGGCAAAAACCTGCTCGCTACGAAATTCGCATGTGATTGTGTTGTTGACTCATGGTTATGTTTGGTTGAATGAGAGGTATCCCCGACCTAGAAAAAGTGCAAAGTCGGATATACGATTGCATAGACCACTTTTATTGTGCACTCAGCGTAATGATGACATAACAATGACGAATGTAGAGCCGGCGCGTGCGCGCAAAAAATGCCGATTGTTGTGGGCGGGCGTGAAGTTACGTCAATTTCGCACAAATGTACCAGGGGATCATGAAACCCAAGGAGCTGTTTTTGTTGTTGCAAAAACAGGACCGCGCAAATTGTTGCCTGTATGAGTTTTTGCAATATCGTATTTGGTAATTTAATGTTCATTAATGAACGCGAGCTAATTTGAAGTTTGACTCTACAACAACTAATTTATTTGATTGCTGTTAATTTGTTTATGCAGTATCGTTTAAATACAACACAATAATTTCGTAACATATTGTAGGATCTGAGCACATGATCCACTTTAAGATAAATCTCAACAAAGTTTCGCGTAAATATATCAGGACACCATATACCACTAGGAAATATCTTGAAACTATCAAAACAATTAAATTGAAATTTTGCAACTGCTACCTTGACCGCAAAATGTAGGAACTAACTTCTACTAGGACTACATATTTTACGTGGAGGTTCATACAGCTATACAAACATTTGGATGATTCGTTTATGTAGACGTTCAACCTATATACAACTCTTATATAAAAACTGCCCAAATCTCCAATGTGTGTGTTTAGGATTCCTTAGATTTACTGTGGAAAACCATGTGATTGAGTCGTTCATTATAATCATGTGTGCTAACAAAGATAAGTTATGATAAATATTCATTTGTATCAAAATAAGTGTGTGAAGGACATTTCAGAATTTTATTAAATTAATATCCTTTGAAATAGCTATAAAAAATACGTTTGGAACCCAGTAGCAATAATCTCAAGTACCACTTGTCAGTATTTTTTGCACGTTCGCTCGAGCTGCGGTCGCGATGATGACTCATTTTTGGCAACCGGTCCGCGGTAGGCGTTGCCCATTCGCGATATCAAACTCGCGGTTCGCACACAGTCGCGAATTCGACGTGTTCTGCTGATGCCCTGGTACCCGCTATACCTAACTTATCTCACTCAAATTGGGGGGCGTAGCCGGACGGGTTAAAAAGGAAGGGAGAAGATATCGCATGTATTTAGGTACAACAGTGGCAACAAAACAAACAATTTCCGAATTATTATTCATCTCCATTTCGACCCTGTATCGAGAAACTAAGGTGAACAAGTTGTTTTTAAAACATTCGGAAGGAAACAACTGTGACAAAGTCAAATAACATTATCTATTCAGTTGCGATATTAGTGGCCTAAACAGATTGTTCAACAAGCCGGCGAGGTTACGCGGAGATTTTTAGGGCCAAGGTTTTGGCGCTAATAAAATATCTTCATGTGAGATACAAACTCGTTGAAATGTGGAAAAACTAGAAAAATCATCGACATAAACTCGAGCACCTAAATATAGTTGATAAGAGAATTTTGTGGGTATACGTTTTCGACGTGGACATCACCTTGGCATTTAAGCGGATGTTTTCAGTTCATTATTTTGGTAAATCAGCCCGTTGCTTGTTATTGATAGCGGGTTGGGGCCGATGGTCGATGGCGCATGTGGGCGAGTTGAGGAGTGCGGAGTGCGGAGTAGCGTCCTCGTGACCAAAATACGCGCTCTGAATAATTGAAGCCAGTGGTGGTAGCTTCGTGTGGTGACACCACCCTCAACCCCAGCACGCACTTCTTATCCCTAGATTATAATCTACGGTTTTGCTGTTAACAGCAAATGTCGAATTATTATCACAATTCTAAACTTATTTTGCTGCTTTACAAAAAAACATTTGAAAAGATTATTCAACTTTTATTGTGCTTCCAACAAAGGACTCGATTTTTAGATACGTAGTTAGGTAATATACTAGACGTAAAGAGTAGGTTATATTTTTCCAATTGTTTTAGCTTTACAGCGATTTATATCAATGCAAAATATTACTGAGCCATGTGCCTATTGTGGATGATGCTAATTCAAAAATAGACATTCGAATATATATATTATCACGCCTTTATCCCAATGGGGTAAGCAGAGCGTAATAGACCTAAACAAAGGTCTTTGCGCCACGTCTGACAAAGTTTTGAGGGTTATTTAAGATAGATTTGTAGGTATATTGCTGTAGTGACAGGTTGTCAGCCCATCGCCTAAACTGCAATATACAAAAACCCTCAGATCCCTTAGCAGGTTTTTACAGCATGTCCGGGAGGAAATGCAGATGGCACATTCTATGTTTTTCTCTCGCTACCAGTCCAGCATGGAAGAATCAAAAATAGATTTCCTAGTAATTAATCGATGGCATTCATGATAATGCTAATAAACTAGCAATAGAGCAAGTAGAACGCAACCTAGCAATTTGGAATAAAAATAATATTCCACTTGGTTTTATTGGTATATCGAATTGATTGGACGAGGAGTCGGTAATTATAGAGAGATGTTTCGGCCTCGGTGCGTCCGAACGGCAACTATTTGTCTTCCACACGCAAATGTGGTGGGGCATTTGTGTGAATAATTGATACGTGTCATTTGGCAACCCCCTCACCCACAACACCACCTAGTTTTGGCCAGCCAGCCGCCCCATTTCACTAAAGTCAACATATCCTACTCCTTCTAAGTTTGAAAGTTGGGTGACAACGTTCGGTGGAGGCAATTAGGTACCTGCTATCACGTGCTGGTCAATTATGAATGCCTTGTGATGCGAAACATTAGCCGGTAATGATGGTCGTTAGAAAAAACATCTAGAAGAAAAAGCGAACTGAAATTTTCTTCATTTTAGTTTCCTTTATACCTTTCAATACCGTAGCTCCGTCAACATCTAATTCAGGACTACTTATGAAAGTCGATAGACGTATGTACATGACGTGTCCACCTACTATTGGCAAAGTTCATAAGTCGAGGACCGGAAATAAAACTACCAAAAGGGATGAGCGATGTCCACGCATGGTGGTGTTTGAGGTGGTGGGTGCTGCCGATGCCCCACATCGATACTCCTGCATTATTGAGCAGTCGCGTGCTACCTCCCGAATTTCCAATGTTTGGCGATTGATGTGTAGATTGACTTTTGTCATTTGCCTCGGCCATGTCAAACAGTAAAATGTTTTTCTATTCCCATTCCTCAAATGGTGTGCGTCGTCGTCCGTAATGGACTAAGGCGATTTATACCTAACTTTCTTCTATATATCTGATTGGCCCGGTGATGGATGGAAGCGGTTGTTTTCTCTGGGGCCCATTACTAACCATCCATTATCATTTGGCCGATATTTTTATGAAACGATTACGAAATTCATTGGCGATGCGAGGACGATAAAGGACAAATGAACGGTCAGCAAATAAATGTTATTGATTGGTCCAAGCGTGAAAGTATAGCGTGTTCGCTGGCTGTTTTTGTTTCGATCGCCGGTGAGATAAGGGGTTTAAAGAGTGTTCCGTTAAGGCCATTTGGCAATGATAAGAAGGGAGGAAGGTTGCGCAAATCCTGTGGGTGGCGGGCGAAAGGGCCGGACGCCATAAAGCGGCGCCTTTGCAAGCGATGATATAAAATGTCGGCGCCTTTGTGCATAAGCGCCATTGCGGATATCTCTCCGTTAGAAAGTTTTATTCCTCAGAAACAGTTAGGGTTTTGTTGAAACTCTTTGTGTACTAGCCAATATGTAGGCAAAGAAATGTTTTTTAACGTGGTCGTAAAAAAACCATTATGCTAAAAAACTTGGGCTCGTCTGCAGAAAGGTTATAAAGGGTTTAATTTTACCAAACAATAAAAATATGCTTTTGAATGGCGACGTAGATGTTTGTGGGTGGGTATTTCTTCAACGTCTTTCTTTTCACATGGAAGTAATTTCTTAACAAAAACATTTAATAATGATGCTCCATCCTTGACGTATAATTACCGCTCCCAATTAAAATATCAGAATTTATTTAAATGATCGTCTCCTTAGTTGCATATAATTCAGTGGCACAACCTGTACCTCAAAGTCGGACAGCAATACAGGTATTGTCCTTTGCTTTTGGTAAATCAGTTTCCTTAAAAGTTTCGTGACTTCAAATCTTAAAACCTTACAAATCTTCCAATGCATTAACATATCTAAGTAAGACATGTAGACTATGATGCATATGTAATAATAACAAGTTTACATCTAAACGAAGCGCGTGAAGACATTTCACTTATCTCACAAAATACCGCTGCCATCCATTACACTCCAAGGGAGAATTGTTTTAGAAAGGAGAAATGTCCCGTTACTCATGGCCCTCGAATAAAAGAGAAACCCGAGTGCGATCTAAACCCTTTACTGCACGTTTTCTGCAGAGAATGCAATTTTTATTACTTTATGACTCCTCTAATATTGCAGAACTCCGCAAAGATGCCGACTGGGACCAAATAAAGGGGTACAATAAAAACAAACGGAAAGGGTTTATACAATGCGGAAAAATTACGCAATGACGAGTTTTATGAGTTTGTCAAAAGTTTTAAAAAAAAACGACTTCGCAGGTACGAAAAGGGTCCTTTGTTGCGCTTGCGCAAGGGTCCGGTCGCCACCCAACAATGGGCTTGCGAATACAAGTGCCATTCATAAACCTGATGACACTGTATGCAAATAGGTGCAAATCTTTTTACGATCGTTCTTTCTTCGATGACAATGAGAGCACAATGCTGAATGGTGGCGCTACCGAAGTCGATTATGTGTGTCGTAAACACATTATCGATTCCTGAAAACAAAAATCGAAGAGCGAAATCCTTGTAACTTAGTTTTAGATATCATACATACAATCACGCCTTTATCCCTATTGGGGTAGGCCGAGCGTAAACGACCTAAACAGAGTTCCGCCACGTCTGACAAAGTTTTGAGAGTTATTTAAGATAGATTTGTAGGTATATTGCTGTAGTGGCAGGTTATCAGCCCATCGCATAAATTGCAATATACTGAAACCCTTCTAAATATTTAAGCTGATATTTACAGTATGCTCGGGAGGAAATGCAGCTGGCACATTCTAAGTTTCTTGCTCCCAGTCCAGCATGGAAGAATGATATGAATTGGAAATATTACAATAATATGTGGAACCAGTATTAGTTTGTTATGATAAATAATGCTGTTACAATGCACATTAAAACTTTCTTGTTTACAACAACATCTCCCGAAAAGTTTATATCTAGCGAGATAGTTGCCCCTTTGAACTTGATCTTTTTATCAAATGCGGCTGCGAGTCTACGACCAAAAATTATATCAGCCTCGTCGCCACATTCCGCGCTCTATTACACACACAGACACATGGATGCATGTCACACACGACACACACACTCACATCAACGTGGTGAATCTAAACATACAATGGAATAGGGTGAAGGAGCTTGAGGAGCGAAACACAAGAGTAGGTTCAAGAATTCTAAGGCTCGTATTTGTAAATTTCAAGTTTGAGAGCAATATTAAGTATGGATTGGCAAGGCATCTTGTACTGAAATGTGGTTTCAGTACATTATGAACTGTCAAATCTATACTTAATACTGCTTTCAATCTTGAGTTCGCTTTATAAATACGGGCCTATGAGTACTCCCAAAAACTTTCGAAGACTATTCAATCATTAAACAATACAACAATTATCACTTGCTTCACGTTTGCAAGAATTCTGTCTGGAAATTTACAGACTGCCACGTTTGTTGCTATTATAGCTAGCGACATCAGAAATACATTGCGTAGCGTCTTTCTCTATGCTGCAATGTCTGCCATGTAACAAGAAATATGTCGGTTCGTACCTTATAGCCTAGTGCGCGGTCCTTAATCTATCGTCACATACCAACACATATGTGGAACCGCGACGCCGGCGCAGCGCACACTGATGCACTTTGTGATTCTAATACGCATCTATTTTTCATCGACCCGCGACTTCCTTCATCGCTAGCGGCCGCGTCTGTCATTCCAATAGCGTTTCGTAGGGGTAAGGACAAGAGGTAAAACTGTCGGGGTTCTGGTACCGTTTGGCGGTAGTCTTGTGATTGTACGCACACCGAGGCGCGGCTAGACACGAATATTGCTCGCTATGCTAATGCAGCGGAGATTGGGCAGGTCGTTGGCCGCTCCCGGACGTTACCAAGTCATTCGGCAGAACCCGTCCGCCACCCTCGCCCCGCGTCCCCGACCGAACCCCTAGATCATTTAATTTAACCGTCTCCAGTTTCTTCCTTATCCGTCGCGTATTATTCGTTTTTTACCTACCTCTTTGATCCACTCTTCTACTTATATGAGTAGAGAGCTACCTCAGACTTTTAATTCTACAAAATAATGTTTGCTGATCTTGCTCTATGAATACTTTAGTTGCCGAATGTGTCTCGACTGGGAGTATAAATGCTATAGGTCATGGTGCCCGCTTATACTATCATACCACAAAATTCTCATTCGGCATATGTTTTTTCAAAATACAAAATTACTGCGATTCAACTTAATATGACTCTACATTCAAGTTTTATTATCGCACCTACGCTCTTAAAAAAGGTATTTAACTTTTCGTCATGCATATTGAATCCTAGATGAGGCGATATAAAGTTCTAGCAACAATGTCCCCCTACTAGAAAGTCATGATATCAACAATGTTAAAATTTGGTCGGCGGGCCGGCGCGCCTGGGCAGTGACCTTGAGTGCAGCGGCGCGGGCGCAGCGCAATAGATTAGTTACACGCACGACACACATGCCTCGTGATAGTGTGAGTGGTAAGGGCTGATTGTTGGAGCAATGACGTGGCACAGGCAGATTTTTCTATTATATTTTTGGTAATTTTACATATTTTTAGAGTCTAGCAACTTAGAAGGTGCTACGACCTACTACGACGCTACGAACGTCGTAGCAAAATACCAATATATCCCCTTTTGAACAATAGCATTGATCAGAATAGCTCTAGTCTAAATTGATATTGGCTGCTGATTGGTAACGCGTATTAAATGAGTGCAGTCATAGTGCAGTCGCAGCGTACGTGCAATGTTGCACCACAGATCAGCATCATTGTGATGTGACTGGCTGGTGATTAAAATTTATCGCACTGGATACAAATTGGTGACCTCTGGGCACTAAGATACCAATATTTATGTCGAACACGTGGAGGATAACATTTTAAAATTTCTTTCGTATATTTTGAAAAGAGCTGTCGCTAGTTTCATATCGATTTAAGTTTATTAAATGTTGAAAATGTTTGTGTGGTGGGCGTAGGCGTTGTGACAGGAGAGTGCCAGCGCTATGGCGGCTGGCGGCTGGCGGTCACGGCCGCAGCGGTGAGCGCATAATGGATGCATCCATAATAGCGTGTGCCACTTCTCGAGAAAGTGCAGCGGTGCATCGGTGCAGCCTTGAGCGGACCCTTTCCCTCGTCCATCAAGCCGAGCGACCCGCCGCTCTCTCCATTTTCTCCAAACCTTACATTAAACTATCAAGCGGACATTTATCGCGTCTAATTTATTATAATTTGTATTTATCCGTGTACCAGCCACGTTAAAAAAAACATAGCGCGATCGTCTTCGTATCTGGCACGGAGTCTGTTGAACTTGGCGTATCAAGGGGTTTATTGTGTATCGCCGCCTTCGAGAAACAGAGCTCCTTCCCTTTTCGGCGGAGTATGATAGGCGTGCCGTGCATGGGTATAAGGCACACATCCTGGCGCGAGGGGGGCGTGGGAGCGCGGGCGGGGAGCGGGGTGGGCCAGGCGGTTATTTCGGTATGCACATTGCATGCAGCGCGGCGCATCGCGGCACTTGCCACTCGAAATAGTCAGGTCAGGGACCGCGAGCCTCGGCTCGATCCTGCCCCAAGGTCAAGTCTCTGCAGCTCACCTCCCCCCGAGCCCCACACCCCTCGCCTTCCCCGCTTACCCCGGAACCCGCACCTTCCTCTTGCTGGTTAACGCCTCACGAGTCACGCCTGTCGCCAACACCTAGAACCCTTGACCAAATACATTCAGTGAAGGTACCTTCTTATCTAACAATTGTGTATTACAACTATTCGCGTGAATTGATAGTCGCTAGACGCAATACGTGCCGTTATTCAATGCATCTGACTATTATGAATGTTTTATCTCGTCTTACGTTGGCAAACGTGACCCTTTAGCTATTTAATCGGTTTTTAATTGCGAATTCTTCATTACGAGGCCACCTTAAGATAAAACCGCGATGTGCGTCGTGCGATTGTTCTTAGGAAATATACCTATTTAGAGACTGAGTTTGCGATTGCATTTTTATTGATTCTCTACTTATTTTCAATGGTATGAATATCTAAACATCGAAATAAGTAAGAACAAATGATGTAACACTTAATCCTTTTGCATTTCGTTCGAATTCACAATAACGCCACATATTAAAAACGAATAAATATCAATATCTCAGCAATTAGCATGCGTCAGTTTGCTATCTAAATTGCCGGAGAATTGTATTATTAAAGTCATTAGCCTTATCTCATACACATTCATAACTTCTAAAGATTTGTTTTCGAATTCGAAAACATCACGCGTCTATGTCTTTTCCGGGAAAGATATTCGCGAAATTTGCACGTACAAGAGATATCAACGAGTCTATTATCTTATTTAATAAATAGTAGATTTTACGACAAGTGCACAAACAAGTCATTTTTGTCTGAGATTATTAGCTTGCTTTTCACTTCGATTGCGAGGAAAATTGGGGAAATTCTACAAAAATATTCTGAAATCTACAAATTCATTCCCGCCATTTAACTTTTTAAATCTATCGACATGAAATATTAGACTTCGTCTGGGACCTATACAAGTATACAGCCTACCTTTAAATTAATTTTGTAATAATGAATCAAATACATTAGCGTACTTTAATTTCAAATTTAATATCGTTTTATGTCATAATATACACAAAAAGAAAATAATTTGTAGTAAATATTTTAAAATAACAAGTTACATCAATAAAATTCTTATTGTGTTTGGTTGTATGGCCTAATTTTCTTTGCCTTCGAAGTGATGCATTTATGAGTAGACGCGTTTTTGCCCTTGTGCACAAAATTCAATTTTGTGCAGTCAAAGTCTTGCACAACATAGCTAACTAACTTATAGAGTGTTATAGGTAAGTTAAGTATTGTAATTAAGCGACAGCGTAACAAAGCGCAACTGCAGCAAAACTTATTAATAACGCTCTTCCTACCCCATAAGACATACTGGCGTCACTATCACGTTTGATAACTTTGACTAAGTATCAAGTATCATAATACAAATGTGCTTATGACCAAAATGTTTGTAGTACAATAATGTAATTATGCCTATACATAGACAAGTTGTTAATAGTGGATGAAAGTATGGCTGAGTTGAGTATATGGTGGTAATGTAACAGGATTCACCCTCGTTGGTCACTTTATGGCTTCAGCTTCCCCTGGTCAACGACACCGGGGTTTGGGAATGCTAAGTACAACGGAGGAGTATTTTGGACTTTCAAGGAATCTTTTACTGTTTTATGGAGAAGATAGAGTTCGAATAGAACAAATAATATTTTTGGTGGACTTAGAGAATTTTCGGGAACGATAATTGTTATCGATTTGAATCATAGTTATATTACTTGAAATATCATCATGACTGTGATGTCATTTCAATTTCTATAAATAAAATAGTGTTTCATAGGCTCGTATTTATAAAGCGATCTCAATATTAAAAGCAATATTAAGTATGGATTTGACAGGGCATTTCTGATACAAACTCAAACTAGCTGTAGTCTCAAGTGATGTTTAAAAATACGGGCCTAAGAGATTCTTTTTTTTATAATGTGCTTACTTCTTTCTAACTACTAGAAGTCCAGTAATTTGTTTTAATTAAAAATACCGTATTTACATTGCAGTAATTCCATGAACAGAGCTACGTTAGCGTAACTCCGAAGAGAAACATAGTTACGCGACGCAACGCTAGGGATTAGAAAAGTATCCAATATTTGGTGAAACGAGTTTGGTTTGTGGTTTGGCTGCGGTGATCTTGCGAGGACGTTGCACTTCCCTCCCCCCTCGCCCCTGGCCTATCCTTACCCCCCTTACTGGCAACACTGACGACGCTTCTACCGGATCCAACTATTTATTACCCACTGGCCCAGTCGCTACCCACCCGTTAGCTTCGGGAGTGACGTGGATTAGGCTATTCGAGAATGTTCTGTGTGTTGATGTAGGAACTAGGAATATAGTAATGCGACTGCTGCCTTGGTTGTTAGATTTTTCTGCCTTAGTTTTTAATAGATCCTGTTATACTTTGTCTATGGAGATAAACTCTGCTCTCCTATACTAAATTGTAGCTACATATTTGATCAATTCTAATTTTAAGATTATATCTAATGTTACATTTATAGTATACAATTTATTAGGCATCTAAAATTACGATTTTATGTGTCATTCATTAGAATTACCAAACATATGCTTATTTATTTGCTTCTTCCATGCTGGACTGGGAGCGAAATAAAAACATAGAATGTGCCAGCTGCATTTCCTCCCGGGCATCCTGTAAAAACCAGCTAAGGGATCTGAGGGTTTCGGTATAATGCAATTTAGGCGATGGGCTGACAACCTGTCACTACAGCAATATACGTACAAATCCATCTTGAATAATTCTCAAAACTTTGTCAGACGTGGCGGAACGACCTTTGTTTAGGTCGTTTACGCTCTGCCTACCCCATTAGGGATAAAGGCGTGATTATATGTATGTATGTATGTATGCTTATTTGCGTATTTTACATACACAAAAGTGAGTTTTTCGATTTGGTTTTGATCAACATATCAATTTATTTTTGCACTTATATCAGCCTGAACTAGACATTATTTCTCAAGATACAAAGCAGTTTCACATAATACACAATACCCATTTCTGTCCTAAGCCCGATTCCTGAATTAAATTCCCCACACAAAGCCTGCTTAATATTCAATGGGAAGCAGCCGTATAGGCGCGGGCGCAGACATCGATGCATGCAGTCGGCGAACGCAGGCGCAATGCTTCCCGTTACCAGCTGTAGGTACTGAGGTACATAGACGCCATTTACTTGCGGTACTGGTGGCAAGAAAGTGACGAAGCTTTGGAATGACAGGCTCGTATTTATAAAGCGTTCTCAAGATTGAGAGCAATATCAAGTATGCATTTGACGGGCCAAAATTTAATGAAATGACATTTCTAATAAAAGCTTAAACTAGCTGTCACTCTCAAGTGTTGTTTATCAATACGGGACTACGATTCTCTTTTTTTCTTCAAATAAAATCGTAATAAGAACTAGGCAAATTAAGTATGGATTTTAGAAAGATAGGGTCTTTTCTTTCTTTTTAAAAGTACCTAGTGAGATCACCTCACCTATGCATGCCTAAAGCTAGTATAAAAATATACTTCTAAAATGGCCCTACATTCTCATAAACAAATAACAAAACCGATTCATATTTTGTTAATACAAGTAATCGTAGCTTTAAAGATCTACCACGACACGAGCAACTGAGCATATTAGGTAGACTATTAGGTTTCTTTACAATTCACAGATAGATCTTTCCAATGAAGAAATATTTTTAGCACATTCTCTATTACAATTTTTTGATTGTCAAGTCGTCGATTTACCCGATGGGTCTAGGTTTCAGAGTTGTAAAAAAAATATCATTCCACACTATTAAAGAAATTATTTTTGCCGACGGTACTTGCTCAAGCGGCTATCGTGTGGTCCGGCCTGCCTCAACACGCGGCGCGTTGCCGCGGTCGCTGCGCCCGCGCACGCGGCTGCTCGACGACGCGCCGTCAGACGTGACGTAGCCGCTTCCTGCTGCACCAACACAACACTGGTTTATGTCTTGGAGATGGTTTTATAAGTCTTTTACGAGACTGTAAGTTTTTTGTCTGTGTGTTCTTTAGGAACAATAATAGATAGTAACTTTGTGTTAGATCTTGTTCTATGACTTACTTTTATCGATAGCGCTAAGTACAAACTTTCTTCAATAGGATATTCTTAATTAATTTAGAACATTTTTCAGATTATTTCAAGTTTTGAAGTCATAGACATGTCATAAAACTTCGATTTTATGCATGCATGAATATGGCTGCTCAGATTTTAATTTACAGGATAGTAGTTTATATTAATCACCTGCTTTATAAACCAGAATCCTGTACTGATTACGTTAGTTGGTTGATAAAAGTTCCATCTCGTTTGAAAATTGAATAATATTTGACGAGACCAGTATAAAATGTGTCAAAGAGCAAGTTCGTATTTACATAAGATTAAGGAACAAAGGAAAGCAAAGTGCCAAATTAACTTCACTAAAACAACAATTATTGTCGGGAAATTAAGTTATTCAAATAACGCAATTATATCAATGTAATACGAACTACAATCCCTAACCTAGGACAACATGTTCCATTTCATTTCTAGAACAATAACAATAAATATATTAAGCAAGCAAATTGTATCTAATTTGCCTTGAATCGCTAATGAGTGTATTTATATTATCTTGTAGCTACGTAAGTAATTCTCTATTTGACTTAGCTATACTAAAATACTATCGTTGTATAACTAATAAACAAAACTTATCAAATTGCGAAATAGTCCAAATTCCGTCTTTTTAAATTGAAAAATTCATAAAATGATCAAAAATTTTGCACTTAAAAAAACATGAAATGTCAAATTACACCAACTCTCCAAAAAGCATTTTTAAAAAGCTTCATCACTGGCCATTTTGTTGCATTAAAATATGTAGATATAGCCATTAGATTATTTTAAAAAGAAAATGAAAATCTTTTCTTTTTGCGTTTAATGGTTATTCGTCATCTTTTTTCGAGTACCAGCCGGCGATTATAGTTTTAATAACAGTAAAGAGGTTTTAATCGTTTTAAACACGTTCAAATATTGTTTCGAAAACTGTATCGATTATTAAAAACACAAGCATAATTACTGCTTAAATTATTACCCCCACGCGGAAGGTGGAAAGCGGATGAAACGGGACACTAGTAAAAGAAAAAAGAATTTGATTATATTTAGCGATCACCCCTGTAATTACGGTGGAGTTTCCTTAATTACTGGTAGGAATAAAAAGAGTGTTGCTTCCTACTTCCCACGTCGTAGGAAAGGCGGGCGAAGTCGGGCGGGGAAGACATGCTTGGGCGACATGTGCGCGATGCGGCTTATTAATTACTCGCCTGGTAAATATTATCAAAACATTACGTTCCTGTGCTACAGAGCAGTATGTGTGACAGAAACCAAGTTATTTTTTTAATGTTATACACTGGCAACTAAGCATACGGAAAATAAAATCAAACCACAAACTAGCCCTTTTCGCATGGAAATATATTCAGATATTAGATATTCTTTTAATTCATAAAATTATTGTAGCCAAAAAAATGGCTTCTAATTTTCTTATTTGTTAAAATAAATTATACTGATCGTTCAAACAACCATTACACTTTATGCAAATGTGGGTACCTAACCATTTAATTGTTTCTATGAAGTGCGTTTCCAAGGCTTTTCCCCAGACATTTGCAAGTTTTGCAAGTCACTCCGGTCAAATCCACCTGTTCCACAAAATGCAATTCAT
Organism: Scrobipalpa costella; assembly: GCA_949820665.1. Classification (NCBI taxonomy): domain Eukaryota; kingdom Metazoa; phylum Arthropoda; class Insecta; order Lepidoptera; family Gelechiidae; genus Scrobipalpa; species Scrobipalpa costella. The sequence continues at coordinate 10,940,608 of OX463298.1, forward strand.
TAGAATTAAATTTTGTATATAATAATAACGCAACTGAAGCCTTTTGCTATATAGTTTTATTAAAATGAGTTATGATACAAGGCTCGTATTTCTAAAGCGATCTCAAGATTAAGAGCAATATTAATCTTGGATTTGACAGGCTGTGTTGTACTGAAATGACATTTCTAATACAATACAAACCCGCTGTCTCTCTTGAGAGTTGATTATAATTACAGGCCTAAGATTTCTCTCACTCATCTCATTACTCTTTAATCCTAGGTGCAGTACGTGATAGAGTGAAATAAAAAGAGGACTAAAGTCCCGGCACATACGGTAGGTACCTACTATTTCAGGCACACACAAATCGTCCGGACGGATTAATTGTACAGTGTACGGTTACATGAATTCCTAATCTTAGACTTATTTACTTACATTAATTCTACTATCACTTCTTGGAAGTTGGATGGGAATAGAACAAATTAGGTATTTTACATTTGGTGAAAATTGTGGAGGAAAATTTTAACGACTTGGTAGGTACAAATCGGATATGTAACTACCACCTTATTAAGTAAATATCCAGATAGTTAAATAATTGTATGACAAATATTTGATGACCAACATCTATGACAATTTATTATGATATAAGAATAAGATCTATCTATATTTTACGAAGAGTTTGCTCTTGACTCTATTTTAACAGATGCTGTAGGTAATTGATACAGTTAGATAGTCAACGCTGGAACAAACTTACTCAAATTATGCCTTAATGGTATTTAGCAGTTCCTCCCATACAAACAAGCTTCTTGGTACTGGACTGGACTATGAAGATTATTGCAAGCGAAGATAATCATTCGCGGATCTTATATTTTGCTTCATATATCCCGAACAATTCTAATTCTTATACAAATTCGTAAACGATTCGATGAGACTTCATCAAATTCAGTTTCGATTTACGCAGAAGGTTTTCTTAGTTTGTTGAACCCCATTGTTCTTCAGTTGCGAAACCCGCCGGTCAATGTATGTATGCTTGCATAGAAATTGCAATGTTAATGTTCTCATTCAAGAAATTGTTTATATGCAAATTGATCACCTGTGACACTATTGGTTTATTTATGAAATCGCGAGGCGAATTGAACTTTGTTTCTAAGTAGGGCGCGTTTATATTTGAATTTTGCGATTTAATAACGAAAGAAAAAAAATAAAAATTTCTGGTATATCAAAAAAATATGAAAAACTGCGTCTATTTAACTTAGTTTAAGCTTTTTAATAGAAATAATTCATTGACTTGTACTTTTATTTTACGAAAACCTAAATATATTTAGAGTCATATTCTTTAGTCATCTAAATAACAAGACAATAAAGTTTTTTTAATATCAGATACGTTTCAACTATGCCGCGATATTTTCTGTTACTCATTCAATCCGTCCAGTGTCTTACCCTGTCCTAAGCAAACATAAAGGGCCGGCTAGACCGAATCGTTGGCAGGTCATAGGTGACCAACGTCCATCGTCCACTCACTGACCGCTGCACCCTTTCGCGATATACTGCATTTAATACTTGCACAGACACTGTGAATTTAAATAATAAAGGACACCATAAAAGACCTTTTGTTGAATCTTCGATAGACAGATGAAAGGATAGATCTTCGATCAAGATGAATGGACAAACGGTTTTGAGATCGGGTGTATTTGCATTTAGAATGTTCGTTACGAATTACTTTATCAGACCACACGAGTTTAAAAAACAATTTTTGTTGGAACCTTATCATTTCAATATTGCTGTTCTACTATGTCATTTCAATTATTTTTGCAATTATTTTTTGTAATAGGTACAAACAAGTATTTTTTTTCTTTCATGCTGGAGTGAGAGCGAGAGAAAAACAAAATGTTCCAGCTGCGTTTCTTTCCGGGCATGCGGTAAAAACCAGCTAAGTGATCGGAGGATTTCAGTTTATTTTCTAACAGATAGGTAATTTCGTAGAGTATAGAAAAAAACAGAGATACCATCCTAAGCGATTCGACAAAAAGTTTTTTTATGCCAATAGCATCTGATACATACATACATATATTCACGCCTTTATCGCTAATAGGGTAGACAGAGCGTGAACGAACTAAACAAAGGTCGTACCGCCACGTCTGACAAAGTTTTGAGGGTTATTTAAGATAGAATTGTAGGTATACTGCTGTAGTGACAGATCGTCAGCCCATCGCCTAAATTACAATATACTGAAACGCTCGGATCCCTTAGCTGGTTTTTACAGCATGCCCGGGAGGAAATGCAGCTGGCACATTCTATGTTTTTCTCTCGCTCCCTGGCCAACATGGTAGATACATACTACTTATATATATATACGTATGAAACTAAACAACTTTGCTCCAAAGATATGGTTAATATTATTAGTTACTTTACAAAACCTTTACAATGTTGCTATTCCCATTTCCTTATAGAAAAACAAACTTGAAGTGGCGAATTCAGTAGAGTTCAATGTCGCAAGGTAGTGGTACAAGTTGTCGGTCCCAGGAGGTCAGGGGACATTGGTCAGAGGTGACCAACGGCTAGCGGGGTTGCGAATTCAAAGATAGTACATGTTTTGGAAATTTAAAATTATTTATAAAAAATATTTTTGTTATAAAAAGGTGAATGCGTTAATGAAACTTGTCGTCAAGTTTATTTAAGAAAAATAATTTCTGATCGCTGGATAAAAAGTTGTCAAATCTTTTTTTATCTAATCTAAATTATTTTTAGCACAATTATTTAAGAGTAAAATTGACATATCATTGACGTTTTCCCATATAATCTGTCTGTAATACTTCACATCTTATATTTTTTACGATCGCTTAATGTTGGTTTGATTATTCAATACAGATGAGATATAAATACATTGATATGTTAATATTAAACACACAAAACATAAATTTTATACATTTTAAGAGCATTAGAATTCGTCACAGTATTAAAAGTTTAATGACTCCGCTACTTCGTGTCGTAATGAGTCATAAACGTCTGGACTTTACGATTTGCAAAGTGTAAAAAAAAATCAATGTCATACTTGTTCGGAGTAAGTTCAAGTTCTAAGTCCCATGAGGTCAGTGGTCATCGGTCAGAGGTGACCAACGGATAGCGAATAGTTTGCAAAAGTAAAACTTGACCATCACTGCCCCATTTACCCTATTCCTCACCTGTACGCTCTATTGTTGCACTAAAAAGGGCCGATTTTTTGCAACAATGTTACTTATCGCTTAAAAATTGCGCATATTTCTTACAAACCTCTTTTTTAAAAACAAACAAAAGATTTACCAATAAACTTTCGCGAAATACATTACCGCAGACACAAAGCGTCTCATTCTTTAGTTTTCTTTACCTTTTACCTTTGCAGGAATGGCGTCCGCATATTTTTTGTAAAAACTCTAATTTATATTACGGCGCCAAGTAAAAATAAAATCTGGCTGGTTTCTCGTTAAATATAAAAAAGAAGGAGCGCGAATATTGAAGGTTGGAGGGAGAATCGTTGAGAATCAAGGTGATGAATGGAACATGTATGGAACCGGGTTGTTCGCCCGTTCGTCACCTCTGACCCGCGCTTGACCAGTGGTGGCCAACCCTCGCCAATCTAGGGATTAGCAAGTTCTCACCGTGGCCTTGATTTTGAACACACAGTTTTTTAATAATAAATTTAATAGCCAAATCGTTGTAAAAAATACTTGAATGTTGTCTGTTTTGTAGGGGAAATGATAGACAGACACATCTGGGATATTTACATCTTATGCTAGCCATTCTTAACGTAGTTTAAGGTTGCAGGGAAGAAATAAAAACATTATGTTCTTAATTTCAGACCAACAAGTAAACAGCATTTATGAAATTAAAATCCGGTACTCGTAGGTATATCTTACTTAATAGCAATTTTCACATCGTCCTTAATTTTTAACCAAATTATTATTTAAGGTTTTAATGCTTAGAATTAAAATACTGTCGTCTACAAATAGTATATTTACGTCATATCAATTTCACAACACAGTGGTTTCAACTGGACAGCGGTCAGCCCTAACTTCTATTTACTCTAAGCTTATTAAACCCTTGCCTTTGTGAATAGTCTTGAGGGTAATTAATATGGTCAGCTTTGTGCAAAAAGGTGCCATTGTTCTGTGTTGTCTTGGCTGCTTTATTCATGCTTACCTGGCATTGTCCGGCGTTTTGTTCAGTTTTGTTGAGGTGATCATTAGCCCAGTGGGCAGTTTGACACTGACCAAGCCAAGTTTTTCTCACACTAATATGGGGAACCGTTACGTATGTTTTTTACGGTAAATGTTTGAGTTTAATGATGAGTTTTGATGTCTGGTTCCATCGTGCGAATAAAATCGTCTTTTTAAATCGATTTATTTGAAAAAACTATATCATCTTTAAGATAGAGCTTCAGCAACCTCACGTAAAGTTGTTGGTTAGATTTGAAAATGTTTTTTAATATTCGAATTATATTTTTTAAAGCATTTTCTCTACGGGGTCTAAGAGACAGCGTCCTGGAATCTGATAGGGGTTGCTCAGTCAACGAAACTGAACAACTACCAGCAGGATTTTTTTCAGGAATGGATTAAAAAATTGGTTTTCCATACAAATTTTCTAAACGAGTTGTTAATTTTGTATGGGAAAATCTTATTTGTCATCTCCTAAAAGAATTTACGGATGAAAGTTGTTCAGTTTCGTTGACTGAGCAACCCCTATCTGTTTGCGGGACGCTGTCCCTTACAGTCGGTATAGTTTTGCTCAACACATCGTTAGTCTTCTGCTTAATCTTGATAGAATAAAAATCCGATATTCCATGGATATTCCCAAAAAAAAACAGGTTTTTAACAGTAACTATTATTCTGTAGTTGGAATGACCACTGCAATATCTCTACCCTCCATGACCTCTGATCTCCGATCCTCGATGCAGCCGTTGCACAATTGTGCAAGGACAGGTTCCGATGCACTGCGTGTGAATCGATTGATACTTTATATGCACGTTTTTAGAAAAACCGGAATTATCGCATTCTAATATGGAGAATAGATTATCAATAGTCTGTTACCCTGATACACTATTTGCTACCGTTATTACAAGAGATACATACGCGCCTGGTATAATACTAAACTTCCTATGTAATAGGTATGTACACACTCACATATAGATGCGTAAACACACGCCAAAGATATACATTTGTATGTAGTAGTGTAGGTATAGCATCGAGACAGGACGCGATTCGCCATGGCGTGTTCGCGAATCGCATCACGCGAGAGGAAGGAGGATCGCCCTCTGTTCGCCAGCCAATCAGAGGACGTTTAGACCACGAGGCCGCGCGCTAACCCGAGCCATGCGAATAAATTTGCGCGCTATTTTTACGCTATCTTATCTTATGTACTCATTTACATTTATATCGCTTTTTTGCACACATAAGCGTAACATCGACCTCTCATTGGTTAAGAGTGAATAATCAGCCGAATCTGGTGTTGAATGCTGAGTGAATGACTATATAAATGACGTCAACCCGAAATCATTCGCGTCAACTCCTCAACTACATGCGGCCTTGGTACTTCGACGCGCTTGCAAAGTTCAACCGTTCCAAACTTGATAGTTTTCCGCGTTTTTTTGAACAATAGTGGTTGTCAAAATGTCAGAGAATGTGTACTCGTCTTAGATTCGGCGGAAGTACAAAAACAAAGCAACAAGGGGTGGTTTCTATTAAGAATGGTAGTTAAAGTGGGATTACTGCAGTGAGACTGGGAATTAGAAGGGTCACACTCACCTATGTTTAGCGAGGGCTGTTGCGACTACGGAGTGCAACCCTTCCGTGTAAAATATATCTATTTAAACGTTTGAAACACGTGTTTTCTTTCACACTATTCTCTGGAGGAGTTTCAGAATGACACATCGCTTTTAGAGATGTAAATTATCGGTCAGCTGAAAGAAGTTAGTTAATTATACAAAGAGTGTAAAGGAAATAGCAAGGCAATATTTATTTCATAGGTTCAGACATTAAAACAACAAATTCTGAGTTACAAACTTTTTGAAACTCGCAAAGTAAGTGTTTAACTTCCTTTCCATCTATTTTTTTTATGGATCTAGATATTTTTTACGAACCCTATTACAATCTCCCATCCCACTGATAATCTTTATGAATTTCATTAATTTAGAATGATTGTTGATAAAGAAACGTCTTATTAGCAATAGAAACAAACTTCGCCACCAAGGCAATGACAAACAAAAGATCTAATTAAAAAATACTTTTCATCGTATTAGAATTAATTATCAAAGCCAGACGATGGAACAGCGCGCTCAAAATGCAAGTTCATTGTTCTCATAAATGCAACCGGCAAGAACAAAACCAAAATAGCCGAACATTAAATCACTTTAGGAATTTTTACAAGCAATTCTGGAACCCCTTTCTAATGAGCAAAAAATGAGGGTAAAAAATATAAAAAATAGTAAGGGGTTGTCGCGAGATTAGCCCTCAGATGTATCGCGAGCAAAAACAGTGCACATGGGCGTATTTCAATTAGCTGTCAGTTTGTCAACTCTTCTGCTATTATTTTGGAGAGCCCCTCACTGCGCGGCGCCAAAACGCGCACCCTCTTCAACGTAATGAGGTTTTAAAAATACGCGACTTAAATGCCCAAGGTGGGAATGTAAGAAAGGCCTAAAACACTCTGATGGCATTCTGTTCAGAGGATTTATAGTTATTTTATTTATTTCTTGATACTTATAGATTGCAACAAGGACGAAGCAATACTGGTTATAGTTTTAAAGAGAAATGCTATAGTTTGTCAATATTTGAATCAACCAATAATATGAACAGCGCACTAGTATCATCTAATACTACAAGAACTGTAAACTCATTCTTGTATACCATTTTTATAATGAAAAAGTATGCATCTTCAGACACCACATTTATTGCATTGCTTTCGAATCGCTCAACAAAAACATCAAAAAAACATTAAGTGTGGTAACGCCCGTTAATAATGCTGAGCGGATCTAGAGAGAGGCAACAATACCGACAATAGATTTCACGTGCACAGAAACAAAATCTCTGTAGATTAAAAAAATCTTGCGGATATTCCATTAACCCTTTGACGAGAGGAAGTGTGTAAGTAGGTCAAACAGCCCAGACACCGATTGAACATTGCACATGTTGTGAAAGCGGCAAAAAATACCCCTCGCATTGCGCTTTGTTTCCGAACACGAAAAAACTTTGATTATCCGATGCAATTTGTACACCCAAAGGATAGTGATGTCGGTACGAGTTGGCTCTTGGTTATAGGTTGTGCTTCGATATTACTGTATAAAAATTGGTAATTTTCGGATCGAAACAAAATTGTTTTTACAAGAGAGTTACTTGACCACAATAATTTATGTCTTCTTTCAAAATTTTCGCATCCTACAGAATGTGGATCAAACTTTTAATATCCAATTCAAATCGTCAGTACTATATCCAGCCAATGCTTCATCAATTTTTTTGCCGTCTATCGCATACGTTTTTATCCCAAACTTTTAACCCTTCCCGTGGTCGTGGCAGCCATTCTTTACCTACAGACCTCTTTTTTATGGGCCTCCTTTTAAATGGCACATGCAGAGCAGAGAGAGCAGTTTTTTAAGCACATCCAACTTATTTGATAAAATGCAATATCATCACTTTACCTGGACGACCTTTCGATTCAATCTTCTTTAATCGATCGTCTCTAATCGATTCAAATTTGGAAATGGTCGGTGTGACACTAAATTGTAGAATTTATTAGCAAATTGATTTTTGTTGAGACCCTTTAATCTTTCAGAAGAATAACAAAAACTTGTGCAAGGTTTGAATAAAATATACACTGTAACCCGAGAAAGCTTTCACCAGCCCTCTAAATTCCTGACCTTTTCAAACAAAAAAGACTCTATCTCCAAGAAATTTAACTCTCTTCTGAGTTTTTTATTGAATCTAACAGTATACCTCCAACCAAGCGATATCTTCACCAAAACAAACGGTCGTGCAAAATGTCAGATACGGCGGAATCCAAAATCGGAAACAAAAAATCGCAGGTAAAAAGTCATATACCGGTATAATTGTCACAAATTAAAGCAAAAAACGTTTCACAAAAGATATCAAATTCTGCAAGCCACACGAGCAGGTAGACGGAATCCTATAAAATTCGGTTTTTTGTTAGAAAATTGTGCAAAAACGTGGGAGGGGTCGGGGAATAACTGTACCTTATGAGACACCGGCCTCGCCAATCTACTTGATATAAATCTTTTGTTATATTTTACAAAAGATCTTTGAGCGAAGATATATTTATAAAGTTAAGCTTTGTTTTTTTTTACATGCGGAAATGTTTCAATGTGTCTAGAAACTTTTTACAAACTGCAAAATGTACTTTCTTAGTTTATTGCATAAACACAAAAGAAATGTAATTTACAAATATAGTGTGCAAGGGCGAACTTATCTCTATGAAGAGATCTCTTCCAGCCAACCCAATGGTAGTAAGAGAAAGTAAATAATTTTGAGGGGACAAGAAATTGCAACATTAACAGAGACTAGTAAAACAAAAAATTTAAAATACTTACATACCTATACATAGAATAAATACCTACCGTATATTACTATCTTAAATAAACATACATATATACTAAACAATATATTGATACATACATATACGAATAAACTACTACATAAATACATACATCAAAATTGTTCATATAAGAAGTGCTCTTTTAATCTTTTCTTAAAGACATTCACTGAGGGACTGTCTTGAATTGTCTTAGGCAGTTTATTCCACAGTTGTGCAGCTTTTACAGAAAAGGAGTTGAAGCCTCTTACTGTACATAAAGTTTCACGATTATTTAAAACGAAATTCCCAGGCATACGGTAATAAATAACCAATAATGGGTTACGATCTTCTTACAACACAACAATGCACAGTCCTATCTGAAATACGATGCGGAAAAAACTTTATTAGGCCGTTATCGCTCTTCCTACCCCGATGCATAAAAGTTGGCATCCTGCACATATGCTATGTCACTGATTGTCAGTTTTATTATAAAATCCTTCAAATGTTTCAAACTTATGTTGTTTACTCTGGCTCGTCAGGGTAAACAATCCGATCAGAGGGCATTATTTTTTGCCGCAGAGATTTTTGTGCAAAACCGCACAAAAAACTCAAAATCTACCCAACTTTTGTTGCAACGTGATAAGTTTATTTTGAAATGGAGATGGAAGTTTTAAGGGCTTAGGTTTTTAAGCTTTTAAATTTAGAATACCTTGTTAGGCACACACAATTGACAGGTCATGTGACTTGCAATAAAGCTCAATACTGACGTTTATGAATATTACAAAGATTTTACCTCTACAGAAGTTTTATCCAACAAATCAAAAATATTCTTCGAATCAAATTTAGTACAGGTAGTATATTTGATTCAAAAAATATTTTAAATTATATCATACAACAATTTCCAGTTAGAAAAATGGGTTATTAGTATCAAATAAACTATTAAATATTTAAATCAAAATTACAGAAGCATGGATAGACCTCATACTCATACCAATTAAATGGTGAATTACCTCCTTGCTAGTCTGCGAGTAAATTAAAATCTAAGAAGCTACTTATGTTCCCTGGCATACTGAAAAACCCAACCCAAGCAATATTAAATTTCCTCACTACTGCAATACACAATTCGAACCTAACTAACCTAACAGAAAATATAATCTTAAGAATTACTCAAACAACAAGGCCAACCAACAAGCTATTTTTCTTCATAAATCTTCTAGAACACACGTTGACTCCAACTGCAACTCAGTTTCTGTAAACATTTGCGTAGGAGTCATTGAACCGCTGAACAAAAACTCCCCCGCGTTTCAGCGCTGCGCTGGCGCAGCCGCGGTGGGTTCTCACGCATCGCACCCCGAACTCTGACATCAGGAAAAAACGCAGCGAACTGTTTCCAATAAGAGTTTTTACTGAGACTGTATGCGTCTGCGAAATATTTAAATCTTTTTTTTGACGCACATGTTGGGTATGTGTGTTTCTATCTCTACAGTCATTTTTGAGAGACATATTAATTTTTGTCAAAAAGACTGAGCTTTGATTTCCATTCAATGTGACTCTCCCCCTAAAATGTAATTTTCTGAAAAAATATATTTTTGGTTTACTACTTTACCCAATAGTTGACTCTCCGGTGAATTTTGAGATTTTGCAGACTCACGTGAAAACTTGAAGATTAAAGGTTACCTAGTAAGTAAGAAGACTTTATGTTAAAAGAAGAATCTAAATTGTTTTAAAATCACAAGGAAAATATACATTTAAATCAACGACAAGAAGGGGAAAACGGAAGATCGCCTCATCACAATTAGGTACAAAAACTATTATAATAAGATTATACAATCCTTTGCACTTTTTGTGCATTAGATAGATGCAATAAATGTCAGAGCATATGACGGTACCGGAAGTGGTGTTGCACTGTGAATGCTTTATTTCCGTTTCTTCATCGTATCACATCCACCCCACGGCGAATACTCTTTATTCTTTGAGCAAAATATGTTTTGACTGCACCCTTTACCTATTTCTACTACCCCGGACGTCTGAAATGATGATACCTGCGTCATTAATAATGATTACATCATTATCGATCATTAACAGGTGAACACATGCCGTGTATTACACTAAAGGGGTGAGAGGGAACGCGAAAAACAAATAAAGTCGAGAAAGAGTTGTTTCGAAAAAAAAAGCATAAACTTACATACATATAATCACGCTGTAATCCCTAATGGGGTAGGCAGAGAGTAAACGACCCAAACAAAGGCCGTTCCACCACGTCTGACAAAGTTTTGAGGGTTATTGAAGATAGATTTGAAGGTATATAGCTGTAGAAGCAGGTTGTCAACCTATCGCCTAAATTGCAATATACAGAAACCCTCGGATCCCTTAGCTGGTTTTTACAGCATGCCCGGGAGGAAATGCAGCTGGCACATTCTATGTTTTTCTCTCGCTCCCAGTCCAGCATGGAAGTAATACATACATATAATCACGCTGTAATCCCTAATGGGGTAGGCAGAGCGTAAACGACCCAAACAAAGGCCGTTCCACCACGTCTGACAAAGTTTTGAGGGTTATTGAAGATAGATATGAAGGTATATAGCTGTAGTAGCAGGTTGTCAACCTATCGCCTAAATTGCAATATACAGAAACCCTTGGATCCCTTAGCTGGTTATTACAGCATGTCCAGGAGGAAATGCAGCTGGCACACTCTATGTTTTTCTCTCGCTTCCAACTTAACTTAAGTTTTAGCAATAAGGCCGCCTATGTTGTACTTGTTTTTTGTTGTTATCTGTTGTGTTGTATGATTTGTATTCTTACGTGCAATAAAATATTTTTATGCTATGTTATGTTAACTTACCTGAACTTTTAGATACCTACTTGAAAATTATGACGCCGATTTTTTAGCGAGCTAGCCAGATTTGTTATTCTGGCTTGAATTTAATATTGGTGAATCCTTTAAAATATTATGAAATAGGTACAAAAGATCTACATGTACCTTGCTGAAGAAAAATGATGGAATCGCAATAGAGAACAATGATTAAACTTAACGGGAAAAATATTTGCTCAACCCTTCCTTTTTTACGTAAACAGCACATAACGGTTGTAAATCAATTGAACGATCTCTGTCATCACTTCCTCGTATTGAAGATTGTGGGAACAAATTATCGCAAACACTTCTTTCGTGCAAAAAAAATGGTTGCACAAAACCCCATGCAGAGCAATGTGTGGCAAAAAATACACTCCCACGCATCGAAAGGGTTGTAGCGCACCTGACCTATATTACACTTGTGAAAAAATATCATGTGTTTTCTTTTGCATTTTTTGCTCATTATTCTCATTGTAGTTTCAGAATCCAAAGAAATTTCGTAGTGTAATGTGTCCATAATTTTGATAGACACTAAGGACACGTGATTTTGTAGGTGTTCGAATTTTGGAGATGTGAAAAAAGGAAAATTAATGTCTTAAATAATATTGTGTGATGTTTTCGTTTTGTAGAATATTAAAATAACCCTGACAATGATGTAAAGTTTTACAACACCAACTTATACATTAATTTAATCAACCGCAACAATGAAATTCGATATTCCAACACATCCCTAACAAAAACCACCGCTACCAATAAATTACTTAAATGACACAACTTTTATCCCGCAACTGTCCACAAGTTGCGCACCCCACTTGCGCAACCATCCTTACAATGCACCCTTTGTGCGCGGGCGCAGGTAGCAGGGTTATCCGCTTATGCAAAAAAGCCATCCGATTAACACTCGCGCTGTGCACGAGAGCTGCCTTTTAAAATGCTAACGATTATGTTAAGAGCTTTATCGCGTAGTTGAGACGCATTATCCTAGGCGTGTGCTCTTTTTGATTTGAATTAATGACAATAATTTGTGTGATTCATTTGAATTTCATGGTTTTGGAGGATCGGTGATTTCTTTGCTTTTACGAGTTTCAACTTTAAAATTTGAAAATGTAGAGTCGATAAAATTAATTCCAACACTATACCTATTTGCTCAGTTGGCCCTTAATTTTGGTAGTCAATCGCTCAAACTTACTGATCCTTCTTTACATGAAATAGCATCATGTTTTCAGGTTTCAGCGTCAAATATTAATAAGGCAGTATACCAAGTGGCGTGCGTGGCGAGCTCATGTTTTGGTTAGAGCTTCACAACACAACAACGAAATGGGTGAATTTCGCGGCCTTTAACGAATCGAGCTCATTAACTATTCATCGACAAGAGCCCGAGGACTGGCAGGGGAGGGTGAAAAGGCCGACAGGCGATGTGTTGCGAAATGAATAAATTGTGGCGAGAAATAGGGGCAGTTCGCCAGGTAACGGCCGCCGACTCAATAATGCAAACTGACGGTGCCATTTTCCACTTTAAAGTCCATTTCAAGGGAACTAGAAAGGGTTAAAGTGGACTACACTGCGAAATACAGCATTCGTAATGAGTTTGTCCACCGACACGATAATGCCACGGCAAACAGTTTCAATCGACAGTTTGCGACCGCCCCTCTTCTTCGCCAGCATATATTACATAATTATGCTTTCATGCTGATGTACTCGGTAATAACATTGGCAGCAAATTGTCGACATTTGCTTGTCATTAATACTTGATCAGGGTTTGACTTGAAAAAAGATCCGATTGTTTTATTCGGAGCATCTTTGCATACAAAAGCGGGAGAGATTGGTAAAAAACTGCATTCGTCTGATATGTCTGCGCAAATGCATAAAAAACTCTGTGGGCGAGCACCATGTGCAGACGCAGGTGCCCTCCGTTCCCACACAACCCTTTCAACCCCCCCTTCCCCTCCCTCAACTTGCACAAAAACCCGCCACATGTGTAAAATAAAATAGTCCCAATCTCTATAGCTCATCAAATAATTCCAACTATCTTCGAGATATACTCTTACACCCTCTTGGTTCTGAAGCCATCATTAGGTCCAAATTCTACCTGTTTCGTATTTATAGACGCTGTCGTGTCATTAGATTTATTGTGGATATAATGCAATCCTCTCCATTATTTTTTGCTTTGTGCTTTTTACTGAATTATAAACCGAGTGGAATGTTTTGATATAAATCAGAAGAAAGCGTGTAAATCATGAAAACTTCACCGTTTATTTCCATTAGGTATAATTTTCCTCTAATCAGATTACCCCGTATCATACATAATTCTATAGGAATCTAATAAGATTGCAGTTACACGATATATTTATTAAAACAGACATTATCACTACTTATTATATCCAACCTACCTACATAAAAATAAATTATTTCTTTGAGTTATACGTTGAACTGCAGAACTATGCATCTACTGTTACTGTGATGAGAGGAGGTAGCACAGAATCCTAGTTGCCCACTTCTAAAATATTTGTTACAATTTCATTTTTTTCACACTGACCTTGCAATGTTCCGTTATCACTGTCCCTTTTGAGAATGGCTTGTGTTTTGTAGCCAATTAAAAGCAAAGGGACCCGCTGTCGTCCGGCCTCCGCTCTGCAATAAATCGCAACCCGACAAATGTTTCCGCCACATCCTTTCCTCGCCGAGCCAACAAATTCCAAATTCTTTTTTATTTTATTTTATAGCTCACATGAAAAAAGGAACCTTTTATTCACGCCCAGTAATCTCGCAAATTTAATTTCCATTCTTTTGTTTTAAGTTTCATTAAAATCCGAATTTTAGGGACAAGTTATAAATTACTTACCTTATGTTTATGGAACGCAGGCACGCATTTCCTAAGCGTTTTATAAGCCATTGTGGATAAATTCGGCGTGGGTAGTTAGTTCTTGGCTCCTATTGGTCAGTTGGGCCAAGCTGTTCGATGCGCATGCAGTTGCAGATCACGATATCAAACCTGCTTTACATTAAGCGTTTTTTACATCTGTCTCGTCCGCCATATTTTGCCTTCACCCCACAATTACCTATCTTTTCTGTGAAGTCAAGAACACCTTACCTATCGGCCGATTCGATATAGGGGAAATTAAATGCAATAAACAATAATAGCATGGGTTTATTATTACACCATGACTCTACAAACCATTGCTATTGTTGCTATAAAATATGCACGAGTTGTGTCGGAGAAACTAAAATTATCTACGTATGCTTTTATTATGTTTATGAAGTATCTATACTTAAATTGTGCATTATGCATTCAATATTTGTTAAAAAACCAAAGGGCGTAATCAAATATTTGTCAATGTGATATGTGCTGAGTGTTTCCGTAACCGATATTTCTCATTAAGGCAGCTTGTTTGGCGTTGATAAAAAGTGCGGTCAGAGGGTGGCCGGTGGCTATAAGGGTTTCCAAGGGTTGCTATCTCCACCCTCGACCAGAAGAGGTAAACAGGCAGATGGTCGCGGCTTCAGTTACATAATCAACAGTAAACTTATCGTATTCAAATGACTGCATCGATTCCGGGCACGACGACCCTGCTACGGACTCGACAAACACCATTTCAAAGTCTTTTGTATGACCAGTCTTATTTCAGTCCCATTCATTTTTCTTCAAATAGGTACACACATAAATTAAATCATACTCACGTGATAGGCAAAAAGTCAATGGTTTATGAAATCTATTTTCTGTTACATTTTGAGAGAGATTTCAGCGGGACTTTAGTCCATCCTGTAGATCGCATTAATCCGAAACCTTCAGGTCTCGTTTCTACTTTTCACATGGGGTACTGGTACATTCTATATTATTTTATCAAACAAAGCTCAAATATCTTTAATTTAGAATATACCAAATTGGATCATTGGGGTTTCCACTCATTCATTCAGAACATCTCAATATAGAGATATAGATCAGAGATGCATAACAAAAATTGAAACCGAAAGTCGTAAAGCAGATATTATTGTAGAGTCACTGGAGCACCGGGTAACCATGATTGTTCCGGCGAGGCATAGCTGCTTTTGGAACCCTCTACCGTATCACCTCTACGGAAAAACATTTCCGGGTAAAAACGTACTCATTGCTGGCTTGCATCTACAACGTTTCTAAACTTGCTAGTTCCAACGGGCGATGCAACTCGAAGCGAGCGTTGTGTAGAGTTTGGAGGGAGGTAGAGTAATAGAAGTGATGATCACGATGCGCTATGTATGTAACGGTGCATTAGTGACTGAGTCACAGGGAACTGACCTAGGAGCATGCAGCTGAGTGCATTGACGTTACTTATCACTGGCATGCCTCTTCAGAGATAATGCGTAGAACATGCCCTTTAGCTGATGAATAACACATCTGTTTGGATGTCTCAGTCTCAAATTACAATTTTGAAGTAAGCAGTAACTGCCTCCGTGGTCTAGTGGTCTAAGCCATCGGCTCCTGATCTAGAGGTCCTGGGTTCGATTCCCAGGGGGGAACACAAAGATAATTTATCACTTTGTGAGGTTTTCCCAAGTTTGGTTATGTCATTGCAAGCTGAATCACCTGAATGTCCGAAAAAAAGGGTGCTTTGGAGGGTACGTTATGCCGTCGGCCCCGGTCGCTGTCTTTGATAGTGGTTGTTAGCCAAACCATGCCAGAGGCCTAATAGATGTGTACTAGGTGGTTTGAAAACTCTTACACCAGAGTTCATCGACTCGAGAATCCACTATCTAAGAAGAAGATTTTGAAGTTCCATAATGATGCAGACTGATGCTTTAATAAAAAACAAACACTGTGGTAAATGTATTAATTTATTTCCTTATACATAAAACGAGCATCTAAACCTTGTTTATGCAGTGCGGACGGAAAACCGGACGCAAAGCACAAAAACCTTTAATGCTAAACGGGTTTATCGTTATTTATCGCTCCTTCCTTGATCGGCGTTTGCTAACCATAATTAACCACGAAAGAATATTTATAGGTCATGTGCATGGAAAATTCCATAGCTCGAATTCTCAAATGGCATAATATCTTGTAGTGTTATCGCGGTGTTACTGCCATACTGGACTGGGAGCGAGAGAAAAACATAGAATGTGCCAGCTGCATTACCTCCCGGGCATGCTGTAAAAACCACCTACGGAATCCGAGGGTTTCTGTATATTGCAATTTAGGCGATAGGCTGACAACCTGCCACTACAGCAATATACCTACGAATCTATTTTAAATAACCCTCAAAACTTTGTCAGTCGTGGCGGAACGAACTTTATTTAGGTCGTTTACGCTCTGCCTACCCCATTTGGGATAAAGGCGTGATTATATGTATGTTATCGCGGTAGAAATAAATAATCGTGAAATCGTCAACTTGACCGTAATTCGTGTGATGTAGCCAAGGTCTGTGCTGCCGTCTAGCGGCAGTGATAACGCGACTGTTTCACAACAGCAGAATTATTTGCGGCGCTCTGCCTCGCCTTGAGATGCGCCACAAACAACTGTAGCGAACGAGGTCTGCTGAAAAACCTACCTACGAGAACACTCGCTCTCGAAAGTGTTACTGTTATCTATCGCCTTTTCAGTATTTACTTGATAGTAATAAATAAAAATGCGTTATTTGACATAAAATACAAATTGAGAATTGAAGAATACATTTGAATGTAGAGCGTTTTTTTCTTTTTTTAATAGTTAGCTTTCGACTCTAGACACTAGGACAGAAATGACCGTTACAGAGTCGACGATGAAGCGAGCTCACCCATAAGATATATGTTATGGCCCTGGCAATTACAGGCACCGATTGTTCAGCCGGATTTATTCACAGAAGAGCCTGTGTTGCCGTTGCCCGGGGTGGACCACTAGGAGATAAATCCAACCCCATCCCATATTTTGGGTTTCGAGCTAATTTCGAGCTTTATAAGAATGTCATATCACGTAATGAAATAAGTATCAGAATTCAGATCTTTTTATGCTAAATGATATCCAGTCACATTTTGCTGATATTAACTGCAACCATAATATTATTTGAATTGGACTTGCCAGTTCAAAAGTCCACGCATATCAGAACAATAGAAAGCTTGTTGCCTACAAAGACAAGCTTATCATCCAGTCAATCTGTACCTCCGTAGATGGTAAAATCTCCACAAATGGCGGTGACGTGCGTACGTGACAGGGCCGTATCGCGAAGGGCTTTCAGCCGCGAGTGTACGTCGCACACGCCGCTTGCGCGCGCGCATCGTAGGTACGTGTAAGTGGGTCAATGGCGGCGCGTGACGCTGGCGTGGCCCTTCGCAGGGCTCGCCTTGAACCGCTACTAATGCGGCAGCCACACTGTTAATTTGCGCTACGTTTTTGTTGCTAAAAATACTACCTGTTTCATTATATTGTGTTGGATGTAAAGGTTAAATGCCGTAGTTGCAAATGATACGGCAAAGTCGAAGGTTCACTTCGCGCAGTTACTGTTGTTGGTATCTAAACAGCAAGCACCAATCACTGTGTCCTAGTTGACAACCACAGTTTGCTAACAGGAAAATGCATGGTCCCGTCAGCAAACGAGGAAAGCCACAATACAATCACGTCATGTATTCCTACCAATCAGCACTTGCGTCAACCAGGCCAGGGTTTCGCAACGTCCATTCGCGCGGTAGATTGGTGGCGTGGTGGCAGCGTCGCCAAATTGGCGAGGTCGCCGGGATCGGTCCGCATCTAGGGCAACTATTTACAGCGGACCTTCGAAAAGGGCGACGCAAATTATAAATGAACAAAATATATCTCGCGGAGAGACAATTTAAACATGATTCAATCTTTTTGCGGTCTGACGCACAATTATTAAAGAATAACAACAATTTTCGTTTTCCATCGTAGGTCTACGAACCTAGATACATCTACGACGTAGGCTAGCGATCACAAAGTGTCCAGCATTGTCCATCCCTATAATATACTATACATAACATTCAAGTGGATTTGCTGAGTAGACTTGGACGTACCTATAAGCGATAACTACACATTTTTATTGCGATTTTTTCGACAGCCTAATTCTTGACTCTATATGTTATGCAGAGTGAATAGCGAGCTAACTCAGAAGTCTTAACTCAGGCAGTCCCATATACACTTACAAAGTTTTAGCTAAAGCTGTATCATATTTCTTACATGCTGGACTGGGAGCGAGAGAAAAATATTGAATGTGCCAGCTGCATTTTCTCCTGGGCATGCTGTAAAAATCGGCTAAGGGATACGAGAGTTTCTGTATATTGCAATATAGGCGATGGGCTAACAAACTGTCACTACAACAATATATCTACAAATCTATCTTAAACATCCCTCAACACTTTGTCAGACGTGGCGGTACGACCTTTATTTAGGTCGTTTACGCTGTGCCTACCCCATTAGGGATAAAGGCGTGATTATATAAATCAAATAAATCTACGCATGACAAATATTAGTTTCTGCGCTCAAGTTTTCAGAACGTACGTACGTATGAAGCAATCGGTTGGAATCGATACTTGCTGGAGAGGCGGTATGTCAGTATAAAATATTGATGAAGTAGAGTAGGGCCGTACAAAGTTGGGCATTTACGAACATTAGTAGGCGGTCGGGTCAAACTAGGAAATTATTTAAACAGCTGATATGCCACGATTAGAGCGTATAAATTGAAGGTAATATTGGAAGCCTGTCGTGGCTCGTACTTTGTAACGAATTTATTATGGTACGATCGCAAATGCAAATGAAAACTTTATAGCTTACGTTGTATATAGACTATTTTTCTTTGCTAGACTATTAAACACATAGAAGGGACCAGCTACTTCTCCTTTCGGACATACTGTAGCAGTTAAGTGATGTCCTCCATGAAATGACCCTTTTTTTCAAATAAACGTTTTATTTAGGTAGGCCGTTGCCGCTCTGTTTATCCCGTAAGTGCCAAAAGCGTGACAATAATTATGATTTACAATTTCATATTGTAGAGTCAGCATTTACCAAGTATCAAGTGACATAAGTCGTATAACATATCAGTGCTAAAGTCATTCTTGACCCAAATTTTTAAAGGCTATTATCATATCACTAGAAGATTCGGCCGCTAAATTCTGTCACGGTGATAATGTGTTGTAAAAACTAACAAACAAATGAAAAAAACGGTAAATATAAGATTTTTTATTTATTTTTTCATTTGCACTCTATTTATTTTAGAATAGGTACTTATATAACAGTCAATTTTAATTGAGATTTTTGTTTGTAGCACTTCATAGAACATCGTGAAATAAAGTTTGATTGAACATGAGTTCATTTGGATGAAATCCATTTGTCAGTATAGATCTAGCGACAAACTACAACTACCACAGAACAAAGAGACTCATTTTCACTTGAAGTCTTTTTCCTATGAAGAAGTAGGATAGATTGTGGTAGATATTTACCGAATCTTTATCACGTACTTAGGCCCGTATTTATAAAGCGATCTCAAGATCAAGAGCAGTATTAAGTATGGATTTGGCAGTTCATAATGTACTGAAATGACATTTCTGATACGAACTCAAACTCGCTGTCAGTCTCAAGTGCTGATTACAAATACGGGCCTTAGTGTGCCAAGACGATTTGCATAAGGGCCACTCTAACCGGCCGTTGTCAGTTCGCTCGTGGGCACCAGAAGGTCCTGACCTTACATCGAGGCCCTTTGATTCGCTACCGAACAAGAGTGTGAAGATATAGGCCCTATTCACGGCCTCCACTTACGTAAGACCTTGTTTTCCACAAATCGATAGGTTATCGTTTACTTTGCCTATTTTAAGTTTGACAGTAAATAACCATTTCGTGTTTATGTGAACATGTATTTTTTTTTTAGTTGCCGGCTATCGATTATTTTATAAAGTAAATACTTATTGTAGTTTAAACTGTTTAATGTCAATGCTCTGTACTCAAGACTGAGAATGATTTTAACTACGGATTTGGCAGGCTACTTTCTTAAATTTGCTATCATTCTTTAGAAATAAATATGAGCCTAATTGATGGATTTAAACAGATATGATTACGAAAATAATTTAATTTTGTATAACAACATAAAGCGCAGTCAATACTGGTTTGTCATTCGTTTTCAAGAGAAGTTTATTAAAAACAAATTGTATATGAACTAAAATAGTGAAATAATTAGTTTTATTTTCCGCATTGAAATTATTTATCTCACGTAGTAGTCGTACAGAGTTGTATGATTCGCGAAGGTTGCATTGCGCAAGCAGTTACACGTGTCGCGGCCGACCTCTTCTACACTTCCGATTCGCAGCAGCCAACAACCTAGCGAGGTCTCAAGCTCCACTGTCCATCAAAAAGGGCTTCGAGGCCTACAAGTTCGCATACATTACTCGCTACGAACTGAGCTCGGTTACTTTTGGATTCAACTGCGCGCCATTCGCAGCAATGGAACTCAAAGGCCCTGAAGTTATTGCTAATGCTGTGGTGTTTTGAAAGGCGATGACGTCTGCGGAACTTAACGATGACCGCGGTTCACACCTTGCACAAGGGCACTAATTAATAATTGTAAGATGCGTTCAAGAATTTAAATAGCGATTCTTTGTCGCGATCATGTGATTTTTTCAAAGACAGAAGCCATAGGCATATGGCAATTTTTTATGTAGGTAGTGTATTGCCATGAATGTTTATCTATTGGTACTCAAGTATATATATATTATATCGAAATTCATGTGGTGTTTGAGGGCCTAACATAATCTTTCATATTTCTAGAACAAAAGGAAAATGTTTTCTTATAAAAACCTGGCAGACACTACACTGTCTTTTTTCCATAAATCTTTGTAAAATTTCCTCTATTACCTCACTGAGGTATCAAATTCCGAACAGAGTGGTATGGGGCCTCGATCCGAGCTTGTTTACTGATGCAGATGCAAATTCTTCTAGTGACCCAAATTCGCAGCTACACTCGCGATGGCCCCCTCAAACCACGTGTTAGTTCAGGCCCTTATGGTAGAAATTGAGTAATGTAATGGTACAGAGCCTTTTCTGTGTAACACGATAGGTGTGTGAATACTGAAATACGTATAAAAAGAAACTGGAAACCCTTAAACCCGGAACGCGTAAAATACGAAAACTATTACAAATAAATATTTATTTACGAATCAAAGTACGTAACAATAATTTTACGTATCAATTTCAGCAGCAAGCGCGTCTAGCAAAATAACCTTTGAAACTTTATTTTTTAATATCTACACATCATTTCGAGGCTGAATGCCGTTGAGTGCCAATGCCAAACCACCAAACGTAAATAATAATCTACTGGCCAGTACTGGCAGCCACATAATAGTTTGTGCACTGTTCTGAATTTGAAAATGCGATTAAATCAGCCAGTGCCTTTCTAACGGCATCAGTGTGACGTTCGCGAATGCTCTACGCGTGTTCCACTTTACCATTTGACCTATTTACATGATGGTCATCGAGCGTACTATTCCATAGTGTTTCATAATGGTAACATCTCGCTGTTTGTAGCAAAAATATATTTCAATTCAACAGAGATATTGTAATTACCTATACCTAAAAAACTAAACGAATAAGTAAATTATAAAGCATGGTAATGACGGAAAACAATGTAAAGTGCGGTAGATACTAATTTGAATTTCATTATAAAGTAGAGGCCTACACGAGAATCCTTCTACACATTAAATTGAGGAAAATTGATAGCCGTCATTTTACATTAAAACTAATTAGCATTGCAGGTCGCCCGCTTCGACAGTCGTAGCCCTTCACAACTACAAACTTGTTCTCACACACACAGTTGCATATTTAACTAGCTGCGCAGAAAACGACGTCGTGAATGGGCGTGTTGGTATGTAGGCGAACGCACACACGTCCAGTCCAGCGACGTTGTTTTGCTTGAGATTCGCGTGCGTGGTTGCGCAAGCGCAGCGTGGAGGCCGTTGACTCGCGGCCGCCATGTTGCTGCTGCGCGCGCAGAGTGGAGCGCGAATCCAGCGGCTTCTGCGCTGTTCCGCGCTTTCGTAACGTGTTTACGTCGGCCGACCTGCGGTTTCACGACTAACGGGCCCGCGATAACAGGCCGCAAAACGAATGACCAGATAATTTCTCTTGCCAATGATCCGGTTTTCATAGGGCCGCAACTGGAACACCCAGTGGAAAATATCGGACTTTCCGCATAACTAGCGGAAAAGCAAAATAACCCAATCATAGAAGAAGCTAGGTAGATTTCAACAAAGATAAGAAACATGTTTAGTGGTTTTGTTAGAAATCGGAAGAGCAGAACTGATTATATTTGTTACGTAGAACCCTTGATAAATCGCAGACTTAGTAGGTAAATAATGCTATAGCAGGATCTCGTAGGTACATAGGTCAAACAAATTAACGATAAAAAAGAACGTACTTAGGACCAAAAATAATAATTGAAATGTAGAGTCAACAGCAGAACAAGTAAACGTATACAATTAACAATAAAAATCGTGTAGTTATAGCCAAATCCGGCCTAAAGCAGTCTAGTTATTAAAAATTCAAAGCAAACATGTGTCTTTAGACCCACAGTGGCTAAAACACGCACTTTCATTTCCAGAACTACATAAAAGGCTTCCTATTTCCAATTTTCCTCCGCCGCGTAC
This sequence comes from Scrobipalpa costella, assembly GCA_949820665.1. Taxonomy (NCBI): domain Eukaryota; kingdom Metazoa; phylum Arthropoda; class Insecta; order Lepidoptera; family Gelechiidae; genus Scrobipalpa; species Scrobipalpa costella. Next base: position 10,963,577 of record OX463298.1, read on the forward strand.
AGTCGACCTAACGAGTTATTTAATAATTAATGGCGCTTCGATTTAGACTGTTTTTAATGCCGTTTGTTCTTCCATACTAATTAACCAAATAGCATGTCTTTAAAAGTTGAAAGATTTTAGGAAAATGAGCGTTTTAAATGGGGCTTTTAGGACGTGAAAAGTGCGTATTGTAGTATTGAATGAACGCATTTTCCCTGGTGTACATTGCGCAACTATTCGCGAACGCAGATAACGGAGTAGGTAGAGCGTGCCCCTCCGTCCTCTCGCAGAATCCGGTCGCAAACGCATACCTCTCCCTCCCACCTCCGTATTTAGCATATGACTGTCTCTCTCCAACGCAATGACATAGATATAGATACCAGTTCAATTGCGAAAGAGCGCGGATTATATAGCAGGTGGATTGTGTGGCAAAACAAGTTTAAATAACTGCTTTCACATACCTTTGGGTGGATATATAAGCTATGTAAACATCATTTTATGCATATTAATGTAGTTGACGGTTAATTTTGCGTAATCCCCAATTAGAAGAATACATAATAGTTTTTTGTAATGGCGAAAAACAACCTAAAATAATGTTAGGTGAAATCTGAGGTTCTACATTCATAATAATCATTTATTTTCAAAACTATGATACTTAAAACTGGGATGAGATATTATACAAGAAATATATATTTGTTTTAAATTCCTGTGTGATTCACGACGTACGTAGAGTCCATTTTATTTCAATTATTAGTAATATTTCACTGAGTATCTTTTGGAAAGTCGTTTGTTATTACCAGCAAGTTATCAAAACTACAAGTAAAAAGTCATCCTGTATTTGTAAACGTATGCAATTTTCTTTTTGTGCATTTACCAACAGTGCAATGAAATTTGCATGAACAATGGGTAGATGCAAGTGATTTGCAACAAATTCGCAGGGGCGGAGTCCGCGACATCCAATACAAAGGCTTATTTCGCGCATGCGTTCTAGAGCTCTACCACAGAATAAAGGAATACGTACGTAATGCAAATATTCATGAGCTAAGTAAACTAAGAAATTGATTATTTAGTTTTTACCCTGTGACCGATGATGTACTTGTAATAATCTCTAAGTAGCTCATGTTGTACTGTAAAAAAAAATACGCAAGAAAGTTGATGTTTATCATCTTATCACCAACTCAAGCCATAAAGAATGTCACCCTACCTAGTAAAAAATACGAAATTATTTTGTCGGTACAGCTGAAGTTAATTCGCCTACAAAAGCCTTATTTCGTTATCAAGATCAATTACAGAGAGCAATAAATTAAAAAAATAATTAATCTCATTAATTTCTGCGCAAATAACAGTGTTATTATAGTCCGGTCAACGTTCGTGCCTAGTTTCGCGTGTTCACTAAATGGTTCAACCATTTCGCAACGCGACCTTTCGTGTGGGTAGGGTAGCCATACTACTTACATCGAAATGCTGGATATCACCAAATTGTACTGGCATGGCACTCAATAAACCTAACCATGCCCGGTTCCCTTGCTGGACTCTATTCGGATATGCTATAAAAACTGTAGAGAGAGCCGAATGTCTCAGTGTAATTATTTATTTCATGCAAGAAGTGATGGACTGATAAACCTGCTATACTATCTACATTTTATGGGTTTGACACTCGCAGCGTTAATGTTCTTACAACAATTTTAAAAAAAAGAAGCATTTTTTTTCTTAATGAAGATCCTACTTCTTGCTACTACTTGCTATGTATATTTTTTCTTGATTAAATGCAGGGTTGTCTGGAAGAGATCGCTTGAAGCGATAAGGCCGCCTTTGCGCACACTGTGATTTTTAAGTTTTTCCAAACTGTACGATTTATGCGCAATAAAGAGTTTATCTATCTATCTACCCCGTAAGGATTGGTTTATGCAAGTATTACCCGGTGCACACACTGCTCTCCGCGCTACGTCGCGTAGGGCAGATATTCTCTATGTTCGATTGTTCAAGCAATGGGAGCATAAACAAACACGCACTCCGTCGCGTAGCGCGTAGCTCAGTGTGTGGTATGCCTTGATACCCGATAGTATCAGAAGGCATGGTCACTCTTCGTGTGGCTTGGTTGTGGCGAATCGCGCGAAAATATTGATTGCGGCTTATCTTATCGCTATCGCGTCGCCGTGCCGTGTCGCCTGAAAAGGGATCGAGGCACGCATCGCCAGTGCTACGACAATTTAAAGAAAAAAATAGCAGCACGAATATTTTGTGCTGAATAATCAAGTACCCGTTTTAAACTTCGTAGCGACTCTACATATGTACAAATTATATTTTTTGAAAATAAAATACCTGATACATTCGCTTATGGATTCTTGCTATTTTACTTATGCAGGTCTGCTGTAAGAAATTTCCTTTAAAAAAAAGCTGTGCCTGTTGTGTCTTTGTTTCCTAATATACCTAATTATCGTTTGTATTTCTTTTGTACAATAATTTGTTAAATATACCATTTTGATAACATCCCCTCGCCAAAAGAATAGGAAATTGATCAAATATTTTTTCTATCGTAAAGATGGTTTGTTAGGTATGAAACCCCACTGAACTGTATTTAGGCTCGTATTTGTAATTAAATTATACTAACTGTATCTGTTCCCGTGAATTTCCAATCTTTTATTCCCATTAGGTTGGCTGGAAGAGATCTCTTATAGAGATAAGCTCGCCTGTTGTTTATTTTTTTAAGTTGAACTGTATTTTAAATTTTTTAAAACAATAAAGAATATAATAAAGCGATCTCAAGATTGAGAGCAATATTAAGTTTGGATTTGACATATTCATATTGTACTGAAATGACATTTCTGATACGAACTCAAAACTAACTGTCAGCCTCAAGTTTTGAGCAACTGACAGATTTCAGATAACATTTCATACGAACCGGGTGTAAGGTACAGCGTCCCGGAAACTGATAGGGGTGCTCAGTCAGCGAAATTGAATAACGTTCACCAAGATTTTTTTTCATCATCATCTCCCTAGCCTTATCCCGTATCACACGGGGTCGGCTTCCTAATCTAGGCGATTGAACGAGGGTACTGGTTTTTACACAGAGCGACTGCCATCTGACCTCCGCAACCCAGAAGGGAAACCAGACCCAATCCTAGATTAGGTCAGAGTTTTCAAGCCGCCAATGCTTAGCACTGGCCTCTGATATGGCTTAACGACTAATATCTACGGTATTAAACGATATTAACCGGGACCATCGGCTTAACGTGCCTTCCGAAGCACGGAAAAAGCGCCGAATAAACGTACATATGAAATTCGAAAACCGAAAAACACATTGGTACGTGGTGGGATTCGAACCACGACCTCCCGCTCAGGAGGCAGCGGCCCTATCCACTACACCATCGGGCTCACCAAGATTTTTTTTCAGGAGCTAAAATAACAAAATTGACCTTCCACATCGACCAGACAATTTGTATGGAAAACTATGTTTTTAACACTTCCTGAAAAAAAAAGATACTGCTGATAGTTGTTCAGTTTCGTTGGCTGAGCAACGCCTATCCTATCAGTTTGCAGGACGCTGTCCCTTACACCCCGTATTTAAAAAAAACAATCTTTGCACAATGGAAATGCACCTTACATGTTAATTATCTTAACAATTTGCAAAATTGTTGACCGCACCAAAATTATTACCTTATTGTTTCAACAAATGGGGTTCTTTTAAATTGGTGTAATTTAGTCGACAATTTGTATAGTCACTCGTTGTTTATTGAAATAAAAAAGGGTAGTTTCTAGGTAGACAAATTAAATACAAAGCCAAAGGCTTAAAGTCAATCATTGTTACGTATTCCATTAATCATTGTAATTCTACATACATACATACATACATAACGTCACGCCTCTTTCCCGGAGGGGTAGGCAGAGATCACATCCTTCCATTTGCTACGATCCTTGCAAACTTCTTTCGCTTCATCTACATTCATCAATATTTTCATACATACATATAATCACGCCTTAATCCCTAATGAGGTAGGCAGAGCGTAAACGACCTAAACAAATTTTGTTCGCTACCTCTGACAAAGTTTTGAGGGTTATTTAAGACAGATTTGTAGGTATATTGCTGTTGTCAGCCCATCGCCTAAATTGCAACATACAGAAACCCTCGGATCCCTTAGCTGGTTTCTACAGCATGCCCAGGAGGAAATACAGCTGTCGCTTTCTATGTTTTTCTCTCGCTCCCAGTCCAGCATGGAAGAAATTCTAATTCTAAATAAAGTTAATTTTGGTCAATTATCTCGTATTCAAATAAACATCAAAGAATAAATATGACATTTGACATTTTTACAGATGAGAAAAAAACGGCGTTTATGACTGTCTACCCTGTAAGGGATAAAAACATTAAAAGTATGTACTACGTAGTATGTGGGTACAAAAAAATACAAAAGGGGACTACCCTACAGTGTTATTTGCTCCGTAAGACTTTGTATTACGAACCGTCTTGTATCTAAATAATTCGAAATCTATAAATATCCTTTTGTTTAGTGGTGCAATTTTCAGATATGTTGTCTGTCTAATAGACAAAGGCAAAAGCGAGTAATTTCGCTGTCTACGTCGCAATAACATGGACAGTGGGTTCGATTCTAGATTTTCCGGCTAAAACTAAAATTAAAATATATCTGTCCCTTTAAAAGTAATAATAACATTTAAAAACGACAGGCGATTTATACTCTTATGGTTTTACACTTTGACCGCTAGATTTTGGCGCGCTTTTGCAAGTTTACCCAGTACTCGAATTTCTGTCAATTTTATCTTTCCGCCATAGTTATCATATGACGGTGAATAAAAATGACAGATAACGCATAAAACCACCGACTATGAATCAAAAACCGGAGAGAATGGATCTCCTGACCTTTTTCAATTTTATTACTTTGAAAGTGACATAGATTATAATTTTAGTTTTATCCGGTGGTGTCTAGAATAGAGACCATTGACAGGATTGTACATTATTGATGGAATAGCGAACGTGGATGACGTGGGTGTGCCTAGAGGTCATACAGGGTGTTAGCGGAAAATGATAACCTTTCGTGGAATAGCTATAAATATTTTACTCCAAAATTTTTGTTTTTACGTACGGCTATTAAAATTAACAATTGCTGAACTAGGTGCTGAATGTATCTACATAAGGGCAGCAACACACAGGCGTCAATTTATGTGCGCAAGGTTGCGGTCAACATGCTGTCAATGCTTTTTGCATTGTCTTGCAGCAACACACATGCGTCACCTTACGAAACTCAACAACTTTCAACAGGAGAAATGAAAAAGAAAAGTTTTTCTATACAAATTGTCTGATCGAGGTGGTTATTTTGTATGGAAAAGTATTTTTTTTATCTCTTGAAAGAATTTTATGATGAAAGTTGTTCAGTTTCGTTGACTGAGCAACTCCTATCGGTTTGCGGGACGTTGTCCCTTACACTCGGTATAATATATATGTGTGTAATCTTATGGAAAACCACTATCATTTTCGTCTGTATAAAAATCTGAATTTCGTACAGACTTCGTACCCAGTAGACATTTTGAGATATTTCCCTAGACTTCATACATACATACATTTACATACATTTTTGTGACATAAAAAAAAAAAAATACATACTTATAATCACACCTTTATCCCTAATGGGGTAGGCAGAGCGTAAACGACATAAACAAAGGTCATTTGCCACGTCTGACAAAGTTTTGAGGGTTATTTAAGGTAGATTTGTAGGTATATTGCTGTAGAGAAAGGTTGTCAGCCCATCGCCTAAATTAAGAAACACTCTGATCTCTTAGCTGGTTTTTACAGCATGCCTGGGAGGAAATGCAGCTGGCACATTCTATGTTTTTCTCTCGCTCCCAGGCCAGCATGGAATAAATTCATCATTATTGTCTACATTGAAATCTGAATTTCGGAAACGGATATCGAATGCAATTGTGGGTAATTTAGTTGCTAGCTGATAGTTGAGCGTATGGTTTTTATTATTTTACTGATAGTAGTGCTGTACATTGCAATGTCCGATGTCCATGAGATTTTATTGATACCGGAATGACAGGCCACGTACCTAATTAAAAATCGTGAGCAATTTATTTTTCCAACCTTTACAGTGAAAACATAGTCACGCTTGTAGCCCCGTAAGGTGTAGAATGGTAGCAATTCGTAGTTGCGAAAATCACGACTTAACTAATATAAGTCTATACCTGAAATTTTCTAATATGAGAGAACATAAAGACACGGCAATAATTTCAGTCAAGATTTAGTTAAGTCGTTTAATACCGTAGATATTAGTTGTTAAGCCATATTAGGCCAGTGCTAAGCATTGGCGGCTTGAAAACTCTAACCTAATCTAGGATTGGGTCTGGTTTCCCTTCTGGGTTGCGGAGGTCAGATGGCAGTCGCTCTGTGTAAAAAACCAAATCACCTAGATTAGGTAGCAGACCCCGTAAGACGGAATAAGGCTAGGGAGATGATGATTTAGTTAAGTTGTGCTCTCTACGAATCGATAGCGATGTAGACAGAACAAGAACGATCATCTCAAGAAGTATAATTTCTATTAAAAAAATTCAGCTGTGATTTCATTTTAATCAATCTTAATATCGTAAAAGGTTCATCGGGAAATTGGAGGCTGAGAAATCATCGACCCAGACAGATTTAGACAACCAGTTTAACCAAAAGTCTGTTAGGAATACTAGACATACATATAATCACGTTTTTTCCCTAATGGGGTAGGCAGAGCGTAAACGACCTAAACAAAGGTCATTCGCCACATCTGGCAATGTTTTGAGGGTTATTTAAGATATATTCGTAGACGGGTATATTGCTGTAGTGACAGGTTGACAGCCGATCGACTAAATTGCAATATACAGAAACCTTTTGGATTCCTAAAGTGGTTTTTACAGCATGCCCGGGAGGAAATCACATTCTATGTTTTTCTCTCGCTTCTAGTCCAGCATGCAAGTTATAGCAATATTAATAAATAAAAAATGTTTATTGTAGGCGCAAGACCCATAGTTAAAATAAAATAACAAACCACTATTGAACTACCTAAACTTACATTAGATAATAGATACATAAATTAGGTACTTAAATGTATTTGCGATTCTCATCACGGTGCACAGAGCTCCAGTGCCGAAGGATGGAACTGTCCAGACGGTCAGACAACACTTGGAGAATTTAATTCTTAGACTGACGGAGCGTGCTTCGGAAAGCACAATAAGCCATTGGTCCTGGTTAATATCGTTTAACACCGTAGATATTAGTCGTTAAGTCATGTCAGAGGCCATGCAGTGCTAAGCATTGGCGGCTTGAAAACTCTGACCTAGGATTGACTCTAGGATTGTATCTAGTTTCCCTTCTGGGTTGCGGAGGTCAGATGGCAGTCGCTCTGTGTAAAAACCAGTACCCTTGTTCAATAACCTAGATTAGGTAGCGGACCCCGGGAGATACGAGATAAGACTAAGGAGACGATGACTTACGGAGCCTATTCCAGAACGATGCGATCCTCGGCCTTAGTACAGCGAAGAAATACTTACTAAAATTAAGGTAGGTGTAAGAAATTACATTAAGGCGTATCTCGCCATCAAATTTTTAAGTTTGGCGAGTAGATATTAGTTATAAAAATGTACTTACCTTTAGTTTAATAAATAATAAAAAAAATTAAAAAACCGGCCGTCCAAGCTCCGCAAACATGCCCGACGCGCTACACCATCGTGGCAGTATCATTAGGATGCGATAGGCGTCATTATCGATAGGCTGAAACAACTTGTCACTACAGCAATATACCTACAACATACATACATATAGTCACGCCTTTATGCCTAATGGGGTAGGCAGATCGTAAACGACCTAAACAAAGGTCGTTTTGCCACGTCTGAAAGCTTTGAGGGTTATTTTAGATACATTTGAAAACAATGAAAGGTATCTGGCTTAATGACAGGTTGTCAGCCGATCGCCTAAATTACAATACACTGAAACCCTCGGATCCCTTAGCTGGTTTATACACCATGCCTGGGAGGAAAAGCAGCTGGCCCATTCTATGTTTTTCTCTCGCTCCTAGGCCACCGGCGAAGAATACCGACATATAATAACTACAAATCTATCTTAAATAACCCTCAAAACTGTCAGGCGGGGCGGAACGATCTTTGTTTCGGTCGTTTACGACCGTACGGATAGAGGCGTGATTATAGGTATGTATGTATGCGTCATTATCTTGGACCTTAATCACGCTGAATGCCCGTCTCGTGTACTTTACCCAAAGCTGACATGTATAGAAGCATTGACAGTATGCTCTAAACAGTGTCAGCTTCACCTTCTGACTACAACGAGCGAACCTTCGATGTATTTTAATCGATCTGTCCATCATGGAATTACATAGGTAAATAAAGACATATAATCACGCCTTCATCCATATTGGGGTAGGCAGAGTGTAAAAGACCTAAACAAAGGCCGTTCCGCCGCGTCTGACAAAGTTTTGATGGTTATTTAAGATAGTTTTTGTATATTTCTGTAGTGATATGTTGTCAGCCCATCGCCTAATTTACAACAAACTGAAACCCATCAACTCTCGGATCCCTTAGCTGGTTTTTACAGCATGCCCGGGAGGAAATGCAGCTGGCACATTCTATGTTTTTCTCTCGCTTCCAGGCCAGCATGGAAGCAAGCATGGAATTCGTTTTACATAATAAGAAGCTTCTATTAAATGCCAATCCATTCCATTATTGATACCAAACTTTTACGTTCGCTTCATTACCCAAATGTCATTATTTCACGACCGAATGAGAAAGCTCATCAGCCTGTCTCCCGATCAATGATAAATGGTTTGTCAGCCGGACAGATTTGCGATGTTTTTTTTTTACTCTTCGGATAATTGAGTGATTTATGAAGTAAAACCCATTAAGAAAGACACGGCTTACGCCGAGGTGTCGAAAGAATTTGACTCCATATGTTTAGGCTTAGTTATCATTAGGACTTAATTCATTGGCGATGTCACAAAATAAACTTATGGAGGATTAGCGAAGTCTAATGACTTCTGTTCTGTCTGCGTTTTGCGATAGTCGTCGCCAGTTTTTTGTTTTAAATAATAATAAATCAGTTTTAAATAATCAATCACTACTTTTTTCAACCAAATTGAGACAAACCGAGTGCTCAATATCCTTTCTCAAATACACTGCGAATAAATACGTACATACATTTAATCATGCCATTATCCCTAAAGGGGCAGAGCCTAAACGACCTAAACAAAGGTCATTTCACCACGTCTGACAAAGTTTTGAGGGTTATTTAAGACAGATTTGTAGGTATATTGCTGTCGTGACAGGTTGTCAGCCCATCGCCTGAATTGCAATATACTGAATCCCTCGGATCTCTTACATTTATTTTTAAAGCATGCACGGGAAGAAATGCAGCTGGCACATTCTATGTTTTTTCTCTCGCTCCCAGGCCAGCATGGAAGTAGTAAAGCAAAAAAATACTAGTACGGTATATTTATTAACGGCAAAACTGTTTATGCTTTTGGGCAAGCTCCTTCTTCGTTGACTTTATATTGGTTACCATTAATCTAGACTAAAGTCAAAACAAAAAGTACACCCTTTTATCATCTTTTAAGTAAAGCCAATTAATTACAAAGGAACAGAATCAAACAAATTAGACCTTTTTTATATTAGACATTGGTTTGCTCTTGACTCTAGACTCTAGGTCAAATGACCGTGACAGAGTCGACGATGGAGCGAGCTCACCCAGAAGATGCCTGTTATGGCACGGCAATCTCACGCACCGACGGAACACAGCAAGCTGTTTCTCGCCAGACGCCGGTAAGAGGGTGGTTGCGAGCCAGTCAGCCCCTTGCGGAGCCTACCATCGCTTTGTTGGGATCTTTCAGCCGGATTTATTCACAGGAGAGCCTGTGTTGCTGGTTGCCCGGGGTGGACCACTAGGAGGTAGATCCAATCCCAACCCAAACTACCACCTACAACACTAATCTCTACTTTAAGGTCTATATTTACAAGTATGGATACAAATAAACAATCAACATGCCACGATACTTCCAGTAGCCTAATTTATGATTAATAAACATCTGATTTTATCTCACATTCATCGACAGCGTGTTTCCATTGACAAGCCGTCATTTATCAAAGAATAACTTTTGTACAATTAATTTGAGTAACACAGACTTTCTAGATATATCCATCGTCGACTTCGTCTCTGTCACTTCCAACCAAGTCTGGAGTCAAGAGCAAACCCATTTCTCATAAAAAAAAATATGCTAAGAGAGATCTAGATAGGTATTATATTATTACGGAACTGTCACCTTACTTACAGCAAATTTACAATTACAATACGTTATATAACATAAAGAAGTTAGAGTAGAACCTTTTCTTTCCGATCCTATTCCCTTTCTCCAAAGTTCTGACTTACGCGTAATAATAAAAATCCCGGGGGCTTGAAGGAGCTCAATAAACCTACCCCGGTGGCTGTAGACTGGCTACAGAATCTTAATTTGAAATTGTAACTTATTAAAATGGCCGAACGATAATAATAATAAGTAATAATAAAAATCTTACACCGTACTTTCCAATTTATTGCGTTTAGGATTTTATGCCTTCTATCCTAGAATAAAAAATTTAGAATAGTGCAATGGATACTTCCTCAAGTTAAGTATAAATAAATATTACTAAGCAGACCATCATCAAACACTTGACCAGACAGGACCTACCCGAAGGCAAATTTGATAGCCCTATACTTTTGACAGAAATAGATTCCTTAACCACTACACCTCTTATTAATCCTTAATTTCATGGCGTATAGAAAGAGTCGAGGCAGCAGTGGCGAACAGATTTTGTATATGTTATGATAAAATAGTTTTTTTTAAATCAAATAACTAGGATTTTGATCAAAACCTGGACTTTGACAAAATACTGGTCATAATCCAGAGATAAGTCTAGAATTTTGTCAAAGTCCGGGTTTTTATCAATTGGTTTTAGGTTTCATGATTATCAATATCGGTTGGTATTTTATATTTCAATAAAACAATATAGAGACATGAGGTAATTACTTTTTTATTATTATTTCCAATAGGACCATACCTCTGTAAACAAAATTAAAGTTAGTTTATTTACTTTATTTTTATCATAAAACCAAAAACCAATTGACCAAAACCCGGACTTTGACAAAATCCTAGACATTTCTCTGGATTATGACCAGCATTTTGTCCGGGTTTTGATCGAAATCCTAGATTTTTGATAAAAAAACTATATTTCATCATAATCCTGCGACATATATAAATTTACATTCGCGCAGCGCAGTTTCAAATCTGCAGTTGTAGCGATGACGTTTATATAGAAAATCTGTCAAAAGTGACAGCGTCGCCACCTTGACTCTTTCTGTATGCCATATACCTTAAAGCGTACTGAACCAAATATTTAGCATGCGTGTACCACAAGGTGAATAAACAGTTTTTAATATGTGTTCAGTAATTATGATAATCCTTTTTATTGAAACTGAAGCACATGCAATCCATAAAAGTTCAAAAAGGCAACCAACGAAACAGCATGTGTTGTTTTAGGTACGTAAAAAGAGTTAGTTCAAACAACGAAGAGTTCAAATACCCCATTTCAATAATTCAAATCTGAAAATAAGTATTTTTTGTAAGTAACTACGTAAAGTTTCGTAGCCGCTTTCACGCTACGGGTAATTTTGCAACAAATATTTGTAGTAAAAATTGCAATAATCAGATATTTTTCTGGTAGATCTTCGTCGCAGATTTAGGACTTGGTTAGATTCAAATACGAGATTTTTAATTTTTTTTCATCGCATAGATTACTAGGATGCGATATGCGATGCGATTATCATCATTCTTCTTAACCTTTCTTCCCTGACTTCCCTAAAATACCTATGCGTATTGTAAATGTTTGCACGGTACGTGGTTAGTTTCGGGTCAGCGATATTTGCTTTTAATCCCATTGGAAAGGTAAATCGCAGACGAGTTGGCGGGAAATCTCGCTATTCTAATGTTTGGGGAGCGAGTTTTTACCTCGTTTTTTCTGCGTCTGAGCAAGCAGGTTGACACAGAGAGGCATTTGGAGGACTCCTGTGATTTTCACTGATAAGTTTTTTGCTGATATTTAAAAATAGCGCATTTTGTAACTGAGTTTCTGAGTGTTCAAAAGAAATCGCTGTGGAAAAAATGTTGGACATTGCAAAGTCTTTCAAGCAAACTTGGTTTATAATTAGACTAGCGTGCATGTTAAATGCAAGCGTTTGTGAGCAATAAAAGCTCGAGTTGGAAATAGTAAAACGTTGGTCGCCAACGCTAATTAAAGCGTATTATAATTCGGCTCGATCACGATCACGAATCCGCCCCGCGGTTCTGTTGAGTTATTTAATAGTGTTTTTTGTGCGTTGGCAGGCGATTGCGCTCCGTAGCCTAGCCACCCCCGGGCGCGCGCAAAAAACCCCTCACAAACACTCAGAATGTTGTTTTGGAGGAGAGCGGGGGTGGTGGGGGGTGCGGGAGGGGAGCGGAGGGCCGCGAGATCACTATCGCACGCACCCGTTGCACGCACTATCCTACTGCTAGCCACTTTAATTGTTAAGTCCAGAAATCGAAAGTTTGCTGAAAGTCACGCGTGGGTAAATGAAATCTGAAATTTGGCGTTTCAAATTTAGATAAGAAAACATCTTCCCTTATGACTCTATATTTCAGATGTGATCAATATTTTTCTTGTACAAGTTTAAAATATAAAAAGTTTTCTGAAAGTCACGGGTGTATAAATGAAATCTGAAATTTGGCGTTTCAAGTTTAGATAAGAGAACATCTTCCCTTATGACTCTATATTTCAGATGTGATCAATCTTTTTCTTGTACAAGTTACATAAATGAAAAGTTTTCTGAAAGTCACGGGTGTATAAATGAAATATGAAATTTGGCGTTTGAAGTTTAGATAAGAACACGAAAACGTATTCCCTTATGACTCTACATTTCAGATGTGATCAGTACTTTTTTGTACATGTTACAGAAGTATGTAAGTTTGCTAAGAGCCACGCGTGGATTTAATTTAAAATTGGCATTTCAAGTTTAGATACACATACGTACATCACGCCTTTATCCTTAATGGGGTAGGCAGAGCGGTAACAACCTAAACAAAGGTAGTTTCGCAACGTCTGACAAGTTTTGAGGGTATTTTAAGATAGATCTGTAGATTGCTGTAGGATGTCAGCCCATCGCCTAAATTACAATATACGAAAAACCCTCGAATCCCTTAGCTGATTTTTACAGCATGCCCGGGAGGAGATGCAACTGGAACATTCTATATTTTTCTGTCACTCCTAATCCAGCATGGAAGTAATTCAGTAATTCAGTACTATAGTCAAGTTTAGATAAGATTACAAAATACTCACGGACATCTTCCTCGAGACTCTACATTTTTGACGTGATCATATAATATTATAGTTACCTTCCTAGTAAGAGATCCGAGGGTTTCAGTGTATTGCAATTTGGACGATGGGCTGACAACCTGTCACTATAGCAATGTACCTGCAAATCTATCTTAAATAGCCCTCAAAATTTTGTCAGACGTGGCGGAACGACCTTTGTTTAGGTTGTTTACGCTCTGCCTACCCCATTAGGGATGGAGGCGTGATTATATATGTAGTACAAATTAAAGATTTTGTGCTATACTTTTTTTTAAATTAAATTAAAAGCTCCATTATCAGCATGTCTTTACTCGGATGTTGCTCGCACTTATCAACACTTAACGAAAAATCCATAAATCTTGTGTCAAAGCACGTAAATGCATTCATATCGTAAACAGATTATAAATAAATATTATTTTGTCATTTTTATGATAACTCACGGCATATTATAAGCATGTTCGTATTATAAATTCACAATGCATATATAAAATTCAAAATTATGGGCGGCAGACGAAACGACAGGTGGGTACGAACCTGTTCTACCAATATGACAGAGGGCAAAAACTCTCACTAACCCTTTGAATCTCATTTGGGGATCATCCTTGGAGATATATTCTAACTTTTTTGTGGGCAACGAAAAGTGATCTGGCGCGAGAAAGAGTTGTTTTCGATTTTAAACTTATGCTTCACACACGGTAAATAAGTATTGGATTTTACTATACATACATATTATCACGCTTTTATCCCTAATGGGGTAGGCAGAGCGTAAATGACCTAAACAAAGGTCGTTCCGCCACGTCTGACAAAGTTTTGAGGGTTATTTAGGATAGATTTAAAGGTATATGTGGCAGGACATCGCCTAAATTGCAATATATTGAACCCCTCGGATCTCTTAGCTGATTTTTACAGCATGCCCGGGAGGAAATGCAGCTGGCACATTCTATGTTTTTCTCTCGCTCCCATTCCAGCATGAGATTTTACTATGATGATAAAAATTAAGCTTTTGAGGCGTACCGTAGCGCAACTAAAAGATATTTCTGCGCAAACCTTTGGCTGCTGACTTACATAGTCTACAATTAGCCAGAAACAAAGTACTGAGCAATTCGCTGGCTTTTAAATTACCTTGATGATATAACGAAAGTCTGGGGATCCTGGGAACTTGGGCTAAAAGTATTATCACAATGTATGGACAAAATTAAGATTATATTTACCAGGAGTGTGAGAGGGCTCACACTCCTGGGAAATAAATGCAGAATATTATATTTTAATTAATATTAGGTATCTTGTATGCTGAACTGGGAGCGAGAGGAAAACATAGAATGTGCCAGCTGCATTTTCTCCCGGGCATGCTGTAAAAACTAGCTAAAGGATACGAGGGTTTCAGTATATTACAATTTAGGCGATGTAGTGACAACCTGTCAGTACAGCAATATACCTACAAATCTATCTTAAATAACCTTCAAAATTTGGTCAGACGTGGCGGAAAGACATTTGTTAAGGTCGTTTACGCTCTGCCTACCCCATTAGGGATAAAGGCGTGATTATATGTATACAAAATAAAACTGATTCAATGAGTAAATTTCTATCAACTTTCTAAAAAATAATTTAATTTTATTATCGTCAAACAAAAAGTAGCGATGAATGGATGTCAAAAATTTGCAAAATGAGGGTGGCGACCGGAAGTCAGCACAGCACTATGACTAACGCGGATGTCGATCCCCCGGTATGGTTGAGTCACATTTATCTATTTCACCTACGAATAATGAAATACATACGTACATATAGTCACGGTTTTATCCCTAATGGGGTAGGCAGCGCGTAATCCACCTAGACAAAGGTCGTTCCGCCAAGTCTGACAAAGTTTTGAGGGTTAAGTAAGATAGATTTGAATAATTAAATATTTCGTAAATTATGCATTAATGCTACTAAGTAGGAACCATAACCGGTTTATTCCTTTTTTATTTTTTGTATTTATTTGCAATTACATACATAAATACATATAATCACTCCTTTATCCCTAATAGGGTAGGGATTTGCATCTAATTCATATATGGGGCAGGCAGAGGGTAAACGACCCAAACAAAGGTCGCTCCGCCACGTCCGACAAAGTTTTGAGGGTTATTTGAGATAGATTTGTAGCTGTATTACTGTAGTGACAGGTTGTCAGCCTTTGCAATTACACCATGATCAAAATAGGCAATGCACTCTATGATTTGAATAACTTTAAACTAGTCATTTAAAATTTTAAGAATGCATTTCGTCAATTAAATACCATAAACAGTTACTTTACTTTGTAGTATTTCTGGGATTCCAATATAAACATCGAAATTGAATATCCTCAAATACAGAAAGATCAAAAATCAGAATGTAGGATAATACTGGATCTTATCTAAGGCATCTACGATAGATTTTTCTCCATCATCGTAAGATAGAATATTACCAACATGAATTAGTATTATTTCCATGCTGGCCTGGGAGCGAGAGAAAAACATAGTATGTGCCAGCTGCATATCCTCCCAGACATGCTCTAAAGATCAGCTAAGGGATCCGAGGATTTCAGTATATTGTAATTTAGGCGATTTGCTGACAGCCTGTCACTACAGCAATACCTACAAATCTGTCTTAAATAACACTCAAAACTTTGCCGGACGTGGCGGAGCGACCTTTGTTTGGGTAGTTTTCCCTCTGCCCCATTGGCGATGGAGGCGTGATTATATGAATTAGGTGCAAATACCTAAACTCTGTATTTTCTTAGCTTGCATCGTATTTCTTTTCGCGTTTCCATGTGCTGCACAAAAATGCGTATTGCGTGCGTAGTATAGGCATTGGGGTGAACCTCATTAAGGTAAAAAGCCGAGTGCAAACGACTAATGGCGAATTACACGAAGGGGAGCGATAGCCGATATTCCAACATTTCCAACTACCCTACCACCATAGCCACATTTCTTCGCGAGCGACCAATTAACGCAACGCCACCTGAAATTTATGCAGCAATTAGGTTGTTTACAGGCTACCGGCGAATTTCCCCAACGTAAGCTTTGACTTGACCTTCTGCTTCGTGGAATAATGGTTTCCTCATTCTTTATGGTAGAGAATTTACGCCTCTGGATAAAAAACCGCTGGAAATTCGGAAACCCGCAGCACCTACTTGCAACTTAGGCCCGTAATTATAAACAGCACTTGAGACTGACAGCTACGGCCCTAACGCTCGTATTTGTAAAGCTATCTCAAGATTGAAAGTAATATTAAGTATGGATTTGACAGGTCCTTTTGTAGTGAAATGACATTTCTGATACGGAATCAAACTAGCTGTCAGTCTCAAGTGCTGTTTATAATTACGGGCCTTAGAGAGTTTGTGCTTGTGAAAACCTTGAAACAGCAGGGTACAGGAGAGAGCGAGAGTGAGAAGCCTAATAAAGTACGTACCTACCTACTATGTCTTAAAATAATATATTGGGAGAGGGAAGCTTGAAAAGGAAAATATGATTTTAATTTAAAAACTCTGACTCTTCGAGTTGATCTACTCGAAACCCACAAGACAGAAGAAGAAGAATCTCGGTTCGTATTTTTCACAAACCTTTAAAATAAAATTCCAAAAAAAAACAGTGGTTTGTTTACCCTAGCTAAAGTCTTCATGGCACAACGCTATCAGCTTTTCGGCGCTTGCCTGCCGCGCCCGCACCACCGCGCCGAATTCGCCCTGCAGCCCGCGAGCGTCACTCCCCTCCTTGAGCCGAACTAACCTTGAAAATAGTTTTTACCGGCAAGAGGGTATTCACCCCGTACCCAAATTCCAAGGCCCGCACCACACTACCCGCTTCTCTATCCTACCGCCCCGACTCTTATAGGAATGCAGTTGGATTCTCACAGAATCAACCAGTGTGAACGCTGTGGACGTTGCACAGCGGGTTTATGCGCAGGCAAAGGATATTTGACTATGTAAAGTTTTTTAGGCGAGTCGTGAGCCCGACCGTCGCTGCGCTGGGATTTGTTTGTGAATCTTTGGGAAGGAATTTTGATGCGATATTAATGGTGACGCAGGCGTTTTGTTTATTATTTTTAAACTTAGGTGAATAGGAAGCAAATGCTACATGCTAAAAGTACAAAGTATGAATAGATTTTCTTTTCTACCGAAAAAAATGTAGAGCTGACAATTTAGTCACTTAAAATTGTTGCAGGTCATTCAAGAATGTTACTTATTTTCTAATAAGACACGCAGTTTTGTTCATATGTGACTACAGTATCCATTACCCATCCTCTAAGTCAGAAGATAATGGCATCATTACCAGCAGTAGGGCTTATAATTTCAACTAATAAAGCCCAGTTCTGGGAGGCGAAGGCGGATACAAAATTCCTCCTGCGGCGAGTGAAATAAGAAAAAGGAGGGCCATTATTTACCTGCAAGCCGTGCAAGTCTGGCCGGGAAAATAAAAGAGTTGGTACATAACCGGCCATGGCAAGGGTAGAGCGGCAAAAAAGGTAAAAAACATCGCTACATCGCAGCGGACGCCTCGCCTACGCGAAGCCGCGCTGTTGCCCCGTCCCGCGCACTTCTGCCCCCCTGCAACTGCTTTGGCTTCCTACGTAAAATTTTATGGAAATTGTTAAAACGACAATTTCTTAGGCTCGTATTTATAATCAGCTCTCAAGAGTGACAGCGAGTTTGAGTTCGTATCAGAAATGACATTTCAATACAAAACAAGTTGTCAAATCCATACTTACTCGTAATATTGCTCTCAATATTGACACCGCTTTATAAATACGAGCCTTAGACGTGTTTTCATTAATCGTCATATCAGTAAGGTTTATGTAGCTATAAGTTTTCTAACTGTAGACAAGGCAGGCTATTCAAAGCAAAATCGTACTGAACACCTAGCTGATTGATTACTAAACTAGGATACTAGAAATAAAAGTTTTAGAAAATTGTACCAAGATGGAAATCAATCTGTTTTTGAATGTAACTATTTGCTACGAGAAGAACTACGCACGTAGTTTTGGAGCACATATATCTACATACATACATATCTCGCCTTTATCCCTAATGGGGTAGGCCCTTGCCTACACGACCTAAACAATGGTCGTTCCGCCACGTTTGACAAAGTTTTGAGGGTTATTTAAGATAGATTTAGACGTAGTGACAGGTTGTCAGCCTATCGCCTAAATTACAATATACTGCAACCTCGAATCCCTTAGCTGATTACAGCATGCCCGGGAAGAAATGCAGCTGGCACATTCTATGTTTTTCTCTCGCTCCCAGGCCAGCATGGAAGTTATACAGATATCCATATGTAATTATTTTGTATGACTGTTTAAAAAATACGCAAATCAACTTGCATTTAAGCATAATCATAATTTATAGTGTGCACGTGCTAGTATGGTTCTTGTCAAATACTGCTAAAGAAGGTCGACAGTATGCGGGTTGTCTCTATCATCAACTAACACCATTAGAATAAGTACTTTCCAAAAAAATATTCACCAAATTATGTTAAGTTAGGGAGTTGTAAGGAAAATGATAGATTTTTTTGAGTGACTATTTTATTTATTGATTTCAATGTAAGCTCTTGATACTTCCATGCTGGGAGTGAGAGAAAAACATAAAATGTGCCAGCTGCATTTCCTTAAAAACCAGCTAAGGGATCAGAGGGTTTCAGTATAATGCAATTTAGGCGATGGGCTGACAATCTGTCACTACTGCAATATACGCACAAATCTATCTTAAATTTATCAAATAATCCTTAAAACTTTGTCAGACGTGGCGTAACGACCAGGGTTTAGATAGTTTACGCTCTGCCTACACCATTAGGAATAAAGGCGTGATTATGTGTAAGCTCTTGATTCCTTTCTAGACGAGTGATCATAGGTGTGACAGATTCTAGACGAGAGAGATGTTATATGCAACGAAGAGAAGACGATTCTATAAAGTTATTATTTCATGCAGGACTGGGAGAGATAGAAAAACATAGAATGTTTCAGCTGCCCTTCCTCCCGGGCATGCTGTAGAAGACAGCAAAATGGACTCGAGGGTTACAGTGTATTGTAATTTAGGCGATGGGCTGACAACCTGTCACTATAGCAATACACTTTTCAATCTAAAATTGCCCTCAATTTTTGTCAGACGCGGCGAAAGCGCCTTTTACGAGGCGTTTAACGCTCTGCCTACCCCGTAAGGGATAAAGGCGTGATTTTATGTATGTATGTATGTATGTATGTATTATTTCATCTATTCCAACGAAAAACTTTATAGCCCAGAACCGCTCCTAGTCATGACCCGTCAATTAACTGAAGGCAACCCCAAATGCACAATGCACATTTTGATTGGTGGGCAGCTGGCCGTAGCGGCAAAAAAACTGCTTTCTAAATTACTACTATCAGCCGCAGTCGCGGTCCTATCTAGTGTGCTACCACCTTTCTACAGATTATGATCTTATAACTTTTACAGTTGAAACATAGGCAGTGGATGTCGCTAATCGTCATTAATGACGTGTTATAAATTATTATTTTCATAATTTTAAATAATATTCGTATTTATTCGTATTTTAATATGTATATCCTTTCCTAACTAACGTATCCGTTTCCCGTGTTTGTAAGTGGCAAGACGCAAACCGTGTTATGCCATTAAAAAATAATAAAAAAACTACATGTTACGATCATATAACAATTATAACAATTCCCGTCGGCTTCCCTTTCAAAAACGCCACCTCCACCAAATCCGGAATTACGTCAAAAATATAAGGTACTTGTTAGTTTGTTTTTTTTTTTGCTTTGGCTTACCCTCGATTAAATTGCACCACTCGCCACTGATAACTTGTGTACCTTACCTATTTTAAATAAAACTCATTAGATATGACATGACTAAACTAAACTGCAACTCTGACTTGTTTCCTACACGTCACACCTAACTCACCGGGTCGAGCGAACGATTGCGGTAGCTCAGTTGGTAGTGCGATAAAACTGCATCCCAAAGTCACCGGTTTACCCTTGCCTTCGCCGATTTTTTGATGTCTTGTTGCTAATATTAACTTTAGAAAGAAAATAGCACTATCAGTACAAAAACTCTTCGTATAAAAATAGACTATGATCACTCGACCAACGCTTCCGCATAGAATTTATTGATGCCAAGCCAACCTTACGAATATTTTGGCTATGCTAATTTGTTTCGCAGTGGTCTGATGACCCAGTTAAAGGGCTGTTGGGTTCTGCAACATTTTTTAATAGTTGTTATGCAAGCAAATACATAGCGGTAACTTTTTTGTTTTTGATAACTAGATACAACCATGAAGTATCCAGTACCAGTATACCCTGTCGATTGGTTGTGCTTCGGAGGGCACGTTAAGCTGTCGGTCCCGGTTTCTATCTTTGATAGTGGTCGTTACACAAAACCATGTCAGAGGCCTATTAGCTGCTCAAAGAAGAATGTAGAACCCAGACCCGCAGGCCTGCAAGCACATACCTACACTACCAAATTGAGTCGTCAAAATGTATGTTATCCTATTCAATGGTCCTACCTATCTATTTTTAAATAGCATTGTTACTTCCATGCTGGACTGGGAGAGATAGAAAAACATAGAATGTTCCAGCTGCCCTTCCTCCCGGGCATGCTGTTGAAATCAGCAAAAGGGACTCGAGGGTATAAGTGTATTGTAATTTAGGCGATGGGCTGACAACCTGTCACTATAGCAATACATATTACAATCTAAAATTGCCCTCAATTTTTGTCAAACGTGGCGAAAGCGCCTTTTACGAGGCGTTAAACGCTCTGCCTACCCCGTAACGGATAAAGGCGTGATTTATGTATGTATGTAAAATATATATTCTTTTAATTGTTGCATCGTCTTCCTTAACGTAGTATACACCAAATTCAAAATGAGATACGTACGGTTTTTGTAATTTTCTTGTTTTGTAAATAAAAAAATCAAAATCAACATTTATACCATATGCTCTATGCATATGTGTACGTATTTATCATCGTACACATAATACTTACATAATAACAAGAGTAACATTGTAAAGCATCGCGTCTGAAGTACCAACAACAATTTGGGCGTAGATAAAAGCTGCGAGTCGTCGGTGCAGCGAAGCTAAGATAAGGAGCTGTTTACACTGCTTGAGTCAATGTCCTCCTCCAGCACGAACTAGGAAAACCTTGGAGTAGCTATTGCTTAGTTAACTTCCGCGTCGGTTTATAAACAAGCCTTGTAGAGGTTGTTGACTCTCTGACAATCAAGGTGGGTGATTTGAATAAGTAGTCATTATGTGCGTGCAATTCAATGTAAAATAATGACCGCTTAGTTACATTGTTGAAAATTTATGAAAAGTAAGCCTAGACTCAAGTGATCACAGTAAGGTATTAGTAAAAAATATCAGAAATCACCAAACAAAAATATATGCTCTAAGAAAATCGCATACAAGCATAAGGCTTCTCGATGAAAAATTTGAACCTTTTTATTGTTTTCACAAGAATATATAATATACACAATGTACCTAAATATAGGTAACAAAGGCCATATATTTAAGTACTTTAGACGATGTCTTCAAGACAACCATGAGTGGAAGATAAAAATGTGCTTATTTAGCTCGTTGCTGACTAATCCTTTGTACTTAGGTCCTTTATTAAGAACCATAAATAATTACCAGGTATAACAGCAGCAGGTTGCTCAGTCAAAAACACTGAACAACTATCAGCAGGATTTTTTTCAAGGAAGGAAGGATTTTTTTCCATACAAATTGTCTGATCGAGGTGAAAAATTTGTATGTGAATGCCTTTTTTTTTCTCTTCCTTAAAGAATTTCCTGGTGGAAGTTTTTCAGTGTCGTTGACTGAGCAACCCCTATCAGTTTGCGGGACGCTGTCTATAACCCCTGGTATGCTTTTAGGTTACACCAGAAAAAAGCTTTGTAAATATGAGCTACTCCACCGTAGACCTGTCTCTGTCCTATTGCGCCCCTAGCGTCTGCTCGTAAATAAATTGAGCCTGCATTAGTGGCAATTGTTCGCTATTGCCGCCGCCGTGCACCTTCCACCGACAAGCAGCGGCCATGTGAAAACAGAATACAATCTATTGCTGGAAGATACTACGTTGTATGCCCTCCTGTTTATAAAATAATCCTTTTGGCTCGGTCGCAGTCGGGTAAAAAGAGGGACAGGCAACGGATTTTTTCATAAAAGGAAGTTAAGAACCCGGTTTCGATTTTTCTAAAACTGGTTGTAAGCTAGAAAATTATCAATTATTATCTTTAATTATCATATTATTTGTCCTCTGCAATTGATAACTCGTAGCAAAAACCTACGGAAGTGCTTGTTGTTTATCTTCATGCAAATAGGTAGTAGATACGTAGGCATTTTGGGTCGGTTATATGTCGTTTACAATCGTTCAGCCGTTGAAGATTCTAGTTGGTGCTACTTTTAGGTACTACTAGGTACCTACCTACCTACAATCTCACGAAATCACGACCAATTCACAGTTTATTAAACTTTCATAAGTTTGTGCACACATTTTAACAGTTATTATTTTCATGATTTTCACAAAGTTAATACTTTCTAAATATTTATGTGCACGTCACAAATTAAGCGAATTATTCCGTGCTTAGATCTAGATATGAAGTATTATGGCGGAGATTTTTGTTGTGTACGACCACGCTGACGCAGCCTGAGCATGCGAAAATGCCTTTTAGTAAAATTACTTCCAAAGAAATTGACCGATTAGACGTAAAAAGATCTTTGTTAAAAAACTAATACTACTACCACAGATAATGTAATACTATACAAGTATACTACGGAAAGTTTAATAAGTAGACATTTGATGCAACTGAAAATTCTTAAATTTTTTGCGACCCAATTTTTGCTACACCCCAGTCACGTTTAGTCGCTCTTCATAATTCCAAATTAAAACAATTTGATTAACACTTCAAAAAGTAATTTAAATTTAAATCACCCCTACTGGGCCCACCGAACTTTGATAACGAATTGCAACAAAAAAGCTGAATCACAAAAAACAAATCGCAGATACGCGAACCATTAAGTTTTTTTCTGAAAATGCCCTTTTTCGATATAACGGGACCGGCTAAATTATTGCGTGTAATCTTTTGTTATTCTTATTCCTTTTGTTCTTTGGCAAAAAAATGGAATTCCCACACTTTTATCAGCATTGACTAATGTTTGGCAGGAGGCTTTAATAAGTAGGGACGAAGAGAGTTTTGAAATGGATTAAGAGCCACCCCGCTTTTCATAGGAGCTGATTTCTTTTACTTTTCTTTATTCTATTATTTGAAATGGGTTTGCTCTTGACTCTAGACACTAGGTCAGGGATGACCGTGACAGATTCGACGATGGAGCGAGCTGACCAAGAAGATGCCTGTTATGGCACTGGCAATCTCACGCATCGACAGAACACAGCAAGCTGTTTGGCGCCGGACTCCGGTGAGAGGGTGGTTGCGGGCCAGTCGGCCCCTTGCTGAGCCTACCACCGCTTTGTAGGGATCGTGCAGCCGGACTTATTCACAGGCAAGCCAGCGTTGCCGTTGCCCAGGGTGGACCACTAGGAGGTAGATCCCATTCCACTCAAAACCAGACTAAGCGGCAGGTACATACCTACTAGATAAGTAAGTACTTAATTGGTTAGTAACAGTAACCTAGACAATAAACATGGATTCAGTAAACTGGGCTTTCTTTAGGACTCCAGGTTCCTAAGGCGCTCAGTCAAAAACTTTCAACTCGATTCCCTAAGTAGGTAGTCATTATATTTTACGGGCTTTTTACTAACAATATTTTCTTCCATGCTGGACTGGGAGCGAGAGCAAAACATAGAATTTGCTAGCTGCATTTCCTCACGGGCATGCTGTAAAAACCAGTTAAGAGATCCGAGAGTTTCAGTATATTGCAATTTAGGCGATGGGCTGTCAACCTGTCACTACAGCAAATATACCTACAAATCTATCTTAAATAATACTCAAAACTTTGTCTGACGTGGCGAAGCGACCTTTGTTTAGGTCGTTTACCCTCTGCCTACCCCATTAGGGATAAAGGCGTGATCATATGTATGTATGTGTTAACAATATTCGTACCTTGTCAACAAAAATATATGTTCCCGATACAACAAGCAGAAATATCAAACATTAAATTCGATATATCATATTCCTGTCATACAAAATAATACTAATATGAGTTTTTCCCTGCCTCTCATACAAGGCAACTACTTATACATTTTTTCCCAATTTATGAATAGTATCAAGCCGGCGATCCCACGTCTTTGCACAAAGAATGCACAAGTCATAGCGACACCTGTACCAGAGGCTCAGCAACTTCAA
This sequence comes from Scrobipalpa costella, assembly GCA_949820665.1. Taxonomy (NCBI): domain Eukaryota; kingdom Metazoa; phylum Arthropoda; class Insecta; order Lepidoptera; family Gelechiidae; genus Scrobipalpa; species Scrobipalpa costella. The sequence continues at coordinate 10,988,263 of OX463298.1, forward strand.
GTTCAGGTCCAGTGGAAAACTGCACAACCCCCAAAACATATTTTTGTGGTTTGGTATGTAGCAATTTATGTTGACCTCTAAAAACTAGGGACGTGATATCAAGTAAGCTATTTAGATGTTTAAACGTTGGGGCGTTGATTGTAATTTGGTTAGATCACCGCTAAAGGATAGCTAGTATTTTTGAGTTTTGCTTGTGTGTATTTGTGTCTGCTAGAGTTAACAAAATAAGGCATTTGTCAATATGGATTAATTACATACATTCATACATCTAATCACGCCTTTATCCCTAATGGGGTAGGCAGAGCGTAAATCACCTAAACAAAGGTCGTTCCGCTACGTCTGACAAAGTTTTTAGGGTTATTTAAAATAGATTGGTATTGCTGTAGTGACAGGTTGTCAACCCATCGCCTAAATTACAATATACTGAAACCTTGGAGCCCTTAGCTGATTTTTACGGCATGCCCGGGAAGAACTGCAGCTAGCACATTTTATGTTTTTTTCTCGCTCCCAGGCCAGCATAGAAGAAATATGCATGGAAGATATCGTAGGTATCTTGTTGGTTTTGTTGGTAAGTCTGTCTGTTGTAGGTCAAGTACGAAATCGATTCTACCTCTACCGATCCGAAAAAGTTGAAAATTGAGATCTACCCTTATTCTGTGAGGGCGAATAAAGTTTATTAGGAAAGTGTGATAAAGGTTTGATAGACGCAAAAAACTATAAAGAAAGGTCGCCCTGTGTCGTTTGAATTTTAACAAAAACTATCGCAGACCCCTCTCATTCGTTTTTTTTATGTTTTGATAGACGCGCGAAGGCAGGTAGATGCGAAGGGACTCTCGCAAACTTTGTATATTTAAACACCGCATTTTTCAAATGTTTTCTTTAGATTAACCTTTGAACGGACGGATGAGTACCTATCATGACAAATAATACTGACAAAGATGCAAAAAAAGCATAACATTTCGGCGCTCCTTTGGAAAACGATGTAATTTTTATACTTAGGTACTTACTTATTTTCCGGGATGAGCTGAAATTGAAAACAATTAAACTTTTTAAAAGTTTGTCGAATTTCAAAAGAAACCTTAGCATTGATCCTATGTAATAATTTTCATTCTGGTCAATTCAGAACAGTAACGGTGTCACGCTTATCGGGTCCTTTGAAATACTGAACTGAACCTTATGCGGCCTGCATACCTACTGCATATCTATTAATCATAAGTAATCTTGTACTTCTGTATTAATCACGCAGCTAATGTTGGTTACGACAATGCAGTTTGAATCTCCTGATTGACTGGCAAGTATAAGATAATTTCGAGCTTCGGAGAGCACGGTACGCGGTCCGTGCCGGCCATCGGGTCTTTACATCTATATTAGAAGTAGTTTAGTAGTTTTTAAGATACAAGAGTTCATCGGGCTGTTTGTTCCTTGACTAGAGGAAATAATTAAGATCCTGACGCTCTACCCACAACAGACTCTATACTGGTTTATTTTTTGATCATATTGGATGAATCGATTAATTTACGTGTACGAGATAGTGTTCGGCGTAACCAAACGTGCCTACCTCAATGTACACGAAATAAAACTATACTATAAATGGACTGTATATTTATTGACGAAAAACTACTAACAAAACTATATAGAAAATACTGGCAACACTATAGAAAAGATTGGCACAAAATCTTAAATATTTATCAATTATACTATAAACGGCACTTCACACTTCTGTTATCACTATTAATCACTGTTATTTCCACTGTTATTCTTGTTCTTGCTGCTTTCGGAACTATTCGAAAACGGATACGAAACGGAAACTGTTTACGGAACTCTTTGTCGATAACTATAAACGAATGTCACGGAATCACTGTCACTGTTACTATATACTATTCACTGTTCACTTCACTATTTCTTCCCACTATTCGATCACTGATTCGAAACTGAATCTGAAAACTGTATCACAGAACTATATCACTGAACTATACTGTATCTATCACGAAACTATATCTATTCTGTTCACTGTCCACTATTCTTCCACTATTCGGACTGATCTCCCGAAACTATATGACGAAACTATATGGCGAAACTATATGCTTGGTGCGGTCTACGCAGCTGTTTATATACTCCAATCTCGATACTGTAGAATTCTCGGGAAACAGCTGGCAATTCCTTTCTCGAAATGTCAAGTGCCTTCTGTAATGTTCGATCGAGATAGCTAAATACAAACTGTCACTGGTAAGAAAGGGATGGCGTTATATCGAATCTCGAATATTCTTGATCATACGTCAAGTTCGTAAAAAGACAAGAATAGAACACTATTGCTATCTCGTTCTATCACTAGCTCTGATTGGCTGATTTGAATTTGCCTCTTAATTTAGGGATAACAGCTCTCAAGTGTGGCCATCCTAAAAAATACTCCTTATTTATAAGGGAATAAAAAATACTAAAATTAAATACGTTTGTGCCGTCGCGAACATACTCCCGCCGTGCGAGGTCGGTTACGGCGTCGCATCTATTAAAGTGGAGCGACGGCTTTACCGAATACTGTAATGCTTCTGATGTCTGTACATGAACTGCTCCAATTATTCGGTTTTCTGAGCTCCCGCCGGTATTCCAACGAACTATGCTAACGCTATCTCGATCAGAGGTGGCGGCCATGGAGGTGCAGGCGAGGAACATAACTGTGTTGGTGGAGGCCATGGCTGCGTCGGTAAGGGCCATGGTTGCGTTGGTGGGGGCCATGGTGGCGTTGTTCTTGAAACTATGGCATCTCTTTCTTCTGAACATGCAGAGTCGATGTTTACTGGCTTCTTTATGTTTTCCGGTGGCGGACCCTCCCGCCGGTTTTGACGGCACTGGAATCGGAGAACATCGCTGAACTTTTCGCTGATGTCTGTTAGTACTCCAAGCGAGTATTGACGGAATCCCTCTAGCAAGAATGTTGGTGACTGCAGATGCCGAAGATCTGGTCTAAACAACTGAACATTTAAAGCAGTTTCCTCGTAGTTAGCTGTTGACGGTGCTGTGTCGTGCACTATGTCGATTTCCTCTTTTGTCTGATGTAGCTCGGCGATTGGTTCTGTTTGTTGACCTCGGTATTTTGTCTTCTCTTCTTTCTCGATATCTTCTGTCTTCTCTTCTTCCTTGTCATCTTCCATATTCTCCTCTATCTTGTTTTCTTCTGTCTTCACATCTTCTATCTTGCTATATTCTATCTTTTCGTCTGTCTTAATATCTTCTGTCTTAATGTTTTCTATCGTGATGTCTTCTGCCTTGAACTCTTCTGTCTTGATGTATTCTACCTTTACGTCTTCTGTATTGAGATCTTCTGTCTTGTTGTCTTCTTTCTTCACGTCTTCTGTCTTGAGGTCTTCTGTCTTGATGCCTTCTTCCTTAATGTCTTCTATCTTAATTTCTTCTGTCTTCTTTCCAGCGTGCCATTCTGTTACTTCTATTTTTCTGTCTTCGTATTCATTACATTGACTTTTGAAATATTCGTCTTGGTTCACGTATTTTTCAATCTTCTTTCCTTCAAAGTCGTCTTCTATCTTCATGTTCTTTGATTCTTTAGGTTCTGGTGTCTTGTCTAGATCAAACTTCTGGACTTTTTCTGTCTTCACACTTCTAACTGATTCAGTCTTCGGATTTTCAATCTTTATTCTTCTGTTCCGTTCTATTTTCAGGTCACTATCTTGCTCTTGCTTCATCTGGATTTCTTCCTCGCTGTCTGATTGCGGGTTAAATTGGCTGTCCTGTAATTCGGAGTCTTTATCTTTATTGTTTTCTCGGTCTTTGCTCTTTATGGATTTTACCTTAATCTTTCGGTTCTGTTCTTCGAGTGTTATCCTGTTTTTTCTGGCTCTGTCTAAGTTTTCTTCTGCTGCTGCTAATTCTTCTTTGTTTTCTGCATCTTCTTTTAGAAGTCGCTGTGCTATTACGTACAGTTCACGCTGTTGAATCTGTAGCGGCGTCGGCAGTAAAAGGTCTTCTTTATCTTCCAGAACTTTTTTCTTTATGCTCTCAAATTTATCGATCTGTTCCCAAAGTTCTTCATATTTCAGGTCTATTATCTTCTTTTCGGCTGCCGATTTCTCGAGTTGATAGAACGCTTTCTCTTCTGTGGCAATTGCTATTACCTTCTCTGCTTCCTCTTTAGCGATTGCTATTTCCTTCTCTGCTATTTCTTTGGCGGCTGCTAATGCCTTCTTTGCTTCTTCTTTTGAAATAGCTTTTTCTTCAGCTTCCAATTCTCTTATCTTCATGTCGACTAAAAGTTTTTTAATTTGTATGTTTGCTAATTTCTTTTCGGCGTCCGCTTCTTTTATCTTTTCTTCAAGTAATTTTATTTCAAGTTGCAATTGTATAATTTTGGACCTACCCGATTTCGAAGATCTTTTAGTTTTCACAGACATGTCACGATGTACCACAAAGGTTTCTTCACCCGCTGGTATCTGTTGTTTCTCTACTTCTTCAGGCTGTAACGGCTGCGGTAACCGTTCTCTATCGATGAAATAAGCTGACTGGTGCACGCTTCCTTCCACCGTGCGCTGACGTAAACCTTCTGGCATATTTCTTGTTACGTATATCTCCAGGATTTTGGACAAAACGGAACACTGTTACACAATTGTCAATACGGAACTGTCTACATTAACTGTCACGAAACTATTCAATATCGATTAAACTGTTCACCAAAACTTTCCTTCCACGGAAACTGTCTCAGTACAACCACTGTCTCTGAGCACGAATGAACTGTCTATAAATACCGTTCTTCACACAGGATACTGTCCAACCACGATATAATACGGTACTGTTCACGAAATAACACGAAATCTGTCACTATCACTACACGGAACACTGATACGATCCGGCTCGAAGGACCATTATGTACGAGATAGTGTTCGGCGTAACCAAACGTGCCTACCTCAATGTACACGAAATAAAACTATACTATAAATGAACTGTATATTTATTAACGAAAAACTACTAACACATCTATATACGAAATTACTGGCAACACTATGGACGAACTGTTAAAAAAGAACGAATAAAAACGAAAATTCTACTAATAATGAAATGTTAATACAATCTGGCAACACTATGAAAAAGATTGGCACAAAATCTTAAATATTTATCAGTTATACTATAAACGGCACTTCACACTTCTGTTATCACTATTAATCACTGTTATTTCCACTGTTATTCTTGTTCTTGCTGCTTTCGGAACTATTCGAAAACGGATACGAAACGGAAACTGTTTACGGAACTCTTTGTCGATAACTATAAACGAATGTCACGGAATCACTGTCACTGTTACTATATACTATTCACTGTTCACTTCACTATTTCTTCCCACTATTCGATCACTGATTCGAAACTGAATCTGAAAACTGTATCACAGAACTATATCACTGAACTATACTGTATCTATCACGAAACTATATCTATTCTGTTCACTGTCCACTATTCTTCCACTATTCGGACTGATCTCCCGAAACTATATGACGAAACTATATGGCGAAACTATATGCTTGGTGCGGTCTACGCAGCTGTTTATATACTCCAATCTCGATACTGTAGAATTCTCGGGAAACAGCTGGCAATTCCTTTCTCGAAATGTCAAGTGCCTTCTGTAATGTTCGATCGAGATAGCTAAATACAAACTGTCACTGGTAAGAAAGGGATGGCGTTATATCGAATCTCGAATATTCTTGATCATACGTCAAGTTCGTAAAAAGACAAGAATAGAACACTATTGCTATCTCGTTCTATCACTAGCTCTGATTGGCTGATTTGAATTTGCCTCTTAATTTAGGGATAACAGCTCTCAAGTGTGGCCATCCTAAAAAATACTCCTTATTTATAAGGGAATAAAAAATACTAAAATTAAATACGTTTGTGCCGTCGCGAACATACGAGTTACATTTATGAACGCAGCGATAATCCTGTCAGCTGCATTTTGACATTGACATTTCACGATGCGCTTATTTTGGTTTTAACCTTGCGCTGTAAAACAACACCACCGCTTTTAGGAAACGTAATTTTACTAAATAATAGATATATGCGGTTTTGTAGTAGCAGCGTGATAAGTGTAGATTGCAAAACTAATTTAATAAATCAGAAACTCAGAAGGCGGTGCATTACGGCATATTTTCGGCAATTATTTATAATTAATTCCATCACGTACTACCATTTAATTAGTATTCAAATATCCATACTCGTGTTGTCTTTCAGTTGCTTATCACATTTGTTCGATATGGACTTCAGCAACAAGGTATTTATGCAAAATGCGAAGTCATGACCTATCGTTGATAATAATTATCAATTTATACTTCGTTACGCATGATTAACTCCTTAATATTACTTTGCAGAATTTCCCACCTTTGAAGAATGACAGGCTGTTACGAGCTGCCCTTGGAAAGGAAGTCGATAAAGTACCGGTTTGGGTTATGCGGCAAGCCGGGAGGTACTTGCCGGAATTTCAAGAAGTGAGAGCGAAACATGACTTCTTTACAGTTTGCCGCACCCCTGAACTAGCATGTGAGGTCACGCTGCAGCCACTGAGGCGGTATGAACACTTGGATGCTTCAATCATATTCAGTGATATACTTGTTATACCTCAAGCTTTGGGCATGACTGTGGAAATGCACCCAGGCAAGGTAAGCATCTATTTAGAATGAACAGAATTCCTCAAAGCACTATAGACTTTTTTATTAACACAGTCTGTGCACTTTTCAGGGTCCAGTGTTTCCGAAACCGCTCATGGATCCTTCAGAAATTGATGAATTGAAAGAAGAAGGTGCTGTGTCTAGACTCCTTTATGTTGGACAGGCTATTACTCTCACCAGACATAAGATTGAAGGGAAAGTGCCATTGATTGGTTTCTCTGGAGCACCAGTAAGTTGATATCTGATACCTAAGTAAATCTAGGAATAGATAAGAATTTTTACTTATAAAGTTTTGTCCTAAAAGAAATAATTTATACCCCGTTTTTTAAATGTTGTGTTATTGATACCAACTTTTTTGTATGTGTGAGTTGTGTGACCATACAAGTTAAAAAAATCAACAGGAAAGCATATGTTTGTAACAAGGTTATCATCTACCATTCCGAAATTTGAATCTCTGTGAAGATGCAAAGACAAAGTAGTTTATAGGTCGCAAAACATGCTGGTATCAATAAGTGAACATTAATAATACTTCCAAGCTGGACTGGTAGCGAGAGAAAAACATAGAAAAAACTTAGTCAGATGTGGCAGAACAACCTTTGTTTAGGTCGTTTACTCTCTGCCTACCCTATTAGGGATAAAGGCGTGAATTTATGGATGTATGTAATAATACTTCCATGCTGGCCTGGGAGTGACAGAAAAACATAGAAAAAACTTAGTCATACGTGGCAGAACAACCTATGCTTAGGTTGTTTACACTCTGCCGACGCCATTAGGGATAACGGCGTAATTATATGTATGTATATTAATCCTGAAACTTTTAAATTCCAGTTCACACTCATGGGATACATGATTGAAGGTGGTGGAAGTCCAACAATGGCAAAGACCAAAGAATGGCTTCAGAAGTACCCAAAGGATGTACATAAACTACTAAGCATACTCAGCAGAGTAATTATAGATTACCTGGTTATGCAGGTAGGATGTTATAATTACTACAACATTGAATAATTTTAATAGTTGAGATCTTGTTGAGATGATTGCCATAACCTTCTTCAGGCCTTCAGAATATGTTAATTTCTTCAGGTGGAAAGTGGAGCTCAGCTACTGCAAGTATTTGAGTCCAGTGCTGATCACCTGCCAAGGGAACTCTTTGCAGAATTTTCTACACCATACTTGAAAGATATTCGGAGTGGGATCAAGCAAAAACTGGAAGAGAAAAAGTTGGAACAGGTTCCAATGGTAAGAGGCTTTCTTTATTCTTCTTCCACGCCATCATCTCCCTAGCCTTATCCCGTATCTTACGGGGTCGGCTACCTAATCTAGGGGATTGAATGAGGGTACTGGTTTTTACACAGAGCGACTGCCATCTGACCTCCGCAACCCAGAAGGGAAACCAGACCCAATCCTAGATTAAGTCTCAGTGGCCTCAGAAATGGCTTAACGACTAATATCTATGGTATTAAACAATATTAACCGGGACCAACGGCTTAACGTGCCTTCCGAAGCACGGAAAAAACGCCAAATAAATATAGCCAAGTATATATGAAATTCGAAAACCGAAAAACACATTGGACGTGGTGAGATTTGAACCACGACCTCCCGTTCAGGACGCAGCGGCCCTATCCATTACACCATCAGGCTCTCTTTTTCGATTACATAACTTAGTGAAAAAAAGATATGAGTAATATGACTTACTTTTTCTGAACTGCATTATTTTCAGACTATCTTCGCCAAAGGTGCAGGCCATTCCTTAGATGTGCAAGCGACACTAGGCTATGAAACTATTGGCTTGGATTGGACTGTGGATCCTGTTGAAGCCAGAAAAATAGTTGGAGATAACATAACATTACAAGGAAATCTTGACCCTCAAGACTTGTATAAATCTCCAGTAAGTATCAATTCAATAATACCTACATACATACATATAATCACGCCTTTATACGTAATGGGGTAGGCATAAGTCAACGACCTAAACAAAGGTCGTTCGCCACATCAGTCAATATTTTGAGGGTTATTTAGGATAGATTTGTAGGTATATTGCTGTAGTGACAGGTTGTCGGCCCATCGCCTAAATTGCAACATACGGAAACCCTCGAATCCCTTAGCTGGTTTCTACAGCATGCCCGGGAAGAAATGCAGCTGGCACATTCTATGGTTTTCTCTCGCTCTCAGTCCAGTATGGAAGAATTCAATAATACCTATCTCAATAATGAAACATTGTATTCTAGAATTTATTATAGTTTAGTTAGATTCTAATGTTTTAATGTTTCAAGTGATTCTTCTAGTAGTCTTTAAGAAATGTAATGGCAACAATGATATTTTAAGAAAGATATGTTACGTTCACACTGCACGCACATTTTAATTGTTCCGCGACACATATACATACATATTTATAACATTGCATATCTAAACAAACGCTGAGTGCGACACAAAATAGGCAAAGCGTAAGAGTGAAACAGATAGCTATTTGTAATCAGTGCAGCCTTGAATATAATTTAACTTCTTTTCTCACTTCGCAGCTCGCAGCTCGACTGCCTAAAATGGTCACAATTAGGACCATTTGACGGCACGAGTTTCGCGCGTTGGTAACGTATCTACCTATATATAATATCATTGACTTGCTGACATGTTGGACTGGGAGAGGTAGAAAAACATAGAATGTTCCAGCTGCCCTTCCTCCCGGGCATGCTGTAGAAGACAGCAAAAGGGACTCGAGGGTTACAGTGTATTGTAATTTAGGCGATGGGCTGACAACCTGTCACTATGGCAATACACATTACAATCTAAAATTGCCCTCAATTTTTGTCAGACGCGGCGAAAGCGCCTTTTACGAGGCGTTTAACGATCTGCCTACCCCGTAAGGAATAGAGGCGTGATTTTATGTATGAATGGCAATAATTCATTTTTTCAGGAGGAACTACGACAAATGACAACAGACATGGTGAAAAAGTTCGGGAAACATCGATACATTGCGAACCTGGGGCACGGCATCACACCACAAACACCACTTATAAGCATGACCACCTTCACTGAGGCTGTCCATGAAGCCTTATAAAATTACAATTTACTTAGCTGTTTTACCTCATTTTGGCGGGTGACCTAAAGTCTAAACTTATAAATTGTGTATTGACTCCTCTTGTGCTTATTGAATGCTATAGTAAACTGACTGGTCAAGGCACTTATCATTCCATTTGCGCATTTTACCTTAATCACTGCCAACCCGCTAGAATGAAGTAAAACATCTGTTCTCTTTTGTACTGAAATTTGTTGCACAGATGGGTTTTGTTGGTATGCTTACTTGTTAGAAATGAAAAATCTGTTGTTATATTATTTATCTTTATTTTTAGGGGAATATAAAATAAAACATTACACTAAAAGGGTTTTTACATCGAGTATGTTGTCTTTGAATTCTGGCTTGTAGCTGGTATATCCTCATCATGACTGCCGGCTGATTTCTTCACATACTGAAATATGAGATTATGTTTTAAAATTACGAAGAGTAGATGTAACTTTGTTACATAGCACTTATTCAAAAGGCTAAAGAAAAAAGGACTTCGCGAAATCAAACATTTTGCGAATAGAAACATTTTGTGAAATCAGACATTATGTGAAATGTGTGGACATTTTGAGACCGAGGGGCATTTCGCGAAGTTACAAAATAATTTAGAAATAAAATTATCATTTCTTTCATCTGTACAATTTTCTAGGTTTGTATTTCTAAATCTAAGTCATCATCATCGTCGGTCGTTTACGCTCTGCCTACCCCATTAGGGATACAGGCGTGAATATATGTATGTATGTATAATCATCATTAGACCTTTTCCATCTGGGCAGATGATTCAAGCAGCGCCTATGCGAGAAGAGCATCGTCGCTCGTGGCTAAAAATCTTAAGTGCAATTTTAATAAGTAGAAATTACTCTGGATACACTTCAAAATTTTTTTTTTGAACATTGGAATTTACCTGCGGATTGACTTGTATTTGCTCGTCCATTTCTTGAATATACTGGTGTAGTTTAGTGCATGCTGCCATCTGTTGCTCCAAGATGGAGAGGGTTTCAGGAGACGCGTATTTCTCGGGGCTATCTAGGAAGATCACCATACCATCTTTCTGGTTTATCATGGCGTAGATTTCGCCTTCTTCAATCTGAAATATTACACAACATATTTTTTTTTACGGAATTCAGCACTCAATACTATTTTATTTCATATAATATGAAATAATAATTAAAACTGCCAGAAACGAATTTATTTCTTTCTTTCTTTCATATTACACAACATTATAGTTTTAACTTTGGCATTTTGTCTCAAATACCAAATTTTAAACTTACAAGGCATAATACTTTCTTTTCGATAGTATATTACATAAAAACTACACATCTTATCACGTCTACTACATCGCTTCTGCTTTTAGGGTTTTCAGATAGATCTGCTATTGGTTTGATAGTTGTCATTTCATCACCTTAATTGCAATGTACAGAAACCATATACTGATTTTTACATACATACGTACCGGGTGTAAGGGACAGCGTCCCGCAAACTGATAGGGGTTGCTCAGTCAACGGAACTGATCAACTATCAGCAGGAGTCAACGAAACTGAACAACTATTATCAGGAATCCTGCTGATAGTTGATCAGTTTCGTTGACTGAGCAACGCCTATCAGTTTGCGGGATCAAACTAACAACGGTTAAATGATATGATCACATTAAAATAGTCTTTATACAAATAGGATCCAATATAGCAAACATTAGTTGTAATTGAGTGTCCCTACCAGATACAATTCTTACACGTAGAGAAACGTTATTGGCTAATATTTTGTATTGAAAATAATAAAGATTAAATAGGCAGCAGAAGCGACTGACAAACAAGTTAAAATTACAGACAATACATTAGGTATGATTTAAACATTAGGTATGATTCAGAATGAGCAAATATTAATTTATAACGGAAATATTATGTATGATTCAAACATTAGGTATGATTCAGAATGAGCAAATATTAATTTATAACGGATATATTATGTATGATTAGGTATGATTCAAACATTAGGTATGATTCAGAATGAGCAAATATTAATTTATAACGGATATATTATTTAAAACTAAAATAGTCGAGCTGCTGGGCGTAGACACTTACCATATTGAGGATGTAAAGTTCAGCTTGAGCGGGGCCGGTGAGCTGCACGCGAGACGCGACGTCGCTCAGGGATAGAGTCAAGAATGTCTTCGTCAGTCTTTGTATGTTCTTCTTGTACATTGAACTCAATACCTGAAAAAGAAAACATCTAATAACATAGGGTGGCGTTAAGCAATAGTGCTTGTTAATGCAACAGGCTTACGGTTTGATACATACATACATATAATCACGCCTTTATCCCTAATGGGGTAGGCAGAGCGTAAACAAAGGTCGTTTCGCCACGTCCGACAAAGTCTTGAGGGTTATTTAAGATAGATCTGTAGTGACAGGTTGTCAAGCCATTGCCTAAATTGCAATATACAGAAACCCTCGGATCCATTAGCTGGTTTTTACAGCATGCTCAGGAGGAAATGCAGCTGGCACAAAGTTTTTCTCTTGCTCCCAGTCTAGCATGGAAGTACGGTTTGATACCAGGGTAAAATAGCATCACCCATAGCCTAAAGCGACTGTTGTAAAAGGCAGCTAGGCACTCGCCTGTCAAGCGTGGTGAATATCACATGGCCCATGTCTAGCAGTGAAGTTTAAGTGGCCTTAGTCATACATACATACATACATATAATCACGCCTTTATCCCTAATGGGGTAGGCAGAGCGTAAACGACCTAAACAAAGGTAGTTCCGCCACGTCTGACAGTCTTGAGGGTTGTTTAAGATAGATTTGTAGATATATTGCTGTAATGACAGGTTGTCAGCCCATCGCCTAAATTAAAATATACTAAAGCCCTCGGATCCCTTAGCTGGTTTATACAGCATACCCTGGAGGAAATGCAGCTGGCACATTCTATGTTTTTCTCTCACTCCCAGTCCAGCATGGAAGACATGGAAGACCTTATTCATGATGATGATAAAATCAAAATGTCCGTCACCAGTTTCATCAAATAGTCAATCAAGTACTACTGGACCAAAGGTATGTATCAGTAAAATGATATCTCAATAACAAAGTCCTTAGGTCTCTCATCCTCCTAGCGTTATCCTTGTCTTATAATATCTCACGGGGTTGACTACCTAATCTAAGGGATTAAACGAGGGTTTTGGTTTTTACCGAGCGACTGCCATCTGACCTCCGCAACCCAGAAGGGAAACCAGACCCAATCCTAGATTAGGTCAGAGTTTTCAAGCCGCCAATGCTTAGCATTGGGCTCTGACATGGCTTAACGACTAACATCTACGGTATTAAACGATATTAACCGGGACCAACGGCTTAGCGTGCCTTCCGATGCACGGAAAAATCGTCGAATAAATGTACATATGAAATTCGAAAAACACAATGGTACGTGGTGGGATTCGAACCACGAACTCTCCCGCTCAGGAGGCAGCGGCCCTATCCACTACACCATTGGGCTACTTTAGGTGTCTCTGACCCAAATAAAAAAGTTAATAGCTTCACCTGGTTAACTAAACCCATATTCTTATCCCTAACAAAGGTTTCCCTGTGCTTGATGGCGGCATGTTGAGACGTGGTGAGCTCATGATACGCGACTGACAGCGGCTTCAGGAAACGGCACACTACTTGAGATGTGTATTTCGGCATTGGTAGGATCTGAAAAAAAAGAAACATGTGTTAGGCCAATTCGGATCAGAAAATATTTGGATACGGATTGGGGCCGGTGCAAAAGCGTCCATACGGGATAGGCAAAGCGTAAAAAGTGTAGAAAAAGGTGATTTAAACACATCTAACACATTTTATTCAAATTAATTTCTTACTTCCATGCTGGTCTGGGAGGGAGAGAAAAACATAGAATGTGCCAGCTGCATTTCCTCCCGAGCATGCTGTAAAATCCAGGTAAGGGATCAGAGGGTTTCAGTATATTGTAATTTAGGCGATGGGCTGACAACCTGTCACTACAGCAATATACGTATAAATCCATCTTAAATAACCCTCAAAACTTTGTCAGACGTGGCGGAACGACCTTTGTTTAGGTCGTTTACGCTCTGCCTACCCCATTAGGGATAAAGGCGTGATTATATGTATGTATGTATGTAATTTCTTAAGAAAAATTCATCAATATATAAAATTTGAATATGTGGCATTACCAACATCTTAAACTGTCTCTGTGGTTGGCTAGTGCCATGGACTTCCGATCCGGAGGTCCTGGGTTCGATTCCCAGGGGGGAAACACAAAGTTGATATTTGAGAATTTATCACTTTGTGAATTTTCCCTTGTTTGGTTAGGCAATGCAGGCTGAATAACCTGATTGTCCGAAAAGGAAAAGATTTTGTGCTTCGGAGAGCATGTTAAGCCGTCGGTCCCGGTCGCTGTCTTTGATAGTGGTCGTTACTCAAACCATGTCAGAGGCCTGATAGTTGTGCTACTTGGCGGTTTAAAAACTCTTACACCAGGGTTCATCGGTTCGATAGACTCGATACCCACTCGACAGAAGAAGACCAACATCTTGCTAGTCAACTACAGAGATTACTATCATATTGCTCTGAAAATAACAATTAAGTCAAAACAATCATACAAACCTTTCCATGTAAAATTAGAGAGACCAAAATATATTTCTTGTAAGCTTCAAGCATGATGTGAGACACCACCATAGCTGGCACAGTTACTACAACTTCAAAGAAGTACAATGCTCTGTCATAGTTCTTCATTGCAGTGTAGATCATTCCTCCATAGTAGTAATAAAGTAGGAAATGTTTGGAGTCATTGTTGCCACCAAGCTGCAATGGAAAAACATTCAAATCCAATAAATCTATTTAATAAGAAAAATATTACAATGATTAATTACAATGAAATATTATAGATAGAAAGTTACATAGATACATAATTATAATCACGACTTTATCCCTAATGGGGTAGGCAGAGTTAACAGCACAAAGGTCGTTCTGCCATGTCTAACAAAGTTTTCAGGATTAATAAGGATAAATTTGTAGGTATATTGATTGTCAGCCCATCGCCTAAATTACAATAGGTATGATTCAGTATACCTGAATTTACCTTAGCGAATTTTTACACCATGCCAGGGAGGCAATGCAGTTGGCACATTCTATGTTCTTTTCTCACTCCCAGGCCAGCTATGGTAAAGAAGAATAACTACAGCAAAATACAATATACTATAGCTGAAACTGCATAGAGTTTTTGAGTTTTTACAGACAAATAAATACTTTGCATCTTAATTTTTCTTTGAAACATAAAAGCTAAACAATACAATCAGTGTGCCTCTCTCCCAGTCTTCTCTACTCATATTCTTCCAGACAAATAGTTGCTGAAAGTAAATAAAAATAGTGAGAAAAGCAAATACCTCATCCAATTCCAGTCACATCAGTGTCAAGAAACTCAAGTGCTGATTTCACACACCTTGAAAGCAGCCACAGCTGACACAAATCTGCGTGGATTGAAGTCAGCTGGGAGTTAAAAGAGGAATCTTTCTGATGTAAACTATAAAACAAATAAATACCTCAGATCCAATTCCAGTAACATCAGTTTCAAGAAACTCAATTGCTGATTTCATGCACTTTGACAGCAGACACAGCTGGCACAAGTCTGCGTGGATTGAAGTCAGCTGCGAGTCAAACAGCTGGATCTTCCTGATGGCTTTCTTTAAAATCTCTATTCCTCTGATGGGCTGCTTTAGTTCTACTAAATGATCAGTGAGCTGGTGGCACAAGTCTGCATCTGGAATGTGTACAATTGATATGATAAAAATGTGATATTTATTGAAGTGTTAAGAATTAAGATAATGTTCTGTTAACTGAATTGAAAAATTAATCTTTGCAAGTAAATTACTTCTGTCTTTTTTCATCATTTTGTTTTATAGCTTTTAAGTAAATGGAGGAAATGCCAGTTTTGTACATATACATTATATTATTGTAATTTTATTGTAGGAACATTAATAGAAAAAAGTAATTTTAGAACCAGTGAAGGACAACTGGAAATGTACATGAACTTAAACTAAATAGTTTTTATATAGTAAAATAGCTTACACAAGTCAGGTGCGAAGCGGACCTGTTCTCCATTGCAGTTGTTGATGAAATCTGTGATTTGCTGGTACATTGTTGATCTGTCTACATCAATGTTAGTCTGTAATAACAATTTTACAACAATAATAATCAGACCAAAAAGTTGACAGGGATCAATGGAAGAAGAAAATGTACTGAGCCACCCCAAATAAACGGAATGAGGGCAAATGATAAATAAATAGACCAAAAACTAAGCTCACAAAAAGAAAGGTCAGATCATCTATTTTCAGTTTCTCTTTCTTTTGGTGCTGCATCTAGCCCATGGGTGGAGTATTTTGCTTAACTAAAATAAGTATTCAATTGAAAGCAAGATTCACTTAATAAAAAAGTAAAATCAAATCTTACTGCTGGCAATGAGAATTTAGCTACAAGAACAGCTAAGACTCCAAGCGAGTGCTGCTGAATGTCAAGTGTCTCCAGCACATTGTTTAGATGCGCACTGTTCCTTTGCAGCACCTCGTCAGACTTGCCGATCACCTCGCATAGTTCACGGAAACTACCTGCAAGCACAACAATGCAAATTGGGTAAGGAATAGCATACATGAAGGCATGCCTGCCCTAAGGAATACCTGTATCCCTACTACAGAATGTCTGTATCCCTTAGGAATAGCGCATATTAAGTGTACTTTAGCTACTATTAATTGCAAATAAGATTATTTTTTGAGCATTGGCGAAAACTTACCCGAAGCCGACATAGTCCTCACATTGTTTACAAATTGCTCCAATGGAGACGCCATTGTATAATCAGTTTGAGCCTACGGTTTTTAGATTTAGGCAGTATTTTGTCGCAGTTAAATGATTTGCTCACTTTTCGGTAGGAAATCTTGGTTTTTATCAGTGGTTTTTATTGAAATCTTGCACGATACGATAATCGGCTCAAAAAATTTGACAGCTGTTTTGACAGTATGTAATGTATAAGGAGTTCATTTAAAAAAAATGCTAGTGTTGTAGAATGTCCAATCTTTGCGATTTGCAAGATCGATAATCCATTCGTTCTGTCATAGTGGCAATCAATAGACTGCTGCAATCCATAGAGTGCGTACATAATATATCGCACAGTGTAAAACTGGTTAAAAAGAAAAATGACATAGTGACATTAGAGTAGGTATTTGCGAAGCATTTTTCATCCTGTGTTCTGTTGTTGTTTTCAGCACATTTTCTTGCATGAAATTAATTAAAATTGCCGGAAAAGAAATCAATAAGTACTTAAGAAGCTGTTTAACTTCCGAAGACTTGATGCCGTTATATATTTATCGCGTTACCGATCAAACTAATGTCAAAAGTAAGTAAAAACACTGTTAACATACTTTGATTCTGTTCACCATATGTACTTTATTTTCTGTACACATCTATATATTTGTTTGAACACATAAACTAATAAACAAAGCTCCAAATAACCAAATAATTAAACATATATTTTATTTCTATCTGTATTATTTTTCAGATGGCCTTGAACCCCGAGAAATCTATGATTGATAAATTGATTGAATGCTTATCACAACAGTTGAGTGAATATGAACTTCTGAAATCAATGTACCCTAAACATGATGAAATTGTACTTACTGACAGCAAGAATCTAACTGAGATTGAGAATTTTATTGCCCGCAAGTCTGAATACATTCCAAACCATTTGGACTTTGTTGTAAATCTGTATATAAATTCTTTTAAACTGGAGGTATGTATTAATCTACCCAGTTTGTATCCTACTGAAGAACCTGATATCTATGTGAGATGCAACCAGTTGAATCGTCAACAAGAGACATTACTTAACAGAGGACTATCAAATTACATCAAAGAAAACTATTTTGGAGATGTCTGTTTATATACTGCTATATCATGGTTGCAAGATAATGCAGAGATATTTATCAATGATTCTAGTCAGAATATTCCAGTACAGAATGAAGAAGAAGCATGCACAGAAGAGGATAAATTTGCAAGAATGTGGATCTACTCCCATCACATATACAATAAAAGGAAAAGAGAGGAAATTATAAAATTAGCAAAGGAATTACGCCTCACTGGATTCTGCTTGCCCGGGAAGCCCGGAATTATTTGCATAGAAGGGCCCTCTAGAGATTGCCACGAATGGTGGAAGCATATTAAATCTATGACTTGGAAAAAAATTGTCTTTAAGTCAATGGAAAAATTTGATGCGGCAGAGCAAGAGCAGAACCAAAAGTTCAATAAATTTGAAGAGATAAGGTTTCACAAACATTCCCAAAATGATAAACACCAAGATATGGGGGCATTTTCAAAGTTTATGGATCAACATGGACTTAGTCAAGCATTTAATGAGTTTTTTGGTCTTGATATTTGACAGGAACAAAAACACAAAGTATTAAATAATCCAAGAATAAGAAGGCATTCACATCATTAAATGTAAGACTGTACTAAAAGAAGACCTTCTTCTTTTAAAAAGAAGAGGTAGAAACAGAAGACCTGATCATGTTTGATTAGAAGTATAAATGTCTAGTCTACTTACGTATACTTAAAGCTGTAAAGTGATCAACTTAATAAATTAGTAAATGCACATGTTATTTATGTATATTGAATTATAAATAATTATTATGTAACTAGCTGTGCCCGCAACTTCATACACCATGTTTGTATGGAAAACATGCAGTGTCGATACTGATAACGCAATTCAATTATTTTTTCATAAAAATAGTCAATGAACAGACACAACCCTTCTAGAGATTTATTAAATGTATATATAAATAAATATATTCTTATTATAAAAATACAATCATGTAATATAATTAAAAATATCAATTAAAGTAAGTTTTGTTGATTCTTATACATAAACAGTTTTTATTTAAACTTATATTTTATATTTATTTTTAATTTGAACTTATTTGTTACATAAAGTTTTATAAAATAATTTCCTTTGAATAATTTCCATTTTACGTTTGATTGGGTTTTCCCCGTGATTGGTTTTCCACCGCATAAATGTATAGTGGCTCCACCTACGGTGTCAATCGATTTTCATCTCATAACAGCGGCGTAGCTAATAAAATTAAGTAATAATCCCGAATACAATATCTACGTTAATAATACGGTTATCCATTTCTTCCATGCTGGCCTGGGAGCGAGGGAAAAACATAGAATGTGCCAGCTGCATTTCCTTCTGGGCATGCTGTAAAAACCAGCTAAGGGATCTGAGGGTTTCTAATTTAGGAGGTTTTTAATTTAGGCGATGGGCTGACAACCTGGCACTTTAGCAATATACCTACAAATCTATCTTAAATAACCATCAAAATTTTGTCAGCCATGGCGAAACGACCTTGTCGAGATCGTTTACGCTCTGCTTACCCCATTAGGAATAAAGGCGTGATTATTAGTATGTATGTATGTTACCCACTGTATTTTTCTAACTCTTAAATAATTTCATTCAATATTTACAGAATCGATAAGAGATGGCGCTGCTAGGGAGTTTTCTAGAAAGGGTTTACTCTGCGTTCTACAGGTAGGTCCTTCATTACTTTGGCATATAATGAACCAATTTAAATGTTCACTATTTATATCCGTTTTGTTCACCTAAAATACTAGATCGTTCACCTAAATTTGTTCACCTAAAATCCAATTCGTCGCACTATTTAGCATTATGTTCACCTATTACACTGAATGTTTACCTAAAAAAAGTAGATTGTTGACCTAAATGTGTTTACCTATTTATTTCCTTTTACTTCACCTAAAATACTAGATTAATCATCTAAATATGTAGCTTTCGGTATCGGCTTTCGGCTCTCGGGTTCGATGGGTCGACGTGGTTTCGTGGTTTAGGTGATGGTAGGTATGATGATGAGTATGTGATGCCTACGTGGTGTTGAGTACGCCGTGGGTACTTTATGATCACGTCATGGGTACGTCATCAATACGTCATGGGTACGTCATGAGTACGTCATGGGTACGTCATGAGTGCGTCATGGGTACGTCATAAATACGTCATTGGTACGTTATGAGTACGTCATGGGTATGTCATGATCACGTCATGAGTGCGTCATAAGTACTTCATGACTGCGTCATGGGTACGTCATGATCACGTCATGAGTGCGTCATAAGTACATCATTAGCGCGTCATGAGCGCGTCATGAGTGCGTCATGAGTACGTCCTAAGTACGTTATGAGTACGTCATGAGCGGGCGTCATGAGTGCGTCATGAAGAGCGTCATAAGAACGTCATGAGTGCTTCATGATCGGGTCATGAACGCCTCATGAGTGCTTCATGATTGGGTCATGAACGCATCATGAGGGGCGTCCTAAGTACGTCATGAGTGCGTCACGAGCGCGTTATGAGGGGCGTCATAAGTACGTCATGAGTGTTCGATGATTGGGCCATGAGCGCGTCATGAGAGGTGTCATAAGTACGTCATGAGTGCGTCATGAGCACGTCATAAGTAAGTCATGAGCGTACTTATGACGCCCCACATGAAGTGCTCATGACGTACTTATGACTCGCTCATTACGTGCTCTTGACTTACTTATGATATGACGCAGTACCCATGACGTACTCGATGGTGCACTAGCTGTCGCCAGTCTGGAGGCGTGTGCCACCGGTGGTGCACTAGCTGTTGCCAGTCTGGAGGCGTGTACCACCGGTGGTGCACTAGCTGTTGCCAGTCTGTAGGCGTGTACCACCGTTGGTGCACTAGCTGTTGCCAGTCTGGAGGCGTGTACCACCGGTTTTACACAAGCTGTCGGCAATCTGGAGAAGTGTACTACCGGTGGTGCTCTAGCTATATTATTAGGAAATTAATATGGATTTTCATAAAAATATCGTATAATTGTTGCAGTATATGAATTGTGCACACATACGAAATTTCATGAAAATCCACAAGCAATTTCCTGAAACAATCTCATTCGTATCGAGCGGGCCTGCCCAGATGTCTCCTTTGCAGTCAGCACCACTGGTAGAGCACTAGCTGTTCATCATTTAGATGGCGTGTACCACCAGTGAAGCACTAGTTATTTGCTAGTTATTAGGTGAACAATTAGATTTTTAGGTGAACGATTAGTATTTTAGGTGAACGTTTAGTATTTTAGATGAACATGTTTGGTGCCACGTTTTAGATTTTTTTGTGCGACATGATTAGGTGAACATTTTAGTTTAATAGGTGAACATTCAATTTAATAGGTGAATATCCAGTTTTCTAGGCGAACAATTGTTAAATTAGGTGAACCTAGCTAGGTGAACAATTAGTTTAATATTGCGATAATTAAATATTTACATACATACATATAATCACGCCTTTATCCCTAATGGGGTAGGCAAAGCGTAAACAAAGGTCGTTTCGCCACGTCTGACAAAGATTTGAGGGTTATTTAAGATAGATTTGCATGTAGGTATATTGCTCTAGTAAATATTGCAATAGTAAATATTTCCCATTTATTTTATTACTTAGGTATAGCACAGGTACAGTTTTTATATTTATAGATACTTATAGTTCTAGTACATTATTAATACAAAATACTACCTCTTTTGTTATATCAGTCTCAGAACACATTATCCTTACTCAGAACCAAAAAGGCGACGTTTAGTGTCATTTGAAAAGGCAACAATAAGCACGTGTCAACAATTTCTAACAATATTTACTATTTTATAGCGCGAAAGTTTTTCATAAATCATGTTTAGACCATTTAACAAAGCACATAAATATTGCAGTTTAATCAGAAATATTCCTAATCGTATGATTGCCACTCCAACTAATGTGACCATACAAATAAACGGGAGGGATGTCACAGTACCAAGTTATTTCACAATAATGCAAGCAATAAGGCGCGAAAGGATCGTGTTTCCCTCGTTCTGTTACCACGAGAGGCTCTCCATCGCCGGAAACTGTCGCATGTGCTTGGTCGAGATCCAAGGCATGTTGAAACCGCAGATTGCCTGCGCGCTACCAGTCGCTAAGAACATGAAAGTAATCACCAACTCAGAAATTACATTGAAGGCACAAGAAAGCGTATTAGAGTTCATCCTTGCCGATCACCCTCTTGACTGTCCTATCTGCGATCAGGGTGGGGAGTGCGATCTTCAAGACCTCACCATGCGATTCGGCAACGATCGCACCAGATTTACGGAGATTCACTTTGCTGGAAAAAGAGCAGTAGAAGATAAGAATTTAGGTCCTCTGATACGCACCTCTATGAATCGTTGTATTCACTGTACACGATGTATTAGGTTTGCATCCCAAATATGTGGCTTAGATGTGCTGGGGACAACCGGGCGTGGACACGATATGCTTGTTGGAACTTATGTCGACAAAATGTTTCTTTCTGAATTATCTGGCAATATTGTGGACTTGTGTCCCGTAGGGTCACTCACAGCGGGTCCGTATATGTTCAAAGCTAGACCTTGGGAATTGAAAAGAACTAATTCGATAGACGTTACTGATGCAACCGGCACAAATATTGTTGTAAACCATAGATTTGATCGTGTAATGAGAATTTTACCTAGAGAAAACGACGAAATTAACCAGGAATGGCTTTCTGATAAGGGGCGTTTCGCGTTTGATTCCACTGAAATGCAGAGACTTTGCACACCAATGGCTCATCAAGATGGTTGCTTGCGACCAATAGAGTGGGCAGAAGCTCTGAAAATAGCTTCTGATATGATAAAAAATTCTGACAACGTGGCAGCGGTAGCTGGACCACACTGCAACGTGGAGACACTTGTAACTTGTAAAGATCTCCTCAATGCACTTGGCTCGAATCAAACATTCATTGAAGGTGATTTGAACCATACAATCACAGGAGCTGACCTTAGATGCGCATATTCTTTAAATATACCAATGAAAGAAATAGGTGCAGCAGACAAAATCGTCCTTATTGGTACCAATCCTCGATTTGAAGCTCCTATTCTGAACGTGTGGATCCGTCAAGCGTATAGACAAAACGAATGTGATATTTATGTTCTTGGACCTAAAGCTGATTATAACTACTACGTTGAATATTTAGATGGTGGGTTTCAGAATGTTATTACAGCTTTGACTGGAGCACAAAAACCGCTGATATTTGTTGGTATGGATGTACTAAAAACAGGTCACGGTTGTGAACTATTAAAACTGGTAACGAATAGATATAAAGGTGATCCTAAATGGCCAGTGTTAAATTTTATTCCAAGAGAGGCGAGCTTCGCGGGGGCTTTAGAAATCGGTTGGTTGCCAGGTGCAGCTGAAACCCTATCCCGTTGTCCTCCAGATGTAACAATACTGTTAGGAAGTGACGACTATGTGCATAAGTATCCTCCACCAGCGGGGTCTAAGATCATTTACGTAGGATTCCAAGGAGATAAAGGAGCACAGCACGCGCATCTAGTCCTTCCAGGGAGTGCTTACACCGAGCAAGGTGGCACGTTTTTAAATATGGAATGTAGAGCCCAGTATGCGCTGCCTGCTGTGACGCCACCAGGCAAAGCACGATATGACTGGAAGATCTTCCGCGCTATAGCGGAGTTCTGCGACATTAACCTATTCTACGATGACCAGGATACCCTCGAATGCAGGATGTCGCAAATAAGTCCAGCGCTTTTATCGCTAGATGTTGTCCAGGAGAAACTGTTCATAGATCTATTAGGGAAGTTAATCAATAAGAACTCTTCTGCTCAAGGCGCAATTAATGTAGAGATGAAAACGTTGAAGGATTATTTTTTGTCGGACGTGTTTGCGTACAACTCCCCGACAATGCTTAAAGCATACAAAGCTGCCTGTGACTATGATAAATCTCCATATGCGAAAAATTAATCTGACTACGGGAGTAGGTATGATTGTCGCTTGATTGCCTTTTGGGTGCCTAATCGAATTTCTACGTTTAATAGAATGAAGAGCAGTTATAGAATATTAAAGTTATTAGGTACAAATACTACATCATTGGGTTTTATTGTTTGTAAAAAGTTAAAACGTAGGTAAACAATAGGAAAATTAGCGCTCATGCAAAAGAACACCTTTTCCCAAAAAAAAACTTTCAGTCTCTTGATAAAGTGAATCTATAAATTTCAAATAGTGAAATCAAATATTGTTTGATTGAGTTTATAAGAACTGTTTTCAATCTGAAAGTAATGAGCACTCATTACGTTGTTCTATTAATTAATTTTACTGGGAGCAAAAGAAAAACATTGAATGTGCCAGGTGCATTTCCGCCCGGGCATTCTGTAGAAACCAGGTAATGGATCACAGGGTTTCTGTATATAGCAATTTAGGCGATAGGCTGACAACCTGTCACTACAGCAATATACCTACAAATCTATCTTAAATAACCCTCAAAACTTTGTCAGACGTGGCGAACGACCTTTATTTAGGGTTTAGGTTGTTTACGCTCTGCTTACCCCATTAGGGATAAAGGTGTGATTATATGTATGTATGTAAAATAAAATATATGTTGAATTTCCATAAATATCCCTACTTGAAATTCATCCAGTCTAATCCCATCGCCTCGATCATTTTCAATAGGCAAAATCTTGCAAGTTGGGTTTCCACTCTGGCCGCAACCCTTCATGAAAATTCATTTCTTCTCATTAAAATGGGCTTCGCTTTGCAGCTGCAGTAGCCCGTTAGCGCAGTATGAATATTCAAACATCACCTGGCAAGGTCAGAAGAAACTAGTTAGCTATTCCGATGTTATAACGGAGTTTCGCTTCTTTGATGCTTTGACGACTTATTTATTACGTCAGAATTCTCTTCGGTGTTTTAGTGTTGAGTAATCTAGCTGATTATTCAACTTTTATTTTAGGCAGGATTTTATGTTATTTCATTTATTTCTAAATTTGGGTTTACGGGTAAACTGAGGAAATCAAAAATACGTAGGTATTACTGATCAACTTCCACCTAGAAATTCCTTCAGGAAGAACAAATACTTAAAAGTTGGCTATTCCATACAAAATGCCCACCTCGATCAGAAAATATGTATGGAAAAGCCATTTCTTTTCATATCCTGAAATAATTTCCTGGTGGAAGTTGTTCAGTGTCGTTCACTGAGCAACCCCTATCAGTTTGTGGGACGCTGTCCCTTACACCCCGTAGATTTCGGATAACTAGCATCATTAAGAACATGTTAAATTCAGCGATCGATAGAGATTCGACTGAAAGTTGTAAAGTAGCGGCCGCGGTGGTTTAGATTTCCACAGGAATTTAAATTATAGGTACAGGTATTCTTCCATGCTGGACTAGGAGCGAGAGAAAAACATAGAATGTGTTAGCTGCATTTCCTCCCGGGCATGCTGTAAAAACCAGCTAAGATATCCGAGGGTTTCAGTATACTGCAATTTATCAGCCTGCAACACCTGCCTTGACAGCCTGTCGCTACAGCAATATACGTACAAATATATCATAAATA
Source organism: Scrobipalpa costella (assembly GCA_949820665.1). NCBI lineage: Eukaryota > Metazoa > Arthropoda > Insecta > Lepidoptera > Gelechiidae > Scrobipalpa > Scrobipalpa costella. The sequence goes on from OX463298.1 coordinate 11,013,402, forward strand.
ACCATCAAAACTTTGTCAGACGTGGCGGAATGACATTTGATTAGGTCGTTTACGCTCTGCCACCCCATTAGGGATAAAGGCGTGATTATATGTGTGTATGTTTAATTCAGCGATTGATAGGGGTTTGACTGAAAGTTCTAAAGTAGCGGTCGCGGTGGTTTTGATTTCCACAGGAATTAAGATTATACCGGTATTTTGGAGTGCACGTCAAACCGGCTATAAATGAGATCCTCAAAAAACCATCCAATTATGTCAGAAGCCTGTTGAAAGATATCTTCAAAGGAATCGGGAAGCAGCAGGAATTAAACAAACGTAGTTCTCGATCAACGATTTAGATACATACATACATACATATAATCACGCCTTTATCCCTAACATAATTAATTAATTAAATTCCTGTTAGTTACAAGATCTGTCCTGCTTTGTTTTTCTTTATATTGTGTAAATTTATTAGTAGCTTAGCATTGGAGCACAGCACTACAACCATGGCAAATTAAAAAGTCACAACCCTCTATTACCCACTCTCCTGCATAAGACCTTAAGGAGAAGGGGGTGACTGAAAATCAGCGCTACGTAGTGTCGTGCAGCGACTCTACGCATGCATAAAGCTGAGTCATTTCATGTTTATTTTAATTTTAATGTAATTTAGTTGATTTGATTGGGTATGACTGATGTTATGGCATGGTTTAATGTAATTTGTATTTGTTGTAATTTGTATTTTTTGTAATTTGTATTTTTATATGGGCCCCGTAGAAGCCTGAAATAAAGGTCTATTTATTTATTTTATTTTTGATTTAAGTCTGAAATGTATTTGGTTTTTTTTATAAGGCAATAATTTTTTTTTTATCTTTATCTTTTATCCCTAATGGGGTAGGCAGAGCGTAATCGACCTAAACGAAAGTCGTTCCGCCACGTCTGACAAAGTTTTGAGGGTTATTTAAGATAGATTTGTAGGTATATTGTTGTAGTGACAGGTTGCAGAGCGTAATCGACCTAAACGAAAGTCGTTCCGCCACATCTGACAAAGTTTTGAGGGTTATTTAAGATAGATTTGTAGGTATATTGCTGTAGTGACAGGTTGTCAGCCCATCGCCTAAATTGCAATATACAAAACCCTCAGATCCCTTAGCTGGTTTTTACAGCATGCCCGGGAGGAAATGCAGCTGGCACATTCTATGTTTTTCTCTCGCTTCCAGACCAGCATGGAAGAAAACGATTACTATCTGACTGGCAAATCTCATGCCACCACATCACTACATAGTATAAAACAAAGTCACTTTCTCTGTCCCTATATCCCTATGTATGCATAAATCTTTAAAACTACGCAACGGATTTTGATGCGGTTTCTTTTAATGGATAGACTAATTCAAGAGGAAGGTTTGTATGTATAATACATGCATAATATAGTAGAGAAACACTGATAATTTCCGTGCAAAGCCGGGGCGGGTCGCTAGAAATACATATACTACACCTGTAAGTCGTTTCATTTCCTTCCAAACTGGCCTGGGAGCGAGAGAAAAACATAGAATATGCCAGCTGCATTTCCTTCCGAGCATGCTGTATAAATCAGCTAAGGGATCCGAGGGCTTCAGTATATTTTAATTTAGGCGATGGGCTGACAACCTGTCACTATAGCAATATACCTACAAATATATCTTAAATAACCCTCAAAACTTTGTCATACGTGGTGGATCGATCTTTGTTTAGGCCGTTAACGCTCTGGCTACCCCATTAGGGATAAAGGCGTGATTATATGTATGGATGTATATAAGTCGTTTAAAAAAACTTTGGTACTTTGATTGGAACAATTCCATGTAAGTAGGAGTTGTTCTCGTTGGGCAAATCAAAAGCCCATACGAAAAAAAATTAGGTGTAAGGGACGGCATTTTGTATGGAGAAGCCAATTTTTATTTTCACTTCCTGAAAAAAATTCTGGGTGGAAGTTGTTCAGTGTCGTTGACTGAGCAACCCCTATCAGTTTGTGGGACGCTGTCCCTTACACCCGGTACATGTGCTGTATGTTAACAAAAATAATTTAAACTGTGTTTCCTTTGTCAAACTTTTATCCAAGCTTCAATTCAATGGTTTTATTGTTTCACATGAAACAATATGCCGTTCATATCTTAATGGGAATCTTGTAACTTTAACTTACGAATAACAGTCATCAAGTCACGTTTAACCACAAGTACTTTATCTACAGGATGTTGCAAATAATTTTGACAACTTTCTATAACTACCGTACAATTTCATTGATCAGGAGGACGGATTCTTTGATATTCTTTTAGCGAGATTCTCGAGTTGAATGACCCGATGAACCCTAGTGTCAGTTTTCAAACCGCCTAGCAGCACAGCTATTAGGCCTCTGACAGGCGTTTGAGTAACGACCACTATCAAAGACAGTGACCGGGACCAACGGCTTAACGTACCCTCCGAAGCTCGGAACCCTTTTTCTTTTCGGACAATCAGGTCATTCAGCCTGCAATGTCCTAACCAAACTGGGGATATAACCTCACAAAGTGATAAATTGACAAATGCCAACTTTGTGTTCTGGGAATCGAACCCAGGACCCCCGGATCTTAAGCCCATGGCTCTGGCCACTAGACCACGGAGGCAGTTGGTTTAGTTCTTTGATGAGATATAGAATGGTTTAGTTTTGTACAGTTTCCACTACTCCATTGCATAGGATAATATTGTTTTAAAAATATGTTCTTCTACATTCTGATTGTCTGCTAATAGAGTATATTACATATAAAATATTTTCAGTATCTAAACATATTTAAAAAAAATATATATATATAATGTTTGGTTTTTCCTACTTCTCGACCTTTTCGGTCGGTTTTTACCCAATCTCCCGCCTCGAGACCCTCAAGGAAGGGGAGGATCAGGGGTTAATATATATACATACGTACATAAATCACGCCTTTATCCCTTACGGGGTAGGCAGAGCGTTTAACGCCTCGTAAAAGGCGCTTTCGCCACGTCTGACAAAAATTGAGAGCAATTTTAGATTGTAATATATATAGTATATGTTATTATATCATAGTCATTATATATTATACTAGCGTCCCGCCCCGGCTTCGCACGGAAGTTATCAGTGTTTCTCTCTTATATTATGCATGTATTATACATATAAACCTTCCTCTTGAATCATTCTACCATTTAAAAGAAACCGCATCAAAATCTTTTGCGTAGGTTTAAAGATTTATGCATACATAGGGATACAGGGACAGAGAAAGCGATTTTGTTTTATACTATGTAGAGTATTTTGCGAAAATTCTCTCACGTTTGTTTATTAATGGTGATAATAATAATTATCAAAAACGTCATGCATATTCCCTATTGTTCAATGCTACTTATCTTGAGAAAAGGGGTTGAATCTTATAATAAATAAAACTCTATAATTTAAGAACATCATTAACAATATTGTAGACTCGAAGAAAGTTTAAACAATGATGTCAGTTTTCTGAGAACTTGGTCCATCCTTCACAATAGTAGTAGTTAACCAATTAAGAATATGCTGCTACTATTAAAATATGTAGCTTCATGAGTTGAAAACCTGATTTAATATTCGTTTCAATCATAGATCTCGTTGAAAAGTTAGGGTAAATACTTCGTAGGGTAAATGTTATTAAAAATCAACTAAGCTATTAATTTCTGAAAGCAGCCCTATTTTCAGCCAGTTCCAAACTTTCCGAGTTTAAGTGACTGTGAGCAAGCCTATACTTATTCATGAGAAAAACCAGGGTTTTTGTATTGGCCCAACATTTGAAAACACACCTTCAAATCGGAGTCAGATGAAAAGCCCAGCCGAGTTGGAGATTGTAGAGTGGAGCGCGCACTTTTCAGCGGCTTGACTTCTCTTCGGCGCGGCAGTTGACACACGCCCGTCACTCGAGCCGGGCGACCCGACTCACGAACCTTTGCAGCCAGTGGCAAAACATCGCGAATGCAATGTTTACAAACATAGGTCCAGAAGTGTGCCCAATATTTAGGCCATTGTGACTTCCGTGCAGTGAACTCGTGAACTTCTGATTAAATTATTGGAGTTTTGGCGGGAAAGGAAAGTTTATATTTCGAATCTTGACTTGCTCTACAAGTGTCTCAGGACGGACCTTAAATGAAAGTTTGAGAACTTCTTATCGTAAAGGAGTCCATGGTTGATTTATGAAACAGGGTAAGTGATAACATTACAGCTGTTCTTGCAATTTAACTACACGTGTTATCTGTCTAAATGCAGGATGGAAGGAACGTAAAACGCGATAGTGATCATATTATAGTTATCCTAGTCGCTGAATAGGTAATTCTACCTGTTACCTTGATGCTGTTACTACGTCCCTACAAAATTTTATGACTTGATTTCATACACGTATTACTAGCTAGACATAATAGTAAATATTAGGCGCTCCGTTTTGATTTCCAATCGTACTTTTTGGTGTCAAAATGTATTTTTCTTAGAAACTTCAGTTTTTTAATTAATAAGTGTAATTTAAATATCCATTATGATCAGGTCTTCTATACCGGGTGTAAGGGACAGTATCCCGCAAACTGATAGGGGTTACTCATTCAATGACACTGAACAACTTCCACCAGGAAGTGAAAAAAAAGGCTTTTCTATACAAATAATCCGATCGAGGTGAACATTTTGTATAGAAAAACCGTATTTTTTTTCACTTCTTGAATAAAAATCCTGGTGGAAATTATTGACTTCCATGCTGGACTGGGAGAGATAGAAAAACATAGAATGTTCCAGCTGCCCTTCCTTCCGGGCATGCTGTAGAAGTCAGCAAAAGGGACTCGAGGGTTACAGTGTATTGTAATTTAGGCGATGGGCTGACAACCTGTCACTATAGCAATACACTTTTCAATATAAAATTGCCCTCAATTTTTGTCAGACGTGGCGAAAGCACCTTTTACGAGTCGTTTAACGCTCTGCCTACCCCGTAAGGGATAAAGGCGTGATTTTATGTATGGAAATTGTTCAGTATCATTGACTGAGCAACCCCTATCAGTTTACGGGGCGTCCCTTACACCTGGTATTTATTATATCATCTTTGCTGGTGGACCAAAATCTTTATCTCTCAAAAATGATAATCTCTACAATATAAGTTTTTTAGAATGGTAACAGATAAATATAAGTATTCGTAATTTGCTAAAGTTTATATAATGTTAGTTCCTTTCCAAGTAGGTACTTAGGTTATTCTCGTAATGATATGATAACGTATTTGCAAAGCAATAAACTAACTGGTGCTTTCTACTGTAATAAATGATAACTCCATAAACTTAACGGCAGTGTTAACGTCAACATAAGGGTCGTTATTAATAGAAGTATGAACTCCATACGTAAAGAAAGCCCGATGGTATAGTGGATAGGGCCGCTGCCTCCTGAGCGGGAGGTCGTGGTTCGAATCCCACCACGTACCAATGTGTTTTTTCGGTTTTTGAATTTCATATGTACGTTTATTCGGCGCTTTTTCCGTGCTTCGGAAGGCACGTTAAGCCGTTAGTCACGGTTAATATCGATTGATACAGTAGATATTAGATTATATAGAGCCCGATGGTGTAGTGGATAGGGCCGCTGCCTCCTGAGCGGGAGGTCGTAGTTCGAATCCCACCACGTACCAATTTGTTTTTCGGTTTTCGAATTTCATATGTACCTACGTTTTTTCGGTGCTTTTTCCGTGCTTCGGAAGGCACGTAAAGCCGTTGGTCCCGGTTAATATCGTTTAATACCGTAGATATTAGTCGTTAAGCCATATCAGAGGCCAGTGCTAAGCATTGGTGGCTTGAAAACTCTGACCTAATCTAGGATTGGGTCTGGTTTCCCTTCTGGGTTGCGGAGGTCAGATGGCCGTCGCTCTGTGTAAAAACCAGTATCCTCGTTCAATCCCCTAGATTAGGAAGCCGACCCCGTGAGATACGGGATAAGGCTAGGGAGATGACAGTAGATATTAGACGTTAAGCCATGTCAGAGGCCAGTACTAAGCATTGGCGGCTTGAAAACTCTCAACTCATCTAGGATTGGGTCTGGTTTCCCTTCTGGGTTGCGGAGGTCAGATGGCAGTCGCTCTGTTTAAAAACCAGTACTCTCGTTCAATCCCTTAGATTAGGTAGCCGATAGATACGGGATAAGGCTAGGGAGACGATGAACTGCTTACGTAAACAGCTAGAGTTTTATTTTATCCTGTCGGTATATTTTAGGGAACGATGATAGTTTCTCTAAAATGATACGAAATTAAGACACCAGTGCACCAAATTGTAATAGATCTCCAATCGGTAAAACTATCTCTAATAATTAAAATACTTAAAATGAATCGTGCTTCTAATCCAAGAAATTGAGAATTAACTATAAAGTAGATAATTATATTTAATAGAATTACCATGAACAATAGCAAATAAATACAGGTGCAACGAAGAATTATAAAAATATTTTTATTCTCATGTAGAGCGACACTTTTAAATGATGAGTGCACTGTTTGCAAAACAATTACAATGCACTATGAAAAACACCACTTGTTTTCATTAGTACTTGCAGCCAGTTAACGAGGGTGTTCGATCTTTCGTACTATTGAAAACATTGTTCATCTGAAAATTCAATTCATTTATTCATTGCAATACATGTATACCTTCTGCTTCCTTGCTGGACTGGGAGTGATAGAAAAACATAGAATGTGCCAGCTGCATCTCCTTCCGGGCATGCTGTAAAAACCAGCTAAGGGATCTGAGGGTTTCAGAATATTGTAATTTAGGCGACGGGCTGACAACCTGTCACTACAGCAATATACGTACAAAAAAAAAAAAAAAAAACTATCTTAAGTAAATAACCCTCAAAACTTTGTCAGACATGGCGGAACGACCTTTGTTTAGGTCGTTTACTCTCTGCCTATCCTATTAGGGATAAAGGCGTGATTATGTGTGTGTAAAATAATCTCAATTACCACTATCACCCATATTTTTCTACTCTTGTTACTTAACCTCAACCTAATCACACTTAAGCACTATTAATAGAAACAGTACCCACGAGGGCCAGAGAGACACTTAAATTTACCGCTCTACAAATGACTCGTTCAGATCAAAAGACAAAATTTTTCGCACTGAAACTTTCGTACATACATAAAATCACGCCTCCATCCCTTACGGGGTAGAACGCCTCCTAAAAGGCGCTTTCGCCACGTCTGACATAAATTGGGGGCAATTTTAGATTGTAATGTGTATTGCTGTAGTGACAGGTTGTCAGCCCATCGCCCAAATCACAATACACTGCAACCCTCGAATCCCTTTTGCTGACTTATACAGCATGCCCGGGAGGAAGGGCAACTGGAACATTCTACGTCTTTCTTTCTCTCCCAGTCCAGTATGGAAGTCCAGTATTAAACTTTCGTACGATATAAGATATAGATGTTTTCAGATAAAACTTTACCTACTTCAGTTTAATAACCGCAAATAACTGAAATTATCTCCTTTACGACTGCTATAAACATTATTTTTATTACTACAGCATCCACATACAAGATGATCCTTCGGTAAGATAGTCTTTTATAATCAAAAGTGAGTTTACCTTAATATAGCCGAAAGAAAAACATAGAATGTGCCAACACCTTAATACGGGGTGTAAGGGACAGCGTCCCGCAAACTAATAGGGGTTGCTCAGTCAACTACAATGAACAAGTATCAGCGGGTTTTTTTTATTTCAGGAAGTGAAAAAAAAATTGCTTTTCTATACAAATTATCTGATCGAGGTGGTAATATTTTTTCACTTACATACATACATAAAATCACGCCTTTATCCCTTACGGGGTAGGCAGAGCGTAAAACGCCTTCTAATAGGCGCTTTCGCCACGTCTGACATAAATTGAGGGCAATTTTAGATTGTAATTTTTTTCACTTCCTGAAAAAAATAATTTTGCTGATACTTGTTCAGTGTCTCAAGGAATAAAATATTCCTGTTCGTACTTTGTTAAATACAAGTTGAATTAAGTACCTTCATTCGATTTGCCCATGGGAATTAGACACTTTCTCGCGGTAAAAGCGTGTGTCGCTCCCATGCTTAGCAACCAAACGTCTTTGTGCAAAAAGATCATCTTTGCTTTTAGCTTTTCACGGGAAAGTAGGGCAAATAAACACACTCTTGATGTATGGAATGTCAAAGATATCGGCTTCGAGAACTTTGAATGGCTATGTCATAATAGAGGGATGTTATAAGCCAACTTCGGAATTATGACACAATCCTGTCAAAGGTATGCTACAGCTAAAAAAAACATGGTATGATTATATTAGTTAATTGCCTCCGTGGTCTAGTGGCTAGTGCCATGGAATCCCGATCCGGAGGTCCTGGGTTCGATTTCCAGGGGGTAACACAAAGTTGATATTTGAGAATTTATCACTTTGTGAATTTTTCCCCAGTTTGGTAAGGACATTGCAGGCTGAATCACCTGATTGTCCCAAAAATAAAAAGATTCCGTGCTTCGGAGGGCACGATAAGCCGTCGGTCCCGGTCGCTGTCTTTGATAGTGGTCGTTACTCAAACCATGTCAGAGGCCTGATAGTTGTGCTACTAGGCGGTTTTAAAACTCTGACACCAGGGTTCATGGGGTCGATAGACTCGATACCCACTCGACAGAAGAAGATTATCAGTCAAATAAGCCCCATAAAATTAAAATAGAATTAATGTTTTGACTGAAAGAATCTTCTCCGTACCTATTCTACCCCAGTGACACTACCAAACGCTCTCCTCAAGAAGCAAAAATAAGATAATACATACAGCTTTGATAAAACTCCTAGGGAATAAAATCACTAGGGATTACTGTATATTGGCGGCACTGTTGCAGAAGAAGTTCTAGTATGCACTATATGTTTACTAGTATGCATAAATAACAAAAACTATATATAATACCCGTTCCATTAAACGGCACATTGTGTGAACAAAAAATTGTTTGTATGGAAATGAATGGTAAATGCTTAATTATGGTATTTATGCGTACCATAATGGATTTTTACTTCCATGCTGGACTGGGAACGAGAGAAAAACATAGAATGTGCCAGCTGCATTTCCTCCCGGGGATGCTGTAAAATCCAGCTAAGGGATCCGAGGGTTTCAGTATATTGTAATTTAGGCGATGGGCTGACAACCTGTCACTACAGCAATATACCTAGAATTCTATCTTAAATAACCCTCAAAACTTTGTCAGACGTGGCGGGACACCTTTGTTTAGGTCGTTTACGCTCTGCCTACCCCATTAGGGATACAGGCGTGATTATATGTATGTATGTATGTATAATGGATTTGGAAGGCCCGAATTATGCCACGTGCACCATAATTATGGTACTTATAACACCACTGATAGGGCTTAGCTCCTTGCGATTTGAACTCGAGCATATATAATAGTACTACATACAGAATGTCCACTCACCTTCCCTCCCCACTCCGATATATGTCACACTCCTCGCCGGATTGTGGGTCACATTGTGGGTACGCTTAGCATGACACTGGGTGTAAAGGAAATAATAAAGTTTTGTGTTCCAAAGATGGTTATGTACTGTTCCGTGTACGGATGTCTTTCTACCACAAGATATGACTCCAATAGGAACTTTTTTATATTCCCAAGTGATGAGAAACGGTAAGTAACTTCATACAAAATATGCAACCTAACCTATTCTAACTATTCAGTTACAGTAAACTAGTTTAAAACGATGGTTTAATCAAGAACCAGATTAATCAAGTGATGATTATGACCGGTATAACAAAATTTGTCAACCCTTACAACACGCACACAAACGCGGGCCAAGTGCAACATGCCGTCTGTCGATGAGTGACCAAAATGACATTGTAGTTAGGAGTGTCCGAGATGTGACTCGAGGTAATTTTGTCTTTCCGGTGGCAATATTTCGGGCTTATCTTCGTTAATGATGATGTCTTTTTATAAAGGACATAGTAAATAAATCAAAAGATATATGGGTACATTTCCCCTGGCAATTTCAGACGTACGTACCAGGTGTAAGGGACAGCGTCCCGTAAACTGATAGGGGTTGCTCAGTCAACGATACAAACGACTATCAGCAGGATTTTTTTTTTCAGGAAGTGTATAAAAAGGGTTTTCCATACAAAATGTGAACCTCGATCGGACAATTTAGTGTCGTTAACTGAGTAACCCTTATCAGTTTGCGGGACGCTGTCCCTTACACTTGGTATATGATGGTCAGGAGGTACTTAAAATGTTTACATTGATTTAGTCTTCAACCAACCAGCGACTGTGCAGTGCATCACATCTATTGGTGGACCAAAACCAGCTACATTTCTCACCTAGTCAGTGGACACGAACCCTAAAGCGCAGTCATTTGTCATGTGGTCCACCTTTTGTGTCCTAGTTGAAGCTTAACAAGCATATCCACCGTAGTAAGGTGTTACAAAGACCTCTGAACTGGTGCTAAGAGTACCAATGAATGCGCATAATTATGTTAATCCTCACTATTATATGTACTGCGCAATACTCTTTTACACGTGGAAAAAAAGTACGTTAGTAAAAAGTACAGTGGTTGAAGGTTGCATTATCCTGAAGAACAATATGTTAGTCTTTTATCCATGTTCTTTGAGATGAGTTGTTCCATGCTGGACTGGGAGCGAGAGAAAAACATAGAACGTTTCAACCGCTTCTATCTCGTCCTGGGTATAAATACTACAGAAATCAGTAAAGGGACAATGACCCTCAAAATTTGACATGAAACAAACGCCATTTTGTGAGGTCGTTGAAACTCTACTTATACTGTAAGGGGTACGTGACTATTTCTAGCCAATGGTAGATCAGAAATCACTATACGGTGCAAGTATAAAATGATTTATCTATTTACCATATAAAACTTCCATGCTGGACTGGGAGCGAGAGAAAAACATAGAATGTGACAGCTGCATTTCCTCCTAGGCATTCCGTAAAACCAGCTAAAGGATCCGAGGGTTTTAGTATATTGCAATTTAGGCGATGAGCTAACAACTTGGACGAAAAAGCCTCTGTTTCTTCCAAGGCTGACAACCTGTCACTACAGCAGTATACCTACAAATCTTTCTTAAAAATCTCTCTAAACTTTGTCAGACGTGGCGCAACGATCTTTGTTTAGGTCGTTTACGCTTTGCCTACCCCATTAGGGATAAACGCGTGATTATATGTATATATGTGAATAATATCGTGGATCCGTCAGTTTAGCTCTTTCTACGCTCTAATTACGATATGTTTACTACTTATTAAACATTACATAAATATAAAAAAAGAAACGTAAAGCATGATGAGAAACTCTTTTGTGTAGGTCATGGTAGGTGGGAAATGAAAACAAATAATATTCACATAGTCACAGTAAGTATTAAGTTACATCCGGTATTTAGGTACCTTGCAACGAGATCCAACATCCAAGGTAATGTTTTTAATTTCCCAAGCGATTAGTTTTCCATATTAGAGTGTTGTTGTGAGCCTCATTCAAATAGGTACCTATGATATACTTACTTAGTAATAGTACAAATATGTTTTACTTACTTCGGTATTTTGAATTTTAAAGCAGTACTTAAGTTATTCTGTGACAATACATTTTTTAACAAGTAGAGTGCTAACCAATAAGGCCTGTCTTTGATTACTTTACTTTGCACTATTACCAAAACTTAAAATTTATCCAACATTCGTAAGGTACTTAATAAAATCCAGTCAAGTTTTACATCAGTACAACTTGCATTTTGAAACTGTGACTAAGTACGGTTTAATATCGTTTACAAAAAAGCCCTCACGTCATTACAGGGATTCCCCAATGACGTGACAATTATTACGGAAAATCGTAAAACACTTCTTTATCTTTTTCTCAAAGTAAACGATTTACGTATTCAACAGGAAAAAACTTGAAGTTAAATATTTTGATTTACGTAATCAAATATTTGGTTTGAATGGAACATTTAATCAATAAATTTTAGAAGTACTACAATAAAAAGATTTAAACATTTTGAATTCTGATTCTTAGTTCTTTATCTTATGAAGAATATGGAGTTCGTCACTTAAAAATCGCGGACTAGATCTTTATCTTTTATTAAATTCTGTTAATAACCATTATTTTGATTAAAGGAATACTTAAATAACTGCTACTGCAGGTAAATCACTCAAAGGCTGACTCAGAAACAAAGGCGTCAAAATTATAATACCCTTTAGCTCTCAGACGTCAAAACAAGAGTCCATTACGTTTGAGAGCATCAGAAAATGATGTTTCGGCTTCAGGGCAATGTCCCTGACCTTGTATGGAGATGTAATCAGTGGCGTTAGGGGCAACGGCGGCCTCGTTAGGATTCCCATCATTGTCTGCGAGAGACGATAATTGCTTGTCAACAGCTCAATTTACGACACAGCTGTTTTGGAGTAGTACTAGAGCTGTATTTTTGAATCACTCGAACTCCAATGCGCATACGAAAGAGTAACTTTCGCATGCGATCTTAATACAATTTAACCTGTGAAAGTTAGTCTTTCGTATACGTATTCGATTCGAGCCATTCAAAAATACGCCCCCTGTTTCAGTGCTATTCGAAATATTGCTAACGTTTTACTGTAGTTTAGAAAAATAAATATTATAGTAGCGTAGCCGTACGTACCATCAAGCAAAATTTTAAAGTATTGATTGACCATTGATTTCGTCAGTTTCAAAATAAAATAAAAATCACCATAAATCCCAGATTTATTTACTGTTGTTTTCAGTATGGTTTATTTTATTTTTACACCAGTCAAGCATACAAATTCTGATCGGAACAACAACAAAAAACCCGCACGATCGTGACCTGTAATCAATAAAACCAGAATTACACTCATTACAATAAAAACCACGTAACAAGACTGGTCCAGCAGGTCTTATGCAGATGACCATTGCGTAATTGCCTCAATTACCTACTTGCATACAAAGTGTTTGTCATACACCGGCGCTTGCGCTGATCTCGAAGAATGTAACTGGTGCGTGTTTTGTACGCTATAGGTATACCTTCCTGATACACTTGTAGAATTACATAGCAAGTAGACTACCTGTTGTCTTTAGTTTACACGGAATTGGGGCAGTGGCCATTTCTGTCATACATGGAAGGCAAGTTGGCGATCACTGGTAATCATAGCGCGTTTTAATATATTTTTTTTGGTTGCTGATCTAATGCTTCTGAAAATAACATACATATAATCACACATTTATCCCGAATGAGGTAGGCAGAGCGTAAACGACCTAAACAAAGGTCGTTCCGCCACGTCTGATAAAGTTTTGAGGGTTATCTAAGATAGATTTTTAGGTATATTCCTGAAGTGACAGGTTGTCAAGCCATCGCCTAAATAGCAATGTACAGAAACCCTCGGATCCCTTGGCTGGTTTTTACAGCATGCCCGGGAGGATATGCAGCACATTCTATGTTTTTCTTTCGCACCCAGTCCAGCATGGAAGAAAGAATAATACGTACGTAAATATACGTATTACTTAGTGAAAACTTAAAAATCCAGTTAATTTATATTTTGTCCGCTGGCTAGTAATGATTATTAGGATTAGGTAGATACATAGGTACGTAAAGATTCTCTTATTCTAACACACACACACACACACACACATATACACACATCACACACTCAACAAACATACACACACATCATAAGATTAATATGCGTTAATATAATATCATCAAATTTATTTATTTTTTAAATTTTAATTAGTAGATAATTAACTCACTTAAACACTTATAATAGATGAATATTAGGTACTGTTTGTTTAATTTCCAAATAAGGAATCACGAAGCCCAACTACTCTGAGGTCCGAGGGGTGGGAACCTGATGACCTGTACTGCAGGTCTTTGGACTTATTTCAGGCATCAGTCTCCCATAACTCAAGTTTTAAGGATAAATTACTTTTAAGATGTTCCTACTTTACAGTATGTAAAACTTCTGTTGTGGAGAAAAATAAATGATTTTATTATTTATTTATTTAATCCAACCAGTTTCGGTATAATTATCTTGTTAAAGACGTTTAGATGAGTTGCACTTGTTTTCTGTCTTTCTCGCTCAAATGTACAATTTTATCCAATTATGCGTGTAAATTAGATCAATTCTGTTCTCAAGTCTGCCACCTCAGTAATAGCTTTAATACCGTAATCACATTCAGCAATAATATGATTGGAGACGAGTCCCGAACCAAAGTGGCGTTCATTTAATGTAACTCAATTCCCAAAGCTCTGCAATATTGAAGAGGCTCTGAACACGTGGAGCCTGGCTAATTACGTATTTCAGCAGAATTACAAATGACCTTTGTGGATAAGTTGGTAAAGCAACCTACATATTCGTACTTGTGCAATATGTAGGACTTCAAAGTTCTTGGCACGGGTGACCAAGGGCGGAGTGATTTGTTTGTGGTTTAATATCATCTACCTAGCCTTATCCCGTATCTCACGGGGCGGCTACCTAATCTAGGGGATTGAACGAGGCTGGTTTTTACACAGAGCGACTGTCATCTGACCTCCGCAACCCAGAAGGGAAACCAGACCCAATCCTAGATTAGGTCAGAGTTTTCAAGCCGCCAATGCTTAGCATTGGCCTCTGTCAGGGCTTAACGACTAATATCTATGGTTAATAATATGTTTGTGGTTTAATATATGCCATGATATGTGATATATGCGTCAGACTAAATAGTGTGTCCCGGGGGTATCCTCAATTCCTACAGCTCTGCAATATTGAAGAGACTCTGAACAAATGTAGCTTGACTTATTACGTATTTCAGCAGAACTACAAATGATCTCTTTGGATAAGTTAGGCATAGTAGGTACCAGTGGCGAGGGGTGAAATTTTATCGAGAAAGCCAAAGGAAAAAAAAACATTCAAGTACTTTATAGTTTCGACGTAATTCCGGATTTGGTGGAGGTGAAATTCTTGAAAGGGAAGCCGACGCGACGGGAATCGGCTTGTACGAACCCTTCGCCACTGGTAGGTACTTGTAATATGTTATGTATGTAGGACTCCAAAGTTCTTGGTACGGGTCACCGAGCGGAGTGAAATCTGTCGTTCACTGTATTTTCATACATACATAAAATCACGCCTTTATCCCTAATGAGCCCGATGGTGTAGTGGATAGGGCCGCTGCCTCCTGAGCGGGAGGTCGTGGTTCAAATCCCACCACGTACCAATGTGTTTTTCGATTAACGAATTTCATAAATGTACTTACGTTTATTCGGCGCTTTTTCCGTGCTTCGGAAGGCACGTTAAGCCGTTGGTCCCGGTTAATATCGTTTAATACCGTAGATATTAGTCGTTCAGCCATGTCAGAGGCCAGTGCTAAGCATTGGCGGCTTGAAAACTCTGACCTAATCTAGGATTGGGTCTGGTTTCCCTTCTGGGTTGCGGAGGTCAGATGGCAGTCGCTTTGTGTAAAAACCAGTACCCTCGTTCAATCCCTTAGATTAGGAAGCCGACCCCGTGAGATAGGGGATAAGGCTAGAGAGATGACTGTGAGATCATATTAGATATCCACATTGGACTTAGCGGGAGCTGTAAAACAACATAGTGCAACTAACAATAACTGTACTGACTTCATAATATTTCGATAGATACGTAGTTGTCTGAACCTATTGATATTATGATTTTTTATCAATTCCACTCTTACAGGTAACCCCCAAAAAAGTGCAGTGCGAACGACTATTATCTTTATATTTTATATCTGTTCTCATGTAAGTGACGTTGTCTTTAATGAGAATAAAGAATCTTTTAACCTAAGGTGTTAGAGGAAAAGCAATGGATGTATGATCTAGAATGTAGACAGTTAGAAAGGCAATTGGAAGATGGAATTGGGTCGAGCTTAATCCCGGTGTTGATAATTCAATAACTCTGAGCGTCGAGGGAAAGACGGATAGACTAACTAATAGTACGGTTGCTTAGATGGATTTTCTATACCGGGTGTAATTGACAGCGTCCCGCAAACTGACAGGGGTTGATCAGACGACAAAACTGAACAATTTTCACTAGGAAATTCTTTCAGAAGACGAAAAAAGAAAATGACTTTTTCATACAAAATTACCACCCCGATCAGACAAAATGTATGGAAAACTAAATTATTTGTGTTTATTTCTTTGTTTACCCATGGTATAATTTTCTGTGTTTACCCATGATATATGTTTACCTTGTATATTCTTATACGGGGTGTAAGGGACAGCGTCCCGCAAACTGATAGGGGCTGCTCAGCTCAACGAAACTGACCAACTATCAGCAGGATTTTTTTAGGAGAGGAAAAAAAAAAATCATACAATTTGTCTGATCGAGGTGGCAATTTTGTATGGTAACTTATTTTTTTTCCCCTTACACCTAGTATATTTAACAAATAAGTTTGACATTGCACGGATATTTATTATTATTATTATTTAATAATAGGCGAGCAGCCACAGGTTGATGTGCCTACATCTAAGCTGGTGTGTGTATCAGTTCATGTTAATTTAAGTCACTTCACTACACTTATTTTCTGTCACTGTTTAACCACTTATCAAGTCTGTTCTTAAATCTGTTCACTGATGGAGCATCAATCACTTCCTGTGGCAACTTATTTGAACAAACATAAACCATCTTGTCATGTTCGCATTTATATACGAATTCATTTAATTACTTAACCTTGGTTTTTTACGTGTTTAGAAAACTAGTGCAACAGACTGTACTAAGTATAAGTGCATTTTAGTTATCTCTGGGTGTTAGTAGGGGTGAAAGGAAAAGAAAGCACGACTGGAAAGTGCTTGAAAAGTACATATAATCACGCTTCTACTCCTAAAGGGGTAAGAAGAGCGTAAACAACCTAAACAAAGGTCGTTCCGCCACGTCTGACAAAGTATTGAGGGTTATTTAAGATAGATTTTTAGGTATATTGCTGTAGTGACAGATTGTCAGCCCATCGCCTAAATTACAATATACTGAAACCCTCGGATTCGTTAGCTGGTTTTTACAGCATGCCCGGGAGGAAATGCAGCTGGCACATTATATGTATTTCTCTCGCTCCCAGGCCAGCATGCAAGTTTCTTTACCGGAAAATGGAATTGAGGTCCTTGACGATACTTGTAGGTTTGTATAAAAGAACTTTCAGAATTTATAGCTCTGTAATAAAACATATATACGTAATAGAGGTTTGTATTCCTTAGTAATACTAATTTCTTACCAGGTCTCATTTCTCGTGGCGGTCGGTCTATCTAACTAATCAGATTGGTTTCCAAACTGAAAGTCAAGTTTCCGAACTGGTGACAGCTTCTTTTTTCCCGTGGTAAAAAGAATTTCGCAAATCAAATTATTCCAGTAGTTTTGCAATACAAAAAAGAAATACAATTCCTTCCTACTTATTACTTACTATAGTATTTCCAACTCGATTTAGAATAAAGGTAAAGTTTCATGTAGTTTTATTCAAAAACACATTTCAAAAATCAATGATACGTGATAGCAAATTAGTTAAATTATTAATACTCCTATTTCATTATGTTGTCATATCTAATAGCTATAACTTATTTTAGTAACAAGATTTTCGATTAAAAGACATAAAACTTTGTTTACCATTATTCTAATACTTGGAAATACTATACGTATAAATTCAACAAGAAAAAATAGACTCGCCTTCAAACGTGACGAATTTTTTTTCTGTGCATGCGCAATATTTTCCAAAGAATATTTTACTCATCAATATGCCTGACAAACATACGAACACCTGTCAGTCTGTATCTACATATCATTTTGTGGACTTTTCTTTCAGTATTATTGTTATACATGTAGGTATGTTAGGTATATGTTTTGTTTAGAATGTTTTTTTTTCTCCTTTGAGACTGACGTTGTTTACAGACGTGTACAAAAATTGTTTTTCCTTTTATTAGCTCGCCGGTCAAATGGTTTTCATTTTTAATCTATTAAACATTAGGCAAGCTCAACTTCTAACACAAGTAATTACTTGTGTTTATTGGGGTTTGTTCTTTTTTATTCGCATTTTGATTTTGTTTTTCTACCTTATGATGTTCTTGGAAAATTTACTCTATACTATTTCAAAATCAGATTTAGAATAAACGTAAACAAAGTTTCATGTCTATTAATCGAAGATCTTGTTTCTCAAATAAGTTTTAGCTATTACATGTAATAACATAATGAAATACAAGTTTTAGTCATCTGTCTAATATGCTAACACGTATCATTTATTTTTGAAATGTGTTTTTGAATAAAAAGACATGAAACTTTATTACCTTTATTCTAAATCTGATTTGGAAATAGTATAGTTAAGTAGAATTTAGTGTTTTTGGTGTTATTATGATAATCCCATTATTACGGGTGTGCTATAGACACAGTTATGGCACAGTCCTTTCTTTCTGTATTACTTTTATCAAACAGTAGTTATTTTAGTAATACCTACTACGTTTACGTTTTGCATGCCTCGTGAGGGATAACATGCGTGTTGTTTTTGTATTAAATGAAAATTACAATTTTATTTTATTTTATTGAAAAGACGAACACAACAGTTAACAACCAAAGAAGAACAATATAATAATATGTTAAGATTAGATCCAGGCGGCTAACCAATTTAGTGATCGTACAGCTATACATGCAGCAAACTATGTTATATAATTTATAATAATTAATACAAATAAAAGAAGTGGGGAATATGGAGCTGTGAAAAAATTTACGCAATTATTAATTTGAAGAAACATGGGATACAGTTTTCTTGGTGACCTCCAAGGCAGACTTCTTAAATCTTGAATGACTGGGGTTGAAAATGTCTATCGGCTTATTTTCTTTAACTAAGTCGTTGAAGAGACGAGCCATTCTTGTCAGTGGATTATAAACGATGTGTATTTTTTGTACACCTCAATAATAAAAGTTTTAATATGCCTAGGGTTAGGTTTAGTATTTATAGTAAGACTCGAGAGCAAGTCTGGTCAATTAATTTATTTATTGACTCTCACAAACAAACACATTTCGTTAATATAAAACAGTTGCATTTTGATAACTAAAAACATTTTCTTTGTGAGAGTCTGGTGTCCATACTAGGTTATAGGTATAACTTGGTGCTCTGTAACACACCTATGTTACAGAACACCAGGCTCTCACCCCAGAACTGCTAAAGCAGGCTTTAGTTGCAAATTAGAAGTATGTAACAGATTTTGCATCACTACATCGTATAAAACAAAGTCGCTTTCTGTGTCCCTATATCCCTATGTATGCATACATCTTTAAAGCTACGCAACAGATTGTAATGTGGTTTCTTTTAATGGCTAGAGTGATTCAAGAGGTAGGTTTATATGTATAATACATGCATAATATAGTAGAGAAACACTGATTATTTCCGTGCGAAGCCGGGGCGGGTCGCTAGTAAATATAAAGATTCAGAATAAGTAACGGTATTTAATAAAAATAATTTATCTCAAAAATTGTGTGTGTGTGTGTGTGTGTGTGTGAGTGTATGATTTATATCATTATGTTGTATCGTGTCGATCTTTAAATTGATAATATTGACAATCACTGTGTCCGTGATGAGGTGTGTATTTAATAGCTGATGATGGCAGCATTTAATTTCAGGATCGTTCCGGTCTATGACACTTGTTGCTATTTGGCGACATCGTAATGGCGTCAAATATACTTAAATGGTTGTTAAACTCTGGGCGTATGTAAATTTTTCTTTCATTCTGGACTGAGAGCGAGAGAAAATGTAGAATGCGCTAGCTGCATTTCCTCCCGGGCATGGTGTAAAAACCATCTAAGGGATCTGAGGATTTTTGTATATGGCAATTTAGGCGGTGGGCTGACAACCTGTCACTACAGCAATATACCTACAAATCTATCTTAAATTACCCTCAAAACTTTGTCAGACGTGGCGGAACGACCTTTGTCTAGGTCGGTTACGCTCTGCCTACCCCATTTGGGATAAAGTCGTGATTATATATGTATGTAAAGCAATTAAGGCTGATTTTGTGCATTAACTGTGTGTGTAGTGTTAATTATTGATACAATTTTCACTCCTCTTTAAATAAGGTAAGCGATTAAAATTAAATTATAAATCGATTATACTATAATATTAGAAATAAAAAGAAACCCCAATGCGACTTGTGTTGCAGCTCTAAAAGACTCGGCTATACAAAGTTTACAAAAATATAGATTATTACCCAATTCAACAAGCAAAACCTTTGTTCGAGGAGTACTTGGGCTAGTACTTATAAAACGATCTCAAGATTGAGAGCAATATTAAGTATGCATTTGATAGGCCACATTGTACTGAAATTACATTTCTGATACGGAATCAAACTAGCTGTCAGTCTCAAACACTGTTTCTCAATACAGGCCTAAGTTTTCTTCGCATTGTATCGTAGTAAATAGTCAATGACCGAAAAATTAACTGTTCCTAATGATATTTCAGACAAGGTGACACGTACGTTTCAGTCCTAATTGCCTAACAATATTGTTCTTGACACAAATACAGTTTGTACAGCACTAGCGCAGCATAATGCATTTTACGCGATAGCTTCATTCTAACTTTGAACATAATACAATTGGAAAGTTTGTTCTACTCTACTGTCTGTTGACTTTAATTTATGACCTAGTGCTGCACTGTCCCTATACAGGGTGTAAGGGACAGCGTCCAACAAACCGATAGGGGTTGCTCAGTCAACGACGCTGAACTACTTCCACCAGGAAATTATTTTAGAAAGTAATAAAAAAATGGCGTTTCCATACAAATTGTCTGATTGAGGTGGACATTTTGTATGGAAAAGCCAATATTTATTTTCACTTCCTGAAAGAATTTCTTGGTGGAAATTGTTTAGTATCGTTGACTGAACATCCCCTATCAGTTTGCGGGACGCTGTCCCTTACACCCGCTATGGGCATAATAATTATAAGCAGGTAGGTAGGTATCTATAGCCTTCTACTCTTCACATATTAGTCCCACATTTTTGTGGATAATGTAAATATGTCTTTTATTACTAAAATATCCTATGCCCGTGAAAAAACATGTAGGAGCCATGTCCGTTTGGGGGGTAAAATTTACATATCTACATACATACATATAATCACACCTTTATCCCTAATGGGGTAAGCAGAGCGTAAACGACCTAAACAAAGGTCGTTTCGCCACGTCTGACAAAGTTTTTGAGATCTCATATAATTTAAGATGGATTTGTACGTATATTGCTGTAGTGACAGGTTGTCAGCCCATCGCCTAAATTGCAATATACTGAAACCCTCAGATCCCTTAGCTGGTTTTTACAGCATGCCCGGGAGGAAATGCTGCTGGCACATTCTTTATTTCGCTCCCAGTCCAGAATGGAAGAAAATTAACGATTATTTTAAAGTGAAATAGTCATATCACTAATAATAATATTCAGCTTAAATTTTGTCCTTGTACTTAAGTATGCATCTTGAATAAAGATGCGAGGCTAAAAGGTGTATTAAACTATAAAACGGGACTTACTTTTCATAAACTTTCCAAAACGCAATAAATATTCGCTAAAATGAGATACGACCGAGCGATAAACTAACGCTCGGAGTCCTAGAGTCAAGAAAGTTATAAGTGGCACTTAGCTCACTAGTTTAAACTGCCAACTTTTGTAGTTTATCTTCAAAAACCTACTAGTTAGATACTAATTTGTAAGTTAACGAACTAACTTATAAATTGGTATCTATCTAAGTAACTTAATATTAAACTTGATAATTTTTGAATTGTTGAATTGACGGCTGACAGGGATGAATGGAAGAAGAAAACGTACTGCGCCGACCCCAAGTAAATGGGATAAGGGCAAGCGAATGATGATGATGAATTTTATTCTGTTAATTTGAGGTCAAGTAGAAGTATGATCTAATAGAGAGTTTATATGAAAGAAAGAAAATAATAAATTCGTTTCGGGCAGGGTTCGAACCTGCGTCTCTGGAATGCCGGTCCATATGAAATATAGCATTGTGAGTGCTAAACTCCTCAATAATAGAGATTTGTATTCGAAATATAAAAATAGGATCGTAAAGATTTCAATCAGTTGATTGGTTAAAGGGTTTTTCATTATGAAGTTTTTCCAAATATTATTTATGTTTATCCCATTCCTTAAACAAAATAAATTAGCATCACCTTCAAGGATTGAATAAACATTTAAAATAAGTAAGTGTACCTTTATTTCGACAACTAGTTGTCTCTAGTGAGTCTATAAATACTCTAATGACTAAGCTAGTGCTGCAGCAGTATACCTGACTGACCAACTAAGTACCAGATACAACGATCTGCTTGTATCTCGGTGGACACGCATCGCTTCACACTGTGTCACATAAACACAGTTACGTCATAGTACACAGACGGTGGAATAGAAAGTGATTGTTCTTGCGTCAGTCTGCTATAATATATCAATTAGTATGTGAACATCGTCTGCGCCCGCGTGTTATAAGTAGGGCCTATAAGAGGTGAATCATGTATAGGTCATGAAGGGTATCGGTTTTTGTAAAAGCGGATGTTCTGATAACCCGACATAGCCCTGCTTTAGTTATTTGGAAAAACATAGCGGTTCATAAAACATACATACATACATACATTCACGCCTTTATCCCTAATGAGGTAGGCAGAGCGTAAATTGCCTAAACAAAGGTTGTTCTTCCACGTCTGACAAAGTTTTGAGGGTTATTTAAGATAGATTTGTTCGTATATAGCTGCAGTGACAAGTTGTTAGCCCATAACCTAAATTGCAATACACTGAAACCCTCGGATCCCTAAGCTGGATTTTACAGCTTGCGCGGTTGGCACATTATATGTTTTTTTTTCGCTCCCAGTCCAGCATGGAAGATGAATGTATGAAACATGAATGTCCATCTCGTAAAACTAAGTGTGATTCTGCTACTAATTTGATTGTTTGAAAGGTATAAAACAATTGTCTTTTAGTCAACATTATGTGTCTCTAGAGGCCATACACATTAAGCACATAGAAGCTACTAAGGTATAAAAAACAGAAAAACACAGAAAAAAAATAGTTCATTAACTTTTTTTTTCAGTAAATTCATCCATCAGTATTGTACGTTTGTAAATTTTCATGCTCGGGAAACGTTTTTACAATTTTCTTTGGCTTTCCTACCTACACATCAATCCATGGAAGAAGTGTTGATATCTAGCTTATTTGTTATTAACTAAATGAGCTATGAAGTCTATCAGATTCGATGAAGTGTTATTAGGCATTTTATGAAAGATCTTTGAATCAAATTTTAACTATATTCCGTTTTTTCAACGTTGCGTTATCAATACCAACGTGTTTTGCGGCCCATAACCTGCTTTTTCTTTGCAACTTTGCACAGATTTAAATTTCGGAACCGCAGACGATAATCTTGTTACAAACATATGTTTTGCGGTTGCCTTTCTTTAAAGTTGTAAAGCAAAAACAGATTATTGGCAGAAAAACAGGTTAGTAACGATAACGCAACATTAAAAATCGGAGTATAAATGAACTATGACGTCTATCATATTTGATGAAGTGTTATCAAGTACATCATGAAATATTTTATCAATATTTATTTATCTTATTATTATTGATGAAAATTTAATTGCGTGCATGCGGGAACCGAATAATCACTTTTATTAAGTTTCTAGATTTTATAACATTTAAATGTGAAACTTTTATTAGTCTTTTGACTTCATGAATTACCTTTGACGCTTAACAAATATTATACATTGTATTTGTCAGAGAATTTATAATTTTAATTTCATTTTCAAAACGTACGTAATTCTTACCTAACATGAACATAAACTCGTATCATAACACGTTTAGAAAATCGATTAACTCTCTAAGGATCCGCGCTAGCTATCTAATCTTCTGATTGTTTAATAATGCATAGATTAATTCCAACGCGCGAACGTATAAGCCCGTTTTATGTGAAATATTTTAAATTTCGCAAAGAGAAAATTTATGTGCAAATATGTAGAGACAGGTGGTTTTAGTCGGCTTTGTACTGTTACGTTTTCTTTTGCATATATAATTTAGATTTTAATAAATTATTGTTTTGAATCGAGACCACCTTTAAAACCCGTCACTAAAAGCCTGACAAAGTCAATTTTGCTAAACTTAAATTGAATTTACCCCGAAGAAAACTCAACACTAAATCGTTCAGAAATGGCTTTACAGAAATCGGCGACCGGGAAAATTATAGGAAGCGAAGGAAATTGAGAGTTCCCTACTAATGCGGTATATTCTGGAAAATTCCTTCAAATAAAAAAGGTTCATCACACGTCTTTTTTTAAGTTTTACAACAAAATATACTGAACCTCGTATTTATAAAGCGATCTCAAGATTGAGAGCAATATTAAGTATGGATTATACATACCTTACTTACCCTTTGATAGTATTTGAAATATTCTACTACTAATGTCTGTTATATACACATATATTCACACCTTTATACCTAATGAGGTAGGCAGAGCGTAAACTACCTAAACAAAGGTTGTTCTGCCACGTCTGACAAAGTTTTGAGGGTTATTTAAAATAGATTTGTAGGTATATAGCTGTCTGTAATGAGGCCTGATAGTTGTGCTACTAGGCGGTTTAAAAACTCTGACACCAGGGTTCATCGGGTCAATAGATTCGATACCCACTCGACAGAAGAAGAATGTCTGTTATAAAAATTTATTACGAATACTTATTCAAAATATTCTTATCTCTGCGTTGCATAAGTTGGCACCGATATACTGATTCGTTCATTTCCAGCCTTTCACCATCTGGTTTGTTTACTTTAGAGTAAGATTAGGCTCCCATATGATATACTATTAGCCTTTGGTTTTGCTCTCGATAATGTCGGATATATTTACTATACGGCCTGGGAGCGAGAGAAAAACATAGAATGTGCCAGCTGCTTTTCCTCCCGGGCATGCTGCAAAAGCCAGCTAAGGGATCCGAGGGTTTCAGTATATTGCAATTTAGGCGATGGGCTGACAACCTGTCACTACAGCAATATGCCTACAAATTTAAATATCCCTCAAAACTTTGTCAGATGTGGCGGAACGACCTTTGTTTAGGTCGTTTACGCTCTGCCTACCCCATTAGGGATACAGGCGTATTTACTATACGAGATTTCCGTGACTCTCCCATGCGGAGCCAGTGACCAAATGTAGGTGACTGGCTCCGCATGGGACCGGTTGGTTTGTGATCACCCTCTCACCGGATTCCGGCACCAAGTAGCTTGCTATATCCCGATGATATATGTGCATTCTCAAGTGCCTTAGATTCCCGAGTGCGAGCTTTTATATCCTTATCAAATTTGTCTTGGTCACCTCTGGTCTATACCAAATCAGATTAGTAAAAGAAAAGTAAAACTAAAAACTGTAAAAATCCTTAATATGTCCTCACATACATACATACATATAATCACGCCTTTATCCCTAATGGGGTAGGCAGAGCGAAAACCACCTAAACAAAGGTCATTCCGTCACGTCTGACAGGTTTTGAGGGGTATAACAAATGATATGTATGATGTATATTGCTATAGTGACAGGTTGTCAGTAAATCGCCTAAAATTGTAATACACGTTAACTCTGAAATCCCTTAGCTGGTTTTACAGCATGCCTGGGAGGAGATGCAGCTTGCGGCACATTCTATGTTTTTCTATCACTCCCAGTCAAGTATGGAAGAAATATGTCCTCACGTTATATTAAGATATAAATATAATATATGCAACAGTTCGAGTAATTTTTGCCTGTAAGTATGTAAAGCTTATGCAGAATAGACCTAAACTCGTATCTTGCCCCATCTCGGTCGCTACATTTTTAATGCGGTTGAACAAAAGACTCGACATTCTTCAGATTCCCTTTTATTTATCGCGTACGCTCGGTTTGTTTATGTTTATGTCATCCGGAGCGTTATTTTGCAACATCTCATTTTCATTCTTCCATGCTGGCCTGGGAACGAGAGAAAAACATAGAATGTGCCAGTTGCATTTCCTCTCGGGCATGCTGTAAAAACCAGTTAAGGGACCCGAGGGTTTCAGTATATTGCAATTTAGGCAATGGGTAGGCAACCAGTCGCTACAGCAAATATACCTACAAATCTATCTTAAATAACCCTCAAAACTTTGTCAGACGTGGCGGAACGACCTTTGGTTAGGTCGTTTACGCTCTGCCTACCCCATTATGGATAAAAGCGTGATTATATGTATGTAAGTTAGTAAAGCTTATGCAGAATAGACCTGCAGTCGTATCTCGCCCCATCTCGGTCGCTACATTTTTAATGCGGATGAACAAAAGACTCGACATTCTTCAGATTCCCTTTTATTTATCGCGTACGCTCGGTTTGTTTATGTTTGTGTCATCCGGAGCGTTATTTTGCAACATCTCATTTTCATTCATGCGGGAGAGCTGGCAGATATGTTTTTTGTTTATTATGTAGGTGATTGTTTGTTTTCATGTAGCCGTGCTTCGCTCTCAGATATTTACTTACGGTATGCTGTTCCGTTGTATGAATATTGCAATTCTTTGAACCACGTTTTCTACCTAAATTTCCTGTGTGTATATTAATCTATTCGTGATAACGTACATACATACATATAATCACGCCTTTATCCCTAATGGGGTAGGCAGAGCGTAAAGGACCTAAACTATGGTAGTTCCGCCACGTCTGACAAAGTTTTGATGGTTATTTAAGATAGATTAGTAGGTATATCGCCCCATCGCCTAAATTACAATATACTGAAACCCTCGGATCCCTTTCCTGGTTTTTACAGCATGGCCGGGAGGAAATGTCTCCAAACTCGTGATAACAAATATGTTTATTACTTAGTTTTATCATTTTTCACCTCCGTTCAAAATGTTATTAGAAATGACGAGCTTTGACCTTTGGATCCAGTCTTCTTCCTTTCGAGTGGGGTTTCGAGTCGAACAATGACCCGATGAACCCTGGTGTCAGAGTTTCCAAACCGCCTAGTAACACAGCTATTAAGCCTCTGACATGTTTTTTGTGTAACGACCACTATTAAAGACAACGACGGCTTAACGTGCCCTCCGAAGCACGGAATCCTTTTTCTTTTCGCACAATCAGGTGATTCAGCCTGCAAAATTCTAACCAAACAGAAGAAAATCTCACAAAGTGATCAATTAACAAATATCAACTTTGTGTTTCCTCCTTGTCAACGGAACCCAGGAACTCCGTATCGTGAGCCCATGGTTCTTAACATTAGACCACGGAGGCAGTTTCGAATTAAATCTTAAAAACCTTTAAAAATATAATTTTAGTGCAATTGACATTATTATGAGAAGGACAAGCAGTTTCAAGAAGCAGCCATTTTAATGGAACGACACTCTGTTTAGCTGAAAACGGGAAATTGAATCTGGTTTGTGGTTGTCAAATAGAAAATTGGACATTGGTGCTGCCAATTTAATAATGTATTTTATACGACATACATACATATAGTCACGCCTTTATCCCTAATGGGGTAGGCAGAGCGTAAACGACCTAAACATCCGTCGTTTCGCTACGTCTGACAAAGCTTTGAGGGTTGTTTAAGATAGATTTGAAGGTATATTGCTTAGTGGCATTTTGCCAGCCCATCGCCTAAATTACAATATACTGAAACCCTCGGATCACTTAGCTGGTTTACTCTACCATTTTGCGTATCTTTTAACAGAATCTGTAGGTAACCGTATCATCCCATTCCTTTTACTTATTTTACGATTTGTTTTACGTAAAATTGGAAAAAAGTACAGGAAATTGGCAATAATAATAATTTCCTCTTATAAACCTTTTAGGACAAATTTTAAAATAAGTGTATAAACATTTTTTAGTCTAATTAGATTTGCTGAATTTAGGGTATTTTATTTTAGAAGATATTTTGTGGTACACGCAATGACTAAATTAACAATACACATCCTATTAAATCTTACCCTTAATAGATAAAATTGATAGCCAAATTGTAAATAACGTTTTATCATCAACAATTTGGATTTGATAAGTAAATTTTTAATTCTCTACTATCGGTTTGATAATACAATCTTAAGCTGCTTGCCAGGCCAGTTCAGTGCGGTGAACAGTCGGCCCCTGGCCGGTCTATAAGTTTTTTTCTGTGTCGTGTGGTAAGTGTAGTTGCAACATAAGTATTTAGGTACTTTTCTACGGACACTAAGGCTCGTAATTATAAACAGTACTTGAGACTGACAGCCAGTTTGAGTGGCCTGTCAAATCCATACTTAATATTGCTCTCAATCTTGATACTGCTTTATAAATACGAGCCTAAAGGACAGGCCTGACGGAATTGTTATTAGGGAAATTTGTTTGGGTTCAAGTGGTTTAATTTTTTATTAGGTTCTGCAAGACTGAAGTGCTAAATATGAAGGGAACAAAATTTATGTTTGCCGAAACGTCTATTTTATTTCTATGCTCGATAGTGTAAACACACACGACGAGTAAAAGAGGAGGTGGTTATTGATTTACTTAATAGTAAAAAAACATAATATATACGTATACTAGCGACCCATCAGTGTTTCTCTACTATATTATGCATGTATTATACATATAAATCTTCCTCTTGAATCACTCTATCCATTAGAAGAAACCGCATCAAAATCCGTTGCGTAGTTTTAAAGATCTAAGCAAACATAGGGATATAGAGACAGAGAAAGCGACTTTGTTTTATGCTTTCTTATTTTTAATTAATATCTACGTAAAAAAGCACTAAAATGGTTTGTATGTAGCCTTTGATTATATGGCTACTCCGTAGAAATATTTTTATCTATACTTCACTACATAGTATAAAACAAAGTCGCTTTCTCTGTCCCTATATCCCTATGTATGTTTAGATCTTTAAAACTACGCAACGGGTTTTGATGCGGTTTCTTTTAATGGATAGAGTGATTCAAGAGAAAGATTTATATGTATAACACAAGCATAATATAGTAGAGAAACACTGATAATTTCCGTGCGAAGCCGGGTCGGATCGCTAGTACTTTAATATAATAGGATAATCAAGTATTTAATGCCGCTATAATACATACCTAATGATAACAAGTCATATACTTAAACATGTTTTGATAATGAATACAATAAAATAATATCATTAATGTCATAAATGGAAAAACTTACTTGTTTCTTTGTAATTTTAGCCTATTTATTTGAAAACATTAAATAATGAATTTTAATATTAAGCATAAATTAATATTGCCTATTAATTATAATGCCTATTATTATAAGTTGGTAGATTTTTATTTATAGGACAAGTACAAGGGCCAATTATACAATTCACATTTTATAAATAGTAAATTTCACCCAAGACGTCACATCGAGGCAGGGTTCCCAGGAGGCTGGTAGACCTCTCTGGATACCTGTTATTAATAAGTGGAAGAATTCAGTAGATCTTATATATTTCGGACAACCCCAGAAATAACTGGGATGAAAATATGCCAAATATAAACGTTGGAATGTTATCTATAATAATTATTACTTTGCATGAAGATAAGAGTAGATTAATTATGTAAATCTGACACTGTAGACAACAAATAATCTCGGCATATTGATACAAAACCTTACATCCAGAACTCTTATTACTTTACTTGATGATTTTGGATGCAACTAATCTTATATCTGTCTATCTATCTGTCTACTGAGAAATAGTTGTCTCATACATACATACATATAATCACGCCTTTATCCCTAATGGGGTAGGCAGAGCGTAAACGACCTAAACAAAGGTCGTTCCGCCACGTCTGACCAAGTTTTGAGGTCTATTTAAGATAGATTTGTAGGTATATTGCTGTAGTGACAGGTTGTCAGCCCATCACTTAGCTGGTTTTTGCAGCATGTCCGGGACATTCTATGTTTTTCTCTCGTTCCCAGTCCAGCATGGAAGACGTAAGAAAATAGTTGTTTCCTACGTTAAATACTAACGTAGCAGTGATACAAATTATACTAGCTAGTATAAACCACTCAACTTTTTATAACTTCCTTCACAAAACCCGCACTGCAATTCCAAGCGGTTGGGGCCCAGCAAAAACCACACTAAAGGTGTTGTAATGGTTTATTTATGTTTGGTTCTTCTTCTTCTGTCGAGTGGGTATCGAGTCAATGGACCCGATGATCCCTGGTGTCAGAGTTTTTAAACCGCCTAGTAGCACAACTATCAGTCCTCTGACCTGGTTTGAATAAACGACCACTATCAAAGACAGCGACCGGGACCGACGGCTTAACGTGCCCTCCGAAGCACGAAATCTTTTTCTTTTCGGACAATCAGGTGATTAAGCCTACAATGTCCTAAACAAACTGGGGAAAAATTCTCAAAGTGATAAATTCTCAAATATCAACTTTGTGTGTCCCCCCCCCCCCCTGGGAATCGAACCCAGGACCTCCGGATCGGGAGTCCATGGCACTAGCCACTAGACCACGGAGGCAGTTTATGTTTGGTAAACATTGTGGTATGTCGACCATTCACTTTGCTGGCCAGACCAACCTCAATAAGTTTTGCGCAACTCGTATTACGTTAATATAACAACCAAAGTAAATTCCTTCCATGCTGGCCTGGGAGCGAGAGAACAACATAGAATGTGCCAGCTGAATTACCTCCCGGGCATGTTGTAAAAACCAGCTAAGGGATTTGAAGGTTTCAGTATATTCTAATTTAGGCGATGGCGATGGGCTGACATTCTGTGACTACAGTAACCTACATATTTACCTTAAATAACCCTCAAAACTTTGTCAGACCTGGCGGAACGACCTTTATTTAGGTCGTTTACGCTCTGCCTACCCCATTATGTAAGTATTATTCCTTCCACGCTGGCCTGGGAGCGAGAGAACAATATACATTGTGCCAGCTGCATTTCCTCCCGGGAATGCTATAAAAACCAGCTAAGGGATCCGATGATTTCAGAATATTGTAATTTAGGCGATTACAATTACAAATTTACCTTAAATAACCCTCAAAATTTTGTCAGACGTGGCGGAACGAACTTTGTTAAAGTCGTTTACGCTCTGCCTACCCCATTAGGGATAAAGGCGTGATTATATGTATGTATGTAAGTATAACATATCGAACAAGAAAAAAATAATGCCTATCGTGTGTCGATCCAATTAGAAGCATAGCTATCCAATTAACAGTGATTATTGTTTACTGGTCAGACTGTTATGTATGACTGCTGTATAGTAGTTATGTAAAAATATGTTGATATACGACCAATAGACACGTTTCAATATAACTATCTTTTACTTCTATACAAACAGTACTGTTTCTTTTTGGGGTATTAACCGATCCTCAAAAAATCCTCTTTTTTTCTCTAGCCTTATCCCGTATCTCACGGGGTCGGCCACCTAATCTACGTGATTGAATGAGGGTACTGGTTTTTACATAGAGTGACTGCCATCTGACCTCCGCAACCCAGATCGGAAACCAGACCCAAACCTAGGTTAGGTCAGAGTTTTCAAGCCGCCAATACTTAGCACTGGCTTTTGACATGGCTTTACGACAAATATTTACGTTGTTAAACGATATTAACCGGGAACCTTAACCTGCTTTCCGAAGCACGGAAATAAATAAACCTAAAAAACATTTCAACCGCAATAGGTTAGGTTAGGTTCGAAGTTGGCTGGCATTTTAGGCTGATTTAATATTTTTTTGGAGGATAAGTTAATTACAACCCTATGTTTTTTAAAAAGGTAGTTTTTTTGTGTTACCTAATACTGATATGAGTTTAACATTGTCTTAACTGGTGGTAGAGCAGTGACGTAAGGCGGATACTTACAGAAATGCTAGAATAAAGAATGCGCTACGTTTTGTTGCGTATAGATTATCTTTTTTTCCTGCTATAACAAACGTACGTCACAGAATATTATTTAGGAACTAATTTCACGCCGTTAAAATATAACAATATTCCATTAAAAATTTAAATAGGTAATAAATAAATAACATAATAAGTAATAAGCACATGTAGATAATCTAAGCGCGTATTTTATTAGATTATTTTCTTTATGGCCCGAGATTTGATAAAGTTTAGATAAGACAAGATTGTGAACAATAAATAGTAAACTTTTAGAATAGGAACTATGTGTTATGAAATTAAATTTAAATGATCAAGTGATAAACGTTTTTAAATTAAGGTGCAGTAGCCGTCGATCCGATCTCATTCAATTATTTCTAGGATTTTTTCAACAGTTAATTAGTATAAGTTAAACACATCACATTAAATTAATCTTTGCTATATTTTTCAATAAGCTTTTTGGGCTCGATTCTAGATACCACCACCGGCTAAAACAAAAATTAAAATCTATTTGTTTCTTTCGAAATAATAAAATTGAAAAAGGACAGGCGATTTATACTCTATGGTTTTACACTTTGTCCGCTAGATTTTGACGCGCTTTTGCACGCTTCCCCAGTATTTCTGTCAATTCTAGCCGCCATATAATATGACGGCGGATAAAAATGACCGATAACGCATAAAACCACCGACTATAAATCAAAAACCAGAGAGAATATATCTCCTGTCCTTTTCCAATGTTTTTAGTCTGAAAGTGACCAATAGATTTTAATTTTTAGTTTTAGACGGCACATCTAGAATCGAGTAAATTATTATACTACAACTTACGTTTGTGTGGGTAATAGTTCAATAAAAACTGCATAAAAACGTAACAGTCAAACATAAAGACTGGAAGATAATGAACAAACTAATAATAAATCTATAAAAAGCGATCTATGAATAAATTGACCTTGGAGTTATTCTTTCGACTAGATTCAAAGATAGCATAATACTTATTTAATTTTGTTTTCTTTCATAGTGGCTTGTTTTTTTACACTGAGAGAGTAGTTGTTTTTTTTAAAGAAGTAGTTCAAATCCGTAGTTATACGTAGTTAAGAGCCTCAGGTGAGAAATATAAGCTAAATGACCCACCTGTTGGTATGAGTAATTTCAGGCTTGTAGAGCGAAGTAATTAACTGAATAGCCCACTTAAATGTTGGGCCACAAAAATGAGTGATTTTCTTTCTGACTTGTCGCAGTCATTTAAAGCATTAGTAATAATACCGGGTGTAAGGGACGTCCCGCAAACTAATAAGTTGCTCAGTCAACGAAATTTACCAACTATCACCAGGAATTTCTTTCAGGAGATGAAAAATTAATTGAACTTCCCATACAAAATGTCTGATAGAGGTGGTCATTAATAATATTAATATTATTCTTTTTATTATTTTTTTTTCACTTCCTGAAAAATAATCCGGCTGATAGTTGTTCAGTTCCGTTGACTGAGTAACCCCTATTAGTTTGCGGGACGCTGTCCCTCAGACCCCGTATAAATATTTATATTTTTAAATTAAATTATTATTTGTATTAAATTATTTGTATTTTTAACTAATTTTGTCATATTTTACAGAGATACTCATATTTAACCCAGAAAAAAAAACTATGTCTACAGAAAAATATCGTAAAACCGCAAGTGATACCTTGCCAGGCACTTTGTAGATGCACTAATAATTTAAAGAGTGGAAATAAATTGAATATTCTCTCTTTGTTCCCAGGTGATATAAACCTACACGATGGCGGCAGACAACAGCAATTCTACCATGGAGATGGGCACCAGTGATCAGGTAAATATATTCATGCTCTTAAGTTTATTCATCGTCATCAGTTGCAACTGCTTGACAGGACATTGGCCCCTACAAAAGGGAGATTTTGCCTTAATCACCATGCTTCGTAGGTGCCCATCCCCTTGCTAGATTTATCCATTAGTCGCATTCTAAGACACTTGTAGATTAGTTATGGGTACTTTTATTCTCAACCGGCACTACAAGCTCCCTCCCATCCTTAGTATTTTTTTAAGCTTGTCTATGTTATATATAGGTGTAAGGGACAGCGTCCTGCAAACTGATAGGGATTGCTCAGTCAACGACACTGAACATCTAGGTACAAATTGTAAGATCGAGGTGAAAATTTTGTGTGGAATAGACATTTTTTTTTCACTTCTTGATACTAAATCCTGCTGATTGTTCTGTTGAGCAACTCCTATCAGTTTGCGGGACACTGCCCCTTACCACAGAGTAACTTATAATACTTACGTCTTCTTAGCGAGTGGATTCTCGAGCCGAACGACCCGATGAACCCTTGTGTCAGAGTTTGGAAACCGCCTAGTAGTACATCTATTAGGCCTCTGACATGGTTTGAGTAACGACCACTATCAAAGACAGCGACCGGGACCGACGGCTTAACGTGCCATACGAAGCACGGAATCCTTTCCTTTTCGGATAATCAGGTGATTCAGCCTGCAATATCCTAACCAAACTGGGGAAAATCTCACTAAGTGACAAATTGACAAATATCAAGTTTGTGTTTCCCACTGGGAATCGAACCCAGGACCTCCGAATCGTAAGCCCATGGTTCTGACCACTAGACCAAGGAGGCAGTTACGTACAACCCTTACACATTAAATGTATTAGAATGCCGTTGACATTTAATAAATCTATCTAATCTACTGTACTGTGACAGAAATTTGACTTATCTATCGCGTTTACATTGAGTATGCAGCACAGCACTTCAACTCCCGTGTACAATCCAACAAACGTATTAAATTATTTTAGTAATACGAAAATGAACTCAATTGCAATGTGTTATTTGAAGTGACGAGATATCTGATAAAATTTCTTCAGTATATGTAAACTCTTGGAAACAGTAGTTTTCAGTTCAGTATTTAAAATTAAATTTCAGTGATTTTGTAGTGACTGCCTGTCACGGTTAGTGAGAATTAAATTTCAGTGATTTTCTAGTGTCTGCTTGTCACGGTTAGTGAGATAGTGAATTGGATCTACATTGGTGCTTGTTTCATAAATAGGGTCAGCACTGAAATTTAATTACATATCGAAACAATTAATCATTAATACAGGGTGTAAAAAAAGTACCGCGTTCCTTTAAACCACGTAATGTATTGGTGATACACAATTCACACATTAAATAAAATAAATAAAATTATGTATTAAGGAGTATACTTTTGATGATAATTATTTTTTTCATTTTGATTTACCGAGTAATTCTTATTCACGACTCTTTTGATCCCTATCGCATTTTCTTTTGATTTTGATTGAACGTCTTTGCTTTATGAAATTGATATCAGGTTTTTCATCTTCACAAAATCTTTCAAAGAATCTCGTCTAAAGATCCACTTGACACAGAAAATCCTCTCGTCAAACAGCTGGTTAGATTTTTCTTGATAACATTATTTACATTAACTTAGTTCTCACGGAGTTAAGTAATTTCCCTGTGGGACTTCCCATGATTCCGGTATTTATTAGTGACGTCAGGATTACCTTTACGAAATTGGTATATTACATTCTTTTCTTTCTTTTATTGAGTGGGTTTTCGAGTCGAGGAATGACCCGATGAACCCTGATGTCAGAATTTTCAAACTGCCTATATTTTATCACGTGAATTATGTATTATTATTATTTCCCCTCTTATCGATTAATTAGGTATATAGTGAAAGAACTACAAGCGTTTTAATAACAAACTAAGATAATTAGGTCATCAGCTCCCTAGCCTTATCCCGTATCTCACGGGGTGTGCTACCTAATCTAGGGGATTGAACGAGTGTACTGGTTTTTACACAGAGCGACTGCCATCTGACCTCCGCAACTCAGAAGGGAAACCAGACCCAATTCTAGTTTAGGTCAGAGTTTTCAAGCCGCCTTGCCAATGCTTAGCACTGGCCTCTGACATAATATGGGAGTATCTACGGTATTAAACGATATTAACCGGGACCAACGGCTTCCGAAGCACGTAAAAAGCGTTTAATAAACGTACATATGAAATTTGAAAACCGAAAAACACATTGGTATGTGGTGGGATTCAAACCACGACCTCCCGCTCAGGAGGCAGCGGCCCTGTCCACTACACCATCGACTAAACTAAGATAATTAAGTATCCTACAATTTTACATATTACGTATCTACATACATACATATAATCACGCCTTTATCCCTAATGGGGTAGGCAGAGCGTAAACGACACATCTGACAAAGATTTGAGGGAAATTTAAATTTGTAGGCATATTGCTGTAGTGACAGGTTGTCAGCCCATCGCCTAAATTGCAATACACTGAAGCCCTCGGATCCCTTAGCTGGTTTTTACAGCATGCCCGGGAGGAAAAGCAGCTGGCACATTCTATGTTTTTCTCTCGCTCCCAGGCCAGCATGGAAGTATTACGTATCTGTACAGAAATAATCAAAGCAACATCCATCTGAGAATTTTATCCTTATCTTTGGGATAATCCCAACTCTACCATGTTATTATTTGTAACAACGAGATACTCGCCCATATTTTACGAGATAACAATTCAGGTAAATGAATCACAACTTTAATATTATGTTACGTTGTTACTGCTATTATTGTGTAGGTATTATTTTGCAGATAACCCTAGGTGATAACCCATACAAGTAATAAAAACTTAGATGTTATGATTCAGTTAACCAATTTGTCCAAATTT
Source organism: Scrobipalpa costella (assembly GCA_949820665.1). Taxonomy (NCBI): domain Eukaryota; kingdom Metazoa; phylum Arthropoda; class Insecta; order Lepidoptera; family Gelechiidae; genus Scrobipalpa; species Scrobipalpa costella. Next base: position 11,049,820 of record OX463298.1, read on the forward strand.
GAACGCACGAAATATAATTGATAAACTTAAAATGTCTTAAAAAACTTCTGTATTTAAAAAGTAATTTATTTGTGTTCGGTTGTGTTTAAAAATTACACTGATTTTGTAAAAGATCGATGACGTGATTCTTGTAGGATCTAATTACTAGTTCAAAGTGGATTAACACATTAACTGGTAAGAATTTTGGAACTAATTTGATTATGAACTTGATCATTTAACGTTTTTTTTTTGGTACCACCTGTCTAACAACTCATCTAATTTTGATACATACATACATATAATCACGCCTCCATCCCTGATCAGAGCATAAACGGCAAAACGTAAACGACCCAAACAAAGGTCGTTCCGCCACGTCTGACAAAGTTTTGAGGAGTTTTTTAGATATATTTGTAGGTATATTGCTGTAGTGACAGGTTGTCAGCCCGTCGCCTAAATTGCAATATACAGAAACCCTTTGGATCCCTTAGCTGATTTTTACAGCATGCCCGGGAGGAAATGCAGCTGGCACATTCTATGTTTTTCTCTCGCTCCCAGTCCAACTTACTTTGATGAAATTCATAAATACTTTGTTTTTGTTCTTGTCATGAATTTGTTAAACACCTAAAGGATAACTTTGACTGTTCTGGAAATTTTATCGTTTATTGATTTATCGATAAAAATGAAAATTCTAAATGTAAACCTCGTTTACTTGTATCTAAATGTAATCATGTAGAATTTGTAACTGTCCGGTAACTGTAACGACTACTTACTCCCACTTTATGTAACTATTACTACGCTAGTACTATTATATATTCTGTGCTATTACGTATATTCTCCATGCCTTAATTTGTAGTTTGCGTGTAGGAAAATAACAGCCTTTGATTCAACTTATACTTACTTTGGGGACATCAATAAATAAAATATTGGTTGAATATAGGAAAATTATACCGGGTGTAAAGGACAACGTACCGAAAACTGAAAAGGGTTACTCAGTCATCGAAACTAAACAACTATCACCAGGAAAATCTATAGAAAATGGAAATATTTTTTTATTTTCCCATACAAAATTACCACTTCGATCAGACAATTTGTACGGCGAAGCCAATAATATATTCAATTCCTAAAAGATCCTGCTGATCAACTATTCCACTTTCATTGATTTAGCTACCACTTTCAGTTTTCAGTACACTGTCCCTTACACCCGGTATTATACTGTGACCATTTTTAAGTGCATAGATACATACATACTACATAATCACGCCTTTATCCCTAATGGGGTAGGCAGAGCGTAAATGACGTAAACAAAGATCGTTCCGCCACGACTGACAAAGTTATGAGGGTTATTTAAGATAGATATGTAGGTTTATTGCTGTAGTGACAGGTTGTCAGCGTATCGCCTAAATTGCAATATACAGACACCCTCGGATCCCTGAGCTGGTTTTTACAGCATGCCCGGGAGGAAATGCAGCTGGCACATTCTATGTTTTTCTGTGGTCCCCAGTCCAGCATGGAAGAAAGTGCATTGATGTGCAAATCAGTATAACTCACGATGATTTGCTAGCATACTAACCTACATCTTTTTCAAACCTTTGGACTCGATTTTATTTACCATTTTCTCCATTCAATTTTGTATGGAAGAATACGGAGTGGGACTTTTGTCAGTAAGTGAATAGGCATTATCTAGGCAAACATGCTCTATCATCGTTTGCAACGTCACTTACCATCAGGTGAGATGGCAGACAAGTGGTCGTATTGTTAATAATAATAATAATGCAAGCAGAGCGAGTATCCGGGTGATGTACACATCACAATACATTATTTGGTATAAAAAGGACTCTGCACTATTGGCTTCGGCCCCTCGTATGCTTTAAAGGACCTGCTCCCTGTGGACCCCTGATACTGAAAAGTATACCAATAAATAATAATAAATAAAAGTAAAATATTTATGAGAATAAAGTTTCTTTAAACCTAAACCTAAAATATTTAGTCTAAAATTGCGATAGTATTCCTTGCATATTTTAGAGTTCTATTAATAATACCTTGTATTTCCTCAGGTCCTAGTCGCCCAAAAAGGAAAAAAGAGCCTAGCTTTCATTATCGGTGGCATTGCTATGTTGGTCGCAATAGGCGTGGTCATCACTCTAGTCGTAGTGCTATCAGGAAATGAGGGAATTGAGGGAACGCCGGCACCTGAAGACCTCATCAACACTACTGAAGGTAAGCCTAAGATAATAATAGGTTAAGCAAAGAGCCCAGCGTATATAATCGTCGGCATTGCTATGTTGGTCGCAATAATCGTGGTCATCACTCTACTCGTAGTGTTATCAGGAAATGAGGGAATTGAGGGAACGCCGTCACCTGAAGACCTCATCAATACCACTGAAGGTAAGCCTAACATAATAATGGGTTAAGCAAAGAGCCTAGCGTATATCATCGGCGGCATTGCTATGTTGGTCGCAATAATCGTGGTCATCACTCTACTCGTAGTGTTATCAGGAAATGAGGGAATTGAGGGAACGCCGTCACCTGAAGACCTCATCAATACCACTGAAGGTAAGCCTAACATAATAATGGGTTAAGCAAAGAGCCTAGCGTATATCATCGGCGGCATTGCTATGTTGGTCGCATTAATCGTGGTCATCACTCTAGTCGTAGTGCTATCAGGAAATGAGGGAATTGAGGGAACGCCGTCACCTGAAGACCTCATCAATACCACTGAAGGTAAGCCTAACATAATAATAGGTTAAGCAAAGAGCCTAGCGTATATCATCGGCGGCATTGCTATGTTGGTCGCAATAATCGTGGTCATCACTCTACTCGTAGTGTTATCAGGAAATGAGGGAATTGAGGGAACGCCGTCACCTGAAGACCTCATCAATACCACTGAAGGTAAGCCTAACATAATAATAGGTTAAGCAAAGAGCCTAGCGTATATCATCGGCGGCATTGCTATGTTGGTCGCTTTTTATCGTGGTCATCACTCTCCTCGTAGTGTTATCAGGAAATGAAGGAACTGAGGGAACGCCGATACCTGAAGACCTCATCAACAACACTGAAGGTAAGCCTAACATAATAATAGGTTAAGCAAAGAGCCTAGCATATACCATCGGCGGCAATGCTATGTTGGTCGCAATAGGCGTGGTCATCACTCTAGTCGTAGAGTAATCAGTTATCAGGAAATGAAGGAACTGAGGGAACGCTGATACCTGAAGACCTCAGTCTTCAGTATCGGCGTTCCCATCTCATCAACAACACTGAAGGTAAGCCTATCATAATAATAGGTTAAGCAAAGAGCCTAGCGTATATCATCGGTGGCATTGCTATGTTGGTCGCAATAGGCGTGGTCATCACTCTAGTCGTAGTGCTATCAGGAAATGAGGGAATTGAGGGAACGCCGACACCTGAAGACCTCATCAACACCTCTGAGGGTAAGACTAAAATAATAATAGGATAGGTAAATATAACATATTGAATGGCAGAGGTTGATGCAATAAATCCACACGCAGATGAGAAAAAATATGATGATGTCACGAGTCAATTTATTTATGATACAACAAAACTACAACATACAAGAAAAAGAACATTACAAACACAATTTACAATCTTGTATTCACGAATTTAGAACGAGATCAAAATACAAATTCAACAAAACAAAGTTTGTCCCGGCATTCATAAATAAATCGGACCTCAATCAGAGTTTGCCATACCCAGGGGTGCAGCGCTGGTTTACAGTTGGCCTAAATTCAAATCTAAGTTTCATAATCAGGTAACTAGTTTTATACAATATCTACCTACTTGGTCAAAGATAGTAGACAGAGTTCACGTATTTTCGTGCCTTATATTTAATACCAATAAATAATAAATAATTTCTTCCATGCTGGACTGGGAGCGAGAGAAAAACATAGAATGTGCCAGCTGCATTTCCTCCCGGGCATGCTGTAAAAACCAGCTATGGGATCCGAGGGTTCCAGTATATTGTAATTTAGGCGATGGGCTGACAACCTGTCACTACAGCAATATACTTACAAATCTATCTTAAATATCCCTCAAAACTTTGTCAGACGTGGCGGAACGACCTTTGTTTGGGTCGTTTACGCTCTGCCTACCCCATTAGGGATAAAGGCGTGATTATATGTATGTATATATGTATATTAAATACATTTAATTTGAGCTAAGCTCTTTCAAGCTTGCAGTGTAACGTTAAACGTCGAATCCAAAAAGATTACGATTTATTAACATCAGCGCATTTTATTGGATATTTTAGGTCGGTTCTTCTCACTATAATAGTTATTACATACATACATATATTCACGCCCTCATCCCTAATGAGGTATGAGAAGCGTATACGATCTAAACAAAGGTCGTTTGACAAAGTTTTGAGGGTTATTTAAGATAGATTTGTAGGTATATTGCTGTAGTGACAGATTGTCAACCCATCGCCTAAATTGCAATATACTGAAACCCTCCATCCCTTAGCTAATTTTTACAGCATGCCCGGGAGGAAATGCAGCTGGCACATTCTATGTTTTTCTTCCGCTCCCAGTCCAGCATGCAAGAAAAGTAATAATAATTATTAGACACTAGAGATAGGCAGTCATATCTTGAAATATTATCAATTTTATTTTCCTCAGGCCCAACGCTCCCAACAGCGCCGTCAAGTACAACTGCAGCTCCAACTACAACAGCACCAACTACGACGACCACAACTCCAGCACCGACGTTGCCGCCTGAACCAGAAGGTAAAAAACCGAACCATTTGAAGCGGTAGGTACAGACTACTAAGGACCTTTGCGTAATAAGTTATCTTAAAAATCTTGTTTACGCCTTTCGGAAGATTTCTTCTAGTCAATGTTCGATTTTCCTCAAATTTTTTTTTACTGATTTCATTTCTTTCAGCAATCGAACTTGAAGAAATTATTAACGGAGTCTTCGCCTCTGCGTCGTTCAGCGGAGATTGGACGGGAGGTGAGCTAACGCTATACCTAAGTTTAATTTTATCACATTTGCACAAAACTAGCGAAATAAATCATTCGATCGGCCTATGTGGACTTAACTGCAGGCAAACTTATGATGTGGCCTGCGATGAACCGCTAGAAGGTAGATTGCGTACCACGCTTACCAGTTTTGACAGGTCGGTAGCGTAGTTATAGAAATTCTTTACATTCATTGCATATTTTGTTGTGACGTATTATTCACAATGTAACAGATTGTAGATGTGGAGAAGCAATGGAGAGCACTGCTAAAAGAGGACTAGCGTTGATAGACTTTTTATGTAGGTACCTCTACTGCTTTGCTTTACTGTTTTTGTTACGTAGTTAAGTACTGCTAAAATACATATATATGTTTTTCACTTCTTTTAGCATGTTATATGTAACAGCACTATTTTAATAAACTATTTTGTATTTATTACGTGATCACGTTCCGTTTCAGGCAGCGAGATTTTATTCCGGAACACGAACGGAGACTTGGTGCTCTATGACGTAGACACTGACTCGACGACTGCGCTTGTTGCTAACACTTCACAGGTAAACAAATTTTACATATTTAATGAAAATTTACACGCGCGTAGTTTATAATATAAATGACAAAACAAATTTTTAGAAAATAATCCAAATAACCCGACTGTAGTGCCTATTTAAATTTTTAATGCATTAATTGTTCTAAAATCATAATTTTTTTTTAATCTCCTTTTAATTACCTTCATTTTGCCATCCCTCTCCATAGGTTTAGTAGAAAAACTTTTTGGTAGGCACATTTAGCGCAAAATTTCGCACTGGTGTTGGAGATAAATCAAACGAAACCCTAATTGAATTGAATTCTATCCAGCCGTTTTGGAGATAGGAGGCAATAAAGAAATATCAAAACATACATTTACATACAAGATACACGCCAAGAAGAAGATATTCGCCAGAGTACTTCTCAACCGCCTATTACCAGTCTCGGAAACGCTACTCCCGGAGACCCAGTTTGGATTTCGTCCGGATAGAGGTACATGTGAGGCCATTTTTTCGATCCGCCAACTTCAGGAAAAAAACCGAGAGCAAAGCCAGCCTTTATATTTATGCTTTGTTGACTTAGAGAAGGCCTTTGACTGTGTGCCTCGGAAAGCTCTCTGGTCTCTACTAGCAAAATTGGGATGCCCTGAGAAGTTTGTTCGTATGATTCGACTCTTGCATGACGATATGGTTTGCTGTGTTACTTGCAACGGTGAGCAGTCAGAGTTCTTCACCGTAAGCTGCGGCGTCAAGCAAGGTTGCGTGCTTGCACCTACGTTGTTTGCGCTCTACTTTGCAGTAGTAGTCGGTGAAGCCCTGAAACAACCTTCTGCTGGCATCAAAATACGCTTTCGGACTGATGGAGGAATTTTCAACCTAGCTAGACTTAAGGCCCGCACCAAAGTGTCTCATGCGATTATAACTGAGATCATGTATGCAGACGATCTGTGTTTTATTGCCAACTCTCCACAAGAGCTTCAATCTCTGATTTTAAATCTTCATGAGGCTTGTTGTCGTTTTGGTCTCAAAATCAGTGTAGCTAAGACTGAAGTAATGGCAATGAGCACTCTTGAATCCATTGAACCTTTAAAGATATACTTGGAAAACAGTGAGTTGAAGCAGGTGGAGAAATTCAAGTACTTAGGCAGCACTATAACATCCAAGTGCGACCTTGAAGCCGAGTTGAACCACCGAATTGGTGCAGCAGCAGCCGCTTTCGGGAAACTAAGATCGAAGGTATTTCGTTCACACGATCTGAAGCTTTCTACCAAAATCTCCGTTTACAACGCGATTGTTCTCCCCAACTTGCTCTACTCCTGCGAGACTTGGGTACTGTATCGAAAACATATTCGGACACTCGACAGGTTCCATTTAAAATGTTTACGTGACATTCTAAACATTAAATGGTCGGATCGTGTGAGAAACACTGATGTCCTTAGGCGTGCGAATGTCTACGGTATAGAGTCATATCTGATGAGGCGACAGCTCCGATGGTGCGGCCACGTCTCGCGGATGTCGGAGGATAGGGTAGCAAAACGCATCTTCTTTTCTGAATGCCAGGACGGCAAGCGGAAACAAGGCGGCCAGTTACTTCGTTTTAAGGACGTTCAGAAAAGACACATGAAGCGATGCGATATTGACCCTCAGAGGTGGGAAGAGGGAGCGAGTTGTCGTCCAGAATGGAGACGCTTGGTGCGTTTGAAAGTGAGTGACTTTGAGGATCAAAGGCGACTGAAACTTGACGCGAAACGTGATGTTCTTAAGGCCAGACCACCGGCGGCCATCCTTTACCATTTTGTAGACGGTGTCCTTACGTGTCGCCAGTGTTTGCGCACGTTTACCAATAAAATTGGCTATTGTAGCCATATAAGGGCACATGATAGGGCAAAACACCATGGTCCCTCTGTTACGGATTAATTGCAGTCACCGTAGCCGAAATCGGCCTGGGTGTATATATATATATATATATATATATATATATATACACGCGAAATACATAACCCTTCCTTGACGGTCGGATAAAAATAACCTACTACTAGTTATTTAAAAAAATAAAAACTTAAATTATTAACTTTACTTATTTCTCCCAAAAAATCAGAGCTCAACAAAAAACCTGTGGATGTAAAAAATGGGCCTTCTCATTTTAGAAAGTGGTTCAGTTCACCACTCTTAGGTATTAAAAGGATGTTACTCTAAATAGAGAACCCTCAACATTAGTGTTAACCCATTTTGTTAATGTGTTTCCAGATTCTCCAGCAGTCAGGAAGAGTGACGTCACTATCACCAGACAGAAGTCATGTAGTGCTGGCGTTCCTAGTGGAACCGGTGAGTTTTCCTCATTGATTGACAAATAAAATTACTATAATGTTTTGTATATACATATGGTAAAAGATAAAAAAACGTCATAGATATTTGTTGCTTGGAAAAAGAGTATTATGTTTATCTAAACTCTGTAGTGATAGTAAGACAATACAATTAAGGTGACTATAAAAGCTAAGTAGCTCCCCAACTGTAAAAAAATGATAACTCACTAAGAACACAATGAAACGAAAATCCGGTCCAACAGACTCAAGTAATAGTTAGAAAGGTAATTTTGAAAATTATAAATTAGGGATAAAGGCGTGATTATATGTATGTATGTATAAATTAGCGATTCATAGTTCGTTTTAGTAACAGGAACAAAAACTGCCGTTGGTGGCCGTTATTCGCAATTTTTCTACCTGTTACTACAACAAACTATGAATTGCTAATTTATAAGGTTCTATTTTATCTTAAGTACTATAATAATAATTGAGTCTGTTTGACCGGTTTTTCGATTCACTGCGTTATTAGTGAGTTATGATTTTTTGCTAATGGGGGCGCCACTTAGGCCATATCGCCCCTATAACTTTTCCAATTCAAACAGGCTTTGCAAAATCTTCTATCCTACAGTGGGACACCTCAGGCTTTTACATAAATTATAATATAAAAACTAATCTTAAATGCTATTGCGAAATCCGTAAAAAGTTTAATGATTTCATTCCGTATAATTGCCATGAAATATCCGGAAGAGCTGAGTCTTAAAAACTAATTTATTCATATCCACGCAACGCAAATTACTAATTTCACTGGGACATTTTACGACGTAGATTCAGTAGGTAAATAAAACGATCCACATCGGGTGTACGTGATCTTCTTACTGAATACGCTATTAGGGTTCAACAAAGATTTTTGAATATGAAATTTTTTAGGTTCCATCATGCACTGGAATTTTGTAGATTTAGCAAAATCGTCGCCTAGTAGGACATTAGCGGTCTATTTACCTCGTTATAAATAAGGTGTATAGGTGAGACTTTATTTACCACTGTAATTTATGAATTACGATGTTTCTACGTGTGTAAAGTTCAGTTGCGGGCTCTATGGGCCGTATTTATAATCAGCTCTTATGAGTGAGTGCGAGTTGAGTTCGTTTCAGAAATATCATTTCAGTACAAACTGGCCTGTCAAATCCATACTTAATATTGCTCTCAAGTATGAGATCGCGTCATAAATACGACACTTATGCTAGGGTTTAACAAAAAATATTTATAAATATAAACGAACTCGTTAACTTTTCTGTCCCTGACCGTTTCTAAAATTAAACTGACCCTGACCGTTACAAAGATGTTGAATTTTGCTAACATTTCAATCAATGATATCATTAGAATTTTAAATCTCTACCCGCGGTACTATTTCGTATTCTATGGTAGTACCAGAAAAGTTACTTAAGGAACCCTCTACACTTGAGTCTCGTCTACTCCTGACTTTATTGACGACATTAAGACGGAAGACGGAGCTAATTGGGCCCCCGGATTCCCGGATTTGAGTAAGGGAATCATTAATCTTATTGAATAAGGAATCCCCGCTGTCAGCCATATGCATTAAGGCTTTTTTTGCAAGTAAATGCGATATACCCAATTTTCCTTTTGTTTGGGTCAACGAAGCTTATTACTGTGATATCATGATTACCTAGTCTGAATAAAATATTTTTCCGTGCTTTGAAGTAAGTAGTTTTAGAAAGTGGTCATAAAATAGGTACGTATCTGCCTCTACATGTCGACTTTTATAACTACTGTTTTTGCTTATTCAACATTCATTTATGTTATGACCTACATGACATGTATGACTGAGGCGTCAATGAAAAATTTTACGTGACAACATTTTTGATTCGGTCACAATAAATTATTTGACATGCAAATCCTTTCAGATCTAATTGATATTAGATGCAATATACATACATACATATAATCACGCCTTTACTCTTATTGGGTAGGCAGAGTGTAAACGACCTAAACAAAGGTCGTTCCGCCACGTCTGACAAAGTTTTGAGGGTTATTAAGATAGATTTGTAGGCATATTGCTGTAGTCACAGGTTGTCAACCCTAAATTACTATATACTGAATCATTCGGATCTCTTAGCTGGTTTTCACAGCATGCCCTGAAGGAAATGCAGTTGGCACATTCTATGTTTCTCTCGCTCCCAGGCCAGCATGGAAGAAATAGATGCAATATCTTTGACAGCAACTGACATATTTGCCTTCTCTTACCTTCCAGGTGTTCCGTCACAGTTTCCGCGCCCGCTACGCAGCCGTCAACCTGTTGACCGGCGCGGAAGTGTCCATTGAGGCTCCAGCTCCTGACAATTCCACCGCAAACTCCACTATCCTCAGGCAGACGCAGGTTTTTATCCATGCACTTTGATTTAGTTTTTAACCTATTTTGTTAGTGATACTGTAACATGGATGTCATAGACAACAAAAAAATATTGCACATCATTGTCGTAAAAAGAAATCATCATAATTTATTGAAGTAAAAATTAGTTTTTACCTTATTTTATTTAGCCGTTAGTGTCCCACTGCTGGGCAAACGCCTCCCTCCGGTGTCGACACGACTCTCTATTTATAAGATATCAAAATATATCCTATTCTATTCTATGCAGGACCCTCGCTACCTTCAGAACTTTGTCTGGGGCCCGTCTGGCACCTCCTTAGCCTTCGTCTACGAGAATAACATCTACTATCAAGCTAGCCTGGATGCTCAGCCTGTGCAGATCACTACGTCCGGTGTCGATGCCATTTATAATGGTATTCCTGACTGGGTTTATGAAGGTGAGCACTGACAGTCTAGTTAATTATAAGAAACTGATTCATATGAAAGTAAATAAAATAAAATCATAGAACCATGAGGCACAGTAGTCCAGTTGCTTAGGCTCGGAATTATAAAGTGAACTCAAGATTAAGAGCAATATTAAGTATGGAGTTTTATACTGAAATTACATTTCTGATACGACCTTAAATTCGCTTTAACTCTTGAGAGCTGATTACAAAAACGGGCCTTAGAGCAGCGGCTCGGATCGCTGAAAGTCGTGGTTTTAAATCCCTACTAGGAGATTTTTTTGTTTCTCTTATATTCACGTGTTTTATGAACTTTCATTTAATCACTGTTTTTTTTAACTGAGCTCAAATGACTAAAATTAAATTTAGCTTTAATTATTTATTATATATATATTTCCCGATACTTCGGATTTATTTCTACAAAGTCTATCCTACGTCGTATTTCTTTGAATCTAAAGGTTGGCATTTGCAAGATCGATAATGAGTGTGGGAAGTCCTAATCTAAATGTGGAGACATTTCAACGACTGAATGGAGAGCAAGAAATGTTCTACAGTTGGTAGCCTTTGAGCTGAAGTGCGAATGCCACCCACCGCTTTTAGCTAAATTTAAATTATATTTACCTGTCACTTACAGAATTATTTTATATTTTTAAAGCCTATTAGATTCCACTGCTGGGAAATGGTCTCAGAATGATAATATATAAAAAAACATACATACATATTATCACGCCATTATCCCTAATGGGGTAGGCAGAGCGTAAACGACCTAAACAAAGGTCGTTCCGCCATGTCTGATAAAGTTTTGAGGGTTATTTAAGATAGATTTGTAAGTATATTGCCGAGTGACGGGTTGTCAACCTATCGCCTAAATTGCAATATACAGAAACCCTCGGATCCCTTAGCTGGTTTAAATTAGACTGGAGATAATCAGCTGACTATAATAGGCTCTATGATTTTATTTTGCTCTGCGATAATTCCTAAGATTATCAAATGAATAACGGTAAATGATACCTAATCATAAAATTATACCGGTGAATTTTGGGACTTACCGCAGTTGGAGTATTTGCGGAAACATATTCCTACACATTTCAATGAATTGAATTAGTCTCGTATTTTTGAGATTGAGAGTAATATTAAGACCGTAGCCTATCCGATAAGGATTAATTTAAAAACTGAACTGTAATATTAAGTATGGATTTGACAGGTCACATTGTACTGAAATTACATTTCTGATACTAACTCAAACTAGCTGTCAGTCTCGAGTGATGTTTATCAATACGGCCTTTAGGGTCGGTTGGACCCGTGAATATCTTGCATTTTTCATATCAAATCCGTAGTTTGTATTCTGATTACAATAAGCTCTTTGTTATATCCAGAGGAGGTGTTCGGTACAAACAACGCGATGTGGATTTCCGCCGACGGATCAAAGCTGGCCTTTGCAACCTTCAACGATACTGAAGTTCGTATAATGAAGGTGCCTCACTATGGCGTCCCAGGGTCCGTGGACTGGCAGTACACCGTGCATAATGAGATCCATTATCCCAAGGTAAAAAAAAACATCTTCTTATCGAGTGAGTGTTTTCGAGTCCAACGAGCTGATGGACCATGGTGACAGAGTTTTTAATATCACAGTTAATAGGCCTCTATCAGGTTTTGGCTTAGAACCCTAGAGCACGGAAGAAGAAGATAAGATTCGTAAGGTAACCCTAACTCTATCTACTCACAGATGCTCAAAGGTCAAATTCAGGGCATGACCAGCAAATTCACTTTGAAATTAACAACTTACTATATTTTGAAATCAAGTAACACGTCTCTCTCAAATTGTATCCATCATAGGCAAAGGTTAAAATAAAAATAGGAAGTCCTAATGAATTAAGAATTCATTATGAGATTCATTATGTTGTTTTTCAGCCTGGCACCACCAACCCTACTGTGTCGGTCACCATCAGGGATATTAACAGCACCAACGAAAACGTCTTCTCCGGCCCTGATTACCTCAGCCAGTAAGTATGACTTGCATACGTAGAAGTACAATAAAATTAAAGATGGTGAAAGGTATCCTTTTGTAGATGACTAGCAAACTTCTTGGAGAAGTATAAGTAATTTTGCCAATCTAAAATTTACATTCAATCGCTTGAATTCAAGTTGATTGACTCCAACTATAGCATCATCAAATTAATAGGGTCTAATTTGCGGTCCTATTTAGCCACGAGCGACGATGCTCCTCCCGCGTAGGCGCTGCTTAAATCATCTGACAAGATGACAAAGGCCTAATGATGATGATGATGAATTTGCGGGATATTAAAACCTAAAATAAAGTTAGTTGAAAAATACAAAGCGTAAGAAAAAGAAAATATCATTATTTTAATCAGTACATTACAATAATAATATCGATTATATCTAACAATAATAAATAAAATATTATTCTATGAAGACAAGAAATTATAAAATGGTTTGTTTAAAACTTTAAGCAACACGGCCTTCGGCCATCCGTCTGGAACGGGAGGCCTTGTTACTCTAAGGTCTTAAAAGCACGATTTTTCAAGATTTTATTGTATAACGATCCTTGTGGAGGTATTCTCGTGAATTAACGTCATATTTTTAAACATCACTCGATATGGAAATAGTCATTATCATCCTTGCTTTGAGGCACAGGTACATTGTCATTTACTTTTGAAATGGAACTGATTTTTGCTTCTTCAGCTTTGTTTGCACATGCACAAATTGGCGATTTCTTAGGAGTTTTCATCAGCCTCACTTTCAATACATTTAACTTTTTCACTTGTGGTATCAAGTCTACATTATTTGCATTCTTTAATTTGGCAGGTGATGTGTTATGTAGTCTGACTCCTTGGCCACCTTGCAGTATCATTGAATTTGGAGATAATATGATGCCATGATAGCCAAAATTCTTCTTTAGTGGATATTTCTTCTTATATAATTTCCTAAAGCCAGTATCTATTAGAAATGCGGAGTCATCTGAATCTTTGCTCTTTTCTCCCAATGTTGATTGTAGAAATCCTGCAAAAAATGTTATGTTCAAAATTAGTATGTATATTTTTGGAATATTTTAGTGGTTTAGCTTCTACTGATTTTATACCAAACATGTTATAAATATCACTTTTGTCATAGTTATGTTTAATTTAAAGGATAGTATTCAAAATATTGATCAAAAAATCTTTTGTTACTAAAACTTTGAACACAACATTTTTCGTAAAAAATTACGGCGTATATTGGCTATTATCATCAATTCATCATCATCATACCTACTAAGATACTATTCTACAAAATAAGCCTAAGATAAAATTTTACAACTCTCTAATATTAAAATATTACTTTTGATTCTGGATTGCTTCAAGGTCATTTAACACGCCAAAATTTTTTGATTCAAAATCGGTGTTTGGTGCACCATGTTGTTCTGCTTTGACGATTGACCTTAAGTTTCCTAAAACATGAGTTATATGGGTTTGAAGTTGTTCAAACCCTTGCTCATTTTGCTCTTCTTGTTTAACTTGATTCAATTCATCAATGTTATTTGTATTTCCTGTTAGTGTTTCATCTGTGTCTAGAGGTCTCTTGTCTTCTTCATAATCCAAACTTTTAGTAGGATAGTCAGTAAAACTGACTTTGTCTGATGTAACAGATGTAACAGGACTAACCAAATCAGAAACACTTGTTTCATTAGGTATCGACGACGTATCTTTCTTGTCGCGTTTTGGCAAAGCCACGCTATAGTAAAACAAGGGAAATCCTGGGCTGCTATGTTTGATGGGAACAAGCTTTTCACCGCGCGAGACTGGTATATACCGACCATGATGTGTGATAGTTGTTCTTTGTTTAATACGTGGAATTAAGATCTCTCGGGTACGGTGTGGTTTAGGACCTTCTAAGTCAATTTGTGGTTCTAGAGTACGTACTACGCTAAATGTAGGTCCTATTTCATCAATGGGACTGTATCCACTTAAACTTTTTGTTCGAAGTCCCTCCTGTGTAAATTCATCGTCAGGAATATTGTTTGGATCACTCTGACTAGGATTCTGTACTTTTATTTCATCTTTTGTAAAAGCTTCTCCTGGTATTCGTAGGCTTGGATCACCGGATGTTTGAGTAACAGTTAATGTTTGAGGACGTAAACTGTCTAAAGTTTGGAATAGAATTTTAAAGTTTTTTTGAATTTGACCATTTGGGTTTCCACTACCTAAAATCCCCGTTCGACTTATCTTTTCATAAAAACTTAAATCTTGCCCAGGCAATTGACTGTAATTAGGCACTTCTGGTATTTCTTGATTATATCTAACTGATTCATCAACAATTCCGTCTTGTAAGTCATAACCTCCTTTGCTAGGAAATTCAACTTTTTCTTCTTTGTTTGGCTCTTCAGTAAGATTTATTATATTTTTTTCTGTTGGTATTAAATATGATACAAAACTTTTTTGATTATTAAATTGTATTGACTCACCTTGATTTAATTCATCTACTCCTCCAAGTTTAAATCCCCTTTGATCACCGAATTCTAAAAATCCACTTGGGGATCCGGTTTTTCCACTAATGCTATTGCCGTTTGAACTTATTGCCCCAAAGCCAATACTATTAGAATCTAGCTTTAATGGTTTGGGTTGATTTATGAGATTAATCAATGATTCAAAATTGTTGTTTGGTTCTGAAAATTTGGAGACCACAACTCCTGGAAACAGGGGATTCCCAAAACCAGACTCGTCGACAAATTCACCCGGACTTTGTTTAATGTCATGAACTAGTCCAACTGATTCAAGATGAGGAAAGCCTGCAGAAAACAATTCGTCATTAGATTGGTATAATTATATTGACTGCATGATAATGATAAATGTAAAACATCTATTATGTAGAGTTGTCATTAAATTAGAGAAATAAAGCTGGTTAATTTTATAAGGTTGCTATTAAAATAATAGATAAATAAAAATATACAAACTTACCGCAACATGATGTAACAGCTAAAGCCAGAACAAAGCTGGCTACCTGAAAATAAAGATAAATTTGTTAAAACAGAGAACGAAAATAGACATATCCCTTGTAGGTATTTTTCTTGTATCATAGCACCTTTTAAGATGCTATCCGTTAGGATGCGATTGCATGTATTTTTTTTTTCAGGCCAATCCTGAAGCAAGTGAAATTTGTGAACAACGAGACCATTGCTTTGATGTGGACCAACCGCGTACAGACCAGCCTTTCTGTAGAGCTGTGCACCCTGGGCAATGACAACTGCACTCAGGTATAGTTCTTCTTTCTTTGTCGTGTGGCTATCGTGTCCATCGACCCAATGAACCCTGGTGTCATAGTTACTAAAACGTCTAGAAGCACAGCTAATAGGTATCTGACATGGTTTGTGTAACGAACACTATCAATGAAGAAGAAGATTTAAAAGTGTTGTACTATGGAATCCTAAATCTAGTATCTCAAATAAATATTTGTATGTTAAAACCGTGCGTCAAAGGAGAATACAGTAAAGTAGTTGATAGAGGGATAAAATATGTGTTAATACACGACTAAGTAATATACGGGGTGTAAGGGACAGTGTCCCTCAAACTGATAGTAGTTACTCAGTGAACAAAACTGAACGACATTTAAAAAACATAAATGGTTTTCCATACAAATTGTCCAATCGAGGTGGTAATTTTGTATAAGGAGGTATTTTTTTTTCATCTCCTGTAAGAATTTCCCGGCGAAAGTAGTTCAGTTTCGGTGACTGGACTGAGCGACCCCTATCAGTTTGCGGTATATCAATCTATTTATGTATTTCAGATTTATGAGTACAATGAACCTGATGGATGGATTGACAACATCCCCCTCCATTTCAACGCGGAAGGAAACTCTTTCATCACTTATCTGCCACAGGTGAGTTATTTGCTGACTTACCATGCTGGACTGGGAGTGAGAAAAAAACACAGAATATGCCAACTGCATTTCCCCGCGAGCATGCTGTAAAAACTAAAAACCTGTAAAGGGCTGACAACCTGCCGCTACAGAAATATACCTACAAATCAATCTTGAATAACCCTCAAAACTTTATCAGACGGGGCGGAACGACCTTTGCGTAGGTCGTTTACGCTCTGCCTACCCCATTAGGGATAAATCAAACTTTGTCTGCAGCTTAGCTAATAAACGATCGTCAAACTTCTTTGTGTGACATTAGTTCATCGTATAGACTGGGTTTTTCGAGTCGACGAACGATCTAGGATACCCAGGACTTTTAAACCGCCTAATAGTAGGCTCTTACATGATTCATTCTTACCAGACCACAAAAAAATAAAAAGGTCTTATTTTTTGGTTTGACTGAGCATATTCCATCCATCGTAGTGTAGTAACTAGTTTCACGGCATTTGCCGCTACTCACGGGGAGGGCCCGAGCATAGGTTTCGCTCTACGAGAAGGCTTACTACATCCCCCCATGCATATTACTAACCTAGGTCTTAAATGTAAAACTGTACCTACTCTACCGACTAAGAGACGTTAATATTTTTCAATATGTTTTTTTTTCTAATTTTTAGTCAGTGAATGGAGTTCTCTACAAGCAAATCGTGCAAGTCAGTGACAACGGCACCAACCTTTGGGTAGCTCAGAACAGAATCAACACTGCCCATACCGTTCTGGAGATCCTACTTTGGACCCCCGATGACGTCATGTAAGTAATACGGGGTGTAAGGGACAGCGTCCTGCAACTGATAGGGGTTGCTTTGTTATCGAAAGTTATCAACTATCACTAGGAAATTCTGTCGGGATTTGAAAAAAAAAATAATGCTTTTCTTTACAAACTGTCTGATCGAGGTGGACGTTTGTTATGAGAAATTCATCTTTTTTTTTTCTCGCCTGAAAGAATTTCCTGGTGAAGGTTGATCAGTTTCGTTGACTGAGCAACCCCTATCAGTTTGCGGGAAGCTGTTCCTTATAGGTGTAAGTCCATCATCTTCCTAGCCTTATTCCGTATCTTACGGGGTCGGCTACCTAATATACGGGATTGAACGAGGGTACTGGTTTTTACACAGAGCGACTGCCATCTGACCTCCGCAACCCAGAAGGGAAACCAGACCCAGTCCTAGATTAGGTCAGAGTTTTCAAGCCGCCAATGCATAGCACTGGCCTCTGATATAGCTTAACGACTAATATCTACGGTATTAAACGACATTAACCGGGACCAACGGCTTAACGTGCCTTCCGAAGCACGGAAAAAGCACCGAATAAACTTACATATGAAATTCGAAAACCGAAAAACACCTTGGTACGTGGTTGGATTCGAACCACGACCTCCCGCTCAGCTCAGGAGGCAGCGGCCCTATATACTATCCAGTATTGTTGCTTCAAATTTCGCTGGAAAGTTGGTATTTTAATCACTACAGTTAGGTACCTAAACAGACACTGCTATCGATTCGTAGAGCGCACAATTTTACTTATTCTTGACCAAAATTAGTGGCGTCCCTTTCTGTTCTCTCATGACAGAAAATGACAGGTTATATTTTTTAAGTCGTGATTTTTGCAAATACGAATTGGTACCATAGTACTTTTTTGTTGTAGTGGTAGTTATCATTTGTTATGCATAGAACCGGTGCTAAACTGAAAAACATTAGCGATTTTTGATTCTTTTGTTTTGTTTAAGTAGTATCAAACACTACTTACCTGCCTCGGTGGTATAGCGGTCTGTCTTGGAGGTCCTGACTTCGATTCCTGGCGGGGGACAATGACTTTGTGTTGTTGTTTCTAGTTTGGTTAGTACATTGCAGGCTGATCACTTGATTGTCGGAAAAGTAAGATGATCCGTGCTGTCGGATGGGCATGTAAATAGTCGGTCCTGCGCCCGATTTCTCTCTGGTCGAGTCAGTGAATTGGTCCCATCAGAATAAGATATTGAGGAAATTCATTTCATTCAATCAATTTATGCCATCAGAATAAGATAGAAAGTGCGCACCTGTGTGTAGCGCAAACACTTGGGCACTAAAAACTAGTCCTACGCAGTTGGCCGATCCCTGGGAGATTGGCTGCCCTCACCGAAAATCGGTGGGAGGAATATTATTTTGAAACAATTATAATTTTAAGTTATCATTTCTCGTCATTAACCCGATGTTTCATTTTGCTTTTATTTCAGCTGGTACAAAGCCACTCACGTCAACGATTCAGCCGAACAGCACATTTACACGTCCACTCCCGATTCCGTATCCTGTTTCACATGCAACATCACGCGGGAAGATGGCGGTCAGTGTTTATACAACGAAGCGACCATCAGTGATGGCGCCACCAGAGTAGCATTGACCTGTGGTGGCCCTGATGTGCCCAAGGTCTACATTTACGATACTGTAAGTATTTCAATGACTTTAAATACTTCTGAAGTGTCCTATTTCACCAGTAATATTAAAGATGGCGGCAGTGCTTGTAGATCGAGGGCACTATAAGCGATGGCGCCGCTAGGGTAGCATTGCCTGTGTGAGCCCTGATGTGCTCATTTACGATACCGTAAGAATAGACTAGCTGTGATTAATGTAGACATTCTTAGGATAGTCGTAATTTTATCCATCTGGATGTAGCCTTCAGCTCTATCTGATAACTGTACCCAACTTCTACTTAATTTACATATTGATGATTTTGTAATATTTTACCTGCAACTTGTGGCTCTTTGTCTGTGGCAACCGAGGTCTATCGTACGTTGTAGTCACCATCACAATGAACTAGGTAAACAACTACTATTAATGTAAAAGTGCTAAGGACTTAAGCACGTCTTATCAACTAAAGGGTAATTTTGGTTCTGAACCGGATGTATAGGAACAATAATCGCCCGACAATGGAAATTTTCGTTCTGTAAGGTCGTTTTGTAAGTCTTTTTGTAACATGAGTGGTGTCTTTTTGTAAATACAGTTTTAAACTGATATGCGGACTTTTCCATTGCCAAAGTGTACTACTAATTTCATCTAATATACTCCGATGATAAATTCGACTACGAAGATTCTGATCCCTTAAACCTCGGTGATTGAATTCTTTTATCATACGGAGGAAAAAAAAATCTTTCCCACGTTCGGATTCATGCAACACTCGTCAAACACATTTTTTTTGGAAAAGGAAAACGTATTGAAGTGGCCAACCTTGTAGCCTAAACGTGTTCTAAACAAAACCACATCCTATGTCTTAGTAGTTTGAAAGTAACCTGTATTTCTCTAATTTCCAGGAAGGCAACTATGTAAGGACCTGGGACGACAACAGCGAGACCGCAGCCTTCGTCGCCAACCGCGCCATCCCAGAGATCATCCGCTTACAAGTTCCCGTCGCGCCCGGCCTTCCAGACGCTGACGTCCAGATTCAAGTCCCAAGCAACTACCAGCAGAGGACCAATGTGCCGCTGTTGGTTTATGTGTAAGTACTTTGTACTGTAACCTACGGTATGAAAACAGCGCCTTGTTTGGGAACTGCGCCTTTCTTGAGATCAACCGCCTACAGGTCCCGGTTGCAACCGGCTTTCCGGACGCTGATGACCATATTCAGCCGGCCAATTACCAGAAGAGGACCAATGTGCCGCTCTTGGTTTATGTGTAGTGTGTATTTACACTTAAGCTAAGTATTTACTTAGCACTATAATTCGTTTATCTACGGAACGAAAACAGCACCTATGTTGGCTACCTTTATTGGGTGCACACACTGGACTACCAGCTACATCGCGTATGGTCTGCCATACGTCATAGTCCATAGACATTAGACATAGTCCAGTGTGTGCAGATACTGTCTATGCTCTATTGTTTAAAAAGGGAGCATAGACAGCCGTGCGTTTCGTCGTGTAGCGTAGCCCAGTGTGCGGTACGCCTTAGAGGCTGTTTTCTTTTTGCGGTAAGCAAACGCTAGAATAATATTCAATTTTAAAATTCAGTTTCTTTTAATTGGCCATAAGTTTGCTCTTCACTCTAGTTGTATCCGTAATTTGATTGGCACACATTGCGGTCACAAACCCTATTTTGAACAATAGGAAGGACAAAAGTAAGAATAAGCCAAAACGAAGGAAGGGGCGCAAAGTGCGAGTTTCTCATGCTTCTTCTTCATTGTAATATAGTTTTATTTTATTTTGTGTCACAGATATAATTTTCTTTGTAATAGACTGGCTTGTGACTTTCTAAAAGTGTTCTTAAGAATCTATTTGGAAATGAATGATTTGACTTTGACTTTGAATGTTTCTCTACTCTTCCAGATACGGAGGTCCAGACTCATCCTTAGTGACCAAGCAATGGGGCATCGACTGGGGCACCTCCCTGGTCACCAGATGGAACATCGCCGTGGCTCACATCGACGGACGAGGGTCTGGTCTCCGAGGAGTCGCTAACACCTTCACCCTCAACAGGGCTTTGGGAACAGTCGAAATTGATGACCAGATCAATGTTACCAGGTATGGAACAAAATAAACCCATTTCCGGCATAAGAGTCCAAAATAATTTTATTCTCAGTTTAACTAACCAATTTTATTTTTAATTATTATTATTACTAGCCTGTTGTGTCCCACTGCTGGGCAAAGGCATCCCCTTCTTTCTTCCATGTCTCACGGTCCTGTGCAATCTCCCACCAAACCAAAAATAAATTTATAAAATCTGGGTTATCATATTTGGACTCCTATGCATTAATGGTTCAATAACTTAAACAAAACACCTTTAAAACATGAATAAGTACCAGCATTTTGCAGCATTGTCACTGCATTGTGTTGTGCGTTCCTTAAGCTTGGCTACGAGTAACCATGCTGTGCGAACAAAAAAGCAAGTCATATCGTAACGATTGTTTTCCCGCTCTCGCAATGCAATTTTCCATCTCAGTGAGGCCAAAGGGCAGAAATTATTTTAATGAGTAAAATTGATTTCTTAAATCCACTGTTTCCCTTTTCAGACACCTGCAAGAAACCCTGCCTTGGTTGGACTCCAACCGCACCTGTATCTGGGGCTGGTCATACGGAGGCTACGCTGCCTCATTGGCCTTGGCTCGAGGAGGCTCCGTCTTCCGTTGCGCCGCAGCCGTCGCTCCTGTCGTCGACTGGAGGTTCTATGGTAAGCTGGAAGTTCTATAGTAAGGTGGAGGTTCTATGGTAAGTTGGAAGTTCAATAGTAAGTTGGAGGTTCTATGGTAAGTTGGAGGTTCTATGGTAAGCTGGAGGTACTATGATAAGTTGGAGATTCTATGGTGAGTTGGGGGTTTTATGTTAAGTTGGAGGTTTTATGGTGAGTTGGGGGTTATATGGTGAGTTGGGGGTTCTATGGTGAGTTGGGGGTTCTATGGTAAGTTGGAGTTTCTATGGTAACGATCATATTACATTCTAACTTGTTCTTAACTACACATTTACCAGGGTGTGGTAGTATAGAGCTATGCAAAATTGCTCAAGGTTAGTTCATCTTTCGATATGTACCCCAGTTGTTACTCTTGGAGGTGTTGAAACTAGGCAGTTTTTGGACGTTTAAGTATCTACACTGCCGTATGGGTAAACTATCATGATATTATGCCGCTGCGGCTGTGAAACAATTGTTTCCCTTATAGGTTTATTGGTGATAGTAGCCTGCCGTTGCAGATTATAGTGGATGAAAACATCAGCTATGTTTTACTTGGTAATTATAAAAAGTCTAATATTGCTATTTTGTTTTTCAGACACGATCTACACTGAACGTTACATGGACTTACCACAGAACAACTCCCAAGCTTACATTAACTCATCTCTCCTGTCACAAGAAGTTGTAAGTTTAATAAAACTATATCCGTAATCCGATTGAAGCAGAATATCGATTGCCTATCCAATATAAAATCCTCATTTATTTCATCTAACTATATTATCCACATGAGAATACAGAGACAAATCTTCATACAAGTGCGCTGGCATACCTACACTGCTTACAGGCATACCGCACTATGTGTGCGTACTGCGCACTACCGTGTCGCATTATTTGCATTGTGACTTATCCATTATAATCTAATAGAGCTCTTTCATGCGTGACGTGCTACTGTGTATGGAGCTTTACCTCTGTATTATAATTTACTTCTTTGCCTGATTCTTATGTTATTTTCCAGGTGGACGCCTACGTTAATAAGCGCTACTTCTTAGTGCACGGAACAGCTGATGACAACGTGCACTACCAGCACGCCATGCTCATCTCCAGGTTGCTGCAGAGGAAGGACGTGTACTTCACGCAGATGGTAAGAACTTCTCATAATCAGAGTTGCATTTTTAATAGTCATTTAATATTTGGCCACGACTACAGCTCTAGGTTCTAACAGGTCACGGTAGTTCGAGAGCTGCGACAGTGGCGCCATCAGTTTTAAATTGTGCCTGAAATACCAATATTTTTACGCTTTGCGACAAGCACATTTGTAATACATAGCTTCGCGTCGATGTGCAAACCGATGAATGATTGTTGATGTTTTACTTTTGACTAACCTGATAGCGCAGTGAATAGTTGAATGATCCGGTTTGCTGTGCTAAAGATACCCGCACAACAAAACTTGTTTCAAATAGCTATTTGCTCGGCAGAGTCCGATTGTGTAGATGATAGGGCCGCTGCCTCCTAAGCGGGAGGTCGTGGCTCGAATCCCACCACGTACCAATGTTTTTTTTTTGTTTTCGATTTTCATATGTACGTTTATTCGGTGCTTTTTCCATGCTTCGGAATGCACGTTAAGCCGTTGGTCCCGATTAATATAGTTTAGTACCGTAGATATTAGCCGTTAAGCCATGTCAGAGGCCTGTGCTAAGCATTGGCGGCTTGAAATCTCTGACCTAATCTAGGAAACCAGACCCAAGGTTTCCCTTCTGGGTAGCGGAGGTCAGATGGCAGTCGCTCTGTGTAAAAACTAGTACCCTCGTTCAATCCCCTAGATTAGGTAGCCGACCCCTTGAGATACAGGATAAGGCTAGGGTAAAAAAAACCCAACTTTTTTAGTTTTGAATGATCGTTTAGGATCTGTAACGATTTGAAGTTTTGAAGCTCATTTCCTACGCATTTGGGTTTTTTGTTATTTTAAATTACTTGTTTACATACATTTTTTTGTTTCTTCCAGAGCTACACAGACGAAGACCACGGCCTAGTGGGCGTCAGGCCACACCTCTACCACGCGCTTGAGAAATTCTTCCGAGAGAACATGCTGTAAAGTGAATTACAACAATAATAACCAATCAAAAGACTCGGTTCGGCTTCCAAGCACTTGTATGGACTAAGAGTCCATTATTAGTATTATCCTCGCTCGTGACGCAAACAACCTTAGGCCCGTAATTAAAATTACTCTCAAGAGTGACAGCGGGTTTGAGTTTGTATCAGAAATGTCATTTCAGTACTAAACGGCCTGTCAAATCCAAACTTAATATTGCTCTCAATCTTGAGATTGCCTTATAAATACGAGCCGCAGTGACGTCAATGCTTTTCTTTGAAACTTATTTCGACTTTACTTTTTTTGTATAGATTGTTATTTTACAGTGCAAGAAAATGTAACATCTTCATCTTTGATAACAACAGTTTATTTATGAAATTCTTCAAAGAGAACGTGTTGTAAAGCGAACCACAATAACAACCAATCAAAAGACTCGATTCGGCTTCCGAGCACTTGGACTCTACTTACGCAAACAATTACAAGTCTCTGTGACGTCAATGCTATTCTAGGAATGTTATTTATTTGACTTTACATTTATATAGATTGTTATTTCACAGCGCTAGAAATGGTACCTACTTCATCTTTGACATAGTATGTAAATTATATGAAAAGAGATTTAGGGTGACTTTTTACTACTAGTAAGAGAAATTCTTCAAAGCGTAAAGCGATCGATAAACAACAACCAATCCAAAGACTCGATTCGGCTTCTGTGTATTTGTATGGTCCCTCTTGACGCAAACAACTCCAAGTCAATGCTTTTCTTATGCTATTTTAACTTCGCCTTTGACACTTTTGTATAGATTGTTATTTTGAAGCGCTATAAGTGGTACCTACTTCTTCTTTGATAAAGCTTTTTTTTTATAATTCTATGATAGATCTATATAAGGTGGCTTTTTACTAGCAAACTATACTTAAAACTATGTAGTTATGGGTTGGTAGTAACTTACAGCTTTTCCCAAGGGAATGCCCATTCGCCCATAATTATGAAAATAATCGACTCTCAGCTGTGAATTAATTAGCTGATAACTTCCATGCTGGCCTGGGAGCGAGAAAAAAAAATAGAATGTGCCACCTGCATTTCCTCCCGGGCATGCTGTAAAAGCCAGCGAAGAACCAGGGATGGGTTTAAGTATATTGTAAATTAGGCTATGGGCTGACAACCTGTCACTACAGTGCATATACCTACAAATCTATCTTAAATATCCCTCAAAACTTTGTCAAACGTGGAGGAACGACCGTTGTTTAGGTAGTTTACGCTCTGTCTACCCTATTAGGGATAAAGGCGTGATTATATGTATGTATGTAATTTTATAAAAGTTGTTCATTACCAGCCCATATGTAGTTTCAAATAATTATGATAAAAAATCAGTTTTTATTTTTTTATTGTTCTCTATCCAGTGAAATGTGACAAGTGATTTTATGGCCGATAATCTAAGTCAGTTGCACGAAAAAGTCATTTTAATTATAAGTATTAACTCACATCGGTTTTTGAAAGTCCTATTAGAATTTTATACTGCTAAGTATTATATTTCTTATAGTGAAAATGGATGTAGGTATTGTACAAGTTATATGAGCAATATTTTATTATTGGATGTAAATAAAAAATCTAGATATTTTAATTTAAAGTTACTTAATGTTGCCAAATGTAAAAAAAGTACCTATCACAGGGTTAGCCGACGAAATAAAAGAATGTGTTAAACATAAATCAGTACCTAAATCTAGGAGTAATATTTTATTTGTAAATAATTAAAGTACTTTAAGTACAAAGTTTCTTAATAAATGTGTTTTCTACAATTTAGATTCTTTTATTTATTAGTAAGATAATAGTCAAAATAATAGTCATCCCACCGATATTCGGTGATGGTGGCGGCCAATCTGTTAAAGATAGGCCAACTGCGCAATACTAGTTTTTAGTGTCCAAGTGTTTACGCAACACACAAGTGCATTTTCTATTCCTTTATTAGGTAGGTATATGATCACGTGACGTCATTCTCCGTAGCGATGCCGACCGGTTGTCACCACGTGGTGCTGGCAGAATACCAGAGTCGTGGCTTCTGCTGCGACTTATGCAGAGTCAGCTCCTTTTCCCTGGCGCAGTACATAGCATAGCAGTTATAGTAATGGTTCTTTACATGCTTTAGACGTTGTTGTACTTAATTAATAGTGTTACCTATTTTAAGATCTTTTGTATACTGTCCTATGATTATGTTGTGTTATGTACTGTGAACTGGAGAATAAAGTGTTTTCTATTCTATTCAGTTATTCTGATGGGACAGACTGATTGACACGACCAGAGAGAAATCAGGCGCAGGACTGACTATTTACATACCCGTCCGACAGCATTGACCATCTTACTTTGCAAAAAACAGGTGATCAGACTGCAATGTCAAAAATAAACTAAAAACAACAACACATTGTCACTATCCCCCGCTGGGATCAATTATGTGACAGTAAATTTGAATATGGGACTCTATCTTAAAATTTCAGATCATGCGCTGTTTTAGAAAAAACGCTGTTGAATATTTTAAATTAAATTTAATTTCAGTGATGATTCTATCCACAATAGAAGCATAAAATAGAAGCAATAAAAATCAAGACATCAAATATATTTGAATAAAATTTCAACAATATGATGAGACTGACTACGATTGACATTTATTTTGCAAAGAGTCCAAAGACATGTAAGGTATGTGATTTTTTAAATTATTTTCCAATATTTTCTGCATTGTGGATAAAACTATACGTAGCATAGTTATATTTTAAATCGACTGCGATGCGATTGAAACCTTTTCTGAAATAGATGAAAATTGTCTCGTACATCCGTACTTATTACTTCTGCCGTCGTGAGCACTGTGCTTGCAAGCCCAATGGAACAAAAGGAAATAAAACTGTCGTCTACAGGCCACGCCAATATCCGGATATTACAACTGAACAATCAGTACAACTATCAATATCCTGGGTTTACTGTTTTGATAAGTATTACAAGCAATTTTAGAAGTCATATTGTAACTGAGATGGCTTTTAACCAGTATCAATGCAGGGTTGTCTGGAAGAGATCCCTTGAAGCGATAAGGCCGCCTCTGCGTAGAGGCGCACACTGTTATTTTTAAGCTTTTCCAAACTGTACGATTATTGATTTCTGATATTTATTCTATCTATCTATCAAAATAAATGTTTGATACATATTTTTAACACACATACATATAACAACGCCTTTATCCCTAATGCCCCCATTATCTATCTTATTCCCTACCCAGGCTGAGCATAAACGACCTAAACAAAGATCGTTCCGCCACGTCTGACAAAGTTTTGAGGGTTATTTAAGATAGATTTGGACGTATATTGCTGTAGTTACAGGTTATTTTTTTTTAATTCTTTTCATATTTTGATATTAAAACTGTAGTAAGGGTAGGTACCCTTGATTCAAATTTATTCAGATGTTTCATATATGAGTGATATCAAATTGAATAACAATTTTGAGGATAAAAAATACCAGGGTAAATCCAATCTTAAAACGTATTAACTCGATTAGGAACTATTGGATTTGTGAAACTAATTAAATGTTTACAAACATTTCACTGCTATGTTTTGTTAACACGATCCTTTACTTTCGACGGAACAGTAAATTTGTAAGTTTGGACGTCTCGGATCAAGGTTTAATTAGAGTTTTGCCCTAAGAGTACCTACTTACAAACATCGGCCATAAATATCGAAAATACGACAGTCAGATTAAAATTTATCAATCTGAGGACAATTTCATAATACCTATGGTAAAATTATTTTGACAAAGAATAGATGATACTACTAACCCGGCGCGCTCGTAAGTAATCTGTGTTGATACCTGCGTGAAATCGAAGCCACAGCTACGGGATCGAAGGCCTAAGCATTAGACCATTTTATCTGCGAAGTACCGAGGTACTTAGGTCTTTTTGGGAAATCGCAGATTCTAGATTTTGAATACAGTACACAGAGGTAAAGTATCCTCGCCTAGCTAATATCGTGGTACTGTGTCCGTGACCACTGGTACGAGATTAGCCGCGCCAGGAAAGGTACGTCATAGTGCGACCACCAAAAATGTTCTTTAACTAGTAAAGTAGCTAGGTACATAACTTTGTCTTACTGGTACTATGTGGTACCAGTAGTGTACAGCATCCTCACTTAGCCCTTACTATCATTTGTGTAGGATGACGCCACAAAATTGAATAGTTCTATCAAACTGGAATATTGACTAGAAACAGAAAATAATGTCATCGATAACAAAACTCTTAAAACCAAAGGCAGCTACCAACTAAGCTACACAGCGTTCGTTAGATATTCATACCACGATATCACATTATAGAAATTCACTCCGTGACTAATAAAATTTTACAGATATGAGCGAAAATACAATATCCGCGGAAGTAACATCGCAGGAATATGCATATTGTTGTGGAGTTGGGCGGGCGCGGACTGATTTCAATAAAGTTGACCAGTTTCAGACACCTGCCGCCCAAAGTCCCAACTTGTTCATAGCGATCTACATATTACGTAGGTACCTACTGTCTGTGATATAGGCTATGAAACCACATCATGTTACTTTGCGTGGCTTTCTTTGAATAACAGGTACCTACTTAAGTATAAGAGGTATCTTTTATATTGTAATAGGGCAAATTTTCAGCTCGACAAGCTATTTGCAGGAGAGCTTTTTCCGCCCAAGTTAAATAAAATTTCTATTGGTTTTCAGACGTTTAAAAATAAATGACCTTACAAATCGCGTAAAGCCAAAGATTACACAAACGCGAGTACAGAAATACACAGAACCTTTTAGGCGGCAAATAAGAAAGATAAATTAAATCGTCCAAGTTCCCTTAGTATTTTGCACAGAAGGCTTTTTTCGTAAGCCATTAATAAGTAAGCTGTGTTCATTAATTACTTTTAATTGCGTGCGTCAATCTTTGCCGAGGGAGTGTTTTTCCCCTGATGAAGATGGATGGGCTCCTTAAACCTGGCAAAAAGTTCCACCGCCGATAGTTCGTTCCTTCGGGACTAGAAAGCTGCTCTTTCTGATGAGAGAAGTAGTAATTACGAACGCTTTCTTATGTTTGAAGTGTTTACCTAAGAGCCTATTTCATTATATTTATATGCAATTTAACTATGTAGAGACCTGGAAGAGACCTATTCTATCTATTTTTCATACGGATTGTTAAAGATTATTTAAAGAAAAGGAAGGAAAATCTATGTATTGCATTGCCATAAAGGAATATAAGTAGCCACTACGCACAGTGATAGCTTGTCAGTCTAAAGCTAAAAGTGCAATACAACAAATCCCTCTTCTCCCTCTAGTGGCTCCTACGGTATGCCAAGGAAAGGAAGCAGCTTGGAAAAAAAAATCATAGATGTTTTTTTTTCTATCAAGAAGAATGTTTTGTGTTTCTTTCATGCTGGACTGGTAGCGAGAGATAAACATTGAATGTGCCAGCTGCATTTCCTCCCGGGCATGCTGTAAAAATTAGCTAAGATATCCGAGGGTCTCAGTATATTGCAATTTAGGCGATGGGCTGACAAAGAGTGACAGAGTACAGCAATATACTTACAAATCTATCTTAAATAACCCTCAAAATTTTGTCATGCGTGGTGCAGCCTTTTTTAGGTAGTTTACGCTCTGCCTAGCCCATTAGAGATAAAGTCGTGATTATATGTATGTATGTTTTGTGTTTATTTGATATCAATTTTGACGGTTGTGCATCTGTGTTATTCGCAGACCGAAAATACAATATTCATTCACCCAGCCCATTGAACCAAGGGTGAAGCGGCGGGACGTAAAGATAATAGCTTTCTAAACAAGAAATATAATTATTAAGAATGTTCAGTAGAAGATGGGCACTTAAGATTCCCGACCGTTAATTGGCAAGCCCTCTGGATCCCATCCAAGAAACTGAAGTCTACAATCGTAGGATAAGTAAGCCTCCAGTTAATGAGTTGTTAGTTGAACTACAAAATAACAATTTGTACTTCATAAAAAATATAGTACCTACCTTACCGTAATATTATGACAATGAGATTCTCTTTAATGGAGAAAAAAATCTATTTGCTTCTTCTATATATTTTTTTGGTAATGGAATCGAGATTTTGTCCCCAGAGATTATTATTGTTGGATGAAGAAAGTGGTTTATAGAACTTCTTTAATAATTCAGTAGCTTAGCAGTAAAAGGTCCTCACCTCAGAAAAGTTAGTTGTATAATGGGAGTACCTACCATAATCCTACTCCTCCTGTAGAGTGAGTATCGATTCTATGGACCCGATACCCACGAAATCACGCTTTGACCACTGAACGGATCGGGATTAAACGGATTAAACTTAGAACACATACGTTTATAAATTCTAGCTGAAAGCTGTTTCTGTATATTTTACTATTTGTATGCCTTTCAATTTATTTTCAACGTGTATCAATCTGTTAGAGCCCGATGGTGTAGTGGATACGGCCTTAAAAACTCTGACTTAATCTAGGATTGGGTCTGGTTTCCCTTCTGGGTTGCGGAGGTCAGATAGCAGTCGCTTTATGTATAAATCAGTATCCTGGTTCAATATCCTTGATTAGGTAGCTGACCCCGAGATAAACGGAATAAGGCTAGGGAGATGATGATTTATATCAATCTGTGGTAGATTACTAGACACACCGTCTATAGATAGAGCACTTACATTCAGATTTCATTCTCGATTTGGCGACAGGTTTTGCAAATACCTGGGTGTTTACTCGCGAAAATTGCACAAGCGTAGTGAATGCTGCGTTGAGAACTGCAGTTGTAGAGCTTTTCGGCGATTTCAAGTTTTCAACACAGTAATACTTATAAAGAAAGCTCTTGGAAGTTAAGGCCCGTACTTACAAATCGAACTCAAGATTGAGAGCAGCATTAAGTATAGATTTGATAGGTCGTTCTGTACTGAAATTAGGTACATTTCTGATACGAGCTTAAACTCGCTGTCAATCTTGAGATACATACATATAATCACGCTTTTATCCCTAATGGGGTAGGCAGAGCGTAAACGACCCAACAAAGGTCGTTTTGTCACGTCTGACAAAGTTTTGAGGGTTATTTAAGATAGATTTGTTAGTATATTGCTGTAGTGACAGGTTGTCAGCCCATCGCCTAAATTACAATATATAGAAACCCTCGGATACCTTAGCTGGTTTTTACAGCATGCCCGGGAGGAAATGCAGCTGGCACATGCTATGTTTTTCTCTCGCTCCCAGGCCAGCATGGAAGAAAGATCTTGAGATCGCTTCATAAATACGGGCCTTAATATACTATACTTGGCATATAAGCAAAAAAAATGGGTAAGTAAAATAAGCAACCTAAAGGATGTGAACGTGCCCAAAAAATGAACTTCTTGTTCTAAGAAAATTATATTGTGCGAGTAAGCAAAAATGCACCTTATTACGTGAACAGAGAAGGTTGCACATTACATTCGTTATAGACTATTATTTAGTTTTACAATCGGTCCATAAAACTAAACAACATTTTGGAAGAAATTTAGGTTGAGCGTGTAAACAAAACTGCGCCGTATTAGTTCGGCTAAAAGTAAAATTAAAATCTATCTGTAACTTTCACAATAATATAATTGAAAAAGGACAGGCGATTTATCCATACTAATATTATAAATGCGAAAGTAACTCTGTCTGTCTGTTTGTTTGTTTGTTGCTCTTTCACGCCTAAATGGCTCAACGGATTTTGATGAAATTTGGTATAGTGATAGATGGCAACCTGGAAACGTACAAAGGCTATTTATAATCCCTCCACCGTACTTAGGGGGAAGGTAGTAGGCAGCGAATTGAATTTAGTTAGTGATTTTTAATTTAACTTTTTGATTTAACTAAGTGTTACAAAAAAATAAAGATAAGGATACTAATAATCACGCCCCTGTGCTTAGAAGGTAGGCAGTAGGCAGGGAACTGATTTTAGTTAGTGTTTTTAACCGATTTCGAAGGGTCTTTTTTATTCAACTGAGTGATACCAAGGCACAATCTTAAGACATAAATAATCACGCCACCGTACTTAGAGGGTAAGCAGTAGCAGAGAACTGAATTTAGTTAGTGTTTTAACCGATTTCGATGGGACTTTTTTATTAAACTCAGTGTTACCAAGAGGCAAACTGAAAGACATGAATAATTACGCCACCGTACTTAGGAGGTAAGCAGGGAACAGAATTTGGTTTGTGTTTTGAACAGATTTTGATTTGACTTATTTTATTCAACTGAATTTTACCTAAACACAAACTAATGACTTCCATGCTCTCCTGCGAGCGAGAGAAAAACATAGAATGTGCCAGCTGCGTTTCCTCCCGGGCATGCTGTAAAAACCAGCTAAGGGAACCGAGGGCTTTAGTATATTGTAATTTAGGCGATGGGCTGACAATCTATCACTACAGAAATATACCTACAAATCTATCTTAAACAACCCTCAAAACTTTGTAAGACGTGGCGGAACGACCTATGTTTTAGGTCGTTTACGCTCTGCCTACCCCATTAAGGATTAAAGCTTGATTATATGTATGTATGTACAAACTAAGGATACATATAATCACGCCACTGTACTTAGGGGGTAGACCGTAGGCAGGAATTCGAATTGAATTTGTATTTTAACCGATTTTGATAGGACTTTTGTCAATGTACTCAGCGTTACCTCAATTTACGATATAATCACGCTACGTAACGTAGGGGGAACCTAGGAACCTAACCTTGGCAGGGAACAAAAAGTTGAATGTTTGAACCGATTATGACGGAACCATTTTTATTTAATTCTGTGTTACCTGGACTAACTTAGACTACATTTCATCACGCTTCTTTACTTAATGTGGGTTATGTATTAATTATCTGTGAAACATTTATACACGTGCACTGCAGCGACGTAAGTTTCAGGATGGAAGGATGGATGGAACATAAGCGGCTGGAGCGAGTCATGGCAGTTCAGGGACGCGTGTGACGGCTAGGATACGTTTCAGTAGGATAGGTCACGCTTTCGGACCAGACCCACAAGACTCTGCAGATAATCACGGGTGATCGAAAAGAGAAAAAAAAAATCCTAGACGAAGTCGCAGCTAAAAGCTGGCACCCAATAAATACTCAATCAGGCGATTTATGGTTTTACACTTTGTCCGCTAGATTTTACGCGAAAAAAAGTACTATTTTGCTGTTTTCTTTGTTTCCTAACTTTATGTTTTTTAAACTTGTCGCAGCCAAACTGCTCCACTAATGTGAACAGCACAAACTTTTCATGGACTGGCAACATTTTACATTCTAGAAATAATTCCTCATAATCATTAGTTTTACAGCGGTTTTTAACTTTTATGTGTACAAAAAATTTCATAAATCTAATTTGTAAATATTTTATTTTATTTACATATGTTTTAAATGTTTCCCGTAACTTCTCAGTCCATAAAAAATAAATGAATCCACCAGCGCATAATAAACAATATAATGTAAAAGATGGCTTAACGACTTATATCTACGGTATTAAACGATAGTAACCAGGACCAACGACTTAACGCTTAACGTGCCTTCCGAAGCACGGAAAGAGCGCCGAATAAACGTAGGTACATATGAAATTCGAAAACCGAAAAATACATTGGTACGTGGTGGGGTTCGAACCACGACCTCACGCCCAGGAAGCAGCGGCCCTATCCTCAACACCATTGGGCTCGTGCACCTAGTATTTCTGGCAATTTTATCCGCCATATCATATGACGGCGGATAAAAATTACAGATAACGCATAACACAAAACGCATAACCAACTATAAAACAAAATCTGGAGACATTAGATCTCCTGCCCTTTTCCAATGATTTAAATATGAAAATAAAAAATAGATTATAATTTTAGTTTTAGCCGGCCAATCTAGAATCGAGCCCAATGATAAGACATTAATCTTGTGGTCTTAAGATAAATAAGCAAACATTCCTTACTTTTATCGGTCTTATTCCAGCATGAAAGATTAAAAGCTTATTCTTACTAAAACAATGTCGAGCTGAAAGCATGACTGAGGTCAGAGGGGCTTAACAATACAAATGATAATCCAGTCCTTTAGATTTTTTAATGTTGTCATTTATCTTTTTATAACATTATAAATGAAACCCATTTTGTTATTATTAAAAAGCTTCCTAAATATAGTTTAGGGTTTCCATTTTAATAATATAAAAGTATGTATATACCTTTTTCATTGGACGCCAACACAAATTTAATTAACAAGTTAATCTATGAAACACTAAAGCTTTAAGTCAATAGATTCGAAATGGTTTCAACTTGGAAACTAGCCAACAAGCGCCCATATGTAGGAAATTGATGTCAGATAATGTTGCACATATGTAAACAGCGTAGCTAAGAGTTTAAGTAATAAATAAACGTTTTATTAAAGAAACTAGTGAAGTTCTTACAGGTCATAAAGAACTCCAGTTTTGGATATGGTGTAGATAACTATTGTGAGACATAGGTGGCGCAATAATCTATATAGAAAAAACTCTAATTCAGTTTTTTTAAAGATACAAGATTAGATTTTTTTAAATATTACAAGACCGAAGATTTTGCAACTTTTCAAGCCATTTTTAAATTTTATTTATTCTGTGTAATACATCAATCACTAATAAAACAGCCAAGTAGACTACCATTAATTAAGAGCTGCCTTGACAGAAATCAAGTCTCCAACCATTCGCGCCTCTCAACGTCTATCAAGCGCGAAAGCAGGCTCTTAAAATTTTGCGCTTTCGATAAAACAAAATTCTTATTTCTCGAGCACCTGTCTTCGTCTTTTCAGTCACCGCCTTCATTATGATTTCAGAAGGCGTTCGAGAAAGGTTTTTCTCGTTAGTTGTTGCGTGCTTTCAAATTCTGTTTAGCAATTCTTTCACGGCTGTCGGGGAGTTTTTCTGCTCGGTGGCTCAAAGCTATTCAGCGTTTTTGCCCCAACACTTGTGCTCGAGTTTTATCTGACAGATTTTTTTAAAACAGACGAGGTACAAATGCAAACACTGTACAATTCTATATTTTAAATCTATCAAACTTACATATTAAATATTTACGCTGCAGTACATACAGTCTCGGCTAAAACTTCTTTCATTAGACCGTTGACACTCCCTTTTCAATAAATATTGGTAAGTACTTATGTTCTATAATATATAGTACCTAATATATAATGGTACTAAAATAAAGTCTCCTTTGGAGTATTTATTATCAAGGGGATCTTAATATATAAAGCAAATTTGGTGTATTTAACAGTAGTTTTCGAGTTATGAAGGGGTCATACGGTTCTTTCACTCTAGATTGTTAGAACCGCTATTTTATTTTCCAAGATAGTTCCTATAAACAAAGGCACTTATTGTGAGAAGTCTTCGATTTCCTTTTCTAAAGGCTCCTCCTGTCAACTACAGAAGACACGGAACCGGTACTCAACGGGAACCGACGGCTGAGTGCCACTAGTTACCCTGTTGACTATGAACATGCGCACTCTTAAAAATGCTTTTCAGCTGGACATTTTGCTACGATTATCCATATATTTTTATATTTTTAGATTTATATAATATTTAGTTTGCATTGGTCCACTAGAAACCATTAACATTTCTTCCATTTTGTTTTTCCAGCTTTCCTTTCTTAGTTTTTTTTACGTTTTTAATATTTTACACGGATATTTATCCTGTTAAATTACGTCTTCTCTAGCTTTTTACTATTTGGCATGCGACGCATTCTACATCATGCAGATTGTTACTGGATTGTACCTACTAATTATAACACGGCCTTTTTTATTCATATTCTTCTAAACATGTATTTGTATGTATTCTGTGTATAAGGGTTCGTTCAAATGCAATATTGAGAATGACGAAACACGAGGAAAGTAAAAAGGGAAATAATATGCGGAGCTGTAAGTGATACCGTTTGAGTAATATTGCCACCCTCCACACAGATACCCTCAGGCTGGATTAAACAAACTTTCTACACTCATAAAACTGACATTACGCTAGATACCGTAGTTAGGAGCTTTCATAATATTATCATACATACGAGTGAGTTGGAAATTTGTATTACTTAGATTTAAGACTAGCTTTAGTACCCGTGGTTTCAGACGCAGCTGAAGTAGTTAAAATGGCTCGTATTTGTAATAGCAATATTTAGTATGGATTCGACAACTTATTTTTTTAAGAATAGAATAGAAGAAACTTTATTTTTTGGTAATAAATGTTTGTACCGGAATAACATTTCTGTTACATACTCAATCTAACTACCAGCACAAATTAGGTATGCGGCGGCGCGCGAAACCTTTTAGTTTTCTGTGCTACCAGTCTCAAATGCTGTTAATTAAAATGGACTATCCTTACCTTCACAAAATTCATCAAAAAACGTTAAAAAAACATCGTATAACATAAAAATAACACAAATCTAGGCGCTTTATATGAGTAACAATTAATATGTTTTCATCAAAATTTCCTACAAAAAATAAATGAATATCTTTTGTAATATGAAAAACAAATAAAATATAATAAATAATCCAACTTTTGTTTGTTCATTAACTTCTCAAGGTCGTCTGATCGGAAAACTCCGCAACAAGTTGGTCTCCTTGACGAAACTTTCTCATCTCGTCACAGTCTTGAGACAAACCACTAAACTAAGGAAATTTATGCCTGTCTATTGCAAACATTGCTTGATCATCCTCAATATTGGAATTTTTCTTAACACTACTTCCTCCTAAAGGTCAGACTGCACTAGGACGTAGCGGAGCGGCGCAGCGCAGCACGGCGCGGCACTGTGCGACAAATGATTCTTTGTATGAAAATGTATGAGATGTTCCGCACTGAAGCGGCACTGAAGCTGCAGCGGAGCTGCGCGGTGCGGCACGGCGCGACAATGTCAGTTCATACATTTTGTCAGTTTTTGTGGTGCTGTGTCGCGCCGCTGCTGCAGTGTCGCGCCGCGCTCCTTCGCTGTAGCTACGTCCTAGTGCGGTCTAACCTTAATTCAGCATAATACAACACAATGTTCATAATCAACCAGAATTTTTCAATCATTTTAATACATTTCAGTTTCCGCTCGTAGCTATTTCCTGTATCAGCATACGGAACACGCAATGTACTTGAGGAGAGTAAAGTAACTCCAACTCATGACTCGAATTGATCCTTGCGCCAAAATTAGTTTGGCAAGTTCCGTTATTGGGCTACGGAACTTTGATAAGATGGCCAATATGGTGGCTACGGTGGCTACTAGGAATCATAACTTTGATTATGTTTTTGTTTACGAAGATCAACTTGTACTTGTAAAATTGTCCACGTGAAATAAATACACGTGAAATATTTTATACATATATACATATAATGACGCCCTTATCCCTAATGGGATAGACAGAACTTAAACGACTTAAAAAGTTGTTCCACCACGTCTGACAAAGTTTTGAGGGCTTATTTAAGATAGATTTTTAGAGGTATATTGCTGTTGTGATAGATTGTCAGCCCATCGCCTAAATTGCAATATACAAAACCCCTCGAAATCATTAGCTGGTTTTCAAAAGCATGCCCAGGAGGAAATGCAGCTGGCACATTTTATGTCTTTCTCTCGCTCCCGGTTCACCATGAATATAAGATACTTTATTATTCCTAATATTTCGTATTTATACAGGTAGTGTTCCAATAAAACTGATCAATTACTGTTTAAAGATATGTTACTACCCAATGTAAGAACGAAAGCATAGCTGATATATGCATGACGGTACATACACACAACACAAATAAACTTGTCTTCATTACACAGAAACAAAACCTAATAAACATAATAAAGCAACACGGTATAAACACGAAATAAAGAACAACATAAAACAAGAAACAGGCCTGCTACCATAACCGGGCGACGTGCGAACGACGTCGCGTCTTCGTGATGACGTGACGTCACGTCGATAAGCCGGAGCGGTGGTGTGGTGGAAGCTTTAATAAGCCACGCCGAAACTTATTTATGATCTGCTACAAACACGCAACAATGTTTCACCTTACGGCCTAGCCACGGGACTTTTTTCTACGTTCCGTTACGGCGAATTTACCTACGCGTGGTTAGAGATGTGTGGCGTAAAATTACCCAGATAAACTACGGAAATAAACAAAATTTTCCGTTAAATATCATATTTTACCGTAAAATACGGTAAGATTAAGTGAAAAGCGTATTACTCTACTACTTGAAAAATGCGGCAGCAGCATTGTGTTTACAGACATAAATACATACATGCCCAGTCACGTTTGTATCTGCGTAGTAAGGGGTATTAAAACACGAATGTGCGTTTCTTAATAGCATTACACGAGTGTTTTGATACCTAGTTATGTACAATTGCATACAATACTTCACTCATACAGTACGGCCATAAATATTGCACATCTGCCCTTTGAAAGAGAAGGTTGCTAATCGTTTTAAATGTGTGTTCTACACTCTAAGCTGATCAACTT
This sequence comes from Scrobipalpa costella, assembly GCA_949820665.1. Classification (NCBI taxonomy): domain Eukaryota; kingdom Metazoa; phylum Arthropoda; class Insecta; order Lepidoptera; family Gelechiidae; genus Scrobipalpa; species Scrobipalpa costella. Next base: position 11,087,983 of record OX463298.1, read on the forward strand.
TTCACAATCTAAAAAACTTGTCTCAAAAGTAAACATTTTTTCTCGAAACTGTACGATATATCTCAAATTGAACAACTTTTTCTCAAAACTGAACAACTGCGCTTAAAAATGATAAACTTTTGTCAAACTGAACAAATTTTCTTAAAACTGTACCACTTTTCTCAAAACTAAACAACTTTTCACAAAACTGAACAACTGCACTTAAAACTGAACTACTTTTCTCAAACTGAACAGCCTTTCTCAAAACTGAACAACATTTCTCCATACTGATATTTTTTTTTTCCTAAATCTACTTTTCTCAAGCTGAACGACTTTGCTAAACACTGAACAATTTGTCTCAAAACAGAACAACTATTCACAAAACTGAACAACTTTTCTGAAAATTTATAATTTTTTCATTCAATAATCGAGTTTTCATTTAATAAAAGTTAAAAATTTCGTAATTCACCGGTAAGTTTACCGTAATCTATGTAAATAACGGGCGTCTTTGGTAAATTTACGCTACGCGTGGTGCGAATGACAAAGCTTCTTGAAAAGTTATGTATTACTTTTCCGCTTGCACTTCGCTAATTTTCGTTGACAATACGTTGCATCGTATTTTTCCGAACTGCTATTTCCTATTTCCGAACTGTTTATTAATTAAGATAATTTCCCATGGTAATGTTATACCTACTCACAGTAAAATTTTCTAATATGCGTATATTTTTATTTGTGTAAAGAAAATCATATCCCAAAGTCTTAATCTTCTTTTGTTGTTGTTGATAACTCTTTGCTTTTCCATAACGTAATTGCTTTTAGGCCTTTCAATTTTAGCAATAGAAGCCTAGCCTGCATAGCACAAATTATAAAGCAGCTAAACGCAAAGCAAAATGGAGCATTAAGAACTTGCACATCCCACATAACTCTTGCGATGAAAGCGCTCTAATTACCCACTACTCTAGTGAGTAATGGCCCTTAGAACCACGACCTGAGGCTGTGGTATGGGGCCAGTAAACACGTGGATAGAGGGAAACTTATTTAGATTTTGTGCTTTTTTCTTTGCTGGTCTGAGATTTGCAAAAGCATAGACTGTATCAGCTGTTTCTTATCTCGGGAATACTGTAACATCCAGTAGAAAAACCTGAGCATTTCGGTTTATTGCAGTTAGTGACTATGTAATGATAACTCATCCTAATAGCAATACACAATACTATCTGTAAAGTCCCTTAGAATGAGTTACACATAACATTAAAATATAACATTAAATGGTCATTTTTATTTCAACATATTTCCTATATCAAAACTGATCATTTGCAATAGAAGATTTTTTTATTAATCAAAACAATATTTACAACATATACAAACATAAAAGTATCTTAAACTAAAGTGCTCTACAAAATTATGTCCGGTGTGTTGTGTATAGCCCATTTGTATCAATATCCTACCAATCTCCCTCTATCTCGTGTAAAATGAAATTTATAGAGGTACAAGCTAGGTAAGTTTGTCTTTCTGTTGTATGTAACCGTGAACTGTGACCGTTTTCATCTTATCACTCATTAGTCATAGGCTCGTAATATAATTACAACGCACTTGAGATTGACAGCCAGTTCGAGTTCGTATCACAAATGTCAGTACAAAATGGCCTGTCAAATCCATACTTAATATCGCTTACAATCTTGACATAGCTTTATAAATACGACACTAACTTTAATTTTCAACTTTTTATTTAAAAGGTGAATCCCAAAAATTTCAACAGTTATCCACATGTTTTCCATCAGCTTTGAGCGCAGCGCGAGAAAAAGTGGTGCTTAAGTCATTTAGACCCCTTTCAACGCGCTACGGCATTTGAACGAGGAAAACGAACGGATGCAATGATATTTACCGTGGATTTTTACTTGTCAGAGATAATTTCCTTTTTATTCTGGTTTTTTTCTTGAAAACACTGTGGCTCTGCATCTCTTGAGATGTTTTTCTGTTGCATTAGGAATAAAATAAAAAATAATTAACACAGGTAAAAGCCAAACAATGTTCGGAATATAACCGATTTAGGTACATCTTGAATATTTTTTTTTTATATGAGTAAGAGAAATACTATGCCGAGTCTTGGAAGTTTTGTTTACTGTACCTGTAACTTTACTTAACATGAAAACATAATATTTTGTAGTATAAATCCTTGGCTTCCCAGCACACCATTGCTATTCTCTCCTTTTTCACACCATTTATTTTCATCTGACTGTCGCAGCGAGAGAAAAATGTCCTTCTTGTCAGTCAGTCAACGCAGTCTTCCCTTGAAAATTGAGTCCGCATATTTCATGTCATAGGGTGTTTTTTGATTAGACGGCTCGTCCACGCCAACGGCATTAGCACGGTATAATGGAAGAGATAATGTATGAAATTGAATGAAATTATTATGACACGCATTTCTATCCGCCGGCACGGCAACGGCACGGCATTGTTTCCCATAAGTATCGTCGCCAGCCTGCCAAATTGCATGTGTTTTCTATACGTACGAAGCTCGCGCGTGTGACTGGAACAAAACGGACGATACCGTCGACGATAATACCGTCCAATGGAACAGAGTCATTGCATCGTGATGATATCTTCATCATGCCATTGCCGTGCCGTTGACGTGCCGTCTAGTGGAAAACAGACTAGTCTGTGGACGCCTTTTCAATGTATCAATGTTATTGGGTCATAAATAAGAAGCTGCGACGCGTTCTTACTTGAAAATATTTGGATAAGGGAAGAATATTGGAAATTGACAATATGGTGCCTATTCATTGTAATTTTTTTCTACGATGTGCGTAGCAAATTATACAAAATGCCCACGATCACATTTTTATTAATATCTTTAGCTACGATGTGTGTAGCGTATGCGAAACAACGATGAGAGCTTATTCATTTTTATTCGGTGATATCTTTGCTTCAATGTGCGTAGTATGTGATCTACGACACTACGAATGTCAACGATTAGACTATCATCAGGACGGTATGGAAAATTCTAACTTGCTCCAGACTAATCAAACTATTCTTCTAGGCAGTAGCTTCCCCGCATTGCCGTAGTATTCTATTTAACTCAACTCTTCTACTCGACCAACCTCTATCAAAAGTTTTGGGGACCTTTATATCAGAATTGTTAGCATATAAATTAGTTTTAATTGCATAAAGGCACTGACGCAATTGATTTCATTTTAATACTGTTATCTAAAAGGACAGATGCTGAGATTAAAGTTACACACAATGTTTTAATATTTACAGAATCTGGGCACGTATAGTGATACCTATGCAATTTGTACCTACATTTTAATTTACATTTAGACATATAGGTATAGAAGTACTGAAAATAATAATATTGTCTTCATATTAAGGATTATATTGTTTACCATTCATTTTTTGCACGAATTTTCGACAAAAAGGTCGACCAGTCGACTGGCGAGTTAATTTACACTTGTTTCATAAAACGGGTTCGAATAAATAATTTGTAAATTACTGTTAGAAGTATATACAGCAAAGGCAATTCCGAAAGGTTTGTCGTGCGCAAACACACGTATTCCCTATAGAAATGACGGCGTGTCAAAATTAGAAAACCACTCCTGCTGAATAAACTTAAAATTCTTTGAAATCCTTCGAAACCATTCAACGTTTGGATAACTTCCTTTTATTATATGCTTCAATCACAAAAATTCAAAGCGTGAATATACTAATCTGCGATTCTTTAATTATGCAGCTGAATAGTAAACGAATTTGCGGTTTTATTCATGAGGTCCCGGAGAACTTTCTTGGATTTTGTTTTAAGTTATTTGAAAGAGAATATCTTGTAAAAAAAACGCCAAGTGCGAGTAGGACTAGCGCTTGAAGGGATCCGTACCATTATCTATACAATATGTAGACACTATATTTTAACCATTTGTTATCAATTATCGTTATTAATTTAAAGCAAAAATCCTGAAAAGAAATCACATTCTTGTATGAGAGCGCCCCTTAAATATGTATTTTATTTTAATTATTTATTTTCAAAGTAATTATCAGAGCTATGGGCATACCATCCGGAGGTCCTGGTTTCGATTCCCAGGGGGGGAACACAAAAGTAGATATTTGTCAATATATCACTATGTAAGGTTTTCTTTAGTTTGGTTAGGACATTGCAGGCTGAATCACCTGATTGTCTGAAAAATAAGGATTCCGTGCTTCGGAGGGCACGTTAAGTCTTCGGTCCCGGTCTCTGTCTTTGATAGTGGTCGATACTCAAACCACGTCAGAGGCCTAGTAGCTGTGCTATTAGGCGGTTTGAAAACTCTGTCACCAGGGCTCATTGGGTCGTTTGACTCGAGAATCCACTCGCTAAGAAGAAGATTGTTCTGAGAATATTTCAAGCGTTTACCGAGAGCCGCTTTTTAATATCTAGCAAGAAATGGAAAAAAACACTTTTATTGTATAGAAGCCCCCTTAAATTTTTATTTTATTCCGTTTTTAGTTTTTGTTGTTATAGCAGCAATAAATATACATATTTTTTGAAAATATCAACTGTCTAAGTATCACGGTTCATGAGATACAGCCTGCGGTGAAACACAGTGAATCACGTTTCTTGTATGGGATGGGAGCCCCCCTTAAATATTAATTTTATTTTGTTTTTAGTATTTGTTGTTATAGCAGCAACAGGAATGCATAATATGCGAAAAGTTTCACTCACCAGCTATCATGTTTCATGAGAGCCTGGTGACAGACGGGCGGATAGCGAAGTCTCAGTAATAGGGTCCCGTTTGTCACCCTTTGGGTACGGAACCCTAAATGGTCTTTATAGAGGCTTAGCTAAGCGGTACAAAAATGTCAGGATACCCAGGATTCATCGGTCGTTTACGTCAACTTTGCAATCACCACGAAAAATAAAATGAAATAAAAATTAAACACCCATTCACGCATAGCTCAATAATTTTTACTCAAAGGTTGGGAGCTATTCGAAATTCAAGATATAAGTTTGAGGAGGCGCGCTTTTTCCAGCCAGTTGGCGCGTGATACGTAACTACCACACATTCGGTGGTTTCCGGTGAATTCGGTTCTTCCGTGCAACACCCTGAAATTATCCATCACTACAGCCACACCTGCAAAAAATAGGGTTTTTACTTGTTGTAAACCTCTTTTGTAAAAAAAGTTTCTTTTTATGATTTAATATCTTCTTTTTTTACAAAAGTGAATTATTCCAGTAGTGGGACACTAATGTATAAATAAGACAAGATAAGTATATCTTCAAAGAGATAGATTTAGCCTGTCTAATAGTAGGTATTTCGAAAGAGCTACGCATCTCGTGTTTGTTTGTAGGCTTTGCTTTGAGGGATAATACTCTTTGTTAGACCTCTGAGAAAACTGGCTGGGAGGCTAAAAGCAAATTGCTAAGAAAATAGGAAACAAACACAATAAATAACATATAATAGAACACAAACAAACACCAGTGAAATCTTATTATTAGTCTTAACACGCCTAACAAATAAATGACTCGGCTATTATCCTTGTGGTATAGTTTGTGCCTTTCCAGGCATTTGGCTAACTTAGGCATAAAGGCAGCAGCATGTCTTTACTGTAAAATTAAAAATTGTAACGAGTTTTCCAGCAAGACTTCCTTTCCTAAAAGCCTTTATCAATCCTTTTTATAACTGAAATGGCAATAGAATGTTTTTAACTCTAAACGATAAACAAGTGTTATTCATAATGAAAACTGATGAGATTAATTGTTTGTACTGAAAGGAGGAATAGCTCTCGACGTTATGATCCTTTGGGGATCTTCATCAGATGAAAAGAAAGTCACACTCCACCGCCCACTAAGTGCGACTTTCGACTTAAAGTACTAGGCCCGTATTTATAATCTGCACTTGAGACTGACAGCGAGTTTGAGTTCTTTTTAGAAATGCCATTTAAGTACATTATGTCTTAATAATGTTCTCAATCTTGAGATTGCTTTATAAATACGGGCCGGAAGTAGTAGTAGTAAAAACTGTGCTGTTTCAGTCGAAAGTTGTACTTGGCGGGCGGTGGAGTGTGACTTTCATCTCTCCTGATGAAGGTCTTCGTATACGATCGAAACGATGAGAGATAACCCTCCTTGACAAACAAGTGAGCTGATCAGAGTGATCAGTTTTCATTCTGGCAATAGAATGGTTACCTGGGGTAAGTTTGAACTGCCATTGATTAGCCGGGTCCTGGTAGTATCGAGACAGGTTCCTTAGAGAGCGGTAGTAGGATCTACACTGTGTACTATCGCGGAATGCCATCGGCGACCGATCGTATACATTGAATCTGAAATAAAACTCACATTATCTCCTAAGCCTTATCCCGTGTATTCCAGGCGATTGAACGAATGTACTGGTTTTTACACAGAGCGACTGCCATCTGACCTCCGCAACCCAGAAGGGAAACCAGATTCAATCTTAGATTAGGCTTTTGCCAGGTTAGTAACCAACCCAGCTGTCAGAGTTTTCAAGACGCCAATGCTTAGCACTGTCCTCTGACATGGCTTAACAACTTATACTATGGTATGAAACGATATTAAACGGTTAAGCGTGCCATCCGAATCACGGAAAAAGCGCCGAATAAACGTACATATGAAATTCGAAAACCCAAAAAGCGTCCCGCAAATTGATAGGGGTTAATAGTCAACGGAACTGAACAACTGTCAGCAGGATTTTTTTTCAGGAAGTAAAAACATATATTTGATTTTCCATACAAATTGTCCGACTGAGTTGATCATTTTGTATGGGACGGTCAAATTTTATATACATCTCCGAAAGAATTTCCCGTCGAAAGTTGATCAGTTTCGTTGACTGAGCAACCCCGTTTCGGTTTGCGGACCGCAATGCCTTACACGCGGTATATACTTAAAATGAGAATCCTCACCTCACTTGAACAATATTTCCATCGTTATCAAGTTTAAAAACGGGAGCAGAATATTTATGATGATGCCCTTCTTCAATATACTCAGCTTCAAGATCGAAGGTCGAGAGAAACTCGAAGTCTTCTGGATAATCTTCTTTCAAACAATTTGCCCCGTAGAAACCATCAGTTAAAGTAGTATCTCCGCCAGACCCGTTGGTATGTTCCAGACAATGAAGAATTTGCAGACTGAAAATAAGAAGATAAGAAGTTAATTATCAAGACAAAAAGAAGCCTTTTCCCTTATCTCATTGGGTCGGCTACCTAATGCAGAGGATTGATCAAGAGTACTGGTGTTTGTAACAACCCCCCCCCCACTCCTAAAAACCCTATCAACCCTAAGTAATTTGTGAAAGGAAGTGTGAGAGAGGTGACGAGGAAAGGTAGGAATGTGGAGAGGATTAGAGGAGAGGAAGGGAATAGGAAAGAGGAATGGATGGGAATGTCTAGTAATAAGGTTACAAATATGGCTCGTGATCGTGGTCGTCTAGTATTATAGTTAGGACCGTACGTTGTGTAATGAAATTTATAAAAGTAACCCAAATCCTTTAAAGTGGTAGTGGGATGTCATAACTTAGCTCTCTTTAGGTTCTTGGGACAACATTGGGACAGTGCGCAGCGGGATAACGGAACCTCCGATTCCAGCTCCAACCATTCGCTGGTAGAGGATTTATGTGCTCGCCAACCATCAACGAATGAGATTTACTTCAATTACCAATTCCCAGACACTAATAAAGACAGTAAATAGCCTAGGAACTTGTCCTTGATGCAAAACCCATCATGCGAGCCCCAGAAAAGGAAAGAGGAGGCACTTCTGTGCCCTCCAATTGGTTTTTGTTTTGGCCAAGCCTCAGGCCAGAGATAAGTGACAGCGCACTTAGGAATTTTGGAACGAGTCCAGATTGATGAACAACATCATATAAAATATAATTAATTTGAGCTGATTTATTGGTCAGCCAACCAAGACAGAGCAAGTCATGTCTGATGTAATTTGTAGTAAGTTGTAATGTCCAATTGAGAAACATTGCCTCAACAGGTTTTATAAATTGTTGTCCAGCTATGCTGGAAGCACCGACTATGAAACTGCACCAGTCATCGATCTCCACTTATGATATGCACATCCAGGAGTCAGTAGAATAGATAGGGATGCCGAAGCTAGTCCCAGATAATATAACAATCATTCACACCGCAAGCCACAGGTTCGTTGTAGATATAGGAGTGATAGGCAAGAGCAAGTAGTGACTGATTGTCAGACTTCTTTAGTCCAAAATAAGCTTCTGTGATCTAAACGCTGTTACAGACATATCGAATGCTAAGATGTAGTATGTGATGGAGGTTTGACCATGGCTGATACCATGTCGCTCAATTGACATCAAGTCAAGTAGTATTTCAGTAGTATAATGGCTTGTCAAAGCCAACTGACCACAAATCAGTCATATAAAATTCACATAAAGTGAATAAATATATAATTTTAATTCCAGACCATTTCCAGGGCAATTTGAGGTTGTTGGTAGGATTCAGATAACATCATCCCACATTCCATGTTGTATTGGTTTGGTAAGTATAATGAATACTCCCATTAGGTAGTTGGACCACAGTCCCAATCAGTTGTAAGTATAAAACCCACACATCAGTAGGTATATTATCAAAGATAAACTTTGTCAGTCTGTAGAACAGGATCATCAATTGTATAAAACCTACATAGTAGGTATCAGAGGTGAACGTTCCCACCAAGTTTGTAGCTGGTGTTCTAGAGTCTAGAACATACATACATATAGGATCATGAATCCAATAAATGTTTCAAAACATTGTCCGTTGGACATATTTCACAATTAAGTGAATACAAAATCAATTCAGTATCCACTGCCAGGATAAGCATGTAGGTATGAATGACTCATACATAGGTATTAAATCCACAGTTAAGTGAATATAAATCAGTTCAGTAGTTTATTTGAGAAGAATAGGTAAGTATTTTGTCTCCTCTGCCAGGATAGGTAAGTATGAACAATTCATACATAGATATAGTTATAAAAACATAGAATGTATTAAAATAATTTATACATTCCACTGCTGTACATTTTATAAAACATTAGGATGATGCTTCTCTGCTTAAAGGAAAGGTAAGGCAAGAATTTTGGTAAAGGGAAGGGAGAGAACTACCTACCTAAACACAAACTAGGATCCCAAATAGCTACCCCCACCTACTTTCCTAGATATTGTCCTAATTCCTTTTACTTACTTTACTTTACTTTAGGATACCTATCCATCTAAACCTACCCCTACCTAACCTACTCCTACAATGTACCTAAACTGCCTATTTACCTAACCGCATAGTGTATGAATTATGTAATTGCATGCTAAACCAACCTACAATCATACATATATCTCATGAACCGTACCTATCATATAAGAAATATTGGAAATTATATATATAAAATGAATAGAACGGCCTTTGGCAAGTATGAAATATCATAAAAAAGGATTGTTAATTTAACAGGGAAAACCTTGTCAATAAACAAAGTCTGAAGTGGACAAGATAATTAAATAAATGTAGAAATGGTAAAGTAAATAAAACACGATGTAAATTTATTCAAGAATAAGTAAATAAATGAACGCTTCATGATTTGATGCAGGAATACCTTGTGTGTGGGTTTACCCATCCTTTAGAATCCTTGTAGTTGGCACTCCACCAGCTCTGCAAGACTCCACTGTCAGCATCCTCCACCATGTAAAAAATCAGCTGATCGTCAGGTCACCGCCCTCCATCCACAACAGGAACAACTGATGGCACCAACATCACACCAAAGTAGGCCTCATGGTTGCCTCCCGGCTGCATACTCTCCTCTCCTCTTTGATGTGTACACTATCACTGGTAAAAGTCAACTAAACTTCAAGTAAAACTAAACTTCCACTCAAACTAAAACTCCAGGTCAACTAAACTTCTCCCTGCTCGGTCCCCGACGCTCTTTTTCTTCCCCGGCGTCCTTCTCCATCTCTCGTCGCCCCCGTCTCCCATCTTCCAGCCCAATTCCCCCTCTCGAGCCCCCGACTGTTTTATCTTCCCTCTCTAGGCCATTTTCGAGTTTTCGAGAGCCTTCATTCGTACTTCTCTTCATAGTTCTCCCCTTCTCCTCCAGATGGCACCGCGTGTCCTTACTTCAAATTGAAGTAATTTCAGTTCGATCTGGCTATAATATTAGTTCTCCACTCAATCAACACTAGATTGGCATTAGTTTCTCGTTTATAGCGATTTTCCTACCAATCCGATAGATGGCGTTACTTGTAGGTATTTTAAAACAATGATTTAGTTTTGAATAGCAGAAGCTAAGTCCATTACAATCGCCCCATTTTGATGAGAAAAATCGTGTTTTAGATCGAATGGAGTAAAATTTTACAGATATGTTTTAAATACTATAAGATTTCAAACAGATGTCGCCCCCAAAATTCTATGAAATTCGATCAAAACCGATTTTTCGAAGAAAAATCCACTAATAAAATAGAAAATCAGACGTTCCTATGATAATTAAATATGAAAGCTATTGCCCCGCCCCCATAGCAAGTGAATCCCATTACCTAAAATAATAGGAAACATAAAATATGAAACCTATCCCCATAAAGGTCTAGGTGTATATAAAAAAAAATGCAAAAATCATGACACTAATCGCCCCCTTAATTTACGAATTTTATTATCTTAAGGATACTAAACACTTCTGATTCTAACCATATCTAAGTTGAAAATTAAGACCCGCCCCCAAAATCTATAAGTTTGTAAAACTTTAATTCAAGAATTGTTTAAAAATGTTTTCGTAAATGTCCGGATAAATATTCTTAAAATTTTAAAGTGAATTAAAACTAAAATTTACATTGGGCATTGTTGATAAACTGTTCATTTGAATACCTATCAACTCTTGGTAATCAAAAATTATGATAAGATTAATTTTAGATTAGAAATTACTTTGCTAATATCCCTCTCAGTGATCCGAAGTACCAGCCTGCTTTCATAAAACACCCAAATAGGTTAAACATATCTGGCTAAAGCTAAACAATGCAGATATTTCGTTGAGAAAATTTAATCAAGCGTTTAAGTCAAATCCAGTGAGATCTGTTGTGTGTATGGAAAACTAATAGGCATACCAACTGACTCTTGGTCAAAAGAGAAGCTGGCAACCCATTGTCCTCCTTCTGTGATGTCTGAAAAGTTTACTTTGGACATCAAAGCATCCACTATGATGCATTTGAGTTACTGCTTTCAAGGCCAACCTAAAACAAGATTTTGACAGACAGCTGGGCTTGATGTTGTGACAACAAGCCGACCCTTCGCCAAGAATCCTGTCAAAGTAACCCAGAGTAGTGAAATGATTTGACTTAAACGATCTCAATAGATAAAGTCCATTGAGATCAAAATATGTAAAATATTTTAAAGTTAATTAATTACCATTTTCATAAAATTATCATCCCTACTTTACCTATTCCATCCATAGCAAGATACGAGTAGTAAAATTATAATATTACTGATTCTACCAGTTCGTATGAAATCCATGCCATTTGTTGTGTGTAAATAATTTGTAAAGTCTGTAAAGGTACTTTGTCAGAGTAGATGCTTGCAAAGATACCTCGAATAACGATTCTACAAAGATCCATAACTAACCATTGTGCTTAATTAGTCATCGGTCCGCAAAATCGCTACAGAAGTAAACTCAAGAGTGTAATGAGGTGATTTGATCCCAAACTATGCCCAACACAATAGTTGAGTCTAAGCAAATAACAAACAAAATGTATCAGATTCCAAAATCTATTTACTACTCATCAAGTGTGGATGGAGTTAAAACATATTTTTGTTTGTTTTAATAAGTTGTGAAATAGATGAAAACAAGCCAGGCCCCCAAACCATCTTGAAGGCATTGTAGCAAGTTAATAGAGAATGTTTAAAACCTTCTAAAATTTAATATCTAGTTCTCCTCTTTACTTTAACTATTTATTTACGCCAATATGCTAAAACAGCTATTTCGCTAAACTTTACGCCAAAATGCCAAAAGAGCCTTTACGCCAAAATGCTTAGAGACATAACGCCAAAATTCCAAACACAACAAACTTAATGGATTTTATTTATTCTGATATTACGCCAAATGCATACAAATAATTAAGTCTCTTTTGAATACGCTATCTGCTTGCCCTAAAAATAAAACTATGCCTAAGCAAAACTATCTAGAAATGCTATGCAAAATCTGCTAACCTAATAACTGTTACACACTAAACTTGAAATACGCCAATGCACGAAAATACCTATATCTTCATAAACAATCTATCAACCAACATGCCTCCATGAATATCTTTTCCAATACTATTATTTTTCATGAATATCTTTCCTATTACTATTAATATTAATTTATTTATATCCAGACTTTTACAAAATATATCTAATAAATATTAAATTATTACTTTAAATATTGAACATTAGAACAAACTAAAAAAAAACTGAAGTTTTAATTGCCTTATATATTTATTTTTTATAATATTGGACAATAACCTGTTAAAAAGCTTTGAATTTATTTATTTTATTAAAAGTGTTAATTTATTTAGTGAACTCATTTTCTATTAAGATATCTCAATACTTAACCAAAAGGAAAAGACTAAATGAATTTAAAGGAAAGAATAAATGAAAATAAAACTAATATTCAAATTACAACATAAGGTAAATAAGCTGTTTATACTATCCATAGCTGCCATAAAGTATACCATAACATCCCCATTAGAAATACCCCATAACTATATAAGTTGACCATCAAATAGAATGTTCAAAATTATTATGATAAAACTCATTCCGATGATTTAAAACTCTGATACCAATAAAATTTAAAAGGTAAATACTATAGGATTATTACAACCCAAACCAATGATATTTCGGCAAACAATCTAAGTAGTAATAAATAAAATCAGTTTGAATTTAAGATGAAGCTTTCTTATTTGTTCCGGAATATGATATTACCCAAAGGCCGTTCCCAAATGAAACACAAAATCATATAAAAGCTGTTGAAATCAAATCAAATATTGCTGCTATTTGCACAGATATATTTCCAAAGTGGTTCCATTATTCAAACAAATAAATTAAATTAATTAAACAACTATTCTGTTAGCCAAAGTGAAATATGCATTATCCAACAAATATAGGATGTAATTAAAAGAAATGTTCTATCCCTCTCAGTGATCCGAAGTACCAGCCTGCTTTCATAGAACACCCAAATAGGTTAAACATATCTGGCTAAAGCTAAACAATGCAGATATTTCGTTGAGAAAATTTAATCAAGCGTTTAAGTCAAATCCAGTGAGATCTGTTGTGTGTATGGAAAACTAATAGGCATACCAACTGACTCTTGGTCAAAAGAGAAGCTGGCAACCCATTGTCCTCCTTCTGTGATGTCTGAAAAGTTTACTTTGGACATCATAGCATCCACTATGATGCATTTGAGTTACTGCTTTCAAGGCCAACCTAAAACAAGATTTTGACAGACAGCTGGGCTTGATGTTGTGACAACAAGCCGACCCTTCGCCAAGAATCCTGTCAAAGTAACCCAGAGTAGTGAAATGATTTGACTTAAACGATCTCAATAGATAAAGTCCATTGAGATCAAAATATGTAAAATATTTTAAAGTTAATTAATTACCATTTTCATAAAATTATCATCCCTACTTTACCTATTCCATCCATAGCAAGATACGAGTAGTAAAATTATAATATTACTGATTCTACCAGTTCGTATGAAATCCATGCCATTTGTTGTGTGTAAATAATTTGTAAAGTCTGTAAAGGTACTTTGTCAGAGTAGATGCTTGCAAAGATACCTCGAATAACGATTCTACAAAGATCCATAACTAACCATTGTGCTTAATTAGTCATCGGTCCGCAAAATCGCTACAGAAGTAAACTCAAGAGTGTAATGAGGTGATTTGATCCCAAACTATGCCCAACACAATAGTTGAGTCTAAGCAAATAACAAACAAAATGTATCAGATTCCAAAATCTATTTACTACTCATCAAGTGTGGATGGAGTTAAAACATATTTTTGTTTGTTTTAATAAGTTGTGAAATAGATGAAAACAAGCCAGGCCCCCAAACCATCTTGAAGGCATTGTAGCAAGTTAATAGAGAATGTTTAAAACCTTCTAAAATTTAATATCTAGTTCTCCTCTTTACTTTAACTATTTATTTACGCCAATATGCTAAAACAGCTATTTCGCTAAACTTTACGCCAAAATGCCAAAAGAGCCTTTACGCCAAAATGCTTAGAGACATAACGCCAAAATTCCAAACACAACAAACTTAATGGATTTTATTTATTCTGATATTACGCCAAATGCATACAAATAATTAAGTCTCTTTTGAATACGCTATCTGCTTGCCCTAAAAATAAAACTATGCCTAAGCAAAACTATCTAGAAATGCTATGCAAAATCTGCTAACCTAATAACTGTTACACACTAAACTTGAAATACGCCAATGCACGAAAATACCTATATCTTCATAAACAATCTATCAACCAACATGCCTCCATGAATATCTTTTCCAATACTATTATTTTTCATGAATATCTTTCCTATTACTATTAATATTAATTTATTTATATCCAGACTTTTACAAAAATATATCTAATAAATATTAAATTATTACTTTAAATATTGAACATTAGAACAAACTAAAAAAAAAACTGAAGTTTTAATTGCCTTATATATTTATTTTTTATAATATTGGACAATAACCTGATAAAAAGCTTTCAATTTATTTATTTTATTAAAAGTGTTAATTTATTTAGTGAACTCAATTTCTATTAAGATATCTCAATACTTAACCAAAAGGAAAAGACTAAATGAATTTAAAGGAAAGAATAAATGAAAATAAAACTAATATTCAAATTACAACATAAGGTAAATAAGCTGTTTATACTATCCATAGCTGCCATAAAGTATACCATAACACCCCCATTAGAAATACCCCATAACTATATAAGTTGACCATCAAATAGAATGTTCAAAATTATTATGATAAAACTCATTCCGATGATTTAAAACTCTGATACCAATGAAATTTAAAAGGTAAATACTATAGGATTATTACAACCCAAACCAATGATACTTCTGCAAACAATCTAAGTAGTAATAAATAAAATCAGTTTGAATTTAAGATGAAGCTTTCTTATTAGTTCCGGAATATGATATTACCCAAAGGCCGTTCCCAAATGAAACACAAAATCATATAAAAGCTGTTGAAATCAAATCAAATATTGCCGCTATTTGCACAGATATATTTCCAAAGTGGTTCCATTATTCAAACAAATAAATTAAATTAATTAAACATGAGCATGAGCATGGACAGGTCATGCTCCAACAAGTTCCTACTATGTTTTTATTCAAAGACAACTAGGAGTAGGCATTCTGCGTATGCAGTTCTATTTAATAGCATAGAATCTTCATTCTAGGACAAAAAGATAGAACATTTCTTTTAATTACATCCTATATTTGTTGGATAATGCATATTTCACTTTGGCTAACAGAATAGTTGTTTAATTAATTTAATTTATTTGTTTGAATAATGGAACCACTTTGGTAATATATCTGTGCAAATAGCGGCAATATTTGATTTGATTTCAACAGCTTTTATATGATTTTGTGTTTCATTTGGGAACGGCCTTTGGGTACTATCATATTCCGGAACAAATAAGAAAGCTTCATCTTAAATTGAAACTGATTTTATTTATTACTACTTAGATTGTTTGCAGAAGTATCATTGGTTTGGGTTGTAATAATCCTATAGTATTTACCTTTTAAATTTCATTGGTATCAGAGTTTTAAATCATCGGAATGAGTTTTATCATAATAATTTTGAACATTCTATTTGATGGTCAACTTATATAGTTATGGGGTATTTCTAATGGGGGTGTTATGGTATACTTTATGGCAGCTATGGATAGTATAAACAGCTTATTTACCTTATGTTGTAATTTGAATATTAGTTTTATTTTCATTTATTCTTTCCTTTAAATTCATTTAGTCTTTTCCTTTTGGTTAAGTATTGAGATATCTTAATAGAAAATGAGTTCACTAAATAAATTAACACTTTTAATAAAATAAATAAATTCAAAGCTTTTTAACAGGTTATTGTCCAATATTATAAAAAATAAATATATAAGGCAATTAAAACTTCAGTTTTTTTTTAGTTTGTTCTAATGTTCAATATTTAAAGTAATAATTTAATATTTATTAGATATATTTTTGTAAAAGTCTGGATATAAATAAATTAATATTAATAGTAATAGGAAAGATATTCATGAAAAATAATAGTATTGGAAAAGATATTCATGGAGGCGTGTTGGTTGATAGATTGTTTATGAAGATATAGGTATTTTCGTGCATTGGCGTATTTCAAGTTTAGTGTGTAACAGTTATTAGGTTAGCAGATTTTGCATAGCATTTCTAGATAGTTTTGCTTAGGCATAGTTTTATTTTTAGGGCAAGCAGATAGCGTATTCAAAAGAGACTTAATTATTTGTATGCATTTGGCGTAATATCAGAATAAATAAAATCCATTAAGTTTGTTGTGTTTGGAATTTTGGCGTTATGTCTCTAAGCATTTTGGCGTAAAGGCTCTTTTGGCATTTTGGCGTAAAGTTTAGCGAAATAGCTGTTTTAGCATATTGGCGTAAATAAATAGTTAAAGTAAAGAGGAGAACTAGATATTAAATTTTAGAAGGTTTTAAACATTCTCTATTAACTTGCTACAATGCCTTCAAGATGGTTTGGGGGCCTGGCTTGTTTTCATCTATTTCACAACTTATTAAAACAAACAAAAATATGTTTTAACTACATCCACACTTGATGAGTAGTAAATAGATTTTGGAATCTGATACATTTTGTTTGTTATTTGCTTAGACTCAACTATTGTGTTGTGCATAGTTTGGGATCAAATCACCTCATTACACTCTGAGTTTACTTCTGTAGCGATTTTGCGGACCGATGACTAATTAAGCACAATGGTTAGTTATGGATCTTTGTAGAATCGTTATTCGAGGTATCTTTGCAAGCATCTACTCTGACAAAGTACCTTTACAGACTTTACAAATTATTTACACACAACAAATGGCATGGATTTGATACTAACTGGTAGAATCAGTAATATTATAATTTTACTACTCGTATCTTGCTATGGATGGAATAGGTAAAGTAGGGATGATAATTTGACTTAAATGCTTGATTAAATTTTCTCAATTAAATATCTGCATTGTTTAGCTTTAGCCAGATATGTTTAACCTATTTGGGTGTTTTATGAAAGCAGGCTGGTACTTCGGATCACTGAGAGGGATATTAGCAAAGTAATTTCTAATCTAAAATTAATCTTATCATAATTTTTGTTTACCTAGAGTTGATAGGTAATTCAAATGAACAGTTTATCAACAATGCCCAATGTAAATTTAAATTTTAATTAACTCTAAAATTTTAAGACTATTTATCCGGACATTTACGAAAACATTTTTTGACAATTCTTGAATTAAAGTTTTACAAACTTATAGATTTTGGGGGCGGGTCTTAATTTTCAACTTAGATATGGTTAGAATCAGAAGTGTTTAGTATCCTTAAGATAATACAATTCGTTCATCAAGGGGGCGATCTAGTTTCAGGATTTGTGTTTTTTTGTATATACACCTAGTTATTTATGGGGATAGGTTTCATATTTTATATTTTCTTTTCTTTAGGTAATAAGATTCACTTACTATGGGGGCGGGGCAATAGCTTTCATATTTAATTATCATAGGAACGTCTGATTTTCTATTTTATTAGTAGATTTTTCTTCGAAAAATCGGTTTTGATCGAATTTCATAGAATTTTGGGGGCGACATTTGTTTGAAATCTTATTGTATTTGAAACATATCTGTAAAATTTTACTCCATTCGATCTAAAACACGATTTTTCTCATCAAAATCGGGGCGATTGTAATGAACTTAGCTTCTGCTATTCAAAACTTAATCATTGTTTTAAAATACAAATAACGCCATCTATCAGATTGGTAGGAGAATCACTATAAACGAGAAACTAATGCCAATCTAGTGTTGATTGAGTGGAGAACTAATATTATAGCCAGATCGAACTGAAATTACTTCAATTTGAAGTAAGGACACGCGGTGCCATCTGGAGGAGAATGGGAGAACTATCAAGAGAAGTAGGAATGAAGGCTCTCGAAAACTCGAAAATGGTCGAGAAGAGGGAAGATAAAACAGTCGGGGGGCTCGAGAGGGGGGATTCTGCTGGAACTTGAGAGAGACGGGGGCGACGAGAGATGGAGAAGGACGCCGTGGAAAAAAAATAGCGGCCGGGACCGAGCAGGGAGAAGTTTAGTCGACCTGGAGTTTTAGTTTGAGTGGAAGTTTAGTTTTACTTGAAGTTTAGTTGACTTTTACCAGTGAAAGTGTACACATCAAAGAGGAGAGGAGAGTATGCAGCCGGGAGGCAACCATGAGGCCTACTTTGGTGGGATGTTGGTGCCATCAGTTGTTCCTGTGGAGGACGGAGGGCGGTGACCTGACGATCAGCTGTTCTTTTACATGGTGGAGTGGAGGATGCTGACAGTGGAGTCTTGCAGAGCTGGTGGAGTGCCACCTACAAGGATTCTAAAGGAATTTACATCGTGTTTTATTTACTTTACCATTTCTACATTTATTTAATTATCTTGTCCACTTCAGACTTTGTTTATTGACAAGGTTTTTCCCTGTTCAATTAACAATCCTTTTTTATGATATTTCATACTTGCCAAAGGCCGTTCTATTCATTTATATATATATATATATATATAATTTCCAATATTTCTTATATGATAGGTACGGTTAATGAGATATATGTAGGATTGTAGGTTGGTTTAGCATGCAACTACATAATTTATACACAGCTAAGCGGTTAGGTAAATAGGCAGTTTAGGTTCATTGTAGGAGTAGGTTAGGTAGGGGTAGGTTTAGATGGATAGGTTAACCTAGGTAATAATAAATAAGAATTAGGATAATATCTAGGAAAGTAGGTGGGGGTAGCTATTTGGGATCCTAGTTTGTGTTTAGGTAGGTAGTTCTCTCCCTTCCCTTTACCAAAATTCCTGCCTTACCTTTCCTTTAAGCAGAGAAGCATCATCCTAATGTTTCATGAAATGCCCAGCAGTGGAATGTATAAATTATTTTAATACATTCTATGTTTTTATAACTATATCTATGTATGAATTGTTCATACCAACCTATCCTGGCAGAGGAGACAAAATACTTACCTATTATTCTCAAATAAACTACTGAACTGATTTATATTCACTTAACTGTGGATTTAATACCTATGTATGAGTCATTCATACCTACATGCTTATTCTGGCAGTGGATACTGAATTGATTTTATATTCACTTTATTGTGAAATATATTCAACGGACAATGTTTTGAAACATTTATTGGATTCATGATCCTATATGTATGTATGTTCTAGACTCTAGAACACCAGCTACAAACTTGGTGGGAACGTTCACCTCTGATACCTACTATGTAGGTTTTATACAATTGATGATCCTGTTCTACAGACTGACAAAGTTTATCTTTGATAATATACCTACTAATGTGTGGGTTTTATACTTGCAACTTATTGGGACTATGGTCCAACTACCTAATGGGAGTATTCATTATACTTACCAAACCAATACAACATGGAATGTGGGATGATGTTATCTGAATCCTACCTACAACCTCAAATTACCCTGGAACGGGTCTGGAATTAAAATTATATATTTATTCACTTTATGTGAATTTTATATGACTGATTTGTGGTCAGTTGGCTTTGACAAGCCATTATACTACTGAAATACTACTTGACTTGATGTCAATTGAGCGACATGGTATCAGCCATGGTCAAACCTCCATCACATACTACATCTTAGCATTCGATATGTCTGTAACAGCATTTAGATCACAGAAGCTTATTTTGCACTAAAGAAGTCTGACAATCAGTCACTACTTGCTCTTGCCTATCACTCCTATATCTACAACGAACCTATGGCTTGCGGTGTGAATGATTGTTATATTATCTGGGACTAGCTTCGGCATCCCTATCTATTCTACTGACTCCTGGATGTGCATATCATAAGTGGAGATCGATGACTGGTGCAGTTTCATAGTCGGTGCTTCCAGCATAGCTGGACAACAATTTATAAAACCTTTGTTGGGACAATGTTTCTCAATTGGACATCACAACTTACTACAAATTACATCAGACATGACTTGCTCTGTCTTGGTTGGCTGACCAATAAATCAGCTCAAATTAATTATATTTTACATGATGCTGTTCATCAATCTGGACTCGTTCCAAAACTCCTAAGTGCGCTGTCACTTATCTCTGGCCTGAGGCTTGGCCAAAACAAAAACTAATTGGAGGGCACAGAAGTGCCTCCTCTTTCCTTTTCTGGGGCTCGCATGATGGGTTTTGCATCAAGGACAAGTTCCTAGGCTATTTACTGTCTTTATTAGTGTCT
This sequence comes from Scrobipalpa costella, assembly GCA_949820665.1. NCBI lineage: Eukaryota > Metazoa > Arthropoda > Insecta > Lepidoptera > Gelechiidae > Scrobipalpa > Scrobipalpa costella. The sequence goes on from OX463298.1 coordinate 11,108,419, forward strand.
GGGAATTGGTAATTGAAGTAAATCTCATTCGTTGATGGTTGGCGAGCACATAAATCCTCTACCAGCGAATGGTTGGAGCTGGAATCGGAGGTTCCGTTATCCCGCTGCGCACTGTCCCCATGTTGTCCCAAGAACCTAAAGAGAGCTAAGTTATGACATCCCACTACCACTTTAAAGGATTTGGGTTACTTTTATAAATTTCATTACACAACGTACGGTCCTAACTATAATACTAGACGATCACGAGCCATATTTGTAACCTTATTACTAGACATTCATGAGCCAATCTGCCCATTCCTCTTCCCTTCCTCTCATCCTCTCCTGTCCACATTCCTACCTTCCTCTCACACTTCCTTTCACATATCAAATTACATTAGGGTTTATTGTTAGGTGGGGGGGGGGGGTTGTTACAATTAATATAATAATTTCATTCGGTTAACGGTCAGCTGTTATTTGAAAACCTTTCGGGATATCTTTTATAGTATCTGATTCAGTATAATACATTTATTGATTTATTTATTCGCCACTCGGAGGCGGGCCTTTTAATGGTTCCCAAAGTATTTCTATTGTGTGCAAACGGGTTTTCGATTCTGACCCTCGAGGACCTCAACAAAGAAAGGGAATGGCTATTCGTGGAGATATAAATATATTTTTTTTCTACTGAATTTTTATAATAAAGTATCCTGCTTGTCGGACAAACAAACCTAGTAAAATATGGATAGTGAAAGGTTTCCATAAGTAAGGAAATTATATTGTAATAATAATATTATGTGCAATAAGCAGTACCAATTAAAATTAATGACTGCCGTGCTGGCCTGGGAGCGAGAGAAAAACATAGAATGTGCCAGCTGGTTATCCTCCCTGGCATGCTGTGAAAACCAGCTAAGGAATCCGAGGGTTTCAGTATACTGTAATTTAGGCGATGGTCTGACAACCTGACACTACAGCAATATAAACACTATCTTAAATAACCCTGAAAACTTTGTCAAACGTGTCGGTCGTTTACGCTCTGCCTACCCCATTAGGGATAAAAGCGTGATTATATGTATGTATTAAAATTAATAATTACGCCTACTTTTTATTTACGAGTGGATTACACATATCCCACTCATGAGATAAAAATATCACTTGTGTCAGCAGTACGGCAGAATGGCATTCAATAACAATGTGCCGATAAATCTTGCATATAGGTTAAGAACTGTATCGATTGGATCTTGTAATTCCTTGAGCGTTTTGAGGATTAGTCGCTATCAGGGATGGCATAGCTTTCTTCTGAAGTTTATTTATGGAAGATCACGTTTTTAGATGATGATTTATATGGGAACAGCGTCGGAGCTTTGCCGGGAATGAAGATATAGGTACTATATAAATAGCAATCGCAGTTAATTTGGGATGATACGGGAAAGTTTCAAACATGTAGTTACTTAGTTGTGTTGTGTTCGAAAACACAAGAGAACTACTCTACTCAAAGTTTTAATTTGATTTAAATGTCCCCCTTGAGCAATAGACTATGTAATGTCATAGAATTTATTTATAATAATGAAGGAAAATAAATAATACGTAGATCCACAATAGTAAATACATTGGTTTAATGCAGATGATTTTAATTAACCAATTTCTTTTAAACGGTTAACACAAAATTTCAAGCATCTGAAAAGCATATTCACACTCAAATACACGACTCTTATAAGCGAGACAGAGTGTCGATGGCCTATATTCAAAACCTGACTTTGAAGTTTAAGTATTTCATTTTGGTTATTGACTGAGACTTTGATTCTTAATTTTGATAATCTCGGTAGACGGTGACTTACTAAGACTTTCCGTAGTAGCAAAATATATTCTAACGTACTATAAACGTTTTAAGGGGATCCCCGGTGCACGCCAGCGCCCTCATCGGTTAAAGAAACGTAACTCTCTGAAAACGCAATTCATAGAAATCCCGGTAAATTAGAAGTACTGAAGTTTATTTTAAGCATTATAAATTAATAATCCAGTGTTCATAGAAAAAGAACTATATGTGGCCGTTTTTTGCAGATTTTGTATCTGTAACTACAACGAACTATTAGTTGCAACTTTATGAGGTTCTAAATTAACTTCATTGTTTTAACCTCAATTTGATATACTGGATTTTCTATTGATTGTGTTTTCAGTGTATTAGATTTTTTATAATGATGAGGATGCCACTTAGCTCAGGGGTGCCCTACGTCATGTAAAACTTCTTTTGTTTCGACATTTCAAACAAACAAACTTTTCCATTTGGCTTATTTCATGTTAATTGGCTAACCTCAACAAAAGCAGATACATACACGGCTATTTCTAAACCTTTGTTCAAGTTAATGTCTATTAATAAATAATTAATTTTTTGGCTACGGTTATATCGACGTAAGCAAGAGCGGAAGTTATACCTAGCTACTTTGACGTTTTTCGTACTATTTTAACCTAGAAATATTTAGGTGCTTAATTATTATGAAGTTTCCCTCCGTATCTGTCTGTTTATCAACTGGCTCTTTCTAAACCACACAACATTAGTATTTTGAAACGATAATCATGATCATATATTTTTTTCTATCTGGTAACTTTTAACGCATAAATAAAATCTGCCTCTGTGGTCTAGTGGTCATAGCCATGGGCTTACGATTCGGAGGTCCTGGGTTCGATTCCCATGGGGAGGGGGACACAAAGTTGATATTTGTCAATTTATTTATCACTTTGTGATATTTTCCCCAAATTGGTTAAGCCAATGCAGGCTGAATCTACCAGATTGTCTGGAAGAAAACGGATTTTATACTTCGGAGGGCACGTCACCGTTGCCAATAGTGGTCGTTACAGGACGATGTTGCTCCACGTCCGTAGGAACTACCTTAAAAACCTTACACGTGATCCGGGTAGTGCAAAACCGGCAACTGCACTGTCCTGTGGACCTTGCATCAAATAATGCCATACGATAAATAAAATCAGTATATACATAATTTGCAGCCGTGCGAAGCTAGGCTGCTTGGTAGTTCTTTATACAATTAGGGATAAAGGCGTGTTAATATGTATGTATATATGACGGCTACCCATATCTTGAAGAGAAAATTTGTAAGTTATCTCTCTAGGATGACAGTAAAGGATAAATGTGTAATTATTAATCAAAAATTATTCAGCAGTACCCTGATGAAATTAAAATTATTTCAGTAGGTCATTTTGAAAAAAAAACCAAGTAGCTATAAGTGAAACTGCTGTTCAAAAAGCAAGTATCTCATAAGTTTTATAACGAAGCAAAAGCTGGTGATTTGATGTCAGCAACATTGGCAATTTTCTAAATAATTGGCAGTCTGGTATCGTGGCGGTGATTGAGGTCACACGTGCTATAAAGCCGGTTTGTACGTACATGCCAAAACCAATTTAATTTGTTTTCATATCTATACATATAATCAATATCTAGAAGGGTCGTATCTGTACATTTAATATTTTTACAAAAAAAATATTGCAGCAGGCATTATTAATAATATAAAGATCAAAACGTTTTTTTTTTAATTTTGTCTGTCTGTTTGTCTGTCTGTTTGTCTGTCTGTTTGTCTGTCTGTTTGTCTGTCTGTTTGTCTGTCTGTTTGTCTGTCTGTTTGTCTGTCTGTTTGTCTGTCTGTTTGTCTGTCTGTTTGTCTATGTGTTTGTCTGTCTGTTTGTCTGTCTGTTTGTCTGTCTGTCTGTTTGTTTGTCTGTCTCAATGTTACAATATCACGCCAAAACTATTGAACCGATTTCGAAGGGTTTTTTTATTCAACTGTGTGTTACCCGGATTGCAATTTAGGATAAGTAAAATCACGCTACCTGACCTAGGGGGTAGGCAGGAAATTGAAATTTTGCTGTTTCTTAACCGATTTTTATAGAACTTTTTTTATTCTACTGAGCATTATTTAAAATCAAAGTTACGATACAAATAATTACGCTTCAAGTCTTAAGAGATAGGTAGGAAATTAAATTTCGGTCGTTTTTAACCAATTTTGATGGAACTTTTTTTGTTTGGTTGAGCATTACTTAAACTCAAAGTTACGATGCAAATAATCACGTCACCTGACTTAGGAGGTAGGCAGAAAATTTTACACTGATTGTTTTTAACTGATCTTAAACGGACTTTTTATTTGACTGAGTTTTTTTAGTTATCTGGTGTCCAGCCTAGTTTAGAAATAATAACGCAAACCATATATTGAGTAAGTACCCTAGTTTGTATGGAAAACACGCAGTGTCGAATATATTTAAAACGGTTCTCCACGCTTTGGAGTGGGATCTGCTAGCTCGCGCGCGGAATCGTGTTTTTCATACAAAAACAAAGATCAGACAATGGCGTCGATTCTCGCGATATAATCCTAATTCTAATTCTTAACTAGCGCTGTCACTTTCTTAAGTTTGACATAAGAACAGGATAACAAGCAAAGACATGGCTTTGACATTTCTTATTTGACATAAGATGCTTTAAATAAGAACTGAGCATAGAGCATGCTTCCTTATTTTACGTCAAATAAGCAGTCTTATGTCAGATTGGGATTGTCAAAGTCACGTGTATATTTGCTATCCTGTTCTTATGTCAAACTTAAGAAAATGACAGCGCTACCTTAGAATTAGAATAAGGATTCTTTCGCGATAATCGACACGACTACGAAACATGCTTCCGCGTTCCCGTTAGCAGATTCCGCTCCTACGCGCGGAGAAGCTTTTTCAGTATGTTCGACACTGCGTGTTTTCCATACAAACCGAGCGTACGAAGTCGCGGGTACAGCTAGTTAAAAATAAAACTAGATTACATTTGGCTTGCTGATTTTTCACACGTGATGTGATTTGAAAAAACCTACGAAACTAGAAAATTTACAATGTCGTTTTGTGTTGAGTTAATACCACTAATCATTGTTATGTTATACAAGATATGCCGTATACCACAAAGTTGTTTGCTTTGAAAAACACGTTTAGACTTTAGGCTTTATTTATAGTAATTAACAATAGGCGATCTACCAACATACAATCCTGAAAACAATTCTACTAACTTATTTAAACTTAAAGGAGACATACTTATTAGTAAACATGTCTTTGGATAACGAATAATAAGTAAGTGAACTAACTTATTTCGTATCTCCCAAGCTAGCCTGGAAGCGAGAGAAACACATAGAACGTGCCAGCTGCATTTCCTTCTGGACATGCTGTAAAAACCAGCTAAGGGGTCCGAGGGTTTCAGTATATTGTAATTTAGGCGATGGGCTGACAACCTATCACTACAGCAACTACTACAACAACTACCTGTCACTACAACAACAACTACCTACAAATCTATCTTAAATAACCTTCAAAACTTTGTCAGACGTGGCGGAACGACCTTTGTTTAGGTCGTTTACGCTCTGCCTACCTCATTAGGGATAAAAGCGTGATTGTATGTATGTATGTTTGCACGACCGTATTTAATTACTAACCAAGTCTAGAATTGTACTATTAATTTTGATCCAATATTCACTCCTGTATATTTCCCAATAATGAAGCACTCCGACCATCCAGGCTCTCTGGGGAGAATGCAGACCGAATGCAAATATTGATGCATTAGTTGATTGTTCTCGACCATGCTAATGGCTGTTTTCCCAGTTTACATCAAATTATAGTAGATAGCAGTGCGTTGGAAAATGTGCTATTAGTATTATCTATGCATTGTATTATATTCTTTATTGCTTTAAAATATAAAAATACAGTTCAAATTAAAAAAAAAACAACAGGCGAGCTTATCTCTATAAGAGATTTCTTCCAGCCAACGTAATGGGGATAAAAGATGAAATATTCACGGGAACATGTGTGTCGTAATTTATTTACTGTATCTACAGTTAGTATAATTTATTTACAAATTGTATGCCATGTATCTACGTTTATGTATAAAATAAAGTCGTGTTAGTTACACTATTTAAACTTATTGAGCTAAAAATTGGTAAGAAGGTAGCTTAGAACCAGGAGCAGGACATATGATACTTGTTATAATGATTAAAAAAAAATACCACAGGCTGCTTGCTGCCCGCGCACTACGCGAACTATGTGAATTTTTAATTTATCTTTAGATTTCATCTCTTTTATATTTTTACAATGACGACGGTTTTAGGTCAATTTAATATGACGTTTTCATAACATTACAAAATAAAATTTATTTCGTAGCACTCTCTACTCGTTCCGTAGCAGTGTCTACGATTTTCGTAGCAAAGTCTACGACAAATCCAGTAAAAGGTTCCTTTATGACTATGACATTTTTTTATTTCAATTTCTTTTTAGTACTAAATAGACATCCAAATAATTGGACGTAAAGGAGGACATAAACAAAGGATTTAATCTAAGTAGGATTATTCTATCCTCTACATTAAGCAAATAAACAAAAACTTTGGTCGTTATAAACCGTCTGGCCACTCTAATATATCGGTTGTCTTATCTGGAACTAAGGGTTGATACAAAACCTGCGACACTTCATAATTATTATTTTAATTTTATTTGTTATAGGAGCGTTTCACTTAAATTAATTTGCATAGGTATCTAAGGTATAGTATGTGCTTGCTTTCATGCTGGACTGGGAGTGACAAAAAGCATTCAATATGCCAGCTGCATTTGCTCCCAGGCATGCTATAAAAACCAGCTAAGGGACCTGCGGGTTTCTGTATATTGCAATTTAGGCGTTGGGTTGACAACCTGTCACTTCAGAAATATACCTACAAATCTATCTTAAATAACCCTCAAAACTTTGTCAGACGTAAAGTAAAAGTAAAAAAGTCTTTATTGCCAAAAATACACAATATAAATGTTTTTTCCTTATACTACATACAAATTATTTAGCTAAAAAGTAAAAAAATAAAACAGTGTTTGGCGTATTTGGCAATGGGTACTAATCTCAGCATAATGCTAAGCATAATGCCTAGCGCTGATTTTCAGACTAGCCCCTTAGTGCTTATAAAAATATGTGCTAGTTGTTATTTGCGTGCTTTAATAATAGATTGATGTTGCATATTATTATAGTGGTGTTCGTATAGTAATAAATGTATATATAATTATATACCTACATAAACGTGGCGGAACGACCTTTGTTTGGGTCGTTTACGCTCTGCCACATTAGGGATAAAGGCGTGATTATATGTATATTGCGAGCTGTCAGTCCTATATCACTCCCTGTGTGCCGGCCACTCGAAGATTAGTCCACTGCTGCTAATTGTAACTCATTCACTGCTTAATTATTTAATATTCTACTGGGAGTTCACTGGGAACTTTATTCGGTTTCAGCTAGATGAGATTACGTGATAGTATTATGGCTGGTACAGTAATTCCCTATTATTCAAGAGATATGAGAGAACGTATTTCGTATTATGTCTACATTTCAACTGCCTCCGTGGTCTAGTGGTCAGAGCCATGGGCTTACGATCCGGAGGTCCTGGGTTCCATTCCCAAGGGGGAACACAAAGTTGATATTTGTCAATTTATTAGTTTGTGAGGTTTTTTTCCAGTTTTGTCAGGACATTGCAGGCTGAATCACCTGATTGTTCGAAAAGAAAGAGGATACCATGCTTCGGAGGGCAGTTTAAGCCGTCGGTTCTGGTCGCTGTCTTTGATAGTGGTCGTTACTCAAACCATGTCAGAGGCCTAATAGCTGTGTAACTAGGCGCTTTGAAAACTCTGACACCAGGGTTCTAGATGAACCCTCGTTCGACTCGAGAATCCACTAGCTAAGAAGAAGACCACATTTTGTGTCGTTTTATCGATTTAATTTCTTGCTTTGTGTTTTATTTCAGAAGTAATTTCTTTGTAAAAGTTTTTAATATTTTTGTAGGTGAATGAAACAAAATGTAAATAGAACTACAATACTTGAAATATCACGCAAACAAAGCTTAATTTCTTGGTAAAATGAGTTTCACCACTTTGTTCCAGAAAACTTAACATCCCAAAATGAATACAACACAAAAGGAAGACTACGCAAACATTTTCAAACTTTCATCTGTCTAATTCGATCCTTTCATGCTGGACTGGGAGTGAAAGAAGAACATAGAAATTGCCAGCTGCATTTCCTCCCGAGCATGCTGTTAAAACCAGCTAAGGAGATGGGCTGACAACCTGTCACTATTGCATATCTGACAACCTGTCACTACAGCAATACCTACAAATCTACCATAAATAACCCTCAAAACTTTGTCAGACGTGGCGCAACGACCTTTGTTTAGTCGTTTATGCTCTGCCTACCCAATTAGGGATAAAGGCGTGACTAAATGTATGTATGTATTTTCAAACTCAAAGGCTATACTGAAAGTTTTGACTGTCGCAAACAAAATATTGCTTCACTTTGATATATTCTTCGCTTCGAGGCTAGGCAAGTTGAGGAGCTGAGCCGGATATTGGAACTCGCAACAACGAACGATTCGACGCCCCAAGTAGGTATATTGCTTTCAAAATGTTTCCTCGGACAAATATGAATAAAAACTTTCACAGATTTATAAGGGCAGGTCACGTGTCAAGTGATGCTTTCGTATTATTGAATGTTTTTCCGAATAACGATAAATACACGATTTTTTTATTGTGTATGTTGGAGAATTGGTAAATACTAATCTTTCTATTCTCAATTTCTGCCTTGATAGTACTGTATTTTTAGTTGAATATAAAAATACGTTTATTTTATGTATTATAAATATAAATATACCAATGGTGTAGTGGAAAGGACCACTGCCTCCTGAGCGGGAGGTCGTGGTTCGAATCCCATCACGTACCAATATGTTTTTCGGTCTTCAAATTTCATACGTACGTTTTATTGGCGCTTTTTTAGTGCTTCGTACATACATAATACATAAAATCACGCCTTTATCCCTTACGGGGTAGGCAGAGCGTAAAACGCCTCCTAAAAGGCGCTTTCGCCACGTCTGACATAAATTGGGGGCAATTTTAGATTGTAATGTGTATTGCTGTAGTGACAGGTTGTCAGCCCATCGCCTAAATTACAATACACTGTAACCCTCGAATCCCGTTTTAGTGCTTCGGAAGGCACATAAAGGCGTTGGTCTCTGTTAAAATCGTTAAATACTGTAGATATTAATCGTTAAGCCATTTCAAAGGCCAGTGCTAAGCATTGGCGGCTTAAAAACTCGGACCTAATCTAGGATCGGGTCGGGTTTCCCTACTGAGTTGCGGAGGTCAGATGGCAGTAGCTTTGTGTAAAAACCAGTGCCCTCTTTCAATCCCCTAGATTAGGTAGCCGACCCCGTTAGATATGGGATAAGGCTAGTGAGATGATGTTTGTTTATACAAGTATATATTACTAGTGTAGTAAAATACTATTCGGCTATCACAGCATTCTTTAGAAATATTTGCCTCTTGAAAACCTGAAATCCATTCGAAATTCCAACAAAATCCAGCGTGGTTTAGATACTAACGTAACGTAACGTATTACGTGGTCCGACGTAATACAAATTCCAAAATGTTCAAACTACTTCAAATTAGGCCGATATTTGCGGTTATATTTGATACAATACATGCATACATACAATCACGTCTTTAACCTCATTGGGTTAGGCAGAGCGTAAAAATCCTAAACAAAAGTCATTTCGCCACGTCTGACAAATTTTAGGGTTATACCAGATGGATACACATCCGTCTGGATACACATCTGTCTATACATATATTGTCGCGACTCGAAGGTTGCACTTGGCGACTTTGTTTTTGCCCGATGAAGATCGTCGTACCTCGTATAGGATCGAAACGTCGACGGCTAACCCTCCTTTCAATACAAACAAGTAAGCCAATCGGTTTTCATTATTGCTATAGCGATAGGTTAGCCTATCGCCTAAATTACAATACTGAAACCCTCGAATCCCTTAGCTGATTTTTACAGCATGCCTGGAAGGAGATGCAGCTGGCACATTCTATTGTTTCTATTAGTTCCAGTCCAGCTCCATGCACTATACTATATCCTATATTAAATATTATACATTATTCAGTTCTTTATATATTTCTCCGATTTGACTAACTAATCAGTATTAAAACCGCTTAATATCCCCCTGCAAGCGCTAGGTTGACAAACTACATTACAAAGCATAGACCACGATTATTCCATGCTGGACTGGGAGTGAAAGAAAAATATAGAATGTGCCAGCTGCATTTCTTTCCGGGCATGCTGTACAAACCAGCTAAGGGATCCGAGGGTTTCAGTTCAGTATATTGCAATTTAAGCGATAGGCAGACAACCTGTGACTACAGCAATATGCGCAATAATATACCTACAAATCTATCTTAAATAACCCTCAAAACTTTGTCATACGTGGCGGAACATCTTTGTTTAGGGTAGTTTACGCTCTGCCTACCCCATTAGGAATAAAGCCTTGATTATGTATGTAAACCACGATTCCAACACTAAACAACATATATTAACTTCAATGTCTACTTATCTTATCACTTTCAACAATCTGCAAAACATAATTCGAAAGAAATTCAGTTGAACTTTTCTGTAAAATTGAAACTAGTGTAAATGAACACTAATAACACTGATAAAACGTCTTTTTAAATTCCGAGCAACATCGATGTAAACCCCTCTGTTGACAGTGACGGACCTCTTTTTTAAAATAACGTCATGGCAAGGGTTACTACTCATGCAGCCAATGACTACAACTCGACCATCCTCTTATCAACGAGACCCTTCGTTGCACAACTTTATACAAGCATAAACTTAGGTTCATATATCCTCTTATCTTAAAATTAAACAACATTACCATTAATTTAAAAATAGACAGAAATAGTTAAATTATTCTTATTAATGTCACAATACAAAAAAATATGCAAAGTTAAGAAGAAGTTGTTTATTAGAATATTGTTTTATAGTAATAAAATTAAACATTAAAAAAAATAAACATGCTGACAAGCTTTTTTTTTATAGCCCTTAGTTCACATGACATGAGATTTATATATTGATAGGACCCATGACTTTGGTCTTTTTGTACCCCATGACAAAAGATACAAAATTCCTTCCTGACATGATAATTGACCCATGACCATGATCAAGCCCATATCGAGGAATACCTAAAATGATTCTTGACATAATCATAGACCCTTGACCTTGGTCTTTGACATAATTGACCCCTGACATGATCATTGACCCATGACCTTGGTCAACACCATGTCAAGAAATACAGTTGATCCATGACATTGATCAGATTTTACTCACATTGTTAAAATCTTATTTATAATTATTACATTCATTGTTGACTCATGAGTTTGGTCACTATCTACTTTAAGAAACTAACACAATGATCCATGACATTGATCAGGTTAAACTAGAAATTATTTATCTAATCAGTGCTATCTTCAGGACCGGAAGATTCATCATCTTGGGATGGATTAGTAAAAGAAAGCCAAGGAAAGATCTTATCAATTGCTACAACGGCTTCATAAGGTCTTCCGCATTTCGTAAGAGGTGTATCCTCTATAACATACCTATCGTTAGGTAGTATTTTTTTAATTCTATAAGGACCTTTACATTTAGGTTCGAGTTTTTTTGATTGTCCTTCTATCCCAATCTTAGCTCTGATAACCCGCACTAAATCCCCCTCATTAAATTGTATGCCTATTTTCCTATTCTTGTCATACATCTCTTTATCTTTGGCTTGTTGCGTTTCAATCAGTTTTTTGGCATTTGCTCTTATGTCTTCTAAAGAGGTCTCAACATCAGAAGTAACGTCTGCAATCACTTCATTAAGCGAATCTTCTGAAGGATTAATAACGTTGCGTCCAAAAAGTAACTCAGAAGGTGTCTTTTGCGTAGTTTTGTGCACCGTAGTGTTTATTCCCAGTTGAATATCGGGTAAGTGCTCATCCCAAACTCCATTAGGTTTGTTGTGGTTCATAGTTCCTAAAGCTGCCAGAATCGTACGATTATATCGTTCAACTTGGCCGTTAGCCCTAGGTGTTGCGACTGCATTTAATACGTGCTTTATACCGCTCGATTTCATAAACGCTTTAAACTGGTTGCTAGTAAAACTGGATCCTTGATCAGTGATTAGACGAGAAGGTGTACCAAAGTAGCTAAAGTGATCGCGAAAGACTCTAATACTTGAAGATGATTTAGTGTTACGCACTGCATAAATATTGACAAATTTAGTAAATGCATCAACGATCACTAATATATATGTATTTCCACGCTTCGTCCGAATAAAAGGCCCTAAGTGGTCTGCGTGCACAGTGTGGAATGGTATGCCTACTTTCGGGATTGGATGTAATTCACCTGCTTTGGCACCATCTGGCAATTTATGATGCGCACATTCGAGACAAGATAAAACATATTTCTTTGTAAACCTTCTCATCTTAGGAAACCAGTAATGAGCTTGTATACGGGATAAGGTTTTATCGAAGCCAAAATGACCTATATCGTCATGGTTACTTTTAACTATTTGCCATCTCGCTCCCTTAGGCACAACCCAGCGAATAGTATCTTTTCCGATTATCCTGTATACTCTGCCGTTGACAAGTTTGTCATTATTGTATATATCAACAACGTCTTTAGTCTTCGTATCTTTGAGGATTTCTGCGATCCGTTTGATTTCACTGTCAGATTGTTGTACTGTCGTTATCCAGTCTTCCGAATTGATAGTTAGGACGTCAAGGACATGCGTGTTGTTATCTTCTACTTCTTCAATAGCTCCCCGACTCAAGGCGTCGACATGGGCCATTCTTTCACTAGACCTATATTCAATTTCGCAATCAAACTCTAAAAACTGCAGCCACCATCGTCCAATCCTGGGAACCAGATCACGTTTAACTAGTGTTGTGCGTAAGGCATTGCAATCTGTAAAGATCTTGAATTTAATGCCTAACAAATAAACGCGAAACTTACTCAACGACGCTAGTATTGCTAACGTTTCAAGTTCGAATGAGTGCATCTTCTGTTCGTCAGGTGTAGTTTGTCTGCTGTAATAAGCAATTGGTCGCAACAAGCCAGAGTCGTCCTTTTGCAATAGAATGCCTGCCACGCCATGCTTACTCGCATCTGTATGAAGTTGCGTTTCCGCTTTAGGGTCGTACATTGCCAACACTGGCCTTTTCATTAATCCTTGTTTTAATGTGTCGAACGCATCTGATTCTTCTTGACCCCAATTCCATGTGCAATCTTTTTTTAGTAAACTAGTCAGAGGGCGTGCTATTAATGCGAACCCTTTTAAAAACCTTCTAAAAAAACTGGCTAGTCCCAAAAATCTCCTTACTTCGTGTACATTCTTTGGGGTAGGAAATTTTGCAATGGCATCTGTTTTCAAACTCCCAGGCCTTATTCCTTCAGCACTAACTTCATAACCTAAGTACTCGATTTTACTAAAGAAAAAGTTGCACTTCCCCCTCTTTAGTGTTAGACCGCTATCTTTCAACACCTTAAGGACTTCTTCTAATCTTTTTATGCCCTCGTCGAAGGACTTGGCTGGTATGAGTATATCATCCATGTAGACGAGTGCGTACGCTCGTACTGGTGAGTTCTGCAGGGTCTTATGCATTGTGCGCTGAAATACTGAGGGTGCATTGACCAAGCCAAACGGCATCCTATTATACTCATATTGTCCGTCTGGTGTTACAAATGAGGTGAACTCACGCGATTGTTCAGCAATAGGAATTTGGTAATAACCAGAGGCTAAATCAAGAGTCACAAATAAACAACTACCACTCAACATATCAAGCTGGTCTTCGATTCTCGGCAGAGGGTAATGTTCACGTTTGGTTTTCTGATTTAGTGCTCGATAATCCACACATAATCGCTTTTCTCCGGACTTTTTGTTTACAAGCACAATTGGGCTAGCGTAGCAAGAACTAGATTCCCTAATTATCTCACTGTCTAGCATTTCTTGTATCATTTCACGCACTCGTTGTCTTTCAGCAAACGACAGTCTGTAGTGGCGGTATACTACTGGCTCAGAATCATGTAGATGGATTACCATTTCTGTTTCGGTCGTGAACCCTAGATCAGTTAGATTTGATGAAAAACAACATTTGTATTTATCCAGTAATTCTTTCAATATGTGTTTTTGATCCGTCGTAAGTTCTTCACCACATTTAAGTTCCTCGTCGTTAGCTTCTGCTTGATTATTCATTCCAACTGTATTTATTGTAATCGAATTATTGATAACGTAACTGCGTGTAATAAAATCTCCTTTTCTCATTGTTATGTCGTTAGAACAGATGTTTTGGATAAGGACGCTGCCTAGACCCTGAATTAAATCGTACTCTCCGGGCAAAAGGTAATGCTCATTATTATGACACCCTCTAATAGTTCCATTAACATATACTTTTCCAAAGTATTTGTCATTAGTCATAATAGGTACTACTTTCAGTTCACCACGCTTATTCACAACGTCAGTAGCACAGTAAAGAGGACATTTTATTTCACTTTCAAGACTGGGGTGTTTATTAAATATTACGTCAGAGGGTGTTTTTGTGATATTAATGGTAGGTCGCTCTGTGTATGTGTGACCAAGTTACATCGAGCAATTAATAAGTCGGTCATCTACAACTAGAACTTCAACGTTATGCTCAACTATGCCCTGTACCGAAATTGTTGCATAAACTACACCAAGAGGTATACCAATACCAAAACCAGTTACCAATTTGTGAAGATACACCTTCGTTACCCCAGTCACCAATTCGTGAAGATACACCTTCTTTACCCCAGTCACCAATTCGTGAAGATACATCTTCGTTGCCCTGGTCACCAATCCATGAAGATACACCTCCGTTACCTCAGTCATCAATTCGTGAAGACACTTCAAAATTACGGGACCATAAAGGGCGTTTCACGAGATCAAATAGGAAAGTCTGCAATGAAAATGACACCCTAAACGCAGGGCCTTCAAATTTGTTTCCAAAACAACTTTATGATAAAGAAGACGCCATGAGCATTTCATCTGATTATACAGAGCCATCTTCTCGCAGCATATCAAGTCATAAATCCACTCCAGAGTCAAGCCCATCAAATTCAATGCGTCGAAAATTACGTTATAACGGTTTAAAAACGAAAAAATACAATAATAGAATAAGTTTTAAGAATGACAAACTACTACATAGAAGAATAGAAGAGCTTAAAAATTTAAATAACAAATATAGGAAACAACTATCGAGAATGAAACACCAGATGCAGATATTAAGTTCTTCCGACACTGATACATCTATCCAGACTGATGACAGTGAAATCAATGATGAAAGGAAATCAGAGTTTTTGGATTTACGACAAACCTTAGAACAAGATGTTAAAAGATTTTATTAAGATGATGAGAATAGTCGAATGTGTGCTGGCAAGAAAGAATGCATTACAAAAGGAAAGTTAAGAAACAGAGACGATACATGACAGATACTATGAAAAATTTGCAAAGGAGCACCCTCATTACAAAATGAGTTATTCGCACTTCTGCAAATTAAGGCCCTTTTGGGTTTTAACACCAAACATTAACCAAAGAGAAACGTGCTTATGCAAATTGCATGATAACATGGAACTGATCATTGATTGTCTACGAAAAAACAATATTATATCTGAAAATTCATCCACTTAGGTTCTCAAATCGATTTGCTGTGATCCAAAAAATAATGACTGCTTGGAGAGAACATGTACAGCTTGCAAGAATAAAAGCTTGACATATAAAGAATTTGACAATTAACAATTTTGTACTTATTATGAGTGGAACAAAACTAAATACGAACATCGTAAACGAGGGCAACAGCAAGTTAAAATATGTTCTACAATTGTAAAACTAGAAGTGTCTGCATCTCCAAAAGAAGTCATAAATCTATTTGAAAAACAACTCAAGCCATTCATGCATTGTATGAAAATAATTTCACAATATAGATTTATAAAACAGTTAAAAAACAATATTACAGAACAAGATGCCAGTATCCATTGCGATTTTAGCGAGAATTACGGAGCAAAATGTCACAAAGAAATTCAAGCCTCTTACTATGCACGTGATCAAATTACACTGCACACGGTTGTTATATACCTGATGATAAATGGAAAACTTGAAACCATACCATACTGTACCTTGAGTAAATGCTGGACTGGGAGCGAGAGAAAAATATAGAATGTGCCAGCTGCATTTCCTCCCGGGTATGCTGTAAAAACCAGCTAAGGGATCCGAGGGTTTCAGTATATTATAATTTAGGCGATGGGCTGACAACCAGTCACTACAGCAATATACTTACAAATCTATCTTAAATAACCCTCAAAACTTTGTCAGACGTGGCGGAACGACCTTTGTTTGGGTCGTTTACGCTCTGCCTACCCCATTAGGGATAAAGGCGTGATTATATGTATGTATGTATGTATGTAAATGCCTTCACCATGACGCTGCAGCAATTTGGAGTCATTTAGAGCCCATACTCTCGTATATTAAAGAAAATGCCCCATCTGTAACGAAACTTTACTTTTTATCAGATTCTCCATCTGCTCAGTACAGAAACCGGAAAATGTTTTACATAATTTCAAAATTGCATTACAATTTTCCGGAGTTGACTTTCATTACCTGGAATTACTCGGAGTCGGGCCACGGAAAGGGAGCGCCAGATGGCATAGGAGGCGTACTAAAAAGGACTGCAGACCAGATAGTGGCACGAGGCCAAGACATTAAAGATTTGGATGCATTAATGATACATTTAAAAACAAATGTTTCAGGTGTTACTATTGAGCGGGTAGAGGAATCTGGAATTTTCGAGAAAGATAAGTTAATCCCATCCATCTAGCCGAAATTTGCTGGAACTATGAAAGTCAAACAAGTTGTTTGGGAATCCAACCGGAGAGAGACTTTGGCCATGCGGAGTTTAAGTTGCTCGCTGGAAGATTGTGGGACATCTTCAGTTGAATGTAAGCATGAATTTCATATCTCAAATTACAATGTGGATGAGTCAAATCGACATCAAAACCAACATGCGGTCAAAGAAACTCCGAAGAAGGTTGTGAGACTGCCAAAAGTCCGTATTTTATCCAATATGTTGGTAAGTTTGCCTGTTAGTGAAAAGAGTTTCCCCGACATGCCAATGGCTAGCAAGTTTAAAGCAGGTAAAAAAAAGCTTCCTTAACACGCCAGAAACTAGTACGTCCAAAGCAGGCAAAAACAGCATTCCCAACATGCCAATAATAGGTATGAAGTCTAAAGCAGCTAAAAAAGCTTCCTAGACACGCCAGAAACTAGTACGTCCAAAGCAGGAAAAAAGAGCTTTCCCAATACGCCAATGGTTATTAAGTCTAAAGCAGCTAAAAAAATCTACCTTGACACACCAGAAACTAGTACACTCAAAGCAGGCAAAAAGAGCTTTCCCAACACGCCAATAGATATGAAGTCCAAAACAATTAAAAAGAATTTCGACACGTCCATACCCACGTCCAAAGCAGGAGAAAAGAGCTTCCACGTCACGCCAATGGCTAGTAATCCCAAAGCAGGTGAAAGTAACATCCCTGATATGGCTGTGGCTACCACGTCGAAAGCAGGTGAAATGAGTTTCTTTGATATGGCAGTGGCTGATACGTCCAAAGCGGAAAATTTACCAGCGAATGACACATTTTTGCAATCTTTGCCTTCAATCGATTCCGATTACGCTGATTCAACAGTAAGAGACATTGTATTCTCTGCACTAGACAACAAAAACATAATTTCAGATGATTGGGATGAAAGTATTTTTTAAGTTGATCTGTATTACTTAGTAACAATAAGACTGATTTTAGACTGAAAAGATTTCAGGCTTATGTTTTAAATTAGCTGTATTAAAGACATATTTCGAGAAGGATAATGATAATAATGTCAAAATGTGATTTTACTTTGCATGTTAAAGATTACTTGATTACCTGATTGAAATTAGACACTGGTATCTAACAGTGATTTATAGCGAAATATGTTAGAGGCGTCTCTTGGTGACGCAACAAACATTTTTTTATCGTCATTGACTTAGCTGCCGCTACATACATACATACATATAATCACGCCTCTTTCCCGGAGGGGTAGGCAGAGACCACATCTTTCCACTTGCTACGATCCTTACATACTTCTTTCGCTTCATCCACATTCATTAATCTTTTCATACATGCTCGTCGGTTTAGGGTACTCTTGACCTGACCTTTCTTTAGAACGTCCCCGATTTGATCCAAGTACGTGCGTCGAGGCCCTCCCCTCCCAACATTTCCATCCACACTCGCCATATATATCTGTTTGGTCAACCTGCTTTCACTCATTCTCTCAAGATGTCCAAACCATTTAAGCATTCCCTTGTCAATACCTGTCACTATATCTTCTTTCACACCACAACGTTCCCTAATCACACTATTTCGTATCCTGTCACTGAGTTTGACTCCAATCATACTTCTTAACGCTCTCATTTCTACTGCATTTATTCTGCTTTCATGCTTCTTCTGCCATACCCAACTTTCACTCCCATACATCAGTGTTGGAACCAACACCCCTCTATGCACAGCCAGACGGGCCTTATCGGACACCTTCTGACTGCTCATAAAGGCGTGCAACGCTCCATTCACCATGTTACCGGCATTCACTCTTCTTTCAATATCACTATCACTATAGCTGACGCTAGTTTTGAATTAATCTCAATAGGTAGTAACTTTTTAGGTTTAGTTTCTGATCATGGTGAAAAAGATTGTTTCTAAATCCTATGGTAAGATCAGCAATTTGCCTTTTAGTTTTTAAAGTAAACAAAACGAGGTGCCATCTTTTGTTTATAAGAGTTATAATTGTAATTGTGATAATACCAAGTAGAGATTTTTGATTTTTTGTTTATACTAATATTATTATATTTGTTTTTGTTTTGTTGAATTTATTACTCAGATTTAAGTATAAGATTTGCAATGTGCACTTAAGTTCTTTATGTTAACTTATAATTATGAGAAGTTGGCCTTAAGTTTCTAAAGTTATCAAAACGAGTTGCCATATTTTGATTATAAGTTCTATAATTATTGATATTTCCTAAAGGGATTTTGAGTTTACTTATCAACGCAGATTTTAGGATAAGATTTGCGGTTTCCGCTAGAGTTTCCAAAGGTAACCAAGGGGCCATATTTTAGTTATAAGTGTTATAAATTATGGAACAATTATTAATACCCTAAAGGGATTTTTCATCTATTAATTCCACAAAGTTAAGGAAAACTTAACTGAATGCTAGCTAAAATGCCGTAGTTGAACATTAATTGCTAAAATTGCAAATATTCCCTGAAGGGTTCTTTCGTTTACTTAGTATTACATAATAAAGTAAGATTTTTTTTAAAGTTCCGATTTAATTATTAAAGTAAACAAACTGTTAATTATCATTAAAAGTGTTAAAATTGTGATTATGCTTGTAAGGCGTTTTTTTGTTTTCTAATTAAAAGATTTTACTTTCGCATATGTTTCTGGATTTTATTACCTAATATCCCAGTTGATTAGACTATAGAAAAGGATATAAAACTCATTCTAACAGTGGTAATTTTTCACATTTCCCTCATAAGAATAACCAGGTCACTCGAGTGTCACAATATGTCACGTTGGGTGGCACTGAAAATTTCAAAAATTAATTCTGTGGAAACCTGTGGTTAGATATGAGTATTTTTTTGTAATTAAACTTCCATTGATCTCGTTATTATTCTGCAATTTAAAAAAAGTCCAAAACCCGACAAAATAAAATCGCCAGTAGAGTGACCCGAAGAATCATTTCTGAAGAACGATCCAGGTACTATATAAATAGCAATCGCAGTTAATTTGGGATGATATGGGATCGATTCTGGCTTCATCATCAGCATTCATCTAGAGTCCAAAACTCATATATATTAAATAAAAGTGAGTTAATATCAAGTCTGTTATACAATTTCAAGTGATCTCTTATAGCTAGATGAAAACCTAATTCTCTCTGTCTCTTTACATTTAAATAGTGTAACTTTCGAAGCTGCCCTTATGTGTATCATGTTGACAAGTCTCCCCAAGCGAAGAAAGTTTGAAACATGTACCTAGTTACTTAGTTGTGTTGTGTTCGAAAACACAAGTGAACTACTCTACTCAAAGTTTTAATTTGATTTAAATGTCCCCCTTGAGCGATAGACTATATAATGTCATAGACTTTATTTATAATAATGAAGGAAAATAAATAATACGTAGATCAACAATCTATACATATAATAAATCTCTAGAAGGGTCCTGTCTGTACATTGAATATTTTTACAAAAAAATAATTGCACAAGGCGTTATTAACGATATAAAGATCAAAACGATATTTTTTCGATTTTTTGACTGTCTGTCTTTCTGTATGTTACCACATCACGCCAAAACTACTTAACCGATTTCGATAGGACTTATTTTATTCCACTGTGTGTTATCCGGGTTGAAACTTAGGCTACCTAAAATCACGCTACCTGACTTAGAGGGTAGGCAGGAAATTGAAATTTGTCTGTTTCTTAACCGATTTATATGGAACTTCTTTAATTCGACTGAAAATTATTTAAAATCTAATTTACGATACAAATAATCACGCCTCATGACTTATAAGGTTGGTAGGAAATTGAATTTCAGTCGTTTTTAACCAATTTTGAAAAAACGTTTTTTGTTTGACTGTGCATTACTAAAACTCAAAGATACGATACAAATAATCAAGCCACCTGACTTAAGAGGTAAGCAGGAAATTGAACTCTGATCGTTTTTAACCGATCTCAAAGGAACTTTTTATTTGACTGTTTTTTTAAATTACCTGGTGTCCAGCCTAGGTTAGAAATCACGCAAACCATTCTAATATTAAGTTAGTACCCCAGTTTGCAGATCCCGATCCTACTCGCGGAGAAGCGGTTTTTAGTATATTAGACGCTGCGTGTTTTCCATACAAACCGGGCGTACGAAGTCGCGGGCACAGCTAGTAGTAAATACGTTGGTTAAATACAGATTATTTTAATTTACCATATTCTTTAAAATCGGGTTAACATAAAATTTAAAGCATCTGAAAAGCACATTAACACTCAAATACACGACTCTCATAAGCGAGACAGAGTGTCGATGGCCTATATTCAAAACCTGACTTTAAAGTTTAAGTATTTCATTTCGGTTATTGACTGACACTTCCAAATGAAATGTCTCTGATAATTTCGGTAGACTGTGACTTACCTAGACTTTCCGTAGTAGCAAAGTACATTCTAACGTACTATAAATGATTTAAGGTGATCCCCGATGCACGCCAGCGCCCTCATCGGTTGAAGAAACATTACTCTCTGAAAACGCAATTATTTTCGTATAAAATTTGTATAGAAGTTTATTTTAAGCATTATAAATTAATAATTCAGTGTTCACTGCAGTTACAGATAGAAAAAGTACTAAATGTGGCCGTTTTTCGGAGATTTTGTATCTGTAACTACAACGAACGATTAGTTGCAATTTTATGAGGTTCTAAATGAACTTCATTCTTTTAACCTCAATCTGGTTTACTGGATTTTTGATTGATTGTGTTTTTAGTGTATTCATATTTTTTGAATGATGAAGTCTCCACTTAGCCCAGGGGCGCCCTACGTCATTTAAAACTTCTTTTGTTTCGACATAATTGACATTCCAAACAAACAAACTTTTCCATTTGGCTTATTTCATGTTAATTGGCTAACCTCAACAAAAGCAGATACACGGCTATTTCTAAACAAAAGCCAACACATATAATGGCCAACCTTTGTTCGAGTCTATTATGATGTCTATTAATAAATAATAGATTTTTTGGCCACGGTTACGATGTCGACGTAAGCGGGAGCGGAAGTTATACCTAGCTACTTTGACGTTTTTCGTACTATTTTAACCTAGAAATATTTAGGTGCTTAATAATTATGAAGTTTCCCTCCGTATTTGTCTGTTTATCAACTGGCTCTTTCTAAACCACACAACATTAGTATTTTGAAACGATAATCACGATCACATATTTTTTTCTATCTGGTAACTTTTAACTTAATCTTTTAATCTTTTGTTCTTCCATGCTGGACTGGGAGCGAGAGAAAAACATAGAATGTGCCAGCTGCATTTCCTCCCGGGCATGCTGTAAAAACCAGCTCAGGGATTCGAGGATTTCCGTATATTGAAATTTAGGCGATTGGCTGACAACCTGTCACTACAGCAATATACCTACAAATCTATCTTAATAACCCTCAAAACTTTGTCAGACGTGGCAAAACTTTAGGTCGTTTACGCTCTGCCTACCCCATTAGGAATAAAGGCGTGATTATATGTATGTATGGTAACTTTTAATGCATAAATAAGTTCTGCGGCCGGGGTTTAGTGGTCAGAGCCATAGGCTTGCGATCTGGAGGTCCTGGGTTCGATTCCCAGGGGGACACTTAGTTGATATTTGTCAATTTATTTATCACTTTGTGATATTTCCTACAGTTTAGTTAGGACAATGCAGGCTGAATTTACCTGACTATCTGAAAGAAAACGAATTCTATACTTTGGAGGGCACGTCACTGTTTCTAATAGTGGTCGTTACAGGTTGTTGTTGCTCCACGTCCGTAGGAACTACATCAAAAACCTTAGACGTGACCTCGTGTAGTGCAAAAGGTGCAACAAAACCGGCTACTGTACTGTCCTCTGGACCTCGCACCAAATAAAGCCATAAGTACAATAAATAAATAAAATAAAATAAAATCTGTACATATATAATTTGCAGCCTTGCGAAGCTAGCATGCTTGTTAGTTCTTTATACAAATAATGCTCTATTTGAGATTTTTGTGTACTAAACAAGGTAATTACTTTTATAACTATAGGAGCATTGCAGCCAATGAACGTATACCGTGTGTAAGGGACAGCATCTCGCAAACTGATAGGGGTTGCTCAGTCAACGAAACTGAACAACTATCACCAGGAATTTTTTTCAGGAGATGTAAAAATATTGAACTTCCCATACAAAATGATCAACTCAATTAGACAATTTGTATAGATTTTTTTTTTTTTTTCATTTCTTTAAAATATTCTTGCTGATAGTTGTTCAGTTCAGTTCCGTTGACTGAGCTAGCCTTATCAGCTTGCGAGACGCTGTCGCTTACACCCCTTATATTTATAGTGTTCTACGTATATTGTAGGTAAATCGCTGTTAATAGAGATTTATATTAAAAACCGCTCGCTCCCTGCAGCAACTGTTATTAGCACGGTTTCCTGTCTGCTTTTTTTTCTCTCTTATGTACATACAAATCTATCTTAAATACCCCTTAGAACTTTGTCAGACGTGGCGGAACGATCTTTGTTAAGGTCGTTTACGGTCTGCCTACCCCATTACTGATAAAAGCGTGTTTGTATGTATGTATGACATACATACATACATAAAATCACGCCTTTATCCCTTACGGGGTAGGCAGAGCGTGAATCGCCTCCTAAAAGGCGCTTTCGCCACGTCTGACATAAATTGAGGGCAATTTTAGATTGTAATGTGTATTGCTGTAGTGACAGGTTGTCACTTCATCAACTAAATTACAATACACTGAAACCCTCGAATCCCTTTATGTATGTATGACGGCTACCCATATTTTGAAAAATAAATTTTGTAAGTTAACTCTCTAGGATGACAGTAAAGGATGAATATGTAATTATTAATCAAAAAATATTCAGCAGTGCCCCGTTGAAATTAAAATTATTTCAGTAGTTCTTTATTTAAAAAAAATCGAAGTACCTATAAGTGAAACCGCGGTTCAAAAATCAAGTATCTCATAAGTTTTATAACGAAGCAAAAGCTGGTGATTTGATGTTAGCAAAATTGGCAATTTTCTAAATAATTGGGAGTCTGGTATCGTGTCGGTGATTGAGGTCACACGAGCTGTAAAGCCGGTTTGTAGGTACACGACAAAACCAATTTAATTTGTTTTCATATCTATACATATAATAAATCTTTAGAAGGGTCGTGTCTGTACATTTAATATTTTTCCAAAAAAAATATTGCAGCTGGCATTATTTACGATATAAAGACCAAAACGTTTTTATTTAGAATTTTTGTCTGTCTGTTTGTCTGTCCGTATGTCACGTCACCACATCACGCCAAAACTACTAAACCGATTTCGAAGGTTTTTTTTAATTCATCTGTGTGTTACCCGGATTGCAATTTAGGATACCTAAAATCACGCTACCTGATCTAGGGGGTGGGCAGGAAATTGAAATTTTGCTGTTTCTTAACCGATTTTTATGGAACGTTTTTAAATTCTACTAAGCAATATTTAAAATCAAAGTTACGATACAAATATTCACTTCTCAAGACTTAGGAGATAGGTAGGAAAGTGAATTTCGGTCGTTTATAACCGATTTTGATGGAACTTTTTTTGTTTGACTGAGCATTACTTAAACTCAAAGTTACGATACAAATAATCACGCCACCTGACTTAGGAGGTAGGCAGAAAATTGAACTCCGATCGTTTTTAACCGATCTTAAAAGGAATTTTTATTTGACTGAGTTTTTTTAATTACCTGGAGTCCAGCCTAGGCTAGAAATAATAACGCAAACCATTCTAATATTGAGTAAGTACCCCAGTTTGTACGGAAAACATGCAGTGTCGAACATACTGAAAACGCAACTCCGCGCGTAGGAGCGGGATCTGCTAGCTCTGCTGTATGTATTTATGTAAACACTGTTGTTCTTGCATTTGCATATCTTATTTCTGATATTTCACTCACGATAGCAAATAGAATAGACCAAATAATAGTAAATAGAAGTTGTTCACCCAAAAGAGCTCAATTACAGTAATCAACAATAGGCGAGCTACCAACATACAATCCTTCTTCTTCTTCTGTCGAGTGGGTATCGAGTCTATTGACCCGATGAATCCTGGCGTCAGAGTTTTTAAACTGCCTAGTAGCACAACTATCATGCCTCTGACATGGTTTGAGTAACGACCACTATCAAAAACAGCGACCGAGACCGACGGCTTAACGTGCCCTCCGAAGCAAGAAATCTTTTTCTTTTTCGGACAATCAGGTGATTCAGCCTGCAATGTCCTAACCAAATTCCCTTATACAATCCTGAAACCAATTCTACTAGCTTATTTAAACTTAAGGGGGACATACTTATTAGTAAACATGTCTTTGGATAGCGACTCATAAGTAAGTGAACGACCGTATTTCGTATTTTCAATCCTGACCTGGAAGCGAGAGAAAAACATAGAACGTGGCACCTGCATTTCCTTCCGGGCATGCTGTAAACACCAGCTTAGGGGTCCGAGGGTTTCAGAATATTGTAATTTAGGCGATGGGCTGACAACCCGTCACTACAGCAATATACCTACAAAACTATCTTAAATAACCCTCAAAACTATGTCAGACGTGGCGGAACGACCTTTGTTTAGGTCGTTTACGCTCTGCCTACCCCATTAGGGATAAAAGCGTGATTGTATGTATGTATGTATTAACTCGCTTGTCAAGCGTGGTGAGCGTGATAATAACCCCAGATTGATGACACTCAAATGCAGCAATAAAATATTTCGTAATGGGCACAAAAAGTTGCACAGTCGAATAGATCACCGAAGTATGTAATGTATTTAATTATTAACCAAGTCTAGAATTCTACTATTAATTTTGATCCAGTATTCAATCCTGTATATTTCCCAATGATGAAGCATTCCGACCATCCAGGCTCTCTGGGGAGAATGCATACCGAATGCAAATATTGATGCATTAGTTGATTGTTCCCGACCATGCTAATGGCTGTTTCCCCAGTTTCCATAAAATTATAGTAGAAAGCAGTGCGTTGGTATATGTGCTATTAGTATTATCTATGCATTGTATTATATTCTTTATTGCTTTAAAATATAAAAATACAGTTCAAATTGCGAGCATGAAAAAAAAAACAACAAGCGAGCTTATCTCTATAAGAGATTTCTTCCAGCTAACGTAATGGGGATAAAAGATGAAATATTCACGGGAACATGTGTGTTGTAATTTATTTACTGTATCTACAGTTAGTATAATTTATTTACAAATTGTATGCCATGTATCTACGTATATGTATAAAATAAAGTCGTGTTAGTTACACTATTTAAACTTAAGAAGGTAGCTTAGAACCAGGAGCAGGACATATGATACTTGTTATAATGATTAAAAAAACACCACGGGCTGCTTGCTGCCCGCGCACTACGCGAACTATGTGAATTTTTAATTTATCTTTAGATTTCATCTCTTTTATATTTTTACAATGACGACGGTTTTAGGTCAATTTAATATGACGTTTTCATAACATTACAAAATAAAATTTATTTCGTAGCACTCTCTACTCGTTCCGTAGCAGTGTCTACGATTTTCGTAGCAAAGTCTACGACAAATCCAGTAAAAGGTTCCTTTATGACTATGAATTTTTTTTATTTCAATTACTTTTTAGTACTAAATAGACATCCAATTTATTTGACGTAAAAGAGGACATAAACAAAGGATGTAATCTAAGTAGGATTATTCTATCCTCTACATTAAGCAAATAAACAAAAACTTTGGTCGTTATAAACCGTCTGGCCACTCTTATGTATAGGTTGTCTAATCTGGAACTAAGGGTTGATACAAAACCTGCGACACTTCATAATTATTATTTTAATTTTATTTATTATAGGAGCGTTTCACTTAAATTCATTTACAGAGGTATGAACTTAAATATATGTATATTATGTGCTTGCTTTCATGCTGGACTCGGAGTGACAAAAAAACATATGATATGCCATCTGCATTTTCTCCCAGACTTGCTGTGAAAACCAGCTGAGGGTTCCTGTATATTGCTATTTAGGGGTTGGGCTGACAACCTGTAACTACAGCAATATACTTACAAATCTATCTTAAATAACCCTCAAAATATTGTCAGACGTGGCGGAACAACCGATGTTTGGGTAGTTTACGCTCTGCCTACCACATTAGGGATAAAGGCGTGATTATATGCATATTGTAAGCTGTCAGCCCTATATCCCTCCCTGTGTGCCGGCCACTCGCAGATTAGTCCACTGCTGCTAATTGTAAATCATTCACTGCTTAATTATTTAATATTCTACTGGGAGTTCACTGGGCACTTTATTTGGTTTCAGCTAGATGAGATTACGTGAAAGTATTACGGCTAGAACATTAATTCCCTATTATTCAAGAGATATTAGAGAACGTATTTCGTATTTATGTTCACAATTTAACTGCCTTCGTGGTCTAGTGGTCAGAGCCATGGGCTCACGATCCGAAGGTCCTGGGTTCGATTCCCAGGGGAGAACAAAAAGTTGATATTTGTCAATTTATCACTTTGTGAGGTTTTTTCCAGTTTTGTCAGGACATTGCAGGCTGAAACAGCTGATTGTTCGAAAGAAAGAGGGTACCATTCTTCGGAGGGCACGTTAAGCCGTCGGTTTCGGTCGCTGTCTTTAATAGTGATCATTACTCAAACCATGTAAGAGGCCTTATAGCTGTGTCACAAGGCGTTTTGAAAACTCTGACACCAGGGTTCCCCAATGAACCCTCGTTCGACTCGAGAACCCACTAGCTATGAAGAAGACCACATTTTGTGTCGTTTTATTGATTTAATTTCTTACTTTGTGTTTTATTTCATAAGTATTTCTTTTTTAAAGTTTTTAATATTATTGAAGTTGAATGAAACTGAATGTAAATAAAACTACAATTTCTTAGTAACATGAGTTCCACAACTTTGATCCAGAAAACTTTACATCCCAAAACGAATACATCCCAAAAGGCTTTCTTAAAGTGATATAGATTTTGCCCGATTACTACGCAAATATTTTCAAACTTTCAACTGTCTGTTTCGATCCTTCCATGCTGGACTAGGAGTGAAAGAAGAACATAGAAATTGCCAGCTGCATGTTCTACCGAGCATGCTGTTAAAACCAGCTAAGATGAGTTTCAGTGTTTCGCAATTTAGGCGATGGGCTGACAACCTGTTACTACAGCAATACCTACAAATCTACCTTAAATAACCCTCAAATCTTAGTCAGACGTGGCGGAACGACCTTTGTTTAAGTCGCTTATGCTCTGCCTACCCCAATAGAGATAAAAGCGTGACTAAATCTATATATTTTCAAACTCAAAGGCTATACTGACAGTTTTAACTGTTGCAAACAAAATATTGCTTTTCTTTTGATATATTCTTCGCTTCGAAGCTGGAGCAAGTTGAGGAGCTGAGCCGGATATTGGAACTCGCAACAACGAACGATTCGACGCCCCAAGTAGGTATATTGCTTTCAAAATGTTTCCTCGGACGTATATGAATAAAAATTTTCACAGATTTTTAAGGGCAGGTCACGTGTCAAGTGATACTTTCGTATTTTTGAATGTTTGGCCGAATGACGATAAAAACACGATCTTTTTATTCTCGTATAAAAAGCGTTATAATGTTAGAGAACTGGTAAATACCAATCTTTCTATTCTCAATTTCTGCCTTGATAATAGTGTATTTTTAATTGAATATATAAATACGTTTATTTTATCTATTATAAATGTAACTAAACCGATGGTGTAGTGGATAGGACCGCTGCTTCCTGAGCGGAGGTCGTGGTTCGAATCCCACCACGGACCAATACGTTTTTCAGTCTTCAAGTTTCATATGAATTGTTTTTTATTCGGCGCTTTTTTCGTGCTTCGGAAGGTACATTATGCCGTATTATTATGTATACGGTATTTAATGATTTTATCAGGGACCAACGGGTCCCTGATAAAATCATTAAATACCGTAGATAGAATACTAGTGTAAAAACTGCTTTCGTGGTCTAGTGGCTAGTAACATGGACTCCCGATCAGGTCCTGGGTTCGGTTCCCAGGGGGGAAAACACAAAAGTTGATATTTGAGAATTTATCACTTTGTGAATTTTTCCCCAGTTTTGTAAGGCAGGCTGAATCACCTGATTATCCGAAAAGAAAAAGATTTCGTGCTTCGGAGGGCACGTTAAGCCGTCGGTCCCGGTCGTTGTCTTTGATATTGGTCGTTACTCAAACCATGCCAGAGGCCTGATAGTTGTGCTACTAGGCGGTTTAAAAACTCTGTCACCAGGGTTCATCGGGTCCATAGACTCGATAGTCGATACCCACTCTACAGAAGAAGAAGTGTAGTAAAATACTATTCGGCTATCACAGCATTGTTTTGAAATATTTGCCTCTTGAAAACTTGATTCCAAACGAAATTCCAACAAAATCCAGCGTGGTTTGGATACTAACGTCGGATACAAATTCCAAAATGGTCAAACTACGTTAAATTATATTTGATACAATACATGCATACATACAATCACGCCTTTATCCTTATTGGGGTTGGCAGAGCGTAAACAACCTAAACCAAAGTCATTTCTGACAAATTTTGAGGATTATACCAGATGGATGCAGATCCGTCTGTATATTGTCGCGAGTCGAAGGTTGCACTTGGCGGAAGGTGGAGTTCTTTTCGCCCTATGAAGATCCTCGTACCTCGTATAGGATCGAAACGTCGAGGGCTAACCTTCCCTTACAAACAAGTAAGCCAATCAGTTTTCATTATTGCTATAGTGATAGGTTGACAGCCTATAGCCTAAATTACAATACTGAAACCCTCGAATCCCTTAGCTGATTTTTACAGCATGCCCGGGAGGAAATGCAGCTGGCACAGTCTATTTTTTTCTATGAGTTCTAGTCCAGCTCCATGTATTTCATACGATATCCTGTATTAAACATTATTCAGTTCGTTATATATTTCTCCGATTTGAATAACAAATCAGTGTTAAAACCGCTTGATATGCCCCTGCAATCGCTTGGTTGACAAACTACATTACAAAGCATAGACCACGATTATTCCATGCTGGACTGGGAGTGAAAGAAAAATATAGAATGTGCCAGCTGCATTTCTTCCCGGGCATGCTGTAAAAACCAGCTAAGGGATCCGAGGGTTTCAGTTCAGTATATTGCAATTTAGCGATGGGCTGACAACCTGTAACTACAGCAATATGCGCAATAATATACCTACAAATCTATCTTAAATAACCCTCAAAACTTTGTCAGATGTGGCAGAACAACCTTTGTTCAGGGTAGTTTACGCTCTGCCTACCCCATTAGGAATAAAGCCTTTATTATGTATGTAGACCACGATTACAACACTAAACAACATATATAAACTTCAATGTCTACTTATCTTATCACTTTCAACAATTTGCCAAATATCATCCGAAAGAAATTCAATTGAACTTTTCTGTAAAATTTAAACTTGTCACAGATTTCATTTCAATGAAGCATTTCGTATTAAAAATCTATTGGGACCACATGTGGCTTTGTGCAGCGACTGGAAACCGCGGGATTTCCATATTTTACCACATACCGAATTCTGATCATTTCTGTTTTTCATAACTGTGAAATCCCTACTACATATAAATTGGATAACTTTTTACAATTAATATTGATAATAATAATCATCATCTCCCTAGCCTTATCCCGTATCTCTTGGGGCGGCTACCTAATCTAGGTGATTGAGCGAGGGGATTGGTTTGTACACAGAGCAACTCTCATGTGAACCCCGCAACACAGAAGAGAAACCCAACCCGATCCTTGATTAGGTCCGAGTTTTCAAGCCGCCAATCCTTAGCACTGGCCTCTAACATGGCTTAACGACTAATACATATGGTATTATACGATATTACCCAGGACCAACGGCTTAACGTGCCTTCCGAAGCACGGAAAAAGCGCCGAATAAACGTACATATGAAATTCAAAAACCGAAAAACACATTGGTACAAGGTGGGATTCGAAACACGACTTACTGCTCAGGAGGCAGCGGCCCTATCTACTACACCATCGGGCTCTCATAATATTAGTAATAGTAATCAATAATAAAATTAATAATAGAACGATCCGTTCTATAACTAGGTTGTACTTACTCTACTGCTTTGGGAGATAATTCAATCATTTTTCTAGGTAGCGTTCTTCTTCCATGCTGGACTGGGAGTGATAGAAAAACATAGAATGTGCCAGCTGCATCTCCTCCCGGGCATGCTGTAAGAACCACCTAAAGGATTCGAGGGTTACCATTTACAAGCGACCCGCCCCGGCTTCGCAGGGAAATTATCAGTGTTTCTCTACTATGTTATGCATGTATTATACATATAAACCTTTCTCTTGAATCACTTTATCCATTTAAAGAAACCGCATCGAAATCAGTTGCGTAGTTTTAAATATTTATGCATACATAGGGATATGTGGACAGAGAAAGCCACTTTGTTTTATACGATGTAGTGATAGTCATTTCAGGCGTTGGGCTGACAACCTGTCACTATAGCAGTATACATCATAATCATCTGTAATAATAATAACCCTCAAAACTTGTCAGACGTGGCGGAATGACCTTTGTAGGTCGTTTACGCTCTGCCATTAGGGATTAACGCGTGATTTTATGTATTTATGTATGAGGCGTTAACCTAGAAAGATTATCATGTTCTTTAGATTATCATGAAACCGATATCTTCCATGTATCTGTGAAACGCGGATTATACATAAATCCTTTTCCGTCACGTGACGCATCCATGCAGCAGCTTGCTACTAAAGAACAGGCAAAACAACCACCAGTAAAATATCTCCACACAAGACGATCATAATCAGCCCTGTAGGTACTACACAGCTTCGGCTTGAAAAACCGACGAACGAAGATTGAAAACAAAAAGCGGTTATAGCTATTTCAAATTATGTATCTCCCTTATGATACTGGACTTGGACTGGGGCATAGTACAAACTATATTTATTTATTAATTTATTTTATTTTTTTATGAGCCTGTGGTGTCCCACTGCAGGGCAATTGGGCAACAAACTATATATGTATAATTAAAGCGACAAGGTTGAATGTCATTTTACTCTTCTCTCCTTATACTTTGACCGGAAAGTTTCCATATTTCACACGATCCGGCCTCACGTACGAGTTTTGACTAGTTTCATTCCGATAGCGTCTTACCAAGAACGTGTTTGTTATTACGGGGAAATTACGCTCGTTTGCTCTTTGGCACCTTCGGCACAGAAACAGCAAAAGACATCAAACATATTTATCCTTCCCCAAAAGTGACCGTCTCTACTGCGTACACCAATGGAACACAGGAGGAAATCCCTCGCAGAGCCTAGCACGCGCCTGGTACTATCGCCGACATAATTATCTGAGACAGGCACACAAAGGCGCTGACCGCTTATTAAGCACACAAAAACACAAATAACACGTTTACAAACACTAGCATAAACAATACTATTGACACTACTGAGTCTGTGTGTGGAAGAGATGGTCAGAATGAACAGAACTTCAATTTTGCAATCACTTGCTAGAAGCTCCGTAGCTTATTTGGTAAGCGGTTGGATG
Source organism: Scrobipalpa costella (assembly GCA_949820665.1). NCBI lineage: Eukaryota > Metazoa > Arthropoda > Insecta > Lepidoptera > Gelechiidae > Scrobipalpa > Scrobipalpa costella. Next base: position 11,140,690 of record OX463298.1, read on the forward strand.
CGTTTCAGAACTTAGTAACGATTATATGCCTGTGTAATTTTATTTTATTTTGATTTTTTATTATGTTCGTTATATTTATATTGTTTTTTTTTGTTTTACGTAAGTATTGGCATTAGTGAAAGTAAAGCATGCATTGCGTTTTTTTTATATTCAAGGAACTACAAAATTAACCTCTCATCATAGCGTAACGTTCCATCGAGAAATTCGCCTAAATTCTCCCAGACTGCTTTGTCGTTGTTCATCACACATTTGCATTATTTCAAGAGAAATGAGATCATGTGTCAATATTACTGTTAAAAGTGTAGTTTTGATAGCTGAGATTGTAGATTTGCATAACGATGATAAAATTTATCAATAAATGAGTCTGCAACTTTATATATCGTTAAGTTACCCTAATGCAACCTATTCATATTATTGGCATATAGTTGACAGCTAGTTTTTTTATTGATATTCGTTTGTTACGTTGTTTATTAAATAAATATAAATTGTTATAGGTAAACAGTGTGATGCATTAAGTTCGTGTTTACACGAAACTGGCCTGATTATTTCCGAGCGTCCAGGGCCCAAGGGTGGGACCTACAGTTGTAAAATTATTACTCAGTAAAAAACAATGTGTTTTTAGAAAGTGAGTATACATCTTTTAATTTAAATAGGCTAACTAGTCAAATCAGTAACTTTTTATGAAATATCAATAACGATTTTTGTATGAAAAAAGCGAGTTATGACGTTTCTCCTTGGTAAATATTGTACTACTCAAATCAATAACTTCTATATTGTTATCTCGATTATTAAATCTAAATGTGTAATTTATTTTTAAATGATGAATGAGATGCACAGTTTTTTTAAGAATCAGTTTTGTTTTGCTTTTTTTGCCATCCTGTCAACACGCTTATTGTAAACGTAAATAATACACCTAAGTATTTATATTTTGAAATGCTATCACCGGGAAAACAAAATTCATGTTCACGCAAAAGACACCTTTTACCCTTTAGGCCGACCTCCATCGTAAAATTTCTTTCATCAGAAAAACAGGAAGCGCGATGAATAGCACATATTTCTTTAGAGCACATTTTATACTTTTTTATTTAACAATTTATTGTACACATTATTTTTACATTTTTTATGTATAAAAGATTTATATTTTGTAAACATTAAACGTTAAAGAATATGGATAGATATTAAGTAGGTACTTTTATCTTCACTTGACTAGAAAGGTCGAGTCCTTGGCCTAAAATGCCCGTATCCATATGCAAATATTTTCGTCATAAAGGCATAATTCGCGCGAGTGACTCCCGCCCAGGGTGAGTGATATGACTTGTCATTATGGGAATTGTGCCCATTCGCAATTCAGCACTGATATAATAGAATAGATTCGAGAAAGGAATGTTCGATATAATGATGTTCCTAGATAGACCGTTTTGATGATTTGGCTATATTGTAACGAAGAGAAAAGAAGAAATAGGTATTTCCATACTGGACTGAAAAGCATAGAATGTATCAAACGCAACTAATTCGTCCTAGATATACTACATAAATCAGTAAAAGGAGACGAAGACCCTCGAAATTTGACATGACACATTTTGTGAAGTCGTTGACATTCTACCTATACTGTAAGGGATAGGGATACGTGACTATTTCTAGCCAATTGCAGATCAGAGACATGTGAGTATAAAACGATTTTCTACATACAATATTAAACATGGAAGTAGTTTTCAAACTGGTTACTAGTTAATTTAACAAAGGTTGTGAGATCTTCGCAGTAAATATCGTTATTATTCGCACCATCATTGCACCATGTTGTGAACGATATAATTTGGAGTATGATTATTTATTCAATGAATTGCTCGCTGAGTTGGAAGTTTCTAAGTTCCTAATTGTTACGCAGAATTCGATATAACTGCTGCAAACTACCAACACAAAGAACTTTAGGTATGTTCCTTAATACGTACTATGTTTATTGATTAACGATAGGTATGCTTGTGTGAATATGGAAATCAATCTATACATATAATAAATCTCTAGAAGGGTCGTGTCTGTACATTGAATATATTTATATCAAAACGATTTTTTTTATAATTTTTGTCTATCTGTATGTTACCACCACATCACGCCAATACTACTGAACCGATTTTGAAGGTACTTTTTTTATTCAACTGTGTGTTAAAATCACAGTAACGATACAAATAATCACGCCTCCTCACTTGGGAGGTAGGTAGGAAATTGAATTTCATACATACATACATACATAAAATCACGCCTTTATCCCTTACGGGGTAGGCAGAGCGTCAAACTCCTCGTAAAAGGCGCTTTCGCCACGTCTGACAAAAATTGAGGGCAATTTTAGATTGTAATGTGTATTGCTATAGTGACAGGTTGTCAGCCCATCGCCTAAATTACAATACACTGTAACCCTCGAGTCCCTTTTGCTGATTTCTACAGCATGCCCGGGAGGAAGGGCAGCTGGAACATTCTATGTTTTTCTATCTCTCCCAGTCCAGCATTGAAGGAATATCTCCCAGTCCAGCATGGAAGGAATCTCTCCCAGTCCAGCATGGAAGGAAATTGAATTTCGGTCGTTTTTAACCGATTTTGATGGAACTTTTTTGTTTGCCTGAGAATTACTTAAGTACCTCAGGTTGTATGGAAAACACGCAGTGTCGAACATGCTGAAAACACTTCTCCACGCGTAGGAGCAGGATCTACTAGCTCGCGCGCGGTAGCGTGTTTTCCATACAAAAAGAAAGATCAGACAATGCGAAACACGCTTCTGCGCGCGGGTTAGCAAATCCCGCTCCTACGCGCGGATAAGCGTTTTCAGTATGTTTGACACTGCGTGTTTTCCATACAAACCGTGCGTACGAAGTCGCGGGCACAGCTAGTTTATAAAATAAAACTACAAAATATTACACGAGGTTTTTCTGCATACACACATACATATAGTCACGCCTTAATCCCTAATGAGGTAGGCAGAGCGTAAACGACCTAAATAAAGGTCATAAGGCGTAACGACGACGAAACCTGGCGACGTTTGACAAAGTTCAGGGTAATTAAAGATAGATTTGTTGGTATAGTGACATTAGTGTAGTGACAGGCCTTGCTTAAATTGCAAAATACTGAAATAATCGGTTTCGGATTTTTACAGTATGCCCGGGAGGAAATACAGCTGGCACATTCTATGTTTTTCTCTCGCTCCCAGTCCAGCATGTTTTTTGTTGAGCAATTTATTATGTTTTGTTTTTTCTACACAATTTTTTCTATCTTAATTTTAATATTTGTCAGAAGAAAAATAGTCGTGATTGAGGGCAATACATTCTCAAATATAATAAGTAGCTGAAATTTACTTAAAAAATATTTTTTTAGTTATGCGATTCACTCAAATTGAAATTTTTGATTTAAGGACATAATAATGACATCATCATCAGACGCAATTGCCCCTAAAATGGCGTTACGTGTGACGTAATAGTCTGTATCATCTTGAACAGTTTGGGGGAAAATGGCCGTAAAATATGTGAGGAAAATGATTATTTTATGCGTAACTTACATATCCTAATCCAACATGTAGCTTGTTAACGATGTGTGACACGAGGCGGGATTTTTAAGGAAGTTTGGGAAAAGATAATACATATAAGGAATATTGTGGTACTTAAAACTATCGAGATTTACAAGATTAACAAGCTGGATGCAGTAATTACGAGTATTTTTATACTACGCGTACGCTTATTTCATGTTAATTAAAACTTTTTTCTTACTATTGAAGGATTCTTATTGCACAAAATTTTCCAATGACTCTTTAAAGAAATTGGTATATATTTTTTTTATTATTAATGGGTTGTTGCTCTTGATTCTGGACACTACTAGGTCAGGAATGAACATGCCAGAATCGACGATAGAGCGAGCTTATCCAGGAGATGCCTGTTATGGCACTGGCAATATCTCACGCACCGACGAAACACAGCAAGCTATTTGGCGCCGGACTCCGGTGAGAGGGTGGTTGCGAGCCAGTCGGCCCCTTGCGGAGCCTACCACCACTTTGTTGTGATCGTTAAGCCGGATTTATTCACAGGAGAGCCTGAGGGGTATAGAATCAAAGGCAGCTAAATCCGTATGAAATTATTTTCCACAAATCGAAAAAAACTGTTATTTTATTTTTATTTGGCAACACCGTAAACATGATTGTTTGACAGGATGCTCTAGTACAAAATAAAACAGGTGTACCAACAAAAGTATCTTGTAGAGGGGGAAATAACGGTTATTTTAAATAAATTGTGTTGGACATAGCTGTGTTTGATACCAACTATTGGATTTAGCTGTCTTTAATTCTAACAAATATGGATATAGCTGCCTTTGATTGTAACACTTAATCGATGACGTCATGATGCTAGTGATGTACGCATAACAACAGAAACATCGATTGGTGTGGATAATGGTATGTTGAATGAAAAAAGAAAGGCTATACCCGTGTTTCTATACAAAATTTGCCTTTCTGTCAAATGTTCTAGTAATTTTATTTTTAGATACTCCTTGTAGGCAAAGGTCTGTTCCTCAAAGAAGAGCCATGTACACTTGTCAGTTTTCGTAATATGGTGGTTTGTTTTTTTTCACTTTTTATTTTTTTTCTTGAATTCGGTCTTTGCGATTAATTTGATTTTTTGGTAAACTATACTACATAATAAAACCCATCACTACAAAAAATATTGCCTGAAACTTTAGTACAAATATAGGTCAAAATAATGGAAACTATAATTTGATTAATTTTTTTTTTGTGTTCTCGTGTAGCGGCACCTACAGTTTTTATTTCATAAATTGCCCATCCATAGACCTACTACATATATTAAATTCAAATTATTATCTTTGGTACTTCATGCCAAAAACTAACTACAAATAAAATTATTCCTTCCTTGTTTCAATGTTTTTACAGGATTGCTTTCATTACTTGTATGAATGAACGAAATTAAATGTCCCCAAATAGCAAAATAACACATTTATTTCATCACTTATTATTCATTTGGCACAAATAATTTAACTACAAAGTCGTGGTGGTGACAATATAAGTCGCTTAAACTTATATAGGTGTACAGAGCCGAATAGTAATTGCTGAGCCTGCCGCACTTTAAACAGTTTCTCAAAATACGAATACTCTCCACACTTGGTTCGCATACAAAATCCGGAAGCGAGTTCAAAAATAATTCTGTTCCTAGTTTACTGGGTAAATTGAACCCATTAATGATGTCCTCAAAATGAGTCAACTGTAAAAAAAAAAACATTAAACAGACACTGTTACATTAATTTCAAACTAGGTAATTCGTAAATATGGCATACGGAACGATAACGTACTTGTTCCAACATTGAAAGTCTTGCGTCTTGTTCCATGATAGTTGTAAATTCATTATTTAATACTTTTGCCATATAATTCATTGTAATATTATATAAACTATTTACTTTTCTTCGCGGATACATATTAATGTAGTACGTCCTTTCGCGTCTTTCGTTTATTTTTGACATTGTGTCATATGACATTTTTGGAAATAAGATTAATAAAGAGGTAAAAATCAACAAAAAGGTTTAATCCATATCACTGTCTTCTTCAATGACGGTTACAAAATCTTTGTTAGTAAATAAATGGCTCAATACTTGAGCAGGTCTCAGAATTTTACTCAAATATCGCCCGTATGCCAAGTAATATATTACTGCGGCTATGTGGGCACAACACCCAAGAGTCCTAAGACCATTTGCACACTCGCAGTAATGTCTTCTAATTGCAGATACTCCACTGCCATTCGGTAAGTAATCGATGAAACAACGATAAGATTTCTTGCTTATGTGTCTTGATTGTACTTGAACCTTAATAATATGTGACAAATCTTTTACAATATGCATATTAAGAATTCCTTCATCGCTCAGCATTTCTGCCAAATACGAAACTGCTTGGCTGTATTGGTATGTCCCAGTGAAAAATAATTTTAAATCTGTTTCCGTCATTACACCAAAATCCAGCACATCGGTAGATGATATTGGTTCAAATGGCAATCGTTTTCTTAACCACCCTTTTTCTTCGATTTCTGCCGCTAATGTATTAGTTTCGTTCTTCAAAGCCAACATTCTTTCGACCAACTGGTCTTGAACAGTTTTATCACTATCCAGTTTTGCAACATATCTATTTAATATATATGAACTTATGCGGTAGTAACTTCCAACTTTTGGAAGCAGTTTGTTGTCTAAAATGTAATCTAGTAAACGAAATTTTTTTTTTAACATGCCGTGAACAGACTCAACGACCCAGCGAGTTTTTGTAACAAATCGGGAGTGATTAGCTTGTTCTGTGGTAAGTTGTTTTTGTTTCCCCTTGAGTGCTGGCATCATTACTTGATAGCCTTTGGCTTTTATAAGATCCACTACGTCACGAAATCCGCGATCAAGAATAAATATGTCGCCAGGTTGCATCAATTGACATAATCCGTTTGGATCATTAAGAATGTGTTTCATTATCGCTGCGTCATTCATGTTAGCCTCGTAAGGACCCAACATATCTACTATGTAACCATTAGTGGTACATATAGTAAATGGTTTACACAGAGGCACCTTTTTTTGGCCAGAGTAAGATTTCCGCTGGTACTCACTGTTGGCACTTTTTTGATGTCTTGCGTAAGTGCCATCACAAATCAAAATTAACTTGTCATGTGCGTTATATAATATCTTAGCAATCATTGTCGTATGCTGATCAATCAAATCCTGGCGTATGTTGTTCTTGATGCCAAAATGATGCGGCAATACATTTTTCTCAAACGATTTTATAACGCTGTTAGAATAATCAGAAACAGCTTGCTCTCTCTCTAATTGTAAAATTGTTGAAACTAACTTGTTAGATGATCCCGTACGTAGTTTAACTAAAAATACTATCATTGCTTGAACTACTGAACGGCCTGAATTGTCATGCATTGATAATATTTCAGAGAGTTCTTGAATATTTTCAATGGTTAATCCAGTTAAAACATTAATTTTTGTTTCATCATAGCAAAGGCCATCGATTTTTTTAAGTAGTGGTGTTTGATGTCCTGCGACACATGTTTTCAAAAGCTTTTCTAGTCCCGTTCTAGAAATGGATGTTGCATTCGAAAACACGGCAATATTTTTTAAATCACTGGTATAAAATATATTGTTAATTAAGTGGTCATTGCAACAGCGGTTTCCAACTGGAATATATATACCTCGGTTCAAATATGATTGAGTTCTGGCTTTTTCTGGGACAATCGTGAGATCAGATTTTTTATTACAGATGCAGCAGTAAGCATGAGTCGATACAGTTCTTGGTAAAGTAATTTCCAGATACTCGTCTGTCGCTGTTGCTGCTGCTGTGCTGTTGTTTACTTTTGGGATAAAATCCTCATCGCAATCACTTGATAACCGGTTAGAGTCTGGAAATAAATAATTAATCACTGAGAGTAGTGAGAGTGACTAAAAAGGAAGGTTATAAAACAATATAGGTACCACAAGGGCGAAGCCACAGGCGGACAGCTAATAAATATATAAAATATTAACTTCTATAAAACCAGAAGCGTTTAAAAAAAGCTCAGTAGTACTTACCAGAAGAACTGCTACAGGCTTTTGATTCTCTGGTTGTCTTTTTGTGGTATGGTTTTCTTCGGCAAACCGAGCAGATGATGCTGCCTAGTACAAGTTTGATACCGTTCGTCATTTTATTATTATAAAAATCACATTCTTCTGGTGTTTGGATGTGTTTTCTCACTCCACGAATTTTATTTAGAAATCGTAAACATAGTGCACATTTCCGTGCATTTGGCGGCATTGTTAATCAATAAATACATATGATAATAACTATAATTATAGCGTTAATGCGTTCATCACACAAAATAGATAAACAACTAATACCTACTGCGAACTGTCTAGACGACTGACAGTAAGTCAGATTCTCTTGTTCCATTCTAGAATACTTTTTTATTTTTTAGATAATGTTTAAATAAATGTCAAAAACGAAACAAACTTCCAAAAAGACAAATTACAAAAATTGGATGTAGTAAGATTTCATTCATACAAGTAATTAAAGCAATCCTGTAAAAACATTGAAACAAGGAAGGAATAATTTTATTTGTAGTTAGTTTTTGGCATGAAGTACCAAAGATAATAATTTGAATTTAATATATGTAGTAGGTCTATGGATGGGCAATTTATGAAATAAAAACTGTAGGTGCCGCTACACGAGAACACAAAAAAAAAATTAATCAAATTATAGTTTCCATTATTTTGACCTATATTTGTACTAAAGTTTCAGGCAATATTTTTTGTAGTGATGGGTTTTATTATGTAGTATAGTTTACCAAAAAATCAAATTAATCGCAAAGACCGAATTCAAGAAAAAAAAAAAAAAGTGAAAAAAAAACAAACCACCATATTACGAAAACTGACAAGTGTACATGGCTCTTCTTTGAGGAACAGACCTTTGCCTACAAGGAGTATCTAAAAATAAAATTACTAGAACATTTGACAGAAAGGCAAATTTTGTATAGAAACACGGGTATAGCCTTTCACTCAATTTTATTTCTGTTATTATAAGATATGTCAGTTTGGCTAATACATATAAATGAAAAAGTAACAGTCTGTCTATTTAAAAACCAAAAATGAAACCAAAATATGAAAAATCAATTTTATTTGTTTGTAATAATTTTGTAATAGATACAAAGATAATTAAAATTATGTGAAAGGGAAAGATTTCAATGAAGGTAATAATTTTATTGTTATATCCTTAACGTAACGTCTTCTTCGACTCTCTCACAAGTTTCTTCTTCTATGTCATTTGTTTCATCTTCTCCGTTCTCTTCTAAAAGCTGTATTTCTTCTTCGTCTATTTTAAATAAAACATTCTTATAGTATTCCAAATAAGGTAACTCCTTCCAGTTTTCACCATAGTGCTTTAGTAGTAAATTTCTCACATCTCTGAGCTTAAGTGGTTTTACATCTATGCCTTTTGCAATTGTAGACGGTTGTATCAGTTTTGCTGTTTTTCCTTTTCGGCAAATAGTCCTGGGAGCACCTGTGTCAGAATTATAAAACAATTCCCCACGAATCATAACATTTTCCTGCTTTTTGGTCCGTCGAATAATGATACGCTTGCACTGCGATATCTTAAAGTGTTGCTGGGCTGGTGTTTTGACTATGTTCTGTATAGAGGTTTTCCAGTCAAACACATCTATCTCATCAAGTTTTGTGACTGTTGCACTTTCGCTAATAATATCTGTATATTCCGAAGGCTGTGTTATCACTTCAAGTTTGCGGTTTTTTTTTCTATATTCCCAAACACGCGATCCGCTGGCATAAATGAGTGTCCGGTAATCGGAAATACAAGTTCTATTTTTTTTATATGTGGATGCTGTAAAATCCACCGTGAGCACATAGATACCATCATAAGATTTTTATTTTGTCCAGCGCACCCGTCGGCTACTAAACGTATGTGAGTAATATTCGTCAAATCACTTTTGTTTAATCTATCGTAAACAGCGGAGGCTATCTGATTTGCACCTTTTGCGTATTCATCTTCAGTCCATACATATGAGAATGTTGTGTTTTTATTCAATGGGTCTTTGGATCCTCCTTGAACAATTGTGAAATTGTACAAGTATAACTGTCTGCTGTAGAGCTTGTCCAGATGACGCGATTTACGCGCGATCCGAGTCGCGCGAGTGAATGTTATGTTGCGTCCAGATGACGCGTCTCTCGCGCGAGCATTATAGGTACGGATTCAGTTCAGTCGGCAACATGATGCAGTCCGGAGCTGTTGTGCACGACTGTGATGTGCACGACTGTGATTTTACGAAAGAAATAGAGTTGTGGCTTGCTTACCGTCGATGGAAACAACGCAAACAAAGAGAAAAACGGCAGTACAGAGTGCATCCCATTCTACATGATAGGATGACACAAAGTATGTTTATAACATTATATCCAAAGCTTCGAGAACACAACAAAAAGTTTTTCAACTACTTTCGGATGTCAGTACAGTCTTTTGATGAGTTGCTTGAAATTGTAAAGGAAGATTTATCTCCATGTGAAAATTATGTAGTACGGGATGTTGATTCCGCAGAAGAAAAGCTCGTGATCACTCTAAGGTTAGTAATAAGGTATAAGTATATTAATGTATTTATAGGTTTTTTTTTTTAGGTTGGTATTTTAAATGACAGGATACAATCAAATTATCATCACTTAATAGTATTTATTATACTTGAAACTTATAAATTACTTATGATTAACAATTTATGATTAATCATCTTGAAATAGTGCGAGACAGTCCGATTCTTGTGAACCAACTGTTGATGCCGGTGATGGCGATTGGGCGTATGTTGATGTGTTATAACCACGTTGATTAGAAATCGATGGTGATTCAGGATTATATTGCAAATTGTCTGAAAAATATTGTTGCCGTTGTGTGGTTGCAGTGAAATCTTGAAATGGGGCTGTTGGGTGGCGAGGTTGTTGATTTCGTGTATTATATTGTGTGTAGCCATGCTGTGTCATATATTCAGGATATGTTGAAGGGATATGATGATGAAGTTGTTGACCTTTTTGAATAACATTCATTATTTCAATTTTTACTTTAAGTCGATTGACCTCAGGTATTTTCTGAAGTTCCTTGTGCAATGACAAACAAAACAGTTTATCGTCATCAGACTCCGTTGTGCTGATTGTTTGCGGCTGATTCTTGGATGCTGATCCAATATTTTTTTTAATAATGGAAATAAATTCCGCATCTGCAGCACTAATTTTTTTCTTTTTTGGCTGAGAGCTTGGTGGTCTCATCACATCTTCACCGTCTCCTGAAAAATCTTGTTCAGCATCAGATGGCACATCAGACTTTTTCATGTTGCTGTCAGTTATTTTATTTCGTACGGACCGTTCTATGAACATCAACCGATTAAAATAAATGTAAGAATTTTTGCTGGAGGCTCCAGAACCAGATGGTTTATTTTTATTCTTCTTCATTTCTCGAACAAACGAATCTCGCAACCCTTTCCACTTTTTTTGGAGTTTGTCGCCTGAAACCAATAAAAATCAATAGCTTATAATTTTTTCCACATTTAATAGTTTACTGATAAGGAATTCATTTAAGTTTAATTTTGTTTCAGATATTTAGCTACCGGCTGTTATTTTGCAGACCTGCATTATGCTTATAGATTGGGAAAGTCGACAGTAATAGAAATAGTGCAGAAATCATGTGACGTCATTTGGAAGAAATTAAAAAATATAGTGATGCAAGAACCTACTAAAGAAAAATTCGAAGAAATTTCAAAAGGATTTGAAAAATACACAAATTTTCCGAATTGTATTGGCGCCATTGATGGCAAGCATATTCGTATCATAAAACCAGTCGAATCTGGGTCGCTTTACTACAACTATAAGAATTTTCATTCTACTGTTTTGTTAGCTGTATGTGATGCAAATTATTGTTTTATCTCAGTAGATATTGGAGCATATGGCAAGAGTAACGACTCGACGATTTTTAAGAACTCAGTGTTTTATAAAAAACTGGTGGAAAAGAGTTTAAATATTCCAGACCCAAAACCAATATCGATGATAGATACAACCCCTTTACCTCATGTAATTGTAGGTGATGAGGCGTTTAGTCTGATGGAAAATGTAATGCGGCCCTACTGTGGAAAATTGCTGACAAATAAAAAAAGAATTTTCAATTATCGTTTATCCAGAGCACGACGCTATATTGAATGTTGTTTTGGCATTTTGGTTAATAAATGGCGAATATTTCACGGACCACTGAATGTGCACATCGATTTTGCGGAAAAAATAATTAAAGCTTGCTGTGTTCTTCACAACTACGTGAGATTAAGAGATGGTTATAGGTTTGACAACACTTTGTACAATACATCACTTAATAGTTTGTCCACGGAAACAGTAAGACCTAGTGCAAGGTCCCGCAATACAAGAGATAGATTCGCTGATTATTTTGTTAATGAGGGATCACTGCCATGGCAAAACAAAATGATATAATTATTTTTTTCTGAATCATACGTATTTTAATAATTGTACGGATCCCTGCATAATACCTGGTACGACTCGCAATTGAAATAAAAACTATTCACTTACCTAAAACTTTCTTTTTTTCTTCGGAATCACCAGCTTCACTAAAAATTTCTACCAACTCTTCCCAACTTCTGCGTTTTAAAATTCGATTTGAGTAATCTGGAGATTCCATGTCCCATATAGCCACCCTCTTCTCCACTTCGTCGATAAACAGTTCGGTGTCAAAGCTATCACGCTCCATTATGTCCATTACGTCCACTCGCGGCAACTATCGCGCTCGTACTGGACGGAGCAATGGCATATCTAGTATCTCGACTCGCGCGTAGAATGCGCTGCAATCGCGCGAGTCGAGGTTCTCGCGACTTGCACGCGATTTACGCGCGAGTGGCAAAACGCGCTACTGCATGTGGACGGAATGTATTGAGCTCTAGTATCTCACAATCGCGCGATTCGAAACGCGCGACTCGAATCGCGCGTAAATCGCGTCATCTGGACAAGCTCTTAGTAGCAACTTTGATCAGGCACTTTTGGCAGGACCAGGTGTTTCTGACAGTCAAATGAAAAAGTTACCATCTGGTCTTTTTTTTCTCGTAGAAGTTTAAAAAAAGCTTGTGATTTTAGTTTGTGTACTCTTTGTTCCATTATAAGCTGATTTTTTTTCGATATATCTTTTTCTGTTTTTATTTTTTCCTGGAATTCAATGCATTTAGAACACACGTCAGTCCTAGGACTACCAAAACCTAAATTAAAGTCTTCATTAAAAATCGCTCTGAAATACGATTGTTTGACTGGGCTGTTGGGGTTCTTTTCGATAAACATTTTGTACAACTTTCTTATGTTAAGTTCACTGGGTAGGTATTTTCGTTGAGTCGTTGACCCTCGGCAGTAATGCGCTCCAACACATTTCAGGGATTTAATAAAGGAATGCACTGCTTGTCTTTGTGTTGAATATTTCTTGTATTTATGGTCACCACCCCGTTTTTCGTTCGGAAGTCTACCATTCTCTAAGAAATTTCTCATTACATACTGGACGCGATATTTTGTGATGCCAAGTGTATTTAAAAATACCTTTTGGCACACTGGTATGATTTGTTTATTTTTTGTATACATTGTATACTTTATAGCAAAGTCTCTGCCTTTTCTCACATTTTTGGTCGGTCGCTTCCTGTTAGTTTTATTTACCGTACAACATTTTAATATGAGAGCGTCTTGATTATTTTTTATCGGTGTAGCATAAAAAGCTCGGTGGAAACCGAGTAGATCTTTAACGCGAAGGTTTTTACATCCATAACTTTTGCTATTGTGATTGCAGGTAATTTTACCAGGCAACGACTGCGACGAGTACCTAAGACAAAATTGAAAATAAATTAAAATGCTTGAACAATATCAACAATTTTATCGAATTTGCATTACAGTGCGCACATCACTAGTCTGTACTAACCTTTCAATTTTCTTCCTGTTTGCTTTCCATTTCTCCGGCTCTCTCTTGCGTTTTCTTCCTCTCCCGTGTATAGCTTCTGTTACTGGCACTTCCATTACACTTTTAGCTTTACTTTTAACAAACTTTTTGTAATGAAATTGTCCAAAAAACCACTTAATTTCAATAAAATCGACAGACGTAGACACACGTTTTTATATGAAAGACGCCATATTGAAAAACGTAAATAGATCGCTCTGATTGGTCAGCCGCGACTTAAGCTGTATTTGTTTCTCAGCAATAGGGATATAGCTATCTTTGATTCTAAATGCAGCTTTTTGACGCTGATTTCTATAGGATTTAGCTACTTTTGATAACAAAAGTTATTCTGAACATATATAAAATTGGTCATAGAGTAAAATGACATTCATAGTTTAAAACAGACCAGAGTGTGGATATAGCTGCCTTTGATTCTATACCCCTCCTGTGTTTTGTAACACCCTATCCCTAATTAAATAATAATCTTATACAATTAATATGGCCAAAGATAAATATGTGATCGTCTACAAAATGATTTTACGAGTATGTCAAAAGACCCATACGTTGTGTATTCAAATAGAAAATTGAAACAAATTTAAGTTAAGTTTGAATAGGGTAATCGTAATTGAAATTATGACGTAAGTAAATAAATGATTAGTAAAAAAGTTCAGAATCAAATTCAGCTGAAAAATAACACAAAATGACAGAAAATAAAATATAAATGAGTAATATAAAGCATGCGACTCACATAAAATATTTTCTGTAGAAATTCAGGAATCAGGAATCAGGAATCTCCATCTTCTTTCTTCTTGCGCATAACTAACCCGAATAAAATAAAACCAAACATACTTTATATTTAGTCTCCCGGCTGCTTATGTAGCGTGCTGAAATGTACTACTCAATAACCAGGGAAGGGAATTTGAATAAAGATCTTTAAGATCTTAGAATTAGGATACCTAGGCAAATGAAATGGCCCTCCCTTCCAACCTACAGACCATGCCAACGCGCGAAAACCTTGCACAGACTAACACTAAACCCTAGTCTTATCTAACTTGCAAACCTTCCATCAAATATTCCGATCATCTTAATTCATTCACAAACTTCTTTCTTTTAATAATCAATTTCTCTGTTCAGTTTGCAATATGGTATAATTTTCAAGGACTGCTGTACCAAAATCACATGATATGCGCTAAGAAGTCAGTTCAAATGATAGAGACTGTGTCAAGAAATTATCACCTTTATAGCTCGCTACGTCAGCTGATAAATAGACCATTAGAGGTTTGTATGAATACCTATTCGAATGAATTCTCGAGAGGGATTATGGGCCAGCTACTCTCGGAGCCCATAAGCCTTGTCGATGTGTATTTAATGTATGTAAAGTGTTATCCTGAATATAAAAGTAATTAAATATTTCAAAATACAAGTAATTGATTTTAACCACTAATATCTTTAAAACACCGTGTTTTGTTTTAACGTGTAACACTGTATCTTAAAGACATATCAAAATATTCCTATTAGTTTCTATTGCATTTATTCATCCTCACACTCCCGCACACTGATATTTTACACATAACACACACCTACTATTTCCTATTCTAATAACACATTTCCCTACGATTATCATTGAATGATGTTTGAAAACCCGCAACGCTGCAGGTACAGAAAGCTGAAACTATCACTTTATTACGAAATCGTCTATCTGTAAGGTTAAGAAACACTTACAGTAATAATCACAACGATGGACTTCGAATTAAAACACAACGCCGAAAATAAACAACACATGATGCTCGGCATCGCCAATTTCCGCGTTAGAACATCGTCCCGGCCCGTCAGCAACTGCCAACCCCCACTGCATGCCCGCTGTTCCTCTGTTTTTTTTAATCTTCCAAGTTCTATGCTATATTAAGACAAAGTAAAATATCTTTTGTAACATTCAAAATTTAACTCTATTTCCAAGAAACAAGTATGGGTATTTATGCATTTGATACTCTTGTTTAAATGCTGGGTCATGTCAGGTAAAGATGTCTCAATTTTTGAACGAAAAATCTAAATGCTATTTGTTTAACTGTTGGGTCGATTTTATAAACTAATTATTATATATATAATGATAAACGATCGTTACAGTTTCCGTTGCCCGGGGTAGACCACTAGGAGGTAGATCCTATCCCAACCCAAAATGTAGGAAATGAAATATTTTTATTCCTACCAATTATACTCCTGTCAATAGTTTGTTTCCAGAACGACATAGTTATGGTCCCCGAACCTAGAGTAAGAACCATTATTTCACAACAGTAGTAGGCTATTGCATCAGCCGTCCGCGACAAAGTTGCAAGCTTGCTGAATGCACAACATTGTTCCGATACTGAGAATCTCGGCTGAAAGGAAATGTACCAGACGCTGAATAAGCAAAGTAGAGTTAAGGTAGAGTTTAATAGAGGCCCGTGGCGTCAGATCTATCTCATCTATCGCAGACCTCGCCCGTGCAAGTCGATCCTGACTTATAAATTATAATTGTAAAATTAGAATTATTAAATTTTCTTTAAATAAATTAGTTTTAAAGTGAAAATTTGTTGTTAATAAAAAAACTCTTTCGACGTTTCCAAAACTTGACTACATTGCCTTTTGTTCCTGTTTTGATTTATAGTCCATTTCAATTAAATCCAATGAAATGATAAATGTGCTCCCAATGTAGGAATTGACGGACAATAAATTGTATTCCATATGCGTTCACTAAATGGAAGTAGTTTATCTGTGGACTGTTTGTTTATTTTTGTTGTTATTTGTTGGAATGGACACGAAGATAAAATTTAGAATGTACAAGTTGATTATCTACCCAAAAATACCTACTTTAATACGTATGTTGACTTGGTGGTTAAAAAAAATCAATACGTTTATTCTAAAAACTGATGACTAAAACCACAGTGGATCTCATTCGTCATAAAAAAAAATGCACATTCTGATTTAATCGTTGAGTTAAAAATAGTTAAAAGTTATTGATTTAAGTAGTTAATATTTGGCGTAGTGTTTCTTACAAAAAAGCGTTTTTAAATTTTATAAAATGTTTCTGATTTGACTAGTAGCAGACAAATATAATACTAGTAGTAGACAAAGACAAAGATTTTAATAACGGGCACTCACTTTGGAATATAAGTCTCGTACTTCAGGAGCCCGATGGTGTAGTGGATAAAGCCGCTGCCTCCTGAGCGGGAGGTCGTGGTTTGAATCCCATCACGTACCAATGTGATTTTAGGTTTTCAAATTCCATATATACAATTATTCGGTGCTTTTTCCGTGCTTCGGAATGCACGTTAAGCCGTTGGTCCCGGTTAATATTGTTTAACACCGTTGATATTAGTCGTAAAACCATCTCAGAGGCCAGTGCTAAGCAGCGGATTGAAAACTCTGACCGAATCTAGGATTGAGTCTGGTTTCCCTTTTGGGTCGCGGAGATCAGATGGCAGTCGCTCTGTGTAAAAACCAGTACCGTCGTTCAATCACCTAGATTAGGTAGCCGTGACATACGGAATAAGGCTTAGGAGATGATTTAAGTTTAATTAATAGTTTGACTAGTAGACAAACTGTCATTACAGAAATAGGTTCTAATTTTTTTTACTAAAGTACACGTTTTATCAGACGCGGTCTAAGAGGCTTTTATTCGAACATGGCAGGAACAGGCACTTTGCTGCAATTTTCCTCTTCTGTAAAAATCGCATTATTGGTTGCAACTAGGTCCAAACATACTTTTTTACTATTTAGAATAGGATAAATATATTAAAAATGCGCAAAGCATTTTTAATATATTAAAAATGCTTTGCATATTGGGCTCGGTTCTAGATTTGCCGGCTAAAATTAAAATCTATTTGTCACTTTCAGACTTAAACATTGGAAAACGACAGGAGATCTATTCTCTCCCGTTTTGGTTTTATAGTCGGAGGTTGCGTTATCTGTCCTTCTAATCAGCCGCCATATGATACGGCGGATAAAATTGACAGAAATACTGGGAAAACGTGCAATAACGCGTCAAAATTAAACGGACTGTGTAGAACTATACAGTATAAACAGCCTGTCCTTTTCCTTTTATTTTGAAAGTGACAGATAGATTTTAATTTTGGATTTAGCCAGTGGAATCTAGAATCGAGCCCAAATAACGGGATAAAATTAAAAGTAGCATTTAAATATGGCGAAATTTTACCTAAGTACCTATGTATAAAAGGTTTGTAACAATTTCGTCAAACAAAATGTAGCGTATCAAACACAGGTGTGAAGGGTCCGGATTCAATCAATACCAGGTTGATTGATATGAGGACTAACTTTGTTACACGTGGCGAGGAAACGTACCCCATTTTTTACCACATTCAATTTAAGAAGTTGGATATTGGTAGATTGATCCTTTTTATGTATGTTCTACAAACTAAATTAATATAAAACTATTTTTTACAATAAGTATTATACCGGGTGTATGGGACAGCGTCCCGTAAACTGATACGGGTTGCTCAGTCAATGTCACTGAACAACTTCCACCAGGAAAGTCTTTCACGGAGTGTAAAAAAAGGTGTTTCCATACAAATTGTCTGATCGAGGTGGACATTTTGTATGGAAAAGCCTTTTTTTTTCACTTCCTGAAAGAATTTCTTGGTGGAACTTGTTCAACGTCGTTGACTGAGCAACCCCAATCAGTTTGCGGGACGTTGTCCCTTACACCCGTTATTTGTTTTAATGCGTTCGTTCTTTTGTTTGACGGTGACGTGTGCGCCAAACGAACATTTGAATTATGTTGCCAGTGACATCGACATAATATTAATGTAATGATTAACATAGTTTTGATTTCAAAATACGGAATAGTTTACATGTTAGACCATCAGGCTATTCAGTCAGCATCGTCTTAAAGAACCAAGATTTTTGGAAGAATGCAAAATTATATATACTATTTATGTTAAGTACCGTACTCTCATCAAATATTTTTACTTAGGCTCGTATTTATAAAGCGATCTCAAGATTGAGAGCAATATTAAGAATGGATTTGACAGGTCATATTATACTGAAATGACATTTCTGATATGAACTCAAACTAGCTGTCAATCTCAAGTGCTGTTTACGAATACGGGCAATAATAATCTATAGGTTAAGTTCTCATGTAAGTGCATTTTTTGTAATTCTTACGGGATTAAAGTTTCTTAAACCCAAACCTTAGAAACAATTTCACAATGTGTTGATATCAGCTTTTTGGGCCCCGAGGGTAATCGTAATCACGTCCTTTGGATCGACAGCCTAATGTTTAACCACTAGACCAACCCTGTAGCACCCAGCATTAGGTAGGCGCGTATATTGGATGGGAGTAACAGGCGTAAAAGCGGTCAGGTGTGTGGAATGAGCTCATGAATATATGGAACGAGACAAATCTTCGACCTTCCAAGATAAATGTAGGTCTGGAGCTGTTAAAGTGATAAACTGAGCTTATTACGCATATTTTGGTATAAACTTACTCTATCTTACTGGATCCGAGGGTTTCTGTATATTGTAATTTAGGCGATAGGCTGACAACCTGTCACTACAGAAATATACTTACAAGTCTATCTTAAATAACCCTCAAAACTTTGTCAGACGTGGCGGAACGACCTTTCGTTTAGGTCGTATACGCTCTGCCTACCCCATCAGGGATAAAGACGTGATTATATGTATGTATGTGTGTACTTACTGTATAGGTACTTACATAATTTACCAGAAACCGATAAATTACTGGAGGAAGACATTTATGTCGCACCCATGTCGTCATAGCATATCCATTACTGATTGAATTATCATTTATCATTATTGTTTAAAGAAAATATTCGGCTCGATTCTAGATTCCACCGGCTAAAACTAAAATTAAAAAGTGACAGATAGTTTCACTTTCAAAATAATAAAATTGAAAAAGAACAGGCGATTTATACTGAATAGTTTAACACTATGTACGCTAGATTTTGACGCGCTTTTGCACGTTTCCCCAGTATTTCTGTAAATTTTATACGCAATAAATTATGACGGCGGACTAAAATGACAGATAACGCATAAAACCACCGACTATAAATAATTTTTCGTATGTTTTAGTCTGAAAGTGACAAATAGATTTTAATTTTAGTTTTAGCCGTCAAATCTAGAATCGAGCCTATTATTTCCGTATTATGTTATTGTTCATTGACGTGTTATTCGGAAGTTTTTTTCTTCATTTGGCTGTAAAAGTATCTAAACTCATTGTTACTTGCCGTAAAAACATCACATTGGAAGCAACTCGTAACGAACTTACCAACTCACTAATCTCGGAACTTCTACCCGCTAAGATACGGCCATTACCTACCAACTTGTATGGAAAGAAATTAGTATAGGGTTGGGAAAAGGAAAGCATTTGTTGCATAGGAGCGCCTCCTTTTCTTCGACTGTACTGCAGTCAGGCTATACCAGGTGTAGGGACAGCATTCCGCAAACTGATACGGGTTTCTCATTCAATGATACTGAACAACTATCAACAGGATTTTTGTTTTCAGGAAGTGAATAATAAAAAAATATATTCCCATAAAAAATATCTGATCGAGGTGGTCATTTTGTATGGAAAGGTTTTTTACTTTTTACTTCCTGAAAATAATACCTGCTGTTAGTTGTTCAGTTTAATGGACTAAGCAACCCTTATCAGTTTGCGGGACGCTGTCCCTTACACCCGGTAGGTACAGCGGGATTGCGGAACAACTCCACCAAGCTACACGAACAACTAGTCCAGCCGTGTGTGGAGTATTGCTACCACCTTTATTACGGCAGTGACAAAAACCAGCGAGGCGTTTTGAAAAAAAAAAAAAGCGAACCATCAAGCTCATCATCGTAGGTGCCGATTCGACAGTGGATAGGGCCGCTGCCTCCTGATGTGTTTTTCGGTTTTCGAATTTCATATGCACGTTTATTCGGCCCTTTTCCGTGCTTCGGAAGGAACGTTAAGCCATTGGTCCCGGTTAATATTGTTTAATACCGTAGATATCAGTCGCTAAGCCATGTCAGAGGCCAGTGCTAAGAAATGGCGGCTTGAAAACTCTGACCCTACGTAGTAATGGGTCTGGTTTCCCTTCTGGCTTGCCGAGGACAGATGTCAGTCGCTCTGTGTAAAAACTAGTACTCTTGTTCAATCTCCTAGATTAGACCCCGGATAAGGCTAGGGAGATGATGACTTACTAGCTCATCACCGGTTCTCATAAAAATGGGCGAGGCAAAGCAAAGGGCCTGGCCCGAATACCGTCGCAATGTAGCTTGTCTATCGGTATTCTTCAGTAAACATTTTGGTGAATAAGCTGTCTATTTACCTGCCTTTTCTTTTTTTTACACACAGCAAACATGCTCATCATAGCTGAAATTTAAGAAAATTATTTTTAAGTGCCTAACTATGAAGTGTCATCCCTAACAAAAGCAAGAAATTCAGCGTAAAGGCATCGTAGCCGACGTTATTTTGTATGTCAATTAAGTAACATTACAAAGCCTCCAAGAAACCAGCGCCTCGTATTGTGTTCTATAGTTTCAAAAAGCTTTGTACAAACTATGTTTACCTGTGAGTATCGACATATCTACACCCAGCTTTAGGTAGATAGCTATCTACACTGTAGATAGTAATGATATACATACATATAATCACGACTTTATCCCAAATAGGGTAGGCAAAGCGTAAACGACCTAAACAAAAGTCGTTCTCCTACGTCTGACAAAGTTTTGAGGCTTATTTAAGATAGATTTGTAGGTATATTGCTGTAATGACAGGTTGTCAGCCCATTGCCTAAATCACAATATACTGAAACCCTAGGATCCCTTAGCTGTTTTTTACAGCATGCCCGGGAGGAAATGCAGCTAGCACATTCTATATTTTTCTCTTGCTTCCTGGCCAGCATGGAAGACTGATAATGATATGATTCGAGTATTGAAGGCCTAAATACATCATTGGGTTGGTCTAGCGGGACATACTGCTACCATAGAATATATAATAGTACTACATACAGAATGGACATTTACCTCTCTTCCCCAGTCCGACATACGTCACACTCCGCGCCGGATTGTGGGCCACATTAAGCGTACGCTTAGCGAGTATGGCGCGCGCATGTTTCCCAGTATAACGAAAATAATAAAGTTTTGTTTCGAAAATAGTTAGGGACTGTTTCGTGTACGGATGTCTTTCTACTACAAGATATGACTAAAATAGGAACTTTTTTAGAATCCGCAGTGATAAAAGGCGGTAAGTTAATTCATAAATTAAATCAAATATGCAACCTAATCTTTTCTAACTACTCAGTTACAGTGAACTACTTTAAAACGTTGGTTTAATCAAAAACCAGATTAATCAAGTGATGATTATGACCGGTATAACAAAATTTGTCAACCCTTATAACACGCACACAAACGCATGCCAAGTGCAACATGCCGTCTGTCGATGTGTGACAAAAATTATATGGTAGTTAGGAGTGTCCGAGCTTTGATGCTACGTTAATTTCAGAGGGTGCCCAAGGAATCATAGGGAATGATACGCACGAGTTGATATTTAAACGTGTATTGATCGAATTGGTGAGAGAAGGCTCTATACTTTTATAGGATTGCTGAAATATAATATTAGCAATTTCGCAAACGGAGATTTTATACTTAAAAACAGAGATCTTGTAGAAAGCATGCAAATATACACATACGAGTATATACGTATGATATAAAACGACTTTCTCAATGCATAAAAGAAGAAAAATAAAGCACTAAAATTTTAACTCAAAAAAATATTTTTTCTCCTCCATACAAAATGCTCAAATGTACAAATTTGTATTCAGATAGCATTTTTTTAAATGTTAACTTGAAAAAAACATGCCTCCTCCATAAAAAATGCTCACATCTACAATTGTGTACACACATACATACATACATATAATCATGCCTTTATCCTTAATGTTATTAAGAAGCATTTTTTTTTTCGAGTTTAAGTTTTTGTGCATTGGGAAAATTGTTTGTTATCATTAGTAGGACACCCCTTACCCATGTTGTGAACGAGTGCCCACTTTGATGTTTTCCCGGAGGCATCGCCGAGCTGCCTAAGTTGTGCCCTGACACAGAAAGCTGGCTGAAAAACCTAGAAATAGACGTTTGATACCAGCAAGGACTACCATACATATATATAATCAAGCCTTTATCCTAATGGGGTAGCCACTTGGACGAATAACATCTGGACGCGCAATTATGACGTTTTTCTCCTTACCCCTCTAGTTTGACAGGATGAATTTTGGCCACAGTACACAAACTAAAGCCGATAGTGTGATTTCAAATTTAGAAGACGAAACATACTACCTTTGAAACTGGTGAAATGTGCTGTTTTGTTTTGCAGAACTTATAGTGATCGAACGAGCAATATTTCTTTTCATTCGTAAGTGTGTTTTAGATCTACATTTCTCGTTATTTTCTTGTAAAATTAATAAAATACGTAGGGACAAGACTGAATAATACGACTCAATAAAACGTACATGGTTCTGAATGCATGGTAACCAAAATATTGTCATTCTGTAATGAGTCGGATTATAATTGATATTTTTACATTCGTTCATTCATTTCTGTTCATCTAGAGACGTGACATTATCGATGAACGATATCGATAGGAATGATTTACTGTATAAACATTTACGAACAAAATAAACATTTGTGGATGGACAACGCTAATAGGAATCAGAATATCACAGTTAACCTCACCTTTTATTAGGGTTCCGTAATACTAAGATTCCACTGTCTGTTTTTTTGAACCGTGATAGCTACATAATAGTTGAAATCAACCGTCCACAGGATTTAAGCTAAGTGTTTTTACTTCAAATTACATGTGGCGCCCTCTAGAGGGCATGAAGTAGTGAATTAAAATAAAACCTTTTTTATAATGATGTTTCAGAGGAAAGGGTTTAATTACCAAATTCCAAATACATATTATTATATTATTAGTTGTAGAGCATTTTTCTGTAATTTGAGGTTTTTATTATCATGTATATTTAATTGTTTATCCAAATTAAATAAAACAAAGTTTTTCCCGCGGGTTTGTTTGTATTTACTCGATAAATAAAAATATTTTCTAAAATCACTCCACAAATCGGAAAACTGGCCTTAAAGGCATATAGTGGCGATTGCCACACGCCGGACACCAGCGCAGGTACCCCTACTTGCCCCAAGCCATATAGTAGGTGGGATAAAGGGGCTCACGCAAGTCCCAGTAAGGTTGCCAGGTAGCAGGCGTCACCAGGATTGTACCTAATGTAAATAACTAATATAATATATGTGGCATATACATTTTTGCGCTCGCTTCGCTCTCGATACGCATGGTCAAAATAGAGTTTAAAATGTATATTATATTTTATGCGCTCGTTTTACATGCAAGAACGTTCTAGGTTTTCTTCCTAGAGTGTTTGAAACAATTTCAACACTTCAAATTCAGAATTTTAACCAAATTGACTTTCACAGATCTGAAAATGACAATGTAAATCACGTTGATGAACTGGGCAAGGCAATAGCGCAGATATACTTAAACACCCGAATTGCCTTTATTAGAAAACAAAGTATAAAAAACATATTTTCAAAAAGCTTGTTTTGTAAGTTTTTAACTCCTATTGTAAGCTGCTCTACATTTGGTGTAAAAATATTTGCACTTGCAGCGGGTGCGCTAATTTGATGATGGGCAGAAAAAAAAATCGACAGGGGAAAAAAATATTTTTCATACAAATTGTCTGATCGAGGTGGTCATTTTGTATGGGAAGATATTTTTTTATCGTCTCCTGACATAATTTCCTGGTAGTTAGATAGTTCTTCAGTTTCGTTGACTGAGCAACCCCTATCAGTTTGCGGGACGCTATCTCTTACACCCAGTATGTATTCTATCTTTGAGTCTACAAAATATGACATGCATAATTTCAATTATTAATAATCGATTTGATAATTTTACTCTTCTTTTATTTCCTAATCAAATTTAATTAAAAATACGTCTTCATATTTCTTTAATACAGGAAACATCATTCACTCAACCATTCATTCTTTATCGATTATCGACTAGGGTACAACACTATCTAAAACACCTAATAGCACATATTAAAAACTCATATAACCCGATTATTTGAGAAGTGTCAAAAATAAACAAATATATTAGGAAACGCGTACTTTTATATTTGTTCGAGTATTATCTATCATACCTCCCTCCCCCAGTTGTGGTTGAACGAGTTCTCATACATTTTTGTTTCGTGGCGTGTCCAGATGTTATTCGTCCAAGGGTAGACAGAGCGTAAACGACCTAAATAAAGGTCGTTCCGGCACGTCTGACTTTTGAGGGTTATTTAAGGTAGATTTATAAGTATAATGCTGTAGTGACAGGTTGTCAGCCTTACCATTCATCTGTGTGATGATTATATATATGGTGTAAAGGAACGTAGGTAGTACTTTTTTGTACCCAATTTACGACAATATTCTTTAATATAGTGGCTGGTCCTTCATTCATTAATAGATCTGCCAAACAGCACTTAACGGCATGTTCTTGCTCTTACTTTTTATAGACTCTTTTTATTGAGACGTTAAGATTTCGCCGACCCTATTTCCACTTTGGGCGTAATTAACAATATAATAAAATGTTTAAGAACGTAGTAAGAACAGCTGGTAATGCCATTATTTGAAGGTAATTTCTTTTTACTATAAAGTCGAAAAAAATAAGGTGTTGGTTAACAATGAAATGGTAGACTCCTCGATGATTGGCAACTGGGCAACCGTAGGTATACAAGCGTTGGCTATCCAAAGAGACAATGGCTGCCAGTCATGCTTGTATGTCTTGCGGGGATGCATTTCTTCTTCTTAGCGAGTGGATTCTCGAGTCAAACGACCCGATGAACCCTGGTGTCAGAGTTTTCAAACCGCCTAGTAGCACAGCTATTAGGCCTTTGACGTAGTTTGAGTAACGACCACTATCAACGACAGAGACCGAGACCAACGGCTTAACGTTTCCTTCACGGAATTCTTTTTTCTTGTCACACAATCAGGCGATTCAGCCTGCAATGTCCTAACCAAACTGGGGAAAACCTTACAAAGTGATAAATTGACAAATATCAACTTTTGTGTTCCCTCCCCTGGGAATCGAACCCAGGACTTCTGGATCGTTAGCCCATGGCTCTGACCACTAGACCACGGAGGCAGGATCGGGGATGCACTGGAAAAAAATAAAGATTTATAATAATTGGTGGGAGGTTGCCAAAGAAGAAGGATGGAGGCCTTTGCCCAGCAGTGGGACAGCATAGGCTAATAAAAATAATAATAATATAATTTTGACTATTTGTATGGTTTTGATATTGTTTTTGGCATAAGAAAGAAAATACCTATATAAACAAAGACCTTCACGATTTTAAAACGAAATAGTTACTTAGTTATCTTTTATATTTGCGAAGGGACAGGTACAAGTTTATATTTTGTGAGGCGGTTCCATTGTCGAAGTAATTTTGTATTCATTTAAAGTTAGCTGGAGAAAGGGTTATACAAATTGGATCTGCATACTTATTAAACTACCAACAACTGGTTGCCCTCTGACTTTGCTTGTGTGTTATATATATTAAGATTATAAACTTACCTATATTCATGTATGGATTTTTAAATGCTATATTTCATGGACAGTGCAAGATGAAAGAATAATAGAGTTTTATTTCCATTTCAAATATTTCTGAGAGACAATTATCTTCTTAGGTGAAGGATAAAATACATACATACATATAATCACGCCTTTGTCCGTAATAATAACAAAACAAGATAATAATAATATTTGTTTATTTATGTTCCATAAAATTACAGGCATACATTTTTAGTTATAATTCACAAATAAGAGCGAAAGACAGGAATAATGGGGTAGGCAGAGCATAAACGACCTACACAAATGTCGTTCCGCCACGTCTGGGAATGTTTGAGGGTTATTTAACATAGATTTTTAGGTATATTGCTGTAGTGACAGGTTGTCAGCATAGGCTGATAACACATTACATCTTCACATTACAGCATAATTTAAGCGATGTCACCTTTACAGCATGCCAGGGACGAAACTCGACTGGCACATTCTATGTTTTTCTCTCACTCCCAAGCGAGCATGAAAATAAATAAGTATACGAATAAGTGGTAATTATCTAAATAGGGGGTTATTTTTTAATTGACCACATTTCATCATCATCATTAAGCCTTTGTCATCTTGTCAGATGACATTTAGATACATACATAACTCTAGTTTGAGAATAATGCAAACGTCAGTAAACTAAACATTTACCTGCTTACAAACTGTATTTCATTATTTGGGATACGCTTCCTCGTCTGTTAAATAAACCCATGTCATTGTCTCAGCCGAAACACGTCTGCTGGACAAAGGTCTCTCTCAAGGATCTTTACTCTAATCGGCTCTATGCAACTTTATTCCCATTGAGTGTAAACATAAACATGTTTATTTGCCATAAAGATAGGACACCACACTAGGTCATGCCTCTATCATGATTATTAAAAACTATCTAGTACCTCTACAGGGTGTAGAAGAAAGGGTATATGCACCCGAAAGTATGTGAATCTACCCATGCAACTGAACAAGTTTCTCCATGGAACATTAGATAAAAATCGAAAAAGTTTGTATATCGCGCAATTATTATGGAATCCCACTTTGTTTTCGTATGTCTATGTTCCTTGAGAAAAGTCGTCACATCCATTAGGATGCATTTAGACTTTCTGTTCTACCCTGTATATTTGATACTACCCAGCCTCTACATACGGCTTGTAGACGTAATAAAATGTGGTCTTAAACCCGCCGTGTTTCTGTCAATGACGTTCGGTTCAGTACGCGCCTTTGGCTGGTGACTCCATTAAAACTTTTTAATTATTTTGGTGCTTGCAAATTGTCCCCACAAAACGAAACGAAATGTTAAAAAACAAGTGTATTACTTTCTACAATTGTAATTCGAATGGCTGAACTCGGTAACTTTATATTTATATTTTATTAATTCTTTTAGGAGCCCTTAATTTTAAAAAGGGTTAAAATATACATAATTAAATTACTGAGGTATAATTAAATTTTACGCCAAAAATAAGCAACCGTAATAAAAAACATTTACGTGGGTAGATAATTTAAATTAATTCCTATAAAAATGTTAATGACCTGACTGAAACTTTAAAAATGTTTTCGTATTTTTTACATAATATAGTACAATTAAAAATAATTAAAGTACCAATTTTGATTCTCAGTAAGTTCTTAATATCCTAGCAACAAGAATCGATGCTTAAAACTAGTTTAGTGAAGGCAAAATATTTATTTTGGGTTTGAAAAGAACGCTGTCGACATAGAGATTTGTGTCACGTAGGGGCGAGATAACGACGCGTGGAAGGGTTTGACACGACCACCCTCCATCTTCAAATGTCGTCAAATAATAAGCCAGGCCATTATCGTTTCCCACGTCGCCCTTTCTATGTCTACGAGGATTGTGGGGAAATGTCACACCGTAGTGTAACAAAGGAAAACTATTTAAAAAAAGAAAGAGCTGTCATCTGGACGCACGGAGTGTCTGCGCCAAGTAAAGCTAACGCTAACGGGCACGGCCGTACCCAGCTTTTCTCGAACCACTTCAGAGCACTTTTGTTTTCTCGCTTTTAGAGATTTCTGTGTCTATTTATTTAAAAAAATATATTATAATACAACAAAATTAAGTGCATGCATAAAATATTACCTCTTCTTTTTCTTCTGCCCAGGTTTTCCTGACCTAGTCCTGTTGTCCGCTTTCCAGCATCAGCTCTACTGTGCCCGCTCTTTGGTATCCATTGGTGTAAGATTTGTGAAATCGGGAAACACCGTAGGTTTACCTATTTTTCCAAATATTTACTTACTTCCATACTGGACCAGCTAAGGGTAATAAGGGTTTCAGTTTATCGCAATTTATCCCTCAACACTCTGTGAGACGTGTTTTTTACAGCATGCCCGGGAGGAAATGCAGATGGCATATTCTATGTTTCTCTTATGCTTCCAGTCAAACAAAAATCAAAGTCAAAATGGAAGTAATTTGAATTACATTAGTCTATGTAATTCAAATTTCTTCCATATTGACTATATAGTCATATAAATGCAGTTCTTTAGATACAAAAATTTAAAGAACTGCATTTATTTGTATTTGTGTTACATTACTAGTCGGTCTGCAGATTCCGATTGGCTCTAAGCCTACTATCCGTGAGCGGCGTGAGGATAGCGCTAAATGGTTTCCGATAAATATCTGCCGCGATTGGAAGTCGAGGATAGCACGGTGATGGCCGCTCTAAACAAGTTTATGCGAAACACTTTCAGTTAGTACCCGAGATAGTACGAGAGTAGGAAGATTTCTCATATTTTTTTCAAATACACATTTTAAATTTTGTATCATACATACATACATATAATTACGCCTTTATCCCTGATGGGGTAGGCAGAACGTAAACGACCTAAACAAAGGTCGTTTCGCCACGTCTGACAAAGTTTTGAGGGTTTTTTAACTAACTTAGGTATATTGGTGTAGTGACAGGTTGTCAGTCCATCGCCTAAATAACAATATACTTAAACCCTCGGATCCCTTAGCTGGTTTATACATCATGCCCGGGAAGAAATGCATGTAGACATTCTATGTTTTTCTATCGCTCCCAGGCCAGCATCTATTTGTATCATAATTATCATTTATCATAATATCGCGTGTAAGATGTTCTACACCGTAGTTTTTTCGCAAATTGAAAGAAAAACCGTGTTTTCTGTTTTTTTTTACATTAATCGTATTTGTTACGAAACGCTTGCTTTGCCGTAGCACAGAAATAACGCTAGCCTTTACTTAAAACCAATCTTTCTGGATCTACAAGTAATTTTTGAATTCTCACCACATCAGCAGAATTCTAAATACAATATTTTTTTATGAATATTATGCAAATAAATCAGAATTATTTTCATCACCTCATAAATAAAAATATTTTTTTTCTTCATTTAATTGTTTGCAAGACGAAGAACTTTGTGAATAATCTTGAGTTATGGTCGAATTTTATTATTATAAGGTCTTGGGAGAAATAATGTGGTAAATAAAAATAAATAGAACATGCACTTTGTTTTGCTACTCTGAGCTGCTAAAGAGTAAAGAAAATACGTAGGTATATCCTTAAGTTATGTTGTTTAACTAAAAAGAAATACTTCAAACTTGACATAATAATGCTACAATTATTAACATCAAACTAGTCAAGTCAAATAGCTTAAATGAAATATAGAAAAATCTTAAAACACGGCTGTTTAGAATGAACTCCCTTACTATTCTATCTCCATTACTTTCCTAAAGGAATACATTTCCATAAATTCTGATTTATACGTAAATTGAATTGGTTCTTGGTTCAATCTATATTGATTTATTTTCTACCTCGTGATTGCTTTCCATTATAGAAAATATCAGGTCTTCTTTTGCCTCAAATGACAACTACCTATTTGGTCATCAAGTACGTCACGGTAAACTCACTTTATTATCCGCGGGTTTAAAAAAATATATCTTTGATACAAGGTACTTTATGTCACTTTAGTTTTTCAAATTCATAACTATGCTTTTTTTATCTATAAGTCGGATAACCAAACTTGCCTAGATTAATCTCAAATTAGATGAGGTTTATTCTCAAACTAGCTTTCCGCCCGCGGTTTCTCCCACATTAAATGAGTTTTTCGTGGCAACAAAGTGTTTTCCCGTGTAAATTGACTTAATTCTAGGATCCAACGTAGGTATAACTGTACTAAGTTTCGTCCCATTTAGTCCAGTAGTTGACGTAAAAAAAAACAATCGTAATAATGGAACACTTGTTATAGCTAAGCTACCAATAGATGACGCTAGTGGTACCTTATGCGCATTCAAAAATCAAAAATCTATTTTTTCATATGTTTAGTTTTAGTGTAATAATAACATGTACTATATTTTTGGAATTCCAGATGGAATTTCAAGAAAAAAGCGCATTCGATTTAGTGTAATAGTTTTTACGTGGCATGCGGAATAACATACAGATACACAGACAGACAGACAGACAAAAAATCTAGAAACGGTATTAGGGTAAATGGTATTTTGTATTACTAATTTTTTTTTTTTTTTAATATGTATATCCATCAACCTGTTATAATTTTATTATATTTAGGATAGATGGAATAAATAAGGCTATTTTGAAATAAGTTTAAATGGTACGTAGTAATGTACAAATATGTGCCTTGTTTTAAACGTTCCTCCTACGTATTTTGCAATGTTTTTAAAAAAAAGAACGGATAAACGTGAACTGTCAAACTGACCAGTTGACAACCTGGCCTCCGCAGACTTACCATCCAGTTCTGGGTACTCAGACGGGAGTTTTGAACTGTCAACGCCAATTTCTGTTTCATTTGATAAGGGTTCACTCGACTTTGGACATGTATTTACCTGAGATAAAAATGGCTCACAAGAAATGTTTGTACCCGACTACGGCAACACAAAAAGGAGGGTGGGTTATTTCCCGACTACGGCAAAGAAAAAGAAGGGCTATTATTTTGACCGGTAAGTATGTATGTAGTTATGTATGTTCATCTGTTCCCTCACAACTTCTAAACTTCTGATGAGAATTTGACAAATGAGGTATTGTAAGAAGCGTCTCATTTGTTCGTGACGTTACTTTAAATTGCATGTGGCGCCCTCTAGAGAACAAGAAGTAAAATAAAAATCTATTTTTGGTAATTTTGTATGGGGTCTCAAATGAAACAACTTAATTTGCACATTCCAAAAATATACTATATTGCTAACTTTTGCAATATCAGGCCCAGGTATAACACATATTTAAGTACCTTCGCACAAGCATTTAAACATTTAAAAACGAAACTCACGTTTTTGTGAGAAAGCTATATTTTTGAGAATGCATTCTAAAAGCACCGAAAACTGCACACTTCCACACTATTGTATACAAAAATGTGAAAGCACAGAAATAATGTGAAAACCTTTTTCTTATTCAGTCTTAAAACAATGCAGATGTATTTTCTGGCATAGTCCCGAATTAAGAATTCACATCCGGCTTAAATTTAGCTAGATACCACCGGCTAAATCTAAAATTAAAATCTATCTCTGACTTTCACAATCATAAAATTGAATAAGGACAGGCGATTTATACTCTACTACCTTTTACCCGCGACTTTGTCTGCGAAGTTTTTTTTCTACTGCGTCCACTCGTGATTATCTGTAGCGGCTTGTTGGTCTGAAAACGTGACGATGGTGGCGGTGGAAGTAGGGTCTAACCACTTCTCTCGTCATCGTTCCCCACGTACCTACCCACGTCCCTGAACAATCATCATATCTGTTCAGTTCTCCCATATATTCCTACTGCCTATGACTCGTTCCAGTCGCTTTTGTTCCCTTTCCTCCAGTCCATCCTAAAACTTTTTTTTCTCCAGTACATGTATTTAAAAGTTTCACAGATTATTAATACACAACAAACGTTATAAATTGAATTGCTGCCAACATTTTGACAACGTAGCATGATGCACTTCATAGCACTCTTAATTCTAGCTGCCTGCCCCCTCGAATAAAGAAGCGTGATGAAATGTATTCTAAGTTAGTACAGGTAACACAGAATTTTAATAAATAAACATCATAATCGGTTCGAACACATTTTTTTTGTTCCCTGCCCATCCCGTTAGATAGCGTGATGATATCGTAAATTGAAGTAACACTCAGTAAACTGAAAAAAAGTCCTATCAAAATGGGTTAAAATACAAACTCAATTCAGATCCCTGCCTGCTGCCTACCCCCTTAATACAGTGGCGTGGCGTTATATTTACCATTGGTTTGTGGTTAGGTAAAACTCAGTAAAATAAAAAAAGTCCGATCAAAATCGGTTAAAAATACTAACTAAATTCAGTTCTCTGCCTACTACCTTCCCCCTTAGTACGGTGGTGTGATTATTTAAAGATTTAGTATGTATCTTAGTAACATTGAGTTGAATAAAAAAATTCCCCCAGACAAATACACTAACTTATTCAGTTCTCTGCTACTGCCTACCCTAATCCTAATATCTAAGTACGGTGGCGTGATTATATAAAGTCTTTGTCCGTCTTCAGGTTACCATATATCACAAAACCAAATTTTATCGAAATCCGTTCAGCCGTTTAGGCGTAATAGAAATCACTATTAAAATTCAGTTCCCTGCCCCATAGGTAGTACCTACCCCATAAGTACGGTAGCGTGATTATATATGTCCGTCTCCAGGTGAACATGTATCATCATATCAAATTTCATCATAATCCGTTCAGCCGTTATATGCCTAACATAAAAGAGCAACAAACAAACAGACAGACTGACAGACAGACAGAAAGACTGACAGACAGAGTTACTTTCACATTTATAATATTATTAGTATGGAAGTGGTATGGTTTTACACTTTTTCCGCTAGATTTTGAATCGGTATTTCTCTAAATTTAATCTGCCATATGACAGCGGATAAAATAACAGATAACGCATAAAACCACCTATAAAGCTAAAACCGGAGAGAATAGATCTCTTGTCCTTTTCCAATGTTTTTAGTCTGAAAGTAACAAATAGATTAAAACATAAGGTTTAGCCGGTTGAATCTAGAATTGAGCCCAATATTTTTTTTTTGTTTCGTCTACCAAGATAAAAAACTGGTAAACAGGTCTACTGATCCAAGCACATAGTACACAAAATTATTACGGCAGAGTAAATTTATGTGGTCATATAAAAAAAAGGTCATACACATCAAGAAGCAAAGTCGTAAAACTGCAAAATCCCTGATGTGACATAAGAAACCCTTTATAGCTCATGTTTTTAAAGCCAGAGTATCGTGTAGCATGGTTATAGCAGTAATGTTTTTTTATGAACTACTAAAAAATACATTTTATCAGGATCATAACACATTGGAGGATTAATGTAAGGGTGATAAATTGTGTAGGTATTTCAGAATACGTGACAAATAAAAAATACGAGGATGATGAGTTTGTCTGTATTGTATCCTATAAAGTGTTAATTTAATTGCTCGCCAAAGCTTAGGGTGTGTTTCAGTATCAGTATTATATTATTAAGCCCCGTATTATCAGTAATGTTTATCAAACAGCACTCGAGATTGACAGCTAGTTTTAGTTCGTATCAGAATTGTCATTTCAGTACAAAATGACTTGTAAAATCCATACTTAATGATGGTCTCAATCTTGAGTTCGCTTTATAAGTACGAGCCTAAATTACCTACCTGTAATTATGCTTGCAGCTGATATAATGTTAGTTACGTGTAAAGCTTTTTTTTATGTAATCGTATTCAGATATTCAATTTATTAACTTTCAAGTACAATTCAAAATATAATAAATTTAATTAAATTAAAAAAAAGGAAATTGTAATACCTATAGTTTCACATCAAACCTAATTTTTTGTGTCTTTCATAAAATGAAAATAGTATATATAGTATTACATGGTATTTATTAAATGCATGTAGGTTTACAAGATGGCCGACATTAATTGGCGACAGCAATTTAGCCGAGCCACGCATTAAGAACTTGCACATCCCGCCCACATAACTCTTGCGATGAAAGCGCCCTAATTACCCACCCACTACTCCAGTGAGTAATGACCTTTACAACTACAAGCTAAGCTTTTGTAAGGGGCTAAGGAAAGCTACATACTCACACAAAAATACATAATTACGCCTTTATCCCTAATGGGGTAGGCTGAGCGTAAACGACCTAAACAAAGGTCGTTCCGCTACGGCTGACAAAGTTTCGAGGATTATTTAAGACAGATTTTAGGTATATTACTGTATTGACAGGTTGTCAGCCCATCGCTTTAATTACAATATACTGAAATTCTTGGATCCCTTACCTGGTTTTTACAGCATGCCCGGAAGGAAATGCAGCTGGCACATTTTATTTTTTTTAAGAGAGGGGCGCAAAGTGCGAGTTTCTCATGCTTCTTCTTCATTGTGATATAGTTTTATTTTATTTTGTGACACAGATATAATTTAATTTTCTTTGTAATAGACTCGCTTGTGACTTTCTAAAAGTGTTCTTAGGAATCTATTTGGAAATAAATTATTTGACTTTGACTTGCTCCCAGTCCAGCATGGAAGAAACATACGTACCATTATAAAAGTCACCCTTAGTTATTTACGGGGTTAAATGATTTAGTAAAAAGTATAAAATTGGTCACGTGATCAGAAGTAAATTAAAATGGTAGCGTAGATTTTAGGTTTGGTAAAAAGTTGTACTATTAGGTTTTATATTCTTTGGTAGAGCTAAATAATAAATAAAAGCCCATTTTCGATAACTTATAGTAAAACTGTAGAAAATAATTAAAAGGCTTGATTGGAAACTAGCATGGATATAAAATCTGGACTGACCGTTTTAGGCGCATCACAAATAGGAAGTGGCAGGGTGTTTTTGTATAGAATTTTACGTCCGTGCATTGCAACTTCAAAATTCAAATCAAGCTGCGCTGCGTAGACGTGAATTTTTATACAAAAACGGAGCTACTACGCCTCGCCGCTTCCTTTTGCGATGCGCCTTACAACTTCGCTACAAACTCGCCAATTAATTTATGATTTCAGTCGTAAAATCACAGCGTCCACTTTCGGTTAAGTGTGATGGAACAACCAACTGGAAAGATTTTTAGTATTTGTTTAAGATTTTCGCAATTTGTACATACATAGGTACATATAATCACGCCTGTATCGCTAATGGGGTAAGCAAAGCGTAAACGACCTAAACAAAGGTCGTTCCGCTATGTCTGACAAAGTTTTGAGGGTTATTTAAGAATAACTCTCAAAACTTTGTAAATATATCAATAGATTTGTAGGTATATTGCTTTTGTGACAGGTTGTCAGCCCATCGCTTAAATTGCAATATAATAAAACCCTCGGATCCCTTAGCTGGTTTTTACAGCATGCCCGAGAGGAATTGCAAGTGGCACATTCTATGCACTCGTATGGTTATTTTGTTTTTATTTGAATCGTATACTTAAGCACGCGTTTAATTTTAATAGGCTATTTTCTCGACGTTTCTTAGGTAATATTTTAATAACATTTTTATTTAACTAATCGAATGCGCCATGATTGCTAAAAAACGGGAACCCTAAATATTTTTGAAAAAACTGACTACATATCAACCGAAAGTACGAATATTGATACTGTGTGAATTATTCGTTTCAGTCAATCCTATTTCTCGTAGAGAATATTAATTTATTTTCCTCTTCATGTCGGCCTAGTTGCCTCAGTTAAGCGTTGGTGACAGACCGACAGACGGGTAAATGCGAATTTGCCTTGCAAAGCAAAGAATATTATGTTAGAATGTAAACTTCAGCGTTTCAGAACTTTTGTTTATTGTTTGGCGAAAGCTCTTCACTCAAATTTGAAAGAGTAAAATATGTAAAATGTATTGCTATTGTTATTTACAAATACTAAAAATTGTTGAAAATTAACGTATCGGGGTTTCTGAAATTTTATTTATTAAGAGAAAAGAAAAGATATTTATATTAATGGTTTTACAAATTCTTGCTTAAACAGCTACCAACTCGTACTTTATATTTTTTAGGTGAGTCCTCATAATAAAATTGTGAAATTTACTGTGCAAATTAATTCATCTATTCTTTTTTTTAGCTTGTTATCTTTTTGTAAGTGACAGATAGAAGCGTAGATTGTCGTACCTACTGGTATCCCAATTAGATCAAGTTTTTATTTACCTACCTGACTTCTTTCATTCTCTTACTGTATAAATGGCACCGTAGTTCGCTAGAGAATGAAACTAGAACTGTATTATATAAAGAATAGTGCAGGATTAAAATGTCTCCCAGGCGCATTGCTTTTTATGCAGATCCAGAGCTTAGTTAAGTTCTTTCCAGAGGGGAAAAATTGCGAGCTTACATAATGTTATACAGGGTGTAAAAAAATACTACGTTCCTTTACATCACATGGTCCATTAACGATAACAAACAACTTTCACAAAGTGATCTGTATCTTTGTAATGAGAGGCCAAATTTTTTTTAGGGTTAAATTTTTTAGGCTTTGAGCAAGTTGTTTGGTATCATTAGTAGAACATGTGGTTCAAAGGAACGCAGTACTTTTTTTCACTCTGTATATTTACATCATGCTATACGTCGCTTAGTTTATCACTCTCCTGAGACGTTTTACCGATCCTGGTAATATTAGTTTCGTATTAATACGATAAATTGCTAGTGCCCAGGAAATAGCTATTGGAGTCTAGTGCAAATAAATCAGGCTAAATCTAGCAACGTAATGAGTCTGATATTTATAAGTCTGAGAAGAAAATAACATTAGTCAATTATTTATAAGGTCAAGTACCTATGGCCGTATTTATAATCAGCTCTCATAAGTGATAGCTAGTTTGAGTTCGTATCAGAAATGTCATTTCAGTACAAATGGGCCTGTCAAATCCATACTTAGTATTTATTGCTCTCAAGATTAAGATCGCTTCATAAATACGAGCCCTAGTGTTAGTATGGTACTGAAAAAAACCTGCGAATTTAGTATTTAAAAAGTCAATGTTAAACCTAACTAACCCCAAAAGTTGTTATTTTTAAGACTGGGATATTTATTTCATACCTTTTCTGCCTTGATCATGGCCGCTGTCATATCCAGATTCGGCCAAAAAAAATATTATTAAAATTGCTAATACTTTTTATACGTACCTATATAATTATATAAATCACCACGCTTATAACGTAATTTTGTAGGTTCAGCAACCTAAAAGTACGATACAGATTTTTGTATTTTTACTAGGAGATTATTTATATTAATATTTTTCACGTTTTTCCATGTTAACATCTAATAGTTACTGACAAAAAGACTCATGCTGACTGCCTGATTCATCATCCCAAACCCTAAACTACTAAAGCTAGATTCTCAATCGCTCTGCTTGTACTATAGAAATACAACCAGAGCCAGCATCCTCCTGATGGAAGGCCTATTGCAGATAATGGTAGGATAACTAGGTCTATGGGGAGGGATTTAGCTGGACAGGTTGCTGGGATATTAAATTATTATTTAAAATTATCACTGTATTTACTGCTTATCACTTTTATCTTTGATAAGTATTACATACCTACTTACATAGCTTTTACGGCATCAAAACAAACACCATAATTTGTCATATCATCTTAGACAGATGATATGAGAAATTAAATATCCCTTTACCGTATCCCTCGCTGTTAAACTCTTTTATTAGAAATATTGGCATATAAATCAGCTGTTTTGCATAAAGGGTAGCGGCATGACGTTATGAAAAACTTCGATACAAAATCCCAATATATTTGATAAATTATTTTAATGTTCCGAATATTCTTTTACAAAACCAAGACAAACAGCCTACAATAATATTGAGACTTTCAAATAAGCCGACCGGTATCAGCATAGAATATTTGTACAATGGTATCAAATATAGTAAGACTCGATTCTAGATTTACCAAGTAAAACTAAAATTATAATCTGTTTGTCACTTTCAGACTTAAAACATTCGAAAAAGAGAGGAAATCTACTCTCTACGATTTTTTATTTATAGTCGATGGTTTTATGCGTTATTTTCATTCGTCGTCATATGATATGGCGGGTAAAATTGACAGAAATTCTGGGTAAACATGCAAAAGCGCGTCAAAATCTACTGGAAAAGGTGTAAAACCATAGAGTATAAATTACTTATCCTTTTAGTTTTAGCCGGTGGAATCTCGAATTTAGCCCAGTATGTACGTAGTAACTTGATCAATTCTGATGACGTAATTTTTAATTAGCTGACGTTCAAACGTGTCGCACAGCTCTGTGTCTTTTAATTAATTTACTGAGTATACAATGGCTTAATCGACTATTGATACCTTAGAAAAGATAATTAAAAAGTTTCTGACGCCAATTGAAGCAAAAATTGATAGCGTCATCAGTGAATTACTAAGGATAGAGAAGAAACTAGATCTAAAGTCTACGTGTTCAAAATGCGAAGTAGCCGGACGCCGCATCTCGGTAAGCGAATCTCACCCTAACGGATCGAAGCCTACGAAGACGCTAGTAAAAAATGCTTTAGCAATACTTCCGAAGCAAAACCAGATGGCAGCGAAAAAACCGGTAGGAGCTTCAACAGGGACGACGGCAGCGGCGATCGTACGTAGAGGTTCTCTACCCGCTACCCACAGCGCGCCAACTGCAGACCCACCTCGCAAGATACCAGCTGATCTACAAAAAAATTACTGTGAGCAGCTCTCTATTGATGACAATACTCCAAGCGATATCTTAAATTTAATGAACACTGACTCATCTCAGCAAGATATCTCGGACGATCCGCCGTGGCAGGTAGTAACGAGAAAGCGACACAACTTTAAAAGATCCCAACGGATTGTTATCACCGGCACCGGTCCCGTCGATGATGAACTACAAACTGCTGAGCGAACGAAAAAAAATCACGCATGCTTTTTTAAGACAGACACCACCGCCGAGGCAATTAAATCCTATATGGCAAAGAAAACAAATAACACCACTTGTTTCATAGTCGATAAGCTGCAACTGAAGCATAAGCATTACGCCTCCTTCACTATCTCGATACCCAGTGTAACACCCTATCCCTAATTAAATAATAATCTTATAAAATTAATATGGCCAAAGATGAATATGTGATCGTCTACAAAATGATTTTACGAGTATGTCAAAAAGACCCATACGTTGTGTATTCAAATAGAAAATTTAAACAAATTTAAGTTAAGTTTGAATAGGGTAATCGTAATTGAAATTATGACGTAAGTAAATAAATGATTAGTAAAAAAGTTCAGAATCAAATTCAGCTGAAAAATAACACAAAATGACAGAAAATAAAATATAAATGAGTAATATAAAGCATGGAACTCACATAAAATATTTTCAGCAGAAATTCAGGAATCAGGAATCTCCATCTTCTTTCTTCTTGCGCATAACTAACCCGAATAAAATAAAACCAAACATACTTTATATTAAGTCTCCCGGCTGCTAATGTAGCGTGCTGAAAGGTACAATGACTCAATAACCAGGGAAGGGAATTTGAATAAAGATCTTTAAGATCTTAGAATTAGGATACCTAGGCAAATGAAATGGCCCTCCCTTCCAACCTACAGACCATGCCAACGCGCGAAAACCTTGCACAGACTAACACTAAACCCTATTCTTATCTAACTTGCAAACCTTCCATCAAACATTCCGATCATCTTAATTCATTCACAAACTTCTTTCATACTACCAATCATTCATCAAAGTCATACAAGTTACCTATTAACTGCAGTTTTGGTCACCTGTGACGGTGTACTAATGTTCAAACCTTTTAATAATCAATTTCTCTGTTCAGTTTGCAATATGGTATAATTTTCAAGGACTGCTGTACCAAAATCACATGATATGCGCTAAGAAGTCAGTTCAAATGATAGAGACTGTGTCAAGAAATTATCACCTTTATAGCTCGCTACGTCAGCTGAGAAATAGACCATTAGAGGTTTGTATGAATACCTATTCGAATGAATTCTCGAGAGGGATTATGGGCCAGCTACCCTCGGAGCCCATAAGCCTTGTCGATGTGTATTTAATGTATGTAAAGTGTTATCCTGAATATAAAAATAATTAAATATTTCAAAATACAAGTAATTGATTTTAACCACTAATATCTTTAAAACACCGTGTTTTGTTTTAACGTGTAAAACTGTATCTTAAAGACATATCAAAATATTCCTATTAGTTTTTATTGCATTTATTCATCCTCACACTCTCGCACACTGATATTTTACACATAACACACACCTACTATTTCCTATTCTAATAACACATTTCCCTACGATTATCATTGAATGATGTTTGAAAACTCGCAACGCTGTAGGTACAGAAAGCTGAAACTATCACTTTATTACGAAATCGTCTATCCGTAAGGTTAAGAAACACTTACAGTAATAATCACAACGATGGACTTCGAATTAAAACACAACGCCGAAAATAAACAACACATGATGCTCGGCATCGCCAATTTCCGCGTTAGAACATCGCCCCGGCCCGTCAGCAACTGCCAACCCCCACTGCATGCCCGCTGTTCCTCTGTTTTTTTTAATCTTCCAAGTTCTATGCTATATTAAGACAAAGTAAAATATCTTTTGTAACATTCAAAATTTAACTCTATTTCCAAGAAACAAGTATGGGTATTTATGCATTTGATACCCTTGTTAAATACTGGGTCATGTCAGGTAAAGATGTCTCAATTTTTGAACGAAAAGTCTAAATGCTATTTGTTTTAGTGTTGGGTCGGTTTTATAAACTAATTATTCTATATGTAATGATAAACGATCGTTACACCAGCAGCGAGTTTGATTTTTTCATGTCCGCTGATAACTGGCCACCAGGAATTGAGATTAGCGAGTGGCAGTTTCAACTCAGCGCCGGGCGTGCGGGGCGCGCTCCAGCAGCACGGCCACACCGCCGCCGTGCGCACGAGCAGACTGACCGGCGTGAGCGCGCAGCCATGGCCGCCACCGACCACCAGGGCCGCGCGAGACACACGGACACCAAGAATTAAGGATGAAATTGTAGTATGCCTACAAAACATTTGTTCGATTAGTAATAAAACTAAGAAACTGGAAGTATTTTTAGCTCGCGAATTAAAATGTGACTGACATATTGGTTATAACTGAGCACTGGCTGCGTGAATACCAATTACAGTCAGTAACACTAAATGACTTTGAATTAATCTCCTATTACTGTAGACCTCGCATAGAACACGGCGGAAGTTGCATCTACGTTAGATCCGGCCTAAAAGTAATTAATAGGCAAGACTATTGCGATCTTGCCAAAGAGCAAATATTCGATATTTGTGCATTACAATTGCTGGACCATAACCTACTGGTGGTAGGTATATATCACTCGAACCTAACCAGCCACAGTGAGTATCTCATACATTTTAGTAAACTATTGGCAAAAATTAATAGCGAACAGTGTAATACTATCATAGCCGGGGACGTCAATATCGATTTATTGGAAAATTCATGTAACAAAAAAACACTCAGCGACATCCTCCACTCTAATAACTTCACACAACATGTAGACTTCCCCACTCGCGTGACGGATGGCTCGTCCACACTTATAGACCACGCACAAATTTCCTTGATGACCGTGTGTCAGTTGAGGGATTTGTAACGTATTTGAGCGATCACAGAGCTGTTAAACTTACTGTCCGATGTGGTTCCGCCGCGACCAGCCCCTCCATACCCGCGCGGGTACTCACACACTCCAACAAAACCAGTTTTGCACTAGCACTTGCTTCTATTGATTGGAATAACGTAATAAATAAGTGTTGCGGTGATTGTTGCGCGCTGTCCGAGAATATTCTAAATATAATATCAAGTAACCTTAACACCTGCTGTCCGGTTAAAATAAGCAAAGCGCGCCCAAATATAGCACCCTGGGTCGACGCACAAGTAGATTGTTTAAAACTACTAGTTCATGAGATTCTTAGTATGAAAGATAGATACCCATCTGACGACAACATCGCCAACGCTGCTGAGCAAATAACATCACGCTATAGTCTAACTCTGCAAAACAAGCGTACAGACTACTACACTAGGACAATAAGCCAAGCTAAAAATAAGGGAAAGTGTATGTGGCAGTTAATAAATATTGAGCTAGGTCGGGGTACCCGTGAGCGCGCTGACTTTACGGATTTAGTAACAGGTAGCGACGGACACCCATTCACATCCAAACAGGAGCTAGTGAATGCGGTGAACCAGGAGTTCGCGACCGCCGCGGTCCTGAGCGGCGCCCCCCCGGCCGACGCGTCACGCTGTATAGCCGTACTTAGCAGCCACACACCACTATGTGACTCATCCTTACAGTTTGAAGACTTCTCACCTGATGAGGTAGTTAAAATACTGCAGGTGCACATTGCGGCTAAGAATAGTTCTGACATTTATGATATCTCCGCTAATTTATTAAAGTT
The DNA here is from genome assembly GCA_949820665.1 of Scrobipalpa costella. Lineage (NCBI taxonomy): Eukaryota > Metazoa > Arthropoda > Insecta > Lepidoptera > Gelechiidae > Scrobipalpa > Scrobipalpa costella. Next base: position 11,183,176 of record OX463298.1, read on the forward strand.
TGTAAGCCCGACTATATGTATGGTTTTGGCTTGCCTTTTCAATCAATGCATACAGCAGGGTGTATTTCCATGTAGACTAAAAAAAGTATAAATAACACCGCTATATAAGGGTAAGGGTAAAAAGACAGTTATAAAATCGTACCGACCGATCTCCTTGGTCCCGGCCATCAGCAAGGTACTTGAGGTAGGACTGAACCAGAGACTTATCTCGTTTCTGGCTTCACGTAACACCTTGTCCGACCGTCAGTACGCATACCGGCATGGGCGTTCCACCACGGATCTGGTACGGGAGGTGGTGCAGGGTGTGCTGGCAGCGCGCGAGGAGGGGAATCAAGTTGCAGTACTGTGCTGTGACCTATCTCGGGCCTTCGACACAGCTGACCCCCGACTGCTGGCAGACAAACTGGGTCATTACGGAATTCGCCTCCAAACACTCTCCCTGCTTACGTCATTTATGTCCGGGCGCATGCAAGTAGTTGTGGGCGACAGGGGACGAGTAGTGTCGTCTGAGATGGAGAGTGTTATGGGAGTTCCCCTAGGATCGTGTCTCTCCAACACTCTATTTATCATCCTCCTGAATGACCTACCAGCGGCCTTCCCAGATATTGAAATTTATATGTTTGCGGATGACGTCACAGCTGTCGTCACGGCGGATACTGTGCTGCAGCTCGAAGCCAGGCTGAACTCGACTGTGTGCCGCCTCTATGATTGGTTTCAGTACAACGGACTTGCGCTTAATAGGGAAAACACTAATTTCATGCGGTTTAGCCTCAATGGTCATGTACCCCGGCCGATGAGTGTACTCGCGGGCAGCACCCCCATTCAACAAGTCACATCCACTAGGTTGCTCGGCTTCTGTATAGACTTTGCCTTGACGTGGGAAACGCACATAGACGGGATGTGCGTGCGCCTAGGCCGAGCATGTTTTGCGTTACGTCGACTTGCCAGTACCGCGACCAGAGAGGTCGTGAGGACTTGCTATTTCGCGACCGTGCACTCAGTTTTGACCTATGGGACGGAGCTGTGGCCACGCGCCGCGGAATGGGAGCGAATATTCATTCTTCAAAAGCGTGCAGTACGCGCCATTGCAAAGTTTCCTGACGACATCTCTGCTCGCGAATACTTCGGTGAGCTACAAATTTTAACCTTACCCAGCATACTCATTCTCCAAATAGCCTCGTTCACACACACACACTTACACTTGTTCTCGCGTCAAGGCGTAAATACATCGCACAACCTACGTAGCAATAAAGACTGTGAACAACTGGTTGCCCCCCCGATCAGACTAGCAAAGTCAGAACGGTCTATCTACCACCTAGGCCCTAAAGTTTATAACAGGCTACCGGCAAACGTTCAAGATGCACCTTCTGTCCCAACTTTTAAAAGCAGACTGAAAAAGTGGCTATTGATAGAAATATTCTATGATTTTAATAATTTTCTGTCGCTACCGCCGACACCTTACAAATAAAATAATGTATTTTATATTGATTATTACGCTATTATTTATCTTTAATATTGATATTAAGTTGTATTTTGATGTTTAAAATAATTATGTTTTATTAACTATATTGTTAATAAGAAGACGTGTAACCGAATGTTATCAATAAATTTTATCTTATCTTATCTTATCTTATCTAAATTTTTAATAAACGTTTAATCTTTAAGTAGTTCATTATTAAAAACTCTATTTGCCTAATAGTATGTAAATCAGTATGGAATCATGTTGCTTTAAATTATAAATTCTAAACAAACTTTTCATTCTACTTACATACTAGTAAGTTCATTTAGATATCTCAAATATGTACTTATCTCCTATTTGAGCATTGCTTTTATCATAGAAGTATTTATACTTACTGTGACAGTGATAAGAAGTGTCCGCTTTCGGGTTAATGTCAAGTAGTTTGTATCTGGATATTGTGCAAGAAACAAGACTAGAGACTTAAAGTACAAAACGTGATGCGTAATAGTTCAAAAATGAATTGTAAGTTTGAAAGTTTTCTTTATTAAAATTATAATTCCATATTAAAGTATGCACATAGTTATTCCTTTATTAAAATTGATACATCCGATATTTTTGACAAGCATTTTATGAAACTAAAGATTATCATCTTTGATGTACGATTTTATTTATTAGACCATATCTGAACTCTGCTTAACATATCCTTATATTATTAATCATAAAAATTAACGAATGCAAAGTGTTTATCTCGGCTTAATGGTAATAAAATATCCATAATTGATTAACTTTACTAACAGTAATATTTACTCATTTATGGGATCAAAATAAAAACAAATTATGTCACAAGTGAAAAATATATAAAGCGATTGGAGCGAGAGAAAAATATAGAATGTGCCAGCTGCATTTTCCCCGGGTATACTGTATAAACTAGCAAAGAGATTCGAGGGTTTCAGTATATTGCAATATAAGCGATGGGCTGACAACCTGTCACTACAGCAATATATCTACAAATCTATCTTAATTAACCCTCGAAATTTTGTGATAATAGGCGGAACGACCTTTGTTTAGGTCGTTTACGCTCTTCCTACCCCATTAAGATAAAGGCGTGATTATATGTATGTATTTATTTAGGATACCTCATTTTAAAAATCCCAGCGCAATAAATGAGGCAATAATGAAATACCACGTACGATTACACAATTAAATTAATATTTACATTCTCTTTATTGTGGCACCCATTATTATGAGCTTCGGATGAACAGCATTTATTATTCGTTTATTGGATCAACTGTTTAAAGGCTTTATAATTAAATTCCGCAGGCATAAATTCGGCGCGAATTGTGGACAAAGCTCTGGAAGTTGAATTTGGAAATGGAAGGAACATCGTTTTTGAAGATTGCTGGTTAAGAGACCATTGCAGGTAGAGCATTAATACTCTTATTATATGGGATCTGTCAAATCTAAATTTACAAATAATTTTATTGTATTAAAATAAAAACAATAGAAATGACTTAGGTGCAAAGAGGTATGCAATTTATGCATACATAGGGATATAGGGACAAAGAAAGCGACTTTGTTTTATACTATGTAGTGATAAAAGCTCCTAGACAATATTATTACCTAACCGAGGTAATATTTTCTGTATTTATTTATTTAGACAGTAATTTTTTTTAGCAATATAAAATTATACAATGTGACAAATGCGTCCCAAACGTTCTATTCTTGAACTCTGAGTGCTCGAATGGCCTATATCAGCAGCCACAGCTGTCGACAGTTGGAAAATAATTACTGACATAGAAAACTCACCACGGATTTGTTAGACTAACTTCCCAAACTCATATTTTCGTTGAAGTTTATTTTCTTTTCGCCATTATACCTAATCGCATAATTTCCCATTTTGAAAATTTCACTGTCTGACTATTTCCGGGAAGAAAATTTTATATTCGCATTTGTTTACAAACGCGTGTTTTTACAGTCACATATTTTAAGATCGCCATTCTTCCCGAATGGAATATTTCTTTCTTTCAGACGGAACAGTCGGGTAGTTGGGTCGTTTGGGTCATTTTGGTCATAAGGTTCTATGATTTAATTGGGTCGGTTATTTGAAACGTCCATATCTCGGAAACAATCGATCCTAGACTTCTCGTGTGTAGGAGCAAATGATAGGTCTTGACGAAATCTACATTTTGGATCGTAATTATAAAGCGATCCCAATATTGAGAGCAGTATTAAGTTAGTATTTGACAGGTAATTTTGCACTGAAATGACATTTCTGATACGAACTCAAACTCGCTGTCAATCTCAAGTGCTGATTATAAATACAGGCCCTAATCTCGTTAAAACCAATTATTATAGGGCAAATTATAGGTCTTGACGAGATCTACATTTTGGATCGTAATTATAAATCGATCCCAATATTGAGAGCAGTATTAAGTTTGTATTTGACAGGTAATTTTGCACTGAAATGACATTTCTGATACGAACTCAAACTCGCTGTCAATCTCAAGTGCTGATTATAAATACAGGCCTTAATCTCGTTAAAACCAATTATTATAGGGCAAATGATTTATTTATTTATTATTTATACATAATTTTCAGCATTACAGCATTGTACGCCAAGGCGCTGACAAATTTTAAGTATTATTAAGTCAAACTCGCTGTCCATCTCAAGTGCTGATTATAAATACAGGCCTTAATCTAAAATTGAGACGTAATAATATAAGACACGGGAACAATACGACTGTGAAAATAAGCTGCAGAGAATAAAAAACGACAAGAATAGTCGCGTTGCGAAAGGAAATAATTCTTTCCGGAAAAAAATAGTTTGGGATATTAATGTAACAAATCTCACTACGCTCTATAAATAAGATCTATAATAGAGTGAACTTTATCGCTACTCAATGTTATAGTAGACACAAGTTATTAGATCACGTTTGTTAAGTATTTAATGCTCAAATATGGGTTTTATATTCATATGCTCTTATATATTTTTACCATAGGTTGAAAGCTGTCAAATGTGACCGATCGGGCAATTCCAAGTCTAAAGTTTGTTTAGATTTTATCACTGCTAATACATATTAATACTTAACATAGGTCTTTTACGCTCTACCTACCCCCATTAGGGATAAAGGCGTGATTATTGATGTATTTCTTCCATGCTTGCCTGGGAACAAGAGAAAAACATAGAATGTGTCAGCTGCGATTCCTCCCGGGCATGCTGTAAAAACCAGCTAAGGGATCCGAGGGTTTCAGTATATTGTATATTAGGCGATGAGCTGACAACCTGTCACTACAGCAATATACCTACAAATCTATCTTAAATAACCCTCAAAACTTTGTCAGACGTGGCGGAACCACCTCTGTTTAGGTCGTTTACGCTCTTCCTACCCCATTAGGGATAATGGCGTGATTACATGTATGTATGTATCTACTTAACAGACATCTAAGTCAAAAATACCTTGCTTCGTTCTCCTTGCATGTTAGTTTAAAATGTAACACGTAGTTCCACTTGCTCATCAACTGTCCGTGGTTAATTTTCAGGTGCACTAAATGCTACATCTCCAGCACTTACCAGAGAGCTCAACATATTTTAGACATTCCCGATATTGATATTTATCAAATTCAGTATGTGAAAGATCGCCTGATTGTATTTTGTAAGTACCTATTTATTACAAATTAAGTAGAGAATTATTTTTCTGTTCTATAAAATATAGAATATAGCTTGCAAAATAATAATAGTTTGCAGATAGGCAGCCATTACGCTTTTAGTATTTTCCCAGCATGAGCCCAAAAGCACATAAATTATAATGTATTTCCAACCTCAACACAGAGAAGTATATTCTATGTCAGAAAAAGTTAGCTAAGTAGCTTACATACTTTCTAGATCTCGGTGAAAAAATAATAATTTATTGTCAAGTAAAATAAGTGTATTTTTTTTCCTTTCTTTTTCTTAGGGGAAGACAACCACCAATCGGAATTCTCCTCAGACTTCCTAGCGCAGTTTGACTATGGCACATGGAAGAATAGTCAGCTCCCTGAACCCAGACTATGGAAGGGTGATAAAGTGGTCAAGAAAAAAGTAGCTCGTGTTAACATTAATAAGTTTCTGGGATCGGAAGAAGCGGCTCGGCTGGTTTTCATGTCACTACTAGACTTTGGAGTCGCTTTTATTGAAGGGGTGAGTGTTTTTTTTATATGTCCACTGTTTGACATTATGTATTGAAAATAAACTAATATATTGAGGTGGTTTTCCAACTGTGACTATAATATTCCCAAAATATAAAGAACGATCTACTTGAAAACCTTTGTGATGTAAGTGGGAAATAATTTAATTTTCATCTGCTGCGTTGTTTTTCACGATCCCTCTTCTTAAATATTTCTCGCTAAAGTAACCAAACAGTTTTTGCAGCATTCATTTAAAAATAGTCCTTTTACTTTTGCTTTATTTATCAAAAACACCTACTCGTATAATAAATACTGTGTTTCAAAATGATTGTAAAATTCCTTTTTGCGCGCTTAGTTACAAATCGATAAACTCTATGGAAGGTATTAGAATCAAGAGCTTCACAGAAAATATATTTAGTTCGGAGCTTGATCAAGAGAGTCCTTGATTACGAGGCTTTGATTTGATTGGGGGAGTTGACACGTCTTTGAATAATTGCCTCCTGGATCCTTCCACGAACGGATCCTAAAATTACTGCAATGAACTTTAAAGGATGAATATAAACCATGGACATCCTTCGGAGTTTGATTAGGAACCAAATTTATTAAATTTAGGAATGCTAGCAGCTGCTGTTAATTTAAATTAATCTTTCTTAATTCTATGAGGCACGTGTATGAAGGACTGGTCGAGCACTCGCCATAAATAACACTTTCTAATAAAGTTTTTTTTTAGCTTGATGCGACAGTGGAAGACACCAAGCGCGCCTGCAGTGCTCTGGGCGGTGTTCAACAAACCCTGTTTGGAGGCATGTGGGAGTTCACCACCATAGCGGACCACGCTGACACGGCGTACACTGCCCTGCCTTTGGCCCCTCATCATGATAACACCTACTTCACTGAAGCGGCTGGGTAGGTATAATGTATTCAAGAACAAAACCAATATACACAAAACAGTATTGTACTTTTTATGAAGTTTTAGATCAGATTCTTCTTCTATCGACCCGATGAACCCTGGTGTCAGAGTTTTAAACCGCCTAGTAGCACAAATATCAGGCCTCTGACATGGTTTGAGTAACGACCACTATCAAAGACAGCGACCGGGACCGACGGCTTAATGTGCCCTCCGAAGCACGAAATCTTTTACTTTTTCCAACAATCAGGTGATTCAGCCTGCAATGTCCTAACCAAACTGGGGAACAATTCAGATCAGATAAAACGTCGATGATGAGAAGACACGGATATTTTCATGAAAGTTTTTTAATAAATGTTAGATATTAGCTTAAACTATATATATTAACCATTTAACTTTGATACCCAGTTATTTTGAAACCAATTTCTGGTAATCATTTTATTTCGTTTTAGTATAAAAGCTCATACTTCTAACTTTTTACATTTAATCTTTCCGGGTAAACGATACATTTTCAAAATCATTTCAAGAAATTCAATTTCATATTTCGCCCGTGTTTCTTATAAAAAGATATTAAGTTTCATGAGTTCATTCACTTTCGTAAGGGTTTATAAAATACAGCCTTTCCGTATGGTCCTATAAAATAGCATTTTAATTTTAAGTTGTACTTTAATTAAATGAATATGCGTATTTGCTTTTACTCTGTTTCCGATCATTACCGTTAAGGCTTGCTCGTTCCTTGTAATCTTCATTAAGTCCTCTGCTGGCTTTTATAAAGCCATCAATCACTCAAGGTAACCTAACGAACCTAGCTCGGAGAAAGGACGATCACCTTTCGTACATATTAGTAGGAATATTCCATGAAAATATCCCGTACGTGATTTTAATTATACATAAGAGAGATAAATTTGAATAACAACTTTTTAAAACCTTCTTCTGTCGCGTGGGAATTGAGTCATCGACCCGATGAACCCTGGTGTACCTTTAGCCGGCTCATCGGCTCATCTATGACTTGTTCTTTGTTATGTTTCGTCAATCACGTCCTAATCACTGTTCAAAATAAATACACTGAACTTCGGAATGAGGGAAAGTAACGTAAAACTGTTACAACCACCTCAGATCTCAAGCACGATCCTACCCTAATTTAAAACGTCTTCTTCTTAGCGAGTGGATTCTCGCGTCGAAACACCCGATGAACCCTGGTGTCAGAGTTTTCAAACCGCCTAGTAGCACAGCTAAACATGACACTGTTTGTCTGAATCACCTGATCCTGCAATATCGTAACCAAACTGGTAAAAACCTCACAAAAATAAATTGACAAATATCAACCTTGTATTTCCCCCCTGGGAATCGATTCCAGGACCTCCGGATCGTAATCCCATGGCTCTAACCACTAAACCACGGAGGCAGTTAAGTCATTTCAGTACAAAATAACTTGTCAAATCCATATTTAATATTGCTCTCAATCTTGAGATAGCTTTACAAATACGAGCCTAAGCTAACAGGTATCAACACCAGTACTCTTGATCAATCCTCTGCATTAGGTAGCCGACCCAATGAGATAAGGGAAAAGGCGTCTTTTTGTCTTGTTAATTAACTTCATATATTCTTATTTCCAGGCTGCAAATTCTCCATTGCCTGGAACATACGAACGGGTCTGGCGGAGAAACTACTTTAACTGATGGTTTCTATGGGGCCAATCGTTTGAAAGAAGATTATCCGGAAGAATTCAAGTTTCTCTCGACCTTTGATCTTGAAGCTGAGTATATTGAAGAAGGGCATCATCATAAATATGCTGCTCCCGTTATTAAACTTGATAACGATGGAAATATTGTTCAAGTGAGGTGAGGTTTCTCATATTAAGTATATACCGCGTGTAAGGGATTGCGGTCCGCAAACTGAAAGGGGTTGCTCAGTCAACGAATCTGATCAACTTCCGTCGGGAAATTCTTTCGGAGATGTAAATAAAATTTGACCGTCCCAAACAAAATTATCAACTCAGTCGGACAATTTGTATGGAAAATCAAATATATGTTTTTACTTCTGTGAGTGATGATGTGAGTTTTATTTCAGATTCAATGTATACGATCGGTCGCCGATGGCATTCCGCGATAGTACACAGTGTAGATCCTACTACCGCTCTCTAAGGAACCTGTCTCGATACTACCAAGACCCAGCTAATCAATGGCAGTTCAAACTTACCCCAGGTAACCAGTCTATTGCCAGAATGAAAATTGATCAGCTTACTTCTATGTATTGAAAGTAGGGTTAGCCCTCAACGTTTTGATCCTATACGAGGATCTTCATCAGGAGAGAAGAAAGTCATAGTCCTAGTGCAACATTCGTCTGAAAGAGTACAGTTTTTACTACTACTACTACTTACATAGCACTTTCAGTCGAAAGTTGCACTTGGCGGGCGGTGGAGTGTGACTTTCATCTTTCCTCGTAAAGGATTGAAATTTCGATACGTAATCCGCCTTTTAATACAAACATGTAAGCTGATCAGTTTTCATTATAAATAACACTTTTTTATCATACATACATATAATCACGCCTTTATCTCTAATGGGGCAGGCAGATCTTATACGACCTAAGCAAAGGTCGTTCCGCCACGTCTGACAAAGTTTTGAGGGCTATATAGATTTGTAGGTATATTGCTGTAGTGACGGGTTGTCAGCCTATCGCCTAAATTGCAATATACAAAAACCATTGGATCCCTTAGCTGGTATTTACAGCATGCCGGGAGGAAATGCAGCTGGTGCATTCTATGTTTTTCTTTCGCTCCTAGTCCAGCATGGAAGAATCGCTCCCACTCCTGCATGGAAGAACTTGTTTATCGTTTAGAGTTAGAACATTATATTGCCATTTCAGTTATAAAAAGGATTGATAAAGGCTTTTAGGAAGTCGTTCTGGAAAACCCGTTATTTTTTTAATTTTACAGTAAAAACATGCTGCTGCTATTATATGCCTAAGTTAGCCAAATGTCTTTAAAGGCACCAACCATACCACAAGGATAATAGCCGAGTCATTTATTTGTTAGGCGTGTTTGAACAGACATGTCCATAATAAGATTTCACTGGTGTTTGTTTGTGTTCCTCCATAGTAAATTTCTTAGCAATTTGCTTTTAGCCTCCCAGCCACTTTTCTCAGAGGTCTAACAAAGTGTATTATCCCTCAAAGCAAGGCCTACAAACAAATACGAGATGCGTACATGCTCTTACGAAATGCCTAGTAATAGACAAGCTAAATCTATCTATTTGATGATATACTTATCTTATTTATTCGTTAGTGTCCCACTGCAGAAATAATTAACTTTTGTTAAAAAATTAGAACTTCAATCTTAAAATTGAACATTTTTATACAAGAGCTTTACAACAAATAACAACCCTATTTTTTGCAGGTGTGGCTGTAGTGATGGATAATTTCAGGGTGTTGCACGGAAGAACCGAATTCACCGGAAATCGCCGAATGTGTGGTAGTTACGTGTCACGCGCCAACTGGCTGGAAAAAGCGCGCCTCCTCAAACTTATATCTTAAATTTCGAATAGCTCCCAACCTTTGAGTAAAAATTATTGAACTATGCGTGAATGGGTGTTTAATTTTTATTTCATTTTTTTTTCGTGGTGATTGCAAAGTTGACCTAAACGACGGATGAATCCTGGGTATCCTGACATTTTTGAACCGCTTACCTAAGCCTCTATAAAGACTATTTTTAGAGTTCCGTACCCAAAGGGTGACAAACGGGACCTTATTACTGAGACTTCGCTATCCGCCCGTCTGTCACCAGGCTCTCATGAACCATGATAGCTGGTGAGTTAAAATTTTCCCATACTATGCATTCCTGTTCCTGCTATAACAGCAAATACTAAAAACAAAATAAAATTAATATTTATCCAACCCATACAAAAAACGTTATTTACTGTGTTTCACCGCAGGCTGTATCTCATGAACCGTGATACCTAGGGCCGTATTTGTAATCAGCTCTAATGAGTGACAGCGAGTTTGAGTTCGTACCAGTAATGTCATTTCAGTACAAACTGGCCTGTCAAATTCATACTTAACATCGCTCTCAAGATTGAGATCGCTTTAAAAATATAAGCCCTAGACAGTTGATATTTTCAAAAAATATGTATTTTTATTGCCGGTATAACAACAAATACTAAAAACAGAATAAAATAAATATTTAAGGGGGCTTCTATACAATAAAAGTGTTTTTTCTATTTCTTGCTAGATATTAAAAGCGGCTCTCGGTAAACGCTTGAAATATTCACAGAACATTCTTCTTCTTCTTTTCACAGAACATTCTTTTCAGGTTTTTTGCTTTAAATTAATAACGATAATTGATAACAAATGGTTAAAATATAGTGTCTACATATTGTATAGATAATGGTACGGATCCCTTCGAGCGCGAGTCCTACTCGCACTTGGCGGTTTTTTTACAAGATATTCTCTTTCAAATAACTTAAAACAAAATCCAAGAAAGTTCTCCGGGACCTCATGAATAAAACCACAGATTCGTTTACCATTCAGCTGCATAATTAAAGAATCGCAGATTAGTATATTCACGCTTTGAATTTTTGATATTGAAGCATATAATAAAAGGAAGTTATCCAAGCGTTGAATGATTTGAAGGGATTTCAAAGAATTTGAAGTTTATTCAGCAGGAGTGGTTTTCTAATTTTGAAACGCCGTCATTTCTATGGGGTATACATGTGTTTGCGCATGACAAACCTTTCGGAATTGCCTTTGCTGTATATACTTGTAACAGTAATTTACAAATTATTTATACGAACCCGTTTTATGAAACAAGTGTAAATTAACTCGCCGGTGGACTGGTCGACCTTTTTGTTGCAAATTCGTGCAAAAAATTAATGTTAAACAATATAATCCTTAATATGAAGACAATATTATTATTTTCAGTACTTTTATACTTATATGTCTAAATGTAAATTAAAATGTAGGTACAAACAAATTGCATAGGTATCACTATACGTGCCCAGATTCTAAACATTGTGTGTAAGTTTAATCCCAGCATCAGTCATTTTAGATAACAGTATTAAAGAGGCGCAGAAAACTGAAATCTATTTTGTCAGTGCCTTTATGGAAATAAAACAAATTTTTATGCTAACAATTCCGATATAAAGGTCCCCAAATCTTTTGATAGGGGTTGGTCGAGTAAAAGAATTGAGATGAACAGAATACTACGGAAATGCGGAGCCTTTAGCCTTTAAGAATAGTTTAATTAGTCTGGAGCAAGTTAGCCACATCGTAGCTAAAGATACTAATAAAAATGTTATCGTAGGTATTTTGTATAATTTGCTACGCACATTGTAGAAAAAAATAAAAATGAATAGACACTGTAACACCCTTTCCCTAATTAAATAATAATCTGATAAAATTAATATGGCCAAAGATAAATAAATATGTGATCGTCAAAAAAAACTGATTTTATGTCAAATTAAAAGACCCATACGTTGTGTATTCAAATAGAAAATTGAAATAAATTTAAGTTAAGTTTGAATAGGGTAATCGTAATTGAAATTATGACGTAAGTAAATAAATTATTTGTAAAAAGTTCATAATCAAATTCAGCTGAAAAATAACACAGAATGACAAAAAATAAAATTTAAATGAGTAATATAAAACATGCGACTCACATAAAATATTTTCAGTTGAAATGCAGGAATCAGGAATCTCCATCTTCTTTCTTCTTGCGCATAACTAACCCAAATAAAATAAAACCAAACATACTTAATATTAAATCTCCCGGCTAATGTAGCGTGCTGAAAGGTACAAAGACTCAATAACCAGGGAAGGGAATTTGAATAAAGATCTTTAAGATCTTAGAATTAGGATACCTAGGCAAATGAAATGGCCCTCCCTTCCAACCTACAGACCATGCCAACGCGCGAAAACCTTGCACAGACTAACACTAAACCCTAGTCTTATCTAACTTGCAAACCTTCCATCAAACATTCCGATCATCTTAATTCATTCACAAACTTCTTTCATACTACCAATCATTCATCAAAGTCATACAAGTTACCTATTAACTGCAGTTTTGGTCACCTGTGACGGTGTACTAATGTTCAAACCTTTTAATAATCAATTTCTCTGTTCAGTTTGCAATATGGTATAATTTTCAAGGACTGCTGTACCAAAATCACATGATATGCGCTAAGAAGTCAGTTCAAATGATAGAGACTGTGTCAAGAAATTATCACCTTTATAGCTCGCTACGTCAGCTGAGAAATAGACCATTAGAGGTTTGTATGAATACCTATTCGAATGAATTCTCGAGAGGGATTATGGGCCAGCTACTCTCGGAGCCCATAAGCCTTGTCGATGTGTAGTTAATGTATGTAAAGTGTTATCCTGAATATAAAAATAATCAAATATTTCAAAATACAAGTAATTGATTTTAACCACTAATATCTTTAAAACACCGTGTTTTGTTTTAACGTGTAACACTGTATCTTAATGACATATCAAAATATTCCTATTAGTTTTTTTATTGCATTTATTCATCCTCACACTCTCGCACACTGATATTTTACACATAACACACACCTACTATTTCCTATTCTAATAACACATTTCCCTACGATTATCATTGAATGATGTTTGAAAACTCGCAACGCTGCAGGTACAGAAAGCTGAAACTATCACTTTATTACGAAATCGTCTATCGGTAAGGTTAAGAAACACTTACAGTAATAATCACAACGATGGACTTCGAATTAAAACACAACGCCGAAAATAAACAACACATGATGCTCGGCATCGCCAATTTCCGCGTTAGAACATCGTCCCGGCCCGTCAGCAACTGCCAACCCCCACTGCATGCCCGCTGTTCCTCTGTTTTTTTTTAATCTTCCAAGTTCTATGCTATATTAAGACAAAGTAAAATATCGTTTGTAACATTCAAAATTTAACTCTATTTCCAAGAAACAAGTATGGGTATTTATGCATTTGATACTCTTGTTTAAATGCTGGGTCATGTCAGGTAAAGATGTCTCAATTTTTGAACGAAATATCTAAATGCTATTTGTTTAAGTGTTGGGTCGATTTTATAAACTAATTATTCTTTATGTAATGATAAACGATCGTTACAGACGCCCCTTTGTTTGTGAGCCATTTTGATATTTGTCAAAATAGATAAAATTGCAATTAAACAATCATAGGTCTAAACTGACTTTTTTTTTGTAACTGAACTTAATTTGTCTGTACTATTGAGACAATCCATTTTTTTTAAATTGTCCAATCTAAATATCTTATTTTATCTTATCTAGCCGTTAGTGTCCTACTGCTGGGCAAATTTCTTCCTCCGGCCTCTCTCATATCTAAAAACTAGTCACAAATAAATAACTAAAATCTTAAAAGTATCAACATCTTTTATTTTCTCATCTGTCTATTATCTCAATTATCATTCTAACTTATTTTAATTTAATTAACACTTTAAGAAGTATTAATTTACGCTCCTCATCTAATAACTATCGGTTTATTAGACTAAACTAACCACTTGCTTATCATTATCACTGCTGAACATAAAACCCATTTGTTGATCATGCTATTCACCTTTATTATAATCTTCCCCTTCTATTAATAGTTATCAGTCAATACTCGCTTCAAACTTAAACAATAACTGTTTATGCTAAAATGCGCCCCTAAAACGTTTAATAATATTATCATCTATTATGGTTGGGCTGACAACCTATCACTACAGCAATATACGTATAAATCTATCTTAAAAACCCTTAAAACTTTGTCAGACGTGGCGAAACGACCTTTGTTTAGGTCGTTTACGCTCTGCCTACCCTATTAGGCGTGATTGTATGTATGTATGTATGTCTATTATTATCATTATCATCTAATGTTTAATAATTATCCTTATTAACTATTACTTCCATACTGGGCTGATAGCGAAGAGAAAAACATAGAACGTGCCACTCCCGGGCAAGCTGTATAATGCAGCTGAGTAATGCGAGGGTTTATGATTACAATATACTGAAATATTGTAAGTAAGGCGATGGGTAGACAAGCTATGACCTCAGCAATATCAACAAGTCTATCCCAAACAACACACAAAACTTTGTCAGACGTAGCGGAACGACCCTTGTCCAGGTCGTTCAAACTCTGCTCACCCCATCAGGGATAAAAGGTTTATTATATGTATGTATGTAATTATTTCTACGCCCCTACGTATTAATCTCTCAAGTTCCGATAAAATATATTTGTTTCAAAATCTATTCAATAGTTTTTGATTTCATCTTACTCTTTATTTACCATAGCACTATGGTAAAGTTACTTAATTCCATTAAAATCAAAATAATGATTTTACATAACAAAAAGTTCTAAAAGTAAATTGTTTATGTTTCTAACTAAAGAAACCACTTATAATTTGAAATATCATATTTCAATTTACGTAGTTCTTTCCCAGAACTTTATCTCAACTTAAATGGTTTGAATAAATAAAGTGTCAAAAGTGACTAACTTAATTGGGGTGAGAAACAAAACTTCTCAAAACGAAAACCCATAAACTACGATGATAAAGGCTCTTTTTTTAAAAACTACTCTTGAACCAGTCAAAGTTTCAAAATGTATCACCCTTAAACAAAAACAGGACTCAAATTTCATAGAACCAAAATCGTTATCGGAACTCAAGGCGTACCCACTTGAAGTACCAAAGCTGTTTACTCAACTTCATCTATTTTTGCAAGAAATAGTTAACAAAAACTTATCTCTATTCAAAAGTGATAAATGTACCACGCTGACCCAAACACGTGTGCAAGCGTCATAAAACAAATGCTCTGGCTTATTCTTTGTTTGTAACCTAGCTGTATTGTTTTATTAACCTACGTACTTCAAGGGCTGACAATGCATACCTAAGTAAAGATTTTGAACCCATCCAATTTGTTTGTAAATAAGACAAATATACACATAAAATCAAGCCTGTTTTCCTGTCAGAGTAAACAGGGTATCATGGGTTATTAAAAAAAATGCATGCAATGCATTATCAACTTTAGCTTTAAAATTTTAACTAATCCTGAAGGATAACTTATAAAAATAATGTATTGTTATAATTCAATAAAATGTTTGAATCATGTGGACAGTCATGTGGTTTGAAAACTCCAATTAATGTTAACATTTTATAAATAACTACGATCCGCCCCTAAAACTCTTAATTAATTATAAGTGTTAACCGTTAAGTGGGAATAAAGTACTTAACTCTTAAAGTAAATAAGTAATATAGACATGCTATTCTAAATCATCCTTAAATTAAAATCCGTTTAGTAGTTTTAACGAAAACAAACGTTCACAAATCTACAATTTTCTCGCACCTACGATAATAAATCCATCAGTTTTCTTTCTCTCGAAATTTAAACTTTTTGACTGCAATCAACACTAGTAAAAGTATATTGCACAAATGTCTTCGAACGTTTAACCGTATCTTTGACACATTTCTATTCCAGCCCGTTTTTAAAGTAGCGTCGCTATTGTGCAAAGCCGTCCCTTTTTTTCTGTTTGTTTCAAACTTGTCAAAGCTTGTTTACTTTGAAATAAAAAATATTTTAAAATATCGCTACAATTTAGATAACGAAATATTAAAAACGAACTATCAGTCTGGCTTACTTTGTATTATAAAATACACTACTCACCTATTTAATGAACTAATGTAATGACCTACGAATAAATAAAGCCCTATCGTAATAATAACAGTAACCCAAATAATTTATACTTCGTGTACGAATGAAAATAATTAAACAATCATTCGTCCTTTAATGACGAAGCATCCTGAGGTCACGAGCAGCAATGTAACACCCTTTCCCTAATTAAATAATAATCTGATAAAATTAATATGGCCAAAGATAAATAAATATGTGATAGTCAAAAAAAACTGATTTTATGTCAAATTAAAAGACCCATACGTTGTGTATTCAAATAGAAAATTGAAATAAATTTAAGTTAAGTTTGAATAGGGTAATCGTAATTGAAATTATGACGTAAGTAAATAAATTATTTGTAAAAAGTTCATAATCAAATTCAGCTGAAAAATAACACAGAATGACAAAAAATAAAATTTAAATGAGTAATATAAAACATGCGACTCACATAAAATATTTTCAGTTGAAATGCAGGAATCAGGAATCTCCATCTTCTTTCTTCTTGCGCATAACTAACCCAAATAAAATAAAACCAAACATACTTAATATTAAATCTCCCGGCTAATGTAGCGTGCTGAAAGGTACAAAGACTCAATAACCAGGGAAGGGAATTTGAATAAAGATCTTTAAGATCTTAGAATTAGGATACCTAGGCAAATGAAATGGCCCTCCCTTCCAACCTACAGACCATGCCAACGCGCGAAAACCTTGCACAGACTAACACTAAACCCTAGTCTTATCTAACTTGCAAACCTTCCATCAAACATTCCGATCATCTTAATTCATTCACAAACTTCTTTCATACTACCAATCATTCATCAAAGTCATACAAGTTACCTATTAACTGCAGTTTTGGTCACCTGTGACGGTGTACTAATGTTCAAACCTTTTAATAATCAATTTCTCTGTTCAGTTTGCAATATGGTATAATTTTCAAGGACTGCTGTACCAAAATCACATGATATGCGCTAAGAAGTCAGTTCAAATGATAGAGACTGTGTCAAGAAATTATCACCTTTATAGCTCGCTACGTCAGCTGAGAAATAGACCATTAGAGGTTTGTATGAATACCTATTCGAATGAATTCTCGAGAGGGATTATGGGCCAGCTACTCTCGGAGCCCATAAGCCTTGTCGATGTGTAGTTAATGTATGTAAAGTGTTATCCTGAATATAAAAATAATCAAATATTTCAAAATACAAGTAATTGATTTTAACCACTAATATCTTTAAAACACCATGTTTTGTTTTAACGTGTAACACTGTATCTTAATGACATATCAAAATATTCCTATTAGTTTTTTTATTGCATTTATTCATCCTCACACTCTCGCACACTGATATTTTACACATAACACACACCTACTATTTCCTATTCTAATAACACATTTCCCTACGATTATCATTGAATGATGTTTGAAAACTCGCAACGCTGCAGGTACAGAAAGCTGAAACTATCACTTTATTACGAAATCGTCTATCGGTAAGGTTAAGAAACACTTACAGTAATAATCACAACGATGGACTTCGAATTAAAACACAACGCCGAAAATAAACAACACATGATGCTCGGCATCGCCAATTTCCGCGTTAGAACATCGTCCCGGCCCGTCAGCAACTGCCAACCCCCACTGCATGCCCGCTGTTCCTCTGTTTTTTTTTAATCTTCCAAGTTCTATGCTATATTAAGACAAAGTAAAATATCGTTTGTAACATTCAAAATTTAACTCTATTTCCAAGAAACAAGTATGGGTATTTATGCATTTGATACTCTTGTTTAAATGCTGGGTCATGTCAGGTAAAGATGTCTCAATTTTTGAACGAAATATCTAAATGCTATTTGTTTAAGTGTTGGGTCGATTTTATAAACTAATTATTCTTTATGTAATGATAAACGATCGTTACAACACACTGTCAATTTCAAATATTCTTCCCTTATCCAAATATTTTCAAGTAAGAACGCGTCGCAGCTTCTTATTTATGACCCAATAACATTGATACATTGAAAAGGGGTCCACAGGCTAGTCTGTTTTTCCACTAGACGGCACGTCAACGGCACGGCAATGGCATGATGAAGATATCATCACGATACCATGACTGTTCCATTGGACGGTATTATCGTCGACGGTATCGTCCGTTTTGTTCCAGCCACACGCGCGAGCTTCGTACGTATACAAAACACTTGCAATTTGGCAGGCTGGCGACGATACTTATGGGAATTAAAGCCATGCCGTTGCCGTGCCGGCGAATGGAAAAGCGTGTCATAATAATTTTATTCAATTCCATACATTATCTCTTCCATTATACCGTGCTAATACCGTTGCCGTGGACGAGCCGTCTAGTCGAAAAACACCCTATGACATGAATTATGCGGACTCAATTTTCAAGGGAAGACTGCGTTGACTGACTGACAAGAAGGACATTTTTCTCTCGCTGCGACAGTCAGATGAAAATAAATGGTGTAAAAAGGAGAGAATAGTAATGGTGTGCTGGGAAGCCAAGGATTTATAGTACAAAATATTATGTTTTCATGTTAAGTAAAGTTACAAGTACAGTACGGGCCTCCGTTAAACAAAACTTCCAAGACTCGGCATAGTATTTCTCTTACTCATATATAGAATATATTTTTTATTCAAGATGTACCTAAATCGGTTATATTCCGAACATTGTTTGGCTTTTACCTGCGTTAATTATTTTTTATTTTATTCCTAATGCAACAGAAAAACATCTCAAGAGATGCAGAGCCACAGTGTTTTTAAGAAACAAACCAGAATAAAAAGGAAATTATCTCTGACAAGTAAAAAATCCACGGTAAATATCATTGCATCCGTTCGTTTTCCTCGTTCAAATGCCGTAGCGCGTTGAAAGGGCTCTAAATGACTTAAGCACCACTTTTTCTCGCGCTGCAGTCAAAGCTGACGAAAAACATGTGAATAACTGTTGAGTTTTTTGGGATCCACCTTTTAAATAAAAAGGTGAAAATTAAATACAGTTAGGCTCGTATTTATAAATATATGTCAAGATTGAGAGCCATATTAAGTATGGATTTGACAGGCCATTTTGTATTGACATTTGTGATACGAACTGGAACTGGCTGTCAGTCTCAAGTGTGTCGTAATTATATTACGAGCCTATGACTGATGAGTGATAAGACAAAAACGGTCACAGTTCACGGTTACATACAACAGAAAGACAAACTTACCTAGCTTGTACCTCTATAAATTTCATTTTACACGAGATAGAGGGAGATTGGTAGGATATTGACCAAATGGGCAACAAACACCGGGATATAATTTAGTAGAGCACTTTAGTTTAAGGAACTTTTATTTTTGTATATGTTGTAAATATTGTTTTGATTCATAAAAAAATCTTTTACTGCAATGGATCAGTTTTGGAAATAAGTTGAAATAAAAATAACCATTTAAATGTTATGTTTAACTCATTCTAAGGGACTTTACAGATAGTGTTGTGTATTGCTATTAGTATGGGTTTTTATTACATCGTCACGAACTGCAATAAACCGAAATGCTCGGGTTTCTCTACTGGCTTTAACAATATGCCCGAGATAAGAAACAGCTGGTACATTCTATGCTTTTGCATTAATTTCATCCCGCAAAGAAAAAAAGCACAATATCTAAATATTATGTTTCCCTCTATCCACGTGTTTACTGGCCCCACAGCCTCAGCTCGTGGTTCTAAAGGCCATTACTCACTAGAGTAGTGGGTAATTAGAGCGCTTTCATCGCAAGAGTTATGTGGGATGTGCAAGTTCTTAATGCTCCATTTTGCTTTGCGTTTAGCTGCTCTATAATTGTGCTATGCAGGCTAGGCTTCTATTGCTAAATTTGAAAGGCCTGAAAGCAATTACGGTATGGAAAAGCAGAGTTATCAACAACAACGAAAGAAGATTGAGATTTAAGGATATGATTTTCTTAACAAGTATAAAAAATATGCATATCAGTAACTTTGACTGTAAGTAGGTATAACATTACCACGGGAAATAAACTCAATTAATAAGGTAAGGTCGGAAATAGAAAATAGCAGTTCGGAAAAATACAATGCAACGAATAGTCAACAAAAGCTTGCGCAGTGCAAGCGGACAAGGAATACATAACATTTCAAGACGCTTTGTCACTCGCACGTATTAATCGTCATTTAAATTATTATAGATTACGCTAAAACTACCGGTAAATTATGAAATTTTAAGAGGAACTGTTATTAAACGAAATCTCGATTATTGAATGAACGTCGTCACGAAGACGCGACGTCGTACGCACGTCGCCCGGTTATGGTAGCAGGCCTGTTTCTTGTTTTATGTTGTTCTTTATTTCGTGTTTATACCGTGTTGCTTGTTTATGTTTATTAGACTTTGTTTCTGTGTAATGAAGACAAGTTTATTTGTGTTGTGTGTATGTCTTGTCACGCATATATCAGCTACGCTTTAGTTTTTACATTTGGTAGTAACATGTCTTTCAAAAGTAATTGATCAGTTTTATTGGAACACCTTTGTGAATGCGAAATATTAGGTATTATAAAATATCTTATATCCATGCTAGACTGGAAGCGAGAGAAAAACATAGAATGTGCCAGCTGCATTTGCTCCTGGGGATGCTTTTGAAAACCAGCTAAGGATTTTGAGGGTTTCCGTATATTGCAATTTAGGCGATGGGCTGACAACCTGTCACTACAACAATATACCTCTACAAAAATATCTTAAATAAGCCCTCAAAACTTTGCCAGACGTGGTGGAACAACTTTTTAAGTCGTTTAAGTTCTGTCTATCCCATTAGGGATAAGGGCGTCATTATATGTATATATGTATAAAATATTTCACGTGTATTTATTTCACGTGGACAATTTTACAACAACAAGTTGATCTTCGTAAACAAAAACATAATCAAAGTTATGATTCCTAGTAGCCACCGTAACCACCATATTGGCCATCTTATCAAAGTTCCGTAGCCCAATAACGGAACTTGCCAAACTAATTTTGGCGCAAGGATCAATTCGAGTCATGAGTTGGAGTTACTTTACACTCCTCAAGTACATTGCGTGTTCCGTATGCTGATACAGGAAATAGCTACGAGCGGAAACTGAAATGTATTAAAATGATTGAAAAATATTGGTTGATTATGAACATCGTGTTGTATTATGCTGAATTAAGGTTAGACCGCACTAGGACGTAGCTACAGCGAAGGAGCGCGGCGCGACACTGCAGCAGCGGCGCGACACAGCACCACAAAAACTGACAAAATGTATGAACTGACATCGTCGCGCCGTGCCGCGCCGCGCAGCTCCGCTGCAGCTTCAGTGCCGCTTCAGTGCGGAACATCTCATACATTTTCATACAAAGAATCATTTGTCGCACAGTGCCGCGCCGTGCTGCGCTGCGCCGCTCCGCTACGTCCTAGTGCAGTCTGACCTTTAGGAGGAAGTAGTGTTAAGAAAAATTCCAATATTGAGGATGATCAAGCAATGTTTGCAATAGACAGAGGCATAAATTTCCTTAGTTTACTGGTTTGTCTCAAGACTGTGACGAGATGAGAAAGTTTCGTCAAGGAGACCAACTTGTTGCGGATTTTTCCGATCAGACGACCTTGAGAAGTTAATGAACAAACAAAAGTTGGATTATTTATTATATTTTATTTGTTTTTCATATTACAAAAGATATTCATTTATTTTTTGTAGGAAATTTTGATGAAAACATATTAATTGTTACTCATATGAAGCGCCTAGATTTGTGTTATTTTTATGTTATACGATGTTTCTTTTACGTTTTTTGATGAATTTTGTGAAGGTAAGGATAGTCCATTTTAATTAACACAGAAAATTAAAAGGTTTCGCGCGCCGCCGCATACCTAATGTGTGCTGGTAGTTAGATTGAGTACGTAACAGAAATGTTATTCCGGTACAAACATTTATTACCAAAAAATTAAGTTTCTTCTATTCTATTCTTAAAAAAATAGGTTGTCGAATCCATACTAAATATTGCTTTTACAAATACGAGCCATTTTAACTACTTCAGCTGCGTCTGAAACCACGGGTACTAAAGCTAGTCTTAAATCTAAGTAATACAAATTTCCAACTCACTCGTATGTATGATAATATTATGAAAGCTCCTAACTACGGTATCTAGCGTAATGTCAGTTTTATGAGTGTTGAAAGTTTGTTTAATCCAGTCTGAGGGTATCTACATACATTACTTAGTATCTGCTAGTATTCGCCAATCGTACAGTTTCTTAGCAAAATGGAAAATAATAGCCAATACAATTACTTGAAAGAAAATAATATCGGGGCCAAAACTATACATAAATAATCCACCACATTTTTATAGATGAAATATCATTGTGAATAAGTAAATGTAACTTTTTTGTTCCATTTATAAATATTTCCTTAAACATTCAAAACACTACAAATAAGTATTCCATTTCGGTAGTAATATCAAACGAGTGTGGAGGGTGGCAATATTACTCAAAGGGTAGCACTTACAGCTCCGCATATTATTTCCCTTTTTCTTTCCTCGTGTTGCGTAATTCTCAATATTGATTTTGAACGAAGCCTTATACACAATACATAAAAATACATGTATAGAAGAATATAAACAAAATAGGCCGTGTTAGAATTAGTAGGTAAGATTCCAGTAGCAATCTGCATGACGTAGAATGCGTTGCATGCCAAATAATAAAAAGCTAGAGAAGACGTAATTTAATAGGATAAATATCAGTATAAAAATATTAACAACGTTTAAAAACTAAGAAAGGAAAGCTGGAAAGACAAAGTAGAAGAAATGTAAAGGGTTTCTAGCGGACCAATGCACCCTAAATCACTACATAGTATAAAATAAAGTCGCTTTCTCTGTCCCTATATCCCTATGCATAAATGCATAAATCTTTAAAAGTACCCAACGGATTTTGATGCGGATTGTTTTAATAGAAAGAGTGATTCAAGAGAAAGGTTTAAATGTATAATACATGCATAATATAGTAGAGAAATACTGATAATTTCCGTGCGAAGCCGTGGCGGGTCGCTAGTAGTATTATATAAAACTAAAAATATAAAAAATATATGGGTAATCGTAGCAAAATGTCCACCTGAAAAGCATTTTTAAGAGTGCGCGTTTTCAGTCAACAGGGTAACTAGTGGCACTCAGCCGTCGGTTCCCGTTGAGTACCAGTTCCGTGTCTTCTGTAGTTGACAGGAGGAGCCTTTAGAAAAGGAAATCGAAGACTTCTCACAATAAGTGCCTCTGTTTATAGGAACTATCTTGGAAAATAGAATAGCGATTCTAACAATCTAGAGTGAAAGAATCGTATGACCCCTTCATAACTCGAAAACTACTGTTAAATACACCAAATTTGCTTTATATATTAAGATCCCCTTGATAATAAATACTCCAAGGAGACTTTGTTTCAGGACCATTATATATTAGGTACTATATATTATAGAACATAATTACTTACCAATATTTATTTAAAAGGGAGTGTCAACGGTCTAATGAAAGAAGTTTTAGCCGAGACTGTATTTACTGCAGCGTAAATATTTAATATGTAAGTTTGATAGATTTAAAATATAGATTTGTACAGTGTTTGCATTTGTACCTCGTCTGTTTGCAATTTTCTGTCAGATAAAACTCGAGCACAAGTGTTGGGGCAAAAACGCTGAATAGCTTTGAGCCACTGAGCAGAAAAACTCCCCGACAGCCGTGAAAGAATTGCTAAACAGAATTTGAAAGCACGCAACAACTAACGAGAAAAACCTTTCTCGAACGCCTTCTGAAATCATAATGAAGGCAGTGACTGAAAAGACGAAGACAGGTGCTTGAGAAATAAGAATTTATTTTTATCGAAGGCGCAAAATTTTAAGAACCTGCTTTCGCGCTTGATAGGCGTTGAGAGGCGCGAATGGTTGGAGACTTGATTTCTGTCAAGGCAGCTCTTAATTAATGGTAGTCTACTTGACTGTTTTATGCGTGATTGATGTTGTATACAGAATTAATAAAAAAATAATAATAGCTTGAAAAATTGCAAAATCTTCGGTCTTGTAATATTTAAAAAAATCTTAACATTTTGTAATACAGTTTTTTTTTCTCTACTATATAGATTATTGCGCCACCTATCTCTCACAATAGTTATCTACACCATATCCAAAACTGGAGTTCTTTATGACCTGTAAGAACTTCACTAGTTTCTTTAATAAAACGTTTATTTATTACTTAAACTCTTAGCTACGCTGTTTACATATGTGCAACATTATCTGACATCAATTTCCTACATATGGGCGTTTGTTGGCTAGTTTCCAAGTTGAAACCACTTTGAATCTATTAACACAAAGCTTTAGTGTTTCATAGATTAACTTGTTAATAAAATTTGTGTTGGCGTCTAATGAAAAAGTTATACACGTATTTTTATATTATTAAAATGGAAACCCTATATTACATTTAGGAAGCTTTGGAATAATAACATAATGGGTTTCATTTATAATATTATGAAAAGTTAAATGGAAAACATTATAAAAATCTAAAAGACTGGATTATCATTTTTATTGTTAAGCCCCTCTGACCTCAGTCAAGCTTTCAGCTCGACATTTTTTCAGTAACAATAAGGTTTTAATCTTTCATGCTGGAATAAGACCGATAAAAGTAAGGAATGTTAGCTTATTTATCTTTCTACACCCACAAGATTAATCTATTATCATTGAACTCCATTATAGATTGGCCAACTAAAATTAAAATTTATTATTCATTTCAATACTTAAAACATTGGAAAAGGGCAGGAGATCTAATGTCTCCAGTTTTGTTTTATAGTTGGTGGTTTTATGCGTTATCTGTCATTTTTATCCGCCGTCGTATGATATGGCGGATAAAATTGTCAAAAATACTAGGAAAACGTGCAAGAGCCCTATGTTGTAGTAGATAGGGCCGCTGCCTCCTGGGCGGGAAGCTAGAACCCAATAAATACTCAGACAGGCGGTTTATGGTTTTACACTTTGTCCGCTAGATTTTACGCGCTTTTCCACGTTTTCTTAGTTTTTTTATTATTATTGTCGTTTGGAGAAATTGCTGGCGTATTGCGAATATCATCTCCCTAGCCTCATCCCGTATCTCACAGGGTTGGCTACCTAATCTAGGGGATTGAACGAGGATACTGATTTTTACACAGAGCGACTGTCATCTGACCTCCGCAACCGAGAAGGGAAAACAGATCAGACAGTCTTTTGATTGGTTGTTATTGTGCATCACTTAACAACACGTTCTCTTTGAAGATTTTCATAAATAAACTGTTGTTATAAAAGATGAAGATGTTACATCTTCTGGCACTGTAAAATAACAATCTTTACAAAAAAAGGTAAAGTCGAAATAAGTTTCAAAGAGAAGCATTGACGTCACCAGGGCTCGTATTTATTAAGCAAATTCAAGATTGAGAGCAATATTAAGTTTGGATTTAACAGGCCGTTTTGTACTGTAATGAAATTTCAGATACAAACTCAAACCCGCTGTCACTCTTGAGAGTAATTTTAATTACGACCGAGGATATTATAAGAGTCCATAGAAGTGCTTGGAAGCCGAACCGAGTCTTTTGATTGGTTGTTATTGTTATAATTCACTTTACAGCATGTTCTCTCGGAAGAATTTCTCGAGCACGTGGTAGAGGTGCAGCCTGACACAAGGCCGTGGTCTGCGTCTGTGTAGCTCTGGAAGAAATAATAAAAACATACTCAATAGAAAACACTCAAGCTTTCAAAACAGACCCTATCCTAGATTAGGACAGAGTTTTCAAGCCGCCAATGCTAAGCACTGGCCTCTGACATGGCTTAACGACTAATATCTACGGTATTAAACTATATTGACCGGGACCAACGGCTCAACGGCCTTCCGAAGCACGGAAAGAGCGCCGAATAAACATAGGTACATATGAAATTCGAAAACCGAAAACACATTGGTACACGGTGGGATTCAAACCACGACCTCGCTCAGGAGGCAACGGCCGTATCCACTACACCATCGGGCTCTCACAGATTGATACACGTTGAAAATAATTGGAAAGGAATACAAATAAGAAAAATATAGAAACAGTTTTTATCTAAAATCTATAAGTTTGTGTTCTAAGTTTAATCCGTTTAATCCCGATCCGTTCAGAGGTTAAAGCGTGATTTAGTAGGTAACGAACATGTATACAGCCGAACTTTTTCGTTTATAATATTAATAGGATTATGATAACCCATCATGCTCATCATACAAGTAACTTTTCTGACGTCAGGACCTTTTACTTTCAAGCTACTGAATTATTAAAGAAGTCTTATAAAACACTTTCTTCATCCAATAATAATCTCTGGGGACAAAGCCATAATAATCTCGACTCCATTACAAAAAATATATATATAGACGAAGCCAATAAATTTTGTTCTCCATTAAAGAAAATATAATTTTGAAAATATTACGGTAAGGTACTTTTTTTTTATGAAGTACAAATTGTTATTTTGTAATTCAACTAACAACTCATTAACTGGAGGCTTACTTATCCTACGATTGTAGACTTCAGTTTCTTGGATGGGATCCAGAGGGCTTTCCAATTAACGGTCGGGGATCTTAAGTGCCCATCTTCTACTGAAAATTCTTAATAATTATATTTCTTGTTTAGTAAGCTATTCTCTTTACGTCTCGCCGCTTCACCCTTGGTTCAATGGGCTGTGTGAATGAATATTGTATTTTCGGTCTGCGAATAACACAGATGCACAACCGTCAAACTAGATATCAAATAAACACAAAACATACATACATATATTCCCGGCTTTATCCATAATGAGGTAGGCAGAGCGTCAACAACCTAAAAAAGGTTGCGCCACGCATGACATAGTTTTGAGGGTTGTTAATGATAGATTTGTAGGTATATTGCTGTAGTGGCAGGTTGTTAGCCCGTCGCCTAAATTGCAATATACTGAAACCCTCGGATCCCTTAGCTGATTTTTACAGATTGCCCTGGAGGAAATGCAGCTGGCACATTCAATGTTTTTCTCTAGCTCCCAGTCCAGCATGAAAGAAACACAAAACATTCCTCTTGCTAGAAAATAAAACATGCATGCTTTTTTTCCCGCTGCTTCTTTTCCTGGGCATACCGTAGGGGCCAGTAGAGGGAGAAGAGGGATTTATTTTATTGCACTTTTGTGTAGTGGAGATTTATTGTTTTGCACTTTTAGCTTTAGACTGACAAGCTATCACTGTGCGTAATGGCTACCTATATTCCTCTATGGCAATGTAATACATGGTTTTGTCTTCCTTTTCTTTAACTAATCTTCAACAATCCGTATGAAGAATAGATAGGTCTCTTCCAGGTCTCTACATAGTTAAATTGCAAATAAATATAATGAAATAGGCTCTTAGGTAAACACTTCAAACATAAAAAAGCGTTCGTAATTACTACTTCTCGCATCAGAAAGAGCAGCTTTCTAGTCCCGAAGGAAAAAACTATCGGCGGTTGAACTTTTTGCCAGGTTTAAGGAGCCCATCCATCTTCATCAGGGGAAAAACACTCCCTCTTCAAAGATTGACGCACGCAATTAAAAGTAATTAATGAACACAGCTTACTTATTAATGGCTTACGAAAAAAGCCTTCTGTGCAAAATACTAAGCGAACTTGGACGATTTAATTTATCTGTCCTATTTTCCGCCTAAAAGTTTCTAAGTATTTCTGTAATCGCGTTTTTGTAATCTTTGGCTTTACGGGATATGTAAGGTCATGTATTTTTAGACGTCTGAAAACCAATAGAAGTTTTATTTAACTTGGAAGGAAAAAGCTCTCCTACGTATATCACATTGCACACACTATATCACAGACAGTAGGTACCTACATAATATGTAGATTGCTATGAACTCAAAGTTGGGACTTTGGACGGCAGGTGTCCGAAACAGGTCATCTTTATTGAAATCAGTCCGCGCCCGCCCAACTCCACAACAATATGCATATTCCTGCGATGTTACATACATACATACATAAATCACGCCTTTATCCCTTACGGGGTAGGTAGATGTTACTTCCGCGGATATTGTATTTTCACTCATATTAGTAAAATTTTATTAGTCACGGAGTGAATTTCTATAATGTGATATCGTGGTATGAATATCTAACGAACCCTGTGTAGCTTAGTTGGTAGCTGCCTTTGGTATCAAGAGTTTTGTAATCGATGACCAGATGGGCAAAGTTCTTTTCTGTTTCTTGCCAATATTCTAGTTTAATGGAACTATTCAATTTTGTGGCGTCCTCCTACACAAATGATGGTAAGGGCTAAGTGAGGATGCTGTTCGCCAGTGTACCACATAGTACCAGTAAGGAAAAGTTATGTACTTAGCTACTTTACTAGTTAAAAGTCATTTTTGGTGGTCGCGCTAAGCCGTACCTTTCCTGGCGCGGCCAATCTCGTACCAGCGGTCACGGACACAGTACCACGATATTAGCTAGGCGACGATACTGTACCTCTGTGTACTACTGTATTCAAAATCTAGACGAGGTACTTAGGTCTTTTTGGGAAATCGCAGATAAAATGGTCTAATACTTAGGCCTTCGATCCCGTAGCTGTGGCTTCGATTCCCGCGTAGGTATCAACGCAGATTACTTATGAGCGCGCCGGACTAGTGGTATCATCTATTCTTTGTCAAATTAATTTTATCATATTATGAAATTTTCCTCAGATTGATAAATTTTAATCAGACTGTCGTATTTTCGATATTTATGGCAGATGTTTGTAAGTAGGTAGGTACTCTGAGGGCAAAACTCTAATTAAACCTTAATCCGAGACGTCCAAACTTGCAAATTTACTGTTCCGTCGAAAGTATAGGATCGTGTTAACAAAACATAGCAGTGGAATGTTTGTAAACATTTAATTATTTTCACAAATCCAATAGTTCTTAATCGAGTTAATACGTTTTTAGATTGGATTTACACTGGTATTTTTTATCCTCAAAATTGTTATTCAATTTGATATCATTCATATATAATTCATCTGAATAAATTTGAATAAAGGGTAGGTACTACAGTTTTATTATCGAAATATGAAGAGAAAATAAATAAAAATTAAAGAAAAGAAAAATAATAACCTGTCACTACAGCAATATACGTCCAAATCTATCTTAAATATCCCTCGAAACTTTGTCAGACGTGGCGGAACGATCTTTTTTTAGGTCGTTTACGCTCTGCCTACTCCATTAGGGAAAAAGGCGTGATGATATGTATGTGTGTTAAAAATATGTATCAAACATTTATTTGATAGATAGATAGAAAAACTCTTTATTGCGCATAAATCGTACAGTTTGGAAAACCTTAACAATAACAGTGTGCGCAAAGGCGGCCTTATCGCTTCAAGTGATCTCTTCCAGAGAACCCTGCATTGATACTGATACTGGTTAAAAGCCATCTCAATTACAATATGACTTCTAAATTGCTTGTAATATTTATCAAAACAGCAAACCCAGGATATTGATAGTTGCAATGATTGTTCAGTTGTAATATTCGGATATTGGCTTGGCCTGTAGACGACAGTTTACAGGCCAAGCCAATATCTCTTTGAAAATAAATGTCAATCGTAGTCAAATGTCAACATGTGAATAAAATGTCAACAATATGATGAGACTGACTACGTCATCATATTGTTGACATTTTATTCAAATATATTTGATGTCTTGTTTTTTATCTTATGCTTCTATTGTAGATAGAATCATAACTTTAATTTAATTTAATTTAAAATTAACAACAGCATTTTTTCTAAAATATTGCGTGATTCTTTTTTGATTGAATATTAGGTATGACATCTGAAGTTTTAAAATAGAATCTCATATTTAAATTTACTGTCACGTTATGTATGCCGTATGTCATGTATTGATATACTAATGATTCGCAGGTAAATTATCTAGACGCAGTAACTGCCTCTGTAGTCTAGCGGTCTGAGCCATGGGCTCACTACCCGGAGGACCCGGGTTCGATTCCCGGCGGGGGATAATGACAATGTGTTGTTGTTTTTAGTTTAGTTTTGACATTGCAGGCTGATCACTTAATTTTCTGCAAAGTAAGATGGTCAATGCTGTCGGACGGGTATGTAAATAGTCAGCCCTGCGCCTGATTTCTCTCTGGTCGTGGCAATCAGTCTGTCCCATCAGAATAACAGATTAAAGGAATAGAGAGTGCACTTGCGTTATACGAAAACACCTGGACACTAAAAACTAGTACTGCGCAGTTGGCCTATCTCTGAAAGTTTGGCCGTCGAATATCGGTGGGATGACTATTATTTTGACTACTATCTTAATAATAAATCAAAGAATCTTAATTGTAGAAAACACATTTATCAAGAAACTTTGTTCTTAAAGTTCTTTGACTATTTACAAATAAAATATTACTTCTAGATTTAGGTACTGATTTATGTTAAACACATTATTTTATTTCTTCGGCTAACCCTGTGACAAGTTCTTTTTACATTTGGCAACATAAAGTAACTTTAAATTTAAATATCTAGATTTTTTATTTTCATCCAATAATAAAATATTGCTCATATAACTTGTACAATACCTACATCCGTTTTCACGATAAGAAATATAATACTTAGCAGTATAAAATTCTAATAGGACTTTCAAAAACCGATGTGAGTTAATACTTATAATTAAAATTACTTTTTCGTGCAACTGACTTAGATTATCAGCTATAAAATCACTTGTCACATTTCACTGGATAGAGAACAATAAAAAAATAAAATTGATTTTTATCGTAATAATTTGAAACTAGATATGAGCTGGTAATGAACAACTTTCATAAAATTACATACATACATATAATTACGCCTTTGTCCCAAATGGGGTAGGCAGAGCGTAAACGACCTAAGCAACGGTCGTTCCGCCACGTTTGATAAAGTTTTGAGGGTTATTTAAGATAGATTTGTAGGTATATTTCTGTAGTGACAGGTTATCAGCCCATAGCCTATATTACAATATACTTAAACCCTCGAATCGCTGGTTCTTATCTGGCTTTTACAGCATGCCCGGGGCTCGCTCCCAGGCCAACATGGAAGTTATCAGCTGATTAATTCACAACCGAGAGTTGATTTATTTACATAATTATGGTCGAATGGGCATTCCCTTGGGAAAACTGTAAGTTACTACCAGCCCATAACTACATAGTTTTAAGTATAGTTTGCTAGTAAAAAGCCACCTTATATAGATCAATCAAAGAATTATTTAAAAAAAATGCTTTATCAAAGAAGAAGTAGGTACCACTAATAGCGCTTCAAAATAACAATCCAAAAATAACAAAGGCGAAGTTAAAATAGCATAAGAAAAGCATTGACTTGGAGTTGTTTGCGTCAAGAGGGACCATACAAATGCACCGAATGTCTTTTGATTGGTTATTGTTTATCGATCGCTTTACGCTTTGAAGAATTTCTCTTACTAGTATTAAAAAGTCACTCTAAATCTCTTTTCATATAATTTATATACTATATCAAAGATCTAGCGCTGTGAAATAACAATCAATATAAAAGTAAAATCAAATAAATAACATTCAAAGAATAGCATTGACGGCACAGAGACTTGTAACAAAA
The DNA here is from genome assembly GCA_949820665.1 of Scrobipalpa costella. Classification (NCBI taxonomy): domain Eukaryota; kingdom Metazoa; phylum Arthropoda; class Insecta; order Lepidoptera; family Gelechiidae; genus Scrobipalpa; species Scrobipalpa costella. The sequence continues at coordinate 11,214,940 of OX463298.1, forward strand.
AAGGTAGTCGAGCAGACCCTGTCAACTATAGACCCATATCGGTAACCTCTATACTCTGCAAGATTATGGAGCGTGTACTGAATAATCGGCTCCTGGCATACCTTGAGGATAATGATCTCCTTAACGATCACCAATACGGCTTCCGCCGAGGGCGATCGACGGGGGACCTCCTCGTGCATGCCACTCACTTATGGAGCGAGGCTATCGAGAGACATGGTGAAGCACTTGCCGTGTCTCTGGATATCTCCAAGGCCTTTGACAGGGTCTGGCACGCTAGCCTTACTGGCAAGCTTCCCGCCTACGGGTTACCTGCTGGCCTTTGCAACTGGATTTCGGACTTCTTGAGCGAACGATCCATACAAGTGGTCTTAGAAGGCTGCTCCTCCGGACAACAGGCTATTGATGCCGGAGTTCCTCAGGGTTCTGTCCTGTCTGCAACCTTATTCCTGCTGCATATCAACGACATGTTTACACCCGATACCTTTGGGTACGCTGATGACAGCACGGTTGTTGACAGATATCTGTCCAGTGCAAGGGCCAACAGTGAAACAATCCAGTCTTGTCGGGAGTCCATGGTGGATCGTCTGAACTCATCGCTAAGGGTGATATCCGAGTGGGGCGATGCCAATCTCGTCAAGTTCAACGCATCCAAAACCCAGGCGTGTCTATTCTCGACAAAACGGAGTCCTTTTAACCTGGCTCCAACTTTCCGGGATGTATCCGTACCGATTTCTGACCATCTTGAGCTTCTTGGTATGAGCCTTACGTCCGACTTGAACTTTGGACGTTACATTGAGTCTCTGGCCACAACAGCTGCCAAAAAACTTGGTATCCTCTCGAAGGTGAGGCGATACTTCACACCGGGACAGCTATTGCAGTTGTACACAGCTCAAGTCCGATCGTGTATGGAGTACTGCTGCCACCTTTGGGACGGTTCAGCTAAATACCAGCTGGCTGCCTTAGACTCAATCGAGAAACGCGCTAAGAAGCTCATTGGAGACTCAGCACTGGTTGAGGCAAAACTACAGAACCTTGAGCACCGTCGCAGAGTGGCGTGCATGTCGGTATTTTACAGGATACATTTCGGGGAGTGCGCGTTAGCACTTCATGACCTTATACCCCCCTCCCCTTTCCATCTCCGGAGCACGAGGCGTGGACAGGGGTTCCACCCTTATGTCGTGGATATACCACAAATTCGCACGAAGCGGTTCGCTTCCACATTCTTAATGCGAACGGCTAAGGAGTGGAACTCCCTGCCGGCGGATCTGTTTCCGGAACAATATAACCTGGGCCTTTTCAAGGCGAGAGTGAATAGGCACTACATAGGTGAGTATGTTTCAACATAGTCCGCATCGTCACTTTCCACCAGGTGAGATGGCGGACAAATGCTCGCCTATATATATTAAAAAAAAAAAAAAAAAAAAAAAAAAAAATTGTTTGCGTAAGTAGAGTCCAAGTGCTCGGAATCCGAATCGAGTCTTTTGATTGGTTATTGTGGTTCGCTTTACAACATGTTCTCTTCGAAGAATTTCGTAAATAAACTGTTGTTATCAAAGACGAAGACGTTACATTTTCTTGCACTGTAAAATAACAATCTATACAAAAAAGGTAAAGCCGAAATGAGTTTCGAAGAAAAGCATTGACGTCACTAGGGCTCGTATTTATTAAGCAATCTCAAGATTGAGAGCAATATAAAGTTTGGATTTGACAGGCCGTTTTGTACTGAAATGACATTTCTGATACAAACTCAAGCCCGCTGTCACTCTAGAGAGTTGATTATAATTACAGGCCTAAGGTTGTTTAAAGAGTCCATACAAGTGCTTGGAAGCCGAACCGAGTCTTTTGATTGGTTGTTATTGTTGTAATTCACTTTACAGCATGTTCTCTCGGAAGAATTTCTCAAGTGCGTGGTAGAGGTGCGGAACAAAATAAGTTAGCATCACTCTAATATCCCGTGGATATTTGAGACCTGGAGTCTTATTTATGAACCACTCGTATCTGAATTCGCATACGAAAATGCAACATTCGCATTATTTCGCATGCGAAATCCAAAAATCTCAATTTTTTGATACGTAAACGTATGCGACTCTGCAACGAGTGGTCCAAACCACTCGTTTTCTTTTCTACTACTCGAAACCTAAGTAGCCATATGATCTGACAGTGACACAGACAATCATTTGATAAGTGACACTTTTACTATTTAATTTACTTGAATTTACGTTCATTTCTCTAAAATTCATTTCCGGTTTTTCAAATCAACGATTTTTGTTAGTGGTAGTGGTGGTATAGTAGGTGTATTTCTGCGTACAATAATCGTAAATATTTATGGAATAAGACTTTACAGGCAACACTGATTTCTACTGCTTCAAAAATACGTAAAGTCATGTGTAACAGAATTTGATTTCGTACACGAATGATTTTCGTATGCGTTTTCAGTTTTCATACGAGTGGTTCAGAAATACGACTTCTGATATCCACGCTACGAGTATCACGTCAGACAAAAATGGAATATCAGTGATATATCATTGAATCGTACATCAACTCGAAAACGGTTGCGTTCTCCTACTATATATATATATATATTTAATATATCTATCTCAAAAAACCCTCAAAACTTTGTCAGACATGGCGGCACGACCTTTGTTTATGTCGTTAACGCTCTGCCTACCCCATTAGGGATAAAGGCGTGATTATATATATATATATATATATAGTGAATTATTATGAGATAAATTTCTATGATAGGATGTAAGAGGTAATCTTCTAATATTACTCACTAATGTACTCTCACTAGCTTAGGTCAGCTGGAAGAGATTTCTTTTTAGATATAAGCAATACCTATTGTGCTATTGTTAAAAACAATGTTTGTGTCCTCTGTATGATCATGTGTGCAATAAAATGTTAAATAATAATAATAATAAGTACTGGGCCAAAAGCAAATAGTTTTAATTATTTTATTATACTGAGTTGAGTTATCAATTTGACGTATCTTAAATTATGGTGTCAAATTAAATTTAAATAGTAATATTATTATTGTAGATATGTTTATTAAATTGTATTGACCTTTTCCTTTTAGACAGGTTTTCAGTTTTGGTACAGGTTCCGTAACACTCTTCTCTTCAGATGAAAGCTCAAATGACCTCTTTGAGGCTCACCCAATGTTTGTAGAGGTATAGCATGAAAGATGTATGGGCAAGCTTAAGGCGTTTATAAGTATACTTAATATGAGGTTATGTAACATGTTTGGAAATCCTCAGAACTATCAAACGTAAAGTATGTACCTTGAATATTATATTATATCCATCACCCATATCTAGTATCTACCTAATAGTACAACCTCTGCCTACACTGGGGCTAGATACCACTGTGTGAAAAATCATTGGTGCCTAAATAATTTCAAAATTAACCGACCACAATTTTATATTTTTAAGATTTCACTTCCACATGCTAGAGCAAAGAACGCGTTTCATGAATGCCCCCGTGTTTTAAAAAATCATCAGGTACATTTTTCGGTCCATTTGTTCTAATACTTTCATGCGGCAGACACTTGAACACTCGGCTAATGTATCCGATATTTTATCTGAATTTGTTTCACACGCTTTACCTTAGAAGAAATGGGACATGTATAATAATGGGCAAGTGCGAGTAGGTATGATGTACCACATAATTTTAGTTTTACTTTATTCCAACTTATGCTATAAATTACATTTCAATTCTATCTTAAGAATTAAATTTGTAGTAACACTAATCTAAATGTGGAAACACTCACATCTTCTTTATTATTAATATTAATAAGTAATAAATTTTATCGACTAGTGAATAAATATGTAGAACTTTGAAAACTCATTCCAATAAAAACGAGCAATTTACCCTTAAAAGCTTTTAATTAAGTACGATAAATTAAATGGTCTAGATCGCATCGTCAAAACACTTCAGACAAATTTATAGCGACTTTGTAATTTATTATCTAAGTATTTACCTGTATAAGGACTTTATTATTATTTTTATTTTAGATCACAAAATTAATACACATAAAATAAAAATATAATTATTTATAAATTGCGGTCTTACTTAATCAACACGTTTAATATTACAGATGTTTTTCTTAACGTGCGTTATGAAATTTTAAATGTATGTTTACGAATATACGTATATATTACTTAGTTCATAACTTGTTACATAACATACTTAAACACACTCCCAAAATCAAACAATATCAATTTGGGAAACATGTCTCATGTGGTTGTGTTTGTATTCATGTAAATAAATAATTTTATACCTCAATTATGTACGTTACATGTCAAGGATTTCCTTTTATGTGTTGATGAGAATTTGTCATTAAATTAAAATCTGCACTTTTATGTTTTAAAATCTAATTTTCCAGCACCTACTTCAATTTGAATTTGCCAGTGAGGTAAGAACAAAACGTCTCATAAATAAGTAAGGAGAGTCGTGAGAAAAATCCATAAAATTGCCATTTCATTATAATGCGTAAGCCTAAATAAATATAATTTGTTTTCGTTCAATGCATACTAATTTTAAACACCGGATTATTAGCAGATAAGCACAAGCCGCAATTTCTTTTCATTATGATATGCAATTTTATTTACGTTTACATTTGAACACTTGATGGAAATAATAGCTATCATAAATGCAACGTATACTTACGTTTAAACTTCAATTATGATTTTATTTTCGCTATTTAATAGGATAATGATCGGATCAAATTAACTTTGTGTAAAAAATAATGTGCTGCTTTTTTTAGCAGTACAATAATAATTACACTCTTGATTATATTCAATACTTTTATTCTTGGTCGCTCAAAAGCTAACAAATGTTCTTAATTAATTAAACATTACTTAAAAGATCGAAAAGTTTACGGCTAACGGTGGTCAACGTATCGGAACATTGGAAACTTATTTATTTGAGTTTTAATTAGTTTTGATACACGTACCTACTATAACTCTAAATTTTGTATGCGTAGATAACACTCTGGGTAGCAATGTTTTTGCGTCGAGTCTACAAAAGCTTTTAGGTATTCATAATCATAGAACATTTAAAATGATGTCATAACTTTGATATCAGCCTCGATAATCTACTTGATCTAAAATGAAGTTTCTGTATATTTTTTGTAAATAATAAACTAAATTTGATCCATTATTATTATATCAGCCTAAACTGTCCCACTGCTGGGCAAAGGCCTCCTCATGCTCTTTCCAGAGTACACGGTCCATGGCTGTTACTGACCAGTTTGGGTCGTAGTCGACCAGGTCATCCCTCCACCGCTTCCTCGGTCTCCCTCTGCGCCGACGCTGTTGTGGGAAAAATTCAGTTGTTAGTTTAGCCCACCTCTCCGGGTGCATTCGGCATACATGGCCAGCCCAGTCCCATTTGAGCCCTGCTGCTTTCTTGCCCACGTCAATAATCTGAGTTTTGGAGCGGAGGGCTGTGTTTCTGACGCGATCTATCCTTTTTACACCTAGAATACTCCGCTCCATTGCTCTTTGACATGCCCCGAGTTTGAACTTCTGCAAATCGGTCAGGGACCACGTCTGTGCACCGTAAATTAGACTGGGCAGGATGCACGTGTCAACGAGTTGTCGTTTTAGACAAAGAGGAAGGTCTCCCTTCATTAGATCCTTCATGGACCAGTAGCTCCTCCAGGAGTTTTCAATTCGGCGATCGATTTCCTTGTCTTTCCGGTTCTGGAAGGAGACTATCTGGCCCAGGTAGAGGTACTCGTCGACGTATTGTATTTCCTGCCCCTCAACTTCTATTCTTCGCTTACAGCTATGGGTCATGAGTTTTGTTTTAGACCGGTTCATATTAAATCCAACTTCGAGGCTGGCTGTGATGAGACTGTCTAATATGTGGGCCAGACCTTCTGCTGTGGGAGCGAAAAGGACAATGTCGTACGCAAACCGAAGATTAGTTAATTTTCGGTCGCCCACGTCAATGCCCTTCTGCTTCCATACTGCTGCTAGTTTTCTAAACACCTCTTTTTAGAGTACTTGTAAAGAGCTTGTAAATTTGATCCATGATGCTACAAAATGAACTTAACGTAATGATGTAAAAACTAATTAAATCCGCTATAATGGATTTAACTAGTTTTAGAAAAAAATATCCCTGTGAAAGAGCAGTTGATGATTATTGGAGGTAATCTCATCAGCTGGGTAAATTTATTATTTCTGAATTACTTTAGAACGAACTTCAAAGCGTAATAAAAATTCAATTTTGATTAATCTGAGACGTACATATTAGATCCTGCTTACTCAATACCTACACCGTATTATTTTAAAACTTGGTGTATTAATATAATAGTTTCATTCGGTTTACGGTCAGCTGTTATTTGAAAACCTTTCGGGATATCTTTTATATTATCTGCTTCAGTATAATACAAATATTGATTTATTTATTCGCCACTCGGAGGCGGGCCTTTTAATGGTTCCCAAAGTATTTCTATTGTGTGCAAACGGGTTTTCGATTCTGACCCTCGAGGACCTCAACAAAGAAAGGGAATGGCTATTCGTGGAGATATAAATATATTTTTTTTCTTTTAAATTTTTATATTAAAGTATCCTGCTTGTCGGACAAACAAATCTAGTAAAATATGGATAGTGAAAGGTAATTATATTGAAATAATAATATTATGTGCAATAAGCAGTACCAATTAAAATTAATAACTGCCGTGATGGCCTGGGAGCGAGAGAAAAACATAAAATGCGCCAGCTGGTTTTCCTCCCGGGCATGCTGTAAAAACCAGCCAAGGGATCCAAGGGTTTCAGTATACTGTAATTTAAGCGATGGTCTGACAACCTGGCACTACAGCAATATACCTACAAATCTATCTTAAATAACCCTCAAAGCTTTGTCAAACGTGGCGAAATGACATTTGTTTAGGTCGTTTACGCTCTGCCTACCCCATTAGGGCTAAAGGCGTGATTATATGTATGTATTACAATTTATAATGACGCCTAATTTTTATATACGAGTGGGCTACTCATATCATAACCCACTCATGAGATAAAAAACATCACTTGTGTCAGCAGAACGGCAGAATGGCATTCAATAGCAATGTGCCGATAAATCTTTGATATAGGACGTGTCGAGTCGAGGTTAAGAACTGTATCGATCGGATCTTGTAATTCTTTGAGCGTTTTGAGGATTAGTCGCTTTTAGAGATGGCATAGCTTTCTTCTGAAGTTTATTTATGAATGATCACGTTCTCAGATGATGATTTATATGAGAACAGCGTCGGAGCTTCGATGAAGATATAGGTACTATATAAATAGCAATCGCAGTTGATTTGGGATGATATGGGATCGACACTGGCTTTATCATCCGCATTTATCTAGAGTCCAAAGCTCATCTTTATTAAATTAAAGTGAGTAAATATCAAGTCTGTTATACAATTTCAAGTGATCTCTTAGAGTTAGAGGGAAAACTAATTCTCTCTCTCTCTTTACATTTAAACAGTGTAACTTTCGAAGCTGCCCTTATGTGTATCATGTTGACAAGTCGCCCCAAGCGAAGAAAGTTGAAACATGTAACTAGTTACTTAGTTGTGTTGTTTTCGAAATCACAAGAGAACTACTCTACTCAAAGTTTTAATTTGATTTAAATGTTCCCCTTGAGCGATAGACTATGTAATGTCATAGAATTACTATATATATAGCTGGAAACCCACTCACTCACTCACTCACTCACTGACTGACATAATTGTTCTCCCAGAAGGAGGGTCGGGGGGTGAAAGTGATGTATGGGAAATGTGTGGAGGTGGTTTTGGTGAGTATGGGAAAATTCCGAAATCTTGGAAAACTGCTCCTCATCATGGAGTGACCCTGCGGCCTGGCCAAACTATTAGAGGTAGGGGGATGGTTCTCAAACTAATATTGGAGCACACCCTGGGCAATTTTAGTTTTTGGTAAAAAAAAATCAAAATGGCGAAAAACAAGATGGCTGCCATACAAAATAAAAAGTTGAATATCTCGGAAACGGTTAGAGATAGAGGGGGGGTGTTCGACCAAATGTCATAGAGGGCGGTGGGGGTCAAGTGCTGGTGGTCACGAAAATCCAAGATGGCGGATCCAAAATGGCGGCCGAAAAAAAAGTTGGTCCGATCGGGATGAAATTTTGCAGGCGGGTGATCGTCGTTGAGCTTATGTGATATTTTTGGTTTGTTTTTTGTTTTGTTCATTTTTCAAGATGGCCGCCATACAAGGGTTTTTTGTATGGGGAGCTTTTTTTGTCTCTGGCGTGGAAACGGTGTCCCCGAGGTGGGGGGTCGCCATACTTTGTATTGTTCCACTCCGAGGTAGGCAACTTTTGGTATATGTCAAAATTCAAAATGGCGGATTCAAGATGGCGGCCGGGAGTCAATTTGCTCCGATCCGGCTCAAAATCGATATCTGGGGGTTTCCGGGGTCAGTGATTTTATTTTTGTGGTTTGTTTTGTGATTTTGCCATTTTTCAAGATGGCCGCCATACAACATTTTGTAGGTAAAGCATGTATTTCATTGTATCGCGGAATTTAATGCAGGTGGGTTTGTAAATTCTTAGAAAATACAGTAGGTATGTATGAGGGCAAAAAATTTTGTTCGTTTAAAAACCAATATGGCGGATAAAAGATGGCGGCCGGGAGTCAATTTGCTCCGATCCGTCTCAAAATTGATATCTGGAGGTTATCGGGTTCAATGAATTTATTTTTATGGTTTGTTTTGTGTTTTTGACATTTTTCAAGATGGCCGCCATACAACATTTTGTAGGTAAATCATGTATTTCATTGTATCGCGGACATTTTTGCAGGTAGGTTGGTAGTTTCTTAGGAAAAATGGTAGGTTTGTATTAGGACAAAAAATTGTGTTCGTCAAAAATTCAATATGGCGGATCCCAGATGGCGGCCGGTTGTCAAGTTGATCTGATCCGGCTGAAAATCGATATCTGGTTGTTGCCGTGGTCGCTGATTATAGATCTGAAGTTGTTTTTGTGATTACGTGAATTTTCAAGATGGCCGCCATACAAAAGTCACTGCCCGCGCACCCTGCACCTCACTGGCATATCGGCACGCGGGCTGCTTTAGCTGCCCGCGCACAACTCACCTCACCAGCAATTTTGACATGATATTATAAAAACAAAATGGTGGATTTAAGATGGCGGCTGAAATTTATCTTGCTTCGATTTGGCTTGAAAACGTAGACAAGGGGTTTTTGGGGTAGCTTATCATAGAATTTGGTTAGATTTTGGATTTTGACAGTTTTTAAGATGGCGGCTGATAAAAACACAACTTGCTCTGATTGGACTCAAAATTGACATCTGGGGGTGTTTAGGGTTTCTGATTTCAGGTTTGAGATTGTTTTTGACTATTTGTAATTTTTCAAGATGGCCGCCATACAACATCAAATTGAAAGGGCCCGAATCAAATTATAATTAAAGACTTGCGCCGCCAAACAAACAACAGCCCAACAAAACACCGCGGGCTGCTTTAGCTGCCCGCGCACCCCGCACCCCACCCGCACACCAGCTCGCGGGCTGCTTTAGCTGCCCGCGCACCCCGCGCTCTATCTGGACACCGGCACGCGGGCTGCTTTAGCTGCCCACGCACCTCGCACCCCACCCGCACACCAGCTCGCGGGCTGCTTTAGCTGCCCGCGCACCACTTTCCTCACCAGCAATTTTGACATGTTATAGAAAAACGAAATGGCGGATTCAAGATGGCGGCTAAAACGAATCTTGCTCCGATTTGGCTAGAAATCATAACTTACAGGTATTAGGGGTAGCTGATAATAGATTTTGTTGTTTGTTGGATTTTGAGAATTTACAAGATGGCGGCTAATAAAAACAAAACTTGCTCTGATTGAACTCAAAATTGACATTTAGGGGTTTCTTGGGTTACTGACCTTGGATATTAGGTTGATTTGTAGATTTTAAAAATTTTCAAAATGGCCGCCATACAAAAGTCCGTTTGGCACGCGGGCTGCTTTAGCTTTTAGCAGCCCGCGTACCCCGCGCCCTACCTGGACACCGACACGCGGGCTGCTTTAGCTGCCCGCGCACCCCGCAGCCTACCTGGACACCGGCACGCGGGCTGCTTTAGCTGCCCGCGCACCCTGCACCCCACCCGCACACCGGCACGCAGGACACACCTCACCAGCTATTTTGACATGTCATAAAAAAACAAAATGGCGGATTCAAGATGGCGGCTAAAACTAATCTTGCTGCGATCTGGCTAGAAATCGTAACTTACGGGTTTTATGGGTTTCTGATCATAGATTTTGCTGATTTTTGGATATTGAGAATTTTCAAGATGGCGGCTGTTAAAAACAAAAGTTGCTCTGATTGCACTCGAAATTGACTGTTGGAGTTTTCTTTGTTTACTGACCTTGGATATTAGGTTGATTTGTAGAATTCGAAAATTTTCAAGATGGCCGCCATACAAAATCAAATTAAAAGGGCGCAAATCAAATTATAATTAAAGACTTGCGCCGCCCAACAAAACACCGCAGGCACAACGACCGCGGGCTGCTTTAGCAGCCCGCGCACTACGCAACCACTAGTTACTATATATATAGCTGGAAACCCACTCACTCACTGACTGACATAATTGTTCTCCCAGAAGGAGGGTCGGGGGGTGAAAGTCGTGTATGGGAAAAGTTTGGAGGTGGTTTTGGTGAGTATGGGAAAATTCCGAAATCTTGGAAAACTGCTCCTCATCATGGAGCGACCCTGCGGCCTGGCTAAACTATAAAAGGTAGGGAGGTGGATCTCAAACTAATTTTGGAGCACACCCTGGGCAATTTCAGATTTTTGCGTAAAAAATCCAAAATGGCGGAAAACAAGATGGCTGCCATACAAAATTAAAAGTTGAATATCTCGGAAACGATTAGAGATAGAGTGGGGGTGTTCGACCAAATGTCATAGAGGGCGGTGGGGGTCAAGTGCTGGTGGTCATGAAAATCCAAGATGGCGGATCCAAAATGGCGGCCGAAAAAAAAGTTGCTATGATCGGGATAAAACTTTGCATGCGGGTGGTCCTCGGGGAGCTTATTTGATATTTATTGTTTGCTTTTTGTTTTTTTTCATTTTTCAAGATGGCCGCCATACAAGGGTATTTTGTATGGGGAGCTTTTTTTGGCTCTGGCGTGGAAACGGTGTCCCCGAGGTGGGGGGTCGCCATACTATGTATTGTTCTACTCCGGGGTAGGCATGTTTTGGTAAATGTCAAAATCCAATATGGCGGATTCAAGATGGCGGCCGGGAGTCAATTTGCTCCGATCCGGCTCAAAATCGATATCTGGGGGTTTCCGGGGTCAATGATTTTATTTTGGTGGTTTGTTTTGTGACTCTACCATTTTTCAAGATGGCCGCCATACAAAATTTTGTAGGTAAATCATGTATTTCATTGTATCGCGGAATTTAATGCAGGTAGGTTGGTAGTTTCTTTGGAAATACGGTAGGTATGTATGAGGACAAAAAATTGAGTTTGTCAAAACTTAAAAATGGCGGATCCAAAATTTCTTCCATGCTGGCCTGGGAGCGAGAGAAAAACATAGAATGTGCCAGCTGCATTTCCTCCCGGGCATGCTGTAAAAACCGGCTAAGGGATCCGAGGGTTTCAGTATATTGTAATTTAGGCGATGGGCTGACAACCTGTCACTACAGCAATATACTTACATCTAAGATGGCGGCCGGTTGTCTCTGATCCGGCTGCAAATCGATATCTGGGGGTTTTCGGGGTCAGTGTTTTTATTTTTATGGTTTGTTTGGTGACTATGCCATTTTTCAAGATGGCCGCTATTTTTTAAGGTAAATCATGTACTTCATTGTATCGCGGAATTTAGTGCAGGAAGGTTGGTAGTTTCTTTGGAAATATGGTAGTATTAGGACAAAAATTGTGTTTGTTAAAAATCCAATATGGCGGATAAAAAATGGCGGCCAGGTGTCAAGTTGCTCTGATCTGGCTGAAAATCGATATCTAGGGGTTGTCGGGGTCGCTGATTAAAGATTTTAAGTTTGTTTTGTGACTGCGTGAATTTTCAAGATGGCGGCCATACAAAAGTCACATCCGGCACGCGGGCTGCTTTAGCTGCCACCGCACCCCACACCCCACTGGCACACTGGCACGCGGGCTGCTTTAGCTGCACGCGCTCCCCGCAGCCTACCTGGACACCGGCACGCGGGCTGCTTTAGCTGCCCGCGCACTACGCACCCCACTGACACACCGGCACGCGGGCTGCTTTAGCTGCCCGCGACCCCGCACCCTACCTGCACACCTGCACGCGGGCTGCTTTAGCTGCCCGCACACTACCCACCACACCGGCACACCGGCACGCGGGCTGCTTTAGCTGCCCGCGCACCCCGCACCCTACCGGCACGCGGGCTGCTTTAGCTGCCCGCGCACTACGCACCCCACCGGCAGACCGGCACGCGGGGTGCTTTAGCTGCCTGCGCACCCCGCACCCTACCTGCACACCGTTACGCGGGCTGCTTTAACTGCCCGCGCACTACTTACCTCATCAGCAATTTGACATGTTATGAGAAACAAAATGGCGGCTACTACTAATCTTGCTACGATCTGGCTTGAAATCGTAGACAATAGGTTTTGGGGGTAGCTGATCATAGATTTTGGTTGATTTTTAGATTTCGAGAATATTCAAGATGGCGGCGGATAGAAAAACTACTTGCTCAGATGAAACTCAAAATTGACATCTGAGGGTTTTTTGGGATACTGACCTCGAATATTAAGTTGTTTTTTAGATTTCAAGCATTTTCAAGATGGCTGCCATACAAATAAATATGTTTAGGCCAGACTATTTTAAATTAAAAACTTACGTCGCCCACCAAAATACCGTAGGCACAACGACCGCGGGCTGCTTTAGCTGCTCACGCACTATGCACCCCACCGGCAATTTGACATGTTATAAAAATCAAAATGGCTGCCAACACTAATCTTGCTCCGATCTGGCTTGAAATCGTAGACAAGGGGTTTTTGGTGTAGCAGATCATAGATTTTGGTAGATTTTTGGATATCGAGAATTTTCAAGATGGCGGCTGATAGAAAGAAAACTTGCTCAGATTTGACTCAAAATTGACATCTGGGGGTTTTTGGGTTACTGACTTTAGATTTTAGGTTGTTTTGTAGATTTCAAAAAATTTTATTTTTCTTCATTATTATAAATAAACTAGTGGTTGCGTAGTGCGCGGGCTGCTTTAAATCAAAATTACGATACAAATAATCACGCATTATGACTAAGGAGATTGGTAGGAAATTGAATTTGAGTAGTTTTTAACCAATTTTGAAGAAACTTTTTTGTTTGACTGTGCATTACTTAAACTTAAAGTTACGATACAAATAATCACGCCACCTGACTTAAGAGGTAGGCAAAATTGAACTCTGATCGTTTTTAACCGATCTCAAAGGGACTTTTTATTTGATTTTTTTTTTAATTACCTGGTTCGAAATAATCACGCAAACCATTTTAATATTAAGTAAGTACCCCAGTTTGCAGATCCCGCTCCTATTAGCGGAGAAGCGGTTTTTAGTATGTTAGACACTGCGTGTTTTCCATACAATCCGGGCGTACCGAAGTCGCGGGCACAGCTAGTAGTAAATACGTTGGTTAAATACAGATAATTTTAATTTACCAATTTCTTTAAAGTAAGCGACAGCGTCTCGTAAGCTGATAAGGGTAGCTCAGTTAACGGAACTGAACTGAACAACTATCAGCAAGAATATTTTTTAATAATGAAAATAATAAAATGTTTTTCCATACAAATTGTCTTATTGAGTTGATCTTTTTGTATGGGAAGTTTAAAATATTTTCATCTCCTAAAAGATTTTCCTGGTGATAGTTGTTGAGTTTCGTTGACTGAGCAACCCCTATCATGCGGGACGCTGTCCTTTACATCCGGTATACGTACATTGACTGCAATGCTCCTATAGTTATAAAAGTAATTACCTTATTTAGTACACAAAAATCTTAAATAGTATTATTTGTATAAAGAACTAACAAGCATCTTAGCTTTGCAAGGCTGCAAATTATATATGTACAGAGCTGCATTTTCTCCCGGGCATGCGAGGGTTTCAGTATATTGTAATTTAGGCGATGGGCTGACAACCTGTCACTACAGCAATATACTTTCAAATCTATCTTAAATAACCCTCAAAACTTTGTCAGACGTGGCGGAACGACCTTTGTTGGGGTCGTTAATGCTCTTCCTACCCCATTAGGGATAAAGGGGTGATTATATGTATGTATGTATGTACAGATCTTATTTTATTTTGTTTATTTATCGTACTTATGGCTTTATTTGGTGCGAGGTCCAGAGGACAGTGCAGTAGCCGGTTTTGTTGCAGCTTTTGCACTACACGAAGTCACGTCTAAGATTTTTAAGGTAGTTTCTACGGACGTGGAGCAACATCGACCTGTAACGACCACTATTGGAAACGGTGACGTGCCTTCCGAAGTATAGAATCCGTTTTCTTCCAGACAGTCAGTAGATTCAGCCTGCATTGTCCTAACTGTGTAACTTAACTTTGGAAAATATCACAAAGTGGTAAATAAATTGACAAATATCAACTTTGTGTCCCCAGATCGCAAGCCTATGGCTCTGACCACTAGACCACGGAAGCAGAACTTATTTATGCGTTAAAAGTTACAAGATAGAAAAAGAAATATAATCGTGATTATCGTTTCAAATACCAATGTTGTGTGGTTAAGAAAGAGCCAGTTGATAAACAGACAGATACGGAGGGAAACTTCATAATGATTAAGCACCTAAATATTTCTATGTTAGAATAGTACGAAAAACGTCAAAGTAGATAGGTATAACTTCCGCTCCCGCTTACGTCGAGATCGTAACCGTAGCCAAAAAGTCAATTATTTATTAATAGACATTAACTCGAACAAAGGTTGGTCATTATATGTGTTGGCTTTTCTTTAGAAATAGCCGTGTATCTGCTTTTGTTGAGGTTAGCCAATTAACATGAAATAAGCCAAACGAAAAAGTTTGTTTGTTTGGAATGTCAGTTATGTCAAAACAAAAGAAGTTTTACATGACGTAGGGCGCCCCTGGGCTAAGTGGTCACCTCATCATTCAAAAAAATCTAATACACAATCAATCAAAAATCTAGTAGATCAGATTGAGGTTAAAACAATGAAGTTCATTTAGAACCTCATAGTGTTGCAACTAATAGTTCGTCGTAGTTACAGATACAAAATCAGTGAAAAACGGCCACATTTAGTATTTTTGCTATCTGTAACTGCAGTGAACACTGATTTTTTTAAAAATAAACTTCAGTACTTCCAAATTACCGGGTTTTCTATTAGTTGCGTTTTGAGAGAGTAATGTTTGTTTAACCGATGAGGGAGCTGGCGTGTACCGGGGTGCCCCTTAAATTATTTATAGTACGTTAGAATATATTTTGCTACTACGGAAAGTCTAAAGAAGAGTCGTGTATTTGAGTGTGAATGTGCTTTTCAGATGCTTAAAATTTTGTGTTAACCAATTTTAAAGAAATTGGTTAACACAAAATTTTAAGCATGTGAATATTGTGTTAACCAATTTCAATTGTTACATAAGAAGATACATTAACTGTTATATACTATGTCATTTAGGTAAATAACATAAGTATTGATATAGCAGCCATATATATTTTCTATACCTTATGTAACAATTGTAATATACTACTATAAAGCACATCATCAATAAAAGTATATAATACTTAGCCATTTTACCAGTTGTATATAATAATTACATAATGGTATGTAACAAATGTTATATACATCTTAGAACGTCCATAATATTGGCATAAGTAATTCAAGTACAACATGCAATTACAATATAATAATAACAGTACTTAACTTGCGATTTCCTGAGGACCTTCCACTACTGACGACAAGAACAGAATGTCCGTCTCGTGCGAAATTCTTCTCGTCGGCCGCGAAGCGGCCGGCGGGGAGACGCCTTCGGGGCTAGGCCCCCTGGGCGTGAAGTCTGTCGACGCCCGTAAAAACGGGCGTGGCGTGGGGTTAGAAGCCCATAGTGGGCGAAGAACGCCCCTCTATGGGCCAACGAATTCAGAGTCCGGTGGGGCGTGGCCGGCACTTTGGCCGACCGCGCGTCAAAAGCCGGTGACCGCCGGCGAGTCAGCCCACCGAGTGATTCCCTGTTCAGGGAGGCTCAGTGAGCGACTTCTAGCCAGGCGGTTGATGTTACGTCCGGAGGAACCGGCGAGCTGACCCGAAAGTTGTCGGGGTCGCTCAGCCGGTGAAAGTCAAGGTCGGGGAAGTCATGTCAGGGGCTACCGGCAAGGTCGAGTCGTCAGTGTGACGACGCCCTCAAACCGGTGGCGTTGGTCAATCTGGGTTGTCAGTTCCCTCGTCGAGCTCCTCCACCACAGCGAGCTCGCGAGGGAATGGTTTCTGGTCAGGGGGGCGCGCGTGATACGGGGCCAGATTTTGAAGATGCTCGAAGTCTGACCGATCTGCGCGCGCGAACATCCTGGTCGAGAGCCTGGACACGAACTCATCCAGGGTCTCGACTTTTAGGTCTCTCCGAATGACTTCGTTGCGGACGAACATCGGCGCATCCGCAATGGTGCGCAACGCCTTCGACTGCTGGGCCCGCAGTCTCTGGCGGTTGGTCTCAGAGACCAACGCGTACCATGCAGGCGCGGCGTACGTAAGACGGGTCCTCACGTACGCCTTATAGACGCCGATCTTCATGCGCAACGGGAGCCTCGAGCAGAGAGCGGGACGGAGCAAAGCAATGGCAGCCCTTGTTTGCCCAATCACGCTCGCCACATGCTTACTCATGGACAGGCTTCGGTCTATGGTTACCCCCAGGTATTTAGCCTGAGGTTGCCACCCGATTTCCTCCCCATGAAGCTTCAATTTCGGAGGATCCAGCCGACCACGCCCCACTATGATCGCCTGAGTCTTCCCAACGTTTACGCGCAATCTCCACTTTGCCAGCCAGGCAGGGAGGGCATCAAGAGATAGCTGCATTTTTCGAGCGGCATGACGCGTGTTCATGGACACGCTGAAAAATGCAGCATCATCGGCATAGAGGGCCAGCTTGGTGCCCCCTCGACAGGAATGTCGTCGGTGTACCTGGCGTAGCAAACCGGAGAAAGGCAGCTACCCTGGGGAACTCCAGCAGCGATCCTTCGGACTTGAGAGAGGGCGTCTTCCACTGCCACCTGGAAGCGCCTGTTCTCTAAAAAGGTGGCCACAATCTTGACGACTCTGCGAGGAGTCGTAGACGTGGACAGCTTGTATATCAAGCCCGGGTGCCAAACGCGATCGAACGCCTTCTCCATGTCGAGGAATACTGCTACGGTAGTCTCCCTCTTGTTGAGGGCCGCTGTCATATCGTGCAGTACTTTCGACAGTTGAAGGGTTGTGGAGTGCTCGGCTCGGAAGCCGAACTGCTCCTGGCGTGGCATGATGTGGGGGATCATGTGACGCAGAAGAAGTTTCTCAAACACCTTGCTTAGCGTAGGTAGCAAGGTGATTGGCCGATAGCTCTCAGGCTTCAGGGTGTTCTTCCTGGGCTTGGGGAGCATAATTACCCGCCCAAGCTTCCACGCGTCCGGGAAGTGCCCCGTGCGCGTGATGCCATTATAAATGCGCGTCACCGCTGCGATTGAACGCGGAGGAAGATGACGCAACATTTCATTCGTAATGGCATCAGGCCCGGGTGCCTTCCGGAGGGGAGTTCGTCTTATCGCCCGGAGCACTTGGCCGGGAGAAAAGACGATGGGGTCCTCATCAGGAGGTATCGGCTGAGCGAAATAGCCCGCCAGACTTCGCGAAACTTCTTCTTCGTCGTGGTCGGCGCCTGGGTTCGGCCTAAATTGGCTCTCCAGGCACTCAGCGAAAATCTCAGCTCGATCCTCGGCTCTGTAACGGGGGAGCCCGTCCTGAGCGAGGAGAGGTCGTACTGGTGCCGCTTTTCCGGAGAGCCTGCGACACAGTCTGTGGATGCCGGTCCAATCTTCACCGGCTGTATCAATGTCGCGCTGCCAAGAATCGGCAGCGGCAGCGTCGAGCGCGGCCGAGATTTTCTCGGCAAGCGCGTTCAGCCGGGTTTTCATGGTGGGGCAGCGAGTGAAGTTAAACTGCTTGCGCAGGCGTCGCTTCTCAGCGAGCATGTCTGCAACACGCCGCGGTAAGGGAGGAGCGGCCCCCCGACGGGGGGCATCCATGGCGGCGTGTTGCTTGGCTCGCTGGACTGCGGTCGCAAACTCGCTAGCCAACTTATCGACATCCGTTGGTGTAGAGACTGGTCTCATGGGAGTGTTCTCTACCATGTACTGGCCGAATTTCTCCCAGGCTATCTTCCGCCTCGGCGGCAGCAGCCTGGAGCGGGCCGGCTGGTCTGAAATGACCAGCAGGACCGGTTGGTGGTCGGAGCCTGTGTGATCGTCGAGAGTCTCAACGGTGGGGTCGGGCTGGAGCCCCTTAACCACCGCGAGGTCGATCACGTCTGGGAGGTGGGCACGGTTGTGCGGGTAGTGGGTCGGGGTCTCCGGCCCCAGGACCACGTACCCATTGAAGTCGGCGTCATCGAAGAGACGTTTTCCGTCCGGACAAGTCCGTGCGGAGTTCCAACCAACGTGTTTACAATTCCAGTCCCCGGCAGCGATCGTCGGCCCCGAGAAGTCCAGAATTTTCCGGACGTCCGTCAGGACCAACTGCGTCGCCGGGGGCTTGTAAATTGCATACACGCGGGTTGGGACGTCACCGAGAGCGACCTCTACTCCCAGAGCGTAGACCGACTGAAGGTCAGCTGTGGTGAAGGGTGGCAGGAGCTGGTGCACCAATCTTCTACGTACCAGGACGGCTAAGCCTCGAAAGACGCGCCCGATGGCGCTGAGCTCCTCCTGCCGGTACACGTAGAAGTTGGGAATCTTCAGTCGGTCTGCGCTACTCAGTTTGGTTTCTGAGATTAGCGCGACATCGATGTTCTGCTCCTTCAGGAGGGCACGCAGAAGGCCTATCTTGACCTTAGATAGGCCCTCTGCGTTCCAGTGTACTATCCTTAGAGACATAAATGTTATGCTCCAAGGATCTTAGCCATACCGGATAACCGGACTGGCGTGGGGTCAGACCCCTCGTTCAGTGCCCTTAGCACATCCTGAACAACCTCAATGGCGACCTTCACCACCGCCTGTTTGGCGGCGGCTACTGCGCCAGCTCCGGCCGTCTTCCCCTTCCCCTGGATTGGGGCGGGGTGACGGACGGAGGCAGGAGGTTTTGGAGCGGTGGATGCTGCGGGCTCCTTAGGCTGCTGCTGGGGCGGGTTTGGGGGCAAAGAGGGACCCTTGGCTCCCTTCTTCGCGCGCCTCCTCCGACGCCTCTTTTTGGGGGCGCTCGACGGGCCGTTAGCCGCGGCCATGAGCGACCCCTTGGCATTGGACTCGCCCGTAGGCGCGTCCAGGACCTTCTTGGCCTCTGCCTTAGAGGAGGAGGTGCGCGCTGCGGTTCCGGCCTTCTTGTTACGTGCTTCGCGCATGAAGGCCGGGCAGGCCACATGGTTGGCCGGATGTGGCCCCCCGCAGTTGGCGCAAGTCGCCGGCTCCGTCTTGGGACGTTGGCAGTCCTTCGCCGGATGCTCTTCCCCGCACCGCACACACGCAATTTTGCGGTGGCACTTGTGCGAGGAGTGGCGGAACTGCTGGCACCGGTGACATTGCGCCGGTCCCTTTTTGCCCCGCCAGGCCTCTATCTTGACGCCAGGCATATTCAGGAGCACTGTCACTGAGTATATGCCTGGCACCGTTGCGGAGTCGCGCGTGAGTTGGGCAAAGTAAATACACCCCGGTCGTTCGCCACGCCCCTGGATGGGGCGCACGTATTCGGGGGTGTAGCCCAACTGGCGCAGCTCGGCCTCAATGAGGGCTGGGTCGGTTTCGACCGGCAGCCCTCTGATTGCAACCTTGAGGCTGCGCTCCGCTGGGAGGGAATAGGAGAACCACGATATCGCGGTCTCATTTTCCAGGGCCATCAAGTACGACTGGATGGCCCTGTACTCCTCCCCGGTCTTGGGGATGAAGCGCACCCCCCGCCCGTATGGGCGGGCGTTAGGAGGGTGTCCGAGCTTCTCCCGGAGGGCCAAGAAATGCTTGGCCCAATCCGGCAGTACCTCCACCACTAATGGGGGGTAACGCTCCTTCCTAGACGGCGGAGCGGGTTGCTTGGCGGGCTTGGCCTGGCCGTTCGTTTGAGGCGGGGAATGGACGTCCCGCGAGGGTGGAGTTGTCACCCCGGAGCCAGAGGCTGCAGCCGCGTACGAGGGCTGCGTCTCCATGGCAGAGGGGGGTGACAAGCTATGTCTGAGTTGAGATTGAGAGGCGGGAGGTGGTCTTCCCTGACCCCCACTGAAGGGGGGTGAAAGGCCTCTCACCGCCGGCATCGCTGGTACCCGTAGGTGGTACCCGCCGCTCTTTGGCGACGGGCTTTGGGTGGCCAGCATCTTGGCGGGCGGTGGGGGGGAAAGCTGAGCGGGCGACCGCCGCTGTGTGCGGGGGTCGCCGGGCCAGATCCTCTGGGGACCGGCTGGAGATGCCGCCGGCCACTCCCGGTCCGGCCTCTCCAAGGAGGGCATGGAGGGGGCGGTCTGCCGGGGAGTGGACGGCAGCGAGGGCGTCAATGTAAGTAATGGCGACCCCTCCCTCGATGGAGGGGGGGCGCGGTGTGCGTCATCGTAAAACGCCTCTCCCCCTCCCACTGCTAGTGGGGAGGAAGGGCGTGTGGAGGTCGGTGTCGTGTAGGCGAAAGCGAGTTGTCGGGTCGTCATCGTCAGTGAGGGCGAGGGCCGACGGAGCGGGGGGTCGATGAGACCCTGTGCCACCGCGCCCATGGCCCGCAGGAAGTTGTCGTCCATCGGAGCTGGCGACAAACTCCTGCGGAACACGCGCGAACGGTGCACCCGCGTCAGCCGCTTCACGGGGGCGGGAGGGGGAGCCATACCTCCCAAGCCCGGCGCTTGACGTCTACTGCGGCGGTGGGGTCAGAACTCCTTCTCCGCCGCAGCCGACAACCTGGGGGACACCCGGGAATTACACCGGGCGCCCCCTACCAAGGACGCAGGTTGCTGCGCGACACTCTTAGAAAACCGGCCGTACCCCCGACTAACCGAGGAAGGCGGGGCGTCGCCACCAGTTCCCCGCCGCAGAGATTACCACACCCGGAAAAGTCCGAGGTGTGGGTCCCGGGCAGTACGCTGGTAGGCTTCGACCGCCCGCCGCGGCGCAGGGGTTTTTGGCCGGAACTAGCGAGGTTTTATTTTAGTGCGCAACTAGAGGCGGTTGACACCCCCAGTTGCGCACAAAAACGACAACGACAGCAGAGTAGGTTTTGGGCTGAGCCCGGAAGCAGGGGGGGAGGCGCCCCCACCCTCGACTAGGCGAGGAAGGCGACTCACCACCGCCGATTGTCCCCTTGACAGGCCCTTATCACACCCGGTAGAGTGTAGCGGGTGTGGGGCCCCGGGTAACTTTCGGCTGAGCGGTGATCCGCCCGCCGCACCGCGAGGGTGTACTTTAGGGCGAGACGTAAGAGGGGGAGGTGGTAGTACCACGTAATACACCCGAGGGTGGAAGAACAATCGGCTTTCGCCGACTACCCTCAACAAAAAGTGGTGAGGGTAGGTGGAGAAAACTAAAAACTTGACTCACCCTCGAGTTGGATTCACAATTCGTGCGCGTACTCGTACCACCTCAGCCGATCCATGTCCGTCTCATGCTCTGAAGGAGGTATTTATGCTAAAATACGACAAACTATCGACCAATCAAATGCAAAGAATACAACCGGAAATCGGCCGTATTGCCACCACGTGGCGAAATTAATTCTAACAATAAATACATAATATTTTAAGTTTAATATTCAATATACAATTTATCAATATCTATACATATTTTATTTTTATTATTTGTACATTATTTCATTATTATAATTTCAATGTTTATCCGCATCTGACTAAAGGAATTCAATCATTCCTTTTAAATTTAAAAACTGTTAAAACATTATTATTTGCAATGGTATTTTATTTGAAATAATACAATAATAATTTACAATACTAAAATTATTGTAAATTGTTTTTAAAAGACTCATTCAATTTATAATCTATTACGTGCATCACTAGAGGGAAGTTCCAAGGTTGTAATAAAGTCTATTGAGTTTTCTGCGGCCAACTACCTGGTTGCATGGGAGCTGTTGTGTGACAGATTTGATAACAAGCGACTTTTAATTCAGAATCATGTTTCTGCTATATTTAACATGAGCCCGATAACAAAAAAAACTTCTGCGTCAATTCGTCAAGTCATTGATGTTTTAAATAAAAACTTACGCGCACTCGAAACCTTAAAAGAACCCACAGACCACTGGGATCTTCTTATTTACATTGTGAGTAGTAAATTAGATTCGAAGTCATATCGTGAGTGGGAAGAATTAAAATCTCATGTTGATAAGACAAAGTCTAGCACATTAGACACACTTGTCACTTTTTTGCGCAGTAGAGCAGACCTTCTCGACGTTAGAAATAACGCATAATAGCACGAATCAGTCTCATAGGTCTCATAATAATAATAAAATTAAAAGCATGATAACTGTAACAAACACTCAGCAAAACCCGATAGCTCAGGCAGGTACAGTTTTATGTCCAAAATGTAGCGGTGAACATTTACTTCGTGATTGTTCTCAGTTTTTAAGCTTAACGAACGAAGAGCGTCTGCATTTGTTGCGCAAAATTAAAGTCTGTTTTAATTGTTTAAAAAAAGAGCATTTTGCTAATCAGTGCAAAAAGAATGGATGCAAAATTTGCAAGAAGAGACACAATTCTCTCATTCATGTATCTAGTGAGAAGTGACGTCATTCTACGACGAATGAAGGAATTGCTTTACCTGACTCTAGTGCTTCTACTCCAGAGTTACTTCCGCCCACATCTGAGAACCCAAATGTGACGTTATCAGTGAGCGTGAGTGAGGGCGCTGGCGGAGGCGTGAGTGTGAGCGGCCACGAGGGGATTATGGCTAGGGTGCTCGTCAAGGTGCAGGATGTCACCGGGCGTGATCACGTCGTGCGTGCTGTGCTCGATAACGCCAGTATGTCGAGTCTTATGACCGATAAGTTATTTAAAAAGTTAAACCTACCCATGAAACAAATAAATCAAACTGTGACTGGCGTTGGCAAGTCACGTTCACACGTAGGGAAAATGTGCGATTATAATTTGTCATCCATGGATAAAAATTATAAAAGAATCATTACTTGTTTTATTCTTCCCACAATTACGGATCATATTCCATCCCGTCATAGAGACATATCAGAAAATAATATTCCGGATGGTATATCTTTAAGCGATCCTGATTTCAATACTCCGTCAGATATTGACCTGATTATTGGACTGGATTTATTCTGGGAATTGCTAGGGACGCAAAAGATTAGTTTAGGTCCAGGGAAGCCATATTTAATTGAGACAAAGTTAGGGTGGACAGTCTCGGGTCCATTAGTTGACCGCGCATTTAATAACTCCAACCCTATTAAGTGCCATTTCGTGCAGGTAACCCTTAATTAAAATGATGAAATTGATCGTCGTTTGTCTCGTTTTTGGGAGTTAGAAGAGGTAAATAATAAATCACCATGTTATTTTCAAGAAGAGAAATTGTGTGAAGAGCACTTTGTAAAAAATACAAGTCGTTTGCCTGACGGGAGATTTTGCGTTAGAATTCCTTTGAAGGAATCACCTCAGGTGTTAGGTGATTCGTATGAAAAAGCTAAAAAACGTTTTTTATCAATGGAACGCAGACTTGAGAATAATTCCGATCTGAAGCAACGTTACTGTGACTTTATGTCTGAGTATGAGTCACTAGGTCACATGACGGAATGTAAATCATGTCACAAATTATTAAATTTTATACCTCACCATGGAGTCCTGCGAGAGAGCAGCACAACTACTAAATTAAGGGTTGTTTTTAATGCTAGCTGCCCAACTTGTTCAGGAAGGTCTCTAAATAATATTCAAATGGTGGGGCCAACTGGTCAAAGTGATTTACATTCAATTCTTGCAAGGTTTAGGCAACACAAATACATTTTGTCAGCTGACATCGAGAAGATGTATCGCCAAGTGTTGGTGCATCCTGGTGACCGTTATTTGCAAAACATATTGTGGCGTGCAGATTCTACTGCCCCTATCAAAATATATTCGCTAAATATAATTTCCTATGGCACCGCCAGCGCCCCTTATCTCGCCTGCCGGTGTCTCAAGCAAAGCCTAGTTGCTAGATTGTAAAGATGAAAAAGTATCGGAGGTGATACTTAACGACTTTTATGTTGATGACCCGTTGACAGGTGTAGACTCTATTGAGGCAGGACAGAAATTACGTAATGACATTACTGAGGTACTTGCTTCAGCATGTATGCCATTGAGAAAATGGAAGTCAAATGAACCTTCGCTATTGTCACCTAACAACGAAGAGCACTCTTTTCTAGATCTCAATATGGGAGCCAGTGAGCCATGTAAAACTTTGGGCCTTGGTTGGCAACCCCAAAGCGACGAGTTGCATTTCTCAAATACTATTGATGTACCTGAAGAGTTTACAAAACGCACGGTCTTATCAGTCATATCCAAGATCTTTGATCCTTTGGGTTTACTTTCACCTTGTGTGATTGTTTTCAAGATGATGATGCAGGATTTATGGTTGCATAAGTTGTCGTGGGACGAGCGTGTTCCGTCAGTTATCAGACAGCAGCTTGCTGATACATTTAAATCTCTGTCTTTATTAAATTAAATCAGAATTCCCCGTCGCGTTATGTGTGACACTATACAGCCGATAGATATCCACATTTTCTCACACGCATCTCAAAAGGCGTACGGTGCAGCTTATGTTAAAAGCATTAATGAATTTGGTAATGTCACAGTACGTCTATTAATGGCTAAGAGCCGTGTTGCGCGTCTTACCGCGACTACAATTCCGCGACTCGAGTTGTGCGATGCTTTGACTAGCTCTCGATTATACGTCAAAATAATGAATTCATTGTGAATGAATATTGGTCGCTGTGTATTTTGGACCGATTCCACCATTGTTTTGGGTTGGTTAAAGATGCATCCAACGAAACTACAGCCATTTGTAAAAAACCGAGTCGGTGAAATTCTTGAAACAACCGGTCAATGGGGCTGGCGTCATGTGCCAACCGACCAAAACCCGGCTGATTATATATCTCGGGGTGTTAATGTCTCATCGATGCAGTCTCTTGATCAATGGTGGGAGGGACCAGAATTTTTGAAGGGTGATGAGATGAGTCAGGTTATCCACCAAATTTGGGTGGATCAAATGAGTTGCCTGAACTTTGTGCTGAAGTTACATTACTCACCACTCATTCGAATGTTTCGAATCTGATTGACTTTAATCGTTTTTCCAGATTATCACGTCTGACACGTGCAGTTGCTTACGTGTTAAGGTTTATACACAACTGCAGATCACGAGATAAACAGTCGTTAAGCCTCAGTGCACATGAATTAAATCAGGCTTCGATAGTCATACAGAAACAAGTACAGACTGAATCTTTTGACGAATATCAAACTTTGATTAGAGAACATAATCTGCCAAATAAAAGCCCATTGTTAAAATTCAACCCATTTTTAGACTGTAACGGTTTAATGTTAGTGGGAGGTCGTCTCAGTAACTCTGACTTTGAATATAGCAAGAAGCATCCTATCATAATTCATAGCAATCACAGATACACAAAATTATTATTTGAACAACGACACAAAGAGCTCTTGCATGCAGGACCTAATTTATTGCTCGCATCAATTATGGAGTCCTTTTGGCCTATTGGTGGTAGGAACCTGGCTCGAGCCTGTTATCGAAACTGTGTTAAATGTAGCAGAATGAAAGGTCAAGTTGTTGCGCCTTTGATGGGAGATCTTCCACAGTATCGCTTGCAGCGTGGTGGTTTCCCATTTGAGAATTGTGGCATCGATAACGCGGGCCCTGTATTGGCCTTAAGTCGTCAGGGTCGTGGTTCTAGACTTGTCAAAGTATATATTGCGATTTTCGTGTGTTTCACAACCAAAGCGATACATATCGAGTTAGTGGGCGACCTAACAAGCAATTGTTTTTTATCTGCGTTACGTAGATTTATAAGTCGACGAGGCAAACCTGTTCACATTTTTTCTGATAATGGCACTGCTTTTGTCGGTGCATCAAACGAAATTTCTTAAATATCAAAGTAATCTTTTATCTGAGAACGTTTCAAAGGAAGGCATTAATTTTCATTTCACACCTCCTTATGCTCCACATTTTGGTGGACTTTGGGAAGCGGGGGTCAAGTCTACAAAACATCATTTAGTTAGAGTGCTGGGAAATTGTCACTTAACTTATGAGGATTTACAAACTGTACTGACACAAATTGAAGCGGTTCTTAATTCTCGCCCTCTAACGCCCTTGTCGTCGAATCCAGAAGACCTTCTGCCTCTAACGCCAGGCCATTTTTTGATTGGACGACCCTTGACGGCCTTACCTATTCCTTCCTACAACGATGAAAATGTGAATCTTCTAAATCGGTACCAGCGCATCAAACGTTACCGACAACACTTTTGGCAACGGTGGAGCAAGGAATACGTGTCCGAGTTGCAGCAACGCACCAAATGGCGTGTGTCTACCCAACCTCTATCTGTAGATACCATGGTGGTTATCAAGGATGATAACACTCCACCAATGAAATGGAGACTTGGTCGCATTGTTGGTGTAGTTCCTGGACAAGATGGTGTCAACCGTGTAGCGGACATCAGGACCTCTACAGGGATCATTCGAAGAGCGTTCAGTAAGATTTGCCCGCTTCCAGTCTGATGAGTTCTTGTTCCAACGCCCGGGGGGGATGTTTACGCGTTTAAGTTCCCGCGGTATCGTAGCACCGGATGTCGTCATACATACGTCATAGTTTTTAAGCATAGATTATAAGATATCTTCCGTTTTCGCCTGATCCATGTTACGCGGTCACAAATTGAGATTTTTATTAAATTCCAGCAAATTAATACTTTCAAAGGTGTTTTACTGTATGCGATGTTGGCTGTTGGAGGAGGATAAATACAAACCCAGTGCGCGGTGTTCAGACGTATAATGCTAACGATTATAGAATACAATACCTTATATCTAGACTATGACTAATGAATGGATGGGGAGTGACGTGTCTCCACTACACCACCCCCCTTAATTAAAAAAAATAAAAAAAAACAAAGATTTTTTTTAATGCCAAAAAGTTATTGAATACAATGAAAAAATAATCAAAACGAAATTAAGATTTTTTGTCCTTAAACAATTTCACAAACAAACTATTTCAACTAATTTTTAAAACAATATTATATTTACGGATTACGGATATATTTTTGCGAATATACTTATTTCTTATTTTAAACTAATTTTAGTGATACAATATTTGCCAAAATTTTAAACATTCCCTATTTTTTATAGTCAAATAGATTATTTTGTATTAATTTTGAAACAAAATTATTTTCAAGTCATGTTAATATTTTTTATATAATATTACTTAGACATATCTTATCTACGTAGGGTAGATAGAAAGTTAACAATATATTTTAAACAATTGTTTGATTCTTAATTTTTTGATAAATAATAAAACATACATTATTAACATACTAATTAAGTGAAAGTTTACTTTACAGTTTTAACTTTAGGACATTCAGTTATAGACAACACAAATTAAATAAACACATTATGATTTTAACCAAACTGCTAATAGAAGGGAAATAAACTTGTGCTCATAAATTCTAAAAACAAAGGATAATGTTTTAACTTTAATTAGTGAAATTTAAAAAATAATAATATTTTAATACAAAGTACATAAGATAAAAACATATATTAAATGATTACTCTGTAAAAAGGAATTAAATTATTTGTAAACTACAAGTGTATCCAAATTCTCCTGAAATTATTTATCCGAAAACGTAAACAAATTTTTACATTCCTTGTGTTTTATATTTGACTTCATGTAATAAAGATTTAAAAAAAATATATGCAAAGTAGTTGTAAAAAGTAAAACAATAATATAGTAACCAATATACCAATAAAACTTAAAATTATACATATACACAGACACAAAATAATAAGAATATTGCTTTGATTAAATAATCCTACAAAAGGAAGAATTGTATGTTATTTTATCATACCTATTACATTTATTAAAATTTTAAAAACAGACTGATTGTAATAAAATAGGTTTTTCCAAATAAGTATTTTTTGCAGTTAAAATAATGCATCAAAATAGTGGTAATTTTTAACAATTAATTTAAGTTTTAAAGTGGAATAATATTCAACTTTAGGTATTACCTTACCTTTACTTATAACTTAATGTATTTATTACAAAAAATATATATTTTTTTAGGAATTATTGTTAATAAACATTTTCTTATTAAAAAAAATAATTTCAATCTAAGGCGTCGGTTTTAAAAGGAAATCATTTTATTTAATTTTTAAATTATCATTTTTTACATAATTTTCTAAATATTTATTCGTTTATTCGTTACATAGTAAATACCATTTAAAAAAATTAAATACAAAGTTAAATATTGATACTAGATTTAAATAATGACAATTGTCAAACTTTAATCTTGTTTTAATTATTTGATCAACTTCTAAGAATTTCGAAGTACATACATGTAGGAAAATATTTTATAAACAGTAGAGAGACCAAGTACACTTAAATAAGTTACCAGAATTTATTATATAACATTATGCAGTTTATGCTGCTCTAATACGATAACCTCGTCATATTCTAAACTATCATAATCCACTTGGGGCTTTATCGTATAACAACACCATTTTGTATTTTATATATTTATCATATTCATATTACATAACATTCATGGGCTGGCCAGCCATTAATTACAAATCGGTAGCACATACATATTTTTTTTTTATTTAGAGGTATTTATGGCACTTCTCTACCGACCTGTCGCAACATATTTAATAATAATAGGCATTTTAGCCTTTTATGAGTTCCTTTGAATTTCATTAATATTATAAGGTCAATATTTAAGACTTATAATGTCTCCAACGTTTCTCACGGGGAAAAGCTCGTTTCGGCCATGATCGAAATGAAGGACTTGAACCTTATCGTGCCTTTTAACCTACATTGTAAACAATGGTTTCGTATTATAGCATTAAATAATGCTTTACTTTCCTAATTCATATCCTAACAAACCTAAGTGCTCAAACAACTAATCGTTTAGCTAATAAAATACCAACTCTTGGTTGCGCATGCCAATCGTATTGCGATACCCTATTAACCAATGATTTCCTTACAGCTATCATATTTTCATTCTGAAACGTTTGCTACCCTTTCTATCCGTACCATATTTCTAACTTGCACTAAGTGGGACCCTCTCTGGCTGCAATGTCAGTATGTATACGTACCAAATTGAACTTAATATGATTACATGATTAGTCAAAATGTCTTTAATACGCAACTTATACTGAATTGCCTATCAACATAACTCCTTCTGTTCTCGTCCAGAAATATGAGAAAATGTACATGTAAATGTAACGTGAAGTTACAAAATTTGACCTTTACTTGTAGGTAATATTTTCTTACTAAGCTTTAAAAAGT
Organism: Scrobipalpa costella; assembly: GCA_949820665.1. Lineage (NCBI taxonomy): Eukaryota > Metazoa > Arthropoda > Insecta > Lepidoptera > Gelechiidae > Scrobipalpa > Scrobipalpa costella. The sequence goes on from OX463298.1 coordinate 11,244,567, forward strand.
TTCCTATTCATTATGATATTAAACACTTATCTATCTGCTGTATTAATCAACTATAAAAATGAATAATACTAATTTACTAATTCGTGGCATTTTGTACCAAAAACAGTTTTTTAAATCAACTAATTTGTATTTGATGTACATAACAAAAGTACCTAACGTTTAGAACCATTTTCTATAGCTTGACCTACTTAATACTCGTGCATGTCAACGTTCAAATATTATGTCAGCAAAATCATAATATAATTGTATGACAACTACTCGATTCGAGTAAATTCTTAAATAAGGCATGTGTTCTGCATCAAATTTCAATTATTAAAAAAAAGTGTAGTTTGTTGCTACTAGGTTGTCACTATGCAATGTTTTTTTTTCTCGACACTACATTCCTTACCTTTTATTCCGAGTCAATTGAGTCATGAAATGGGATACTTTGTAATAACATGAATTGTTTTCAATCTCTACCTTATCTAAATGAAGATAGTTTTATCAATTCGTTCAAATGTAAACTCACGCCTTTATCTCTTACGGGGTATGTGAAGCTTCAATGGTCAATAAAAATAGTTTGAATTTTTTTACAAAAATCTAGAAAAACCTGTAATTTTTTAAAACATAAATAATAAAATGAAGAGTGATGACTAATGATAAACATAAAGAACAATACTATAGTTGCTATTTTTGCAGATATGTATAAAGACTTTATTATAATTTTACAAAATGTAAGGTTAAGTTATTAATTTAAAAAAAAATACACGTAGATGGTCAACGCAGTAATGCAGCGAGCGTTATGGGGACCTTTGCATCGGGATCGACCAGGGATAGACCATTTTATTAGGATAAGTTTAGTTTTAAGTGTCATTTTTATTTGTATCCTGACACGTTTTTATGAATAAATTACCTATTATACATTGATGGTATCTAAATAAATCAACAGATATATAAGTATAAGGAAAAAAAAAATATGTGTTAGATGACCGGAATAAAAATAAATAAAGCATGATTGGATTTAATGAAAAAAAATAAGTTAATTTCAAACTAATACAGGAATCAAAAAGTTCAATCAATAATTTTATAAGTACAAAATTCCTGATTAAAAAATAAATACACCTTATATGATGATGCTAAAATAAATTATATAACTGAAATAAATATAACTGGATACGTTATTATTTCTATTCGATACTTCCGAACTATGAGGTGGTGCAGAATATTTTCAATAATAAGAAAACAAATTAATTAATGAACAGTGTTAAAAGAGATAGAAAACTGAGTATATTAAAACTACGTAAGTAAAGTTAAAAAAACAAACCACACGGTACGTAACAACAACAAATAAAATAACAGTAAAAATGTACGCCATTTCGGTAATCAGTTTAACAAAATATAATTGTCTCTTGGGATTTATTGTCACACAAATAAATAATTTATTTATAATACTCTCTTTAGTTTATTTATTAATTTATTTATGGTATTACTTTACTATGCAACATTTATGAAACAAACGCCTTGGAATGAATTAAAATATACCTTACGATTAACGAATAAACATCTAAAGATACAACTAACTATGGGAGTATAGGAACAGATTTGGATTTGGTAACATATATGCAAAATTGGTATTTGCCTGATATTTCATCTTATTATCGCCATCATACGCTAAACAGACACATGGACCTCTACATTACAGCTGTTTTCCTTTAGATTTAAAGTAGTTAGATATACTTCTTCAAAAACAAGCGTGTAAATGTAAACATAACTGTTTTAGACCGAATGATCTAATCATCGTTAAAATAATATTAACACCTAAAAAAAATACACGTGTTCTACTGAACATGTCAATAAATTTATTTTCTTCTAATACACTAATATTCTTATATCTAAATAATTTTAAATGTATTGCTGATAATATTATGATAACTTAATATTTTTTTTGAAGTTGATATTATTGACATGATCAGTATCATCATGACATAATAGTAAAACAATTTTGAATAATCCGTCGTAATTCTGTGCTTATCACAACGCGAAGATCTTCTTGCACCAACCATCATGAACAAACAAAAATAAAAGAAATGTAACACTTACGGATTTTAGTCTTCACATCGCTAACCGTTATTTTTCGCTTTAGTCTACTATTGCTTTTCTGGTACGATATGGATACTTATCTTCCATTTTCTGCCGCATCCACTTCCGTGTCAAACAACCTCCCGGCTCCCTGCTACTCTGCTCATCTTTCAGCAACGACATCTGACTCCAACTCTCCCTGCGCCCTGCAACTCACATCTTTCTCCAACGCATCTGAATTTCTTTCCCATATTTTCTTAGGTAGGTACTTTTTTTTTAAAACGCCTTCTTCGTGTTTAAACAGCATGTTTCTTCTTCAGCAGCATACAGATGTTTAGGTATTTAGGTGATATCCATACGAGTAGATAAAAAATTTCAGCGTAAGTGTACATAGAATTATTTTACAACAAGCCCAAAAAGTCACGTTTTTACACCAACAGTTTTAGTTCCCATAGTTATTAGTAGATTGTCACTTAACACTTTGTAACCAAACACCGAATAATTGTCTATACAGCAATCACTTTGGCTGCATTCTTAGTCCGTACGTGCATAGTAATAAAGTTCACTATAATATTCGCCGAAAAAACAGTTAAATAGTTCAAAACTTTCCATCTCCCAGAAACAATCAACCACATCAGAAACCACAGCTCAGCACTGCCACGAGGCAGCGCTGGCAGGGTCGCCATGCGATGTTGGCTGTTGAGGGAGGATAAATACAAACGCAGTGCGCGGTGTTCAGACGTATAATGCTAACGATCTTCGGATTTCTTCTCGTCGGCCGCGAAGCGGCCGGCGGGGAGACGCCATCGAGGCAGGGCCTCCTGGGCGTGGTCTCAAACCGCTGCCTGTAACAACAGGCAGGTCATCGGGGCGCTTGTAGCTTGGTGTCTAGTCCGGGTGCGCAGGAGAGTTTCACGCCGTGGCGAGATCAAGCCAGCCGGGTGATTCCCCATGGGGGGAGGCCCAGCTAGCGACCCCAAGCTCACGGCGGCTCGCTCGTCCTGGGGTCAGTCCTTGAGTCTGGCCCACGATCCTGACTACTCGACGTGGAGTAGTGGATGTGGGCAGGCAGTGTAATGGCCGCGTCAGCGCTGCATTGCAGCACCACCCTGAGCAGCCATCTGTGGGGGTCTGAGGTCCTCCAGAGCGGCCGGCTGGCCGGTCATGGAGGAAAGAACCTTCAGGCCCCTCTCGATAATGCTGGTGGCATCGTCGCCGATGCGGATTGCCACCAGGACTTCCGTGAGGATCCTAACCGCCTCTGTTAGGACCCTGTCCCTTTCTGGGACGGCTGCTCGTTGGCTCTTTTGTCTTGGAGCCCGCTGGTGTTTCGGCATCTCCCCCTGAGGAATAACCTGAGGGGCGCCGACCACTTCCAGTGGGCCCGTGGGTAGCTTGCGACGCAGCTGGTCCGGTTTTCCCGCGTCATTTTGAGGAGCGGCTTGCTTTCTCCGTCTCCTCGGCCTCCTCTTCCGCTTCGTCTCGCCGGCTGGGTCGTTGGCGGCCGCCATGAGAGTGGTCGCCGCGTTCAACTCTCCCTGCGGTGCCGCCTCCTTCCTTTTCGGCTCGACGGGCTTCGTGAGGGGCGCTGTGCCCGCTCTCTTGTTCCGCACTTCGCGGCGAAGCACGGAGCAATCGAGACTGTTGGCGGGGTGGGGTCCGCCACAGTTTGCGCACGTTGCGGGTTCAGTGCGCGGCCTCTTGCAGTCTTTTGCGACGTGCTGCTCGCCGCATTTGACGCAGGCCAGCTTCCGGTGACAGTGAGAGGAACTGTGCCGGAACAGCTGGCAACGGTGGCACTGGGCCGTCGTCCTCTTGCCACGCCAACCCTCGATCTTCACGCCGGGCATACAGAGCAGCTCTGTGATGTTGTATAGTCCCGGGGTGAGGGCTGGCGTTCGGGTCAGCTGGGCGAAGAATATGCAGCCTGGGCGTCCACGGCGCGCGTTGATCGGCCGGACGTAGTCGACTGGGTAGCCCAGACTAGCCATTTCTTCGGCAATTGCTTCCGGGTCGGCATCGGCGGGCAAGCCTCGGATGGCAACCTTCAGCGGTTTCATGTTCGGCATGGCGTACGCGAACCAGGATATTCCGGCTCCGGACTTCTCCAGCTCTACGAAGTAGTGCTGGTAAGCACGAAATTCCTGTTCCGTTTTTGCCAGGAATTGGAAGCCTTTCCCGTATGGGCGCACGTTAGGTGCGTGGCCCAGGGCTTCTTTGAGCATCCTCATGTGGGAACTCCAGTCTGGGAGATGGTCCACCACAATGGGAGGGAGCTTCTTTCCTCTGCATAGGTTAGTGGCGGGAGGCACTACTATCTTCGGCAGAGGAGGCTTGCTTTGGGACGACGGCGGGGTTTTCATTGCCGCAGCGGCGTAGGAAACGCTCGGCTGCGGGGGTGACGTCTCCATGTCGTCTAGCGATGGCATGGAGAGAGGCGGCGTCTTTTTTGGCAGCGGGACAGGGCGTGGGCGTGCCCCCTGCGAAGGCGTCGGCGTCCCCGATGACGAGGAGGTGGCGGGGTGTAGCCGCTTCCCAGCGCGCGTGTCGCTCTGCACACTGGCACACAAGGCAGCTGCACTCTCCCTGAGGGCGTCCAGGGCTGCGTGTCTTGCGGCGGCGCGCTGGGCAGCGGCGGGGTCCATTTGGGGCTGCTGTCGTTCGGGCAGCGGCGGTAGGGGCGGAAACGGCGGCAGAGAACGGGCGGCCGCGAAGGCCGCAGCAGAGGTCTCGCCGGCGTCGTTTCCGGGCGTCTTGGTGGTCGACGGTGGGTGCGACCATGGGCGCAGCGCGAGGATGCGCTGCAGCGTCGAGCGGGGGCTCGTAGGCTGGTACACCTTCTTGGTGGGCCGCCTACGGCTGAGTTTCGTTGGAGTGACCGACATAGTAGGTGGAGTCGAAGTCGGAAAAGCCTGGTCCGCGCGGTGCGTAGCCTGCCCCCGGGAAGGGCAACAACTGCCGTTACCCCCCGGTGATTCCCGCTGGTGGGAGGCCGGGGTTGAGTGGCACGAGCAGAAGTCACCCGCGACGACCGAGGGTAGGCAGAGTCGAGGAAAGTGAGGGTACTTAGGGATCACCCAAAGTACCCCACAAAACAAATGAACCCGAGCGCGTGTAAATGAGGGTAGTTTGCGCTACCCACAAGGCGACTAGGCGGCGAATCGTGACTCGATCCGGAGTCAACGAATGCTAACGATTATAGAATACAATACCTTATATCTAGACTATGACTAATGAATGGATGGGGAGTCTCCACTACAGTATCGCCGTAAACCCCGAAAAGTCATCACCTCTTATATTTATAGTGTTCTGCGTATATTGTATGGTAAATCGCTGTAAATAGAGATTTATATTAAAAGCCGCTCGCTCCCTGCAGCCACTGTTATTGGCACGGCTTCCTGTCTGCTTATATTTATCTCGTATGTACCTACAAATCTATCTAAATAACCCTTAGAGCTTTGTCAGACGTGGCGGAACGACCTTTGTTAATGTCGTTTACGCTCTGCCTACCCCATTAGGGATAAAGGAGTGTTCATATGTATGTATATGTGACGTCTACCCATATTTTGAAAAGAAAATTTGTAAGTTAACTCTCTAGGATGACATTAAAGGATGAATATGTAATCATTAATCAAACATTATTCAGCAGTGCCCCGTTGAAATAAAAATTATTTCAGCAGGTCTTTTTTTTAAAAAACTAGGGAACTATAAGTAAAACCGCGGTTCATAAAGCAAGTATCTCATAAGTTTTATAACGAAGCAAAAGCTGTTGATTTGATGTTAGCAAAATTGGCAATTTTCTAAATAATTGGGAGTCTGGTATCGTGGCGGTGATTGAGGTCACACGTGCTGTAAAGCCGGTTTGTACGTACACGCCAAAACCAATTTAATATGTTTTCATATCTATACATATAATAAATCTCTAGAAGTGTCGTGTCTGTACATTTTTATACAAAAAAAATATTGCAGCAGGCATTATTAACGATATAATGATCAAAACGATCTATTTAGAATTTTTGTCTGTCTGTCTGTCTGTCTGTCTGTCTGTCTGTTTGTCTGTCTGTATGTTAGGTACCACATCACGCCAAAACTACTTAACCGATTTCAAAGGTTTTTATTTTATTCAACTGTGTGTTACACAGATTGCAATTTAGGATACCTTAAATCACGCTACCTAACCTAGGGGGTAGGCAGGAAATTGAAATTTTGCTGCTTCTTAACTAATTTTTATGGAACATTTTTAAATTCTACTAAGCAATATTTAAAATCAAAATTACGATACAAATAATCACTTCTCAAGACTTAGGAGATAGGTAGGAAATTGAATTTCGGTCGTTTTATAACCGATCTTAAAGGGACTTTTCATTTGACTGAGTTTTATTAATTACCTGGTGCCCAGCCTAGGCTAGAAATAATAACGAAATCCATTCTAATATTGAGTAAGTACCCCAGTTTGTATGGAAAACACGCAGTGTCGAGCATGCTGAAAACGCATCTTCGCACGTAGAAGCGGATCTGCTAGCTCGCGCGCGGAATCGTGTTTTCCATACAAAAACAAAGATCAGACAATGGCGTCGGTTCTTGCGATCATTCTTAACTAGCGCTGTCACTTTCTTAAGTTTGACATAAGAACAGGATAGCAAGTACACACATGACTTTGACATTTCTTATTTGAGCGTCTTACGATTTAAATAACAACTGAGCATAGAGCATGCTTCCTTATTTTAATTCAAATAAGCAGTCTTATGTCAGATTAGGATTGTCAAAATCATATGTTTAGTTGCTACCCTGTTCTTATGTCAAACTTAAGAAAGTGACAGCGCTAGCTTAGAATTAGAATTAGGATTATGTCGCAAGAATCGACACCAATACGAAACATGTATCCGCGCGCGGGTTAGCAGATCCCGCTCCTACGCGCGGAGAAGCGTTTTCAGTATGTTCGACACTGCGTGTTTTCCATACGAATCGGGCGTACAAAGTCGCGGGTACAGCTAGTTAAAAATAAAACTAGATTACATTTGCCTTGCTGATTTTTAATACGAAACTAGAAAATTAAAACATGTTTATTTTGTGTTGAGTTAACGCCATTAATCATAATTATGTTATACAAGATATGCCATATACCACAAAGTTGTTTGCTTTGGAGAACACGTGTAGACTTTAGGCTTAATTTATGATAGAAGTTGCTGTAATATGTCAGAGGCATATTTTAACCAAAATCTAAACCGTGTACTAAACCCTGCTTCAAAATTTTGGAGCACATAGACATTTATCATAGAAGTATAACTTAGAATCTGCCAGCTGCATTTCCTCCCGGGCATGCTGTAAAAACCAGCTAATAGATACGAGGGCTTCAGTATATTGCAATATATTATTAATAGGTGATGGGCTGAAAACCTTTCACTACAGCAATATACGTAATAATATACCTAAATCTATCTTAAATAACCCTCAAAACATTGTCAGACGTGGCGGAACGACCTTTGTTTAGGTCGTTTATGCTCTGCCTACCCCAACAGGGATAAAGTCGTAAATATATGTATGTAAGTACAATTTACCTCCTCGATTACTTTCTACGAGCTTAAACAAGCTAACATTACTGCTTGAGGTCAAGCGGGAGACAAGTTAATGTAAATTTCTGGAGTACCTACTCAGTTTTAAAATTATAACTTTACTCTGAAACATTAGCTTGAAGTTGGGAGAGTTCCCAGCACTCCTGAAAACAATTTGGTTTTCACGAACGTGATAACAAATTTCATCAACTCAAGAGGACTGACTGGCACTGATAAATATTTGAGAACCAATGGAGTCATTTGTAATTTTATTTTACTTGTTTTCTATTTTGGTATTTTTATTTTATATTTGTTTAGTGTCCAATATGAGCACATGAAAAATTAATTCGATACCTAGAACAGTGCGAAAAAAACATGCATACATACATACATATAATCACGCCTTTATCTCTAATGGGGTAGGCAAAGCGTAAACGATTTAAACAAAGGACATTTCGCTACGTCTGACAATCTTTTGAGGGTTTATTTAGATATATTTGTAGGTATATTGCTGTAGTGACAGGTCACCAGCCCATCGCCTAAATTGCAATATACAGAAAACCTCGGATCCCTTAGCTGGTTTTTACAGCATGCCCGGGATATGCAGCTAGCACATTCTATGTTTCTCCCTCGCTCCCAGTCCAGCTTGATTATAAAGGCGTGATTATATGTGTGTATGTATTTATGTAAACACTGCTGTTCTTTCATTTGCATATCTTATTTCTGATATTTCACACACGATATCAGTGCTTCTCTACTATGTTATGCATGTATTATACATATAAACCTTTCTCTTGAATCACTCTATCCATTTAAAGAAACCGCATCGAAATCAGTTGCGTAGTTTTAAATATTTATGCATACATAAGGATATGTGGACAGAGAAAGCCACTTTGTTTTATACTATGTAGTGATAGTCATTTCAGGCGTTGGGCTGACAACCTGTCACTACAGCAGTATACATCATAATCATCTGTAATAATAATAACCCTCAAAACTTGTCAGACGTGGCGGAATGACCTTTGTAGGTCGTTTACGCTCTGCCATTAGGGATTAACGCGTGATTTTATGTATGTATGTATAAGGCGTTAACCTAGAAAGATAACGGATTATTATGTTCTTTAGATTATCATGAAACCGATATCTTCCATGTATCTGTGAAACGCGGATTCTTCATTCCGGATACCAAGTAATCCCTGAGAGGTATACATAAATCCTTTTCCGTCACGTGACGCATCCATGCAGCAGCTTGCTACTAAAGAACAGGCAAAACAACCACCAGTAAAATATCTCCACACAAGACGATCATAATCAGCCCTGTAGGTACTACACAGCTTCGGCTTGATAGTGGTTGATTTTAGTACCGACGAACGAAGATTGAAAACAAAAAGCGGTTATAACAATTACAAATTATGTATCTCCCTTACGATACTGGACTTGGACTGGGGCATAGTACAAACTATATTTATATATTAATTTATTTTATTTTTTATGAGCCTGTGGTGTCCCACTGCAGGGCAATTGGGCAACAAACTATATAGGCACAATTAAAGCGACGAGGTTGAATGTAATTTTACTGTTCTCTCCTTATACTTTGACCGGAGTATTTCCATATTTCACACGATCCGGCCTCACGTACGAGTTTTGACTAGTTTCATTCCGTTAGCGTCTTACCAAGAACGTGTTTGTTATTACGGGAAATAAAACTGGTTTGGTCTTTGGCACCTTTGCTACTGAAACAGCAAAAGACATCAAACATATTTATCCTTCCCCAAAAGTGACCGTCTCTACTCCATACACCAATAAAACACAGGAGGAAATCCCTCGTAGATCCTAGCACGCCCCTGGTACTATCGCTATAGTATTATATTATCTGTGCTACCGCCGACATAATTATCTGAGACAGGTACACATAGGCGCTGACCGCGTATTAAGCACACAAAAACACAGATAACACGTTTACAAACACTAGCATAAACAATATTATTGACACTACTGAGTCTGTTTGTGGAAGAGATGGTCAGAATGAACAGTACTTCAATTTTGCAATCACTTGCTAGAAGCTCCATAGCTTATTTGGTAAGCGGTTGGATGCGTTTCATAACTTAGTATATAACTAGCGACCCGCCTCGGCTTTGCACGGAAATTATCAGTGTTTCTCCACAATATTATGCAAGTATTATATATAGTATAAACCTTCCTCTTCAAACACTATCCATTAAAAGAAACCGCATCAAAATCCGTTGCGTAGTTTTAAAGATTTATGCATACAAAGAGATATAGGGACAAAGAAAGCGACTTTTTTGTATACTATGTTGTAGTTATATAACGATTTAATGCCTGTGTAATATTATTATATTTTGGTTTTTATTTTTTAGTATGTTTATTATATTTATATTGTTTATTTTTGTTTTACATGAGTATTAGCATTAGTGAGAGAAAAGCATGCATTGCGTTTTTTTATATGCAAGGAACTGAAAATTCAACCTCTTATCATAGCGTAAAGTTCCATCGAGAAATTCTATTTTTTACCCGCATTACGCCGCACGGTTACATTTTATCAAATTATAATTGGACTGCTCATTCTTTCTGCTGTGTCGTTGTTCATTACACATTTGAATTATTTCAAGAGAAATGAGTTTGTGTGTCAATATTACTGTTAAAAGTGTAGTTTTGATAGCTGAGATTGTTGATTTGCATAATGATGATACAATTTATCGACAAATGAGTCTGCAACTTCATATTACTGGCATATAGTTGGCAGTTTTTTTTAGTGATATTCGTTTGTTACGTTGTTTATTAAATAAATATAAATTGTTATAGGTTAACAGTGTGATGCATCGAGTTCGTGTTTAAAACGAAACTGGGAAGATTATTTCCGAGCGTCCAGGCCCAAGGGTGGGACCTACAGTTCAGGTTCCGCGCGTCATTGATATCATGTTGCTGAGCACAATCGGGAACCTTTTGCTTCGACGCGAGATACTGACACATCTTCATGCTCCAGGAATCTATTGATAATATATTACAGCAACTAAAATAATATTATCAGCGGCTGGCATATCGACAAGCACGGATTGATTATGCCGAACATTGTCTAAATTTTGACTGGGTGAAAAATATTGTCTTTTTTACTGAGGAAATAATTTTCAATCGATTTTAGGAGGTAATTAATAAAGAAGGTTATGCAACTTTTTAAGCATTTAATTATAAAAAATACTTATAAATTATTTAGAATGTAATTTAAGTTGACATAAAAATTGTGATGTTTTTATTATTGCACTATGTAATAATATGTATATTCACAAAATTACTGTTATGTGAATTGTGACTAATATAAGACGTTTTATTACATTGGAAGGGTAAATTATGTTTGAAATATTTAAATATAAAATACAAAATTTCTTTGCACTAAAAATACACTATAGATTTGTCATATTGGACATGATTTTAAATAATAAATCATCTATATATTAATTTTCAATGTTTTTCTTACACCTTTTAAATCAGACTTCGACCTCCATATTATTGAGTAGACTTTGTTATGAAAATATAAACAAAAAGAAAACATAAACACAAAGAAAGAATTCATAGACTGCGCATTCACAGATTTGAACATGCGAGCCCTCAAACTAGTTGCACTATACATCCTCTCTAAGCAATCTTGCCTCGAGAGGGACCATGTGAAATAAAGGATGGAGTGGATTTTGAATTGTAATCATATTAACGTCCGGTGTGGTGGTTTCCATGTGTCTAAGGGTTAAACTATGAGCACATAATATACAATAGTACTACATACAAAATGGACATTCACCTCCATTCCCCAGTCCGACATACGTCACACTCCGCGCCGGATTGTGGGCCACATTGAGCGTACGCTTAGCGGGTATGGCGCGCGCATGTTTCCCAGTGTAACGGAAATAAAGTGTTGTATTCCAAAGATAGTTAGGTACTGTTCCGTGTACGGATGCCTTTCTACCACAAGATATGACTCCAATACGAACTTTTTAATATTCCACAGTGATGAGAGACGGTAAGTAAATTCATACAAAATATGCAACCTAATCTATTTTTACTATTCAGTTACAGTGAACTACTTTAAAACGTTGGTTTAATCAAGAACCAGATTAATCAAGTAATGATTATGACCGGTATAACAAAATTTGTCAACCCTTATAACACGTACACAAACGCATGCCGAGTGCAACATGACGTCTGTCGATGTGTGACCAAAATAATATGATAGTTGGGAGAGTCCGAGCTGTGCTATGAGCGTGATCTAGTCTGTGCGCGTGAGCTGCGCATAAGTGGACGTGAAATGCACCTAGGTGTGCATGTTTAGCTGTCTCAACTAATTTAGTAACCGAGTGTACGTGGATTACAAGCAAGCCCGTAATCATGTTTCCTGGTGGACCAGATCTCATGTCTACCATCCCCAAAAAGATTTCCTTACGTAAAATATGAATATAAAGTTTGTAATCTGAGAGAGTGATATAACTCATAAGCTGAACGTTCCTATGTTGAAGTTTTCGTTTAACTTATTGAGCTCAGTACTAAAATTTTATTGGTGTTCAGCCAGAGTGTGAATCTTTCATCATCTTTCGAGCCGAAGTTTCATTATAAACTATGCGGGTAGTACTTTTCAGGTCCCTGTAGACTTGAAAATTACTTCGTATTTATTATTATATTATATTAGCCTAAAGTGTCCCACTGCTGGGCAAAGGCCTCCCCTCTCTCTTTCCAGGCAACACGATCCATGGCTGTTTCCGACCAGTTGGGTTCAAAGTCGACCAAGTCATCCCGCCATCGCATCCTTGGTCTCCCTCTGCGCCGACGTTCTTGTGGGACAAATTTTGTAGCTAGTTTGGCCCATCTCTCGGGATGCATTCTGCACACATGGCCAGCCCAGTCCCACTTAAGCCTTGCGGCTTTTTTGCCCACGTCAATAATTTGAGTTTTGGAGCGGAGTTTGGTGTTCCGGACGCGATCAGTCCTTTTTACACCTAGAATTCGTATTCATAATTACATATAATAATTTGGATGTTATGGTTACGGTTATATTAATTGTAGTGCTATTCATTTTATCAAAATTATAACTAAGTCTTATACGTCAAAGTTGTATAGTGCCTGAAATAAGATAGGCCCAAAATTATAAATTTACTATTTCAATAGTTCGAATATATTGTCCACTACAAATCCCGATGTTCCAAATTAAAATGACCCTAAAGAAGAAAAAACGCTTCAATAGCCGAAGACGGTGTAACAAAAAATTATGAGAATATTTTTCCTTTCTCAAAAGGAATTGTTTCCTAAAGATTATTAAGATTAGGCAGGCAGGGATAAATTTAAGCAGCTTTTTTGTTCAGTAAGGCTCTGGTGCCTTCACCACTGATCAAATCGTCTGGATTTTTTCGGATATGACACTTCTTCAATCTCGCCTTTCTTTTCAATTTCAATATTCAGACTTGAACACAAAAGAATATATTAGCGATTCATTTCAGTTCCAATACATATACAGGTCTTATGTTAAATGAGTCCCTTTCAAATTATTATAAAACTGCGCATATTTACGACGTGTCTTTTCAATACATAATGTTTTGAGACACCACTACTGGTGACAATATTAGTACCTACACAGCTATCTACATTAATGTTTCCTTACTTTTTTTGTTCTTGCTTAATAAACAGTTGAAATCTTGCAATTTTGAAAAGAAGCTGTATTAAAGGGAAACTATAACAACCACTGTGATAACAGCAAGCAAGATATACTGAAACATTTACTTGAAGTAAAATACTTGGATGGTATCCAGTAATAGCAAACTTATCGCTTTTCTTGCTCTGCAGACTTTCCCACTTAGATAAATCGAATTGGATTTCCTTTTTTCTCTCATTCCCATCTAAATTCGAAACGTGATTTAATGCAACTTTTTCAAGAGTAACCTGTGCCTATTACATCTAATGTAAATCTAATCTACTGATAAAATTTGCTATTTGGGTTTTATAAAGCTCGCTTTTAATTGTATTTAAATTTACATGGTTATTTTATCTATTTTAGTTAATTACCTATCTTCGGAGCATAGTTTTAAAACAAGTAAGTACGTGATAAATAAATGATGCACTTATTTTATATCTTAACAACATTTTGTGACAACACTATTGTGAACAATTTTATGTAGCTCAATAGCTTAAATAATCAATATCTTTCAATACACTGAAAGCTTTAAAACTAATTTAGTTGGAAAAGGGTAAACACTGAAAAATCTTTAAATTATTTAAATGCTTCATAGAATTTTCTAGATTACCTATTTCGGATTTAATTATAGAGAAAGGATTGTGTCAGTCTTATGCTAATACAGTTATAATGGGGTAGGCAGACCGTAAACAACCAAAACAAATGTCGTTTCGCCACGTCTAACAAAATTTTGAAGGTTATTTTATTTTCATTTTTTTTTACGATCATATTATACATACATAATAATAACGCCTTTATTCTTAATGGAGTAAGCAGAGCGTAAGCGACCTACGTCTTTCCGCTATGTCATGGGGTCTCATTCCGAAGAACAGTAAATAGCTTCTAAAAAATATCAGCAGATGGCGCTACGGGTAAGACGGGCAGGTCATTCTAAATAAAAGTTTACATAAAGCAAGTTTTTTGTTTCTAAAGCCAGCAAATATATTGTTTAATAAATAATTCTGATTACCCAGAGCATTAAAAATCGTATAATATGCTCACTTTTAAAAAGTTTTAGATTAAAAGTTTCTTTTCAGCGGCTACTCTAGCGACACCCACACAGGAGTGTCAAGGATATGAAGTTTTTCGACTTTCGCTCAAACCCTAAACACATACAGGTAGTACCAACCATTCACCAATTAGCTTTTTCGTATCATGATTTAATTTTTCTTTCGTACAAAATTCGTCCTCCTAAACTCAAACCCCGTACTCTCTTCCAGCGTAATTTCAAGGATATGGATCTCTCGCGTCTTCTTGAAGATGCTCGCAATATAGATTGGTCGGCAATTGATCGCGTTGAATCTGTTGATGGACAGGTGGCACTCTTTAACTCGAATATCACCCAACTTTATGATACTCACGCTCCTATTCGCGCTATTAGAGTAAAACACCTTCCTGCTCCTTGGTTAAATCAAGAGATAAAATCACTAATGGAAAGGAAGAATAACGCTAAGTTTAGGTATAAATGTGATTCTTCTGATAGGAACAGAGACAGGTATAACGCAATACGGAATCGTTGCAATATGGTGGTAAGGGACGCTCAAAGACGCCATATTCTTATCAATGTTGAAAACGGTGACCCATCTAAAGTATGGAGATTTCTTGGTACACTGGGCGTTGGTCGTAAAGCACGTAATGATTCCATACCTAAGGATATTAATCTTGACTCTCTTAATAATCATTTTTCCTCTACTTCATCTCTTGACGCTAATACTAAGTCAAATACTTTGCACAATCTTTCATCACTACCATTGCCCAACTTTCCATCTTTCAGTTTCTGTCAATTCTCTGATTGTGGTGTTAAGAAGAGCATATTGTCTGTTTCCTCGAATGCTGTTGGCAGTGACTGCATAAGTCGTAATATGATCATTCCTATCCTAGATATTGTCACTCCTGTCATTACCAAAATCCTTAACCGTTCCATATCCTCTGGTGTCTTCCCCTCTGCGTGGAAAGAAGCTCAGATTATTCCTCTCCCTAAGAAGGCTAAGCCTTCATCCTTCTCCGATTATCGTCCTATCTCAATCCTCCCTTTCCTTTCCAAAGTCCTTGAGCGCCTTGTCCACCGCCAGCTGAACCATTTTCTTGATTCTCACAATCTCCTTAACCCGTTTCAGTCTGGCTTCCGCTCTGGTCATAGTACGACTTCTGCTCTTGTCAAAATCTCTGATGACATTCGTTGGGGAATGGATAATCAGCAGCTTACGGTGCTAGCCTTGCTAGATTTTAGCAATGCTTTTAATACTGTGGATTTTGACATCTTGGTGGGGCTGCTGCGTTCTCTTAACATATCTCCACAGACTATTGACTGGTTTCAGAGTTATCTCTGCGGTCGCAAGCAGCGCATCAAAGTTGAAGATTCCTTCTCCACTTGGTGTGATACTTCTGCAGGTGTGCCGCAGGGTGGCGTCTTGTCCCCTCTTCTTTTCACAATTTTCATTAACTCGATATCTTTTTCTCTTACTTCGTCTTACCACTTATATGCAGACGATCTTCAAATTTATTCACAAGCTTCAATGCCTGAGCTTTCTGAAGCTGTTCGCAAAGTGAACACTGATTTGGCTCGTGTCTCTGATTGGAGTCGCACTCATGGACTCAGGGTTAATCCCACGAAAACTCAGGTCATAATTATAGGCAGTCCTGGTTTTATTTCGAGAATTGACTTTGCACAGCTTCCTTCAGTAGTATTCGACGGAGTTCAGATCCCATATAGCGATACAGTGAAAAACCTTGGTGTAATTTTTGATAAAACACTCTCTTGGAAACAACAGGTTGCTGAGGACAGCAGAAAGGTATTTGCTGCATTTTATTCTTTGAAGAGGCTTCGTAATCTTTTGCCGACTAATACTAAAATTGCTCTTGCCCAAGCCTTGCTTTTACCTATCCTTGATTATGCTGATATCTCTTATCCCGATCTGACAGAAGAGTTGCTCAATAAACTGGAGCGATTGCAGAATGTCTGCATTCGTTTCATATTTGGCCTAAGAAAATATGATCATGTCTCAGCCTACAGAACGAAACTCAAATGGCTTCCCATTCGCCTTCGTAGAGATTACCATCTTTTATCTTTTCTTTATTCTATTCTCTTCAATCCTATGTCTCCACCTTATCTTAAAGAAAGATTCCCTTTCCACTCTGTTACTCTTAATCGCACACTTCGCCCTTCGCGCTACCTCTCTCTTACTATCCCATCTCATTCTACCAATTTTTACTCTAATTCGTTTACAGTTCGTGCAGTAAGGCTTTGGAATCTATTGCCTGCGTCTGTAAGACAAGCTTCTTCATTAGATTCTTTTAAAAAACACCTTATAGCTCACTATCTTTCTCTACCTTAACCGCTTGCACTTGCGTATTTCCCGGAATAATTTGGTTGTAACATTTTCTTTCATTAGTATTATATATATTTATATATGTATTATAGTATTTATGTATTTCTATGTAGGTATAAGTAATTTATATGTATGACTATTTATTGTTATTAATTATATAAATACACCTAAGTAGCTTATTTACTTACCTATACAATATATTGCCTAAAATGTATACCAGCCCACTAGCTCAACTTTTTATTTTCCTGTACCCTAAGGTTGCCTGGAAGAAATTGCTGCATAGCAATAAGGCCGCCTATTTGTACTACTATTTGTTTCATTTAATTTAATTTTCTCTTGTGTCTTTTCTGTGCAATAAAGTATATTCTTATCTTATCTTATCTTATCTTATCTTATCTTATAGATGTCACTGGTACAATTATCGATCCACAGATGAAATTAATATACCTACATCGAGCGGTTGCCGTTTATGTGTTATGACTTTACTTTTAGAGACCCTCGCACATTGAATTATGAAAAAAACAATAAAACAAAAATTAAAGTATGAATATTGTATCTTATTTATAAAACTCACTTGCTTTCCGCCCCGCGTTTTCACCCGCGATTAAATGAATTTTCTCGCGGAAATAAAGTATTTCTCTGCGTTAACGGTTAGCCTGTTGCTATGTCACTCATACATATATACACATATTTAATCACGACTTTATCACGCCTAATGGGGTATGCAAAGCGTAAACGACCTAAACAAAGGTCGTTCCGACATGTCTGACAAAGTTTTGAGGGTTATTTAAAGATAGATTTTAATTTTTAGGCAGTTTCATGTAGTGACAGGTTGCCAGCTCATCGCCTGAATTGCAATATACTGAAACCCTCGGATTGCTCAACTGGTTTTTCCAGCATGCCCGGGAGGAAATTCGGCTGGGAGGAAATGTTATCGGCAGTGATCGGAATAGGTAGAGTATATTTACCTAAACTTCTAAAAAGAAGAGAGGAAAATGGAGACTTCCTTACTACTAAAACTTTTTCGGGACATCTTGCGGGACATCACATAAGTAAGCTAGAAATATACTTTGAACCATGGCATTTAATTCTATGGACAAATACAAGCTAAAAATATACTTGGTGATTTTCGGCTACAGTGTCACATTGCCTAGATATTTTGAATTAAAGATTCTCTTACTTTATAGCTTTAAAACGGCTGTGTGTAGGAAAAAATGTTAAGGGAAAAAATTATCGCATAATTTGTGTTCTATAATTTCTATATAGGTGTCAACATCGTTGGAGTTATAGAAACCAAGATATTTACGAAAAACCGTTTTAACGATATCTGACAGTTTTCATATTATGGACGATGTTAGTTATGTAAGCTGGTCAACAAATCAGATAATTCAAAATAAATTTGAAAAAGTTTTAAACAGAATTTCGGACTACGATTTTATTACAACAATAAGTGAAAAAATTGTAAAGGGAATCGAAGTAGATGAGGAAGTATTTTTTAAATATGCTCCTCTTACATCTGTAGATGTTGAAAGGTCCTTTTACACCTATTAGTGGATTTTAAGTGTAAAAAGGAATAGACTTAAACCGAAAAATATAGAAAAAATAATGCTCATCTACTTCAATTCCCTGCAAGAAAGCAATATTTCGTCAGTATCTTCAGATTCTGTCACTGAAGACGAAGACATATAAAATATATTGTTTTTTAAGTAAAATTAATCGCGTTTACGATGTACCTTACGTGATCAGGTTTTTTGGACTGCATTACATGAATAATTGTCTACTTTAATAAAAATAAGCTTTATTTTAATTTTTATTGGTTCTTTCATTTATACCTTAAGTTACAAAAAAACAAATTTATTTTTTATCATTAAAAACTACAAAAAACAAAATTCATATTTCGAAAGAGGTTTGATTGTATCTGGCATACTAAATATTTTGCCGATATTTAACTGAGATTTGGTTCAAGTTGGCTGGCGTACGATCAACCGTGTGACGTTTGAACATGAAATAAATATAAAACAAAATATTACATTACCAAGACACATTGATCTTAAGATTGCGATTTGGTCGTTTGGCCATAGATAACCGGTCAAAAAGGGCATACTATTCCTCTACTAGTTCTATTATGTGGCGTATAGTCACGTATAATACAGAAATGCATAAATTCAAGCCTCATTTCCTATTGTTCGATTATTTTATGACTTGCTTTATTTGCATTTGATTTTATCTTGCAAAGTTGACGGTTCGAAATTCGAAAACAAATTCCATTCATTTACAGCACGTGTTTTTTCAGTGTGTTTTTTTTACCTGGAATCACTTTTCAGGTAAAAATAATTAGTGCAAGCCTTTTGACAATTGAGCTTCTTTTGTGTAGTTCTATTTAATCGCTTTGTTTACGAAGTTTTTGTTTATTTGTGAATAAACAGCACTTATTTAAAAGCATATTACTATCAGTGCAAGCCTTTTAACAATTAAAATTACTTTGTGTGTTTTATATCATACTCTTTACGGCGTTGTTATCAATGTTTGACTAAGGGGAACTTATTAAAAGCATTGGTTTATCTTAATCGAACCCAGGACTTTTCACAGATTTATTTCGGCGTACAAAATGGTGCCTTAAAAAAACCAACCAGGAATATAAGCTATTCAAGATCAAATGTAAAAATAAAACAATTTTTCGTAAATATCTTGGTTTCTGTAGCTCGTACGATGTTGATACCTATGAAGAAATTATACAGCAAATAATTTTCGTATGTTTTTCCTCAATATTTTTTTCCTACACACAGCAGTTTTAAAGCTATAAAGTAAGAAAATTTTGAATTCAAAATATCTAGGCAATGTGACACTGTAGCCAAATATCACCAAGTATATTTCTAGCTTGTATTTGTCCATAGAATTAAAAACCATGGTGCAAAGTATATTTCTTGCTTACTTATGTGATGTCCCGCAAGTTGTCCCGCAAAAAGTTTACGTAGTAAGGAAGTCTCCATTTTCCGCTTCTGTTCTTAGAAGTTTAGGTAAATATACTCTACCAATTCCGATCACTGGTTATCAGCCATAGCGTTATAATGTCATGGTCATAGTCAATCGATACATAAAGTGTTGCCCTATACCCTAAATACCGTGTGAAAATATTTCCCGAGGGAATAAGATTTTATCCTACGGTAAAAAATTGCCTTTGTCCGTTTCATCTATCACCATGCCACCACATTTCATCAAAATGCGTTCAGAATTTAAGGCGTGAAAGAACAACAAACAAACAGATAGACGGATAACGACGGAAACAGCTACTTTCGGATTTTATAATATTTGTATAGAGTATGGATAGTATGTATTTTTCTTACGATCAGCAGGAAAACTGTTTCTATATTTGTTTAATTTACCAACAACAAATCATTCACAATCTTCTTCCATGCTGGCCTGTAAGCGAGAGAAAAACATAGAATGTGCCAGATGTATTTCCTCCCGGGCATGCTGAAAAAAACCAGCTAAGGGATCCGAGGGTTTCTGTATATTACAATTTAGGCGATAGGCTGACAACCTGTCTTAGATAACCCTCAAAACTTTGTCCGACGTGGCGGAACGACCTTTGTTTAGGTTGTTTACGATCTGCCTACCTCATTAAGAACAAAGGCGTGATGTATGTATGTACAAAACATTGACATGGCCACGATTCGGCGTAGACTAGATTTAACTAACATAAATAATATAAATATTAGATTAACTTACTTTTTTTCTCTCACTATCTAAAAGAGCTATTTTTATATTATTAATTATTTAAGAATCTTTAAAAGAATACATATTTTAATTAAAACATATTTCGAGTAAATTGTAGCTGTAATGAAAAGATATGATTGCCTGCTGCCTAAAACAAATCATATCGATTCTTAAACCTTGCTTGGTAACACCTTTTACTTCGATGTGTTCCTAAAATTTCAAAGATATTTATGTTAAATAGTGATAAATATATATACATACATACATATAGTCACGCCTCTATCCCTAGTGATAAATATATTTTTATTAAATTAAAATTAACCTAATGAAACATGTTGCTTTGAGATACTTGTCGTTAAATTTATTAAGTTTACCTATAGATTGTCTTCTGAAAGTTGTAAGCAAAATTCCGAAACTTGGTTTATTCCTAATTCTATGAATCTCAATTTCTGACCCACTGTGCAGCGTTGGCTCCGCAAGTAGCGTCGTTGCCATTCAGTGCGGGCCCGCGCGCAACGTTGCCGGTCAACGTACGAATCCGCTCCGTTGATTCCGAAATTTGTAAAAATTACATACTTATATGTATGTTTTTTAGATCTTATTTCTCCTAAACGAATTAATGAAGAAATCATATATATATTTTCCTGCTAATTATGTCGATATTCTACTTGTTGTTTACGTTACTATTAAAAAAAATATACTCATTGATGAACCATAACAACTTCATGGGTAGCTTTTATTTGCAACTCAGTTCACCGGCGGGATGGCGCGTTGGTTAGTTGGTCGGGTTTCAGCGCTGTGGTTATCCGGATCGAGTCCGATCGTTGATTGAAAATACAATTTCCTTTTTGTTAGAAACATTTATTTAGTATTTGTTTTTCTTTCTTTTACTTTTTAAGGTAAATATTTTACTGTCATACTACTGTTCAATTTATTACTTTTAAAGTGTATTTGAGGCCGATTTCTATTCTATTAATAAGAACCATCTTGATAGTGGAAGGAGGCTAGGTGAAAAAAAGTAAAAGTAACAATCGTGTAAAGCAGTTTATTAAATTTATAAATGATAGCACCTAATATGATTGTAAAGTGTACGTAGTCAGCAGAGGAGACATCTGGTCAGGCCCGCTCGAAACGAAAGAGATCATTTCAGGAAATTATTGATAAACTTTAATAAAATCTCGCTTATTTGCACGATTCATTTACTGCAATAAATATACTAAACCACATTAAAATTCATACATAATTTCCTGAAACAATCTCATCCGTTTCGAACGGCCCTGCCCTGCAATAGCCTTTGCTGACAGTACATAAGATAAGTTTCATTATTCAATCTCTTACAAATTACAAATTAAAACTGCTAATATCTGTGCTCTGGCGCAGCGTTCACTTCTCACTTACCGCCATCTAGTAGTCTAGTAGAAAATTACGTACTTCGAACGTGCATTGTACCTACGTGGGGCCATCTGTGATCACGGCAAAATATTATGACCGAACACTTCCCGCCGTGGTCTGTAACGTGGTACCGGTGCGTCAGATTGTACTAAAATCTTGCGGCCCGCCACTCGGCCCGACTTATGGCGGACCAGTTTTGTTGTATGACATTAGGCATCTGTACTAGTATAGTATTATATTATCTGTGACTCTACCTTAACTCTACTTTGCTTATTCAGCGTCTGGTACATTTCCTTTCAGCCGAGATTCTCAGTATCGCAACAATGTTGTGCATTCGGCAAGCTTGCAACTTTGTCCCGGACGGCTGATGCAATAGCCTACTACAGTTGTGAAATAATGGTTCTTACTCTAGGTTCGGGGACCATAACTATGTCGCTCTGGAAACAAACTATTGACAGGAGTATAATTATTATTGGTAGGAATAAAAATATTTCATTTCCTATATTTTGGGGTAGGATAGGATCTACCTCCTAGTGGTCTACCCCGGGCAACGGAAACTGTTACGATCGTTTATCATTACATATATAATAATTAGTTTATAAAATCGACCCAACACTTATACAAATAGCATTTAGATTTTTCGTTCAAAAATTGAGACATCTTTACCTGACATGACCCAGCATTTAAACAAGAGTATCAAATGCATAAATACCCATACTTGTTTCTTGGAAATAGAGTTAAATTTTGAATGTTACTTTGTCTTAATATAACATAGAACTTGGAAGATTAAAAAAAACAGAGGAACAGCGGGCATGCAGTGGGGGTTGGCAGTTGCTGACGGGCCGGGACGATGTTCTAACGCGGAAATTGGCGATGCCGAGCATCATGACTGTGTTGTTTATTTTCGGCGTTGTGTTTTAATTCGAAGTCCATCGTTGTGATTATAACTGTAAGTGTTTCTGAACCTTACAGTTAGACGATTTCGTAATAAAGTGATAGTTTCAGCTTTCTGTACCTGCAGCGTTGCGAGTTTTCAAACATCATTCAATGATAATCGTAGGGAAATGTGTTATTAGAATAAGAAATAGTAGGTGTGTGTTATGTGTAAAATATCAATGTGTGAGAGTGTGAGGATGAATAAATGCAATAGAAACTAATAGGAATATTTTGATATGTCTTTAAGATACAGTGTTACACGTTAAAACAAAACACGGTGTTTTAAAGATATTAGTGGTTAAAATCAATTACTTGTATTTTGAAATATTTAATTATTTTTAAATTCAGGATAACACTTTACATACATTAAATACACATCGACAAGGCTTATGGGCTCCTAGAGTAGCTGGCCCATAATCCCTCTCGAGAATTCATTCGAATAGGTATTTATACAAACCTCTAATGGTCTATTTCTCAGCTGACATAGCGAGCTATAAAGGTGATAATTTCTTGACACAGTCTCTATCATTTGAATTGACTTCTTAGCGCATATCATGTGATTTTGTTACAGCAGTCCTTGAAAATTATACCATATTGCAAACTGAACAGAGAAATTGATTATTAAAAGGTTTGAACATTAGTACACCGTCACAGGTGACCAAAACTGCAGTTAATAGGTAACTTGTATGACTTTGATGAATGATTGGTTGTATGAAAGAAGTTTCTGAATGAATTAAGATGATCGGAATATTTGATGGAAGGTTTGCAAGTTAGATAAGACTAGGGTTTAGTGTTAGTCTGTGCAAGGTTTTCGCGCGTTGGCATGGTCTGTAGGTTGGAAGGGAGGGCCATTTCATTTGCCTAGGTATCCTAATCCTAAGATCTTAAAGATCTTTATTCAAATTCCCTTCCCTGGTTATTGAGTCATTGTACCTTTCAGCACGCTACATTAGCAGCCGGGAGACTAAATATAAAGTATGTTTGGTTTTATTTTATTCGGGTTAGTTATGCGCAAGAAGAAAGAAGATGGAGATTCCTGATTCCTGAATTTCTGCTGAAAATATTTTATGTGAGTCGCATGCTTTATATTACTCATTTATATTTTATTTTCTGTCATTTTGTGTTATTTTTCAGCTGAATTTGTTCTGACCTTTTTTACTAATCATTTATTTACTTACGTCATAATTTCAATTACGATTACCCTAGTCAAACTTAACTTAAATTTGTTTCAATTTTCTATTTGAATACACAACGTATGGGTCTTTTGACATACGAGGGGCGGCTGATATAAAATCTTCTTTGTTAAAGAAAGTTTTGAAAATCGAACTGGCCATTGCAAAATCATATTCTATATTTATTCCTTTTTCAAAATTATGACGCTTATTTTTTTTCGCTTGCTTTTGTTTTTTGGCGCGGCTTTGATTTCACCATGTCGAAAGAAAATTGCAAAATGATGAAATTTGAGCATCGAGCAATGATTAAATTCCTAAGTAAAGAAGGAAATACGCCTACGCAGATCAGAGAGCGCATGTTAAAGGTGTTTGGTGACTCAAGTCCTTCTGAATTCGTCATAAAGTTTTGGTCGAAGCAATTTAAACATGGCCGTGAGAGCCTGGAAGACGACACTTGTAGTGGAAGGCCAATTTCTGCTGTTACCGCAGATAATGTTGAAAAGGTGAAGAACCTAATTCTTGCAGATCGGCGAATCAAGCAGTGGGAGATAGCCAGAGATGTGGGCATTAGCAAGGAACGAGTTCATGAAATTATTCACGAACATTTGGGCATGTCCAAGGTGAGCGCGCGTTGGGTCCCTAGAACGTTGACCCCCTTTGACAAACAAAGGCGAGTAGAATGTTGTAAGGAATTTCTAGACCTGGTCAAAGGTAAAGAAGAAGAGACTATCTCTCGAATTGTGACCTGTGATGAAACTTGGATTCGCCAGTGGGATCCGGAAAGCAAACAAGAGTCAATGCAATGGAAATTTAAAGGAGAAAAGCCGCCAAGGAAGTTCAAGGTTCGGCCGTCGGCTGGAAAACTAATGGCCACCGTATTTTGGGATGTCGAAGGGATTTTGATGATTGATTATTTGCCTAAAAATACAACAATGAATGCTGAATATTATGCAAACTTGCTTGACCAGCTTCGTGAACAAATCAAAGAAAAGCGGAGAGGCAAACTCAGCAAAGGTGTTCTGATTTTACAAGACAATGCTCCTGTACACACAGCCTTAACGGCGAGGTCAGCCCTGAGCAAAAACGGCTACACAGAAATTAACCATCCACCTTATAGTCCAGATCTGGCTCCCTGTGACTATTTCTTATTCAAAGATTTAAAGAAAAAATTGAGGGGTCGCAGATTTTCGACGGACGAAGAAATGAAAGAGGCTGTGACTGATCATTTTGACGAGCAAAATAAAAATTACTATTATAACGGCATGATGTCACTTATTTGCAATTGTCATAAGTGTATTTCACTTGCAGGAGACTATATAGAAAAATAAAAAATAAACTAGCCATCAAAGTCTTTTCTTTCATAGTTAGGTAGATTACTTATCAGCCACCCCTCGTACTCGTAAAATCATTTTGTAGACGATCACATATTTATCTTTGGCCATATTAATTTTATAAGATTATTATTTAATTAGGGATAGGGTGTTACAAAACACAGGCTCTCCTGTGAATAAATCCGGCTTAACGATCACAACAAAGTGGTGGTAGGCTCCGCAAGGGGCCGACTGGCTCGCAACCACCCTCTCGCCGGAGTCCGGCGCCAAATAGCTTGCTGTGTTTCGTCGGTGCGTGAGATATTGCCAGTGCCATAACAGGCATCTCCTGGATAAGCTCGCTCTATCGTCGATTCTTTCATGGTCATTCCTGACCTAGTAGTGTCCAGAATCAAGAGCAACAACCCATTAATAATAAAAAAATATATACCAATTTCTTTAAAGAGTCATTGGAAAATTTTGTGCAATAAGAATCCTTCAATAGTAAGAAAAAAGTTTTAATTAACATGAAATAAGCGTACGCGTAGTATAAAAATACTTTTAATTACTGCATCCAGCTTGTTAATCTTGTAAATCTCGATAGTTTTAAGTACCACAATATTATTTATACGTATTATCTTTTCCCAAACTTCCTTAAAAATCCCGCCTCGTGTCACACATAGTTAACAAGCTACATGTTGGATGAGGATATGTCAAGTTACTCATAAAATAATCATTTTCCTCACATATTTTACGGCCATTTTCCCCCAGACTGTTCAAGATGATACAGACTATTACGTCACACGTAACGCCATTTTAGGGGCAATTGCGTCTGATGATGATGTCATTATTATGTCCTTAACTGAAAAATTTCAATTTGAGAGAATCGCATAACTAAAAAATATATTTTTTAAGTAAATTTCAGCTACTTATTATATTTGAGAATGTATTGCCCTCAATCACGGCTATTTTTCTTCTGAAATATTAAAATTAAGGTAGAAAAAATTGTGTAGAAAAAACAATACATAATAAATTGCTCAACAAAAAACATGCTGGATTGGGAGCGAGAGAAAAACATAGAATGTGCCAGCTGTATTTCCTCCCGGGCAAACTGTAAAAATCCGAAACCGATTATTTCAGTATATTGCAATTTAGGCGAAGCCTGTCACTACACTAATGTGACTATACCAACAAACCTATCTTTAATTTCCCTGAACTTTGTCAAACGTCGCCAGGTTTCGTCGTCGTTACGCCTAATGACCTTTAGTTAGGTCGTTTACGCTCTGCCTACCACATTAGGGATAAAGGCGTGACTATATGTATGTGTGTATGCAGAAAAACCTCGTGTAATATTTTGTAGTTTTATTTTATAAACTAGCTGTGCCCGCGACTTCGTACGCACGGTTTGTATGGAAAACACGCAGTGTCGAACATACTGAAAACGCTTATCCGCGCGTAGGAGCGGGATCTGCTAACCCGCGCGCAGAAGCGTGTTTCGCATTGTTTGATCTTTGTTTTTGTATGGAAAACACGCTACCGCGCGCGAGCTAGCAGATCCTGCTCCTACGCGTGGAGAAGCGCTTTCAGTATGTTCGACACTGCGTGTTTTCCATACAATCTGAAGTACTTAAGTAATGCTCAGGCAAACAAAAAAGTTCCATCAAAATCGGTTAAAAATGACGGAAATTCAATTTCCTGCCTACCTCTCAAGTGAGGAGGCGTGATTATTTGTATCGTTACTGTGATTTTAACACACAGTTGAATAAAAAAAGTACCTTTAAAATCGGTTCAGTAGTTTTGTCGTGATGTGGTGGTAACATACAGACAGACAAAAATTCTAAAAAAAATCGTTTTGATATAAATAATTCGATGTACAGACACGACCCTTCTAGAGATTTATTATATGTGTAGATAGATTTCCATATTCACACAACCATACCTATCGTTAATCAATAAACATAGTACTTATTAAGGAAAATACCTAAAGTTCTTTGTGTTGGTAGTTTGCAGCAGTTATTACGAGTTCTGCGTAGCAATTAGGAACTTAGAAACTTCCAACTCAGCGAGCAATTCATTGAATAAATAATCATACTCCAAATTATATCGTTCACAACATGGTGCGATGATGGTGCGAATAATACCTAACGATATTTACTGCGAAGATCTCACAACCTTTGTTAAATTAACTAGTAACCAGTGTGAAAACTATTTCCATGTTTAATATTGTATGTAGAAAATCGTTTTATACTCACGTGTCTCTGATCTACAATTGGCTAGAAATAGTCACGTATCCCTATCCCTTACAGTATAGGTAGAATGTCAACGACTTCACAAAATGTGTCATGTCAAATTTCGAGGGTCTTCGTCTCCGTTTACTGATTTCTGTAGTATACCCAGGACGAATTAGATGCGTTTGATACATTCTATGCTTTTCAGTCCAGTATGGAAATACCTATTTCTTCTTTTCTCTTCGTTACAATATAGCAAGACCAAATCATCAAAACGGTCTATCTAGGAAAATCATTATATCGAACATTCCTTTCTCGAATCTATTCTGGTATGTCAGTGCTGAATTGCGAATGGGCACAATTCCCATAATGACAAGTCATATCACTCACCCTGGGCGGGAGTCACTCGCGCGAATTATGCCTTTATGACGGAAATATTTGCATATGGATACGGGCCTTTTGGGCCAAGGACTCGACCTTTCCAGTCAAGTGTAGATAAAATTTCCTACTAAATATCCATCCATAATGTTTAACGTTTAATGTTTACGAAACATAAATTATTTATACATAAAAAAATAAAATAATGTGTACAATAAATTGTAAAATTAATACATAAAAAAATATAAAATGTGCTCTAAAGAAATATGTGCTATTCATCGCGCTTCCTGTTTTTCTGATGAAAGAAATTTTACGATGGAGGTAACGTGGGCCTAAAGGGTAAAAGGTGTCTTTTTCGTGAACATTAATATTGTTTTCCCGGTGATAGCATTTCAAAATATAAATACTTAAGTGTATTATTTACGTTCACAATAAGCGTGTTGACTGGATGGCAAAAAAAGCAAAACACAACTGATTCTTAAAGTATTGTGGATCTCATTTATCATTTTAAATAAATTGCACATTTAGATTTAATAATCGAGATAACAATATAGAAGTAATTGATTTGAGTAGTATAATATTTTCCAAGGAGGAACGTCATAACTCGCTATTTTCATACAAAATATCGTTATTGATATTTCATAAAAAGTTACTGATTTGACTAGTTAGCCTATTTAATTTAAAAGATGTATACCTACCATCTAAAACTACCATTTTTTTTTACTTTGTAATCATTTTACAATCGTAAAGATAAATACAATATATTTAGAAATAGATATGATAGTTAGGAAAATAGTTTTAGAAAGCTTTTCTCTTTAGTTTTTGAATTTCACTTTACCCCCAGCGTTCATTTAGAAGCACTCGCTAAAGAGGGCAGTCTTCACTAGAATAACTTCACTAGAAATAAGGTTCGATTCTAGATTCCACCGGCTAAAACTAAAATTAAAATGTATCTATCACTTTTAAAATAGAAAAAGGACAGTCGTTTATACTCTATGGTTTTAGGTACACTTTGTCCGCTAGATTTTCACACGCTTTTGCACATCTCTCCAGTATTTCTGAAAAAAAAATCCGGCATATCATATGACGGTGAATAAAAATGACATAACGCATAAAACCACCGACTATAAATCAAAATTCCGGACAGAATAGATCTTCTGTCCTTTTCCAATGTTTTAAGTCTGAAAGTGACAGTAAAATAATAATTTTAGTTTTAGCCGTAAAATCTAGAATCAAGTTCAATATTAGACTGAACAAAAGAGTTCGACGTAACTTCATCGCCGTCGGACGACATGAAACCGATTGTTGACTACAAATTCTAAGAAATGTTTAGAAATATTGTCGTTTTCATATATGCAAATTGTAGTGAACAAAAAAACACTTGAAAAAAAAAGCATCAACCATTTTTGCCTCATTCCTAAACATGTTAATAATATGTGACGTTCTCTATGAAATGGTACCTTATTGTCGATTTCCAAGCTCTATTTTGTTTATTGATTTTCATAGCCTGTAGATTATTATCAAAAACTCCATACCGATTTAGATCCTCTGCGCTCATAATTTCACATTATTATGTTTTTTCATACGTGTTGTATTCACAAGGGTGGCTAATAATATAATAAAATAATTTTCAATATGGTAATACTGCACAATATTTTTAAACGCTTAAAAAAGCTGTTCTATAATTGAGTAATTCTTAAGTAAGAATGGGATGCATAAATCAAATTAACTACTTTGTGTTCATTATTTGGTTCGAATGGCACCAATTTTATTATGAAGAATTCTACATACATACATAAATCACGCAACGCCTCGTAAAAAGCGCTTTCGCCACGTCTGACAAAAATTGAGGGCAATTTTAGATTGTAATATGTACTGCTATAGTGACAGGTTGTCAGCCCATCGCCTAAATTACAATACACTGTAACCCTCGAGTCCCTTTTGCTGACTTCAACAGCATGCCCGGGAGGAAGGGTAGCTGGAACATTCTATGTTTTTCTATCTCTCCCAGTCCAGCATGGAAGTATTCTAGTGAAGAATTCTAGAAAGTTGAAATGATGCAACTGAATATCTGGAATACAGCAGACATTTGTGAGACCTGCTTCCACATTGTTCTTCATTTACTTATTAGAAAGAGGTTTCTAGCATGAAGGTAACAACTCCCGAAGGACTTTCCGAGAACAAGTAACATAGGATAATACAGCATAAATATGGGATGTTAGTTACATACAGTTAAAGACTGTAAAATAACTATGATTAGTTTTAATATAGGGTTTATAAATTAATTCTTTCATGCTGCACTGGGAGAGACAGAAAAACATAGAATGTTCCAACTGCCTTTCCTCTAGGGCATGCTGTAGAAATCAGCAAAAGAGTCTCAAGCGTTATAGTTTATTGTAATTTAGCCGATGGGCTGACAACATGTCACAACAGCAATACACAGTACAATCTACATTTCCCTCAATTTTTGACAGACGACTCGGCGAAAGCGCCTTTTTTGAGGCGTTTTACGCTCTGCCTACCCCGTAAGGGATAAAGGCGTGATTTTGTGCTATGTTTGTTTTATAAATTAATAGGTCAGAATGCCACCACCATGCAATACTAATAATTAAGTACCCTAAGTGCGCCCGTAAGTTCACGGCGAAAATTGCCGTCAGCCATTTTTGGGCGCACGAGCGCTGTACCAAAGAAAATATATTGCCGTATCAACCAGGAGTCGAAGTGGTCGCCATGGCCGAAATCAGTCGGAAGGAACATCAATAATTAAACAATAGACTGCCTGGACTGCTGTTTTTAGTAGATATGCATGGTTTCTATTTCAATTAGTTCATAATTAAGATAAAAAAAATACGCGTAAATACAAAAAACATAAATTTAGCCGATATCATTTATAATCTTTGTAATATTAGCTGACCCCGTGAGATACGAGATAAGGTTAGGGAGATGATGATTAATATAATGTTTTCAGCATACTCATGCAGACAGTCAGTATTAGTCTTGTAAAACCATTTATTATTTTTAAAGTGTTAAGTAATACTTAAGCTAACTAGATATTTTATTCTCAAGCGTAAGCGGTGGTACCGTAGGCAAAGAGAAATTTCACTTTGGCGTACCAATGTATATTTTAGTAATCATGAGGATGGCAAACAAAGTCATTGACATAGGTATTATATATTATTGTGAAGGTGGCAAACAAGCGTAGCACAATCACACCCTTGAAACTTGGTAAATATCATCTACCTCTATCACAGCGACGTACGAGTTCAGTCAGACAGAAATGCTGTCACCATATCTACAAATGTTGAGGTGCTTTTTATAAGGGGTTGAGATACGAATTAATTCGTTTAAAATATATACCTACATAAAAACATATAATCACGCCTATATCCCTAATGGGGTTGGCAGAGCGTAAACGACCTAAACAAAAGTCATTTCGCCACGTCTGACAAAGTTTTGAGAGTTCTTTAAGACAGATTTGTACGTATGTTACTGTAGTGACAGGTTGTCAGCCCAGAGCGCCAGACTCCGGTGAGAGGGCGCTTTGTTAGGATCGCTCAGCCAAACGTATTCACAGGCAAGCCTGTGTTTCCGTTGCCCGGGGCGGACTACTAGGAGGTAGATCCTATCACACCCCAACTTGTAAACTAAGGTATCTTATAAGTGTTATCAGTATATCATTGGGATGGCAAACATAGTCATTGTCATAGGTATGTTATTGTGAAGCGAGAGAGTAAATAAGCGTAGCACAATCATACTTAAAACATGGTAAATAATAATCGTCTACATTTACAGCGACGTGCGTGTTCAGCTAGACAGAAATGCTGTTACCATATCTACATTAGTCTACGCGCTTTTATTTTAGATGCTGCCATACTGATTGTTGTACGGCAAATATTTTGAATTGTATACTACCATTTAACAACAGAATTTAAGAATTCTTGGGAAGATGATTGGAAAGATTCACACGCAGATTTTTTTGATTTGTTTCTCTCCATCGCATTAAATCACCTATAGGAATATGTTGTTTTGGTAAAAACACACATCTCATCTTATAAAAAATATTGATATTAAAAGTTAGATACTATTAACTTTTGTATTTGCTATTTGATAACATTTCTGTTATGAAAGAAAATACCTATATGAATTGACGGCAAAATTCAGCTGATCTTTGAGAGTACTGTCAGTTATGTTATATTTTTATCACCTCATTTAACTAAGTGGTATGGTACTTCCATGCTGAACTGGGAGAGGGAGAAAAACATAGAATGTGCCAGCTGCATTTCCTCCCGAGTATGCTATAAAAACCAGTTAAGGAATCCGATGGTTTTAGTATATTGCAATTTAAGCGATGGGCTGAAAACCTGTCACTACAGCAATATACGTACAAAGCCATCTTAAATAACCTTCAAAACATTGTCAGATGTGGCGGAACGACCTTTGTTTAGGTCGTTTACGCTCTGCCTACCCGGTAGGGATAAAGGTGTGATTATATGTATGTCATCCTAATGTTATACTAATATCTCTTATTAGATACCTTAGTACGCAAGTTGGGGTGTGATGGGATCTACCTCCTAGTAGTGCGCCCCGGGCATCGGCAACACAGGCTTGCCTGTGAATAAGTTCGGCTGAGCGATCCCAACAAAGCGCCCTCACACCGGAGTCCGGCGTCAAACAGCTTGCTGTGTTCCGTTGGTGCGTGAGAGTGTCAGTACCATAACAGGCATTTTCTGGGTGACCTCGCGCTATCGTCGACTCTGTCACTATCGTCCCTAACGTTGTGTCTAGAATCAAGAGCATACTCATTTCAAGTAAAAATATATATTATATTTTAAGTTCCATGCTGGACTGGTGGCGAAAGAAAAACATAGAATGTGCCAGCTGCATTTCCAGGCATGCTGTAAGAACCAGCTAACGGATCTGCGGGTTTTAGTATATTGCAATTTAAGCGATGGGCTGACAACATGTCACTACAGCAATATACGTAAAAAGCCATCTTAAATAACCCTCAAAACTTTGTCAGATGTGGCGGCCTTTGTTAATTTTACGCTCTGCCTACACCGTTGGCGATAAAGGTGTGATTATATGTATGTGTGTATGTATGGTAGCCTACGCAAGAGGCTGCTTAGTTTACGAATACCTTCCTAGGCGCCTACTTTCTATGGCTCCAATGGTAACTGAATCCAACCTCCAGGTGGAAATCCCAAAAATCTCCCGACCTCTGTAACAGAGCTTAATCGGCGACAACATTATGTATCATTAGTGATAGTGAGTAATTACCTCAAGCTAAACCGCTCCGTAAGGTTAAGCACTAACTATCACTACATAGTTTAAAACAAAGTCGCTTTCTCTGTCCCTATATCCCTATGTATGCTTAGATCTTTAAAACTACGCATTATTTATATTATACTAGCGACCCGCCCCGGCGTCGCACGGAAATTATCAGTGTTTCTCTACTATATTATGCATGTTTTATACATATTAACCTTTCCTTTGAATCACTCTATCCAATAAAACAAACCGCATTAAAATCCGATGCGTAGTTTTAAAGATCTAAGCATACATAGGGATATAGGGACAGAGAAAGTGACTTTGTTTTATACTATGTAGTGATGTGGTTAGTGCCACAGCTGCCTATGATTTGACTGAATTGGTTTATGTGTTTACTCATAGTATTGACTTATGCTATTTACATGCGATCACTCGTGCGATTGGCACGAGCCCGCTTGTAATGCTTAATGCTGAATAATTTGTAATGACGATAATGCACTTTGATTTTACCACTGACCTCTATAATGCATAGTCAAATATTTAACATAGCATTAGTAGCTGATTAATGTGTTTAATATATATATCTGAATGCTATAGTCAAAACCTGATGTTCCGGCGCTGATAGGTTTGCCTAGTAAAAAATATGCATTATGAATAATATATATACGTTATTTTGAAGATTCCGAACAAGGAGACGAGAAGAGTTGTAGGATGAACTGGTTTGACAACAAAATAAACGGACTAAAAACAAAGGCGCAGTCACAGTTGCAAGACTGACTGAGGAACAATGCAGACTTTGCCATGGAGGTCACTGACGCCCGCTAGGGCATTTAAGCTGATGAAATGGAACTAAGAGAAGTTGTAAATAAAGTCTGGAAAATTATAAGTTCTTCCTAACCACCATCTTTTCAAAAGAAACTGATGAATTTATATAACGCCCTATTTATCCAGTCCAGCAGTGGACAGTTGTGGCTGATGTTGATGATGAAGATCAAAACGTGCCCAAACATGGCGCGTTTTGTAAATGAATAGTTATGATTTTTTATTTTGTACATAACAGCTAGCGGTAATATAAAAGTGTGATTTCTTTTTAGAATCAACTTAAAACAACCTTTCATTCGAACAAATAATAATAAATACCCCGTTAAACATTCCATCCCCCCCACGCTCCCCAAAATGAAAAAAGAACTTTGGGTCTTGGACTAGAAATACTTAAAACGACCTAGTGAACATATGTTGTGAAACTGAAAACCCTTCAACAAAAAGTGGTTCTAAGAATAGCGAGTCAAACGACCCGATTAACCCTGGTGTCAGAGCTTTCAAACCGCCTAACAGTACAGGTACTAGGCCTTTGGCGTGGTTTGAATATCGACCATTTTCAAAGACAGAGACGGGGATCGACGGCTCAACGTGCTCTCTGAAGCACGAAATCGTTTTTTTTAGACAATCAGGTGATTCAACCTGCAATGTCCTAACCAAACTGGAGAAAACCTCAAAAAGTGTTGAATTGACAATTATCAACTTTTATGATCTTCCCCTGGGAATCGAACCCAGGTCCTCCGGATCGTAAGCCCATTGCTCTGACCACCAGACCTCGGAGGCAGTTAAAGTGGGTCATGTCGCTTATTTACTGTAGTACGACGCGTGATGTAAGCAGGCTGGGTAAAGTTTCTT
Organism: Scrobipalpa costella; assembly: GCA_949820665.1. Classification (NCBI taxonomy): domain Eukaryota; kingdom Metazoa; phylum Arthropoda; class Insecta; order Lepidoptera; family Gelechiidae; genus Scrobipalpa; species Scrobipalpa costella. The sequence goes on from OX463298.1 coordinate 11,279,309, forward strand.
GTGGTATTCTCAATTTTCAAAAAACTATAATTCACCTGTGAAACATTTTGTGCCAAGTAGGTACATACATACGTAATAGTTACGCCTGCATCATAAAACATTTACTCCCCTCCTAGTATAGGACTTCTCTGTGGTAATCGACGACTCTGTCATGATCATCCATGACCTTATTTAAATGACTATTTAAATATAATATTACCTTTTGTCCAGACTGAGGAGCAAACCCTAGCTGATAATCGAAGACTCTGTCACGGTTATCCCTGACCTTATTTAAATGACTATTAATGACATTGTGTTGTGTCTAGACTCAGGAGTAAACTCGAGCTAATAAAATAAATTAATTAAAAAAATGCCATACCTCCACGTTAGGCCCATGAGTTGTCGAGCGCAGTTGAGTAACGCTTTCTGTAAATATCTGTGGAACAAAATACACAGAAAAAGCTCGGTTGCCTATTTACTGAAAACCCAAGTCAACTTTTACGACACTTCCAGAACGAAACGAGAAGATACAGTTCTAACTCAGCACCATACGATTCAAATGAATTACCAACACGTGATGGAAGTCTTGCTAACAGCCTGGGTAAAGTTTCTTGCGGTATTCTCAAACTTCGGTGATCTATTCGACTGTGCAACTTTGTGTGCCCATTACGAAATATATCATTGCTGCATTTGAGTCTCATCCATCTGGGGTTATTATCACGCTCACCACGCTTGACCAGCGAGTTACTACATACACTAAATCACGACTTTATCCCTAATGGGGTAGGCAAAGCAATAAACGTCCTATTCAAAGGTCGTTCCGCCACATCTGACAAAGTTTTGAGGGTCATTTAAGATAGATTTGTAGGTATATTCCTGTAGTAATAAGTTGTCAGCCCATCGCATAAATAACAATACACTGAAACCCTCGGATCCCTTACGTGGTTTTTATGCATTCCCGGGAGGAAATGCAGTTGGCACATTCTATGTTTTCTTTTGCTCTCAGGCCACCATGGAAGAAGGCCAGCGAGTTACTAAGCAAGGGTTATTGGCTAGAAGCGCTAATGTCTGTTTCCTAGACAGTACCTAAATACTATTTCTTACTTAGTCAGCTTTTAGTAAAGAATTACCTTTATTTATTTTATTAGTGTGTGTTGGAAGTTTCTTTAATCACCCCCGCAAAGTTTCTTGTGGTATTCGTAAACATCAGTGATCTATTCGGCTGGGAAACTTTTTGTGCCTAAACTTTGGCTTGTTTGATATGTGGTTACAGTTAGTTGTATACAGAACAGGCTTTTTCAATGAAATAATAACTTGAGTTACTTTACGTAGATGGAGATATTAATATTAGATTATTGTAGAGTTGGTGATGTGAAAAAGTAAAACATTTAATTTAGTTCTTTCTAGTTTATCACTAAATGACGAACAAGTGTTATTGATACTGATAAATCAACGACTACTCACTTGTTTGTTTAACGGAAGTATTTTCACTCTCCATGAAGAAGACTCCCGTAAAGAGTCGAAACGTAGAGGTATAAATTCTCCGTTAAACAAACGAGTGAGTAGTCGTCGGTTTATTAGTCACTTCCATGCTGGCCTAGAAGCGAGAGAAAATCATTGAAGGTGCCAGCTGCATTTCTTCCCGGGAATGCTGTAAATACCATCTAAGGGATATGAGGTTTCAGTATATTGTAATGTAGGTGACGGGCTGACAACCTGTCACTACATATTCCTACAAATCTATCTTAAATAACCCTCAAAACTGTCAGACGTAGCTGAAAGACGTAGGTAGCTTACGCTCTGCTTACTCCATTAAGAATAAAATCGTGATTATATGGATGTATAATATGATTGTAAAAAAATGTACAATAAAATAACCTTCAAAATTTTGTTAGACGTGGCGAAACGACATTTGTCTAGGTTGTTTACGGTCTGCCTATCCCATTAGGAATAAAAACGCGATATGTATGTTTAATTTAGTAATTACATCCGTACACGGAACAGTACCTAACCATCTTTGGAACACAAAACTTTTTTATTTCCGTTACAATGGGAAACATGCGCGCGCCATACCCGCTAAGCGTAGGCTCAATGTGGCCCACAATCCGGCGCGGAGTGTGACGTATGTCGGACTGGGGAAGGAAGGTGAATGTCCATTTTGTATGTAGTACTATTATATATTCTGTGCTCATAGTTTAACCCTTAGACAACACACACATGGACACCACCACACCAGACGTTAATAAACTCGTTACAAAACTGGTTGTCTGGCTTATCCTCAATGATATGATTATAATTCAAAATCCACTCCATCCTTTATTTCACATGGCAAGATAGCCTAGAGAGGGTGTATAGTGCAACTAGTTTGAGGGCTCGCATGTTCAAATCCATGCGCAGTCTATGAATTCTTGTGTTTATGTTTTCGTTATGTTTATATTTTCATAACAAAGTCTACTCAAGAATATAGAGATCGTGGTCTGATTTATAAGGTGTAAGAAAAACAATGAAAATTAATATTTAGATTATTCATTATTTCAAATCATGTTTAATATAACAAATCTTTAGTGTATTTTTAGTGCAATTAAATTGTGTACTATATTTGAATATTTCAAACATAATTAACCCTTCTAATGTAATAAAACACGTCTTATATTAGTCACAATTAACATAGCAGTAAATTAGTGAATATACATATTATTACACAATGCAATAATAATAACATCACAAATTTTTATGTTAACTTAAATAAAATTATAAATAATTTGTAAGCATTTTATATAATTGAATCCTTAAGAAGTTGCATAACCTTCTTTATTAATTAGGTAGGTACCTCCTAAAATCGATTGAAAATTATTTCCTCAGTAAATATTACAATATTATTCACCCAGTTAAATTTTAGACAATGTTCGGCATAATCAATCCGTGCTTGTCGATATGCCAGCCGCTGATAATATTATTTTAGTTGCTGCAATATGTTATCAATAGATTCCTGGAGCATGAAGATGTGTCAGTCTTCTTCTTCTTCTGTCGAGTGGGTATCGAGTCTATGGACCCGATGAACCCTGGTGTCAGAGTTTTTAAACCGCCTAGTAGCACAACTATCAGGCCTCTGACATGGTTTTTGAGTAACGACCACTATCAAAGACAGCGACCGGGACCGACGGCTTAACGTGCCCTCCGAAGCACGAAATCTTTTTCTTTTCGGACAATCAGGTGATTCAGCCTGCAATGTCTAACCAAACTGGGGAAAAATTCACAAAGTGATAAATTCTCAAATATCAACTTTGTGTTTTACCCCCTGGGAATCGAACCCAGGACCTCAAGATCGGGAGCCCATGGCACTAGCCACTAGACCACGGAGGCAGATGTGTCAGTATCTCGTGTCGAAGCACAAGGTTCCCGCTTGTGCTCAGCAACATGATATCAATGACGCGCAGAAGCTGAACTGCAGGTCCCACCCTTGGGCCTGGACGCTCGGAAATTATCTTCCCAGTTTTGTTATAAACACGAACTCAATGCATCACACTGTTTACCTATAACAATATATATTTATTTAATAAATAACGTAACAAACGAATATCAATAAAAAAATAATTGTCTACTATATGCCAATAATATGAATAGGTTACATTAGGGTAACGTAACGATATAGTAAGTTGCAGATTCATTTGTCGATAAATTTTATCATTGTTATGCAAATCTACAATCTCAGCTATCGAAACTACACTTTAAACAGTAATATTGACAAATAATCTCATTTCTATTGAAATAATTCAAATGTGTGATGAACAACGACAAAGCAGTCTGGGAGAATGAGCAGTCGAATTATTATTTGATAAAATGTAACCGTGCAATGCGGGTAAAAAATAGAATTTGTAGTTCCTTGCATATAAATAAACGCAATGCATGCTTTTCTCTCACTAATGCCAATACTCTTTTTATTATTATTATTATATCAGCCTAAACTGTCCCAGCCAATACTTACGTAAACAAAAATAAACAATATAAATATGATAAACATAACAAAAAATAAATATAATAAAATTACACAGGCATTGTTACTAAGTTCTGAAACGCATCTAACCGCTTACCAAATAAGCTATGGAGCTTCTAGCAAGTGATTGCAAAATTGAAGTACTGTTCATTCAGACCATCTCTTCTTCACACAGACTCAGTAGTGTGTCAATAGTATTGTTTATGCTAGTGTTTGTAGACGTGTTATTTGTGTTTTTGTGTGCTTAATACGCGGTCAGCGCCTATGTGTGCCTGTCTCAGATATTTATGTCGGCCATAGTACATACTAGGCGTGTGCTAGGCTCTGCGAGGGATTTCCTCCTGTGTTCCATTGGTGTATGGAGTAGAGACGGTCACTTTTGGGGAAGGATAAATATGTTTGATGTCTTTTGCTGTTTCTGTGCCAAAGGTGCCAAAGATCAAACCAGCGTTATTTCCCCTTAATAACAAACACGTTCTTGGTAAGCCACTATTAGTCAAAACTCGTACGTGAGGCCGGATCGTGTGAAATATGGAAACACTCCGGTCAAAGTTTAAGGAGAGAACAGTAAAATGACATTCAATTTCGTCGCTTTAACCTATATAGTTTGTTGCCCAATTGCCCTGCAGTGGGACATCACAGGCTCTTAAATAAATATAGTTTGAACTATGCCCTAGTCCAAGTCTAGTATCGTAAAGGAGATACATAATTTATAATAGCTATAACCGCTTTTTTGTTTTGAATCTTCGTTCATCAGTACTAAAATCAACCACTTTCAAACCGGATATGAAACAGATGTATAGCTTTGTAGTACCTACAAGGCTGATTATGATCACGTCTTGTGTGAAGATATTTTACTGATGTTTATTTTGCCTGTTCTTTAGTAGCAAGCTGCTGCATGGATACGTCACGTGACGGAAAAGGATTTATGTATACCTCTGAGGGTTTACTTGGTATCCGGAATGAAATATCTGCGTTTCACAGATACATGGAAGATATCGGTTTCATGATAATCTAAAGGACATGATTATCCGTTATTTTTCTAAGATAATGCCACAGACATACATACATAAAATCAAGATCGTAAACGACCTAAACATAGGTCATTGCGCCATGTCTAACAAGTTTTGAGGGTTATTATTAATACAGATGATTATGATGTATACTGCTATAGGTTGTCAGCCCATCGCCTAAAATGACTATAAACTATAACGCTCGAATCCCTTAGCTGGTTCTTACAGCATGCCCGGGAGGAGATGCAGCTGGCACATTCTATGTTTTTCTATCACTCCCGGTCCAGCATGGAAGAAGAAGTTAACGCCGACTTAAGTAAATTTCACTGAAAAGTGATTGAATTATCTCCAAAAGCCGTAGTGTAAGTACAACCTAGTTAGAGAACGGATCGTTATTACTATTACTAATATTACGACAGCCCGATGGTGTAGTGGATAGGGCCGATGCATCCTGAGCATGAGGTCGTGTTTCGTATCCCACTACATACCAACGTGTTTCTCGGTTTTTGAATTTCATATGTACGTTTATTCGGCGCTTTTTCCGTGCTTTGGAAGGCACGTTAAGCCGTTGGTCGTGGGTAATATCGTTTAATACCATATGTATTAGTCGCTAAACCATATCAGAGGCCAGTTCTAAGCATTGGCGGCTTGAAAACTCAGGTCTAATCAAGGATCGGGTTGGGTTTCCCTTCTGTGTTGCGGGGGTCACATGGGAGTCGCTCTGTGTACAAACCAATACCCTCGCTCAATCACCTAGATTATGTAGCCGCCCCAAGAGATACTGGATAAGGCTATTCAGATGATGATTATTATTACCAATATTAATTGTTAATAGCTATCCAATCGATATGTAGTAGAGATTCCACAGTTATGAAAAACAGAAATGATCTAAAGTCGGTATATGGTAAAATATGGAAATCCCGCGGTTTCCAGTCGCTGCACAAAGCCACATGTGCTCCCAATAGATTTTTAATACGAAATGCTTCATTGAAATGAAATCTGTGGCTAGTTTCTATTTTACAGAAAAGTTCAATTGAATTCCTTTCGGATGATTTTTTGCAGATTGTTGAAAGTGCTAAGATAAGTAAATAGTGAAGTAAATATATCTGCTTCTGTTGTTTCGTGTTGTAATCATGGTCTACATACATGGGGTAGGCAGAGCGTAAACTACCCCAAAACAAAGTTCGTTCCGCCACGTCTGACAAAGTTTTGAGGGTAATTTAAGATATATTTGTAGGTATATTATTGCGTATACTGCTGTAGTCACAGGTTGTCAGCCCATCGCTAAAATTGCAATATACTAAACTGAAACCCTCGGATCCCTTAGCTGGTTTTTACAGCATGCCCGGGAAGAAATGCAGCTGGCACATTCTACATTTTTCTTACACTCCCAGTCCAGCATGGAATAATCGTGGTCTATGCTTTGAAATGTGGGTTGTAAACCTAGCGAATTCAGGGGCATATCAATCGGTTTTAATACTGATTAGTTAGTCAAATCGGAGAAATATATAAAGAACTGAATAATGTATAATATTTAATATAGGATATCGTATCAAATGCATGGAGCTGGACTGAAACAAATTAAAAAAAAAGAATGTGCCAGCTGCATCTTCTCCCGGGCATGCTGTAAAAATCAGCTAAGGGATTCGAGGGTTTCAGTATTGTAATTTAGGCGATAGGCTGTCAACCTATCACTATAGCAATAATGAAAACTGATTGGCTTACTTGTATGTATTGAAGGGAGGGTTAGCCCTCGACGTTTCGATCCTATACGAGGTACGAGGATCTTCATCGGGCAAAAAGAAAGTCGCACCCCACCGCCCGCCAAGTGCAACCTTCGACTCGAGACAATATATAGACGGATCTGTATCCATCTGGTATAATCCTCAAAATTTGTCAGACGTGGTGAAATGACTTTGGTTTAGGTTGTTTACGCTCTGCAAACCCCAATAAGGATAAAGGCGTGATTGTATGTATGCATGTATTGTATCAAATATAACCGCAAATATCGGCTTAATTTAACGTAGTTTGACCATTTTGGAATTTGTATTACGTGGTCCGACGTTAGTATCCAAACCACGCTGGATTTTATTGGATTTTTGAATGGATTATAGGTTTTCAAGAGGCAAATATTTCAAAACAATGCTGTAATAGACGAATAGTATTTTTCTACACTTCTTCTTCTGTCGAGTGTGTATCGAGTCTATGGACCCGATGAACCCTGGTGTCAGAGTTCTTAAACCGCCTAGTAGCACAACTATTAGGCCTCTGGCATGGTTTGAGTAACGACCACTATCAAAGACAACGACCGGGACCGACGGCTTAACGTGCCCGCCGAAGCACGAGATCTTTTTCTTTTCGGATAATCAGGTGATTCAGCCTGCAATGTCCTAACAAAACTGGGGAAAAATTAACAAAGTGATAAATTCTCAAATATCAACTTTTGTGTTTTCCTCCCTGGGAACCGAACCCAGGACCTGATCGGGAGTCCATGTCACTAGCCACTAGACCACGGAGGCAGTCTACGGTATTTAACGATTTTAACAGGGACCAACGGCTTAATGTGCCTTTCTAAGCATGAAAAAAGCGCCGAATAAAAAACAACTCACATGAAACGTGAAGACTGAAAAACATATTGGTACGTGGTGGGATTCGAACCACGACCTCCGCTCAGGAGGATGCGGTCCCATCCACTACACCATCGGTTTATTATACATTATTCAGTTATTTATAATAGATAAAAATAAACGTATTTATATATTCAACTAAAAAATACACTATTATCAAAGCAGATATTGAGAATAGAAAGATTAGTATTTACCACTTCTCCAACATCATAAAACTTTTTACACGAAAATAAAAAAAATCGTGTTTTTATCGTTATTCGGCCAAACAATCAAATCCGGCTCAGCTCCTCAACTTGCTGCAGCCTCGAACTTCTATCAAAGTAAAGCAATATTTTGTTTGCGACAGTTTAAACTTTCAGTATAGCCTTTGAGTTTAAAAATACATACATACATTTAGTCACGCCTTTATTTTTATTGGAGTAGGCAGAGTATAAACGACTTAAACAAAGGTCGTTCCGCCACGTCTGACAAAGTTTTGAGGGTTATTTAAGACGGATTTGTAGGTATTGCTGTAGTAACAGGTTGTCAGCCCATCACCTAAATTGCAAAACACTGAAACTCTCCTTAGCTGGTTTTAATAGCATGCTCGTTAGGAAATGCAGCTGGCAATTTATATGTTCTTCTTTCACTCCCAGTCCAGCATGGAAGGATCAAAACAGACAGTTGAATGTTTGAAAATATTTGCGTAGTAATCGGGTAAAATCTATAACACTTTGAGAAAGTGTATGTATTTTGGGATGTAAAGTTTTCTGGAACAAAGTTGTGGAACTCATGTTGTACCGAACCCCCCTTTTTTATTTTTCTTTGTTAAATAATAAGAAGAAGAAGCTTAACATAAGAAACTCACGTTTCTATGGCCTTTAGTGATACGTCTAAGTCTACGAAGTGAAAGAAAGTAACCCTGGTCCTTAAAAAGGTAAGATAATATCCAATGCATCGAACGTCAGACTAAAACATTTTGGCAATAAGCCTTCCTATTTCTACTAAGTAGAGGTTGATTACATTCCTTCCTCTCTCTAACTATTTAACTAATTTATCTGGAATAAATTTAAAGTTGAAACGGAACGTTAATTTTTAAGCCTTCAGATTCACATAAAACATAAAAAACATTTACCTAATTTTCATCCCTATTAATCATAAATTCCTCTAAAAATATTTCAGATTATTATAGCAGTAAAATCGTCAAATTTATTAATTGATTTAGATAAGGCTAAGTTATTTCTTGTGCGACAATCAAAATTACATCGTAACCCGTAAGGATTAATATCCTATCTTCCATGCCTAAACTCAAAACTGTCATCGACAAATTTAAAAAGTAATTTTCTAAACTCCAATTGGCGGCATAGTTTTACAAGAAAAAAAGCGCGGGAAACGTCGTCGGTGGCGGTCAAGTGATTTTGGATTTTTCGTTTAAAATATTATTTCTTTATTTATTTCTCATTACAATAGGATCAGTTAATTCATAAAACTTGTAATATAGTAGTGTAGTATTGTTTTCTTAGCTTTTATGTTGTATATATTCTCTTTTAAGTGTAAATATTTTTCACCTCTGATTGGTAAGTTTTTGTATTTTATCTATTAAAATGCCGCCCCCGGATGATCCCGGAGGCACCGTTGATCCTGGAGGGACAAATGAAATGGAGGTTGCGTATAATGTAAGCATTTCTAATGAACAAAATAATGATGCTAGTAGTATGGACACCGACAGCTCGGTCAAGGACTCGAAACAAAACTTGCGCAAACGAATCTCTTCCCGTCGCGTTTGTAGGCAATGCAACAAAAAGCGCAGTAAAGCCCGTAGTGGTAAGGATTTAACAGCCAATGACTGCAATTGCTTAGAAGATTTATTTAAATCTTCGCAGAATGATTTGCAAACTCAACAGCAATCGCTTTGTACACAACATGCTAGACCAAACTCGGATAATATTAATGACACTCAGAATAAGACAGATAACACCTCGGGAAATGACGCAACAAAGTCTCAAGAAAATTCTAACCCTGCTCGAATAAGGTATAAATCATCTGATGCTGCCCCCTTTGTCGTCCATGTTCAGCGAAAAGTAATGTCCCCGAACGATAATGTGACACTGCATCCGATAACATTTGGAAGATTTTTAAAAACAAATGCTTTTAGGAACGTTATTGACGGTAGCTTAAAGCGAATTGGTAGGAACAGAGTGTCCATGTCCTTCTCAAACTATGAGAATGCAAATTCATTTGTTGATAGTCCATTGCTTGAGACGAACAATTATAAAGCTTTTATCCCTTCATTTAACTTAACTAGGATGGGAATTGTTCGTGGAATTCCCGTGGATTGGTCAGAGGACGAAATTAAAGAAAATGTTAGTGTCCCTGTTAGGTGCGGGGAAATTCTAAAAGTGAGACGTATAAAAAGGAAAGTTACGATTAATGAAAGCTCAGAATTAAAACCAACCGAGACTGTTGTTTTCACTTTCGACGGACAAACTTTACCAAAGAGAATCTTTCTCTGTTATACTGCTTTGCCAGTTGATTTATATATATTTCCTACAATCCAATGCTTCAGGTGCTGCCGTTATGGCCATGTCAGAATCAATTGTAGAGCAAAGAACCCAAGGTGCTTCAAATGCGGACAGGAAACTCATGAGGGTAACAAATGCCATATAGAAGACGATAACATCAACTGCTGTTTATGCAATGGATCCCATACTGCCACGGATAAGAAATGTCTGGAATTCTCTAGACAAAAAATGATTAAAGAGACAATGGCTAAAAGCTGCTTATCGTACGCAGAGGCTGCTAAATTGCACCCAGAAATTTCCAAGAAATCTTACGCTGATGCACTATTATCTGCGCCAAGTATTCCATCTACAATATCTATTCCCAATTATAATGATCTTTCTACTAAACAGAGTACTAATACTTCGTACAATAAAACTGTATTTTCCAAGCCACGTGTCCCTGCTTCTCCATCCTCTAAAGGATATGATGTCGCTGCTCACAATGCCCTTATTAAAGATATAAATTTTCCACCTTCGCCTAACGGCTGTGCCTTGGTATCAAAGAACAACGATCCCAATTCATCAGTTGATTCTACAATACAACAAATTATGCTTCTTCTTAAATCATTACTTCATTCAAATCAGTCACCGTCCCACGCCGCCCCATCAGTTGATGTTATCATTTCTAAACCTTCCAACAATGGATTCCCAATCCAAAATTCTTCAGTGGAACTGCAAAAGCGCAGTTCATAAAAAACATGAAATAATCTATTTAATTAACTCTTATAGGCCATTTCTCTTGGCATTACAAGAGACTTGGTTAAAACCGGTATCCTTATTTAGGATACCAGGTTATGCTTGCGTTAGGGAAGATCGCCAGGATGGATATGCTGGTGTTGCCCTATTAATTAAACACTCTGTCTCATTCACTCATTTTCCTATTCCTGCTCATAATAATAATTATTCTGTTATTGCTGTTATCATCAAAAATATATGCTTTGTGTCATTATATATACCTCACCCCACTGTTGCTATTTTCTATGAAATAGACCAGATACTTTCTTCTCTTCCTAGACCTTACATTATCCTTGGAGATTTTAATGCCCAACACGAGTCATGGGGAAGCTCTAATCCAAATCATTATGGTCCGGTAGTTCTGGATTTAGTGGACACCCACAACATTTGTATACTAAACACTGGTTCAATAACTCGCCGAACTAGTCCTGATGAAGGTTCCAGTGCTCCTGATCTTTCTTTGTGCACTCCTAATTTAGCGTCCTCTTTAACTTGGCAGACATTACCATCCACTCATGGTAGTGATCACTTCCCAATTTTAATAAACTTTCCACTTATAGTAAGGCCTGTGCAGAAACGTCAACCACGATTAAAATATAAATTAGATAATGCTGATTGGGACAAATTTTCACAAAAAATTGAGCTTAGAATTTCATCTCTTCCAAGTGTTAATCAGGGATCAGAACCTTTATGTGCAGCTGACTTGGCTAAAGTCGTTATTGAAACAGCCGATGAAGTATTCCCAGTTAAACGCTGGGGTAGAGATTACATTCCGTCCCCGCCATGGTGGGATAACGAGTGTTCTGAGGCAGTTAAAAATAGGAAAGAAATGGAGCGCAATTACAATGAGTGTGGCTCAGATGCTAATTTTAATTTATTAACTAACATACTTACTAACAATAATAAATTGTTTAAAAAGAAAAAGTTTGACAGTTGGAAGTCTTTTTGTTTATCTTTATCCCCGGATGTTCCTTCATCAGAGGTGTGGCAGAATATTAGAAAGTTTCGATCCGCTTTTAAGGAGTCCTCATCCCGTTCTTTTCCTGCGCACTTAGCTAATGCTTTCATGAATAAATTGGCTCCACCCACAGTTTCTGAGAATAAAATTTGGCTTCCTCCTTTATCTTCTATTACTTGTAACTCTGAGGGACTCAATGGACCGTTTTCTCTAGTCGAAATACAGGGAGTCTTATCCAAAGTCAAAGATTCAGCCCCTGGCTTAGACGGGATTCCCTACTCTTTTTTATCGCATCTTGGTACTAATTCACTCTCTTATTTTCTAAATATTATCAATTCCATTTTAATGACAGGTAATATTCCACCCGATTGGAAATCTCAAGAAGTAATTCCAATTTTAAAACCTAACAAAAACTCATCAGATCCCTCATCATACAGACCAATAGCTCTTTCATCAGTTTTAATGAAAATTGCAGAACATTTAATAAAGAATCGGCTAGAATGGTTTATTGAGTCCAAGGAGCTACTAAGTAAAAATCAGTTTGGTTTTAGGCGTGGTAAAAGTACAATAGATAGTATTGGTATTTTTATAACTGACATTAGACTTGCATTTTCTTGTAATGAATCTGTGGTTGCAGCTTTTCTTGACATTAATGCAGCTTACGATAATGTTATTCTAAGTATACTATTACAGAAATTAAAATTTTTGAACGTCCCAATTCGTCTATGTAATTTTATCATGAATATATTGACAGAGAGGAGTATTCATGTTTTTCTCGATGATGGTAACAAGGAGTCTAGAATAGTATGTAGAGGTCTTCCTCAAGGCTCTGTGTTGAGTCCTATACTTTATAATATTTACACATATGACTTAGATTCTTCACTTAATAATGATGTCAGTGTACTCCAATATGCAGATGATTTGTTATTATATTGCACAAATAAAAAAATTGAAAAGGCAAGTTCCTCACTAACTAATTCTTTGAAACTTCTAAAAAGATGGATGGACCGAAACGGACTTGATTTATCTCCCTCCAAAAGTTCAATAGTTTTATTCTCGAGGAAACGACTTCCTCCTCCCGTCTCAGTCCGTTATAACGATTCTGAAATCCCTGTTAAAGGTCACACTAAATTTTTAGGTGTAGTATTAGATTCCAAACTTACCGGTACTCCTCATTGTGAGTATATTCATGCTAAATGCGAACGTCTATTGAATATTTTAAGATGTCTGTCTGGGGTTTGGTGGGGTGCTCACCCTTTTTGTATGAAATTAATATATAATGCTGTAATTCGCAGCGTTTTAGATTATGGTACTTTTTTGCTCGAGCCGGGTAGTGTAGTTGCCTTTAAAACACTTAACAACATTCAATCGAAAGCATTAAGATTGATTACGGGAGCTATGAAGTCAAGCCCAATTAATGCCCTGCAGATTGAGTGCTGTGAACCACCCTTACATTTACGTCGCCAGTATCTTTCAGATAAATTTGTTTTCCGTTCTCTTCAACTTTCTCACCATCCCCTCCATTTTAAACTCAGAAGACTCTCAGAGTTAATTAATGAATCTGATTATTGGACTCATAAATCGATACCATGCCTAGTACAAAGTTATCAAAAATTTAATTCTCTGCAGGCTCCTACTCATTTTTCTCCCTGTTACCCATTATTTTGCAGCTCTTTCAAGGCTTTAGTTTGTGTTCCTAATGTTGTTCTAAACTTAGGTTTAATAAAAAATGATATGAATAATAACATTAATTTTAACTTTTTACGGAATAGAGAATGGGAAGATTATCATTACATCTTTACGGATGCTTCCAAACACTCTATAACTGGTCCCGTGGGTGTCGGAGTTTATCACACCCAGTACAAAATTATTCAACAAATAAAGTTCCCACCTGAGACATCTGTATTTACAGGCGAATGCTATGGTTTATATAAAGCGGTTGAGTATGTTCGTTTAGCCAAACTGAAACAGTCTGTTATTTTTTCTGACTCCATGAGCGCCTTGCAAGCATTGGCTAAATATCCTTTCAATTGTAAAACTATATTTCCTATATTAATTGATTTAAGAAAGATGTTGTACGAATGCGCTACTCAAAACTTTAGTATATTTTTTGTTTGGATACCGGGTCATAGCGGAATTACTGGTAATATTAAGGCAGATCGCCTTGCCAATGACGCAATTTTATGTGGAGACTTGTTTCCTTATAAAAATTATAGCCATGATCTAAGTTCTTTACCTGCTTGTGACCTCTTAGAGACTTGGGGTCAGATGTGGTCAGAGAGCTCCCAAACAAAAGGTAAATCTTATGCGCAGATTCAAACCAACATTTTGCGCAAGCCTTGGTTCCGCAAAGTTCAGCTTGGTAAACAGGCTACTAGTATCATTATTCGTATGCGACTGGGCCATGTTTGTACGCCCAAACATTTACATAAAATTAACATTGTTGATAATGATTTGTGCGAATGTGGGGATGTTGGGGATCTAAATCATATTTTCTTCTCCTGTCCAAATAACAATAGATCGTATTTTATAAATAATTTACTTAATTATAATGTACCTTTTCCCACTTCGATTAATGTCCTTCTTGTATCTAACGATTATTTTATATATAAATTTTTATCATCTTTCATCTCTTTGAATAATATTCGTATTTAATATTTATATCATTTCCTAACTAACTGATCCTAGATTTTTCCAAATTCCGTATCATTTCATTTCGTATCCGTTTCCCGTGTTTGTAAATGGCAATGCGCAAACCGCGTCACGCCAATAAAAGAAAAAAAAAAAAAAAAAAAAAATAGTTTTACAATGAAAAATACAAAATCCACTATAAAAAGGAAAAGCATTCGGCTAAAAGCTGCGCCAAGGTTCTACCAACAAGTTCTCAACTCCACAAGTTCAATCCCTTCCCAATTTAACAGGTAAGAACACTTCTGCAATACTTTCCAAGTATCATAACTTCAGATCAAAACATGGACTTTTCCTTGCTACTATTTTGCTAAACTTGTTAGATTATGTATACTTACCACCATAATTTAAATCTCTTATCTAACCTATCATTACCAATTCCAGGATAAACCCTGAAACTAGAAGATTTGCAGAAGATTCTGTCAACATAAGTTCCTCAACAAAACTATTGTTACCAACACAAGAATTGCGGTTACAACTAGGATTCCTAGGTAAGTTTTGTTTGGCTAGTAATAGAAACAATAGGATCCAGCCAAAATTGCTAACACTAATATTTTAAATACCTAAATCACTCCATAACATTCAACAGTAAAGATAACAAAATCAAATGACTTTCCTTACAGTCCCAGCCGCTGCTGAGAAAGATCTTTCAGTTATGAAACCTACAAATAATGCAGTCAATGCAATAACTCTCAGACTGGTCTGCGCTTAAGGACAAGCTTCTACGTCTGATCACAAGTTCTCATCAGGATTCCAACGGTAAAACATGATTTAATTTAGCTCACAGTTACTGAGTTAGCTTGATGTTTATAACATAAATTCCTTTTCTAAAGTATCACCCTAAGCTCATTCTACTAGAATTTAAAGTATGTACCTTACCTAACTATGTGTTTTAATTTCAGTTGTTCCTGCATATTAATACAGAAAGAGGATATGAGCTTAAACACAACAACGGAAGAACACCTACTATGGAAACCAATTATTTGATAAAATTATTCCTATGTTATTCAATTTAATATTCGGCTTGGATTAAATTCTTTCATGGTTTTGGTTTATTATTTCTGGCTTGTTTGAATAGAAAAATGTGTACCAGGAGTTGCTATTCTATAATTATTACTTTATTTACATTCGGAGTCAGAAGTGAGTTTGTGAACATACTACCAGTTCTAATGTAATTGAATATGCTATTGAATTAAGATACTGTCCTAGATTTTTGAGATAGCGTCACATACTAATGCTAAGAAACCTTTAGACATTTTTATTGTGGTTTTTAGAGGATCAGCTCCGGCCATACGCTGCATAGGTATTGATTTAGTTTGACTATGCCCTAATCTGCCAATCAATAATGAGGATGTTATGTATTTTATTTTTACCTCTAGCCCTACAACAGATCAGGTACCCTGTCTCCTTTCAACCATTGACTTTGGATAGAAGCCCACCACATATTTCCAATACTTTGCTCCTATACTAAATTTAAATTACCACCTTTATTTTATGTAATTAAAATTTCAACATTCTTTTTGCTATTCTAATAGAGAGGACTTTATAGTATAAATAAATATATATTTTATATCAAAAGCTAAATAAGAGTATTGTTCCTTAATACTCAGCATTGTTTCATATAGGTTTCTAACAATAAAGGTGTTGCAAACATGATTCTAAGAATAGCCAACTGTAATGGAAATCTCTTTTTTCTGAATTTAACTTAATAATGAATTTATTTGGAACTTCCAAAATATAGGTAAAACTTGTCAGTCTATAGTCATGGACAAAATCTTAATCCAAAGCAACATTCTGTATTAATTTGTCACTCAGTTTGTCTTACTTTTCCAAACAATTCTTTCTCTGACTGAATTTATCAGGAAATAACAAATTTAATTATCAACATAGGTACAGTTTCCTTTCAAACAACCAGTTAAGAATATCCTTTATCCCAACATTTGATACTATTTATTTATTATCACCAATTTCCCAATCATGACAATTATACTGCCAGATAAATAATTTTATTAGATACCATTTGAACAATTAATGTAGATTCAGTTTGTCTTACTTTTCCAAACTATTCTTTCTCTGACTGAATTTATCAGGAAATAACAAATATCATCATCAACATAGGTACAGTTTCCTTTCAAACAACCAGTTAAGAATATCCTTTATCCCAACTATTGATACTATTTATTTGTTATCAACAATTTCCCAATCATGACAATCAATTATGCTGCCAGATACATAATTTTTATTAGAAATCATTTGAGCCATTAATGTAGTTACCTTTATTGTTTTGAGCGTTCTACTAGAATATTATATTTTATTCAATAAATGGCCAAACAACTGTTACATCTTATCATCAGTCAGCACACCAATGTCAGATCAAAGTAATTGTCGATGTATTTCTATATATCAAAGATTTATGATTAATATTCAATACAGGATAACTTTAACCAATTGTTTTCGATAGGTAATTCTTTTCTTACATAAATTTAGTTTCTTTATAAATTATTATCAACTTTAGGACCCTTCAACCAAATCTAGCCTCTATCTACTATAGGGTTCCTGAGAATTGAATTCACCAGTACCTACTCAAGGTACACTACTATGAATCACGTCTGACACGCTTCGGGAGCAGGTAGGGTAACAAAGTAGGTATTATAAACTTAATAGAACAGTTTTGAAGTTAATTTAATATCAAATTTTACTTTAAGACTATAAATAAATATATCCCTACAATCCTAATGAATCTATTAATAAGACCTACACCTACTTGATGCCTAAGGTCCCTCCCTAGTAGATAGATAGATAGATAGATAGATATATTCTTTATTGCACATAAAACAAAAACAACAGGATTTAGAACAAATTAAATAAAAATTAAAGTACAATGAAGGCGGCCTTATGCTATGGTAGCAATTTCTACCAGGCAACCTTGGGTAGAGGAAATCAAATGTAGATAATGCGGGATAGTGCATCTTACTAAAAACTAATTAATATAGACAAATCTACATAAAATACATATATGATTTACATAAATTACGTAAATTATAATAGATAATAAACTACTATATACAATATATAATATACTAATACATACATTATGGAGGAAAGGAAATAAATAATTCAGATTGATATGAAAAGGAATGACAGATAAACAAATAATATAGAAAGGAATAGTAAACATGTATTCTATGGGAGTTCAGTAAAGTGTTTCTTAACTCGCTCCTTAAAAATTGCCTGTGATGGAGATCGTTTAATTTCAACCGGCAGGGCGTTCCATAATTTGATCGCTTGTACTGAAAAAGACTTGGCATAAAAGTTTGTCTTATGAGGGATCATATTCAAGGTGAGATTATGGCTGGATCGAAGGTTTCGGGAAAGGGTTGAGGAATGAAAAACAAAACGATCTTTTAAATAAGGAGGGGTGTTAGGATGTGACAGGACAGAGTAGAGGAGGGAGAGTATATGACAATCTCTTCTACGTGAAATTGTAAGCCATTTCAGTTGGGACCGGTAGGCGGAGATGTGGTCATATTTTCTCAAACCAAAAATAAACCTTATACACAGATTCTGCAGACGTTCGAGTTTATTCAGCAACTGCACAGATAAATCAGGATAGCAAACGTCTGCATAATCCAGTATAGGTAGGAGAAGTGACTGCGCCAAAGAGATTTTCGTTTTGGTTGGCAACATATTTTTAAGACGTTTGAGTGAACCATATGCAGCAAACACCTTCCTGCTGACTTCGGACACTTGAGGTTTCCATGAGAAGCATTTGTCAAAGATAACACCTAGGTTTTTGACCTTTTCACTAAATGGAATTGGTACGCCATCAAAAACAATCTTCGGTAAAGAACAATGGTCGACACGGGAGATATACCAAGGACTGCCTATAAGTATTGTCTGAGTTTTGGAAGGATTAATTTTTAGACCAAAGTTGCGACTCCAATCGGCAATGCATTCCAAGTCCCTGTTGGTGTTAATGATAGCATTTGGTAGTTCAGACAAAAGAGCTGTTGAGTAAATTTGCAAGTCATCAGCGTATAAATGATAGGAGGAAGTAAGAGGAAGAGTAATAGAATTAATAAAAATTGAAAATAAAAGTGGGGATAGAACGCCACCCTGTGGTACGCCAGCAGAAGTGTCACACCATGCAGAGAATGATTCCTCAATGCGAATGCGCTGTCGACGCCCATATAGGTAACTAGAAACCCAATCAACCACTGTCTGTGATATGGACCTAGTTACGCCACAACGTTCCATTCCACAAAGTCGTCAAAATCGAGTTAATGATGCCAGGCTATGCATTTATGTACCTTCTATCTTGTGGTGAAGACACTAGCTCTCCGCACTCTATTATTAACAAGTTATTTGAACACTCTAAACCTCATAATGATCCAAACAACACTACCCGCAACTAAGAAACGTCTCAATTATCTTGAAACATTTTGATTTTATTCAATTCAATACAAAAGTTTCTATATAATGATCCAATTATCTTGGAACATTTATGCAAACTATTTATTTGATGATCTTTTTTTCTAAAATCGTTTCATGTTTATTTGTAACGTTATAAAAATGTAATTAATAATACAAATAAACGTTTCACAACATGCGCAGTTATGGAAATATACATTTATATCTTTAAACAATGATTCGAAATGCCCCGAAGCTTAAGACAGTATATAGGATTCAAATATTACTAAGCTCTTAATCATTGCTGAAGAACTAAATGTTGTAATGGCTGTCATTGTATTTCTATAAAACGTTCCAACTACCTTTGGATCGTTTATCATATTTATTTTGCGCCCAACAGCTGAACATTTGCTCCTTTGGAGTGACTGTTGTGGAGGCCAAAATCGTAACATAAAGATTCTTCTCATGCTAAAGGCTATCTTAAACGACCACCCAACATTAAAAAAGATATCTTTTCGCTATCTTGAGTCAGGACATACATTTTTTCCGAATGACACCGACTTCTCTAAGATTGAGACTGTTCTTAAAAAACAGCAACGTGTGTACACAGCCGAGGAACATATACACATAATTAAAAATGCAAAAAAAAGAAACCCATTCCAAGTATATAAAATGAAGAAGACTGACTTTCATAGCATTGAAGAGATAGAAAAAAAGATTACAAACAGGAAAAAAATCACTGATAAAACAAAAGTCAATTGGTTACAAGCAAAAGAAATTTTGATAGAAAAAGAGAAACCATATTGTATTTTCATGCGACCGTCACTTGAAGAAAGTTTCATGGAATTAAATATTAAAAAAACATGGAAAGGAGAACATTTTGCAATAAACAAATCTGATTTTACTCAACTGTGGCCTAATGGCAAAGTAATCGCCCTGCTAAATTAGCAGATTTACAGTCGCTATTTAAATATATTCCGGCAGATTGTGTTCAATTTTATAAACAATTGAAAGCCTCTGAAGATATCATTGACGATGTCGATGGATTTGTCGGAGAAACTGATTTTATTGCAGATATTGAGGATTGAGAAGGGCCTGCATGTTTTTTTTAGAACATTTTTAAAACTTCTTTGAAATATGATAATTTTTTGAAATAAACAGTTTTAATTTCTAATAATATGCATATTCCTGCAAATCGTGTTCAGTTTTATAAACAATTGAAAGCCTCTGAAGATTGATTAAAGATGTTGATGGATTTGGCGGAGAAACTGACATTGTTCCAGATATTGAGGATTGAGAAGGGCCTGCATGTTTTTTTAAAGTTGATTTTTAAAACGTCTTTGTTATTTTATCATTTTTTAAAATAAATAGTTTTAATTTCTAATAATATGGCTTATTATTTACATTTTTATACAATGGAACGTTTCTCCAAAAAAGTCTTTGAGATGAGTTCATACAAAACAGGTTTTAGCAAAAATGTTCCAAAACTAATTTTAATTAATATTTACCGTTTATTAACTGAAATGTAGTAAACGAACCTATAGAAAATTTAAATGTATATATTTCTTCAAAATAATCAATAATTTACGACTCTACTTATTACAACAAAAAAGTGTACAGCTCAAATACAAAAACGCATTTATCTCAGTTTGACCTCTCTGTGGAATGGAACGTTGTGGCATAACTAGGTCCATATATTAATCGAACGTAGCATAGCTAGGAGAATATCAAAATCAACGGTATTGAAAGCATTGCTGAAGTCCAGCAATGTCAACACCGCTAACTCTTGATTCTCCATACCGTGTCGGATGTCGTCGGATATGTTAACTAGTGCTGTAGTTGTGCTATGACCGGAGCGGAAACCGGATTGGAAGGGATTCAAAAGGTTGTTTGTAGTAAGAAAAGAGGCAAGTTGCTGATGCGCCAACCTTTCGAGGACTTTGGAGAGGAAAGGGAGAATGGAGATGGGTCTGTAATCAGCAGATGAGTTTGGGTTGGATTTTTTGGGCAGCGGTACTATTTGCGCTTCCTTCCAAATGGTAGGAAACACACCAGAGGATAAGGATTGATTTAGAATATTAGCAATGATAGGGGAGAGGATATCAAGGAGAGGAATAATCATAGCACGACTAATACAGTCACTACCGATCGCGTTAGATGTTATAGCATGAACATTTTTTATTACATCACAGGCAGTGATCGGACGAAATGTGAATGCTGGAAAGTTAGGTGTAGGCAAGGACATAAGGTGATTAAGCGTGCTACACTTAGTGGCACTATCAATGCTAGCTGATGACGAAAAGTGGCTATTTAGTTGATTGATATCAATGTTGTTGGAAGAGATGTAAGAACATGATTTACCAATCCCAAGTTTGTTGAGAAAAGGCCATACTTTGGCCGGATTGCCATTCTCAACGTTTTTATGGATATGGCGTCGCTGTAAATCCCTAATTTTCGTGTTACAGCGGTTTCTAACCTCCCGATATTTCTCACGGTTCTTTTCCGAAGGGTCCGCTTTGTACTTTGATTTCGCTCGCGTTTTCTTTGCCATGTAACCTCGCATTTCATCATCAAGCCACGGAGCAGGAAGATGCTTTAATCGCACTGGACGCACAGGAGCATGGGTGTCGTAAAGCTCATTAAGATGCACGTTTAAAACCGCTACTTGATCATTGACTGACTCAAACCTTTCTATTGCTGGCCAATCTATTCTGGCTGCATCTTCACGAAGCTTCTCTAAATTCATGCCCGAAAAATTACGCAAAAGCAGAGTTCTCGATTTCCTCTTGGGAGGTCTAACGCGATATGATAAAAACAGCAAGTCATGGTAAGAGAACTCGTCTGCTTCAATCTGTCCATGCTTGACAGCATGTTCAGTCGAGGATACTACTATCAGATCAAGTAGGGAAGGAAGACAATTAGGAAAGTGATGGGTTGTGTTTAACGGAAGGATATGGAGAGCACAAGAATTAATTAAGGAGGTAAGCTTTGTCGAGTGGATTTTAGATTGAGCATCTTCTTTTACGAGGCATGTGTTAAAGTCACCCAAAATGATCGTATGGCTATAGCAAGGAGAAAAAATTTCAAGAAGGTGCTCAAGAGAATCATAATAGTCATTTTGGGATGAAGGATTGTAGTATACGCCAAGAAGAACTTTTGTGTGGGACAGAGAAATTTCAAGTAAGAGGTGTTCAGCCGTACCAGGCGGAGGTGGCTGAGGAGATTTATGTAGAATGGTGAAAGGGATATACGAGCGAATGTAAATGGCCACCCCACCATGGCTGGAGCTGATACGGTCATTGCGGACTAATACAAAACCTGGAATAGAATATGATGTTGAAGGAAGGTTAGGATTTAGCCAAGTTTCGGAGACAAGGATTGCATGTATATTTTTATTGTCGAAAGATGCCAACATTTCGTGGTAATGAGCCGAGATGCTCTGTGCATTAATGTGCACTACATTGAAATTTTTCCTCACGTCCGAAAAAGTGGCTTCAAGAGTTTCACCAAGAGAAGGAGGAAGTGTATGGAAACTGTCATTAGATTCAGAAGACGAACAAGATTGAAAATTATCTGATTGATTGCATATTGATATGTCCATAGATAAATAAATATAATTACTAAAATATAATAATAAGATAGAAAATTAAAAACTAAATTACTAATTGACTACAATTAAATTTCATATACCCACTGGTAGCCGTACTACATGGTAAGTAATTTAAAAAAATAAATATTTAGAAGCCATAAATATTTAGAACCTACTCTCACTTTATCAATAAAATTATGTATGATATTGATTAGATAAAACAAACAACATTTCATAAAAAAGAAAATAAAAAAAAAATAAAAGAACATGCAAGTGGCTGTATGGTTAGACCTGAGGCATACATACAATTAAAAAAAAAAAAAAAGAACATAAGAGACTAAAAGCACATGCTTCCAAGCCAGAAACAGAAAAATAAAAACTTGACATGCCAATAATATGCTATTGACTTTCAACCACTCACACACATCAAAACAAAATACCATCAAAAATACATAATTACATAAGAAAAACTAAAATAAAATCAATTTAAAAATTGGACAATTGAAAGATTTGATAATCTAAAAGTGACACTAGCGATCAACTATAGAAAAACAAGGTTTGTAAGTTAATCACAATAGCTTAAGAGAAATTCTTAAATTCTTATTGCTAGCATAAGCTAGAGGCACATTATAACCTGAAATTATTTCTTTGCAGAAGCTATCGCACCACGTGTCCGTTTCGGTGCACCGTCTGACGGCTTGCTGGCAGTTTGAGCCTTGCTGTCAGAATTGTGCGTAGTGCCCGTGTTCGAGGCGCCAGGTTGTTCAGAACCCACAAAAGGAGTGCGTGCACGCGCAGGAGGCTTACTGTTTTTCGCTGCCACTACATCTGAAGACTCAGATCCAGGGTACTGCTTACCATCAACTAACCTCGTCAGATCCTGAAGGGAGGAAATATGATGCCTTTTCCCGTCAGGTGCCAAACAGATGATGTGCCCCTCACGCGTCCAACACTTTGAAACACCCAACTTTAGACGTGCTGCCTTAAAAAGTTTGTGTCTTCGCTGCGTCAAGAACTCTGAGACTGTGATACCGGTGCCCTTCAGTCCAACCTTGCCCATCCAGTAATTGTCACGTGTTCTGGCGCTAATGAACTTAACCAACACTGGTCGAGGCTTGTCAGAAGCACCAAGGTTGCGACCCATACGATGAACATGACAGACATCTTCAGGATGCATCTCGGCGAGAGATAGATGCTTGTGGGCCACTCCTACTACAGCAGCAGAAAGATCCTCATCTTTGACTTCTGGCACACCATGGAGCAACAGCATTTTCCTTCTGCTCCGCATCTCCATTCCATCCAACTCAGTGGTCAGAATCTCAACTTGCCTCTGAAGGGCCACCAATGAGGACACAACAGATGCTCGGAAAGACTGAAATTCTGCTGAGATGGTTTTCACATTGTCTACCTTAGATGCGGGCTCATTTTTGAGCTCCTCCTCAAATGCTGTCATCCTAGCGTTCACAGAATCTGCTAGGGAGTCAAGGGATTCTTTAATTTGGTCCATAGTGAGTGATGATGTGTCCAAAAGTGCTGTGTTGTGCTGATTTTGAGGTTAAGATGTTAGAAATATTGAAGAATTTGGAGATAATGGCTATAGCAGGTATTTAGGCTTTACTGTATCATATTATCATACTTAGATAGCATAATAATTATTAATTCATATTATTTTTATTTAAATAAAATTGAGCTGTCAAAAAGTCAACTGTTCCTTTTTATTGCCTACCCGCGAAAAAAGATAGTAGATATAAAATCGAACTAAGTAATCCTATAGTCTAACTTTGTCTAATCCTAATTGTTTCTACTGTGAAGATGCAAAGCTAGGGAGATCCCGACATTTATTATTTAATTGTGAGGTGTGTAGTGTAATGTGGATGTTCTAGAAAGCCTGAGTTCAAACTTCTAGAACCCTATTTCTGCTAAATTGTACGTGATGAGGTTGTCACGATTTAGAGTGCCTATTACATCCTATACCCGTGTGGATGATTACCAGCTTGACGAAGATAAGAGATAAGCCGATAATCGCGTGTGTTGTGTGGGGGACAGATAGGAAATCCTTAACAAACAGTCGTAAGTCGTCCGTATCGGGGCTGGAGACGGAACAGTTCGCTAGAGGTGGTTCTAGGTACTCCTTACACCGTTTTGCTAAGTATCCCATACCTGGGCGCATAAAACTTGCGTTTGGGGCAAGCCGATCGTACGCACCAATACAATCTCCTAGGTTCTTTAGCCAAAATTCCTGGTCTGAGAAGTGGGTACGGAGAACAGGTATAATGACCAAAGCATGGTTCACACGAATACTGTCAAAAGAATCTCCCATTCAATATGACCCTAGCTCCAGACATGCACTCCGAAACACGCAAATGCAAGTGCGCGCCCGAAAGCACCTCCCCGGAATTATGACCATAGAGAATCTTCAATACAAAACGTAACTGAATTTAAAGTTAATCTTTCAAACTCAAAACAAACAAGACCCCAAATTTACCAAGTATAACGTGTGAATTGACGAACGATAAACGCGTAAAAAAGCTAAATTTACGAAGTAAAACGTATGAACTGATGAACGATTAACACGTAAAAGAAATAAAATTTACGAAGTAATACCGTGTGAACTGACGCACGATTCACAATCAAAAGATCCCGAGCACTCGTCCGTTCCGCTTTAATACTATTTTTTCCAAGAATCTAGTCAATTTCTATTTTCAACCTTCCAACCAACAAGACAAAGTTCACTTCCAGTCTTCCTAAACTAAAACTGTCTAAATTTTACGATTCAAATCCGTATTTTGTTCATGTGGCCTACAGTCAATCCAATTTCATCCATATTAATAGTCCATAAGATTCAAGTTTGCAGCTGTCACAAATATTTCCTTGAAAAACTAATGAAATCCACTTTTCAAAAATTCATTTTACTAAAATTCGCTTAATCAAACCATTCACAGCCTTTTCACCATAGAAATAAAGTTCGATTTAAACTATCAACAGAATTTGTCCGCTATTCTCGTTTTTATTTCTGAAATTTGCCACCTTTAGTCCAATTTGATCCTTATAACAAAGACACACGTCTTAATTTTAAACCATAATGTCCATCTGACCTCATTATTTCAAATCGGTTTTAAATTTCAAAACATTCTCATTTTTCAGCAGCATTCGACAGCTTCAATTCAATTTAGACCTTATTTCTATGACGACACGGTCAAATTTACTATTATCAGTGGCAGTTGTCATGAAAATTTCTTGAAAAATTCTTGAAAAATCTCTAACTTTTCATTTTCTGAAACCTATTCTTATGGAGATAAGGGTCAGACCTTTCTACTATGAAAATAAAGATCATTTTCAAGGAACACCCGAACCGATTTATAAAATGAATCTTTTCGACCTGTGTAATGTCAAATACAACGTCTACTCATTATGAATCGTATGTCTCAAGAAATAATCCTCAGTTTTGCTTAGTTTCAATAACTATCTTCGTAATCGAACATTTTAAGATCAGCTTTTGCTTGTTATTTTGACAATTGCAAAAGCAACAGTTAACCGCTAATTTCTGCTATTCATGAACATCTCCGCACAAATAAACGTCCACGCTGGCTACAAATTCAAACCACATCCAGTGCGGCTACAACCCAAATTCGCGCATTTCCAATGAAGTTTGTATTCTACCTATAAGTTCGTGTGTAAAATATCTTTTCGTTTACCATTCTTACCACCAACATAACTTTCTTTTCCTTACAGCTTTTTCCTATGAAGGTCGAATGATATCTGAAAATGCCTTTATAATAAAAAAACTTGTTTGTTTACAATATGCATTTAATTACACTCATAATGCAAACATATTTGTGGAACAACAATAGAACGATGCCCTGAATCGTTACAATGTTATTAAGAAATTTTGTTTTACCAGGCCACTCAGAAAGTATTGCGATAAATAGTTTTTATATATGGCAGACTGGCCGGTTAGAATCTTTTTTGAAAATATGATTACTTGTAAGTAAAAATATGTGTGTTCCATTTTCAAAATTTCCCTATACATTTCTTGCGAGCCAATTCAAAGTATCGTGTCTCACTGAAAAATGGATCTGCGCCGGGAACATTTTAGAGCTATGATTTTTTACGATTTCAAGTGTCGCCTGAAACCAGATGAATCGTTCGATAGACTTCAAATGGCATTTATGGATGAAAGCCCCTCCAAGGCAACCGTGTATCGTTGGTATAACGAATTTAGGCGCGGTCGACCAACCTTGGGCATGAAGAAAGAAGCGGTCGCCCTTTGACGGCTATTACGGAAGAAAACGTGCTAGCAGTGAAAAAATTAATCCAAGATAATAGGCGAATTACATATCAGGAGATTCAGCACATATTAAAGATTGGATCGGGAAGCGTTCACGAGATTCTACAAGGGCATCTTCGCGTGAGGAGGATAGTATCGCGCTGGGTGCCGCACTACCTCACCGACGCTCAGAAGCAGGCCCGGGTGGAATGGTGCCGTGATATGCCGAACAAATTTGAAGCAGGCTCGTCTCGGCGTGTTTACGACATCGTAACAGGTGATGAGACCTGGATTTATCAATACGATCCAGAAACCAAGCGCCAGTCGACAGTTTGGGTGTTTCAAAATGAACCAACGCCTACCAAAGTGAAGCGATCTCGAAGCGGGGGGAAGATTTTGATCGCCAGCTTTTTTAATTTGACTGGCCACTTGGCCTCAATTCCCTTACGAGATCAAAGAAGCATTAACGCCGAATGGTATACTACCAAATGTTTACCAGAAGTTTTTTCTGTTGTGAGCAACAAGCGACCAAACACAGGGCTCCGCGGACTACTGCTCCACCACGACAATGCGCCTGCACACACCGCGCTCAAAACGAGGGACTTCCTGGACAGCACACCAGTCAAACTCCTGGGTTACCCTCCTTACATCCCTGATCTAGCACCGTGTGACTTCTTTTTATTTCCAAAAATAAAAAATCAGCTCAAGGGGATACAATTTTCGTCGCCGGAAGATGCGCTGGCTGCGTTCGAGCAGGCTGTAAACGAGGTGTCTACGGCGGACTGGAAAAAGTGTTTTGAAAACTGGTTCAGACGCATGAATCTTTGTATAGAGGCTGGTGGAGAGTACTTTGAAAAGATTTAATAAAAATATATGTACCTGTAGAACATTTTTTTTTAGTGTCGCAAAACTTTCTGAGTGTCCCACGTATTTACGTCATTTTTCAAGTATTGTAGTTTTATTTACAT
The DNA here is from genome assembly GCA_949820665.1 of Scrobipalpa costella. NCBI lineage: Eukaryota > Metazoa > Arthropoda > Insecta > Lepidoptera > Gelechiidae > Scrobipalpa > Scrobipalpa costella. The sequence continues at coordinate 11,307,077 of OX463298.1, forward strand.
TCAGTTTCATTCACCTACAAAAATATTAAAAACTTTTACAAAGAAATTACTTGCGAAATAAAACACAATATAAGAAATTAAATCGATAAAACCACACAAAATATGGTCTTCTTCTTAGCTTGTGGATTCTCGAGTCGAACGGGGAACCCTGGTGTCAGAGTTTTCAAAGCGTCTTGTGACACAGCTATTAGGCCTCTTACATGGTTTGAGTAATGATCACTATCAAAGACAGCGACCGGAACCGAGGGCTTAACGAGGCCTCCAAAGCATGGTACCCCCTTTTTGTTCGAATAATCAGGTGATTCAGCCTGCAATGTCCTGACCAAACTGGAAAAAACCTCACAAAGTGATAAATTGACAAATATCAACTTTGTGTTCCCCCCTGGGAATTGAACCCAGGACCTCCGTATCGTAAGCCCATGGCTCTGACTACTAGACCATGGAGGCAGTTAAAATGTGGATATAAATACGAAATACGTTCTCTCATATCTCTTGAATAATAGGGAATTAATGTTCCAGCCGTAATCACGTAATCTCATCTAGCTGAAACCGAATAAAGTGCCCAGTGAACTCCCAGTAGAATATTAAATAATTAAGCAATGAATGAATTACAATTAGCAGCAGTGGACTAATCTGCGAGTGGCCGGCACACAGGGAGTGATATAGGGATGACAGCTCGCAATACACATATAATCACGCCTTTATCCGTAATGTGGTAGGCAGAGCGTAAACGACCCAAACAAAGGTCGTTCCGCCACGTTTGACAAAGTTTTGAGGGTTATTTAAGATATATTTATAGGTATATTTCTGAAGTGACAGGTTGTCAACCCAACGCCTAAATTGCAATATACAGAAACCCTCAGGTCCCTTAGCTGGTTTTATTTAGCATGCCTGGGAGCAAATCCAGCTGGCATATTTAATGCATTTTGTCACTCCCAGTCCAGCATGAAAGCAAGCACATAATATACCTTAGATACCTCTGTAAATTAATTTAAGTGAAACGCTCCTATAACAAATAAAATTAAAATAATAATTATGAAGTGTCGCAGGTTTTGTATCAACCCTTAGTTTCAGATTAGACAACCGATACATTAGAGTGGCTAGACGGTTTATAACGACCAAAGTTGTTGTGTATTTGCATAATGTAGAGGATAGAATAATCCTACTTAGATTAAATCCTATGTTTATGTCCTCTTTTACGTCAAATAAATTGGTTGTCCATTTAGTACTAAAAAGTAAATGAAAAGAATAAATGTCATAGTCATACAAAATACAAAATTATTTATTTAAAATGGACCAGAATTATTACAGGGTTCACTGTGATACCCACACTAGGCTATGCCTGTGTTGTGAGTATCAATACAGGTAAGTATTTTGACAGGACTGCTCAAAACATAAAAATAACAAATAATAATCACAATAAATTTACATTGATTAGAGTTTTAAAATATGTTCTATTAAAATTCATTTAATTAATTAAAAATAAAAACAAGACAAAAATACAAATAAAATACAATCAATTTCGTGTGCGTGTGTGTGTGTGTAAGTGTAAGTAGTCTAGGTAACAATTTTTAAAAAGCTTACTGTTTCATCATAAGTCCAGTTCATGATCAGGTCTGTAGTTTTAGTTTTGGCTTCACGAACAGATAAGAACTTAATGTCACATTTTTTTACAATCTTGTTGTAAATAAATGGAAACAAGAAAGAGGAAAAACGAGTGGAAAAAGTTGTGTTTCTCGGCGGTACTCTGATCTTAAAAACCCTACGACTTAGCAATCGCTTGTAATTCTCTGAGTTTCGAACAAATGCGTGTGAGGATACCACTGCATTAAGCACAAACAGACGCCTTACGCTCAGTACCTTAGCTTCCGCAAAAAGGTTTACAGTTGGGTATCTGTAGGGTCTCTTGTACATCACCTTAAGTACAGATCTCTGCGCTCTTTCCAGAACTACCATATTTGCCTCCCGAAACACTAATGCTATAGCTTAAAATTGATTGGCAAAGCGATATGTAAATGTCATTTAAGATCCGTATTTGCAACATCTCTAAGCTGTCTAAAAAAATGGATGATCCTTCTCACTCTCATTGCAGACTCAAAGATGTGTTGTTCAAAGGTAAGACGGTCGTCAACTATTACTGCTAGATATTTAATGGATCGCGAACGTTTAATTACTTCACACGTGCAGCTTGAGGAATCTGAGGAGGGAGTACAAGTGTGGATAGGAATATCCGGGTGAATAGGTGGTTCAGATGCAGCAGTTATATGAAAGCTTAGGTACCTTGTTTTGCCAGTGTTTAACGTTAGGAGATTTTGGCACAGCCAATCCGAAACCAGACGCATGCCATACTCAGCTACCCTAAGACACGCATTCCAATTATCTTCATTAAAAATAATGGCCGTGTCGTCAGCGCAACATATTATGTCAGCGTTCCCCAGTAGAAGTGAGAGTATGTCATTTACATAAATAAGGAAAAGTGTGGGGCCAAGCACGCTACCCTGGGGCACGCCAAATGTAACATCCGCCAAATCACTGATCAAAGAATCTATCTTCACGCATTGTTTTCTGCCACTCAAATAACTTCGAAACCAGTTAAGCGCTAGCCCCCTTACTCCGATACGTTCAAGCTTTTTTAACAGTATAGCAATTGCAACGGTATCGAAAGCCTTTGCCAGATCTAAAAATACTCCAATGCAAGCGTTACCGTTATCGAGGTGAGTAGATATTTTATGAACCAGGAGGTTCACAGCATCCTCTGTGGATCTTTCCCTACGGAACCCAAACTGATTGTCAGATGAGATAGCGTTTTGTTCCAAGTACTTTACCAACCGCTTGTTGACTACACTCTCTAATATTTTAGAAAATGCTGGAAGTAGGGAAATGGGGCGATAGTTATTTGGTGTGTCAGTGTCACCTCCTTTTTGAATGGGCGCAATAACAGCAGTTTTCCATATTTGCGGGACGATCCCTGTTTCCAAGCTATTGTTAATAAGTAGTGTCAGAGGTTCTATAATGTAGTTCTTTATTGACTTTAGTAGGCGATTAGATATACCATCAAGTCCAGGGGCGCTATCCGTTTTCAAACTCATTATAATTGATTCTACCTCGCATGTGTCAGTGGGTTCCATAAAGAAAGAGCCCGCAGGACCTGAACATGTATTAATTTTATCCGCTAGGCAGTTTTGTGAGACATTAAAAATTTTCAGAGTTTCGTTTGCAAGTAAAAGTCATTGCACATATTTACCGATTCTTTCGGACCGCTGCTGCTGAGGCAGGTGAGTTGCATCGATGATTTTGCTGACTTCTTTTTTCGATGAGTAATCAAATTGATTGTTTGCCATAGTTTACGCGGATTTTTATGATGTTGTTTTAAAAGATCAGTTTCATATTGATTTTTAAGTTTACGAAGTAGGCCAATAAAGTAATTTCTATAGCGAATATAAACTAGTCTTATGGTTTTGTCATTAGGAACCTTTCTGGATTCTAGGTGTAGATAATCACGTATTTGAGAGCAACGAACCAAGCCAACAGTCATCCAAGGTTTAAATATAGTTTTGGTGCGCGTTATTTTAATTGTTGTAGCATTTGCATTAGCTACATTTTGAACTAATCCTACAATGTAATCAACTTGATCAGTCACATTTGTTATTGACTGCAGAGCAGTCCAGTCCACATTCCTCAATTCATCAGCAATGCTATTGTAATTGAAGCGGAGTTTGTGTTTTATTAGTTTAGAAGGATTAATGCCTTCGGATGAAATACCCGTCAACACGAACTCGTGATCCGTTACTGCTGTGGAATAAACAATAGTTTCTACTTCAACCTTGCCTTTAATAAAGACATGGTCAAGACAGGAATCATTTCGAGTTGGTATGACCACACCAGCAATCAAACCCAGCTCGTCCATCAAGCAAAGGTACTCTGCCGTAGCCTTTTTATCGTTGGTGTTATGTAAAATATTAATGTTGATATCTCCTGTTAGAAGCAAACAAGGCTTTTGTTTCAGATTTGGAACAAGATCGCCCAGCGAACTGAGAAAGGGACCATGGGATTTAAATGACGGGGATCTATATATTGCTAAGACTGTAATAACATTAGGAATTTCTATGACAAGGCTATTAGCTTCACTGATACGAGGCTCGTGGACAATCGCAGGCCAGGTTTCCTTCACAAACACGACAGCCCCACCGGCTCTGTTAATAAATTTTTCAGTATTGAACGAGACATATCCATCAATCCTTTTAATTGATCTACCCATTAACCAACACTCCGTTAAGATCATAATGTCAAATCAATATTGAATTGTTTTAGAGCACTAAAAGCTGTGGAAACTGCAAGCTAAGACTACGTATATTAAATGTTAGAATTTTTAGATTGTAATTGTGTATGATAGGACGACATTCCTCACTTTTATGAATTTCGTGGCATGTAATGGTTTTTAAACTGTCTATCTCTTGTATTATATCAAGTATACCCATATTTATAATATTTAGAAATAGTGTTACAAAAATGACTGGTAAGGTTAAGATTTTATGCCAAACTTTGGGTTGTTTTATAGTAGGAAGTCGTCGTTGAGAGAAAGAGATGTTATATGTACAAATTTGTGTATTGTTTTGTTATGATTCGTGTATTTTTGTGTAACATAAGGATGATAAGTACAGAGACAGAGTAATACATCATTGAAAATACAAGCACACTAGCATTAACAGAATGTTCAGAATCAGGCGTTGGTCCAATGTGCTTATCCAAGTCTTCAGTGCTTTGAATGAGCATTGCAGGATTTTTGCCATCGCGCCCTCTTTCAGCTTTCCGCACGTAGATTGATCCATTCCGCAGCCAACAAAATTTAAACTTATAGTTCTCAGCGCGTGTCCTTGCTTGCCGAAATAACATCCTGTTTGCTTTTGTTATCATTCAGGAAAATTCTGGTTGACGGAGCTCCCACGATGTCCCCCGAGCTCAGATTTTTGCGAGCCCTAGCAGCAGCCAATAATTCATCTATTTTAGCTTTCCTAACAAGCTTTATAACCACGGGCCGAACAATTTTTTTAGGTGCAGCGTCTGCGTTTGATGGGTTTGGTTTGGGACCTGTTCTCATGACGCCATCGAGATCTGATTCATGCAGTTCCACATTTAATTTTTGGGATACTGTAAGTACTATGTGAGTCAAGTTTTCATTATTTAACTCCGGTACTCCACATACCTCTATTTCGTTTCTTAGTGACTTTTGTTCTTGTATATTAAGGGACTTCTGCAGCTTGTCCACTGCCAACTTTAAGTCGCCAATTTCAATGTCTTTATCTTCAAGTTTCTTTTGATATTCAGATATTTGCAGGCTAATGGATGGTGAAATCATCTTTAATCCCCATTACGTTGGCTAAAAAAAAATCTCTTATAGAGATAAGCTCCTGTTGTTTTTTTTTTATTTGAACTGTATTTTTAATTTTTAAAGCTATAAAGAATACAATGCATAGATAATACTAATAGCACATATACCAACGCACTACTATCTACTATAATTTGATGGAAACTGGGAAAACAACCATTAGCATGGTCGGGAACAATCAACTAATGCATCAATATTTGCATTCGGTCTGCATTCTCCCCAGAGAGCCTGGATGGTCGGAATGCTTCATCATTGGGAAATATACAGGAGTGAATACTGGATCAAAATTAATAGTAGAATTCTAGACTTGGTTAGTAATTAAATACATTACATACTTCGGTGATCTATTCGACTGTGCAACTTTTTGTGCCCATTACGAAATATTTCATTGCTGCATTTGAGTGTCATCAATCTGGGGTTATTATCACGCTCACCACGCTTGACAAGCGAGTTACTACATACATACATACAATCACGCTTTTATCCCTAATGGGGTAGGCAGAGCGTAAACGACCTAAACAAAGGTCGTTCCGCCACGGCTGACATAGTTTTGAGGGTTATTTAAGATAGTTTTGTAGGTACATATTGCTGTAGTGACGGGTTGTCAGCCCATCGCCTAAATTACAATATTCTAAAACCCTCGGACCCCTAAGCTGGTGTTTACAGCATGCCCGGAAGGAAATGCAGGTGCCACGTTCTATATTTTTCTCTCGCTTCAAGGTCAGGATGGAAAATACGAAATACGGTAGTTCACTTACTTATTATTCGTTATCCAAAGACATGTTTACCAATAAGTATGTCTCCTTTAAGTTTAAATAAGTTAGTAGAATTGATTTCAGGATTGTATGTTGGTAGCTCGCATTTTGTTAATTACTGTCATTTGGTTTTTTGGGTGAACAACTTCTATTTACTATTATTTATTCTATTCTATTTGCTATCGTGAGTGAAATATCAGAAATAAGATATGCAAATGAAAGAACAGCAGTGTTTACATAAATACATACACACATTTAATCACGCCTTTATAATCAAGCTGGACTGGGAGACAGGAAGAAACATAGAATGTGCCAGCTGCATATCCTCCCGGGCATGCTGTAGAAACCAGCTAAGGGATCCGAGGGTTTCTGTATATTGCAATTTAGGCGATGGGCAGGCAACCTGTCACTACAGCAATATACCTACAAATCTATCTAAATAACCCTCAAAAGATTGTCAGACGTGGCGAAATGTCCTTTGTTTAAGTCGTTTACGCTTTGCCTACCCCATTAGAGATAAAGGTGTGATTATATGTATGTATGCATGTTTTTTTCGCACTGTTCTAAGTATCGAATTTATTTTTCATGTGCTCATATTGCACACTAAACAAATATAAAATAAAAGTAACAAAATAAAAAACAAGTAAAATAAAATAACAAGTGACTCCATTGGTTCTCAAATATTTATCAGTGCCAGTCAGTCCTCTTGAGTTGATGAAATTTGTTATCACGTTCGTGAACACCAAAATGTTTTCAGGACTGCTGGGAACTCTCCCAACTTCAAGCTAATGTTTCAGTGTAAAGTTTTAATTTTAAAACTGAGTAGGTACTCCAGAAATCTTGTAAGTAAGTAAGTCAATTGTTTATTTTAGTGTAAAGATACATATTAAAAGTTACAAACTTAGCCTATTTTATAATACCTACACTAAAAATGGCAGCCACTCAGCATATGAAGTAGCACTGAGTACTACAGCGCTCCGGGTGGATTCCACCCGGGCCTGCTTCTGAGCGTCGGTGAGGTAGTGCGGCACCCAGCGCGATACTATCCTCCTCACGCGAAGATGCCCTTGTAGAATCTCGTGAATGCTTCCCGATCTAATCTTTAATATGTGCTGAATCTCCTGATATGTAATTCGCCTATTATCTTGGATTAAATTTTTCACTGCTAGCACGTTTTCTTCCGTAATAGCCGTCAAAGGGCGACCGCTTCTTTCTTCATCCCCCAAGGTTGGTCGACCGCGCCTAAATTCGTTATACCAACGATACACGGTTGCCTTGGAGGGGCTTTCATCCATAAATGCCATTTGAAGTCTATCGAACGATTCATCCGGTTTCAGGCGACACTTGAAATCGTAAAAAATCATAGCTCTAAAATGTTCCTGGCGCAGATCCATTTTTCAGTAAGACACGATACTTTGAATTGGCTCGCAAAAAATGTGGAGGGAAATTTTGAAAATGGAACACACATATTTTTACTTACAAGTAATCATATTTTCAAAAAAGATTCTAACCGGGCAGTCTGCCATATATAAAAACTATTTATCGCAATACTTTCTGAGTGGCCTGGTACTATAAAAGATATCCCGAAAGGTTTTCAAATAACAGCTGACCGTAAACCAAATAAAATAATTATATTAATACCAAGTTTAAAAAAAATACGGTGTAGCTATTGCGTAAGTAGGATCGAATATGAACGTATCGGATTAATTGAAATTGAATTTCTATTACGCTTCGTTCCAAAGTAATTCAGAAATAATAAATTTTCCCAGTTGATGAGATTACCTCCATTAATCATCAACTGCTATTTTACAGTGATAATTTTTTCATTTAACAATTTATAGCGGATTTAACTAGTGTTTTACATGTAGGTATTGATTTTGAAACTCTACGTTTCATTACGCTTAGTTCATTTTAGCTGAAATAGATTATCGGGACTGATATCAAATTTATGGGATCATTCTAAATGTTCTATAATTTTAAATACCTAAAATCTTTTCTAAACTCAATGCAAAAACATTGCTATCAAGAGTGTTATCTACACATACTAAATTAAGAGTACTAGTACGTACGTGTACCAAAACAAATTAAAACTCAAATAAATAAGTTTCCAATGTTCCGATTCGTTGACCACTGTTGGTGTTTTTTAGCGGCCATATATTACTGGAGCCGTAAAGTTTTCGATCTTTTAAGTAATTTTTAATTATTTCAGAACATTTGTAAGCTTTTAAGCGACCAAGAAGATAAGTATTGAAAATAATCAAGAGTGAGGTTATTATTGAACCGCTGAAAAAAGCAGCAACTCTTTTACACAAAATAAATTGAATCCTATCATTATCCTATTCAATAGCGAAAATAAAATCATAATTGAAGTTTAAACGTAAGTATACATTGCATTTATGATAGCTATTATTTTCCATCAAGTATTCAAATGTGAACGTAAATAAAATTGCATATCATAATTAAAAGAAATTGCGGCTTGTGCTTATCTACTAACAATCCTGTGTTTAAAATTAGTATGCATTGAACGAAAACAAATTATATTTATTTAGGCTTACGCATTATAATGAAACGGCAATTTTATGGATTTTGCTCACGAACATCCTTATTTATTTATGAGACGTTTTGTTCTTATCTCACTGGCAAATTCAAATTGTAAAGTAGGTGCTGAAAAATTAGATTTTGAAATTTTTATTTAATGACAAATTCTCATCAACACATGAAAGGAAATCCTTGACACGTAACGTATATAATAGAGGTATATAATTATTTATATACATCATTACAAACCCAACCACATAACACATGTTTGCCAGTTTGATATTGTTTGATTTCGGAAGTATGTTATGTAACAACTTATGAACTAGATTATATATCCTACGTATATTCGTAATTATACATTTAAAATTTCATAACACACTAACGTGTCTTAACAGAAAAAGAGCTGTAATATTAAACGTGTTGATTAAGACGCTCCCATGTCTCAATGACCTTGAGCGTTTTGCTTACCTGACACCCCACCCACCCGTTCTTTCCCCTGATGTTTGTTACGTAAAAGTTAATAAACTTGGCCATCTATCGGATTTAGCTTGTACTACTACAACACGCGATGGGTTCTAGTTTGTGATCATCTCCTTTACCACCGGGTATATTTTTGAACCATGTGATCCATAAAATACTTTATAATTAAAAATGCAAATATTACGGGTGTTCTCTTGGTGTTCTACTCATTAAACTAAACAACTTTTCCTAGAATACATACAACTGTCGAAATAATATGAAAAAATTACAAATGTGTCGATATATATAGTCTTCTTCCATGCTGGACTGGGAGCGAGAGAAAAACATAGAATGTGCCAGCTGCATTTCCTCCCGGGCATGCTGTAAAAACCAGCTAAGGGATCTGAGGGTTTCAGTATATTGCAATTTAGGCGATGGGCTGACAACCTGTCACTACAGCAATATACGTATAAAATACAAATCCATCTTGAATAACCCTCAAAACTTTGTCAGACGTGGCGGAACGACCTTTGTTTAGGTCGTTTACGCTCTGCCTACCCCATAAAGGCGTGATTATATGTATGTATGTCGATATATACTACTACACTACTGATACTAATTAATTATGTACCTACATATTCAATTTTCCAAATTATAATTTTTTATAATATTAAATAATTATTTATAATAATATTAAATTATTATTTTATATTTTATTCGAAAAAGTTGTACAGTTTCATGAGTAGAAAACACCGTTATCATTATTTACACTTTATTCAAAATGATCCTATAAAATAGTCCAAGAGCCTGCGAACATTTTAAAGAATTAAATTATTATGTTATTGAAATACAGCAAGAGTTTTTATTCACTAAGGAAATTTTAAGGGCTTGTTATTGTTTGTTGAGATTATGAAACTGTTTTTTTTTTGGAACGTAAGGTGAAAAAAATGGACTTGCCACGATAGTGTTTTTTTTTTTATATTTTGACCAATGTTCAATCGAGAAAGTTGATCAGTTTCATTGTCTAAACAAGTTAAAATTTCTTAGGTAAATGATATGCCTCGGTTTTTTTATATATGTTCTTCTTCTGTCGAGTGGGTATCAAATCTATCGACCCCATGAACCCTATGTATGTAAATGTACCGGGTGTAAGGGACAGCGTCCCGCAAACTGATAGAGGTTCCTCAGTCAACGCCCATACTACTTTTACCCCTTTACCAGCAGTTTTTTTTTAAATACCTACTTTTCCGTCATTTTTACATCTGGTTTGCTATTAAGTAAGATTTGAAAATTGTATATGATGTAATAGACCTTGTATTTACGCGTAAATTAATTACACCAAGTGTAAACCTGTTTAAGAGATAAAACAAATTGAATTTTGAGATGCTGTCCGGAGCAAAATGACTATGTGAAGCAATTTGCTAAAATCTTTACTATAATTAATACTTTTCTATTATAATATACCCGGGCTCAAAAAAAGCACCAAATTACAAAAAAGAAATGAAAAAAAAACTAAATTAAACCGACAAATTATTTTCGATTTTATTTGAAATTAATATTTTTAGATGGCTGGTAGAGGGCTCAATATCTGTATATTTTTAAAATTTCATTATGTATTTAAAATCCTGAGAAACCACAACATTTCATACCTCTTGGGTAAGTGAATTCTAATAAATAAAATTCGAATAAAATTGCTCTTTTGGTATGTTGTATGGGTCTACCTAGACTTTCATCTCCTGAAAGAATTTGCGGGCCGCTGTCTCTTACGCCCGTCATGTATAAAATATGCAATTTCCAATTATTAGGCATTACATGGCTGTGAAATCTAGCCTAGCTATGTATTATTTTAGATTATAATCTATAGCCAGTCATTAGTATATATCTGATGTAAATATATTCATTAAAGAATTAAGTATGTAGGTCAATTTATTTTAAAATCTAACACAAGTTAAAAGATTTATTATTATTATTAGGTTTTTGGTGTCTTAACTCTGGTCTTCTGCTATAATGAATGACCTAATATTGCGATATATTTTGTAAAGGTAGGTGTAAAATTAAAAGGCGATTAAAATTTGGAAAAATATAATGAAGTACAGAAATATAATCTCTTGAAGTTCAAATCATACATACATATAATCACGCCTTTATCCACAGTGGGGTAGGCAGAGCGTAAACGACGTAAACAAAGGTCGTTCCGCCACGTCTGACAAAGTTTTGAGGGTTATTTAAGATAGATTTGTAGGTATATTGTTGTAGTGACAGGATGTCAGCCCATTGCCTAAATTACAATATACTGAAACTCTCGAACACTGGTTTTTACAGCAAGCCCGGGAGGAAATTAAGCTGGCACATCCTATGTTTTTCTCTTGCTCCCAGGCCAGCATAGAAGAAATGATTCTTAAACTATATGACTAGAAATATATAAATCTACTAAAAATAATAGCTTAGAAGGTATACGAGCAATAGTAATAAAGGTCATCAATTATATTATATGAAGTTTTGATAAATTGATGATGCTTCTACTGATGTGTGTCGCATTGTGTAGTTTTTCTTCTTTTGTACTAATGGATAACTGAAACAGAAAACAAAAATTATAGTGATGGTAAAAAGAACATAAAAAATATATAATCTAATGTACAAATTCCTGCCTACCCCCAAAGTCAGGTGGCGTGATAATTTGTATCGTAACTTTGAGCTTAAGTAATGTTCAGTCGAACAAAAAAAGTTTCATCAAAATCGGTTCAAAACGACTGAAATTCAATTTTCTACCTACCTCGTAAGTCGTGTCGTGAGGTCATTTTAAATATTGCTCAGTCGAATTAAAAAAGTTCCATAAAATCGGTTACGAAACAGCTAAATTTCAATTTCCTGCCTACCCCCTAAGTCTAGTAGCGTGATTTTAGGGATCCTAAGTTGCAACCCGGGTAACACACAGTTGAATAAAAAAAGTCCCATCGAAATCGGAACAGTAGTTTTGGCGTGATGTGGTAACATACAGACAGACAGAATGACAGACAGACAGACAAAAATTCTTAAAAAAATCGTTTTGATCTTTATATCGTTAATAATGCCTGCTGCAATTATTTTTTGTAAATATATTCAATGTACAGACACGACCCTTCTAGAGATTTATTATAAATGTATAGATAACCCTGAAAACTTTGTCAGTCGTGGCGGAACGACCTTTGTTTAGGTCGTTTACGCTCTGCCTACCCCATTAGGTATAAAGGCGTGATCATATGTATGTATGTATAATTTTGATAACGACTTTATTTGTATATGTAGTATATTCCTGTTCTTAAAATAGTTTGAGCTCTTGGACTATAATTAAACTTGCAAGTGCTGTAAATGTAAATTCAAAATTTACATGTCTTAATTCTTCTTTGCTTGACTAGGGGCGATAGAAAAACATATAATCTTCCAGCTGCTTCTTTTCCTAGGCATACTGTAGTCAGTAGAGGCATGGAGTAATATAATATACTTACTCCGAAAAGGGAAACAAAGTTGTGGAATACCGTTATAATCACACAGTTCACATAAACCAAATTAAAGCTGTAAGTTTATTTTCACTTACTTTTGTTGGTCCGACGACGTAATGCTTTGAACTATTGTGATTCAAGATATTTGTGCAGAAATTTCGTTTTTAACATTTTGTTGATGGTAACTGAAAAAAAATCAATTAAAAATTAATGAGAAAAATTATACAAATTATAAAAAAAAAAAACTTGATCAGAATCGCACATTGGTTAGGATCGATCTCGTACTACTTCGATTGAAAGGCACTAGCACTGCCACCGCACTAATGTGGCTGACAGTTTGTGTAGCGAAATTATGCACTGGTTTGTAGACAATATGCAATCTTTACGCTGTCAGATAGAATAAAACATTCCGATCAAACAGCTATCAATATTTTTAGAGAACCAAGATATTTTTGTTATTCCCTAAAAAAAATGCTGAACTATTTGCTACATTCTACAGTAGCTTACTAATAAAATAGTAGTAAAATAAAACAAAATAATATTATGTTGAAGTAAATACTTACTGTTTTTTCATATTTTATAAAAATTTTAGAGAAACTCATCAATAATAATCAGTAGATACAGAATAATTCGCACTAATATTAAACAATGAATATTAAAAGTCTTAAACACAAAATGTCCAAACAGAACTTACGAAAACTATTTTTGCGTGACAAGAGCGACGCGGGTTCTCCTCGCGAAGGCCGTGGGCCGTCTGCCGCCCGTCGCCCGCGCACGGACCCGCCCTTTGCGAACCTCCCAGAAATCAGATTTTATTTTTTTTCTCCAAAACTAATATTCAAAATTAAAAAACTAAAAGATCACATTTTAGTCTTTATGATTTATAACGTTCAAAATAATTATCATAAATGCAAGTCGTAAATTAAAAAAAGTTTAGTCAATGTTTTAGACACGGAAAGAGGGCCAGAAGAATTCGTATTTCTCATTAATTACTCAATATTTTTAAATAATCTTAAGAGAGTAATGAAGAACTGAGACCAACCTACAACATATAATTATTTCATATTTTTTATGTAACGAGAAAGTATACTTTATAGGCCTTGTAAGCGACCGAAATATCCCGAGCGCCCCTTAAGTAAGACCCCAATTTATAAATCATTTTATTTTAATTTTATGTGTATTAATTTTGTGTACTAAAATAAAAATAATAATACAGTCCTTATATAGGTAAATACTTAGATAATAAATTACAAAGTTGCTATAAATTCGTATGAAGTGTTTTGACGATGCTATCTAGACCATTTATTAATCGTACTTAATTAAAAGCTTTTAAGGGTAAATTACTCGTTTTTATTGGAATAAGTTTTCAAAGTTGTACATATTCATTCGCAAGTCGATACAATTTATTACTTATTCATATTAATATTAAAGAAGATTTGGGTGTTCCCACATTTAGATTACTACAAATTTAATTCTTAAAATAGAATTGAAATATAATTTGTAGCATGAGTTGAAATAAAGTTAAACTAAAATTATGAGGTACATCATACCTACTCGCACTTGCCCATTATTCTACATGTCCCATTTCTTCTAAGGTAAAGCGTGTGAAACAAATTAAGATAAAATGTCGGATACATTAGCCGAGTGCTCAAGTGTCTGCCGCATGAAAGTATTAGAACAAATGGACCGAGAAATGACCCTGATGTTTTTTTAAAAAACAGGGGCTTTCATGAAACGCGTTATTTGCTCTAGCATGTGGAATTGAAATCTGAAAAAGATAAAATTGTGGTCGGTTAATTTTGAAATTATTTAGGTACCAATGATTTTTCACACAGTGGTATCTAGCCCCAGTGTAGGCAGAGGTTGTACTATTAGGTAGATACTAGATCTGGATGATGTATATAATATAATATTCAAGGTACATACTTTACGTTTGATAGTTCTGAGGATTTCCAAACATGTTACATAACCTCATATTAAGTATACTTATAAACGCCTTAAGCTTGCCCAAACATCTTTCATGCTATACCTCTACAAACATTAGGTGAGCCTCAAAGAGGTCATTTAAGCTTTCATCTGAAGAGAAGAGTGTTACGGAATCTGTACCAAAACTGAAATACCTGTCTAAAAGGAAATGATCAATACAATTTAATAAACATATCTACAATAATAATATTACGATTTAAATTTAATTTGACACCATAATTTAAGATACGTCAAAATGATAACTCAACTCAGTATAATAAAATAATTAAAACTATTTGCTTTTGGCCCAGTACTTATTATTATTATTATTTAACATTTTATTGCATACATGATCATACAGAGGACACAAACATTGTTTTTTACAATAGCACAATAGGTATTGCTTATCTCTAAAAAGAAATCTCTTCCAGCTGACCTAAGCTAGTGAGAGTACATAAGTGAGTAATATTAGAAGATTACCTCTTACATCCTAGCATAGAAATTTATCTCATAATAATTCACTATATATATATATATATATAGCTGGTCATACGTCGGGGCACTCACTACCACGGTGGTAGTGAGTGCCCCGACGTATGACCAGCTCGCTGCCAAAATCTGCAAAGCCAGTGCCGAACTTAAAACCTGGTTCACTGCCAATGGTCTAATATTAAATTATGATAAGTCGAATATAATTATATTTTCGGGAAAACCAGTAGACTTACCTCGATCTATCACCTCTCGTAGTCCTATGCCGTTGTGTGATCAATGCAAATTTCTCGGGTTCACACTAGACTCAAATCTAAATTGGAAACACCACGTGAAAGCACTTTGCACCAGGTTGAGCAGCGCAGTCTTTGTGCTTCGTCAGTTAAAACCGCTTATAACACCTCACGCTCTGATACATTGCTATTTTGCCTACTTCCACTCGCTGATGGCTTATGGAACGACACTATGGGGGGACAGCTCAACTGCATACTCTGTCCTTATTATGCAGAAGCGAGCATTACGCGTATTAGCCGGTGTAAAACCGAGGCATTCCTACCGCAAGTTGTTTCCGGAATATAAAATAATGACACATTATGCCCAGTATATTTTTGAGACTATTAATTACGTCCGTCAAAACTTGACTCAATTTAAACGTGCAAGCGCGGGATCTAGAACGCTACGGCGAACCGGTCGGTTAGCTACCATCCCGCACCGTTTGGCGCTAGCTGAGCGAAACCCGCGCGTGATTGGCCCGTCGCTGTACGACAAACTGCCTATTGCCATGCAAAATGAGTCATGTGACGAAACATTTAGACGCCGACCAAAGAACCTTTTATTGGAAAAATCATTTTACTCTGTTAAAGAGTATTTGTAATTTTTTATTTGTTTAATTATTAATTCATTATAGTGACATGGATTCGATTTTTAATTAATATTAATTATTATTATTTTTTCCTTTATTATTATTTGACATGTTATATTATTTTATATTGTATACTTTTGACAATCACATAACGGATGACATAATTGTATTTACTATATTTTAATTTAATTTTGAAACCTGTAATTGTGAAATAAATGAACTGAACTGAACTATATATAATCACGCCTTTATCCCTAATGGGGTAGGCAGAGCGGTAACGACATAAACAAAGGTCGTGCCGCCATGTCTGACAAAGTTTTGAGGGTTTTTTGAGATAGATATATTAAATATATATATATATATATAAGCGGAGAACGCAACCGTTTTCGAGTTGACGTACGATTCAATGATATTTCACTGATATTTCATTTTTGTCTGACGTGATACTCGTAGCGTGGATATCAGAAGTCGTATTTCTGAACCACTCGTATGAAAACTGTAAACGCATACGAAAATCATTCGTGTACGAAATCAAATTCTATTACACACGACTTTACGTATTTTTGAAGCAGTAGAAATCTGTGTTGCCTATAAAGTCTTATTCCACAAATATTTACGCTTATTGTACGCAGAAATACAGCTACTATACCACCACTACCACTAACAAAAATCGTTGATTTGAAAAACCGGAAATGAATTTTAGAGAAACGGAACGTAAATTCAAGTAAATTAAAAAGTAAAAGTGTCACTTATCAAATGATTGTCTGTGTCACTGTCAGATCATATGGCTACTTAGGTTTCAAGTAGTAGAAAAGAAAACGAGTGGTTTGAACCACTCGTTACAGAGTCGCATACGTATACGTATCCAAAAATTGAGATTTTTGGATTTCGCATGCGAAATAATGCGAATGTTGCATTTTCGTATGCGAATTCAGATACGAGTGATTCAAAAATACGACTCAAGGTCTGGATGGTAAGGATGCTAACTTAATTTGTTCCGCACCTCTACCACGCCCTTGAGAAATTCTTCCGAGAGAACATGCTGTAAAGTGAATTACAACAATAACAACCAATCAAAAGACTCGGTTCGGCTTCCAAGCACTTGTATGGACTCTTTAAACAACCTTAGTCCAGTAATTATAATCAACTCTTTAGAGTGACAGCGGGCTTGAGTTTGTATCAGAAATGTCATTTCAGTACAAAACGGCCTGTCAAATCCAAACTTTATATTGCTCTGAATCTTGAGATTGCTTAACAAATACGAGCCCTAGTGACGTCAATGCTTTTCTTCGAATCTTATTACGGCTTTACCTTTTTTATATAGATTGTTATTTTACAGTGCAAGAAAATGGTACGTCTTCGTCTTTGATAACAACAGTGTATTTACGAAATTCTTCAAAGAGAACATGTTGTAAAGCGAACCACAATAACCAATCAAAAGACTCGATTCGGCTTCCGAGCACTTGGACTCTACTTACGCAAACAATTACAAGTCTCTGTGACGTCAATGCTATTCTTTGAATGTTATTTATTTGATTTTACCTTTATATTGATTGTTATTTCACAGCGCTAGATCTTTGATATAGTATATAAATTATATGAAAAGAGATTTAGAGTGACTTTTTACTAATAGTAAGAGAAATTCTTCAAAGCGTAAAGCGATCGATAAACAATAACCAATCAAAAGACATTCTGTGCATTTGTATGGTCCCTCTTGACGCAAACAACTCCAAGTCAATGCTTTTCTTATGCGATTGTTATTTTGAAACGTTATTAGTGGAACCTACTTCTTCTTTGATAAAGCATTTTTTTGAAATAATTCTTTGATTGATCTATATAAGGTGGCTTTTTACTAGCAAACTATACTTAAAACTATGTAGTTATGGGCTGGTAGTAACTTACAGTTTTCCGAAGGGAATGCCCATTCGACCATAATTATGTAAATAAATCAACTCTCGGTTGTGAATTAATCAGCTGATAACTTCCATGTTGGCCTGGGAGCGAGAAAAAAATATAGAATGTGCCACCAGCATTTCCTCCCGGGCATGCTGTAAAAGCCAGATAAGAACCAGCGATCCGAGGGTTTAAGTATATTGTAATATAGGCTTTGGGCTGATAACCTGTCACTACAGAAATATACGTACAAATCTATATTAAATAACCCTCAAAACTTTATCAAACGTGGCGGAACGACCGTTGCTTAGGTCGTTTACTCTCTGCCTACTCCATTTGGGACAAAGGCGTAATTATATGTATGTATGTAATTTTATGAAAGCTGTTCATTACCAGCTCATATCTAGTTTCAAATTTTTATGATAAAAATCAATTTTATTTTTTTATTGTTCTCTATCCAGTGAAATGTGACAAGTGATTTTATAGCCGATAATCTAAGTCAGTTGCACGAAAAAGTCATTTTAATTATAAGTATTAACTCACATCGGTTTTTGAAAGTCCTATTAGAATTTTATACTGCTAAGTATTATATAATAATAGTATTATATTTCTTATCGTGAAAATGGATGTAGGTATTGTACAAGTTATATGAGCAATATTTTATTATTGGATGTAAATAAAAAATCTAGATATTTTAATTTTAAGTTACTTTATGTTACCAAATGTAACAAGAACCTGTCACAGGGTTAGCCGACGAAATAAAATAATGTGTTAAACATAAATCAGTTCCTAAATCTAGGAGTAATATTTTATTTGTAAATAGTTAAAGTACTTTAAGTACAAAGTTTCTTGATAAATGTGTTTTCTACAATTTAGATTATTTTATTTATTATTAAGATAGTAGTCAAAATAATAGTGATCCCACCGATATTCGGCGGCCAAACTTTCAGAGATAGGCCAACTGCGCAGTACTAGTTTTTAGTGTCCAGGTGTTTTCGCAACACGCAAGAGCACTCTCTATTCCTTTAATCTGTTATTCTGATGGGACAGACTGATTGCCACGACCAGAGAGAAATCAGGTGCAGGGCTGACTATTTACATACCCGTCCGACAGCATTGACCATCTTACTTTGCAGAAAATCAAGTGATCAGCCTGCAATGTCAAAACAAAACTAAAAACAACAACATATTGTCATTATCCCCGCCGGGAATCGAACCCGGGTCCTCCGGGTAGTGAGCCCATGGCTCAGACCGCTAGACTACAGAGGCAGTTACTGCGTCTAGATAATTTACCTGCGAATCATTAGTATATCAATACATGACATACGGCATACATAACGTGACAGTAAATTTAAATATGGGATTCTTAGAAGCATAGGATAAAAAACAAGACATCAAATATATTTGAATAAAATGTCAACAATATGATGACGTAGTCAGTCTCATCATATTGTTGACATTTTATTCACATGTTGACATTTGACTACGATTGACATTTATTTTCAAAGAGTCCAAAGACATGTAAGGTATGTGATTTTTTAAATTATTTGCCAAAATTTTCTGCAGTGTGGATAAAACTATGCGTTGCATAGTAATATTTTCAATCGACTGCGATGCGATTGAACCTTGTCTGAAATAGATGAAAATTGTCTCGTACATCCGTACTTATTACTTCTGCCGTCGTGAGCACTGTGCTCGCAAGCCCAATCGCACAAAAGGAAATAAAACTGTCGTCTACAGGCCACGCCAATATCTATCCGAATATTACAACTGAACAATCATTGCAACTATCAATATCCTGGGTTTGCTGTTTTGATAAATATTACAAGCAATTTAGAAGTCATATTGTAATTGAGATGGCTCTTAACCAGTATCAGTATCAATGCAGGGTTGTCTGGAAGAGATCGCTTGAAGCGATAACGCCGCCTTTGCGCTCACTGTTATTGTTAAGGTTTTCCGAACTGTACGATTTATGCGCAATAAAGAATTTTTCTATCTATATATCAAATAAATGTTTGATACATATTTTTAACACTTATACATATCATCACGCCTTTTTCCCTAATGGGGTAGGCAGAGCGTATACGACCTAAAAAAAGATCGGTCCGCCACGTCTGACAAAGTTTTGAGGGATATTTAAGATAGATTTGGACGTATATTGCTGTAGTGACAGGTTATTATTTTTCTTTTCTTTAATTTTTATTTATTTTCTCTTCATATTTCGATAGTAAAACTGTAGTACCTACCCTTTATTCAAATTTATTCAGATGAATTATATATGAATTATATCAAATTGAATAACAATTTTGAGGATAAAAAATACCAGTGTAAATCCAATCTAAAAACGTATTAACTCGATTAAGAACTATTGGATTTGTGAAAATAATTAAATGTTTACAAACATTCCACTGCTACGTTTTGTTAACACGATCCTATACTTTCGACGGAACAGAAAATTTGCAAGTTTGGACGTCTCGGATTAAGGTTTAATTAGAGTTTTGCCCTCAGAGTACTTACCTACTTACAAACATCTGCCATAAATATCGAAAATACGACAGTCAGATTAAAATTTATCAATCTGAGGACAATTTCATAATATGATAAAATTAATTTGACAAATAATAGATGATACCACTAGTCCGGCGCGCTCATAAGTAATCTGCGTTGATACCTACGTGGAAATCGAAGCCACAGCTACGGGATCGAAGGCCTAATTATTAGACCATTTTATCTGCGATTTCCCAAAAAGACCTAAGTACCTCGTCTAGATTTTGAATACAGTAGTACACAGAGGTACAGTATCGTCGCCTAGCTAATATCGTGGTACTGTGTCCGTGACCGCTGGTACGAGATTGGCCGCGCCAGGAAAGGTACGGCATAGCGCGACCACCAAAAATGACTTTTAACTAGTAAAGTAGCTAAGTACATAACTTTTCCTTACTGGTACTATGTGGTACACTGGCGAAAAGCATCGTCACTTAGCCCTTACCATCATTTGTGTAGGAGGACGCCACAAAATTGAATAGTTCCATTAAACTAGAATATTGGCAAGAAACAGAAAAGAACTTTGCCCATCTGGTCATCGATTACAAAACTCTTGATACCAAAGGCAGCTACCAACTAAGCTACACATGGTTCGTTAGATATTCATACCACGATATCACATTATAGAAATTCACTCCGTGACTAATAAAATTTTACTGATATGAGTGAAAATACAATATCCGCGGAAGTAACATCGCAGGAATATGCATATTGTTGTGGAGTTGGGCGGGCGCGGACTGATTTCAATAAAGATGACCAGTTTCGGACACCTGCCGCCCAAAGTCCCAACTTTGAGTTCATAGCAATCTACATATTATATAGGTACCTACTGTCTGTGATATAGTGTGTGTAGTGTGATATACGCAGGAGAGCTTTTTCCTTCCAAGTTAAATAAAACTTCTATTGGTTTTCAGACGTCTAAAAATACATGACCTTACATATCCCGTAAAGCCAAAGATTACAAAAACGCGAGCACAGAAATACTTAGAAACTTTTAGGCGGAAAATAGGACAGATAAATTAAATCGTCCAAGTTCCCTTAGTATTTTGCACAGAAGGCTTTTTTCGTAAGCCATTAATAAGTAAGCTGTGTTCATTAATTACTTTTAATTGCGTGCGTCAATCTTTGCCGAGGAAGTGTTTTTCCCCTGATGAAGATGGATGGGCTCCTTAAACCTGGCAGAAAGTTCCACCGCCGATAGTTTTTTCCTTCGGGACTAGAAAGCTGCTATTTCTGATGAGAGAAGTAGTAATTACGAACGCTTTCTTATGTTTGAAGTGTTTACCTAAGAGCCTATTTCATTATATTTATTTGCAATTTAACTATGTAGAGATCTGGAAGTGACCTATCTATTCTTCATACGGATTGTTGAAGATTAGTTAAAGAAAAGGAAGACAAAACTATGTACTGCATTGCCATAGATGAATATAGGTAGCCATTACGCACAGTGATATCTTGTCAGTCTAAAGCTAAAAGTGCAATACAATAAATCCCTCTTCTCCCTCTACTGGCCCCTACGGTATGCCTAGGAAAAGCAGCAGCTGAAAAAAAAGCATGCATGTTTTATTTTTTATCAAGAGGAATGTTTTGTGTTTCTATCATGCTGGACTGGGAGCTAGAGAAAAACATTGAATGTGCCAGCTGCATTTCCTCCCGGGC
This sequence comes from Scrobipalpa costella, assembly GCA_949820665.1. NCBI lineage: Eukaryota > Metazoa > Arthropoda > Insecta > Lepidoptera > Gelechiidae > Scrobipalpa > Scrobipalpa costella. The sequence goes on from OX463298.1 coordinate 11,329,106, forward strand.
ATGCTGTAAAAATCAGCTATGGGATCCGAGGGTTTCAGTATATTGCAATTTAGGCGACGGGCTGACAACCTGCCACTACAGCAATATACCTACAAATCTATCTTTAACAACCCTCAAAACTTTGTCATGCGTGGCGCAACCTTTTTTAAGTTGTTTACGCTCTGCCTACCTCATTATGGATAATGCCGTGAATATATGTAGGTATGTTTTGTGTTTATTTGATATCTAGTTTGACGGTTGTGCATCTGTGTTATTCGCAGACCGAAAATACAATATTCATTCACACAGCCCATTGAACCAAGGGTGAAGCGGCCAGACGTAAAGAGAATAGCTTACTAAACAAGAAATATAATTATTAAGAATGTTCAGTAGAAGATGGGCACTTAAGATCCCCGACCGTTAATTGGAAAGCCCTCTGGATCCCATCCAAGAAACTGAAGTCTACAATCGTAGGATAAGTATGACTCCAGTTCATGAGTTGTTAGTTGAACTATTAAATAACAATTTGTACTTTATAAAAAATAAAGAACCTTACCGTAATATTATGACAATGAGATTTTCTTTAATAGAGAACGAAATCTATTTGTTTCTTCTATATATTTTTTGGTAATGGAATCGAGATTATTATGGCTTTGACCCCAGAGATTATTATTGTAGGATGAAAAAAGAGTTTTAGAGGATTTATTTATTAATTAAGTACCATGAAAGCAAAAGGTCCTGATGTCAGAAAAGTTACTTGTATGATGAGCATGATGGGCTATTATAATCCTATTAATATTATAAACGAAAAAAGTTCGGCTGTATACATGTTCGTTACCTACTAAATCACGCTTTAACCTCTGAACGGATCGGGATTAAACGGATTAAACTTAGAACACATACTTATAGATTTTAGATAAAAGCTGTTTCTATATTTTACAACTACTTATTTGTACTCCTTTCAAATTATATTCAACGTGTATCAATCTGTGAGAGCCCGATGGTGTAGTAGATACGGCCGTTGCTTCCTGAGCGAGGTCGTGATTCGAATCCCACCACGTACCAATGTGTTTTCGGTTTTCGAATTTAATGTGTACCTACGTTTATTCGGCGCTCTTTCCGTGCTTCGGAAGGCACGTTAAGCCGTTGGTCCCGGTTAATATCGTTTAATACCGTAGATATTAGTCGTTAAGCCATTTCAGAGGCCAGTGCTAAGCATTGTCGGCTTGAAAACTCTGTCCTAATCTAGGATAGGGTCTGTTTTCCCTTCTCGGTTGCGGAGGTCAGATGGCAGTCGCTCTGTGTAAAAATCAGTACCCTCATTCATTCCCCTAGATTAGGTAGCCAACCCTGTGAGATACGGGATGAGGCTAGGGAGATGATATTCGCACTACGCCAGCAATTTCTCAAAACGATAATAATAAAAAAAAACTAGGAAAACGTGGAAAAGCGCGTCAAATCTAGCGGACAAAGTGTAAAACCATAAACCGCCTTGAGTATTTATTGGGTTCTAGCTTCCCGCCCAGGAGGCAGCGACCATATCCACTACACCATCGGGCTCTTGCACATTTTCCTAGTACTTCTGTCAATTTTATCCGCCATATCATACGACGGCGGATAAAATTGATAGATAACGCATAAAACCACTAACTATAAAACAAAACTGGAAACATTAGATCTCCTGCCCTTTTCCAATGTTTTAAGTATGAAAATGAAAAATTGATTTTAATTTTAGTTTTAGTCGGCCAATTTAGAATCGAGCCCAATGATAAGACATTAATCTTGTAGGTGTAGAAAGATAAATAAGCTAACATTCCTTACTTTTATCGGTCTTATTCCAGCATGAAAGATTTAAACCTTATTGTTACTGAAAAAATGTCGAGCTGAAAGCATGACTGAGGTCAGAGGGGCTTAACAATACAAATGATAATCCAGTCCTTTAGATTTTTATAATGTTTTCCATTTATCTTTTCATAATATTATAAATGAAACCCATTATATTATTATTCCAAAGCTTCCTAAATGTAATATAGGGTTTCCATTTTAATAATATAAAAATATGTACATAACTTTTTCATTAGACGCCAACACAAATTTAATTAACAAGTTAATCTATGAAACACTAAAGCTTTGTGTTAATAGATTCAAAGTGGTTTCAACTTGGAAACTAGCCAACAAACGCCCATATGTAGGAAATTGATGTCAGATAATGTTGCACATATGTAAACAGCGTAGCTAAGAGTTTAAGTAATAAATAAACGTTTTATTAAAGAAACCAGTGAAGTTCTTACAGGTCATAAAGAACTCCAGTTTTGGATATGGTGTAGATAACTATTGTGAGAGATAGGTGGCGCAATAATCTATATAGAAAAAAAACTAATTCAGTTTTTTCAAAGATACAAGATTAGATATTTTTAAATATTACAAAACCGAAGATTTTGCAACTTTTCAAGCCATTTTTAAAATTTTATTAATTCTGTGTACTACATCAATCACTAATAAAACAGCCAAGTAGACTTCCATTAATTAAGAGTAGCCTTGACAGAAATCAAGTGTCCAACCATTCGCGCCTCTCAACGCCTATCAAGCGCGAAAGCAGGCTCTTAAAATTTTGCGCCTTCGATAAAAATAAATTCTTATTTCTCGAGCACCTGTCTTCGTCTTTTCAGTCACCGCCTTCATTATGATTTCAGAAGGCGTTCGTGAAAGGTTTTTCTCGTTAGTTGTTGCGTGCTTTCAAATTCTGTTTAGCAATTCTTTCACGGCTGTCGGGGAGTTTTTCTGCTCGGAGGCTCAAAGCTATTCAGCGTTTTTGCCCCAACACTTATGTTCGAGTTTTATCTGACAGAAAATTTTAAAACAGACGAGGTACAAATGCAAACACTGTACAATTCTATATTTTAAATCTATCAAACTTACATATTAAATATTTACGCTGCAGTACATACAGTCTCGGCTAAAACTTCTTTCATTAGACCGTTGACACTCCTTTTTAAATAAATATTGGTAAGTACTTATGTTCTATAATATATAGTACCTAATATATAATGGTCCTGAAATAAAGTCTCCTTTGGAGTATTTATTATCAAAGGGATCTTAATATATAAAGCAAATTTGGTGTATTTAACAGTAGTTTTCGAGTTATGAAGGGGTCATACGGTTTTTTCACTCTAGATTGTTAGAACCGCTATTCTATTTTCCAAGATAGTTCCTATAAACAAAGGCACTTATTGTGAGAAGTCTTCGATTTCCTTTTCTAAAGGCTCCTCCTGTCAACTACAGAAGACACGGAACCGGTACTCACTGGGAACCGACGGCTGAGTGCCACTAGTTACCCTGTTGACTGAACACGCGCACTGTTAAAAATGCTTTTCAGGTGGACATTTTGCTACGATTACCCATATATTTTTTATATTTTTAGTTTTATATAATACTACTAGCGACCCGCCCCGGCTTCGCAAGGAAATTATCAGTATTTCTCTACTATATTATGCATGTATTATACATTTAAACCTTTCTCTTGAATCACTCTATCTATTGAAACAATCCGCATCAAAATCCGTTGCGTACTTTTAAAGATTTATGCATTTATGCATAGGGATATAGGGACAGAGAAAGCGACTTTATTTTATACAATGTAGTGATTTAGGGTGCATTGGTCCGCTAGAAACCCTTTACATTTCTTCTACTTTGTCTTTCCAGCTTTCCTTTCTTAGTTTTTGAACGTTGTTAATATTTTTACACTGATATTTAACCTATTAAATTACGTCTTCTCTAGCTTTTTATTATTTGGCATGCGACGCATTCTACATCATGCACATTGCTACTGGATTCTACCTACTAATTCTAACACGGCCTATTTTATTTATATTCTTCTATACATGTATTTTTATGTATTCTGTGTATAAGGGTTCGTTCAAAATCAATATTGAGAATTACGAAACACGAGGAAAGAAAAAGGGAAATAATATGCGGAGCTGTAAGTGCTACCCTTTGAGTAATATTGCCACCCTCCACACTCGTTTGATATTACAACCGAAATGGAATACTTATTTGTAGTGTTTTGAATGTTTAAGGAAATATTTATAAAAGGAACAAAAAAGTTACATTTACTTATTCACAATGATATTTCATCTATAAAAATGTGGTGGATTATATATAGTCTTGGCCCCGATATTATTTTCTTTCAAGTAATTGTATTGGCAATTATTTTCCATTTTGCGAAGAAACTGTACGATTGGCGAATACTAGCAGATACTAAGTAATGTATGTAGATACCCTCAGACTGGATTAAACAAACTTTTAATCCTCTTAAAACTGATATATATATCATATATGACATATATGATATATGACATTACGCTAGATACCGTAGTTAGGAGCTTTCATAATATTATCATACATACGAGTGAGTTGGAAATTTGTATTACTTAGATTTAAGACTAGCTTTAGTACCCGTGGTTTCAGAGGCAGCTGAAGTAGTTAACATGGCTCGTATTTATAATAGCAATATTTAGTATGGATTTGACAACCTATTTTTTTAGAATAGAATAAAAGAAATTTTATTTGGTAATAAATGTTTGTACTGGAGTAACATTTCTGTTACATACTCAATCTAGCTACCAGTCTCAAACCTTCACAAAATTCATCAATAAACGTAAAAAAACATCGTATAACATAAAAATAACACAAATTGAGGCGCTTCTTATGAGTAACAATTCATATGTTTTCATCAAGTTTTCCTACAAAAAATAAATGAATATCTTTTGTAATATCAAAAAAAAAAAAAAAACAACTTTTGTTTGTTCATTAACTTCTCAAGGTCGTCTGATCGGAAAACTCCGCAACAAGTTGGTCTCCTTGACGAAACTTTCTCATCTCGTCACAGTTTTCAGACAAACCACTAAACTAAGGAAATTCATACCACTGTCTATGGCAAACGTTGTTTGATCATCCTCAATATTGGAAATTTTCTTAACACTACTTCCTCCTAAAGGTCTGACCGCACTAGGACGTAGCTGCGAAGCACAACGCAGGCACTGTGCGACAAATGATTCTTTGTATGAAAATGTTTGTGATGTACCGCACTGAAGCAGCACTGAAGCTGCAGCGGAGCGGCGCGGCGCGGCACGGCGCGACAGTGTCAGTTCATACATTTTGTCAGTTTTTGTGGTGCTGTGTCGAGCCGCTGCAGTGCCGCGCCACGCTCCTTCGCTGTAGCTATGTCCTAGTGCGGTCCAACCTTAATTCAGCATTCGACCGTTGACACTCCTTTTTAAATAAATATTGGTAAGTACTTATGTTCTATAATATATAGTACCTAATATATAATGGTCCTGAAATAAAGTCTCCTTTGGAGTATTTATTATCAAGGGGATCTTAATATATAAAGCAAATTTGGTGTATTTAACAGTAGTTTTCGAGTTATGAAGGGGTCATACGGTTTTTTCACTCTAGATTGTTAGAACCGCTATTCTATTTTCCAAGATAGTTCCTATAAACAGAGGCACTTATTGTGAGAAGTCTTCGATTTCCTTTTCTAAAGGCTCCTCCTGTCAACTACAGAAGACACGGAACCGGTACTCAACGGGAACCGACGGCTGAGTGCCACTAGTTACCCTGTTGACTGAACACGCGCACTGTTAAAAATGCTTTTCAGGTGGATATTTTGCTACGATTACCCATATATTTTTTATATTTTTAGTTTTATATAATACTACTAGCGACCCGCCCTGGCTTCGCATGGAAATTATCAGTATTTCTTTACTATATTATGCATGTATTATACATTTAAACCTTTCTCTTGAATCACTCTATCTATTAAAACAATCCGCATCAAAATCCGTTGCGTACTTTTAAAGATTTATGCATTTATGCATAGGGATATAGGGACAGAGAAAGCGACTTTATTTTATACTATGTAGTGATTTAGGGTGCATTGGTCCGCTAGAAACCCTTTACATTTCTTCTACTTTGTCTTTCCAGCTTTCCTTTCTTAGTTTTTGAACGTTGTTAATATTTTTACACTGATATTTAACTTATTAAATTACGTCTTCTCTAGCTTTTTATTATTTGGCATGCGACGCATTCTACATCATGCAGATTGCTACTGGATTTTACCTACTAATTCTAATACGGCCTATTTTGTTTATATTCTTCTATACATGTATTTTTATGTATTCTGTGTATAAGGCTTCGTTCAAAATCAACATTGAGAATTACGAAACACGAGGAAAGAAAAAGGGAAATAATATGCGGAGCTGTAAGTGCTACCCTTTGAGTAATATTGCCACCCTCCACACTCGTTTGATATTACAACCGAAATGGAATACTTATTTGTAGTGTTTTGAATGTTTAAGGAAATATTTATAAAAGGAACAAAAAAGTTACTTTTACTTATTCACAATGATATTTCATCTATAAAAATGTGGTGGATTATTTATGTATAGTTTTGGCGCCGATATTATTTTCTTTCAAGTAATTGTATTGGCTATTATTTTCCATTTTGCGAAGAAACTGTACGATTGGCGAATACTAGCAGATACTAAGTAATGTATGTAGATACCCTCAGACTGGATTAAACAAACTTTCAATCCTCATAAAACTGACATTACGCTAGATACCGTAGTTAGGAGCTTTCATAATATTATCATACATACGAGTGAGTTGGAAATTTGTATTACTTAGATTTAAGACTAGCTTTAGTACCCGTGGTTTCAGACGCAGCTGAAGTAGTTAACATGGCTCGTATTTATAATAGCAATATTTAGTATGGATTTGACAACCTATTTTTTTAGAATAGAATAGAAGAAATTTTATTTGGTAATAAATGTTTGTACCGGAGTAACATTTCTGTTACATACTCAATCTAGCTACCAGTCTCGAACCTTCACAAAATTCATCAATAAACGTAAAAAAAACATCGTATAACATAAAAATAACACAAATTGAGGCGCTTCTTATGAGTAACAATTGATATGTTTTCATCAAGTTTTCCTACAAAAAATAAATGAATATCTTTTGCAATATCAAAAAAAAAAAAAAACCAGCTTTTGTTTGTTCATTAACTTCTCAAGGTCGTCTGATCGGAAAACTCCGCAACAAGTTGGTCTCCTTGACGAAACTTCTCTCGTCACAGTCTTGAGACAAACCACTAAGCTAAGGAAATTCATACCTCTGTCTATTGCAAACGTTGTTTGATCATCCTCAATATTGGAAATTTTCTTAACACTACTTCCTCCTAAAGGTCTGACCGCACTAGGACGTAGCTGCGAAGCACAACGCGGCACTGTGCGACAAATGATTCTTTGTATGAAATTGTTTGAGATGTACCGCACTGAAGCGGAATCAGAATCTTTCAATAATTTTAATACATTTCTGTTTCCGTTTGTAGTTATTTCCTGCATCAGCATACGGAACACGCAATATACTTGAGGAGTGTAAAGTAACTCCAACTCATGACTCGAATTGATCCTTGCGCCAAAATTAGTTTGGCAAGTTCCGTTATTGGGCTACGGAACTTTGATAAGATGGCCAATATGGTGGCTACGGTGGCTACTATGAATCATAACTTTGATTATGTTTTTGTTTACGAAGTTCAACTTGTTGTTGTAAAATTGCACACGTGAAAGATATTTTATACATACTCGTACATACATATAATGACGCCTTTATCCCTAACTAGTGACCCGCCCCGGCTTCGCACGGAAATAATCAGTGTTCCTCTACTATATTATGCATGTATTATACATATAAACCTTCCTCTTGAATAACTTTATCTATTTAAAGAATCCGCACCAAAATTCGTTGAATAGTTTTAAAGATTTATGCATACATAGGGATATAGAGACGGAGAATGCGACATTGTTTTATATTATGTAGTGATGGGATAGACAGGGCTTAAACGACTTAAAATGTTGATCCACCACGTCTGGCAAAGTTTTGAGGGCTTATTTAAGATATATTTGTAGAGGTATATTGTTGCAGTGATAGGTTGTCAGCCCATTGCCTAAATTGCAATATACAGAAACCCTCGAAATCCTTAGCTGGTTTTCAAAAGCATGCCCAGGAGGAAATGCAGCTGGCACATTCTATGTTTTTCTCTCGCTCTTAGTTCACCATGAATATAAGATACTTTATTATTCCTAATATTTCGCATTCATACAGGTAGTTTTCCAATAAAACTGATCAATTACTATTTATAGATATGTTACTACCCAATGTAAGAACGAAAGCGTAGCTGATATTATGCGTGACAGTACATACACACAACACAAATAAACTTGTCTTCGTTACACAGAAACAATGCCTAATAAACATAAACAAGCAACACGGTATAATCACGAAATACAGAACAACTTAAAACAAGAAACAGGCCTGCTACCATAACCGGGCGACGTGCGAACGACGTCGCGTCTTCGTGATGACGTGACGTCGCGTCGATAAGCCGGAGCGGTGTGGTGGAAGCTTTAATAAGCCACGCTGAAACTTATTTATGATCTGCTACAAACACGCTACACGGTTTCACCTTACGGCCTAGCCACGGGACTTTTTTCTACGTTTCGTTACGGCGAATCTACCTACGCATTGTTAGAGATGTGTGGCGTAAAATTACCCAGATAAACTACGGAAATAAACAAAATTTTCCGTAAAATACGGTAAGATTAAGTGAAAAGCGTATTACCCTACTACTTGAAAAATGCGGCAGCAGCATTGTGTTTACAGACATACCCAGTCACGTCTCTATCTCTAATGGGGTAGGTAGGCAGTGCGTTAAATGCCTGCTTTAGTTATAGCTATTTATACTGCTGCGTAGTCAGGGGTATTAAAACACGAATGTGAGTTTCTTAATAGCATTACACGAGTGTTTTGATACCTAGTTATGTACAATTGCATACAATACTTCACTCATGCAGTACGGCCATAAATATTGCACATCTGCCCTTTGAAAGAGAAGGTTGCTAATCGTATTAAATGTGTGTTCTACACTCTAAACTGATCAACTTTTCATAAACTTAAAAAATTATGTCAAAATTTAACAATTTTTCTCGAAACTGAACAACATACCTCAAATTGAACAACTTTTTCTCAAAACTGATCAACTTTTGTCAAAACTAAACCACTTTTCACAAAACTGAACAACTGCACTTAAAACTGAATTCTTTTTTCAAACTGAACAACCTTTCTCAAAACTGAACAACATTTCTCGATACTGATAGTTTTTTCCCAAATCTACTTTTCTCAAACTGAACAACTTTGCTAAACACTGAACAATTTTTCTCAAAACAGAACTACTATTCACAAAACTGAACAACTTTTCTGAAAATTGATATTTTTTTTATTCAATAATCGAATTGTCATTTAATAAAAGTTCCTCTTAAAATTTCATAATTCACCGGTAATTTTACCGTAATCTATATAAATAACGGGCGTCTTTGGTAAAATTACGTGATTCTACATCACTACGCGTGGTGCGAGTGACAAAGCTTCTTGAAAAGTTATGTATTACTTTTCCGCTTGCACTGCGCAAAATTTCGTTGACAATGCGTTGCATCGTATTTTCCCGAACTGCTATTTCTTATTTCCAAACTGTTTATTAATTAAGTAATTTCCAATGGTAATGTTATTCCTACTCACAGTAAAATTTTCTGATATGCGTATATTTTTATTTGTGTAAAGAAAATCATATCCCAAAATCTTAATCTTCTTTTGTTGTTGTTGATAACTCTCTGCTTTTCCATACCGTAATTGCTTTTAGCTGCCTCCGTGGTCTAGTGGCTAGTGCCATGGACTCCTGATCCGGAGGTCCTGGGTTCGATTCCCAGGGAGGAAACACAAAAGTTGATATTTGAAAATTTATTACTTTGTGAATTTTTCCCCAGTTTGGTTAGGACATTGCAGGCTGAATCACCTGATTGTCCGAAAAAGAAAAAGATTTCTAAACGCAAAGCAAAATGGAGCATTAAGAACTTGCACATCCCACATAACTCTTGCGATGAAAGTGCTCTAATTACCCACTACTTTAGTGAGTAATGGCCTTTAGAACCACGACCTGAGGCTGTGGGGCCAGTAAACACGTGGAGAGAGGGAAACGTATTTAGATTTTGTTGTTTTTCTTTGCTGAGCTGAGATTAATGCAAGAGTATAGACTGTACCAGCTGTTTCTTATCTCGGGAATAATGTAAAATCCAGTAGAAAAACCTGAGCATTTCGGTTTATTGCAGTTAGTGACTATGTAATGATAACTCATTTTAATAGCAATACACAATACTATCTGTAAAGTCCCTTAGAATGAGTTAAACATAATATTTTAATATAAATTTAAATGGTTATTTTTATTTCAACTTATTTCCTATATCAAAACTGATCATTTGCAATAGAAGATTTTATTAGTAATCAAAACAATATTTACAACATATACAAACAAAAAAGTACCTTAAACTAAAGTGCTCTACTCAATGATGTCCCGGTGTGTTGTGTATACCCCATTTGGTCAATACCCTACCAATCTCCCTCTATCTCGTGGAAAATGAAATTTATAAAGCTACAAGCTAGGTAAGTTTGTCTTTCCGTTGTATGTAACCGTGCACTGTGACCGTTTTCATCTTATCACTCATCAGTCATAGGCTCGTAATATAATTACGACGCACTTGAGACTGACAGCCAGTTCCAGTTCGTATCACAAATGTCAGTACAAAATGGCCTGTCAAATCCATACTTAATATCGCTCTCAATCTTGACATAGCTTTATAAATATGACCCTAACTTTAATTTTCAACTTTTTATTTAATAGGTGAATCCCAAAAATGTCAACAGTTATCTACATGTTTATTGTCAGAGATAATTTCCTTGTAATTTTTTACTTGTCAGAGATAATTTCCTTTTTATTCTGGTTTGTTTCTTAAAAACACTGTGGCTCTGCATCTCTTGAGACGTTTTTCTGTTGCATTAGGAATAAAATAAAAAATGATTAACGCAGGTAAAAGCCAAACAATGTTCGGAATATAGCCGAAGTAGGTACATCTTGAATAAAAAAAATATTTTTTATATGAGTAAGAGTTGACTGATTCTTGGAAGTTTTGTTTAATAGAGGCCCGTACTGTACCTGTAACTTTACTTAACATGAAAACATAATATTTTGTACTATAAATCCTTGGCTTTCCAGCACACCATTGCTATTCTCTCCTTTTTCACACCATTTATTTTCATCTGATTGTCGCAGCGAGAGAAAAATGTCCTTCTTGTCAGTCAGTCAACGCAGTCTTCCCTTGAAAATTGAGTCCGCATATTTCATGTCATAGGGTGTTTTTTGACTAGACGGCTCGTCCACGGCAACGGCATTAGCACGTATAATGGAAGAGATAATGTATGAAATTGAATAAAATTATTTTGACACGCTTTTCCATTTGCCGGCACCGCAACGGCACGGCATTGATTCCCATAAGTATCGTCGCCAGCCTTCCAAATTGCATGTGTTTTACGTACGAAGCACGCGCGTGTGACTGGAGCAAAACGGACGATACCGTCGACGATAATACCGTCCAATGGAACAGAGTCATGATATCGTGATGATATCTTCATCATGCCATTGCCATGCCGTTGACGTGCCGTCTAGTGGAAAAACAGACTAGCCTGTGGACCCCTTTTCAATGTATCAATGTTATTGGGTCATAAATAAGAAGCTGCGACGCGTTCTTACTTGAAAATATTTGGATAAGGGAAGAATATTATAAATTGACAATATGGTGCCTATTCATTGTATTTTTTTTCTACGATGTGCGTAGCAAATTATACAAAATGCCCACGATCACATTTTTATTAATATCTTTAGCTACGATGTGCGTAGCGTATGCGAAACAACGATGAGAGCTTATTCATTTTTATTCGGTGATATCTTTGCTTCAATGTGCGTAGTATGTGATCGTCGATGCTACAATTGTCTACGATTAGACTATCTTCAGGACGGTATGGAACATTCTAATTTGCTCCAGACTAATTAAACTATTCTTAAAGGCAGTAGTAGCTCCACATTTCCGTAGTATTCTGTTCAACTCAATTCTTTTACTCGACCAACCCCTATCAAAAGATTTGGGGACCTTTATATCAGAATTGTTAGCATACAAATTTGTTTTATTTCCATAAAGGCACTGACAATATAGATTTCAGTTTTCTGCGCCTCTTTAATACTGTTATCTAAAATGACTGATGCTGGGAATAAAGTTACACACAATGTTTAGAATCTGGGCACGTATAGTGATACCTATGCAATTTGTACCTACATTTTAAATTACATTTAGACATATAAGTATAAAAGTACTGAAAATAATAATATTGTCTTCATATTAAGGATTATATTGTTTAACATTAATTTTTTGCACGAATTTGCAACAAAAAGGTCGACCAGTCCACCGGCGAGTTAATTTACACTTGTTTCATAAAACGGGTTCGTATAAATAATTTGTAAATTACTGTTACAAGTATATACAGCAAAGGCACTTCCGAAAGGTTTGTCATGCGCAAACACATGTATACCCCATAGAAATGACGGCGTTTCAAAATTAGAAAACCACTCCTGCTGAATAAACTTCAAATTCTTTGAAATCCCTTCAAATCATTCAACGCTTGGATAACTTCCTTTTATTATATGCTTCAATATCAAAAATTCAAAGCGTGAATATACTAATCTGCGATTCTTTAATTATGCAGCTGAATGGTAAACGAATCTGCGGTTTTATTCATGAGGTCCCGGAGAACTTTCTTGGATTTTGTTTTAAGTTATTTGAAAGAGAATATCTTGTAAAAAAACCGCCAACTGCGAGTAGGACTCGCGCTCGAAGGGATCAGTACCATTATCTATACAATATGTAGACACTATATTTTAACCATTTGTTATCAATTATCGTTATTAATTTAAAGCAAAAAACCTGAAAAGAATGTTCTGTGAAAAAAAGAAGAAGAATGTTCTGTGAATATTTCAAGCGTTTACCGAGAGCCGCTTTTAATATCTAGCAAGAAATAGAAAAAACACTTTTATTGTATAGAAGCCCCCTTAAATATTTATTTTATTCTGTTTTTAGTATTTGTTGTTATACCGGCAATAAAAATACATATTTTTTGAAAATATCAACTGTCTAGGGCTTATATTTTTAAAGCGATCTCAATCTTGAGAGCGATGTTAAGTATGAATTTGACAGGCCAGTTTGTACTGAAATGACATTACTGGTACGAACTCCAACTCGCTGTCACTCATTAGAGCTGATTACAAATACGGCCCTAGGTATCACGGTTCATGAGATACAGCCTGCGGTGAAACACAGTAAATAACATTTTTTGTATGGGTTGGATAAATATTAATTTTATTTTGTTTTTAGTATTTGCTGTTATAGCAGGAACAGGAATGCATAATATGGGAAAATTTTAACTCACCAGCTATCATGGTTCATGAGAGCCTGGTGACAGACGGGCGGAAAGCGAAGTCTCAGTAATAAGGTCCCGTTTGTCACTCTTTGGGTACGGAACTCTAAAAATAGTCTTTATAGAGGCTTAGGTAAGCGGTTCAAAAATGTCAGGATACCCAGGATTCATCCGTCGTTTAGGTCAACTTTGCAATCACCACGAAAAAAAAATGAAATAAAAATTAAACACCCATTCACGCATAGTTCAATAATTTTTACTCAAAGGTTGGGAGCTATTCGAAATTTAAGATATAAGTTTGAGGAGGCGCGCTTTTTCCAGCCAGTTGGCGCGTGACACGTAACTACCACACATTCGGCGATTTCCGTTGAATTCGGTTCTTCCGTGCAACACCCTGAAATTATCCATCACTACAGCCACACCTGCAAAAAATAGGGTTGTTATTTGTTGTAAAGCTCTTGTATAAAAATGTTCTGTTATAAGATTGAAGTTCTAATTTTTTAACAAAAGTTAATTATTTCTGCAGTGGGACACTAACGAATAAATAAGATAAGTATATCATCAAATAGATAGATTAAGCTTGTCTATTACTAGGCATTTCGTAAGAGCTCGTACGCATCTCGTGTTTGTTTGTAGGCCTTGCTTTGAGGGATAATACTCTTTGTTAGACCTCTGAGAAAAGTGGCTGGGAGGCTAAAAGCAAATTGCTAAGAAAATTACTATGGAGGAACACAAACAAACACCAGTGAAATCTTATTATGGACATGTCTGTTCAAACACGCCTAACAAATAAATGACTCGGCTATTATCCTTGTGGTATGGTTGGTGCCTTTAAAGGCATTTGGCTAACTTAGGCATAAAATAGCAGCAGCATGTTTTTACTGTAAAATTAAAAAAATAACGGGTTTTCCAGAAAGACTTCCTAAAAGCCTTTATCAATCCTTTTCATAACTGAAATGGCAATATAATGTTCTAACTCCAAACGATAAACAAGTTCTTCCATGCAGGAGTGGGAGCGATTCTTCCATGCTGGACTAGGAGCGAAAGAAAATTATAGAATGCACCAGCTGCATTTCCTCCCGGCATGCTGTAAATACCAGCTAAGGGATCCAATAGTTTTTGTATATTGCAATTTAGGCGATAGGCTGACAACCCGTCACTACAGCAATATACTGTTAAATAAAACACGTCCGTCGGTTAAACTGTATATTGACAAGAGAGAAACCATACAAAGGTACCCTACACTTAATATTATAAACCAATATTCAACTACCTACACAACACCTCCCTCCTTAATTAACAATAACAACCCCTTTTTTAGAAATGCCAAAACAGTAAAAACTTAGGTTAAAACTTACGAACTAAACCCATAAAATTGCGGGGGTCTCCTAACCCGCTTGGGCGGTACAACAGGGGACGGGCCAGGCTCCTGACGCAACCCTAACTCCTTAGTGGCCGCCGGCTGAGCCAGGCCGCACGCCGACGCCACCCCGTCAGTTCCAACTGAGCCACCCTGATCTGGTGCATTTATATCCGGGTGCACTAAGAATGACCTACTGCCTCCTGAGACATGAAGAAATTCCTCAGATGTTGCCAACCTAAATTTAAGTTGGTCGATATGGCGATGTTCCTCAGTTCCTACTAAATCCTTTACCTTATAATTAGTGCTACTCAAACGTTCAACTACGTGTCCTGCTAACCACTTATCCTTAGTTCTATAAGAGCGGAACCACACTTCATCCCCGGCGGCCAGCTGTCGCTGCGTGCCTCCTGCCTGGCGCTGCTGCCGAGCTTGCGCCGCGTGCACTTTCCTCTCCCGCTCCGGTTTCAAGCAATATAATCTTGAACGCAGCGAGCGTCCCTGCAAAAGTCGCGCGGGAGTCTCGCCCGTTACGCTGTGCTCAGTGTTCCTATAATTTAGCAAAAACCTACACAAAGCAGTCTCAGTATTGATATTCTCTTTTAAAGCCTTATGCAATACCTTTTTACAAATCTTAACAGCCGACTCAGCTGCTCTATTAGAAGCTGGATGATAAGGTGCTGAGAAAATATGTTCTACGCCATTTTTATGTAAAAAAACTTGCAATTCCTGACTCGAGAACGGGGGCCCATTATCAGACACGAGCTGTCGCGGTAAACCAAATCTTGACCAAAGTTGTCTAAGCTCCCTAATGACGCTATTAGCAGAAATACTCGACATTTTAATAGCCTCAATCCACTTAGAAGTAGAATCCACAATAATTAAATAAGTAACTCCCGCAAGAGGACCTAAAAAATCGACGTGCAAACGCGACCAGGGACGGCTGGGCCACGGCCAGAGGCTCGGTGCGTGCGCGGGCGGCGCATCGGCCACCGCGGCGCACACGGCGCATGCGCGGCACGTCGCCTCCACCGCTTCATCCACGCCCGGCCACCACACGTAACTGCGAGCGAGAGCTTTCGTTTTCACGATCCCCATATGCGGTTCATGCAGCTCCCGTAGAACGCGATCCCTACATGAAGTTGGTATTACCACCCTATGGCCCCATAAAACACAATCCATTTCCGTATATAATTCATTCCTCCTGTTGTGGTATGGCTTTAACTCTTTAATTTCTACTTCCTCGGGCCACCCGTCCCTAATATAACTCAATACCCGACTAAGAAATGGATCAGACTGAGTTTCCCTTTTTATTTTCAAATTATCTAACAATAACGCATCTGACGCGAAATGTAAATAAGTTTGCTCAGGAATATTGACCGTTTCACTACCTACTTCCACTGCCATCTCCTCCCTATGACTTTGTATAAGCCTAGATAAAATATCTGCAGTGTTTTTATCCGTGCTTACGTACTCAATCGTAAAATTATAAGTGGACAAAATGATTGAGCATCTCTGAAGCCTACTTGCTGCTGTACACGGAATGCCAAAACCTGGACCAAAAATTGACAATAGAGGCTTATGATCTGTACGCAAAACAAAATCGCGTCCGTATAAAAATTGATGAAATTTTTTTACTGCGAAAATAATTGCCAAAGCCTCTTTGTGAATCTGGCTATAGTGTGACTCAGCGCTCGACAATGCACGTGACGCATAAGCCACCACGCGTTCCCGACCGTCGCTTTCCCGCTGTGCTAAAATAGCTCCTATTCCTTTCGAACTAGCGTCGCAAGTGAGAATTGTTTCTTTTGATAAGTCAAAATGCACTAGAACTTCAGTACTTACTAACAGTTTTTTAACCTGATTGTATGAAATTTATTCCCTAGAACCCCACCCCCAAGTAACTCCTTTTTTTAATAATGCATACAAGGGTTGTAAACAAGAACTTAAATTCTTTATAAATTTTCCGTAAAAATTTACCATTCCTATAAACGAACGTAATTCAGAAACATTGTTTGGCGGTGGCATAGTCAAAATTGGTTTAACTTTCTCCTTATCGACACTAACACCATTTTTATCAATAACAAAGCCCAAATAATTTACCTTTTCAGCAAGAAAAACACATTTTGACCGGTTAATTTTTAACCCGTTGCTGCCTAGACGCGATAGTACCTCGTTCAAAGCTCGGAGATGGATATCGATAGATGATCCCGTGATAAGTATATCATCAAGGAAACATATCACATTAGGAATATCTTTCAGTAAATTGCTCATAAGACGCATAAATATTCCCGGACTTTATGACAATCCGTAATTTAACCTTTTGTACTTATAAAGCCCGCGGTGAGTCGAAATTACCGTATATTTGTTCGTATCGTCCAATGGAATCTGATTATATGCTTGAGAAAGGTCTATTTTTGAGAAAAACAAATTTCCACTACCTAATTGGCTCAATAAGTCTTCTATCTTAGGAACTGGATATCTATCGACCAACAAGAACTTATTTAATGTAACCTTATAATCAGCGCATAATCTTAGCGCACCATCCGGTTTTCGCACAATTACCAGAGGAGTGGCCCAGTCGGAGGAGTCGACGGGCTCGATGACGCCGGCGCGCAGCATGGCGTCCAGCTCGGCGTCCACGCGCGCGCGCAGCGCGTACGGCAGCGGCCGCGCGCGGCAGTACACCGGCACCGCGTCTTCGCGAATTCGGAGCGTAGCCCGTCCGCCGGTGTAGCACCCCAGCGATCCATCAAACACCGAATTATGCCTGGAAAGCAAATCATTCAGAACTTTATTTTTATCCAACTCCGAAATATTTAATATCTTTGATAGCATGGATCGATCAAACTTTCCATCTTTAGGTAGTATTCCCAATTCACATAACCACTGTCTACCTAAAAGATTTGTAGCACCTCCGTCAATGATATATAAATCTAATACCTTCTTTGTACCTAAATATTTAACTCTGGTTTTAATAAACCCTCTAGGGAAAATAATTGACCCGTCATAAAAAGTTAGTGTCAACTCGCAAGGTATTATTTTAAATTCTGAAAAATGTGCTTTATAGGTATCAAAACTAATACAAGTAACTACAGATCCAGTATCAACTTGAAAACGTTAAATAATATTTTCTATATTTAGTGTCATACACACCGGTTTATAGTCTCTTAAACCCAATTGGAACATAGGTTCTTCTCCGTCTTCCTCACCAAGCTCGTAGTTGCTCGAGAGCTTTGATTCCGCCGCCATCCCGACGTCCATCCCGCTCGTGCCCTGCTGAGGCTCTATCCGTTGTGCCTGCTGCTCGCGGTCGTCTACCCAGTAGGCACTGGCTCCGTTCGTTATATTATACTGGCGGCGCGCTGGCCCGCGCGGTCCGCCTCGTCCGCCTCCACGTCCGACGCCGCACACAGCTGACTGCCCCGACCCCCTCGCGTAAGCCCCGCGACGTTGCTGATGCACTGATTGTTCCGCGGCAATTTTTTTTCTACACATTCGACGTAAATGTCCGACGTTGTTGCAATAACTACAGACCGCCCGTCTATGTTTGCACTGATTCGCACTATGTCCGTCCAAACCGCACACCACACAAACATGGTTAATTTGCTGTACTTCCGCTCCTTGCCCAGTTCGCGAAGTCGACCTTTGGCCTTGTTCTACCGCGAAGGCATCGCGCTCCGCCGCTTCGATAGTAATGGCTAGATTGACCGACTTCTTGTAATCAATTTGTTCCTCCGCAAACAGACGTTGACGAATCATTTCACTGCTAATGCCACACACCAGCTGATCTCTAAGGTTATCTTCAAGCGTGGTGCCAAAATCGCAAAACCGTGACATTTTCTTAAGTTGAGCGACGTAATCAGCAATAGACTCGCCCACTATCTGCCGCCTTTGGCGAAATCGGTATCTCTCCGCCAGAAACGACGGTTCTGGTTGCAAATGTTGCTGTAAAAGTTCCACCGCTTCCTTATAAGTCAATTTTGACGGCTTTTTAGGGCTCGACAAGGTGCTTAGTAACTCATAGGCGGCCTCGCCCATAACTGCAATCATGGTGGCCAATCTCATTTCATCATTAATTTCGTTCACCACGAAATACATCTCGAGCCGATCGACGTATAAACTCCAGTTTCCATT
Organism: Scrobipalpa costella; assembly: GCA_949820665.1. Classification (NCBI taxonomy): domain Eukaryota; kingdom Metazoa; phylum Arthropoda; class Insecta; order Lepidoptera; family Gelechiidae; genus Scrobipalpa; species Scrobipalpa costella. The sequence continues at coordinate 11,347,995 of OX463298.1, forward strand.
CCCGACGTCAAAACCTTCAATTTTCCTAACCATGATGAAGATGCTTCCCGATTTTTCCTTCGTTCGCCAATTGTTAAATAAAACACGTCCGTCGGTTAAACTGTATATTGACAAGAGAGAAAACATACAAAGGTACTCTACACTTAATATTATAAACCAATATTCAACTACCTACACAACATATACCTACAAATCTATATAGCCCTCAAAACTTTGTCAGACGTGGCGGAACGACCTTTGCTTAGGTCGTATAAGATCTGCCTGCCCCATTAGGGATAAAGGCGTGATTATATGTATATATGATAAACAAGTGTTATTTATAATGAAAACTGATCAGCTTACATGTTTGTATTAAAAGGCGGATTACGTCTCGAAATTTCAATCCTATACGAGGATCTTCATCAGGAAAGAAGAAAGTCACACTGTACTGCCCCCAAATACAACTTTCGACTGAATATTACTACTACTACTTACATAGAAGTAGTAGTAGTAATAAAAACTGTACTCTTTCAGACGAATGTTGCACTAGGACTATGACTTTCTTCTCTCCTGATGAAGATCCTCGTATAGGATCAAAACGTTGAGGGCTAACCCTACTTTCAATATATAGAACTAAGCTGATCAATTTTCATTCTGGCAATAGACTGGTTACCTGGGGTAAGTTTGAACTGCCATTGATTAGCTGGGTCCTGGTAGTAGCGAGACAGATTCCTTAGAGAGCGGTAGTAGGATCTACACTGTGTACTATCGCGGAATGCCATCGGCGACCGATCGTATACATTGAATCTGAAATAAAACTCACATCATCACTCACAGAAGTAAAAACATATATTTGATTTTCCATACAAATTGTCCGACTGAGTTGATCTTTTTTTATGGGACGGTCAAATTTTATATACATCTCCGAAAGAATTTCCCGACGGAATTTGATCAGTTTCGTTGACTGAGCAACCCCTTTCAGTTTGCGGACCGCAATCCTTTACACGCGGTAAATACTTAATATGAGAAACCTCACCTCACTTGAAAAATATTTCCATCGTTATCAAGTTTAATAACGGGAGCAGCATATTTATGATGATGCCCTTCTTCAATATACTCAGCTTCAAGATCAAAAGTCGAGAGAAACTTGAAGTCTTCCGGATAATCTTCTTTCAAACGATTGGCCCCATAGAAACCATCAGTTAAAGTAGTTTCTCCGCCAGACCCGTTGGTATGTTCTAGGCAATGAAGAATTTGCAGCCTGAAAATAAGAATATATAAAGTTAGTTATCAAGACAAAAACACGCCTTTTCCCTTATCTCTTTGGGCGGCTACCTAATGCAGAGGATTGATCAAGAGTACTGGTGTTGATACCTGTTAGCTTAGGCTCGTATTTGTAAAGCTATCTCAAGATTAAGAGCAATATTAAATATGGATTTGAAAAGCTATTTTGTACTGATGACTTAACTGCCTCCGTGGTTTAGTGGTTAGAGCCATGAGGTTACGATCCGGAGGTCCTGGAATCGATTCCCAGGGGGGAAATACAAAGTTGATATTTGTCAATTTATTTTTGTGAGGTTTTTCCCAGTTTGGTTAGGATATTGCAGGATCAGGTGATTCAGACAAACAATGTCATGTCAGAGGACTATTAGCTGTGCTACTAGGCGGTTTGAAAACTCTGACACCAGGGTTCATCAGGTCTTTCGAAGCGAGATTCCACTCGCTAAGAAGAAGACGTTTTAAATTAGGGTAGGATCGTGCTTGAGATCTGAGGTGGTTGTAACAGTTTTACGTTACTTTCCCTCATTCCGAAGTTCAGTGTATTTATTTTGAACAGTGATTAGGTGTGATTATGACGAAACATAACAAAGAACAAGTCATAGATGAGCCGATGAGTCGGCTTAAGGTACACCAGGGTTCATCGGGTCGATTGACTCAATACCCACGCGACAAAAGAAGCTTTCAAAAAGTCGTTATTAAAATTTATCTTCTTGCGTATAATTAAAATCTCGTACGGGATTTTTTCATGGAATATTCATACTAATATGTACGAAAGGTTATCGTCCTATCTCCGGGTTAGGTTCGTTACGTTACCTTGAGCGATTGATGGCTTTATAAAAGCCAGCAGAGGGCTTAATGAAGAGTACAAGGAACGAGCAAGCCTTAACGGTAATGATCCGAAACAGAGTAAAAACAAATACGCATATTCATTTAATTAAAGTACAACTTAAAATTAAAATGCTATTTTATAGGACCATACGGAAAGGCTGTATTTTATAAACCCTTACGAAGGTGAATGAACTCATGAAACTTAATGTCTTTTTCAAAGAAACACGGGCAAAATATGAAATTGAATTTCTTGAAATTATTTTGAAAATGTATCGTTTACCAGGAAAGATTAAATGTAAAAAGTTACAAGTATAAGCTTTTATACTAAAACGAAATAAAATGATTTCATTGGTTTCAAAATAACTGGGTATCAAAGTTAAATGGTTGATATAGTTTAAGCTCATATCTAAGATTTAATAAAACAAACTTTGATAAAAATATTTGTCTTTTCAAGTCGAAAACGTCGGTAGTTTTATCTGATCTAAAACTTAATAAAAAGTAAGTACAATACTGTTTTGTGTATATTGGTTTTGTTTCTGAATAAATTATACCTACCCAGCCGCTTCAGTGAAGTAGGTGTTATCATGATGAGGGGCCAAAGGCAGGGCAGTGTACGCCGTGTCAGCGTGGTCCGCTATGGTGGTGAACTCCCACATGCCTCCAAACAGGGTTTGTTGAACACCGCCCAGAGCACTGCAGGCGCGCTGGGTGTCTTCCACAGTCGTATCAAGCTAAAAAAAAACTTTATTAGAAAGTGTTATTTATGGCGAGTGCTCGACCAGTCCTTCATACACGTGCCTCATAGAATAAAGAAAGATTAATTTAAATTAACAGCAGCTGCTAGCAGTCCTAAATTTAATAAATTTGGTTCCTAATCAAACTCCGAAGGATGTCCATGGTTTATATTCACCCTTTAAAGTTCATTGCAGTAATTTTAGGATCTGTGCGTGGAAGGATCCAGGAGGCTATTATTCAAAGACGTGTCAACTCCTCCAATCAAATCAAAGCCGTCTCGTAATCAAGGACTCTCTTGATCAAACTCCAAACTAAATATATTTTCTGTGAAGCTCTTGATTCTGATAGCTTACATAGAGTTTATATATTTGTTACTAAGCGCGCAAAAAGAAATTTTACAATCATTTTGAAAAACAGTATTTATTATACGAGTAGGTGTTGTTGATAAATAAAGCAAAAGTAAAAGGACTATTTTTAAATGAATGCTGCAAAAACTGTTTGGTTACTTTAGCGAGAAATATTTATGAAGAGGGATCGTGAAAAACAACGCAGCAGATGAAAATTAAATTATTTCCCACTTACATCACAAAGGTTTTCAAGTAGATCGTTCTTTATATTTTGGGAATATTATAGTCACAGTTGGAAAACCACCTCAAAATATTAGTTTATTTTCAATACATAATGTCAAACAGTGGACATATAAAAAAAACACTCACCCCTTCAATAAAAGCGACTCCAAAGTCTAGTAGTGACATGAAAACCTGCCGAGCCGCTTCTTCCGATCCCAGAAACTTATTAATGTCAACACGAGCTACTTTTTTCTTGACCACTTTATCACCCTTCCATAGTCTGGGTTTAGGGAGCTGACTACTCTTCCATGTGCTGTAGTCAAACTGCGCTAGGAAGTCTGAGGAGAATTCCGATTGGTGGTTGTCTTCCCCTAAGAAAAAGAAAGGAAAAAAAATACACATATTTTACTTGACAATAAATTATTATTTTTTCACCGAGATCTAGAAAGTATGTAAGCTACTTAGCTAACTTTTTCTGACATAGAATATACTTCTCTGTGTAGAGGTTGGAAATACATTATAATTTATGTGCTTTTGGGCTCATGCTGGGAAAATACTAAAAGCGTAATGGCTGCCTGTCTGCAAACTATTATTATTTTGCAAGCTATATTCTATATTTTATAGAACAGAAAAATAATTCTCTACTTAATTTGTAATAAATAGGTACTTACAAAATACAATCAGGCGATCTTTCTCATACTGAATTTGATAAATATCAATATCGGGAATGTCTAAAATATGTTGAGCTCTCTGGTAAGTGCTGGAGATGTAGCATTTAGTGCACCTGAAAATTAACCACGGAAACTTGATGAGCAAGTGGAACTACGTGTTACATTTTAAACTAACATGCAAGGAGAAAGAAGCAAGGTATTTTTGACTTAGATGTCTGTTAAGTAGATACATACATACATGTAATCACGCCATTATCCCTAATGGGGTAGGCAGAGCGTAAACGACCTAAACAGAGGTGGTTCCGCCACGTCTTGTAACGATTCAGGCCTCGTTCTATTGTTATTCCACAAATATGTTTGTATTATGAGAGTAATTAAATATATATTGTAAACAAAAAAATTTTATTATTATAAAGGCATTTTCAGATAAAATCGGAAGAAGGAGAACTAAAGGTAGAATACAAACTTCATTGGAATTGCGCGAATTTGGGTTGTAGCCGCACTTGATGTGGTTTGAAAATGTAGCCAGCGTGGACGTTTATTTGCGCGGAGATGTTCATGAATAGCAGAAATTAGCGGTTAACTGTTGCTTTTGCAATTGTCAAAATAACAAGCAAAAGCTGATCTTAAAATGTTCGATTACGAAGATAGTTATTGAAACTAAGCAAAACTGAGGATTATTTCTTGAGACATACGATTCATAATGAGTAGACGTTGTATTTGACATTACACAGGTCGAAAAGATTCATTTTATAAATCGGTTTGGGTGTTCCTTGAAAATGATCTTTATTTTCATAGTAGAAAGGTCTGACCCTTATCTCCATAAGAATAGGTTTCAGAAAATGAAAAGTTAGAGATTTTTCAAGAATTTTTCAAGAAATTTTCATGACAACTGCCACTGATAATAGTAAATTTGACCGTGTCGTCATAGAAATAAGGTCTAAATTGAATTGAAGCTGTCGAATGCTGCTGAAAAATGAGAATGTTTTGAAATTTAAAACCGATTTGAAATAATGAGGTCAGATGGACATTATGGTTTAAAATTAAGACGTGTGTCTTTGTTATAAGGATCAAATTGGACTAAAGGTGGCAAATTTCAGAAATAAAAACGAGAATAGCGGACAAATTCTGTTGATAGTTTAAATCGAACTTTATTTCTATGATGAAAAGGCTGTGAATGGTTTGATTAAGCGAATTTTAGTAAAATGAATTTCAGAAAAGTGGATTTCATTAGTTTTTCAAGGAAATATTTGTGACAGCTGCAAACTTGAATCTTATGGACTATTAATATGGATGAAATTGGATTGACTGTAGGCCACATGAACAAAATACGAATTTGAATCGTAAAATTTAGACAGTTTTAGTTTAGGAAAACTGGAAGTGAACTTTGTCTTGTTGGTTGGAAATGGAAATTGACTAGATTCTTGGAAAAATAGTATTAAAGCGGAACGGACGAGTGCTCGGGGCTTTTTATGTGTTAATCGTGCGTCAGTTCACACGTATTACTTCGTAAATTTTATTGCTTTTACGTGTTAATCGTTCATCAGTTCATACGTTTTACTTTGTTAATTTAGCTTTTTTACGCGTTTATCGTTCGTCAGTTCACACGTTATACTCGGTAAATTTGGGGTCTTATTTGTTTTGAGTTTGAAAGATTAACTTTAAATTCAGTTACGTTTTGTATTGAAGATTCTATATGGTCATAATTCCGGGGAGGTGCTTTCGGGCGCGCACTTGCAGCTAATGCATTTGCGTGTTTCGGAGTGCATGTCTGGAGCTAGGGTCATATTGAATGGGAGATTCTTTTGACAGTATTCGTGTGAACCATGCTTTGGTCATTATACCTGTTCTCCGTACCCACTTCTCAGACCAGGAATTTTGGCTAAAGAACCTAGGAGATTGTATTGGTGCGTACGATCGGCTTGCCCCAAACGCAAGTTTTATGCGCCCAGGTATGGGATACTTAGCAAAACGGTGTAAGGAGTACCTAGAACCACCTCTAGCGAACTGTTCCGTCTCCAGCCCCGATACGGACGACTTACGACTGTTTGTTAAGGATTTCCTATCTGTCCCCCACACAACACACGCGATTATCGGCTTATCTTCTTCAAGCTGGTAATCATCCACACGGGTATAGGATGAAATAGGCACTCTAAATCGTGACAACCTCATCACGTACAAATTAGCAGAAATAGGGTTCTAGAAGTTTGAACTCAGGCTTTCTAGAACATCCACATTACACTACACACCTCACAATTAATTAATAAATGTCGGGATCTAATCCCTAGCTTTGCATCTTCACAGTAGAAACAATTAGGATTAGACAAAGTTAGACTATAGGATTACTTAGTTCGATTTTATATCTACTAGGGAGGGACCTTAGGCATCAAGTAGGGGTAGGTCTTATTAATAGATTCATTAGGATTGTAGGGATATATTTATTTATAGTCTTAAAGTAAAATTTGATATTAAATTAACTTCAAAACTGTTCTATTAAGTTTATAATACCTACTTTGTTACCCTACCTGCTCCCGAAGCGTGTCAGACGTGATTCATAGTAGTGTACCTTGAGTAGGTACTGGTGAATTCAATTCTCAGGAACCCTATAGTAGATAGAGGCTAGATTTGGTTGAAGGGTCCTAAAGTTGATAATGATTTATAAAGACACTAAAATTATGTAAGAAAGAATTACCTATTGAAAACAATTGGTTAAAGTTATCCTGTATTGAATATTAATCATAAACCTTTGATATATAGGAATACATCAACAATTACTTTGATCTGACATTGGTGTGCTGACTGATGATAAGATGTAGTTGTTTGGCCATTTATTGAATAAAATATAATATTCTTGTAGAACGCTCAAAACAAAAAGGGTAACTACAATAATGGTTCAAATGATTTCTAATAAAAATTATGAATCTGGCAGTATAATTGATTGTCATGATTGGGAAATTGTTGATAACAAATAAATAGTATCAATAGTTGGGATAAAGGATATTCTTAACTGGTTGTTTGAAAGGAAACTGTACCTATGTTGATAATGATATTTGTTATTTCCTGATAAATTCAGTCAGAGAAAGAATAGTTTGGAAAAGTAAGACAAGCTGAATCTATATTAATTGTTCAAATGATATCTAATAAAATTATTTATCTGGCATTATAATTGATTGTCATGATTGGGAAATAGGTGATAATAAATAAATAGTATCAAATGTTGGGATAAAGGATATTCTTAACTTGTTGTTTGAAAGGAAACTGTACCTATGTTGATAATGATATTTGTTATTTCCTGATAAATTCAGTCAGAGAAAGAATAGTTTGGAAAAGTAAGACAAGCTGAATCTACATTAATTGTTCAAATGATTTCTAATAAAAATTATGTATCTGGCAGTATAATTGATTGTCATGATTGGGAAATTGTTGATAACAAATAAATAGTATCAATAGTTGGGATAAAGGATATTCTTAACTGGTTGTTTGAAAGGAAACTGTAGGTACCTATGTTGATGATGATATTTGTTATTTCCTGATAAATGCAGTCAGAGAAAGAATAGTTTGGAAAAGTAAGACAAACTGAATCTACATTAATTGTTCAAATGATATCTAATAAAATTATTTATCTGGCAGTATAATTGTCATGATTGGGAAATTGGTGATAATAAATAAATAGTATCAAATGGTGGGATAAAGGATATTCTTAACTGGTTGTTTGAAAGGAAACTGTACCTATGTTCATAATGAAATTTGTTATTTCCTGATAAATTCAGTCAGAGAAAGAATTGTTTGGAAAAGTAAGACAAACTGAGTGACAAATTAATACAGAATGTTGCTTTGGATTAAGATTTTGTCCATGACTATAGACTGACAAGTTTTACCTATATTTTGGAAGTTCCAAATAAATTCACTATTAAGTTAAATTCAGAAAAAAGAGATTTCCAATACAGTTGGCTATTCTTAGAATCATGTTTGCAACACCTTTATTGTTAGAAACCTATATGAAACAATGCTGAGTATTAAGGAACAATACTCTATGGTAGCTTTTGATATACCTAAAATATATATTTATTTATACTATAAAGTCCTCTCAATTAGAATAGCAAAAAGAATGTTGAAATATTGATTACATTAAATAAAGGTGGTAATTTAAATTTAGTATAGGAGCAAAGTATTGGAAATATGTGGTGGGCTTCTATCCAAAGTCAATGGTTGAAAGGAGACAGGGTACCTGATCTGTTGTAGGGCTAGAGGTTATAATAAAATACAAAACATCCTCATTATTGATTAGCAGATTAGGGCATAGTCAAACTAAATCAATACCTATGCAGCGTATGGTCGGAGCTGATCCTCTAAAAACCACAATAAAAATGTCTAAAGGTTTCTAAGCATTAGTATGTGACGCTATCTCAAAAATCTAGGACAGTATCTTAATTCAATAGCATATTCAATTACATTAGAACTGGTAGTATGTTCACAAACTCACTTCTGACTCCGAATGTAAATAAAGTAATATTTATAGAATAGCAACTCCTGGTACACATTTTTCTATTCAAACAAGCCAGAAATAATAAACCAAAACCATGAAAGAATTTAATCCAAGCCGAATATTAAATTGCATGACATAGGAATAATTTTATCAAATAATTGGTTTCCATAGTAGGTGTTCTTCCGTTGTTGTGTTTAGGCTCATATCCTCTTTCTGTATTAATATGCAGGAACAACTGAAATTAAAACACATAGTTAGGTAAGGTACATACTTTAAATTCTAGTAGAATGAGCTTAGGGTGATACTTTAGAAAAGGAATTTATGTTATAAACATTCAAACTAACTCAGTAACTATGAGCTAAATTAAATCATGTTTTACCGTTGGAATCCTGATGAGAACTTGTGATCAGACGTAGAAGCTTGTCCTTAAGCGCAGACCAGTCTGAGAGTTATTGCGTTGACTGCATTATTTGTAGGTTTCATAACTGAAAGATCTTTCTCAGCAGCGGCTGGGACTGTAAGGAAAGTCATTTGATTTTGTTATATTTACTGTTGAATGTTATGGAGTGATTTAGGTATTTAAAACATTAGTGATAGCAATTTTGACTGGAACCTATTGTTTCTATTACTAGCCAAACAAAACTTACCTAGGAATCTTAGTTGTACCCGCAATTCTTGTGTTGGTAACAATAGTTTTGTTGAGGAACTTATGTTGACAGAATCTTCTGCAAATCTTCTAGTTTCAGGGTTTATCCTGGAATTGGTAATGATAGGTTAGATAAGAGACTTAAATTATGGTGGTAAATATACATAATCTAACAAGTTTAGCAAAATAGTAGCAAGGAAAAGTTCATGTTTTGATCTGAAGTTATGATACTTGGAAAGTACTGCAGAAGTGTTCTTACCTGTTAAATTGGGAAGGGATTGAACTTGTGGAGTTGAGAACTTGTTGGTAGAACCTTGGCGCAGCTTTTAGCCGCATGCTTTTCCTTTTTATAGTGGTTTTTGTATTTTTCATTGTAAAACTATGCCGCCAATTCGAGTTAAGAAAATTACTTTTTAAATTTGTCGATGACAGTTTTGAGTTTAGGCATGGAAGATAGGATATTAATCCTTACGGAATCGATGTAATTTTTGATTGTCGCACAAGAAATAACTTAGCCTTATGTAAATCAATTAATAAATTTGACGATTTTACTGCTATAATAATCTGAAATATTTTTAGAGGAGTTTATGATTAATAGGGTTGAAAATTAGGTAAATATTTTTTATGTTTTATGTGAATCTGAAGGCTTAAAAATTAACGTTTCGTTTCAACTTTAGATTTATTCCAGAGAAATTAGTTAAGTAGTTTGAGGAAGGAAGGAACGTAATCAACCTCTACTTAGTAGAAATAGGAAGGCTTATTGCCAAAATGTTTTAGTCTGACGTTCGATGCATTGGATATTATCTTACCTTTTTAAGGACCAGGGTTACTTTCTTTCACTTCGTAGATGTAGACGTATCACTAAAGGCCATAGAAACGTGAGTTTCTTATTTTAATCAAAGTTGCTTATTTTAAGCTCTTCTTAAATATGAACAGAAAAATAAAAGGGGGGTTCGGTACAGTCTGCCAAAGTTTTGAGGGTTATTTAAGATAGATTTGTAGGTATATTGATGTAGTGACAGGTTGTCAGCTCATCGCCTAATATACAATATACTGAAACCCTCGGATCCCTTAGCTGGTTTTTACAGCATGCCCGGGAGGAATCGCAGCTGACACATTCTATGTTTTTCTCTTGTTCCCAGGCAAGCATGGAAGAAATACATCAATAATCACGCCTTTATCCCTAATGGGGGTAGGTAGATCGTAAAAGACCTATGTTAAGTATTAATATGTATTAGCAGTGATAAAATCTAAACAAACTTTAGACTTGGAATTGCCCGATCGGTCACATTTGACAGCTTTCAACCTATGGTAAAAATATAAAAGAGCATATGAATATAAAACCCATATTTGAGCATTAAATACTTAACAAACGTGATCTTATAACTTGTGTCTACTATAACATTGAGTAGCGATAAAATTCACTCTATTATAGATCTTATTTATAGAGCGTAGTGAGATTTGTTACATTAATATCCCAAACTATTTTTTTCCGGAAAGATTTATTTCCTTTCGCAACGCGACTATTCTTGTAGTTTTTTATTCTCTGCAGCTTATTTTCACAGTCGTATTGTTCCCGTGTCTTATATTATTACGTCTCAATTTTAGATAAAGACCTGTATTTATAATCAGCACTTGAGATGGACAGCGAGTTTGACTTCATAATACTTACAATTTGTCAGCGCCTTGGCGTACAATGCTGTAATGCTGAAAATTATGTATATATAATAGATAAATAAATCATTTGCCCTATAATAATTGGTTTTAACGAGATTAAGGCCTGTATTTATAATCAGCACTTGAGATTGACAGCGAGTTTGAGTTCGTATCAGAAATGTCATTTCAGTGCAAAATTACCTGTCAAATACAAACTTAATACTGCTCTCAATATTGGGATCGATTTATAATTACGATCCAAAATCTAGATCTCGTCAAGACCTATCATTTGCCCTATAATAATTGGTTTTAACGAGATTAGGGCCTGTATTTATAATCAGCACTTGAGATTGACAGCGAGTTTGAGTTCGTATCGTTATATGAAGTTGACAGTTATAAATTCCTAGGTATCCATCTTGACGAACATTTAAATTGGAAAGCTCATGTTGACACAGTGTGCATTAAGGTTGAACGCTTTGTTTTTGCCCTTAGAAGATTACGACAAACTGTGTCAGTAGAAGCAGCCATAACAGCCTATTATGGTTATGTGTCATCGATAATAAGTTACGGCTTGATTCTATGGGGAAATTCAGTAGAGGTAAACAGAGTTTTCATATTACAAAAAAAATGTGTACGTGCAATGTCTAACGCTCATTATTTAGATAGCTGCAAGCCCCTTTTCAAACACTATGGCATTTTACCGTTGCCATGTATGTACATAAAAGAAATATGTATTTTTGTTAAAAGTAACATCCAAATGTTTCAGTTCATAAGAGATCGTTCTAATAGTCATGTCAGGGCTCAATATGCGGACCTTCTTTACAAACCGCCTTGTCACACGTATATGTATAGAAAAAATGTATATAACATGTGCATTGAGACATACAATAAACTACCGGCTGACCTGAAGACACTGGAACTAAACGAATTTAAAAAAAGAATTACTATGTGGTTATTAGACAAATGTTTTTATAGTTATAATGAATTTTTAGTTTTTAAGCCTTGACATTGAATTAAATAAATTGACATAAATTGTAATTAATATTGAATGATAGTTATAATTCTAATTTAAATGTAATTAATTTGTGCATCCATTACTGTTTGACATGTAGAAGTTTTTATGTAGTTATTGAATCGATTCTGTGTTAATATATAAATGTTTAATTAAATGAATGTACCTACTATTTGCATGCCTGGGTTAGGTTGAATACTACGACATACCATTTTGATAATAACACCTTGTAATGTGTATTCTGGCAAATAAATAAATTTGTATTTGTATTTTGTATTTGTATCAGAAATGTCATTTCAGTGCAAAATTACCTGTCAAATACTAACTTAATACTGCTCTCAATATTGGGATCGCCTTATAATTACGATCCAAAATGTAGATCTCGTCAAGACCTATCATTTGCTCCTACACACGAGAAGTCTAGGATCGATTGTTTCCGAGATATGGACGTTTCAAATAACCGACGCAATTAAATCATAGAACCTTATGACCAAAATGACCCAAACAACCCAACTACCCGACTGTTCCGTCTGAAAGAAAGAAATATTCCATTCGGGAAGAATGGCGATCTTAAAATATGTGACTGTAAAAACACGCGTTTGTAAACAAATGCGAATATAAAATTTTCTTCCCGGAAATAGTCAGACAGTGAAATTTTCAAAATGGGAAATTATGCGATTAGGTATAATGGCGAAAAGAAAATAAACTTCAACGAAAATATGAGTTTGGGAAGTTAGTCTAACAAATCCGTGGTGAGTTTTCTATGCCAGTAATTATTTTCCATCTGTCGACAGCTGTGGCTGCTGATATAGGCCATTCGAGCACTCAGAGTTCAAGAATAGAACGTTTGGGACGCATTTGTCACATTGTATAATTTTATATTGCTAAAAAAATTACTGTCTAAATAAATAAATACAGAAAATACGATACATCTATGGGCTACGCAAGTACGATCACATTTCGCAGTACAGATCTGAATTAAAATGGCTACCCATTCGTTGACGTCGCGATGTGCATGTTCTGTCGACTTTGTACCAAATACTGAACAACCCAGTCACTCCGCTTTACCTCCGTGAGCGCTTCCAGTATATGGTCCCTCGTGGGCAACCATGTCGGACCATTAGATCCCTCCTCCTGAAAATTCCTTCCCACTCCTCAACCTGTTATGGCAACTCGTTTTTGGTGCATTCTGTGCGTTTGTGGAACTCCTTGCCACATGAAATCCGTGCAAGCCCTTCTTTGGATGTTTTTAAGAGAAGAGTGAAGGAGCATTTCTTATCCTCATAAATGTATTCATATGTCGAATTATTTTTACTATATTTAAGTGTGTATAATATATATTTATTTATATTCCACGTATTGTATGTACTAATATTATTTATATAATTATTTAGTTAGTATTTATACTTATGTATGTAAGGATATTTATATGTAGTTTATTATAGTTTTTGCGTACACTCTTGTCATATTTTTTCCTCTCACACGGTAAGCTGGAAGACAACTCAAATATTTTGAGTTAAGCTCGCCTTTGTACATAATGTATCTAGATTAAGTTAATTTTAAGAATATCTGTGTGTACAATAAAGAATTAAGAAAATATTACCTCGGTTAGGTAATAATATTGTCTAGGAGCTTTTATCACTACATAGTATAAAACAAAGTCGCTTTCTTAGTCCCTATATCCCTATGAATGCATAAATTGCATACCTCTTTGCACCTAAGTCATTTCCATTGTTTTTATTTTAATACAATAAAATTATTTGTAAATTTAGATTTGACAGATCCCATATAATAAGAGTATTAATACTCTACCTGCAATGGTCTCTTAACCAGCAATCTTCAAAAACGATGATCCTTCCATTTCCAAATTCAACTTCCAGAGCTTTGTCCACAATTCGCGCCGAATTTATGCCTGCGGAGTTTAATTGTAAAGCCTTTAAACAGATCCAATAAACAAATAATAAATGCTGTTCATCCGAAGCTCATAATAATGGATTCCACAATAAAGAGAATGTAAATATTAATTTAATTGTGTAATCGTACGTGGTATTTCATTATTGCCTCATTTATTGCGCTGGGATTTTTAAAATGAGGTATCCTAAATAAATACATACATATAATCACGCCTTGATCTTAATGGGGTAGGAAGAGCGTAAACGACCTAAACAAAGGTCGTTCCGCCAATTATCACAAAATTTCGAGGGTTAATTAAGATAGATTTGTAGATATATTGCTGTAGTGACAGGTTGTCAGCCCATCGCTTATATTGCAATATACTGAAACCCTCGAATCTCTTTGCTAGTTTATACAGTATACCCGGGGAAAATGCAGCTGGCACATTCTATATTTTTCTCTCGCTCCAATCGCTTTATATATTTTTCACTTGTGACATAATTTGTTTTTATTTTGATCCCATAAATGAGTAAATATTACTGTTAGTAAAGTTAATCAATTATGGATATTTTATTACCATTAAGCCGAGATAAACACTTTGCACTCGTTAATTTTTATGATTAATTATATAAGGATATGTTAAGCAAAGTTCAGATATGGTCTAATAAATTATATCGTACATCAAAGATGATAATCTTTAGTTTCATAAAATGCTTGTCAAAAATATCGGATGTTTCAATTTTAATAAAGGAATAACTATGTGCATACTTTAATATGGAATTATAATTTTAATAAAGAAAACTTTCAAACTTACAATTCATTTTTGAACTATTACGCATCACGTTTTGTACTTGAAGTCTCTAGTCTTGTTTCTTGCACAATATCCAGATACAAACTACTTGACATTAACCCGAAAGCGGACACTTCTTATCACTGTCACAGTAAGTATAAATACTTCTATGATAAAAGCAATGCTCAAATAGGAGATAAGTACATATTTGAGATATTTAAATGAACTTACTAGTATGTAAGTAGAATGAAAAGTTTGTTTAGAATTTATAATTGAAAGCAACATGATTCCATACTGATTTACTTACTATTATGGCAAATAGAGTTTTTAATAATGACCTACCCAAAGATTTGAGGCTTATTAAAAACTTAAAAATTACGTCTTCAGAATTGATCAAATCACTACCTATATACCGGGCTCGATTCGAGATTCCACCGGCTCAAACTAAAATCTGTCTGTCACTTTCAGAATAATTAAATTGATAAGGGATAGGTAATTAATACTCTATGGTTTTACACCTTGTCCGCTAGATTTTGACGCGCTTTTGCATGTTTCTCCAGAATTTCTGTCAATTTTATCCACCATATCATATGACGGCGGATAAAAATAACGCATTAAACCACCGACTATAAATAAAAAATCGGAGAGAATAGATCTCCTGTTCTTTTCGAATGTTTTAAGTCTTAAAATGACAAATAGATTTTAATTTTAGTTTTAGCCGCCAAAATCTAGAATCGAGTCCAAATATCTTACTAAATTTGATACCATCATACAAATATTCTATGCTGATACCGGGCGGCTTATTTGAAAGTCTCAATATTATTATAGGGTATTTGTCTTGGTTTTGTAAAAGAATATTCGTAACATTAAAATAATTTATCAAATATATTGGGTTTTCGTATCGAAGTTTTTCATAACGTCGTGCCGCTACCCTTTATGCAAAACAGCTGATTTATATGCCAATATTTCTGATAAAAGAGTTTAACAGCGAGGGATACGGTAAAGGGATATTTAATTTGTCATATCATCTGTCTAAGATGATATAACAAATTTTGGTGTTCGTTTTGTTACCGTAAAATCTATGTAAGTAGGTATATAATACTTATCAAAGATAAAAGTGATAAGCAGTAAATACAGTAATTATTTTAAATAATAATATTATTTTAATATCCCAGCAACCTGTCCAGCTAAATTCCTCCCCATAGACCTAGTTATCCTACCATTATCTACAATAGTCCTTGCATCAGGAGGGTGCTGGCTCTGGTTGTATTTCTATAGTACAAGCAGAGCGATTGTGAATCTAGCTTTAGTAGTTTAGGGCCTGGGATGATGAATCAGGCAGTCAGCATGAGTCATTTTGTCAGTAACTATTAGATGTTAACGAGGAAAAACGTGAAAAATAATAAATTAAATAATCCCCTAGTAAAAATACAACAATCTGTATCGTGCTTTTAGGTTTCTGAAAATGCAAAATTACGTTAAAAGCGTGGTGATTCATATAATTATATAGGTACTTACAAAAATTATTAGTAATTTGAATAATTCGTAACCCTAGACCCCAAATTTTATGATATGACAGCGGCCATGATCAAGGCAGAAAAGGTATGAAATAAATATTCCAGTCTTAAAAATAACAACTTTTAGGGTTACTTAGGTTTATAGACTTTTTAAATACTAAATTCGCAAGTTTTTTCAGTACTATACTAATAATAGGGCTCGTATTTATGAAGCGATCTCAAACTTGAGAGCAATACTAAGTATGGATTTGACAGGCCCATTTGTACTGAAATGACATTTCTGATACGAACTAAAACTAGCTATTACTTATGAGAGCTAATTATAAATACGGCCATAGGTACTTGACCTTATAAATAACTAGCGACCCGCCCCGGCTTCGCACGGAAATCATCAGTGTTTCTCTACTATATTATGCATATATTATACGTATAAAACTTCTCTTGTATCACTCTATCTTTTAAAAGAAACCGCATCAAAATCAGTAGCGTAGTTTTAAAGATTGATCTATGCATAGGGATATAGGGACAGAGAAAGCGACTTTGTTTTATACTATGTAGTGATTAATACAATAATATTATTTTCTTCTCAGACTCATTAATATCAGACTCATTACGTTGCTAGATTTAGCCTTAATTATTTGCACTAGATTCCAATAGCTATTTCCTAGGCACTAGCAATTTATCGTATTAATACGAAACCAATATTACCAGGATCGGTAAAACGTCTCAGGAGAGTGATAAACTAGGCACCGTATATAGCATGATGTAAATATACAGGATGAATAGAAAATACTGCGTTCTTTTGAACCACATGTTCTACTATTCATACAAAACAACTTGCTTAAAGCCAAAAAAAATTAACCCTAAAAAAATGGGCCTCTCTCTAAAAAGATACAAATTTTATTTCATGCGAAAAATGTTTGCACTTTGTGAAAGCTGTTTGTTATCGTTAATAGACCATGTGATGTAAAGGAACGTAGTATTTTTTACACCCTGTATAACATTACGTAAGCTCGCAATTTTTCCCCTCTGGAAAGAGCTTAACTAAGCTCTGGATCTGCATAAAAAGGAATAACCTGTATTTCTGCAATGCGCCTGGGAGACATTTTAATCCTGCACTATACTTTATTTATAATACAGTTCTAGTTTCATTCTCTAGCGAACTACGGTGCCATTAATTCAGTAACAGAATGAAAGAAGTCAGGTAAATAAAAACTTGTTCTAAGTGGGATACCAGTAGGTTTGACAATTTACGCTTCTATCTGTCACTTACGAAAAGTTAACAAGCTAAAAAAAAGAATAGATTAATTAATTTGCACAGTAAATTTCTTAATTTTATTATGAGGACTAACCTAAAAAATATAAAGTAAGAGTTGGTAGCTGTTTTAGCAGGAATTTGTAAAACAATTAATACAAATATCTTGTTGAAAAATATATGGTCAGGGGTACCCTCTTCTAAGCCACACTCGCAAATAGAACTGTCTTTGATATGAATTTTAGCCAGGTGAACAGGAGTGCATGCATGACCAAGTCTGAGTCTACAAATGGTAGAACTAACACGCTTATTGGCTTCCTTAAATTTGGAAAACCAAGGTTTCGTTGGAACGAAACTCTGTATGTCAAAAAAATATCTACCCTTACTGCTACTAGTGCTTTTAAAAAACTCATTCCACGCAAAACTAAGACCTTGCGAAGCTAAAGGAAGAAGGTCATGTGAAAAAATTTTGAAGTGAGAAGGCAAACCATACAAAGTGGCATCTTTAGCAAAAGAGTCAGCGACTTTATTACCCTGAATGCTACTATGACTTGGAATCCAGGCTAAAGCGACTTCAATGTTCTGAGCAGCACAGCGGATTAAATTACTTTTAATTTGGAGAACAAAAGGAAATTTAGATTTTGACCGAAATTGATTGGATAAAATAGCCATCAGAAAGCTTCTCGAATCAGCAAATATGACGGTTTTATTGAGTTTATGAGACTCAACATAAAACAAAGCCTCTAAAATGGCAATGGCTTCACCAGTGATAACTGAGGCATAGGAGGGGCATTTAAAATTGAGGATAACATTAACTTTAGGAATCCAAACCGCAGAGCCAACACAACCAGTATCTGAGAGCTCTGAAGCATCGGTGTATACAGTCAACCAATTAGGCCAGTGTTCAGATATGTATTTTTTTAAATCGGAATTTGTATTAGGAGAGCCTTTCTGAATACCAACTCCAAGATTAATACAAGGTTTAGAGACAATAGCATCAAAAGGGGTTACAAAAAGGGAAAGAATTTTTGATTCATTTAACTGGGCAAGGAAGACTTAAAAGTTTTCTGAAACTATTAAAGACAAGGGTAAAATATATTTGAAAAATAATTATGAAAAGAGATAAATTCAGATAGAATATGTAATTTGGAAATAAGGGGATGATCAGAAAATTGAGAAACTATAAAAAAAAAACAATCAGACAGGTACTGTCTCCTTAAATAAAGGGCAGGATCTGCACACTCAGCCTGAAAGGAGTGAATAGGAGACGATTTCATCGCACCCAATACAATGCGAAGGCATTTTGATTGTACTTTGTCTCAACGAGATAAAGCTATTTTATTACAAGGCTCTAAAAGAAAAGTGCCATAATCCAGATGGGAGCAAACAATCGCATTATATAGGAGTTTCTGGGTATAAGAATGGGAGCCCCACCAGACTCCAGAAAGAGAACGTAATTTAGAATCCAAATATACACCGAGAAATTTGACATTATTCTTAACTGGAAACTCTTGATTTTCAAAAGAAATAAATGTATCTGGGGGAACTCTAGAACGTGTAAACACCACAACAGAACTTTTTGAAATCGACAAAGACAAACCATAATCAGATAACCAGTCATGTAAATAAGAAACTGCAGAATTAAGGCGAGAAGATATTTCGTCAATGCACTTAGAGGAAGTATAAAGGGCTATGTCGTCCGCATATTGCAACATATTACAAAAGGAGTTCACTGAAAGCTCGAGTTCATATGTGTAGATACTGTACAGCAATGGACTTAGAACTGACCCCTGAGGGAGGCCTTTCCAGACAAATCTGGAAGGGAGAATAGAATTTTGAACCTTAACCGAAACAGATCTGCACGAAAAAAGATTGAATATAAAATTTATTATCCTCTTTCGGGACGCTCAGATGTTGCAACTTCTGCCTGAGCACTGGAAGAAGAACATTGTCGTAAGCGGACGACACATCCAAAAATACTTCCACTAGATATTCTTTCTTGGACAGGGCTACACGAGCATCGGTGACAAATAGGCCTAGACTGTCCATAGTGCTGTATCCCTTGCGAAAACCAAATTGACTTTTTGCTAAAATACCCTTGTTTTCTACAAACCATTCAAGCCGATTCTTTATAAGGTGTTCTAAAATCTTAGCAATAGTACAAGATAAGGCTATAGGACTGTAGCTAGTATGTTCATTACTGGGTTTACCAGGTTTAAGGAGAGGTAAAACAATCTGACACTTCCAATCCTCAGGAGGAGAACTGGATAAAAAAATAGAATCTAAAATACTTAAAAACAGTCACACTCTTTATTATAAATGAATATGGGATCCCATCAACACCTGGTGCAGAATCTTTAAGGCCTAAAACAGTACATAATTCTTCCCAAGTGAAAGGAGCGTCAAACTTTTCATTAGAATTACAAGGAGTACAGAGAGTGGATTCTTCCAGACAAGGAACCAAAGGAGGGGCCAGCTTATCAAAAAAAGCATCTACCCAGGTGGAAGCGTCATTGGAGGATGGACTATTAATGGAAATGGCACCACTATATCTCCTCATACTACTCCAAACTAAAGAAGGGGAGGAGGACGGCGAGAGACCTTCACCTTAGCAGCAGAACGCTGATATTCGACAAAGTTGTCAGTGGTCATAGATTCATTATAAAGTTGTTCAGATTCATTACGTTTTCTACAAACCTCCGTGCAATCACTATCCCACCAGGGAAGAGAAGGGATTTTATTGCGAACAAAACTTTTATAAGGAATAGAACTGTCAGCAGCAGACAACAGGGCATTTTTAAAATTAATGTACATAGATTGAACATTATCCAAGCTTACAGAGGGGAAGTCTAAAACTAACTGATTTAAGGTTGAACGGAATTTAGACCAATCAGCCTTGGAAAGATTATATTTAAGTAAAGGCTAAGGGAGGGATAACAAGCTAGAGTCAAGAGATTCAGGGATTGATAAGTAATAGGATAATGATCGCTACCATATGTATTATAAAGGATAGAACAAGAAAGAAGAAATGCAAGAGAAGGAGAGCATAATGACAAATCCACTGCGCTTCTCCTATTCTGTGAAGGGTAAACTCTACGGGTAGGAGAACCGTCATTTAATATACTGAAATTAAAATTATCACAGATATCCAAAAAAATATCAGATAAAGGGTCACACTTATGCGAACCCCAATATGGATGGTAGATGTTGAAATCACCCAACAACAGAACAGGAGATGGAAGCGAAGATATCATAGAAGAGAGTTCAGCAAGAATAGCGGAAGAGGGAGAGGTAATATAAACAGATAGAAAGGAAATATTAAGAGCCCTTATAGCGACACCAAATATATCATCACTATGAGCAGGAAGGGAAAGCTGGTTAAAAGAAACAGAGCGAGAAACCAGGATAGCGCAACCAGCATAACCATCAGCCCTATCATCCCGAAGACATGAGAAACCCGGCATCCTAAAATCGGAACCGGGAATTAACCATGGCTCCTGGACAGCCAGGACTGATGGTATGATATTATTAATTAAAAAATGAATTCATTCTTTATGTTGTAACAATTCCAATGAAAGAATTTGGCCATGTTTGTTTAAGATTGTGACAAGCTCAGTAAGTTTATGAGAAACATTGTGCGGTAGGCCGGTATCATCACACCGGGAGATGATACTAATTAAAGCATTTAAAAGTATCATTAAAAAAATATCATTGGGAGTGATATTATTATCACTAAGAGCACTTCCATTAGGAAGTGATGGAGAAGGATCTGAAATGATAGACTGATGAGCAGATCTATCATATCCAGGATTATGAGGAACAATGGGACGTCTGGGGGTCAGGAAAGTTTTCTTGTATGAAAATGTAGATGAATCTGAATTATTATTACTGTTAGGATTTTGAGCTAGGGAATTTTGACTCAATTGGGAAAATAAGGGAGGGGATAATCGGACGGTATTAGCAAACGATCTACGAGATTGGCAATGACGAGCAGAAGCTTCAGAATAAGGAATATTGTTCTCAGACATTTCTAATTTAATCAGTTTTTGACGAGCATGTTCCGGATAAGAAGGATCAGTTGCTTAATGTAGGCCAGAACAAAACAAGCAGGTGGGAGTTGAGGAAGCGCTAGTGCATTCTATACCAGAATGGTTTTGGGCACAAATGAAACAACGTTTGGCAGACCGACAATGCGAAGAAAAATGTCCAAACCTGCAACACTGATTGCACTGGATTGTTGGCAGAACATATATGCTCACTGGCAATGAGGTGTAAAAACAATAAATATGATCAGGCAGATTTTGACCCAAGAAGGTTAAAACAACAGTCTGAGTGGGGATCCAAACAGGAAATTTATCTTCATTGTATGACTTTCTGTTCAGCCGTCTAGCTCTGATAACTTTACCGTAACCATTTGGAATTTTGATAGCTGAAACTAACTCCTCAAGGGTCGATTCGACAGAAACTTGGCGAACTATTCCCATACGGGGCACATTGAAAGATGGAATTATGGTCTCATACTTTGCACCAGACAGAGCAGGGTGGATAAGAAAAGCATTAGCAGCTGCACCAGATGTGAACTCGACTGACACGCGGTTCCTCCCAACACGCTTCACACCATCAGACTTAATGTTTTGAATCTTGTTATTGAAAAGATAATGTCCAAATTTAATAGGGCGTAGGACGGAGCCTAAAGACCTGTCATCAGTGATTTTGCTAACATGATCAATGAAGGGACCATTGTCCTGATCTCCATACTTTTTATGACTACTGTCAACAAACTCAGGAAGGGTATACGTCGACTGTGCAGAGGCTGAAACCTGAGAAGCATGGGTTTTCTTAAATGGAAAGGAGGAAGCATCGTCAATAGGATCCGCGGGAGCACGTTTCCGACCTGAGTCAGAAACATAACCTCCCCTGGGATCGGGGTCTTCATCCATCATCTTAAAAATCTACTTAAATACTAACAATACAACAAATAGACTACACAAACTTCACAAATAAATACAGATAAAAGTCAAAAAGCAAAAAGACCACTCAAAACTCTGATAAAACGGTACCAAAATGCGAGCTACAACAAATCGCTTGTATACAGCATTATACCTAAAAGCAGAGTCCATAATGTTATTAAAATATTACCTAAGGAACGTCGAAATAAAAGACTATTAAAATTATACGCGTGCTTAAGCATACGATTCAAATAAAAACAAAACAACCATGAGTATAACGTACGAGTGCATAGAATGAGCCAGTTGCAATTCCTCCCAGGCATGCTGTAAAAACCAGCTAAGGGATCCGAGGGTTTAAGTATATTGCAATTTAGTCGATGGGCTGACAACCTGTCACAGCAGCAATATACCTACAAATCTTTTAAGATACATTTTCAAAGTTTTGAGAGTTATTCTTAAATAACCCTCAAATTTTTGTCAGACATAGCGGAACGACCTTTGTTCAGGTCGTTTACGCTTTGCCTACCCCATTAGGGATAAAGGTGTGATTATATGTACTTATGTATGTACAAAGTGCGAAAGTCTTAAACAAATACTAAAAATCTTTCCAGCTGGTTGTTCCATCACACTTAACCGAAAGTGGACGCTGTGATTTTACGACTGAAATCATAAATGAATTGGTAAGTTTGTAGCCAAGTTGTAAGGCGCATCGCATAAAGGAAACGGCGAGGTGAAGACGCGCCGTTTTTGTAGAGAAATTTACGTCTGCACAGCGCAGCTTGATTTGAATTTTGAAGTTGCGCTCCGAGAATGTAAAATTCTATACAAAAACATCTTACCACTTCCTATTTGTAATGCGCCTAAAACGGTCAATCAAGATATTATGCTAGTTTCCAATCAAGCCTTTTTATTATTTCCTACAGCTTTACTATAATTTATCGAAAAAGGGCTCTATGAAGTAATAATGGCGATGGGCTGACAACCTGTCACTACAGCAATATACCTACAAATCTATCTTAAATAATTCTCGAAACTTTGTCAGCTGTAGCGGAACGACCTTTGTATAGGTCGTTTACGCTCAGCCTACCTCATTAGGGATAAAGGCGTGATTATGTGTGTGTGTGTGTGTGTGAGTATGTAGCTTTCCTAAACCCCTTGCAAAAGCTAGGCTTGTACTTGTAAAGGTCATTACTCACTGGAGTAGTGGGTGGGTAATTAGGGCGCTTTCATCGCAAGAGTTATGTGGGCGGGATGTGCAAGTTCTTAATGCGTGGCTCGGCTAAATTGCTGTCGCCAATTAATGTCGGCCATCTTGTAAATCTACATGCATTTAATAAATACCATATAATACTATACTAATTTTATTTTATGAAAGAAAAAAAATGTAGATTTGATGTGAAACAGTTATGTTACAAATTCCTTTTTTTTTGTTATTTAATTAAATTTTGTATTGTACTTGAAAGTTAATAAATTGAATGACTGAATACGATTAAAAAAGATTTACACGTAACTAACATTATATCAGCTGCAGGTATAATTATACAGGTAGGTTATTTAGGCTCGTATTTATAAAGCGAACTCAAGAATGAGACCAATATTAAGTACAGATTTGACAAGTAATTTTGTACTGAAATGACATTTGTGATACGAACTAAAACTAGCTGACAATCTCGAGTGATGTTTATCAATACGGGCCTTAATAATATAATTCCGTTACTGAAACACACCCTAAGCTATGGCACGCAATTAAATTAACACTGTATAGGATACAATGACAAACTCATCATCCTTGTAATTTTTATTTGTCTTGTTTTCTAAAAAACCTACACAATTTATCACCCTTACATTAATCCTCCAATGTGTTATGATCCTGATAAAATGTATTTTTTAGAAGTTCATTAAAAAAACATTACAGCTATAAACATGATACACGATACTCTGGCTCTAAAAATTGAGTGTCGTCACATAAAACATGAGCTATAAAGGGTTTCTTTTGTCACATCAGGGATTTTGCAGTTTTACGACTTTGCTTCTTGATGTGTATGACCATTTATATGACCACATAAATTTACTCTGCCGCGGCATGCCGTAATAATTTTGTGTAGGTACTATGTGCTTGGAGCAGTAGACTTGTTTACCAGTTTTTTATCTTGGTAGATGAAACAAAAATAAAGAATATTAGGCTAAATTCTAGATCCAACCGGCTAAACCTAAAATTTAAATCTATTTGTTACTTTCAGACTAAAAACATTGGAAAAGCACAAGAGCTCGATTCTCTCCGGTTTTTGCTTAACAATCGGTGGTTTTATGCGTTATCTGTTATTTTTGCCCGCCGTCAGATGTTATGGCAGATAAAAATTACAGAAATACCGCGTCAAAATCTAGCGGAAAAAGTTTGAAACCATCCATACTTCCATACTAATATTATAAATGTGAAAGTTACTCTGTCTGTCAGTCTTCCGTCTGTCTGTCAGTCTGTCTGTTTGTTTGTTCCTCTTTCATGCCTAAACGGATTTTGATGAAATTTGATGTGCTGATAGATGTTAGGTAACCTGGAAACGGACATATATAATCACGCCACCGTTCTTATGGGGTAGGTAGTAGGCAGGGAACTGAATTTAGATAGTAATTTCTTTCACGCCTAAACGGCTGAACGGATTTTGATATTTTTTTTGTTTTGTGATACATAATAACCTGAAGACGGACTAAGACTATATATAATCACTCCAATGTATTTAGGGGGTAGGCGGGCAACTGAATTTAATTAGAGTATTAATCGATGTCGATGGGATTTTTTAATTTCTACTGAGTGCTACCAAGACACAAACTAAATATATAAATAATCATGCCACCATACTAAGGGGGTAGGCAGTAGCCGAGAACTGAATAAGTTAGTGGTTTTAACCGATTTCGAGGGGACTTTTTTTATTCAACTCAATGTTACCAGGATACAGACTAAACATATAAATCATCATACCACCGTACTTAGGAGGTAGGTAGAAAACTGAGTTTAGTTAGTTTTTTTAACCGATTTTGATGGGACTTTTTTTATTCTACTAAGTTTTACCTAAACACAAACTAAGCGTAAATATATTCACGCCACTGAGGGGGTAGGCAGTAGCAGGGATCGGAATTGAGTTTGTATTCTAACCCGTTTTGATTGGACTTTTTTCAGTTTACTTAGTGTTACCTCGAATTACGATATCATCACGCTATCTAACTTAAGGGGTAGGCAGGGAACAAAACAAATGTGTTTGAACTGATTATGCCGTTTTTTTGTTTAATTCTGTGTTACCTGTACTAACTTAGAATATATTTCATCACGCTTCTTTACTTGAAGGGGCAGGCAGCCAGAACTAAGGGTGCTATGAAGTGCATCACACTACGTTGTCAAAATATTGGCAGTAGTTCAATTCATAACGTGTGTTGTGTATTAATTATTCACTTCCATGCTAGACTGGGAGAGATAGAAAAACATAGAATGTTCCAGCTGCCCTTCCTCCCGGGCATGCTGTTGAAGTCAGCAAAAGCGACTCGAGGGTTACATTGTATTGTAATTTAGGCGATGGGCTGACAACCTGTCACTAAAGCAATACATATTACAATCTAAAATTGCCCTCAATATTTGGCAGACGTGGCGAAAGCGCCTTTTACGAGGCGTTAAACGCTCTGCCTACCCCGTAAGGGATAAAGGCGTGATTTATGTATGTATGTATGTTGTGTATTAATAATCTGTGACACTTTTATACACATGCACTGGATCAAAATAAGTTTCAGAATGGACTGGAGGAAAGGGAACAAAAGCGACTGGAACGAGTCATAGGCAGGAGGAATGGATGGGAGAACTGAACAGATATGATGATTGTTCAGGGACGCGGGTAGGTACATGAGGACCGATGACGAGAGAAGTGGTTAGACCCTACTTTCACCGCCAACATCGTCACGTTTTCAGACCCACAAGACGCTGCAGATAATCACGAGTGGACGCAGTAGAAAAAAACTTCGCAGACAAAGTCGCGGGTAAAAGGTAGTAGAGTATAAATCGCCTGTCCTTATTCAATTGTATTATTGTGAAAGTCAGAGATAGATTTTAATTTTAGATTTAGCCGGTGGTATCTAGCTAGAATCAAGCCGAAATTCGGGACTATGCCAGAAAATACATCTGCATTGTTTTAAGAACGAATATGAAAAAGTTTCTCACATTCCGTACCGCTATTCATTATTTCTGTACTTTACAATTTTGTATACAAAAGTGTAGAAATGTGCAGTTTTCGGTGCTTTTAAAATGCATTCTCAAAAAGATAGCTTTGTCACAAAAACGTGAGTTTTGTATTAAAAGTTTAAATGCTTGGGCGAAGGTACCTAAATATGTGTTAAGCCTGGGCCTGATATAGCAAAAGTTAGCCATATAGTATATTTTTGAAATGTTCAAATTATGTTGTTTCATTTGAGACATACATACATACATACATATAATCACGCCTTTATCCCCAATGGGGTAGGCAGAGCGTAAACGACCTAAATAAAGGTCGTTCCGCCACGTCTGACAATGTTTCGAGGGTTATTTTAAGCTAGATTTGTAGGTATATTGCTGTAGTGACAGGTTGTCAGCCCATCGTCTAAATTACAATATACTGAAACCCTCGGATCCCTTAGCTGGTTTTTACAGCATGCCCGGGAGGAAATGCAGCTGGCACATGTTTGTTTTTCTCTTGCTCCAGGCCAGCATGGAAGAAATTGACATTATGTTATTTAAAAAACGGAATAAATTGTAAGGATAGTGCTATCGACTCGTAGAGCACACAACCAAATCTCGACCAATACCATTGGCGTCCCACTATTAATCGAACTTTGTGGTTTTATAATTTAACGTTTTGTTTGGGTCATTGGCTGCTATCGAAATTCCTAGATTACGAACAATAGAAAAATGTGGTTTTTTGAATATTTCATACATTTTTGATGTGATGGATGATGAGTTAATCAAATTAAATACCCGTATTTAAAAATTAACAACTCTATATCTTACTTATTTGTAAAAATTAAAATCAATTTGCTTAATTTTGTTCTAAACATTTTTAATTACATAATTTATCAATATGATCGATATCATGCCTTATATCTTAAGTGATGGTCAAACAAAATCAATGTTTCCAAATACAGTAAAGCAAAATTACCTTTAGTAAGTAGATGGTTTTCTACTGGACAAATATTCAGTTCTAAATTGGCTAAATTCTGGTCCTCTAATACCAGACATCTATATACAGTATTAATTAATAAATTTGAGACCCCATACAAAATTATATATTTTTTTTTTATTTTACTTCATGTTCTCTAGAGGGCGCCACATGCAATTTAAAGTGACGTCATCTAGCCTATAACCAGCGAACAAATGAGACGCTTCTTACAATACCTCATTTGTCAAATTCTAATCAGTAGTTTAGAAGTTGTGAGGGAACAGATAAACAGACATGACTACATACGAGGGGTGGCGGATAAGTAATCTACCTAACTATGAAAGAAAAGACTTTGATGGCTAGTTTATTTTTTATTTTTCTATATAGTCTCCTGCAAGTGAAATACACTTATGACATTTGCAAATAAGTGACATCATGCCGTTACAATAGTAATTTATATTTTGCTCGTCAAAATGGTCAGTCACAGCCTCTTTCATTTCTTCGTCCGTCGAAAATCTGCGACCCCTCAATTTTTTCTTTAAATCTTTGAATAAGAAATAGTCAGACTATAAGGTGGATGGTTAATTTCTGTGAAGCCGTTTTTGGTCAGGGCTGACCTCGCCGTTAAGGCTGTGTGTACAGGAGCATTGTCTTGTAAAATCAGAACACCTTTGCTGAGTTTGCCTCTCCGCTTTTCTTTGATTTGTTCACGAAGCTAGTCAAGCAAGTTTGCATAATATTCAGCATTTGTTGTTGTATTTTTAGGCAAATAATCTATCATCAAAACCATTTCGACATCCCAAAATACGGTGGCCATTAGTTGTCCAGCCGACGGCCGAACCTTGAACTTCCTTGGCGGCTTTTCTCCTTTAAATTTCCATTGCATTGACTTTTGTTTGCTTTCCGGATCCCACTGGCGAATCCAAGTTTCATCACAGGTCACAATTCGAGAGATAGTCTCTTCTTCTTTACTTTTGACCAGGTCTAGAAATGCCTGACAACATTCTACTAAGTCAAAGGAGGTCAACATTCTAGGGACCCAACGCGCGCTCACCTTGGACATGCCCAAATATTCGTGAATAATTTCATGAACTCGTTCCTTGCTAATGCCCACATCTCTGGCTATCTCCCACTGCTTGATTCGCCGATCTGCAAGAATCAGGTTCTTCACCTTTTCAACATTATCTGCGGTAACAGCAGAAATTGGCCTTCCACTACGTGTGTCGTCTTCCAGGCTCTCACGGCCATGTTTAAATTGCTTCGACCAAAACTTTATGACGAATTCAGAACGACTTGAATCACCAAACACCTGTAACATGCGCTCTCTGATCTGCGTAGGCGTATTTCCTTCTTTGCTTAGGAATTTAATCACTGCTCGATGCTCAAATTTCATCATTTTGCAATTTTCCTTCGACATGGTGAAATCAAAGCCGCGCCAAAAAAACAAAAGCAAGCGAAAAAAAATAAGCGTCATAATTTTGAAAAAGGAATAAATATAGAATATGATTTTGCAATGGCCAGTTCGATTTTCAAAACTTTCTTTAACAAAGTAGATTTTATATCAGCTCGTACATACTTACCGGTCAAAATCATAACCCTTCTTTTTTCTTTGCCGTAGTTGGGAAATAACCCTCCTTTTTGCTTTGCCGTAGTTGGGTACAAACATTTGTTGTGTGTAAATACATGTCCAAAGTCGAGTGAACCCTTATCAAATGAAACAGAAATTGGCGTTGACAGTTCAAAATTCCCGTCTGAGTACCCAGAACTGGATGGTAAGTCTGCGGAGGCCAGGTTGTCAACTGGTCAGTTTGACAGTTCACGTTTATCCGTTTTTGTTTACAAAATATTGCAAAATACGTAGGAGGAACGTTTAAAATAAGGCACATATTTGTACATTACTACGTATCAAAATAATTGTCTAGGTATGCCAGTTAAACTTATTTCAAAATAGCCTTATTTATTCCATCTATCCTAAATATAATAAAATTATAACAGGTTGATGGATATACATATAAAAAAAAAAAAAAACTAGTAATACAACATACCATTTACCCAAATACCGTTTCTAGATTTTTTGTCTGTCTGTCTGTGTATCTGTATGTTTTTCCGCATGCCACGTAAAAACTACTACACCAAATCGAATGCGCTTTTTTCTTGAAATTCCATCTGTAATTCAAAAAATATAGTACATGTTTTTATTACAGTAATACTAAACATATGAAAAAAAGATTCTTGATTTTTGAATGCGCATAAGGTACCACTAGCGTCATTTATTGGTAGCTTAGCTATAACAAGTGTTCCATTATTACGATATTTTTTTTTACGTCAACTACTGGACGCACTGGGACGAATCTTAGTACACTTATACCTACGTTGGATCCTAGAATTAAGTCAATTTACACGGGAAAACACTTTGTTGCCACGAAAACCTCATTTAATGTGAGAGAAACCGCGGGCGGAAAGCTAGTTTGAGAATAAACCTCATCTAATTCGAGATTAATCTAGGCAAGTTTGGTTATCCTACTTATAGATAAAAAAAGCATAGTTATGAATTTGAAAAACTAAAGTGACATAAAGTACCTTGTATCAAAGATATATTTTTTAAACCCGCGGAGAACAAAGTGAGTTTACCGTGACGTACTTAATGACCAAATAGATAGTTATAATTTGAGGCAAAAGAAGACCTGATATTTTCTATAATGGAAAGCAATCACGAGGTAGAAAATAAATCAATACAGAATGAACTAAGTACCAATTCAATTTACGTACAAATCAGAATTTATGGAAATGTATTCCTTTAGGAAAGTAATGGAGATAGAATAGTAAGGGAGTTCATTCTAAACAGCCGTGTTTTTGGATTATTCCATATTTCATTTAAGCTATTTGACTTGATTAGTTTGAAGTTAATGATTGTAGCATTATTATGTCAAGTTTGAAGCACTTCTATTTATTAAAACAACATAACTTTAGAATATACCCACGTATTTTCTTTACTCTTTAGCAGCTCAGAGTAGCAAAACAAAGTGCATGTTCTATTTATTTTTATTTACCACATTATTTCTCCCAAGACATTATTATAATAAAATTCGTCCATAACTCAAGATTATTCACAAAGTTCTTCGTCTTACAAAAAAATAAATGAAGAAAAATTGAATTTTTATTTATGAGGTGATGAAAATAATTCTGATTTATTTGCATAAAATTCAAATTCTGCTGATGTGGTGAGATTTCCACAATTACTTGTAGACCTAGAAAGATTGGTTTTCTGTAAAGGCTAGCGTTATTTCTGTGCTACGGCGAAGCAAGCGTTTAGAAGAAAATACGATTAATGAAAAAAATATCAGAAAACGCGGCTTTTCTTTCAATTTGCGAAAAAACTACGGAGTAGAACATCTTACACGCGATATTATGAGAAATGATAATTATGATACAAATACATGCTGGCCTGGGAGCGATAGAAAAACATAGAATTTGCCAGCTGCTTTTCTTCCCGGTCATGCTGTATAAACCAGCTGAGGGATCCGAGGGTTTCAGAATATTGTTATTTAGGGTTATGGACTGACAACCTGTCACTACAGCAATTTACCTAAGTTAGTTAAGAAACCCTCAAAACTTTTTCAGACGTTGACGAAATATATGTATGTATGATACAAATTTCGAAATGTGTATTTGACAAAAATAGAGAAATCTTCCTAAATCGAATTTCTTTGTCCTAATTCTTAGCTTAAAATAATAAAATCGGGTACTAACTGAAAGTGTTTCGCATAAACTTGTTTAGGGCGGCCATCACCGTGCTATCCTCGACTTCCAATCGCAGCAGATAGTTATTGGAAACCATTTAGCGCTATCCTCACGCCGCTCACGTATAGTAGGCTTAGAGCCACTCGAAATCTGCACACCGACTAGTAATGTAACACAAATACAAATAAATGCAGTTCTTTTCCTTCTTGTCGAGTGTAAATTAAAGTTCTTCCTTGCTGGACTGGAAGCGAAAGATAAACATAGAATGTGCCAGCTGCATTTCCTCCCGGGCATGCTGTAAAAATCACCTAAGGGAACCGAAGGTTTCAGTATATTGCAATTTAGGCGATGTGCTGAAAACCTGTCACTACAGCAATATACCTAGAAATCTATCATAAATAACTCTTAAAACTTTGTCAGACGTGGCGTTTACGCTCTGCCTACCCCATTAGGGACCAAGGCGTGATTATATGTATGTAATTCAAGTTAATCGATCCGATGAACCGTGGTGTCAAAGTTTTTAAACTGATAGGCATCTGACAGATATATATATAAATGCAGTTGATATATTTCCTGTTATTTTTAATTGCCGCGGAGCCAAAAGAGCGTACCTGAGTCAGCCAGTAATGGGGAGACACGCCGCGTTCTCCTTTCTGGCGCGGCCACGGACAGAAATGATAGTAAGGGCTAGACGAGTATGCAGTACGCCAGTGTACCTTATAGTACCAGAAAGGAAAAGTTATGTACTAGCTATTGGCGTTCAGCATCATCGCCTAGCCCTTACCATAATTTCTGTACGTGGCTGCGCCAGAAAGCAGGACGTGGCGACGCCCGGTCGGCCGGCCTATGTATCGCTGGAGCGATGTCGTGGAGAGAGACCTGCGCGATCTTCAAGCCATCAACTGGCGAGACACGGCGCAGGACCGGGACAAGTGGCGCAAACTCGTGTCGGAAGCCAAGACTTAGTTATAGTCCCTGAGCCGCAGTAGTAAGTAAATAATTAGAAAAAAGGTAAGCCTACGGTGTTGCCCGATTTCAGTGAATCTTATACCAATGGATGCCAAAGAGCGGGCAGAGTGGAGCAGCAGATGATGCTGGAAAGAGGACAACAGGACTAGGTCAGAAAAACCTGAATACTTTTCAATCATGAATACTTTTTACGCACTTGACCTCAATTGATCTTAACTAAATTAGTTTAGTGTATTTTTAATTTATATTTAAAAAAAATATGCTAACATAGTTTTAAGTTTTTAAATTTAAGTTTATTTTATTGTTGTTGTAGTGAACGATGTGTACATCTCTAATTGTCACTCAAATTAGAATTGTATTATTATTTTGTTTGTACATGAATGCAAAATTTTACTGATGTTGGTGTTCCTACTTGTAATAAAATAAAATAAAAACCTGGGCAGAAGAAAAAGAAGAGGTAATATTTTATGTATGCACTAAATTTTGTTGTATTATAATATATTTTTTTAAATAAATAGACAGAGAAATCTCTAAAAGCGAAAAATCAAAAGTGCTCTGAAGTGGTTCGAGAAAAGCTGGGTGCGGCCGTGCCCGTTAGCATTAGCTCTACTTGGTGGATGCACTCCATGCGTCCAGATGAAAGCTGTTTCTTTTTTTAAATAGTTTTCCTTTGTTAAACTACGGTTTGACAGTTCCCCACAATCCTCGTAGACATAGAAAGGGCGACGTGGGAAACGATAATGGCCCGGCTTATTATTTGACGACATTTGAAGATGGAGGGTGGTCGTGTCAAACCCTTCCACGCGTCGTTATCTCGCCCCTACGTGACACAAATCTCTATATCGACAACGTTCTTTTTAAACCCACAAAAAATATTTTGCCTTCACTAAACTTGTTCAATTCAACGCATCAATCGTTGTTGCTAGGACATTAAGAAATTACTGAGAATCAAAATTGGTACTTTAATTATTTTTAATTGTACTATATTATGTAAAAAAATACGAAAACATTATTAAAGTTTCAGTCAGGTTATTAACCTTTTTATAGGAATTAATTTAAATTATCTACCCACGTGAATGTTTTTTTATTACGGTTGCTTATTTTAGGCTTAAAATTTTATTATATCTCGGCCTGTAATTTAATTATGTACATTTTAACCCTTTTTAAAATTAAGGGCTCCTAAAAGAATTAATAAAATATAAATATAAAGTTACCGAGTTCAACCATTCGAATTACAATTGTAGAAAGTAATACACTTTCTTTTTTAACATTTCGTTTCGTTTTGTGGGGACAATTTGCAAGCACCAAAATAATTAAAAAGTTTTAATGGAGTCACCAGCCAGTGGCGCGTACTGAACCGCACGTCGTTGACAAAAACACGGCGGGTTTAAGACCACATTTTATTACGTCTACAAGCTGTATGTAGAGGCTGGGTAGTATCAAATATACAGGGTATAACAGAAAGGCTATATGCATCCTAATGGATGTGAATCTGCCCATGAAACTGATAAACTTTTCTCAAGGAACATAGAAATACGAAAAAAAGTGAGATTCCATAATAATTGCGCGATCAGCAAACTTTTTCGATTTTTACCTAATGTGCAGTTGCATGGGTAGATTCACATATTTTCGGGTGCATATACCCTTTCTTCTACACCCTGTAGAGGTACTAGGTAGTTTCAAATAATCATGATAGACGCATGACCTAGTGTGGTGTCCTATCTTTATGGCAAATAAACATGTTTATGTTTACACACAATGGGTATTGCATAGAGCCGATTAGAGTGAAGATCCTTGAGGGAGACCTTTGTCCAGCAGACGTGTTTCGGCTGAGACAATGACATGGGTTTATTTAACAGACGAGGAAGCGTATCCTAAATAATGGAATACAGTTTGTAAGCAGGTAAATGTTTAGTTTACTGACGTTTGCATTATTCTCAAACTTGTGTTGTACGTGTCTAAATGTGGTCATTAAAAAAATAACCCCCTATTTAGGTAATTACCACTTATTCGTAAACTTATTTACTTCCATGCTCGCTTGGGAGTGAGAGAAAAACATAGAATGTGCCCGTCGAGTTTCGTCCCGGGCATGCTGTAAAGGTGCCATCGCCTAAATTATAATACACTGAAACCGTTGGATGCTGTAATGTGAATATGTAATGTGTTATCAGACCCATGCTGACAACCTGTCACTACAGCAATATACCTACAAATCTATGTTAAATAACCCTCAAAACATTGTCAGACGTGGCGGAACGACATTTGCATAGGTCGTTTATGCTCTGCCTTCCCCATTATTCCTGTCATCCGCCCTTATTCATGTATTATAACTAATAATATAAGCCTGTAATTTTATTATTATTTTGTTTTGTTATTATTACGGATAAAGGCGTGATTATATGTATGTACGTATCTTTCACCCAAGAGTATAATTGCCGGGCATAAATATTTGGAATGGAAATAAAACTCTATTATTCTTTCATCTTGCACTGTCCACAAAGTATAGCATTTAAAAAATCCATAGATGAATATAGGTAAGTTTTAAAACCTAACTTTATACAACACACAAGCAAAGTCAGAGGCCAACCAGTTGTTGGTAGTTTAATAAGTATGCAGATCCAATTTGTATAACCCTTTCTCCAGCTAACTTTAAATGAATACAAAATTACTTCGACAATGGAACCGCCTAACAAAATATAAACTTGAACCTGTCCCTTCGCAAATCTAAAAGATTACTAAGTAAATATTTCGTTTAAAAAGCGTGAAGGTCTTTGTTTAGATAGGTATTTTCTTTCTTATGCCAAAAACAATATTAAAACTATACAAATAGTCAAAATTATATTATAAATCTTTAATTGTATCCAGTGCATCTCCGATCTTGCCTCCGTGGTCTAGTGGTCAGAGCCAAGGGCTTACGATCCGGAGGTCCTGGGGTCGATTCCCAGGTGAGGGAACACAAAAGTTGATATTTGTCAAATTATCACTTAGTGAGGTTTTCCCCAGTTGGGTTAGGACATTGCAGGCTGAATCACCTGATTGTCTGACAAGAAAAAGGATTCCGTGCTTCGGAGGGCTCGTTAAGCCGTTGGTCCCGGTCTCTGTCGTTGATAGTGGTCGTTACTCAAACTACGTCAAAGGCCTAATAGCTGTGCTACTAGGCGGTTTGAAAACTCTGAGACCAGGGTTCATCGGGTCGTTTGACTCGAGAATCCACTCACTTAGAAGAAGAAGTGCATCCCCGCAAGATATACGAGTACCTAATCATGACTGGCAGCCATTGTCTCTTTGGATAGCCAACGCTTATACGTACGGTGGTGCCCAGGTGCCCTGCAATCATCGAGGGGACACCAATTTCATTGTTAACCAACACCTTCCCTTTTTTCGACTTTATAGTAAAAATAATAGCATTGCCGGCTGTTCTGACTACGTTCTTAACAATTTTTTTATATTGTTAATAACGCCCATAGTGGAAATAGGGTCGGCGAAATATTAATGTATCAATATAATTAAGTGTCCGGCAAAAACATGCCGTTAAGTGCTGTTTGGCAGGTCTATTAATGAGTGAAGGACCAGCCACTACATTAAAGAATATTGTCGTAAATTGGGAACAAAAAAGTACTACCTACGTTCCTTTACACGATATATATAATTATCACACAGATGAATGGGAATTTCCGCTCCCGGCTGCAGCGACACCAGAAATCAGTGAATCATCCTGATAAATCAACGACTACTCACTTGTTTGTTTAACGGAGGTGTTAGACCGCAATGTTTTATTTCATTCTTCATCGTCATTGTATTTCTTCCATGCTGGACTGGCAGCGAGAGAAAAACATAGACTGCGCCAGCTGCATTTCTTCCCGGGCATGCTATAAAAACCAGCTAAAAGATCCGAGGGTTTCTGTATATTGCAATTTAGGCGACAGGCTGACAACCTGTCACTGCAGCAATATACTTAAAAATCTATCTTAAATAACCCTCAAAACTTAATTTAACCTAAACCTTTATTTAGGTCGTTCACGCTCTGCCTACCCCATTAGGGATAAAGGCGTGATTATATGTATGTATGTATGGCGTTCCTTGCCTGTATCAAACGTCTATTTCTATGTTTTTCAGCCAACTTTCTGAGTCAGGGCTCAAACTTGGGCAGCTCGGCGATGCCTCCGGAAAAACATCGTAGTGGACACTCGTTCACAACATAGGTTAGGGTTGTCCTATTAATGATAATATACAACTTTCCAAAAGCACAAAAACATAAACTCGAAAAAAAAATACTTTGTGATGATAACGTACATACATACATATAATCACGCCTTTATCCTTAAAGGGGTAGGCAGAGCGTAAACGACCTAAACAAAGGTCGTTCCGCCACGTCTGACAAAGTTTTGAGGATTATCTATACTAATATTATAAAGAGGAAAGATTTGTACCTATTTTTGTATGTTTGTATGTTTGTAATGAATAGGCTCAGAAAGTACTGGGCCAATTTAAAAATTTCTTTCACCAATAGAATGCTACATTCTTCCAATTTGACATAGGATACATTACATTTTGAAAAAAATTAGGGATCCTTGGTAAAATTTGAACAATGTAACCGAAGGTGGAGAAAAATGAGTCTTAAAATGTCTTTCGTCGAATGCGCTGCCGAAACTATTAGCGATAGAACAAAATAATGTACAACAATATTGAAGAACATCATAATGTCTACAAAAAACTCCGCGGTAGCATATGTCCAACTATTGTAGTTATGTCACTACAACAACTTTTTTCATTTTAAACATTAATGAAAATGCTAACCAAATTCAAACCATGCTATTTATGTGTTTATATTAATCCTTATCCAAATAAATTATTTTATAGTCAAGACCATTTAAACACCTATAAAAAAGATTTTAAATTATTTAAATTGGACTTTCCATTCAAAAGATATTACGAATTAAAAAATTCAAACAGTAAACAAAACCGCCATAGCGCCGTGGCCGTTGTTTGCGATGCAGTCTGAAAAGCGCGCCGGGCATCGCGGCGGGCGGGGAGAATGAAAATGATTATTGACAAACCCTTTTTTAATAAAAAATAAAAAACAAAAAAAACACAAAAAAAAATATAATATTCAAAATAATAAGCACAAAACAACAAAACCAAACAAAAAAAAATATTTTGTAAGGAAAATACTAAATAATGATAGGCAAGTTTCTATCGACACGAACAAAAATTTCTTTGAAATACCTAGATGTATAGGTAGATACATTTTTAGTTGAAAGTTGTCAACGTTTAATTTAGACTGTATATATTTTATTCGACTCTGCTTTTATTCTAATTACTTAAAAAAAAAAAAAATCTACCCCGTGCGAAGCCGGGACGAAGAATGTAGCATTCTATTGGTGAAAGAATTTTTTAAATCGGCCCAGTACTTTCTGAGCCTATTCATTACAAACATACAAAAATAGGTACAAATCTTTCCTCTTTATAATATTAGTATAGATATAATTACTATCTACAGTGTAGATAGCTATCTTCCTATAGCTAGGTGTAGATATTTCGATACTCACAGGTCAACATAGTTTGTACATTTTTTTCTAAACTTTAGAACACAATACGGGGCGCTGGTTTCTTGGAGGCTTTGTAATGTAACTTAATTGACATACAAAATAACGTCTGCCTAAATAATGCCTTAAAAATAATATTTTTAAATTTCAGCATTGATGAGCATCTTTCCTCTTTATAATATTAGTATAGATATAATTACTATCTACAGTGTAGATAGCTATCTTCCTATAGCTAGGTGTAGATATTTCGATACTCACAGGTCAACATAGTTTGTACATTTTTTTCTAAACTTTAGAACACAATACGGGGCGCTGGTTTCTTGGAGGCTTTGTAATGTAACTTAATTGACATACAAAATAACGTCTGCCTAAATAATGCCTTAAAAATAATATTTTTAAATTTCAGCATTGATGAGCAAACATGTAAAAAAAGAAAAGGCAGGTTAATAGACAGCTTATTCACCAAAATGTTTTCTGAAAAAGGTATTCTTCTAACGGTAGGTAGACAAGCTACATTGCGACGATATTCGGGCGAGGCTCTTTGCTTTGCCTCGCCTATTGTTATGAGAACCGGTGATGAGCTAGTAAGTCATCATCTCCCTAGCCTTGTCCGGGGTCTAATCTAGGAGATTGAACAAGAGTACTAGTTTTTACACAGAGCGACTGCCGTCTGTCCTCCGCAAGTTAGAAGAGAAACCAGACCCAATACTACGTAGGGTCAGAGTTTTCAAGCCGCCAATTCTTAGCACTGGCCTCTGACATGGCTTAACGACTGATATCTACGGTATTAAACGATATTAACCGGGACCAATGGTTTAACGTTCCTTCCGAAGCACGGAAAAAGCGCCGAATAAACGTACAAATGAAATTCGAAAACCGAAAAACACTTCAGGAGGTAGCGGCCCTATCCACTGTCGAATCGGCTTCTACGATGATGAGCTTGATAGTGCGCTTTTAATTTCATTTCAAAACGCCTCGCTGGTAATTGGCACTGCCGTCCTAAAGGTGGTAGCAATACTCCACACACGACTGGACTAAAGCTTGGTGGAGTTGTTCCGCAATCCCGCTGTACCTACCGGGTGTAAGGGACAGCGTCCCGCAAATAGGCGTTGCTTAGTCAACGAAACTGAACAACTATCAGCAGGTATTTTTATATGAAAAAATAAATGACCTTTCCATGCAAAATGACCACCTCAACCTGAGATTTTTATGGAAATATATTTTTAAATTTTTCACTTCCTGAAAACAAAATCATGTTGATAGTTCTTCAGTGTCATTGACTGAGAAACCCCTATTAGTTTGCGGAATGCTGTCTCTTACACCTGGTATAGCCTGACTGATATTTTAGCTGCAGTGCAGTCGACGAAAAGGAGGCGCTCCTATGCAAGAAATGCTTTCCTTTTGCCAACCCTATACTTAGTTCTTTCCATACAAGTTAGTAGGTAATGGCCGTATCTTAGCGGGTAGAAGTTCCGAGATTAGTGAGTTGGTAAGTTCGTTACGAGTTGCTTCGAATGTGATGTTTTTATTATTATTATTATATTCTTTATTGTTTTAAAAATTAAAAATACAGTTAAACTTAAAAAATTAAACAACAGGCGGGCTTATCTCTATAAGAGATCTCTTCCAGCCAACCTAATGGGGATAAAAGATGGGAAATTCACGGGAACAGATACAGTTAGTATAATTTAATTACAAATTGATGTATAATAATACTAATACACATATTAACATACTATAATAAACTAATACATATAAATTTTTACAGGAAGTGAAGAAAAAAACTTCCGAATAACACGTTAATGAACAATAAACATAATACGGAAATAATGGGCTCGATTCTAGATTTGACGGCTAAAACTAAAATTAAAATCTATTTGTCACTTTCAGACTAAAAACATAGGAAAATTTATTTATAGTCGATGGTTTTATGCGTTATTTGTCTGTTTTGCCCGCCGTCATAAATTATTGCGGATAAAATTTACAGAAACACTGAGGAAATATGTAAAAACGCTTCAAAATATAGCGGACACTGTGAAAAACTATAGAGTCTAAATCGTCTGTTCTTTTTAAATTTTATTATTTTGAAAGTGAAACTATCTGTCACTTTTTAATTTTAGTTTTAACCGGTGGAATCTAGAATAGAGCCCAATATTTTCTTAAAATATTAATAATTTAATGATTATTCAAACAGTAATGGATATGCTATGACGACATGGGTGCGCAATAAATGTCTTCCTCCAGTAATTTATCGGTTTCTGGTAAATTATGTAAGTACCTATACAGTAAGTACACACAAACATACATATAATCACGTCTTTATCCCTGATGGGGTAGGCAGAGCGTATACGACCTAAACGAAAGGTCGTTCCGCCACGTCTGACAAAGTTTTGAGGGTTATTTAAGATAGACTTGTAAGTATATTGCTGTAATGACAGGTTGTCAGCCCATCGCCTAAATTACAATATACAGAAACCCTCGGATCCAGTAAGATAGAGTAAGTTTATACCAAAATATGCGTAATAAGCTCAGTTTATCACTTTAACAGCTCCAGACCTACATTTATCTTGGTAGGTCGAAGATTTGTCTCGTTCCATATATTCATGAGCTCATTCCACACACCTGACCGCTGTTACGCCTGTTACTCCCATCCAATATACGCGCCTACCTAATGCTGGGTGCTACAGGGTTGGTCTAGTAGTTAAAAATTAGGCTGTTGATCCAAAGGACGTGATTACGATTACCCTCGGGGCCCAAAAAGCTGATATCAACACATTGTGAAGTTGTGTCTAAGGTTTGGGTTTAAGAAACTTTATTCCCGTAAGAATTACAAACAATGCACTTACATGAGAACTTAACCTATAGATTATTATTGCCCGTATTCGTAAACAGCACTTGAGATTGACAGCTAGTTTGAGTTCATATCAGAAATGTCATTTCAGTACAATATGACCTGTCAAATCCATTCTTAATATTGCTCTCAATCTTGAGATCGCTTTATAAATACGAGCCTAAGTAAAAATATTTGATGAGAGTACGGTACTTAACATAAATAGTATACATAATTTTGCATTCTTCCAAAAATCTTGGTTCTTTAAGACGATGCTGACTGAATAGCCTGATGGTCTAACATGTAAACTATTCCGTATTTTGAAATCAAAACTATGTTAATCATTACATTAATATTATGTCGATGTCACTGGCAACATAATTCAAATGTTCGTTTGGCGCACACGTCACCGTCAAACAAAAGAACGAACGCATTAAAACAAATAATGGGTGTAAGGGACAACGTCCTGCAAACTGATTGGGGTTGCTCAGTCAACGACGTTGAACAAGTTCCACCAAGAAATTCTTTCAGGAAGTGAAAAAAAAGGCTTTTCCATACAAAATGTCCACCTCGATCAGACAATTTGTATGGAAACACCTTTTTTTACACTCCGTGAAAGACTTTCCTGGTGGAAGTTGTTCAGTGCCATTGACTGAGCAACCCGTATCAGTTTACGGGACGCTCTCCCATACACCCGGTATAATACTTATTGTAAAAAATAGTTTTATATTAATTAAGTATGTAGAACATACATAAAAAGGATCAATCTACCAATATCCAACTTCTTAAATTGAATGTGGTAAAAAATGGGGTACGTTTCCTAGCCACGTGTATCAAAGTTAGTCCTCATATCAATCAAGCTGGTATTGATTGAATCCGGACCCTTCACACCTGTGTTTGATACGCTACATTTTGTTTGACGAAATTGTTACAAACCTTTTATACATAGGTACTTAGGTAAAATTTCGCCATTTTTAAATGCTACTTTTAATTTTATCCCGTTATTTGGGCTCGATTCTAGATTCCACCGGCTAAATCCAAAATTAAAATCTATCGGTCACTTTCAAAATAAAAGGAAAAGGACAGGCGGTTTATACTGTATAGTTCTACACAGTCCGTTAAATTTTGACGCGTTATTGCACGTTTTCCCAGTATTTCCGTCAATTTTATCCGCCGTATCATATGGCGGCTGATTAAAAGGACAGATAACGCAACCAAAACCGGAGAGAATAGATCTCCTCTCCTTTTCCAATGTTTTATTTTGAAAGTGACAAATAGATTTTAATTTTAGTAGGCAAATCTAGAACCGAGCCCAATATGCAAAGCATTTTTAATATATTTATCCTATTCTAAATAGTAAAAAAGTATGTTTGGACCTAGTTGCAACCAATAATGCGATTTTTACAGAAGAGGAAAATTGCAGCAAAGTGCCTGTTCCTGCCATGTTCGAATAAAAGCCTCTTAGACCGCGTCTGATAAAACGAGTACTTTAGAAAAAAAAATGAGAACCTATTTCTGTAATGACAGTTTGTCTACTAGTCAAACTATTAATTAAACTTAAATCATCTCCTAAGCCTTATTCCGTATGTCACAGGGACTGCTACCTAATCTAGGTGATTGAACGACGGTACTGGTTTTTACACAGAGCGACTGCCATCTGATCTCCGCGACCCAAAAGGGAAACCAGACTCAATCCTAGATTCGGTCAGAGTTTTCAAGCCGCTGCTTAGCACTGGCCTCTGAGATGGTTTTACGACTAATATCTACGGTGTTAAACAATATTAACCGGGACCAACGGCTTAACGTGCATTCCGAAGCACGGAAAAAGCACCGAATAATTGTAAATATGAAATTTGAAAACCTAAAAATACATTGGTACGTGATGGGATTCAAACCACGACCTCCCGCTCAGGAGGCAGCGGCTTTATCCACTACACCATCGGGCTCCTGAAGTACGAGACTTATATTCCAAAGTGAGTGCCCGTTATTAAAATCTTTGTCTTTGTCTACTAGTATTATTTTTGTCTGCTACTAGTCAAATCAGAAACATTTTATAAAATTTAAAAACGCTTTTTTGTAACAAAAACTACGCCAAATATTAACTTCTTAAATCAATAACTTTTAACAATTTTTAACTAAATTATTAAATCAGAATGTGCATTTTTTTTATGACGAATGAGATCCACTGTGGTTTTAGTCATCAGTTTTTAGAATAAACGTATTGATTTTTTTTAACCACCAAGTCAACATACGTATTAAAGTAGGTATTCTTGGGTAGATAATCAACTGGTACATTCTAAATTTTATCTTCGTGTCCATTCCAACAAATAACAACAAAAATAAACAAACAGTCCACAGATAAACTACTTCCATTTAGTGAACGCATATGGAATACAATTTATTGTCCGTCAATTCCTACATTGGGAGCACATTTATCATTTCATTGGATTTAATTGAAATGGACTATAAATCAAAACAGGAACAAAAGGCAATGTAGTCAAGTTTTGGAAACGTCGAAAGAGTTTTTTAATAACTACAATTTTTCACTTTAAAACTAATTTATTTAAAGAAAATTGATTCATTCTAATTTTACAATTATAATTTATAAGTCAGGATCGACTTGCACGGGCGAGGTCTGCGATAGATAGATCTGACGCCACGGGCCTCTATTAAACTCTACCTTAACTCTACTTTGCTTATTCAGCGTCTGGTACATTTCCTTTCAGCCGAGATTCTCAGTATCGCAACAATGTTGTGCATTCGGCAAGCTTGCAACTTTATCCCGGACGGCTGATGCAATAGCCTACTACTGTTGTGAAATAATGGTGCTTACTCTAGGTTCGGGGACCATAACTATGTCGTTCTGGAAACAAACTATTGACAGGAGTATAATTGGTAGGAATAGAAATATTT
Source organism: Scrobipalpa costella (assembly GCA_949820665.1). Taxonomy (NCBI): domain Eukaryota; kingdom Metazoa; phylum Arthropoda; class Insecta; order Lepidoptera; family Gelechiidae; genus Scrobipalpa; species Scrobipalpa costella. The sequence goes on from OX463298.1 coordinate 11,391,435, forward strand.
CATTTCCTATATTTTGGGGTGGGAAAGGATATACCTCCTAGTGGTCTATCCCGGGCAACGGAAACTGTAACGATCGTTTATCATTACATATATAATAATTAGTTTATAAAATCGACCCAACACTTAAACAAATAGCATTTAGATTTTTCGTTCAAAAATTGAGACATCTTTACCTGACATGACCCAGCATTTAAACAAGAGTATCAAATGCATAAATACCCATACTTGTTTCTTGGAAATAGAGTTAAATTTGGAATGTTACAAAAGATATATTACTTTGTATTAATATAGCATAGAACTTGGAAGATTAAAATAAACAGAGGAACAGCGGCCATGCAGTGGGGGTTGGCAGTTGCTGACGGGCCGGGACGATGTTCTAACGCGGAAATTGGCGATGCCGAGCATCATGTGCTGTTTATTTTCGGCGTTGTATTTTAATTTGAAGTCCATCGTTGTGATTATTACTGTAAGTGTTTCTTAACCTTACAGATAGACGATTTCGTAATAAAGTGATAGTTTCAGCTTTCTGTACCTGCAGCGTTGCGAGTTTTCAAACATCATTCAATGATATTCGTAAGGAAATGTGTTATTAGAATACTAAATAGTAGGTGTGTGTTATGTGTAAAATATCAGTGTGCGAGAGTGTGAGGATGAATAAATGCAATAGAAACTAATAGGAATATTTTGATATGTCTTTAAGATACAGTGTTACACGTTAAAACAAAACACGGTGTTTTAAAGATATTAGTGGTTAAAATCAATTACTTGTATTTTGAAATATTTAATTATTTTTATATTCAGGATAACACTTTACATACATTAAATACACATCGACAAGGCTTATGGGCTCCGAGAGTAGCTGGCCCATAATCCCTCTCGAGAATTCATTCGAATAGGTATTCATACAAACCTCTAATGGTCTATTTCTCAGCTGACGTAGCGAGCTATAAAGGTGATAATTTCTTGACACAGTCTCTATCATTTGAACTGACTTCTTAGCGCATATCATGTGATTTTGGTACAGCAGTCCTTGAAAATTATACCATATTATTGCAAACTGAACAGAGAAATTGATTATTAAAAAGTTTGAACATTAGTACACCGTCACAGGTGACCAAAACTGCAGTTAATAGGTAACTTGTATGACTTTGATGAATGATTGGTAGTATGAAAGTAGTTTGTGAATGAATTAAGATGATCGGAATATTTGATGGAAGGTTTGCAAGTTAGATAAGACTAGGGTTTAGTGTTAGTCTGTGCAAGGATTTCGCGCGTTGGCATGGTCTGTAGGTTGGAAGGGAGGGCCATTTCATTTGCCTAGGTATCCTAATTCTAAGATCTTAAAGATCTTTATTCAAATTCCCTTCCCTGGTTATTGAGTCATTGTACCTTTCAGCACGCTACATTAGCAGCCGGGAGACTAAATATAAAGTATGTTTGGTTTTATTTTATTCGGGTTAGTTATGCGCAAGAAGAAATAAGATGGAGATTCCTGATTCCTGAATTTCTGCTGAAAATATTTTATGTGAGTCGCATGCTTTATATTACTCATTTATATTTTATTTTCTGTCATTTTGTGTTATTTTTCAGCTGAATTTGATTCTGAACTTTTTTACTAATCATTTATTTACTTACGTCATAATTTAAATTACGATTACCCTATTCAAACTTAACTTAAATTTGTTTCAATTTTCTATTTGAATACACAACGTATGGGTCTTTTGACATACTCGTAAAATCATTTTGTAGACGACCACATATTTATCTTTGGCCATATAAATTTTATAAGATTATTATTTAATTAGGGATAGGGTGTTACAAAACACAGGCTCTCCTGTGAATAAATCCGGCTTAACGATCACAACATAGTGGTGGTAGGCTCCGCAAGGGGCCGACTGGCTCGCAACCACCCTCTCACCGGAGTCCGGCGCCAAATAGCTTGCTGAGTTTCGTCGGTGCGTGAGATATTGCCAGTGCCATAACAGGCATCTCCTGGATAAGCTCGCTCTATCGTCGATTCTGTCATGGTCATTCCTGACCTAGTAGTGTCCAGAATCAAGAGCAACAACCCATTAATAATAAAAAAATATATACCTACCAATTTCTTTAAAGAGTCATTGGAAAATTTTGTGCAATAAAAATCCTTCAATAGTAAGAAAAAAGTTTTAATTAACATGAAATAAGCGTACGCGTAGTATAAAAATACTCGTAATTACTGCATCCAGCTTGTTAATCTTGTAAATCTCGATAGTTTTAAGTACCACAATATTCTTTATATGTATTATTTTTTCCCAAACTTCCTTAAAAATCCCGCCTCGTGTCACACATCGTTAACAAGCTACATGTTGGATTAGGATATGTAAGTTACGCATAAAATAATCATTTTCCTCACATATTTTACGGCCATTTTCCCCCAGACTGTTCAAGATGATACAGACTATTACGTCACACGTAACGCCATTTTAGGGGCAATTGCGTCTGATGATGATGTCATTATTATGTCCTTAACTCAAAAATTTCAATTTGAGAGAATCGCATAACTAAAAAAAATATGTTTTAAGTAAATTTCAGCTACTTATTATATTAGAGAATGTATTGCCCTCAATCACGGCTATTTTTCTTCTGAAATATTAAAATTAAGATAGAAAAAATTGTGTAGAAAAAACAAAACATAATAAATTGCTCAACAAAAACATGCTGGACTGGGAGCGAGAGAAAAACATAGAATATGCCAGCTGTATTTCCTCCTGGGCATACTGTAAAAATCCGAAACCGATTATTTCAGTATGTCGCGTCATGGTGTGCATTGGCCTGAGCTGGTGGGATATTTCCCAGCTGGATTTGTGGGCGTTAATCCATTGAGCGATTATTATCGCCTTCCTCTGCGTTCTTCATCATCCCCGGGTTCCCCAAAGCACAAAAAGACTCTTAGTAAATGATCACACAGTTTTAATTCGTTTCGATCTTATTTTAGTTACAAATGGAATGTTCTTAGCTCAATATATTCAGTGCACGTGCACTCGACAAAGAAACAGACAAGTCCCCGTAAGTAACCGATCCACGACCGCACCGTTCGACTGATCAAAAATAACTGTACTGAGAAATTCAAATTGATTTTCCAAGTGGACGTTACTTCCCTCCAAAAGGCCATGTCCAAGGGCGGGAAACTCTATGCGCTTGCGTTTCTTTGTCTATGCACGACCCGACAAACTAAGTCTTAAGCACCCGACAATCCAACATGATTTTAAAAGAAAAATAATAATTATTGTCTATGGAATTAAACAAGCAATGTACGATAAAGTCGGGTTGACGTGTAGTGCCATCTGCTGGTGATTATGGAACTACCAAGAATAACAAAATTAGCTGTCAAAGTGACGTTTGGTGCAGCATGGCCCATCATTCGGTGGTTGGCAGCAACGTCCATCTTCGACACGGCCATCATGACAATCACCCGTCCTCGGGTGGATTACCTGAGAACAAAAATTTTACGAATAGTAACCAGTTCGGCTATCCTGACCTTAGGTCATAAAATAAACATTGGTTTACATTAGTCGATACAACATTTGAGTTGAGTTTGTTTGAGTTGAGGTTCAAAATCAACAGGTTCGACAAAACTTAAAATCTTTTACTAAAATTAAGTGAAACACTTCGTAAAAATCTCATTTTAGGCAAATCACATCTTAGGCTAAACACATTTTAGGGTCACTGACAAATCTACCATCACACTGACCAGTCTCATCGGTCTACATGCCCTTCTTAGAACATAATGCACTCACGAAGAGTACGGTTAACAATCTCAACAGAGCTTCCAATCATAGCGAGGCACGTAACAGCTATATGATGATACCCATTACGTATTCTCGCTCCTGCGAAACTTATGGTGTTACGTTGGCTAACCACCAAGCGTAACGAGAGAACTTTGACTACCCACCAAAGCATACACTGGCTAACCACCAGATTAAATTCTTCGGCTAACCACCGAAAATACTACATCCTGGCTAACCACCAGATCAAATCTTTCGGCTTACCACCGAAATACTACATACTGGCTAACCACCAGATCTAATCTTTCGGCTAACCACCGAAATACTACATCCTGGCTAACCACCAGATCAAATCTTTCGGCTACCCACCGAAATTCTAAATACTGGCTAACCACCAGGTCAAATCTTTAGGCTACCCACCGAAATACTACATACTGGCTAACCACCGAGTCTCTTTCTTATTCGGTTATTCACCAAATCAATACACAACTTAGCTACCCACCAAGTTAATCAGTTTAGCTAACCGCTAAACTCGTCAGTGAGACAATTCAAATGAAATCAAACGTAATCACTTTAGTTACTCTCAGAGTCATCACTCTCTATTATAACTGGAACCTGCTGATTTGGCACCTATTGTACACGGTTGTGAGCGTACTTGTAACTTGTGTTTGAAGTTAGCGCTTTTAGCAACTACCTGTCCCCATCTATTACCTCAATAATTTTAAAAGGGGCCCTTAAATTTTGGGTCTAATTTGGTTTGAGTCTTTTCCTCATTTTCTATCAAAACATAATCTACTACATCAAATTCAGTCAATTTAGCTTTGTTACTATCAATTTTTCTTTGTCATATTGGGCTGCTTCACCTATGATCCGTGTCGCCTGCTCTCTCAAAAAAATCCAAGTCAATAACTTGGTCACTTTCTACGGCAATCATTAAATTAAAGGGTCTGGTAACTTTACCAACCATCAACTCCAACGGGCTTGCTTTGTAATTCAACTGTGGAATTCAATGCTAACTGTACGTCTCCTAACGCATCTTGCCACGATCAAGCTTTGCTTGTCTCTCCAGCAGTCAGCATACTCTTAAGTGTGCTCATGACCCTCTCGACTTGGCTATTAGCGCGACTAGAGCCAGTAGCCATGAGATGCAAGTGAATATTGTGTTTCTTGCGAAAATCATCAAATTCCTGGCAAAACAACGAATCTGGTCTGCGACAATATGTTGTGAAGCGCCAAACAAAGATACCGGTTTTGAGAGCGCGGATGCTGCTGGCAGTATCAATATTCTTTGATTGCACGAGAAGAACATACTTTATGAAAACGTCAATCAAAACGAACACATACTCCTTGATGACGAACACAAACACGCTTGGGGGAAACGATCGATACTGCTGCCACCTCCTTCGCCACATCTGACAGGATTTCGGATTCCTCGAAAGACTGTCGACATGAGCCATGCGGCTGCCCTCGCGATACTTGATATCGAAGTCGAACGACTGGATGTAGGCCCACCATCGGTGCACGCGTGGAGAAAAACTGCCTTGGTCTTTGAAGCCATAACAGCATTGCAGTCTGTCACCACTTTGAACTTTCGTCCCTGTAGAAAATTACGGAAGTGCTTAATGGCTTTAACAACAGCTAAGGTCTCCAATTCAAAAGAAAGGTAGCGAGACTCAGCAAAGGTTGTGCGTCGACTGTAATAGCTGACCACACATGAATTTTACCATTTTCAACCACAAACCCTAAGTACTTAACCCGCTGCATCAGAATTCAATAGACTCATCTGAGACAGAGATCTGATGGTAACCACTCAGCATATCCAAAGTTGTAAACCAGTTACCGCCACCTAGTCTAGCTATCTGATCATTTATGAGCGGACCCATCCTTATTTTTGGTTAGAAGCACTGGACTAGAGAATGGGGAACAACTTGACCTAATAACCCCAGCATCTAAGAGCTCATTGACCTTTCCCCGAATAATCTCCAGTTCTTCTGCACCTAATCTGTAGGGACGACGCTAGACAATACGATTCGGATCTACTCTACTCGTTGTCACACGAGACTTGGCTACCCCAGTAGGAAAAGATTCGGAAAACTCGTTCAAACAGCTGCTGCGGCCATCCAACAGCTGCTGGCGGCTCGCATCTGGTACATTGGTGAAGATATTGTCAAAATTCACCTCAGTATCTTGCCTACCCTCAGCATCATTCGACGGACTGGCCTGCATTATCTTCAGCAATACGCCGAGTAAAGTCCACACTGTCAGTGGTTATTGTCACCTTCAAACCTAAGCCTATAGTTTCACAGCCTATCAAGATGTCGCTTTCAATCAGACGTCCTAGAACGCTAAATTTAAACCATCAATCGTTACTTGTGATAGAATTTGCTGAGAACTGTACACAGCAGTGTTTGCTCAACCAACTAAAGCAACTATATCGTTGAGTCGTTTGCCCGGAAATTTCACAGCAATACATTCTTTCCTGAGAGAGCATTCGGCACCGGAATCGTAGTGAAAAATATACGACTCACATGTAGTATTAAGTTTTCCAGAAGGCTTCTTTACGTAGCACAGGTTGACTCGGTAGTGAGGAGCGTGGTTTGTAGCTGTTGCAGGTCCCGTACCGTTGGAGCTGCTGCTGTTGCGTACTGGAGCGCTGCCACCTGCCCTGGAACCTCCGTTGCCATCGCTGCGAGGACATTTGTTTGCGTAGTGGCCAAATCCTCCATATCTGAAACAACTAACAACATCTGCGGTAGATCACTGTGTAGGCGCCGAAGAATTTGACAAATTAAAGGAATTGAACGACCTTTTAAAATCCTTCCTTGATCGGCAGTGGAGCGGTGCCCCAACTTTCCACAGGATTAGCACCTCGAAGCAGAAGAAACGGTAGGCTTGTGTTGCTTATGTTCAGTTGGCCCTTCAGTATTGGAAGTCTGCTCCATGTTTGATTTCCCCTTCAGGAAGGAAGACGATGGTAGCTCGCGCTGCATCCTATCACGGGTGGTGATTTTTATCGTAAAAGCTATACGTTGGATCTTTCCATCGAATTGTGAAACATGTGACAGCACCATAGTCATGGTAATCTGCTCCACTGATAAATCCTTCCATCTAGCCATCAATGTGGTCATCAATCTAGCAGCGTAAGCAGTCAGGCACTCGTTATCCTTTGGTTTGCTGTTTTGCAGGTTAATTAAAGTAGCTGCAAGCGTTTCCGTGCAATCATAGCGCGCAGTAAACAAGATATTGCATTGTGGAAAGGTTACACCGGCATACGAAACTTGAGACAACCAACGGGATGTACTGCCTCTTAAAGCTTTGCTCAATATCATAATCAGTGCACTGCTTTCTTAGGCTTTTTTCGGATAAGCATAGGTCGACGGTGGTACACTAAGCACGTGCGTCGGCATCAGACTTGTCTGGGTCGAATTCCGGCAAAGTTATCTTAGGGGTACTCACGGTTGGTCGAATTGCGTCAATAATCGACAGCATGTTTCGATTCTGCGCGTCCAGAAGCACGTGTATCAAATTCTCATCGAATCTTCCAGCAGTTTGTGCTTGGGTTATGCCCACATCTGATGTCGCGTCATGGTGTGCATTGGCCTGAGCTGGTGGGATATTTCCCAGCTGGATTTGTGGGCGTAAATCCATTGAGCGATTATTATCGCCTTCCTCTGCGTTCTTCATCATCCCCGGGTTCCCCAAAGCACAAAAAGACTCTTAGTAAATGATCACACAGTTTTAATTCGTTTCGATCTTATTTTAGTTACAAATGGAATGTTCTTAGCTCAATATATTCAGTGCACGTGCACTCGACAAAGAAACAGACAAGTCCCCGTAAGTAACCGATCCACGACCGCACCGTTCGACTGATCAAAAATAACTGTACTGAGAAATTCAAATTGATTTTCCAAGTGGACGTTACTTCCCTCCAAAAGGCCATGTCCAAGGGCGGGAAACTCTATGCGCTTGCGTTTCTTTGTCTATGCACGACCCGACAAACTAAGTCTTAAGCACCCGACAATCCAACATGATTTTAAAAGAAAAATAACAATTATTGTCTATGGAATTAAACAAGCAATGTACGATAAAGTCGGGTTGACGTGTAGTGCCATCTGCTGGTGATTATGGAACTACCAAGAATAACAAAATTAGCTGTCAAAGTGACGTTTGGTGCAGCATGGCCCATCATTCGGTGGTTGGCAGCAACGTCCATCTTTGACAAGTATATTGCAATTTAGGCGAGGCCTGTCACTACACTAATGTCACTATACCAACAAATCTATCTTTAATTACCATCAACTTTGTCAAACGTCGCCAGGTTTCGTCGTCGTTACGCCTAATGACCTTTATTTAGGTCGTTTACGCTCTGCCTACCTCATTAGGGATTAAGGCGTGACTATATGTATGTGTGTATGCAGAAAAACCTCGTGTAATATTTTGTAGTTTTATTTTATGAACTAGCTGTGCCCGCTACTTCGTACGCACGGTTTGTATGGAAAACACGCAGTGTCAAACATACTGAAAACGCTTATCCGCACCTAGGAGCGGGATCTGCTAACCCGCGCGCAGAAGCGTGTTTCGCATTTTCTGATCTTTCTTTTTGTATGGAAAACACGCTACCGTGCGCGAAGTGTTTTCAGTATGTTCGACACTGCGTGTTTTTCATACAACCTGAGGTACTTAAGTAATGCTCAGGCAAACAAAAAAGTTCCATCAAAATCGGTTAAAAACGACCGAAATTCAAATTCCTATCTACCTCTCAAGTGAGGAGGCGTGATTATTTGTATTAATACTGTGATTTTAACACATAGTTGAATAAAAAAAGTACCTTCTAAATCGGTTCAGTAGTTTTGGCGTGATGTGGTGGTAACATACAGACAGACAAAAATTATAAAAAAAATCGTTTTGATATAAATATATTCAATTAAAATAAAACTTCAGGCTGAAGGGGAAAATCACTTGATATTTATTCTTCGATATTTTCAACAAAACCATATTTCCTCACACAATTCACAGGAAGACTGAACCTTCGGCCAAGTATGCGTTAGTTTTTATAAACCAATTCTGCCAATAAGTCAGTGTTGCCATTTGAAAAATACAAAAATTGGTAGAAAGCTGGTATAAATTGGCATGAATTGGCTCAAAACCCAACACTCGACCGTCCTGACGACGTGTATGTCCCCATACACGTGCCTTGTGCTAACCCAACACTTGGCCGACAGACATTATAAATTAAAATCGATTACAACTAAAACTTAAAGCAATTTACCACATAAGGAAAAATTGTGCTATTTAAATTAATGACAGTTTTGCTTTGACCAGTGAACTACTCAATCTTCAAGGTACTCTAGCAACATATCAACGACAATCTAATAAAATAACATTATATAATGTTAATATATTATTACATAAATTTGTGTGAATTAAAGAAACTTTATCGCAAATTTGTGAACTAATAAAAAAAATAAATAAAAAAAAAATTGTTTTATTTCATATACATATATGGTGTACATGGGCTGAGACTTCCCGGGAAGTAATCCGAAGGATACTTGTAGTGGGAATGTCTCGCATCTTACCTTATGACACATTATGTATTCTGTGCTTATGATCTAAAATACAGTAATAGGTACGTACGAGCATCCTACAGTGTATGGTACAATTGCTACTTCTCTGCTTATATATAATAATATATATTTTAAAGTATATAACACATGGAATACATTTATCTTTTGTATGTGGTTTGTTCAAGTTCAGTTACATTATTATATTTATTTACATAGTTAATTTGAAATTATTGTTATGTTAATCTAGTAAATAGTTCTTCAACTTCGTCGTAGGTGATAGTACTAAGGAATTCCGTAACAGCTTTTTTGCAGGTGTACTTTTGCATGGGGTATATATTAATTAAACGGTTAATTTTATTGTAAACAAAAGCAGACTGATTACTATATTGCCTTCTTGCAAAAACAGTACGTACTGGTTGAGATGATGCCACATTATAATTACGTCTTCTGTTTAATAGATTCTTTTCGTAGTGTAACGAACTGTGTAGTCTTAAGATGAGATGTAGAATGTACAACTTCCTTACAGATAAGAGACCGCAAATTTTATACAGTGAGTCAGTGGGGAACCTAAAGGGTTTAAAGTACATTACCTTAATGAGTGACCTTTGTGCTCGTTCGAGATTTAAGAAACTGGTTTTGTTGGCACCTCCCCAGACTGGTAACTAATCAATCTTCACATTAATTATAAAAATAACACTATGAACCAATCAATCTTCACTTTAATTATATAATAGAAATACTTATGAACCAATCGATCTTCAAAGTAAAATCACGTGAACCAATCAATCTTCACTTTAACTATACAAAAGAAATACTTCTGAACCAATCGATCTTCATAGTAAAATCACGTGAACCAATCAATCTTCACATTAAGGTAAATATATCTTGTGAACTAATCAATCTTCACTTCACGTGAAACCTTGTAAACCAATCGATCTTCACAGGTCACATCTTCAGCTTCGACCGGAACGCAAGCCAATCGATCCTCACGCCCAGTCTGAAACAAACAAAACAAATAATTTCGCAGTAAACTATAAAAAGAAACCAAATAATCTCACTGATCATTATCACTATCATTTGATTGATTAGAATCTGTTTCGTCATTTAACTGCAGAGCAGCGATGTGCACTCAAGGCATCATACGTTCAGCTGCTACTGTCGTTGTACGTTTATTTGTACTGCCCTTAAAGCCAGGTATTGAGGCTAACTGATATCTGTCTTGCCCTAAAGCCTTCATGACTCGAAAGGGACCCACATAAGACGGAAGATGCTTTTTGCTTTTTCCGTCATTTTGAAAAGACACTTTAGTAATTTTTACTAGATCACCTTCTTTGTAAATTCGTGCTGGTTTTCTATTTTTGTCGTACCTTTCTTTCTGCTTTTCTTGATCTTTATCAATCCTTTCCTTTACCTCTGTCCTAACTGTAACAATATCTACATTTTCGCGAGTTTCATCCAAGACTTCATTTAAGCTGGGATTAATTTCACTGTTTATAAATGTACCAAACATTACTTCTGCTGGTCGTCTACCGGTAGTCTTTTGTACGGAGTTATTTTGATCCCCATTGAATTTTGCCTAACTGTAGATCCCAATCTTTCTCATCGTTTCTTAAATTTTGCGCTTTTAGAGAATTGAGGATAGTCCTATTATACCGTTCTACCTGGCCGTTTGATTTTGGGCTCGCGACAGCGTTTAATATGTGCTTTATGCCCTTATCATAGCAATATCTTTTAAAAGTATTAGACGTAAAGCAACTGCCGCGATCACTTATCAAACGGTCAGGCACTCTAAAGGTATAAATGATATCATCCAAAATGCGAATTACGTTTTGTGTGTTGGTGTTTCGGACTGGCTTTATAAAGACAAATTTAGTAAATGCGTCCACCACTACTAATAAATACGAGTTTCCCCGCTTTGATCGAACGAAAGGACCAAGATGGTCTACATGTATTCCGCTAGGTGGCGCTGGCGAGACAGTTTACAAATTCAAAACATTCGAGTTTTTATATATTTTTAATTATAAATAACGTATTAAGTTAAGGATTTCGACTATTTAATTGAAGTTTAAGTGTTGTGTGTAAGAACCAATATATTTTATCTCATATAAATGGCTCCACCATCAAAAGCAGCCCTCGAAAGGTTAGTGGACGTTGTAACCGACCTCGGCTCAAAAATAACAACAATGAACTTTAAGCTAGAAGAGTGCTATGATATCATAAATTATCAAAAGGCGTATATTATGGAACAAGACCATAGTATACGACAGTTTAAAATGACCCTAGATGAAATTAGATCATATTTAAGAGCACAACATGACAAGAATGGTCACTCACCTGATCCAGCTAAGAAGAGAACGTCTTCTTCTTTCACTTTTGGGCCTGTATTGTCAATACCTTCAAGATTAAATGTTCCCCTAGCCATGAACGAATCTGGACCACAAGGTATTACTGTACACAACTCATCGAATGAGTCCACGAAGCATGACAACGATGACACCATGATATCTTGTCAGAAACGCACTGTAACGGCCCAGGTTCACACATCAACACCAGCTGTCAAGGATCAGACCGAATACAATGCCATGTTTCCTTCGACGTACGCAGAAGCAGCTCGCTTGAAGACCACATCGCCGGTAAAGCCCGCGGCTCATACCAAGCCATCAGTCCACACCACCCATGTAGCAGCCCAGCCAGCCCAGGTGAAACCGAGACGTCTCAGCGCAGCTCCACCGCGCACTACTAGTCTCCACCTGTTCAACTTCAGCGTGGAGACCACCGCCCAGGACATCACCGATCACCTCAGCTCGCGTTTCAAGTTAATTGATGTACACTGCGAGAAGCTTGCTACTCGTGGAGATTATTCCTCGTTTAAATTAATTGTTCCAGTAGCACGAGTAAGATCAGTCCGCAACCACAACATCTGGCCCCAGGGAGTTTCCATCAGGCCTTTCAATGATGTCACTAAGAAGCTGTCGACAACGGAATCAAAAAACTCGCGCACGCGGCGGTCCACACCGGACCGATAACCTCAAAGCCTTTGAACACGAACACGAATAACCTACTCAAAGTACTACACCATAACGTTTGTTCGATTACGGGAAAGACCGGATTACTGGATATTTTGTTAAACAAACATGATCCAGATGTTGTTGTGTGTTCTGAAATATGGTGCAGGGCGAATGAAATTTGACGCGTCAGGCTCTGTGGCTATCAATTAGCTAACTACTTTTCTCGCACCGCGATCGCCCACGGCGGCGTTGCACTATATACACGAACCAACCTTATGTACATACAGCGCACAGACTTGCAGGCTCTGGCTGTCGAATTTCACTGTGACCTAAGCGCCATAGAATTATCTGATAAAAATATTATTGTTATAGGTATTTATAGGAGCAGATTAGGGGATTATAATATTTTTCTCCATACAATTGAAATGTTATTGTCTAAATTGAACGACGAAGGTAAAAGATTCATTTTGGTTTGCGATATAAATGTGGATTATCTCAATGACATTTATAAAAATATGAACCCATTTAACGACCTTATACATTGCTATAACTCTAAAAACATAGTGGACTTTCCTACACGTATATGTGATACCTGCGCAACATGCATAGACTGCGGAATAGTTTCTTGTAGTGATAGTGGGGTGACTGCCACTTCTATTCATACACCAATAGGTGACCATGAGGCTCAGATGTTTATAGTAACACTACAATCACAAACAGCCAGCTTATGTAAATTCATAGAACGTCGAATATTTAATGACAATTCTATTTATAATTTTTATCTGGACATAATTAATTACGAATGGAATTTTATTTACTTATTTGACATTAATATAAATGAAAAATTTACAAAGTTATTTTCTGTATTGACATTCTATATTAATATTCATTTCCCAATTAAAAAAATATTCTTAAAAAAGAAATCCAACACACCGTGGATGAGTGACGAGTTAGCTTCGTATGTACAAAAGTTTGACGACTTTTGCGCAGTGAAGCATCAGTATCCCAGTGATAAGACAATAAATGACTGTGTACTTTACTACTCTGAACTCATTAAGTCAACAAGCCTGCGCGATCGTCGTGCTTATAATGAACATAGGCTCGCAGGTGCGAAAAACCCGTCTAGAGAGGTATGGCGAATTGTCAATGATGAAATATCTGTCAAAAGTAGACAACATAATACAGAACTCATCAGTGAAGGGTCACCCGTCCCCGCAAGTAAAATACCTGACCAATTCAACCAATTCTTTCTGACGACAACAACTAATTTACCAATAAATAGCAATAAGTGTCAGGCAGTAAACTACTTAAATCAATACCTACACGAAATAAACCCACCGCAGTTCTTCTTACCTATTGTCACCCTAGATAATCTTAACAAAGTGTTGAAAAAGATGCTTTGTAAATCGGGCACACTCGACATATACGACATGTCAGTTAATATTTTATTGTCAATTTGGCCAGTTTTATCAGACATGCTAGTGATCCTTATCAATCAAATGTTTATTGATGGGATATATCCTGATGCGTTAAAAACTACTAGGGTTTGTCCGGTTTACAAAGGCAAGGGAGATAGAACTAAAGTGGACAGTCATAGACCCATAACTATTGTTCCTAACATCTCAAAAATCATTGAATCGATTTTATCCTCTAGCATTATGGAACATCTTGAGACCAACGACTTACTGACAGACAGACAATACGCGTATAGGAAGGGAAAATCAACAACTGCCGCAGCACATCAAGTGATTGATTCGATTTTGACCTGCATCGACGATAGGTATAAGACGGCTGGAGTATTTTGTGACCTATCAAAAGCTTTTGATGTTATTCAAAACGATTTACTATTAGAGAAACTACGATGTTACGGTATCAAAGACAACGCCTACGGGCTGCTCAAATCGTTTTTGGAAGGTCGCAAACAACGTGTTGAAGTTACCACAAACGGGCGCAAGTACAGGTCCGAGGCAGGTGACGTCACTATAGGTATACCGCAGGGGTCAGCACTCGGAAATACTCTGTTTTTGGCGTTCATCAATGATCTGGCCCATTACATAACGGATGGCTTAGTCGTTTTGTTTGCTGACGATACGACAGTCATAGTGTGTGCAAAAGACTACGAGCAACTAAATATAAAAATTAATTATACTTACGAGCGACTGCAACAGTGGTTTTCTTCAAATGGGCTCATTTTAAACACATCAAAATCGAACCTTATACTATTTGCCGCAAAACACATCGACAAACCACCGAGTATTACTAGTCCAGTCCCCCTTTGCTATTCATGCAAGTTCCTTGGGTTCAGTCTCGATGCCAACGTTAACTGGAAATCTCACATACAGTCCCTATGTGACAAACTTAGTAGTGCAACATTTGCGTTAAGAAAACTTCGACCAGCAGTTTCCAGTTCTGTACTTAGACAGACATACTTCGCACATTTTCAGTCGCTTATGACGTATGGCATCCTATTATGGGGAGATTCAACAGATTCGAATCGAGTATTTATTTTGCAAAAGCGGGCACTTCGCATAATAGAAAGAATTAAGCCTCGTGAAACGTGTAGGACTCGTTTTGCGAAAAATCGTATTATGACTATGTATAGTCTGTACCTGTTTGAAATGATTTCATATGTCCGAAGGATCATCACGCAGTTTAATCGCCGTTTAGGTGGAGGTCATTCATTACGAAACGTGGGAAGACTGGCCAGTGTGCCCCATCGTTTGGAAATGTCCACTAAAAACCCACGAGTAATAGGTCCAACCATTACGAGCGACTCCCTGAACATCTGAGGAATGTATCCAATGACGAAGCATTTTACCGCCAGTTAAAAAGTCTTTTACTGGATCGTGAATTTTATTCCATAAATGAATTTATGTTGTATGATTTTAAATTACTACAATGAGTATTGTAGTGACATATTTATATTTGCATTGACATTGTTATTTAATTGGTTAAATTGTATTGACATTTTCAGCTATTGCTTCATTTTATCATTTTACATTAGTTGTGACATTGTAAATTATTGTGTATTATTTTGACATTAGCTATTGCTACATTTTGGTTTATTTTATTACTTTGTTTGACATATTTTAATTACTTTCTTTTTTAATTAACTTTATATTTTTGACAATCATATTATCCCTGGACATTTTTATTATTTTTACAATGTAATTATGAAATTGATAATATGAAATAAATAAATCTAATCTAATCTAATCATGCAGGGTATGGAACGGAATTTCATCCTTGGGTATTGGGTTTAATAAACCTTCGTTATTTGCAGTCTTTTTAGCATAAGCGCACTCAAGACACGCAGATACATATTTTTTTACAAACCGAGTCATTTTGGAGAACCAATAGGTCTTTTTGATCCTTTCCAAAGTTTTCTCCAATCCCAAGTGTCCAATTTCGTCGTGATTTATCCTGCATATTTGCCACCTTGCTCCCTTCGGTACAACCCACCTCAAATTGTTTTTATCGCCATTAAGATATCTAAACAATTTGTTATCTTTCATAACGTAATTTTCCCTAATATACTGAAGACCCTTTAGATCTAAATCACTTTCTATAATCCGTCTAATCCGATCTAACGAGTAACGTGTGCAGCCAATCTTCGTCGCTTATAGACATAACTCGCGCTGTTAACTCTGGACAAACTTCATCCGGGACTGGGTTGCGTGATAAAGCATCGACGTTAGACATCTTTGTGCCTGGCCTATACTCGATGGAGCATTGAAATTCTTGCAATAACAACCACCAACGCGCTATTCGGGGAATTAAGTCACGCTTTAGAAAAGTGGAGCGCAAAGCACTACAGTCGGTCACAATTTTGAATTCTAGACCCAACAAATATACCCTGAACTTTTCCAAAGACCGCACGACAGCTAAGGTCTCCAGCTCGTAAGCGTGATAAAATTTTTCCTCGGGAGAAGTTCTACGGCTGCAATAAGCAACCGGCCGCATGTTACCATCACTCTTACTTTGCTGCAGAAGGATTCCACCGACACCGTCCTTGCTTGCATCTGTATGTAACTCAGTCCTAGCATCACGATCATAAATGGCTAATATTGGTCTTTCAACCAACTTTGTTTTCAAAACCTGAAACGCATACTCTTGTTCTTGATTCCACGTCCACATGGTGTCTTTTTTTAAAAGTGTTGTCAATGGTGAAGCTAACTGGGCAAAATTTTGTATAAATTTCCTAAAGTAACTTGAAAGTCCTAAAAACTGGCGTATGCCATGTACATTCTGTGGACGTGGAAAGTTAAGAACCGATTGAATCTTCTTCTGGCCAGGACGAACTCCCGCTGCACTTATCTCATAGCCCAAGTAATCAATACTAGATCTTAAAAAGGCACATTTTCCCAGATTTAAAGTTAGCTTTTACCAGCAATTTCTAAATGTCTTCAAGTCTGTCTAAACACTCAGCTGAATCTTTTCCGAATACAAGAAGGTCGTCCATATATGCAGTGGCTTTAGAAAACCGAGCAGGCCCCAGAACCTTATTGATCAAACGTTGGAAAACGGCTGGTGCATTTGCCAGACCGAATGGCATACAATTAAACTCGTATAATCCATCCTGTGTGATAAATGCCGTCAGGTGTTTGCTACTCTCTGATATTGGCACCTGGTAATAGCCAGATGCCAAATCCAGTGTAATAAAACATGCTTGTCCGGATAACCTAGCTATTTCATCCTCTATAATTGGCATAGGATATCTCTCTTTCACCGTTACAGAGTTCAACATTCTGTAGTCAATACACATTCTTAAGCTACCGTCTTTTTTGCGCACTAAAATAACCGGACTTCAATATTCTGATGTAGACTCCCTCACCACCATCTCTCCTATCATTGACTGAACCTTATCACGTTTGTGATGCGAGACCCTGTAAGGCCGATAGACAACGGGACGTTGGCTGTACAGCTCAATAGTCATTTCCGTAAGATCAGTGCACCCTAGATCTTTCAAGTTAGAGGCGAAACAATGCTGATATTGCTTAAGCATGGTGATTAACCGTTGTCTATTGTCCTCTGAAGCCATAGCTCCTACACAAACATCTTCCTCTTTAATATTCCTGTCGTTAACTAGAGGGACTTCAGCCGCTTCTGCGATTCCTGGGGACTGAATCATAATTCTTCGAACAAATTCTACCTTTTCCGTCCTACCAATAACAAGACCTTTAGACATTGTATAAGGCCGCACAGATGGGAAAACAGAAACGTCTATACACCCACCCTGTATTTGATAAACTCGACCAGATACTACACACTCATTGAGTGGATTCCCGATAATATTGTTATCCAACATAACACAACCACTAAAACCAGAGTCTCCAACAACTCGTATTGACGCAGGACCGTGAAGTTCTAAATCGGCAGCTACTTTCAATTCGCACAATGAATGCTTCTTATTATCAGTATCCTCAGTAGGTAGCTCCGTACTAACTTTACGAAACTGTAACACCTTATAATCCTAATGAACCACGAGGTGTCGCTGTTCCGTATAAGTTTGACCTACTAGAATTGGTTTATCTAACAAGTAGTCATCTGACACTCTACATTCTACACTGGCACCAACACCATCAACCTCCACATCCAAATAAAGAGTTCCCAATGACATAATTACGTCGCTGCCAAATCCGGTAGTGGCCTTTGATCATGCGTCAATCCAAGTCTCGACACGAATGAATTCTGTACTATACTAACCTCACTACCAAAATCGATCAAACCATCCACTAAATAACCGTTCACTTTGACTTGTTTATTATATTTAGAGTTTGGACGAAAACTAGTAATGCTCATAGTTTTTGTTAGTTCTTTTTTACCGGTAGTATCTTTAGTAGTAGGCATATGTCAGCGGTGTGTCCTATTATATTACAGCCTGTACACTTGACAAGCGGCTTGGGGCATTGAGAATAAGTGTGACCGCGTTACTTGCAGTTAAAGCAGAATAAGTGACCCGAAAATGGATTGGTTTTGTTATTATTGGCCTTTAAGTTAGATTGACCGTTAGTTGATTGATTCACGTTATCTGACCAGAATTTTGATTTACTAAAATTACGATCTGTTGTTTGAACTTCTTTATTACTAATTAGAAATTGCAATAACTGATCTGGTTGCGAGCAAGTTAATGCCAAAGCACTCGTTTTAATATTCTTGTCAGTGACAGGCCTGGTTCACTCGCGAGTTTAGGTAGGTTCGGCCGAACTGCCGCTTGGAGCGGCTAATGTCAGTGGGCTGCCGCGCGGCTCGCATTTCGCACGCTAGTCGCGTTACGTCAATTTCTTTTTCGTGATTTTGCTGCTAAAATCAACAAGCAATATGGCATCTAATAATAAAACCAAAGCTAAAAGTTATAGTAATCCGTATAAAAGGTATTGTTGTGTTTACGGATGTCTAAATAAAAGAAAGATCAAGGAATCCGAACTAACATTCTTTCAAGTTCCGTGCGATATTGAAAGGTATGGATTATGGATTCGTTGTGTATTTATTATGCTAAATAATTTAATGATTCGTAGTTTTCTTAGTTACACATAATAATGTCTTAGTTTAAAATCAAAATCGCATTTATGAATAAGATTCAAAAAGTTCACAAGTGACAACCTTTGCGATCGCCGGCGGCAACGTCCTTGAACTGCGGCGCGCAAACAACGTTTACAGTTCGCGCACTGTCATAAGGTACAATTTAGCTTGCAGGCAAGCGGCGCTGGGAAGTGTAGGTATCTAATCATACCTAAACTTGCTGTTTCTTAGGGAGTGAGCCTTCTGTACGCTAGTACTATTATATATTCTGTGTCAGTGATACCGTGGATCAAGCAGTCGACTGCACGTTTTCCAGAGATGTCACATTGATTAACTAACGACAGTTTCACGTAAAAATAATTTTCGATGGGTTCGCCAAATTTAGTCTTTTAAGCATTTCTTCTAATATTTGACCATAATTTTGGTCGCAGGGAAAGGCACTTATTAACTTTGCCTGCCATTCAGGCCAGGTGTACAAAATTGAATTGAGTCCCTCATACCAGACCCTAGCTAAACCCTGCAACTTTTGCATAGCAAAATGTGCTGTTGTTCTGTCATCCCAGCCGTAGACAGAAGCGCATTCATTTACCTTACGTAACCAAATATCCATACGTTGATTTTTCATCGATGGATCAAATTTCGGGAGAATATTTTTATGATCGATGTTTTTCGACATCAATGCGCTTATTGTCGACGGCTGAGGTGCATTACTTTCCTTAATAGAGTTAATTATATCCATCACATTTTTAGCGGTAAAAGAAGGGGTACATGATCTTTTATCCTTGTGCTGCCGTTTGTTTGGACTGCGACGGCACCTGCTGCGGCTGCGTCGAGGCACACTGGGACTGCGACAGCACTTGCTGCGGCTGCGTCGAGGCACACTCGGGCTGCGACGAGGCGACCAGAAACGCCAGGGCTGCGATCTTGAGCGCTGGTTTCCTGTTAGCGCTTCTCTCGGTCCCGCTGCACCTCGGCCTCGAGCTCACGTAGTAGTCTTCTCCTTATTTCCAGTTTCTTTTCCCGGCTGCTGGGAGTGAGCTCCGTCCTCTTCAAAGAGCTGCGACTACCCGTACGGCTCCGTTGATCACGAGACGAGCTCCGCCCTGGTGTTCTCAGGCTCCGGGTTCCTCCGCTTTTCTCACGTGTAGCGTCCGCCATTGCCTCACAACAAGAAAAATATAATGTTAATGTAAATATACATAATATGTGGTGTTATTCAAACCACATATGAAAATAGAGAGAAAAAAAAAAGAAACCACGTGGTAAAAAAAATATATACCATAATGGATAACATTTTTTTTTATTGAAGCTGAAGTAAGTTAAAGAAGCGTGTCTAACGTATGTTTATGTAAAATAAGCAAATCGAAAAGCAGTACTAAAAATTAAAGTTAATTTAAACTATTTATTATTCAAATGCAAATATCTTAAAAACTAAGCATCGTAGCGAAAAAATAATTAAATTTTCGGACCCCTTTAAAACTCCACGCGTAGAAACCCATTTTTACGTTAACAAGACAAGGGCCCACTATTGGGCAATAATTTGGGCAAAAGTCCCACATGCACAACTTTAATTTATTTCTACAAAACTTGGTTTTGTGAGCGTGTACTTACGTTTATCGCACTTCTGAAGTAAAATAAAACTTCAGGCTGAAGGGGAAAATCACTTGATATTTATTCTTCGATATTTTCAACAAAACTATATTTCCTCACAAAATTCACAGGAAGACTGAACCTTCGGCCAAGTATGCGTTAGTTTTTCTAAACCAATTCTGCCAATAAGTCAGTGTTGCCATTTGAAAAATACAAAAATTGGTAGAAAGCTGGTATAAATTGGCATGAATTGGCTCAAAACCCAACACAATGTACAGACATGACTCTTCTAGAGATTTATTATATGTATAGATTGATTTCCATATTCACACAACCATACCTATCGTTAATCAATGAACATAGTACGTATTAAGGAACATACCTAAAGTTCTTTGTGTTGGTAGTTTGCAGCAGTTATTACGAGTTCTGCGTAACAATTAGGAACTTAGAAACTTCCAACTCAGCGAGCAATTCATTGAATAAATAATCATACTCCAAATTATATCGTTCACAACATGGTGCGATGATGGTGCGAATAATAACGATATTTACTGCGAAGATCTCACAACCTTTGTTAAATTAACTAGTAACCAGTGTGAAAACTACTTCCATGTTTAATATTGTATGTAGAAAATCGTTTTATACTCACATGTCTCTGATCTACAATTGGCTAGAAATAGTCACGTATCCCTATCCCTTACAGTATAGGTAGAATGTCAACGACTTCACAAAATGTGTCATGTCAAATTTCGAGGGTCTTCGTCTCCTTTTACTGATTTCTGTAGTATACCTAGGACGAATTAGTTGCGTTTGATACATTCTATGCTTTTCAGTCCAGTATGGAAATACCTATTTCTTCTTTTCTCTTCGTTACAATATAGCAAGACCAAATCATCAAAACGCTCTATCTAGGAAAATTATTATATAGAACATTCCTTTCTCGAATCTATTCTATTATATCAGTGCTGAATTGCGAATGGGCACATTTCCCATAATGACAAGTCATATCACTCACTCTGGGCGGGAGTCACTCGTGCGAATTATGCCTTTATGACGGAAATGTTTGCATATGGATACGGGCCTTTTGGGCCAAGTCCTCGACCTTTCCAGTCAAGTGTAGATAAAATTACCTACTAAATATCCATCCATAATGTTTAACGTTTAATGTTTACGAAACACAAATCATTATTAAAAAGGCAAAATAATGTGTACAATAAATTGTTAAATAAATACATAAAAAAATATAAAATGTTTTCTAAAGAAATATGTGCTATTCATCGCGCTTCCTTTTTTTCTGATGAAAGAAATTTTACGATGGAGATAACGTGGGCCTAAAGGGTAAAAGGTGTCTTTTACCTGAACATTAATATTGTTTTCCCGGTGATAGCATTTAAAAATATAAATACTTAGGTGTATTATTTACGTTCACAATAAGCGTGTTGACTGGATGGCAAAACAAAGCAAAACACAACTGATTCTTAAAGTATTGTGGATCTCATTTATCATTTAAAATAAATTGCACATTTAGATTTAATAATCGAGATAACAATATAGAAGTTATTGATTTGAGTAGTATAATATTTTCCAAAGAGAAACGTCATAACTCGCTATTTTCATACAAAATATCGTTATTGATATTTCATAAAAAGTTACTGATTTGACTAGTTAGCCTATTTAAATTAAAAGATGTATACCTACCATCTAAAACCACCAATTTTTTTTTAATTTGTAATCATTTTACAATCGTAAAGATACATACAAAAAAATATTTAGAAATAGACATGATAGGTAGGAAAATAGTTTTAGAAACCTTTTCTCTTTAGTTTCTGAAATTCACTTTACCCCCAGCGTTCATTTAGAAGCACTCGCTAAAGAGGGCAGTCTTCACTAGAATAATTGTTATTTACTGAACTCTAGCAAAGTTTATATTGTCCACTTGCCCGTAATTACTAAGATACTTCGTGTGTTTTTCAATATAAAATTGCCCCTATTTTTGTCAGACGTGGCGTAAGCGCCTTTTACGAGTCGTTTAACGCTCTGCCTACCCCGTAAGGGATAAAGGCGTGATTTTATGTATGTATGTACTTCGTGTGTTTTATAGCTTGAGTGAGGTTCTATTACTCTTTTTACTTGAAGAGATGTGATGTTTTTGTAGAATTTTAAAAATAAGCCTTTTCTTGGTTACTAATTTAAAACTTTATTGTTATATACAGACGAAGCACTTGGTTTTACTGCAATTTTTATCTTTCTATTTATGAAAGAAAGAAAATAATAAATTAGCCTCGGGCAGGTCTCGTACCTGCAACTCTGGAATGCCGGTCCATCGCTCTGCCAACTGAGCTACCGAAACGGTAGTGCGAGTGACGAATTAATCATAGTCTTTCTTATGTACACGTCATAGCGACGCTAGCGACATCTAGCCATGTAGTTTAAGAACTACACAAGACTGGTCAACAGTCCAAATAAAGATTGCAATTCAAGTCAATAATGACATATCACCTCACTATTCAATTGGTTCGATTCTAGATTCAACCGTCTTAAACTTAATTTAAAATGTATCTATCACTTTTAAAATAGAAAAAGGACACTCGTTTATACTCTATGGTTTTAGGTACACTTTGTCCGCTAGGTTTTCACGCGCTTTTGCACATTTCCCCAGTATTTCTGTCAATTTTATCCGCCATATCATATGACGGCGAATAAAAATGACATAACGCATAAAACCACCGACTATAAATCAAAATTCCGGAGAGAATAGATCTCCTGTCCTTTTCCAATGTTTTTAATCTGAAAGTGACAGTAAAATAATAATTTTAGTTTTAGCCGTAAAATCTAGAATCAAGTTCAATATTAGACTGAACAAAAGAGTTCGACGTAACTTCATCGCCGTCGGACGACATGAAACCGATTGTTGACTAGATATGTATAGAAATATTGTCGTTTTCATATATGCAAATTGTAGTGAACAAAAAAACACTTGAAAAAAAAAATCATCAACCATTTTTGCCTCATTCCTAAACATGTTAATAATAATATGTGATGTTCTTTATGAAATGGTACCTTATTGTCGATTTCCAAGCTCTATTTTGTTTATTGATTTACATAGCCTGTAGATTATTATCAAAAACTCCATACCGATTTAGATCCTCTTTGCGCTCATACTTTCACATATTATGTTTTTTCATACGTGTTGTATTCACAAGGGTGGCTAATAATATAATAAAATATTTTTCAATATGGTAATACTGAACAATATTTTTAAACGCTTAAAAAAACTGTTCTATAATTGAGTAATTCTGGAGTAAGAATGGGATGCATAAGTCAAATTAACTACTTTGTATTCATTATTTTGTTCGAGTGGCACCAATTTTATTATGAAGAATTCTACATACATACATAAATCACGCCTTTATCCCTTACGGGGTAGGCAGAGCGTTTAACGCCTCGTAAAAAGCGCTTTCGCCACGTCTGACAGAAATTGAGGGCAATTTTAGATTGTAATATGTATTGCTATAGTGACAGGTTGTCAGCTCATCGCCTAAATTACAATACACTGTAACCCTCGAGTCCCTTTTGTTGACTTCAACAGCATGCCCGGGAGGAAGGGCACCTGGAACATTCTATGTTTTTCTATCTCTCCCAGTCCAGCATGGAAGTATTCTAGTGAAGAATTCTAGAAAGTTGAAATGATGCAACTGAATATCTGGAATACAGCAGACATTTGCGAGACCTGCATCTACATTGTTCTTCATTTACTTACTGGAAAGAGGTTTCTAGCATGAAGGTAACAACTCCCGAAGGACTTTCCGAGAACAAGTTACATAGGATAATACAGCATGAATATGGGATGTTAGTTACATACAGTTAAAGACTGTAATTTAACTATGATTAGGTTTAATACAGGGTTTATAAATTAATTCTTTCATGCTGCACTGGGAGGGACAGATAAACATAGAATGTTCCAGCTGCCTATCCTCCCGGGCATGCTGCAGAAGTCAGCAAAAGGGTCTCAAGGGTTACAGTTTATTGTAATTTAGTCGATGGGCTGACAACATGTCACTACAGCAATACACACATTACAATCTACATTTCCCTCAATTTTTGACAGACAACTCGGCGAAAGCGCCTTTTTTGAGGCGTTTTACGCTCTGCCTACCCCGTAAGGGATAAAAGCGTGATTTTGTGCTATGTATATTTTATAAATTAATAGGTCAGAATGCGACCACAATGCCATACTAATAATAATTAAGTGCCCTAAGTGCGCCCGTAAGTTCACGGCGAATATTGTCGTTAGTCATTTTCGGGCGCACGAGCGCTGTACCAAAAAAATATATGGCCGTACCAACTAGGAGTCGAAAAGGTCACCATGGCCGAAATCCGTCGGAAGGAACATCAATAATTAAACAATAGAACTGCCTGGACTGCTGTTTTTAGTAGATCTTTCGTTTTTATTTCAATTAGTTTATAAATAATAAAAATAACAAAATACACGTTAATAAAAAAATAAAACGTGAATTTAGCCGATATCATTTATAATCTTTGTAACGTTAGCTGACCCCGTGAGATACGGGATAAGGTTAGGGAGATGATGATTAATATAATGTTTCAGCACACTCATGTTCATTCTCACGGCCAATTTCCTGCTGATGCATTCTCGTATCATGATCTCGTATTTGTGTCGTATAAAATAAAATGTCCTTAAGTAAAACGTCGGGTGGTCATGCAACGTGATTTCAGGAATATTGCAAACAGAAATTTTATGAAGGATTTGAGTCAGATAAATTTCAACGCTGTCTTTGTTGCCCCCACCATCGACGAGAAGCTTGATATTTTTAACTCACTCCTCATCCAGCTTTTGACGTTCACGCTCCTCTTCGTCCGGTGAGAATAAAACATCTTCCAGCACCATGGCTTACAGAAGATCTCAAGCATCTAATGCGAAAGGGGAATGCTGCCAAAGCTAGGTACAAGCACAATCTTTCTGACGAAAACCGAGACAAATACAGGAACCTTAGAAACCGCTGTAGCAGGTTGTGCAGAGATGCACAGCGGCGTTATATCCACTCTTCTGTTGAAAATGGTAACCCTGCAAAAGTATGGACCTTCCTTAGGACCCTCGGTATTTGAAAAACAAGAACATCCGCTATTCCCAACCTTGACATTGATGCCCTTAATCGTCACTTTGCTTCCGGTTCAGTTATACCTGTATCCATTAAGCAGGCTACATTGCAAGCTTTATCCTCCAGTATCACTCCCTCCTATGAATCTTTCCAGTTTAGAACTGTATCTGAGCAAGAGGTGGAAAAAAACATCATCGCCATTAAGTCTGATGCAGAAGGAATTGACGGGGTCAGTCGCAAAATAGTGCTCCTGTCTATTAAAACTATTATCCCTGTGCTCTGCCATATTTTCAATTTTTCTCTCTCCATTGGCTCTTTTCCTGACTGTTGGCGACAAGCCGCAGTTATTCCCATTCCTAAGACTTGCAATCCTTCTCCTCCAGTAAACTTTCGTCCTATTTCCATCCTTCCATTCCTATCCAAAGTCCTGGAACGGCTTGTCCACCAACAACTCTGTGCATTTTTAAATTCTAACTCCATCCTCAGTCCTTTTCATTCTGGCTTTCGCCCTGGTCACAGTACGGCTACTGCCCTTATTAAAGTGTCTGATGACATTCGCCTGGGGATGTCGAATCAACTGGTCACTATACTCGTTTTATTAGACTTCAGCAATGCTTTCAATACCGTTGATTTAGATATGCTCCTTGCGATGTTATGCTCCCTTAATGTTTCCGATACGGCAATTGCATGGTTCCGCAGTTACCTTTGCGGTCGAAAGCAGTGTGTTCGTACCGATGACCGAACATCTTTCTTCTGTACCATTACGGCCGGGGTACCCCAGGGCGGAGTTCTGTCAGCTCTCCTTTTTTCCCTTGTAATAAATTTTCTTACACCTCTATTAAAATGCAATTACCATCTTTATGCTGATGACCTGCAGATTTATGCACAATGCACTGTTCAAGATATTACCACTGGTATTGACAGAATTAACGCCGATTTATATGCCATACAAGTCTGGAGTCGTTCTCACGGTCTCTCTGTCAACCCTAGTAAGTCGCAGGTAATTGTCATGGGGGGGACTAAGCAATTGGCTCGCCTCCAACTAAATGACCTCCCGCCTGTTGTCTTTGATGGTGAAGTTCTTGCCTTTTCTAATGTCGTCAAGAACCTTGGTGTCTTATTTGAGCACATTAATTTAAGTTTATTTTTGTATTTCTTGTTTTTTGTGCACAATAAAGTGTTTTTACTTACTTACTTACTTACTCATGTAGATAGTCAGTATTAGTCTTGTTATACCATTTATTATTTTTAAATTATTAAGTAATACTTAAGCCAACTACATATTTTATTCTCAAGCGTAAGCGGTGGTATTGTAGTCAAAGAGAAATTTCACTTTGGCGTACCAATGTATATTTTAGTAATAGTTATTTGTATATCATTAGGATGGCAAACAAAGTTATTGTCATAGGTATTATACTCGTATATTATTGTGAAGCGTGAGAGTAAACAAGCGTAGCACAATCACACACTTGAGACTTGGTAAATATCATCTACCTCTATCACAGCGACGTACGAGTTCAGTCAGAGAGAAATGCTGTTACCATCTCTAGAAATGTTGAGGTGTATAAGGGGTTTATATGGGGTTGAGAAACTAATTTATTTATTTAAAATATATACCTACATAAATGCATATGACCACGCCTTTATCCCTAATGGGGTTGGCAGAGCATAAACGACCTAAACAAAGATCGTTCCGCCACGTATGACATAGTTTTGAGGGTTCTTGAAGATAGATTTGTACGTATGTTACCGTAGTGACAGGTTGTCAGCCCATCGCCTACTTTGCGATATACTAAAACCCTTGGATCCGTTAGCTGGTTTTTACAGCATGCCTGGAAGGTAATGCAGCGGGCACATTCTATGTTTATTCTTTCGCTCCCAGTCCAGCATGGATGATTGATGGATGGACATGGACAATATAATATATATTTTTAGTTCTTTATTCTAGACACAAGATCAGGGATGATAGTGACAGAGTCGACGATGGAGCGAGGCTGCTGTATGGCGTCAGACTCCGGGGAGAGGGCGCTTTGTTAGGATCGCTCAGCCGAACTTATTCACAGGTAAGCCTGTGTTGCCGTTGCCCGGGGCGGACTACTAGGAGGTAGATCCCATCACACCGCAACTTGTAAACTAAGGTATCTTATTAGAGTTATTAGTATATCATTAGGATGGCAAACAAAGTCATTGTCATAGGTATATTATTGTGAAATGAAAGAGTAAATAAGTGTAGCACAATAACACTCAAAACATGGTAAATAATAATCGTTTACATTTACAGCGACGTGCGTGTTCAGCAAGACGGAAATGCTGTTACCATCTCTACATTAGTCGACTCGCTTTTTTTTTAGGTGCTGCCATACTGATAGTTGTTGGCACGGCAAATATTTTTAATTGTTACTACCATTTGACAACAGAGTTTAGGAATTCTTGAGGTTCTTATTTGTATTTTCCATGCTTGGAAAGATTCACACGCATTTAATATAAGTAAGTAAAATTACCATACAGAAAATTTAAATTTGTTACTCGTACCGAATGATCGACTATTTTGTGCTAGGATCGTAAAATGAACTTAAATTAATTTTAACACTCAACATTGACTGAAACTGCAAGCTATACCTAGTAGTCCATGTGTAAAAGTATGTCACCCAAAACTATTGCTTGTTAAAGTTTTGTGATGTGGTAAATAAATAATCCTGCTTGAGTGAGTTTCAGCAAGTCCAATTCCGGGTCCAAAGTTTAGTCCTTTTTGTCCCTTTTGTTTCTATCCATCGCATTAAATTACCTATAGGAGTATGTAGTTTTGGTAAATACACACATCACATCTTATAAATAATATTGATATTCTTCTTCTGTCGAGTGGGTATCGAGTCTATGGACCCGATGAACCCTGGTGTCAGAGTTCTTAAACCGCCTAGTAGCACAACTATCAGGCCTCTGACATGGTTTGAGTAACGACCACTATCAAAGACAGCGACCGGGACCGACGGCTTAACGTGCCCTCCGAAGCACGAAATCTTTTTCTTTTCGGACAATCAGGTGATTCAGCCTGCAATGTCCTAACCAAACTGGGGAAAACTTCACAAAGTGATAAATTCGCAAATATCAACTTTGAGTTTCCCCCCCGGGAATCGAACCCAGGACCTCCGGATCGGGAGTCCATGGCACTAGCCACTAGACCACGGAGGCAATATATTAATATTAAAAGTTAGATACTGTTAACTTATGTATTTGCTTTGATATGATAACATTTCTGTTATGAAAGAAAATATAAATTTACAGCAAATTTCAGCTGATCTTTGAGAGTACTGTCAGTAATGTAATATTTTTATCACCTCATTTAACATGCTGGACTCGGAGTGGGAGAAAAACATAGAATGTGTCAACTGCATTTCCTCCCGAGCATGCTATAAAAAACAGTTAAGGGAGCCGAGGGTTTCAGTATATTGCAATTTAGGTGATGGGCTGACAACCTTTCACTACAGCAATATTCGTATAAAGCCATCTTAAATAACCCTCAAAACTTTCTCAGATGTGGCGGAACGACCTTTGTTTAGGTCGTTTGCGCTCTGCCTACTTCATTAGGGGTAAAGGCGTGATTATATGTATGTGTGTATGTATGGTAGCTTACGCAAGAGGCTGCTTAGTTTACGAATAACTTCCTAGGCGCCTACTTTTTATGGCTCCTATGGTAGTAGGACGTCCTCCTACCAGGTGGATCGATGACCTTGTGCGGGTTGCGGGCAGCGGGTGGATGCAGTCGGCCCAAAACCGTGCTCTGTGGAGAACCTTGGGGGAGGCTTATGTCCAGCAGTGGACGTCTCACGGCTGATGATGATGATGATGGTAATTGAACCCAACCTCCAGGTGGAAATCTCAAAAAACTCCAGACCTCTGTGGCAGAGTTCAATCGGCGACAACATTTTGTATCATTAGTGATAGTGAGTGATTACCTCAAGCTAAACCGCTCCCTAAGGTTGAGTAGTAACTATTTATAATATACTAGCGACCCGCCCCGGCTTTGCACGGAAATCATCAGTGTTTCTCTACTATATTTAATATTATGGATGTTTTATAGATATAAACCTTCCTCTTGAATCACTCTATCCATTAAAATAAACTGCAAAAAAATCCGTTGCGTAGTTTTAAAGATCTAAGCATACATAGGGATATAGGGGCAGAGAAAGCGACTTTGTTTTATACTATGTAGTGATATTAATATGTGGTAACTGCCACAGCTGCCTATGATTTGACTGATTTGATTTATGTGTTTACTCATAGTATTGACTTATGCTATTTACATGCGATCACTCGTGCGGCTGGCACGTGCCCGCTTATAATGCTTAATGCTGAATAATTTATAATGACGATATTGCACTTTGATTTTACCACTGACCTCTATTATGCGTAGTCAAATATTTAACATAGCATTAGTAGCTGATTAATGTCTTTAATATTTATATCTGCATGCTCTAGTCAAAACCTGAAGTTCCGGCGCTTCTAGGTTTGCCTAGTAAAAAATATGCATTATTAATCACTACATGGTATAAAACAAAGTCACTTTCTCTGTCCCTATGTATGCATAAATCTTTAAAACTACGCAACCGATTTTGATGCGGTTTCTTTTAATGGATAGAATGATTCAACAGGAAGGTTTATGCTATAATACATTCATAATATAGTAGAAAAACACTGATCAATATATGTACGTTATTTTGAAGATTCCTAACGACGAGACGAGAAGAGTTTTTGGATGAGTTTAGTTTAGTTTATTTATTTCACAATACAGGTTTCACAATTATGAACTGGTTTGACAACATAATAAACGGACTAAAAACAAAGACACTAAGAAGACACAAAGAGGTCACTGACGCCTAGTAGGGCATTTTAGCTGATGAAATGGAACTAAGAGAAGTTGTAAATTAAGTCTAGAAAATTATAAGTACTTCCTAACCACCATCTTTTTAAAAGAAACTGATGAATTTATTTAACGCTGTATTTATCCAGTCCTTCTTCATTTCATTTATTCTTCCATGCTGGACTGGGAGAGATAGAAAAACATAGAATGTTCCAGCTGCTCTTCCTCCCGGGCATGCTGTAGAAGGCAGCAAAAGGGATTCGAGGGTTACAGTATATTGTAATTTAGGCGATGGGCTGACAACCTGTCACTACAGCAATACACATTACAATCTAAAGTTTTCCTCAATTTTTGACAGACGTGGCGAAAGCGCTTTTCACGAGGCGTTTAACGCTCTGCCTACCCTGTAAGGGATAAAGGCGTAATTTTATGTATGTATCTATGTATTATCCAGTCCAGCAGTGGACAGTTGTGGCTGATGTTGATGATGATGATCAAAACGAGCCCAAACATGGCGCGTTTTAAAAATGAATAGATATGATATTTTTTTTATACATAACAGCTATCTGTAATATAATTGTGTGATTTCTTTTTAGAATCGACTTAAAACGCCCTTTCATGCGAACAAATACAAATAAATACCCCGTTAAACATTCCATCCACCCCACGCTCCCCAAAATAAAAAAAGAACTTTGGGTCTTGGACTAGAAATACTTAAAATGACCGAGTGAACATATGTAGTGAAGCTCAAAACCCTTCAACAAAAAGTGGGTCTAAGAATAGCGAAAGGGTTCTCGAGTCAAACGACCCGATGAACCCTGGTGTCAGAGCTTTTAAACCGCCTAATACTAGGCCTATGATGTGGTTTGAGTATCGACCATTTTCAAAGACAGAGACTGGGACCGACGGCTTAACGTGCTCTCTGAAGCACAACATCGTTTTTATTTTTCAGACAATCAGGTGATTCAGCCTGCAATGTCCTAACCAAACTAGGGAAAATCCAAAATGTGTTAAATTGACAATTATCAACTTTTGTGATCTTCCCCTGGGAATCGAATCCAGGTCCTCCGGATCGTATGCCCATTGCTATGACCACTAGACCACGGAGGCAGTTAAAGTAGGTCATGTTACTAATTTACTGTAGTACAACGTGAGATGTAAGTTTCAATTATAGCCTGGGTAAAGTTTCTTGTGGTATTCCTAATTTTCGAAGATCTATAATTCACCTGTGAAACTTTTTGTGCCAAGTAGGTACATACATACGTAATAGTTACGCCTGCATCACGAAACATTTACTGCGCTCCTAGTATAGGCCTTCTCTGTGGTAATCGACGACTCTGTCACGGTCATCCATGATTTTATTTAAATGACCATTAATGACCTTTTGTCTAGACTCAGGAGCAAACCCTAGCTGATAATCGAAGCCTCTGTCACGGTTATTCCTGACCTTATTTAAATGACTATTAATGACATTGTGTTGTGTCTAGACTCAGGAGCAAACCCGAGCTAATAAAATAAATAAATTTTAAAAAATGCCATACCTCCACGTTAGGCGCATGAGATGTCGAGCGCAGTTGAGTAACGCTTTCTGTAAATATCTGTGCAATAAAATACACAGAAAAAGCTCCTATTAACTGAAAATCCAAGTCAGCTTTTACGACACTTCCAGAAAGAAACGAGGCGATACTGTTACGATTTAAATAAATTACCAACACGTGATGGAAGTCTTGCTTATAGCCTGGGTAAAGTTTCTTGCGGTATTCTCAAACTTCGGCGATATATTTGACTTTGCTACTTTTTGTGTCCATTACGAAATATTTCATTGCTGCATTTGAGTCTCATCCATCTGGGGTTATTATCACGCTCACGACGCTTGACAAGCGAGTTACTACATACATAAAATCACGCCTTTATCCCTAATGCGGTTGGCAAAACAATAAACGTCCTGTACAAAGGTCGTTCCGCCACATCTCAAAGTTTTGAGGGTCATTTAAGATAGATTTGTAAGTATATTCCTGTAGTAATAAGTTGTCAGCCCCTCGCCTAAATAACAATACACTGGAACCCTCGGATCCCTTAGGTGGTTTTTATGCTTTCCCGGGAGGAAATGCAGTTGGCACATTCTATGTTTTTCTTTCGCTCTCAGGTCAGCATGGAAGAAGGCCAGCGAGTTACTAGTAAGAAGCGCTAATGTCTGTTTCCTAGACAGTACTTAAATACTACATACATACATACATATAATCAAGGCAGAACGTAAACAACCTAAACAAATGTCGTTCCGTCACGTCTGACAAAGTTATGAGGGTCATTTAAGATAGATTTGTAGATACATTACCATTATTATTATACCTAAATACTATTTCTTACTTAGTCAGCTTTTAGTAAAGAATTACCTTTATTTATTTTATTAGTGTGTGTTGGAAGTTTCTTTAATCACCCCCGCAAAGTTTCTTGTGGTATTCGCAAACTTCAGTGATCTATTCGGCTGGAAAACTTTTTGTGCCTAAACTTTGACTTGTTTGATATGTGGTTACAGTTAGTTGTATACAGAACAGACTTCTGAAATGAAATAATAAACTGAGTTACTTTACGTAGAATGAGATATTAATATTAGATTATTGAAGAGTTGGTGATGTGAAAAAGTAATACATTTAATTTAGTTACTTCTATTTTATCACTAAATGACGAACAAGTGTTATTTATTTATTCATTTACTGTTTATTGTACACAAGTAACATGGGAAAGACAAAACACAAGAAATAACGACACAACAGGTACAGCTTATTTCTACTAAGAAATTTCTTCCAGCTCACCTACGGAAGTGAGACTTAAATTGAGAGGCAAATTAGTTAATTAGTTATTGATACTGATAAATCAACGACTACTCACTTGTTTTTTTAACGGAAGTATTTTCACTCTCCACGAAGAAGACTCCCGTAAAGAGTCGAAACGTAGAGGTCTGACGCCTTCGTTAAACAAACGAGTGAGTAGTCGTCGGTTTATTAGTTACTTCCATGTTGGCCTAGGAGCGAGAGAAAAACATTGAATGTGCCAGCTGCATTTCCTCCCGGGCATGACGGGCGGACAACCTGTCACTACAGCAATATACCTACAAATCTATCTTAAATAACCCTCAAAACTGTCAGACGTAGCGGAAAGACGTAGGTCGCTTACGCTCTGCTTACTCCATTAAAAATAAAGGCGTTATTATATGTATGTATAATATAATCGTAAAAAAAAATACAATAAAATAACCTTCAAAATTTAGTTTGACATGGCGAAACGACATTTGTTTAGGTTGTTTACGGTCTGCCTACCCCATTAGAAATAAAAACGCGATATGAATCTTTAGTTTAGTAATTTTTATCGTCAAAAACGACAAAATAGTAACTGTTTTAGCATAAGACTGACACAATCCTTTCTCTATAATTCAATCCGACGCGAATCCGACATAGGTAATCTAGAAAATTCTATGAAGCAAGTAAAATAACGTAAAGCTTTTTCAGTTTTTACCCTTTTCCAACTAAATTAGTTTGAAAGCTTTCAGTGTATTGAAAGATATTGATCTTTAAACTACTGATAATACACAATAGTGTTGTCAGATCAAAATGTTGTTAAGATAAGAAAAAGTGCGACTTTTATTTATCACGTACTTACTTGTTTTAAAACCATGCTCCGAAGATATATTAATTTTAATAAATAAAATTACTATGTTAATACAATTAAAACGAGCTTTATTAAACCTAAATAGGAAATTTTAATCAGTAGATTAGATTCATACATACATACATACATATAATCACGCCTTTATCCCTAATGGGGTAGGCAGAGCGTAAACGACCCAAACAAAGGTCGTACCGCTACGTCTGATAAGATTAGATTCAAATTAGATGTAATAGGTACAGGTTACTTTTGAAAAAGTTGCATTAAATCACGTTTCGGATTTAGATGGGAATGAGAGAAAAAAGGAAATCCAATTCGATTTATCTAAGTGGGAAAGTCTGCAGAGCAAGAAAATCGATAAGTTTGCTATTACTGGATACCATCCAAGTATTTTACTTCAAGTAAATGTTTCAGTATATCTTGCTTGTTGTTATCACAGTGGTTGTTATTCTTCCCCTTTAATACAGCTGCTTTTAAAACTTGAAAGTTTTTAACTGTTTATTAAGCAAGAAAGAAAAAAGTAAAGAAACATTAATGTAGATAGTTATATAGGTACTATTATTGTCACCAGTAGTGGTGTCTCAAAACATTAGGTATTGAAAAGACACGTCGTAAATATGCGCAGCTTTATAATAATATGAAAGAGACTCATTTAACATATGACCTGTATATGTAATGGAACTGAAATGAATCCCTAATATATTATTTTGTGTTCAAGCCTGAATATTGAAATTGAAAAGAAAGGCGAGATTGAGTGTCATATCCAAAAAAAGTCAAGTCGATTTGATCAGTGATGAAGGCACCGGAGTCCCACCGAAAAAAAGCTTCTTAAATTTATCCCTACCTGAAAATTAGGCATAATCTTAAAAATCTTTAGGAAACAATTTCTTTTGAGGAAGGAAAAATATTCTCATAAGTTTTTGTTACACCGGCATCGGCTATTGAAGCGTTTTTTCTTCTTTAGGGTCGTTTTAATTTGGAGCATCGGGATTTGTAGTGGACTATATATTCGAACTATTGAAATAGTAAATTTATAATTATGGGCCTATCTTATTTTTGGCACTATACAACTTTGACTTATAAGATTTAGTTATCATTTTGATAAAATTAATAGCACTACAATTGATATAACCGTAACTATAACATCAAAATTATTATATGTAATTATGAATATGAAGTAATTTTCAAGTATACAGGGACCTGGAAATTACTACCCGCAAAGTTTAGAATGAAACTTCGGCTCGAAAGATGATGAAAGATTCACGCTCTGGCTGAACACCAATTCAATTTAGGTACTGAGCTCAATAAGTTAAACGAAAACTTCAACATAGGAACGTTCAGCTTATGAGTTATATCACCTCTCTCAGATTACAAACTTTATATTCATATTTTACTTAAGAAAATATTTTTGGGGATGATAGACATGAGATCTGGTCCACCAGGAAACATGATTAGCACAGCTCGGACACTCCCAACTATCATATTATTTTGGTCACACATCGAAAGACGTCATGTTGCACTTGGCATGCGTTTGTGTACGTGTTATAAGGGTTGACAAATTTTGTTATACCGGTCATAATCATCACTTGATTAACCTGGTTCTTGATTAAACCAACGTTTTAAAGTAGTTCACTGTCACTGAATAGTAAAAATAGATTAGGTTGCATATTTTGTATGAATTTACTTACCGTCTCTCATCACTGTGCAATCTGAAAAAGTTCCTTTTGGAGTGATATCTTGTGGTAGAAAGGCATCCGTACACGGAACAGTACCTAACCATCTTTGGAACACAAAACTTTATTATTTCCGTTACACTGGGAAACATGCGAGCGCCATACCCGCTAAGCGTACGCTCAATGTGGCCCACAATCCGGCGCGGAGTGTGACGTATGTCGGACTGGGGAAGGGCGGTGAATGTCCATTCTGTATGTAGTACTATTATATATTCTGTTTCCAAAAATGCCACTTTAAAACTTGGAAACGCCATACGATGATGATGATATATTCTGTGCTAATAGTTTAACCCTTAGACAACACACACATAGACACCAACACACCAGACGTTAATAAACTCGTTACAAAACTGGTTGTCTGGCTTATCCTCAATGATATGATTACAATTCAAAATCCACTCCATCCTTTATTTCACATGGTCCCTCTCGAGGCAAGATAGCCTAGAGAGGATGTATAGTGCAACTAGTTTGAGGGGTCGCATGTTCAATTCCATGCGCCGTCTATGAATTCTGTCTTTATGTTTTCTTTTGTTTATTTTTCATAACAAAGTCTACTCAAGAATATGAAGGTCGTGGTCTGATTTATAAGGTGTAAGAAAAACAATAAAAAAATATATTTAGGTGATTTATTACTTAAAATCATGTTCAATATAAAAAATCTAGTGTATTTTTAGTGCAATGAAATTGTGTATTATATTTGAATATTTCAAACATAATTTACCTTCATAATGTAATAAAACACGTCTTATATTAGTCACAATTCTTGTAGCAGTAAATTAGTGAATATACATATTATTACATAGTGCAATAATAAAAACATCACATCACAAATTTTTATGTTAACTTAGATTACATTATAAGTAATTTATAAGTACTTTTTTATAATTAAATGCTTAAGAAGTTGCATAACCTTCTTTATTAATTACCTCCTAAAATCGATTGAAAATTATTTCCTCAGTAAATATGGCAATATTATTCACCCAGTCAAAATTTAGACAATTTTCGGCATAATCAGTCCGTGCTTGTCGATATGCCAGCCGCTGAAAATATTATTTTAGTTGCTGGAATATATTATCAATAGATTCCTGGAGCATGAAGATGTGTCAGTATCTCGTGTCGAAGCAAAAGGTTCCCGATTGTGTTCAGCAACATGATATCAATGACGCGCGGAACCTGAACTGTAGGTCCCACCCATGCCCTGGTTCACGCTATGATACCCAGGGCCCATGCCCTGGACGCTCGGAAATAATCTTCCTAGTTTCGTTTTAAACACGAACTCAATGCATTACACTGTTAACCTATAAAAATATATATTTATTTAATAAACTACGTAGCAAACGAATATCAATAAAAAAATAACTGTCAACTATATGCCAGTAATATGAAGATACAGACTCATTTGTCGATAAATTGTATCATCATTATGCAAATCAACAATCTCAGCTATTAAAACTATACTTTAAACAGTAATATTGACACATAAACTCATTTCTCTTGAAACAATTCAAATGTGTGATGAACTTCGACAAAGCAATCTGGGAGAATGAGCAGTCCAATTATTATTTGATAAAATGTAACCGTGCAAATCGGGTAAAAAAATAGAATTTCTCGATGGAATGTTACGCTATGATGCGAAGTTGAATTTGTAGTTCCTTGCATATAAAAAAACGCAATGCATGCTTTACTCTCACTAATGCCAATACTTACGTAAAACAAAAATAAACAATATAAATATGATAAACATACTAAAAAATAAAAACCAAAATATAATAAAATTACACATGCTAAATTTTTATATCACTACAACATAGTATAAAACAAAGTCGCTTTCTTTGTCCCTATATCACTATGTATGCATAAATCTATAAAACTACGCAACGGATTTTGATGCGGTTTCTTTTATTGGATAGAGTGTTTGAAGAGGAAGGTTTATTTATAAAATACTTGCATAATCTTGTTGAGAAACACTGATAATTTCCGTGCAAGGCCGGAGCGGGTCGCTAGTTATATACTAAGTTCTGAAACGCATCCAACCGCTTACCAAATAAGCTATGGAGCTTCTAGCAAGTGATTGCAAAATTGAAGTTCTATTTATTCTGACCATCTCTTCCACACACAGACTCAGTATGTGTCAATAGTATTGTATATAGTATTATGCTAGTTTTGTAAACGTGTTATTTGTGTTTTTGTGTGCTTAATACGTCAGCGCCTATGTGTGCCTGTCTCAGATAATTATGTCGGCGATAGTACCAGGCGCGTGCTAGGCTCTGCGAGGGATTTCCTCCTGTGTTCCATTGGTGTATGGAGTAGAGACGGTCACTTTTGGGGAAGGATAAATATGTTTGATATCTTTTTCTGTTTCTGTGCCAAAGACCAAACCAGTTTAATTTCCCCGTAATAACAAACACGTTCTTGGTAAGACGCTATCGGAATGAAACTAGTCAAAGCTCGTACGTGGGGCCGCATCGTGTGAAATTTGGAAACACTCTGGTCAAAGTATAAGGAGAGAACAGTAAAATGACATTCAACCTCGTCGGTTTAATTGTACCTATATAGTTTGTTGCCCTGCAGTGGGACACCGCAGGCTCTTAAATAAATAAAATAAATATAGTTTGAACTATGCCCCAGTCCAAGTCCAGTATCGTTAAGAAGATAAATAATTTATAATAGCTATAACCGCTTTTTTGTTTTGAATCGTCATTCATCGGTACTAAAATCAACCACTTTCAAGCCGAAGCTGTGTAGTACCTACAAGGCTGATTATGATCACGTCTTGTGTGGACATATTTTACTGGTTGTTGTTTTGCCTGTTCTTTAGTAGCAAGCTGCTGCATGGATGCGTCACGTGACGGAAAAGGATTTATGTATACCTCTCAGGGATTACTTGGTATCCGGAATGAAAAATCTGCGTTTCACAGATACATGGAAGGTATCGGTTTCATGATAATCTAAAGGAAATCATAATCCGTTATCTTTCTAGGATTACGCCACAGACATACATACATAAAATCACGAGCGTAAACGACCTAAACAAAGGTCATTGCGCCATGTCTAACAAGTTTTGAGGGTAATTATTAATATAGATGATTATGATGTATACTGCTTTACGTTGTCAGCCCATCGCCTAAAAAGACTATAAAACTATAACCCTCCAATCCCTTAACTGGTTCTTACAGCATTGATTACAGGTTCGCCAGCCCCATTGACCGGTTGTTTCAAGAATTTCACCGTCTCGGTTTTTTACAAATGGCTGTAGTTTCGTTGGATGCATCTTTAACCAACCCAAAACAATGATGCAATTGGTCCAAAATACACAGCGACCAATATTCATTCGCAATGTATTCATTATTTTGACGTATAATCGAGAGCTAGTCAAAGCATCTCACAACTCGAGTCGCGGAATTGTAGTCGCGGTAAGACGCGCAACACGGCTCCTAGCCATTAATAGACGTACTGTGACATTACCAAATTCATTAATGCTTTTAACATAAGCGCATGCACCGTACGCCTTTTGAGATGCGTCTGAGAAAATGTGGATATCTATCGGCTGTATAGTGTCACACATAACGCGACGGGGAATTCTGATTTTATTTAATAAAGACAGAGATTTAAATGTATCAGCAAGCTGTTGTCTGATAACTGACGGAACACGGTCGTCCCACGACAACTTATGCAACCATAAATCCTGCATCATCATCTTGAAAACAATCACACAAGGTGAAAGTAAACCCAAAGGATCAAAGATCTTGGATATGACTGATAAGACCGTGCGTTTTGTAAACTCTTCAGGTACATCAATATTATTTGAGAAATGCAACTAGTCGCTTTGGGGTTGCCAACCAAGGCCCAAAGTTTTACTTGGCTCACTGGCTCCCATATTGAGATCTAGAAAAGAGTGCTCTTCGTTGTTAGGTTACAATAGCGAAGGTTCATTTGACTTCCATTTTCTCAATGACATACATGCTGAAGCAAGTACCTCAGTAATGTCATTTCGTAATTTCTGTTCTGCCTCAATAGAGTCAACACCTGTCAACAGGTCATCAACATAAAAGTCGTTAAGTATCACCTCCGATACTTTTTCATCTTTACAATCTAAGCCTAGTTGCTTGAGACACCGGCAGGCGAGATAAGGGGCGCTGGCGGTGCCATAGGAAATTGTATTTAGCGAATATATTTTGGTAGGGGCAGTAGAATCTGCACGCCACAATATGTTTTGCAAATAACGGTCATCAGGATGCACCAACACTTGGAAATACATCTTCTCGATGTTAGCTGACAAAATGTATTTGTGTTGCCTAAACCTTGCAAGAATTGAATGTAAATCACTTTGAACAGTTGGCCCCACCATTTGAATATTATTTAGAGACCTTCCTGAACAAGTTGGGCAGCTAGCATTAAATACAACCCTTAATTTAGTAGTTGTGCTGCTCTCTCGCAGGACTCCATGGTGAGGTATAAAATTTAATAATTTGTGACATGATTTACATTCCGTCATGTGACCTAGTGACTCATACTCAGACATAAAGTCACAGTAACGTTGCTTCAGATCGGAATTATTCTCAAGTCTGCGTTCCATTGATAAAAAACGTTTTTTAGCTTTTTCATACGAATCACCTAACACCTGACGTGATTCCTTCAAAGGAATTCTAACGCAAAATCTCCCGTCAGGCAAACGACTTGTATTTTTTACAAAGTGCTCTTCACACAATTTCTCTTCTTGAGAATACATACATAAATACATACATAAATCACGCCTTTATCCCTTACGGGTTAGGCAGAGCGTTTAACGCCTCGTAAAAGGCGCTTTAGCCACATCTGACAAAAATTGAAGGCAATTTTAGATTGTAATATGTATTGCTTTAGTGACAGGTTGTCAGCCCATCGCCTAAATTACAATACACTGTAACCCTCGAGTCCCTTTTGCTGACTTCAACAGCATGCCCGGGAGGAAGGGCAGCTGGAACATTTTATGTTTTTCTATCTCTCCCAGTCCAGCATGGAAGAATAACATGGTGATTTATTATTTACCTCTTCTAATTCCCAGAAACGAGACAAACGACGATCAATTTCATCATTTGAATTAAGGGTTACCTGCACGAAATGGCACTTAATAGGGTTGGAGTTATTAAATGAGCGGTCAACTAATGGACCCGAGACTGTCCACCCTAACTTTGTCTCAATTAAATATGGCTTCCCTGGACCTAAACTAATCTTTTGCGTCCCTAGCAATTCCCAGAATAAATCCAGTCCAATAATCAGGTCAATATCTGATGGAGTATTGAAATCAGGATCGCTTAAAGATATACCATCCGGAATATTATATTTTGATATGTCTCTATGACGGGATGGAATATGATCCGTAATTGTGGGAAGAATAAAACAAGTAATGATTCTTTTATAATTTTTATCCATGGATGACAAATTACAATCGCACATTTTCCCTACGTGTGAACGTGACTTGCCAACGCCAGTCACAGTTTGATTTATTTGTTTCATGGGTAGGTTTAACTTTTTAAATAACTTCTCGGTCATAAGACTCGACATACTGGCGTTATCGAGCACAGCACGCACGACGTGATCACGCCCGGTGACATCCTGCACCTTGACGAGCACCCTATCCATAATCCCCTCGTGGCTCACACTCACGCCTCCGCCAGCGCCCTCACTCACGCTCACTAATAACGTCACATTTGGGTTCTCAGATGTGGGCGGAAGTAGCTCTGGAGTAGAAGCACTAGAGTCAGGTAAAGCAATTCCTTCATTTGTCGTAGAATAACGTCACTTCTCACTAGATACATAAATGAGAGAATTGTGTCTCTTCTTGCAAATTTTGCATCCATTCTCTTTGCACTGATTAGCAAAATGCTCTTTTTTTAAACAATTAAAACAGACTTTAATTTTGGGCAACAAATGCAGACGCTCTTCGTTCGTTAAGCTTAAAAACTGAGAACAATCACGAAGTAAATGTTCACCGCTACATTTTGGACATAAAACTGTACCTGACTGAGCTATCTGGTTTTGCTGATTGTTTGTTACAGTAATCATGCTTTTAATTTTATTATTATTATGAGACCTATGAGACTGATTCGTGCTATTATGCGTTATTTCTAACGTCTCGAGAAGGTCTGCTCTACTGCGCAAAAAAGTGACAAGTGTGTCTAATGTAGACTTATAGATAGACTTTGTCCTATCAACATGAGATTTTAATTCTTCCCACTCACGATATTACTTCGAATCTAATTTACTACTCACAATGTAAATAAGAAGAGTATCCCAGTGGTCTGTGGGTTCTTTTAAGGTTTCGAGTGCGCGTAAGTTTTTATTGACGAATTGACGCAGAAGTTTCTTTTGTTATCGGGCTCATGTTAAATATAGCAGAAACATGATTCTGAATTAAAAGTCGCTTGTTACCAAATCTGTCACACAACAGCTCCCATGCAACCAGGTAGTTGGCCGCAGAAAACTCAATAGACTTTATTACAACCTTGGCACTTCCCTCTAGTGATGCACGTAATAGATTATAAATTGAATGAGTCTTTTAAAAACAATTTACAATAATTTTAGTATTGTAAATTATTATTGTATTATTTTAAATAAAATACCATTGCAAATAATAATGTTTTAACAGTTTTTAAATGTAAAAGGAATGATTGAATTCCTTTAGTCAGATGCGGATAAACATTGAAATTATAATAATGAAATAATGTACAAATAGTAAAAATAAAATATGTATAGATATTGATAAATTGTATATTGAATATTAAACTTAAAATATTATGTATTTATTGTTAGAATTAATTTCGCCACGTGGTGGCAATACGGCCGATTTCCGGTTGTATTCTTTGCATTTGATTGGTCGATAGTTTGTCGTATTTTAGCATAAATACCTCCTTCAGAGCATGAGACGGGAGCCGGCGACTGCCAAAGGGTCGCTCATGGCCGCGGCTAACGGCCCGTCGAGCGCCCCCAAAAAGAGGCGTCGGAGGAGGCGCGCGAAGAAGGGAGCCAAGGGTCCCTCTTTGCCCCCAAACCCGCCCCAGCAGCAGCCTAAGGAGCCCGCAGCATCCACCGCTCCAAAACCTTCTGCCTCCGTCCGTCACCCCGCCCCAATCCAGGGGAAGGGGAAGACGGCCGGAGCTGGCGCAGTAGCCGCCGCCAAACAGGCGGTGGTGAAGGTCGCCATTGAGGTTGTTCAGGATGTGCTAAGGGCACTGAACGAGGGGTCTGACCCCACGCCAGTGCTCTTATCCGGTATGGCTAAGATCCTTGGAGCATAACATTTATGTCTTTAAGGATAGTACACTGGAACGCTGAGGGCCTATCTAAGGTCAAGATAGGCCTTCTGCGCGTCCTCCTGAAGGAGCAGAACATCGATGTCGCGCTAATCTCAGAAACCAAACTGAGTAGCGCAGACCGACTGAAGATTCCCAACTTCTACGTGTACCGGCAGGACGAGCTCAGCGCCATCGGGCGCGTCTTTCGAGGCTTAGCCGTCCTGGTACGTAGAAGATTGGTGCACCAGCTCCTGCCACCCTTCACCACAGCTGACTTTCAGTCGGTCTACGCTCTGGGAGTAAAGGTCGCTCTCGGTGACGTCCCAACCCGCGTGTATGCAATTTACAAGCCCCCGGTGACGCAGTTGGTCCTGACGGACGTCCGGAAAATTCTGGACTTCTCGGGGCCGACGATCGCTGCCGGGGACTGGAATTGTAAACACGTTGGTTGGAACTCCGCACGGACTTGTCCGGACGGAAAACGTCTCTTCGATGACGCCGACCTCAATGGGTACGTGGTCCTGGGGCCGGAGACCCCGACCCACTACCCGCACAACCGTGCCCACCTCCCAGACGTGATCGACCTCGCGGTGGTTAAGGGGCTCCAGCCCGACCCCACCGTTGAGACTCTCGACGATCACACAGGCTCCGACCACCAACCGGTCCTGCTGTTCATTTCAGACCAGCCGACCCGCTCCAGGCTGCTGCCGCCGAGGCGGAAGATAGCCTGGGAGAAATTCGGCCAGTACATGGTAGTGAACACTCCCATGAGACCAGTCTCTACACCTACGGATGTCGATGAGTTGGCTAGCGAGTTTGCGGCCGCAGTCCAGCGAGCTAAGCAACACGCCGCCATGGATGCCCCCCGTCGGGGGGCCGCTCCTCCCTTACCGCGGCGTATTGCAGACATGCTTGCTGAGAAGCGACG
Source organism: Scrobipalpa costella (assembly GCA_949820665.1). Lineage (NCBI taxonomy): Eukaryota > Metazoa > Arthropoda > Insecta > Lepidoptera > Gelechiidae > Scrobipalpa > Scrobipalpa costella. The sequence continues at coordinate 11,435,459 of OX463298.1, forward strand.
CCTGCGCAAGCAGTTTAACTTCACTCGCTGCACCACCATGAAAACCCGGCTGAACGCGCTTGCCGAGAAAATCTCGGCCGCGCTCGACGCTGCCGCTGCCGATTCTTGGCAGCGCGATATTGATACAGTCGGTGAAGATTGGACCGGCATCCACAGACTGTGTCGCAGGCTCTCCGGAAAAGCGGCACCAGTACGACCTCTCCTCGCTCAGGACGGGCTCCCCCGTTACAGAGCCGAGGATCGAGCTGAGATTTTCGCTGAGTGCCTGGAGAGCCAATTTAGGCCGAACCCAGGCGCCGACCACGACGAAGAAGAAGTTTCGCGAAGTCTGGCGGGCTATTTCGCTCAGCCGATACCTCCTGATGAGGACCCCATCGTCTTTTCTCCCGGCCAAGTGCTCCGGGCGATAAGACGAACTCCCCTCCGGAAGGCACCCGGGCCTGATGCCATTACGAATGAAATGTTGCGTCATCTTCCTCCGCGTTCAATCGCAGCGGTGACGCGCATTTATAATGGCATCACGCGCACGGGGCACTTCCCGGACGCGTGGAAGCTTGGGCGGGTAATTATGCTCCCCAAGCCCAGGAAGAACACCCTGAAGCCTGAGAGCTATCGGCCCATCACCTTGCTACCTACGCTAAGCAAGGTGTTTGAGAAACTTCTTCTGCGTCACATGATCCCCCACATCATGCCACGCCAGGAGCAGTTCGGCTTCCGAGCCGAGCACTCCACAACCCTTCAACTGTCGAAAGTACTGCACGATATGACGGCGGCCCTCAACAAGAGGGAGACTACCGTAGCAGTATTCCTCGACATGGAGAAGGCGTTCGATCTCGTTTGGCACCCGGGCTTGATATACAAGCTGTCCACGTCTACGACTCCTCGCAGAGTCGTCAAGATTGTGGCCACCTTTTTAGAGAACAGGCGCTTCCAGGTGGCAGTGGAAGACGCCCTCTCTCAAGTCCGAAGGATCGCTGCTGGAGTTCCCCAGGGTAGCTGCCTTTCTCCGGTTTGCTACGCCAGGTACACCGACGACATTCCTGTCGAGGGGGGCACCAAGCTGGCCCTCTATGCCGATGATGCTGCATTTTTCAGCGTGTCCATGAACACGCGTCATGCCGCTCGAAAAATGCAGCTATCTCTTGATGCCCTCCCTGCCTGGCTGGCAAAGTGAAGATTGCGCGTAAACGTTGGGAAGACTCAGGCGATCATAGTGGGGCGTGGTCGGCTGGATCCTCCGAAATTGAAGCTTCATGGGGAGGAAATCGGGTGGCAACCTCAGGCTAAATACCTGGGGGTAACCATAGACCGAAGCCTGTCCATGAGTAAGCATGTGGCGAGCGTGATTGGGCAAACAAGGGCTGCCATTGCTTTGCTCCGTCCCGCTCTCTGCTCGAGGCTCCCGTTGCGCATGAAGGTCGGCGTCTATAAGGCGTACGTGAGGACCCGTCTTACGTACGCCGCTCCTGCATGGTACGCGTTGGTCTCTGAGACCAACCGCCAGAGACTGCGGGCCCAGCAGTCGAAGGCGTTGCGCACCATTGCGGATGCGCCGATGTTCGTCCGCAACGAAGTCATTCGGAGAGACCTAAAAGTCGAGACCCTGGATGAGTTCGTGTCCAGGCTCTCGACCAGGATGTTCGCGCGCGCAGATCGGTCAGATTTCGAGCATCTCCGGAATCTGGCCCCGTATCACGCGCGCCCTCCTGACCAGAAACCATTCCCTCGCGAGCTCGCTGTGGTGGAGGAGCTCGACGAGGGAACTGATAACCCGGAATGACCAACGCCACCGGTTTGAGGGCGTCGTCACACTGACGACTCGACCTTGCCGGTGGCCCCTGACATGACTTCCCCGACCATGACTTTCACCGGCTGAGCGACCCCGACAACTTTCGGGTCAGCTCGCCGGTTCCTCCGGACGTATCATCAACCGCCTGGCTAGAAGTCGCTCACTGAGCCTCCCTGAACAGGGAATCACTCGGTGGGCTGACTCGCCGGCGGTCACCGGCTTTTGACGCGCGGTCGGCCAAAGTGCCGGCCACGCCCCACCGGACTCTGACTTCGTTGGCCCATAGAGGGGCGTTCTTCGCCCACTATGGGATTTTAACCCCACGCCACGCCCGTTTTTACGGGCGTCGACAGACTTTACGCCCAGGGGGCCTAGCCCCGAAGGCGTCTCCCCGCCGGCCGCGACGAGAAGAATTTCGCATTTGAGACGGACATTCAGTTCTTGTCGTCAGTAGTGGAAGGTCCTCAGGAAATCGCAAGTTAAGTACTGTTATTATTATATTGTAATTGCATGTTGTACTTGAATTACTTATGCCAATATTCTGTACCTTCTAAGTTGTTTATAACATTTGTTACATACCATTATGTAATTATTATATACAACTGGTAAAATGGCTAAGTATTATATACTTTTATTGATTATGTGCTTTATAGTAGTATATTACAATTGTTACATAAGGTATAGAAAATATATATGGCTGCTATATCAATACTTATGTTATTTACCTAAATGACATAGTATATAACAGTTAATGTATCTTCTTATGTAACAATTGAAATTGGTTAACATATTCACAATGTGCTTTTCAGATGCTAACCTAATTTAATTAAATAAATTAGGTTAATTTCTTTTTCGTAGGCTAATTTCTTTAAAATTGGTTAACACAAAATTTTAAGCATCTGAAAAGCACATTCACACTCAAATACACGACTCTTCTTTAGACTTTCCGTAGTAGCAAAATATATTCTAACGTACTATAAATGATTTAAGGGGAACCCCGGTGCACGCCAGCTCCCTCATCGGTTAAAGAAACATTACTCTCTCAAAACGCAATTAATAGAAAACCCGGTAATTTGGAAGTACTGAAGTTTATTTAAAAAAAAATCAGTGTTCACTGCAGTTACAGATAGCAAAAATACTTAATGTGGCCGTTTTTCGCTGATTTTGTATCTGTAACTACGACGAACTATTAGTTGCAAAACTATGAGGTTCTAAATGAACTTCATTGTTTTAACCTCAATCTGATCTACTAGATTTTTGATTGATTGTGTTTTCAGTGTATTAGATTTTTTTGAATGATGAGGTGGCCACTTAGCCCAGGGGCGCCCTACGTCATGTAAAACTTATTTTGTTTTGACATAACTGACATTCCAAACAAACAAACTTTTTCATTTGGCTTATTTCATGTTAATTGGCTAACCTCAACAAAAGCAGATACACGGCTATTTACAAAGAAAAGCCAACACATATAATGACCAACCTCTGTTCGAGTTAATGTCTATTAATAAATAATTTACTGTTTGGCTACGGTTACGATGTCGACGTAAGAGGGAGCGGAAGTTATACCTAGCTATTTTGACGTTTTTCGTACTATTCTAACATAGAAATATTTAGGTGCTTAATCATTATGAAGTTTCCCTCCGTATCTGTCTGTTTATCAACTGGCTCTTTCTTAACCACATAACATTAGTATTTGAAACGATAATCACGATTATGTTTCTTTTTCTATCTCGGAACTTTTAACGCATAAAAAAGTTCTGCTTCCGTGGTCTAGCGGTCAGAGCCATAGGCTTGCGATCTGGGGACACCAAGTTGATATTTGTCAATTTAATTACCACTTTGTGATATTTTCCACAGTTAAGTTACACAGTTAGGACAATGCAGGCTGAATCTACTGACTGTCTGGAAGAAAACGGATTCTATACTTCGAAAGGCACGTCACCGTTTCCAATAGTGGTCGTTACAGGTCGATGTTGTTCCACGTCCGTAGAAACTACCTTAAAAATCTTAGACGTGACTTCGTGTAGTGCAAAAGTTGCAACAAAACCGGCTACTGTACTGTCCTCTGGACCTCGCACCAAATAAAGCCATAAGTACGATAAATAAACAAAATAAAATAAGATCTGTACATACATACATACATATAATCACCCCTTTATCCCTAATGGGGTAGGCAGAGCATAAACGACCCCAACAAAGGTCGTTCCGCCACGTCTGACAAAGTTTTGAGGGTTATTTAAGATAGATTTGTAAGTATATTGCTGTAGTGACAGGTTGTCAGCCCATCGCCTAAATTACAATATACTGAAACCCTCGGATCCCTTAGCTGGTTGTTACAGCATGCCCGGGAGGAAATGCAGCTCTGTACATATATAATTTGCAGCCTTGCAAAGCTAGGATGCTTGTTAGTTCTTTATACAAATAATACTATTTAAGATTTTTGTGTACTAAACAAGGTAATTACTTTTGTTACTATAGGAGCATTGCAGTCAATGTACGTATACCGGATGTAAGGGACAGCGTCCCGCATGATAGGGGTTGCTCAGTCAACGAAACTGAACAACTATCACCAGGAAAATCTTTTAGGACATGAAAATATTTTGAACTTCCCATACAAAAAGATCAACTCAAAAGACAATTTGTATGGAAAAACATTTTTTTTTTTCATTATTAAAAAATATTCTTGCTGATAGTTGTTCAGTTCAGTTCCTTTAACTGAGCTACCCTTATCAGCTTACGAGACGCTGTCGTTTACTTTAAAGAAATTGGTAAATTAAAATCATCTGTATTCAACCAACGTATTTACTACTAGCTGTGCCCGCGACTTCGGTACGCCCGGATTGTATGGAAAACACGCAGTGTCTAACCGCTTCTCCGCTAATAGGAGCGGGATCTGCAAACTGGGGTACTTACTTAATATTAAAATGGTTTGCGTGATTATTTAGAAACCAGGTAATTAAAAAAAAAAATCAAATAAAAAGTCCCTTTGAGATCGGTTAAAAACGATCAGAGTTCAATTTTGCCTACCTCTTAAGTCAGGTGGCGTGATTATTTGTATCGTAACTTTAAGTTTAAGTAATGCACAGTCAAACAAAAAAGTTTCTTCAAAATTGGTTAAAAACTACTCAAATTCAATTTCCTACCAATCTCCTTAGTCATAATGCGTGATTATTTGTATCGTAATTTTGATTTTAAATAATGTTCGGTCGAATAAAAAAAGTTACAAATTTCAATTTCCTGCCTACCCTCTAAGTCAGGTAGCGTGATTTTAGGTATCCTAAGTTGCAACCCGGATAACACACAGTTGAATAAAAAAAGTCCTATCGAAATCGGTTAAGTAGTTTTGGCGTGATGTGGTAACATACAGAAAGACAGACAGACAGTCAAAAAATTGAAAATAAAACGTTTTGATTTTTAAATCGTTAATAATGCCTGTTGCAATTATGTTTTTGTAAAAATATTGAATGTACAGATAGGACCCTTTTAGAGATTTATTATTATAGATTGTTGATCTACGTATTATTTATTTTCCTTTATTATTATAAATAAATTCTATGACATTACATAGTCTATCGCTCAAGGGGAACATTTAAATCAAATTAAAACTTTGAGTAGAGTAGTTCTCTTGTGATTTCGAAAACAACACAACTAAGTAACTAGTTACATGTTTCAAACTTTCTTCGCTTGGGGCGACTTGTCAACATGATACACATAAGGGCAGCTTCGAAAGTTACACTGTTTAAATGTAAAGAGAGAGAGAGAATTAGTTTTCCCTCTAGCTAAAAGAGATCACTTGAAATTGTATAACAGACTTGATATTTTCTCACTTTAATTTAATATAGATGAGCTTTGGACTCTAGATGAATGCCGATGATAAAGCCAGTGTCGATCCCATATCATCCCAAATCAACTGCGATTGCTATTTATATAGTACCTATATATTCATCAAAGTTCCGACGCTGTTCTCATATAATCATCATCTGAAAACGTGATCATTCATAAATAAACTTCAGAAGAAAGCTATGCCATCTCTGATAGCGACTAATCCTCAAAACGCTCAAGGAATTACAAGATCCGATCGATACAGTTCTTAACCTCGACTCGACACGTCCTATATCAAAGATTTATCGGCACATTGCTATTGAATGCCATTCTGCCGTTCTGCTGACACAAGTGATGTTTTTATCTCATGCGTGGGTTATGATATGAGTAGTCCACTCGTATACCAGGCCACTCAGAAAGTATTGCGATAAATAGTTTTTATATATGGCAGACTGGCCGGTTAGAATCTTTTTTGAAAATATGATGCATGTAAGTAAAAATATGTGTGTTCCATTTTCAAAATTTCCCTCCACATTTTTTGCGAGCCAAATCAAAGTATCGTGTCTTACTGAAAAATGGATCTGCGCCGGGAACATTTTAGAGCTATGATTTTTTACGATTTCAAGTGTCGCCTGAAACCAGATGAATCGTTCGATAGACTTCAAATGGCATTTATGGATGAAAGCCCCTCCAAGGTAACCGTGTATCGTTGGTATAACGAATTTAGGCGTGGTCGACCAACCTTGGGGGATGAAGAATGTCGCCCTTTGACGGCTATTACGGAAGAAAACGTGCTAGCAGTGAAAAATTTAATCCAAGATAATAGGCGAATTACATATCAGGAGATTCAGCACATATTAAAGATTGGATCGGGAAGCGTTCACGAGATTCTACATGGGCATCTTCGCGTGAGGAGGATAGTATCGCGCTGGGTGCCGCACTACCTCACCGACGCTCAGAAGCAGGCCCGGGTGGAATGGTGCCGTGATATGCTGAACAAATTTGAAGCAGGCTCGTCTCGGCGTGTTTACGACATCGTAACAGGTGATGAGTCCTGGATTTATCAATACGATCCAGAAACCAAGCGCCAGACGACAGTTTGGGTGTTTCAAAATGAACCAACGCCTACCAAACTGAAGCGATCTCGAAGCGGGGGGAAGATTTTGATCGCCAGCTTTTTTAATTTGACTGGCCACTTGGCCTCAATTCCCTTACGAGATCAAAGAAGCATTAACGCCGAATGGTATACTACCAAATGTTTACCAGAATTTTTTTCTGTTGTGAGCAACAAGCGACCAAACACAGGGCTCCGCGGACTACTGCTCCACCACGACAATGCGCCTGCACACACCGCGCTCAAAACGAGGGACTTCCTGGACAGCACACCAGTCAAACTCCTGGGTCACCCTCCTTACAGCCCTGATCTAGCACCGTGCGACTTCTTTTTATTTCCAAAAATAAAAAATCAGCTCAAGGGGATACAATTTTCGTCGCCGGAAGATGCGCTGGCTGCGTTCGAGCAGGCTGTAAACGAGGTGTCTACGGCGGACTGGAAAAAGTGTTTTGAAAACTGGTTCAGACGCATAAATCTTTGTATAGAGGCTGGTGGAGAGTACTTTGAAAAGATTTAATAAAAATATATGTACCTGTAGAACAATTTTTTTTAGTGTCGCAAATCTTTCTGAGTGTCCCACGTATAAAAATTAGGCTTCATTATAAATTGTAATACATACATATAATCACGCCTTTAGCCCTAATGGGGTAGGCAGAGCGTAAACGACCTAAACAAATGTCGTTTCGCCACGTTTGACAAAGCTTTGAGGGTTATTTAAGATAGATTTGTAGGTATATTGCTGTAGTGCCAGGTTGTCAGACCATCGCTTAAATTACAGTATACTGAAACCCTCGGATCCCTTAGCTGGTTTTTACAGCATGCCCGGGAAGAAAACCAGCTGGCGCATTTTATGTTTTTCTCTCGCTCCCAGGCCAGCACGGCAGTCATTAATTTTAATTGGTACTGCTTATTGCACATAATATTATTATTTCAATATAATTACCTTTCACTATCCATATTTTACTAGATTTGTTTGTCCGACAAGCAGGATACTTTAATAAAAAAATTCAAAAGAAAAAAAAAAAAAAATATCTCCACGAATAGCCATTCCCTTTCTTTGTTGAGGTCCTCGAGGGTCAGAATCGACAACCCGTTTGCACACAATAGAAATACTTTGGGAACCATTAAAAGGCCCGCCTCCGAGTGGCGAATAAATAAATCAATATTTGTATTATACTGAAGCAGATACTATAAAAGATATCCCGAAAGGTTTTCAAATAACAGCTGACCGTAAACCGAATGAAACTATTATATTAATACACAAAGTTTTAAAATAATACGGTGTAGGTATTGAGTAAGCAGGATCGAATATGTACGTCTCAGATTAATCTAAATTGAATTTTTATTACGCTTTGAAGTTCGTTCCAAAGTAATTCAGAAATAATAAATTTACCCAGCTGATGAGATTACCTCCAATAATCATCAACTGCTCTTTCACAGGGATATATTTTTCTAAAACTAGTTAAATCCATTATAGCGGAATTAACTAGTTTTTACATGTAGGTATTGTTTTTGAAACTATCTACATTTCATTACGTTAGGTTCATTTTGTAGTTTCATGGATCAAATTTACAAGCTCTTTACAAGTACTCTAGAAGAGGTGTTTAGAAAACTAGCAGCAGTATGGCAGAAGGGCATTGACGTGGGCGACCGAAAATTAACTAATCTTCGGTTTGCGTACGACATTGTCCTTTTCGCTCCGACAGCAGAAGGTCTGGCCCACATATTAGACAGTCTCAACACAGCCAGCCTCGAAGTTGGACTTAATATGAACCGGTCTAAAACAAAACTCATGACCAATAGCTGTAAGCGAAGAATAGTAGTTGAGGGGCAGGAAATACAATAGTCTCCTTCCAGAACCGGAAAGACAAGGAAATCGATCGCCGAATTGAAAACTCCTGGAGGAGCTACTGGTCCATGAAGGATCTAATGAAGGGAGACCTTCCTCTTTGTCTAAAACGACAACTCGTTGACACGTGCGTCCTGCCCAGTCTAACTTACGGTGCACAGACGTGGTCCCTGACCGATTTGCAGAAGTTCAAACTCGGGGCATGTCAAAGAGCAATGGAGCGGAGTATCCTAGGTGTAAAAAGGATAGATCGCGTCAGAAATACAGCCCTCCGCTCCAAAACTCAGATTATTGACGTGGGCAAGAAAGCAGCAGGGCTCAAATGGGACTGGGCTGGCCATGTATGCCGAATGCACCTGGAGAGGTGGGCTAAACTAACAACTGAATTTTTCCCACAACAGCGTCGGCGCAGAGGGAGACCGAGGAAGCGGTGGCGGGATGACCTGGTCGACTACGACCCAAACTGGTCGGTAACAGCCATGGACCGTGTACTCTGGAAAGAGCATGAGGAGGCCGTTGCCCAGCAGTGGGACAGTTTAGGCTGATATAATAATAATGGATCAAATTTAGTTTATTATTTACAAAAAAATATACAGAAACTTCATTTTAGATCAAGTAGATTATCGAGGCTGATATCAAAGTTATGACATCATTTTAAATGTTCTATGATTATGAATACCTAAAAGCTTTTGTAAACTCGACGCAAAAACATTGCTATCCAGAGTGTTATCTACGCATATAAAATTTAGAGTTATAGTAGGTACGTGTATCAAAACTAATTAAAACTCAAATAAATAAGTTTCCAATGTTCCGCTACGTTGACCACCGTTAGCCGTAAACTTTTCGATCTTTTAAGTAATGTTTAATTAATTTAGAACATTCGTTAGCTTTTGAGCGACCAAGAATAAAAGTATTGAATATAATCAAGAGTGTAATTATTATTGTACTGCTAAAAAAAGCAGCACATTTTTGTTTACACAAAGTTAATTTGATCCTATCATTATCCTATTAAATAGCGAAAATAAAATCATAATTGAAGTTTAAACGTAAGTATACGTTGCATTTATGATAGCTATTATTTCCATCAAGTGTTCAAATGTGAACGTAAATAAAATTGGATATCATAATGAAAAGAAATTGCGGCTTGTGCTTATCTGCTAACAATCCGGTGTTTAAAATTAGTATGCATTGAACGAAAACAAATTATATTTATTTAGGCTTACGCATTATAATGAAATGGCAATTTTATGGATTTTGCTCACGACTCTCCCTACTTATTTATGAGACGTTTTGTTCTTATCTCACTGGCAAATTCAAATTGAAGTAGGTGCTGGACAGTTACATTTTAAAACAAAAAAGTGCAGATTTTAATTTAATGACAAATTCTCATCAACACATAAAAGGAAATCCTTGACATGTAACGTACATAATTGAGGTATAAAATTATTTATTTACATGAATACAAACAAAACCACATGACACATGTTTCCCAAATTGATATTGTTTGATTTTGGGAGTGTGTTTAAGTATGTTATGTTATGTTATGTTATGTAAATGTTATGTAACAAGTAGGGCGGAATTTTTAAAACATTAGGGAAAATTAATAGCTTTATAGCTGTACAACGATGTTATAGTGTGTATTACATTAATTACAAACCAAATATCAAGAATAAATGTTATCTCCAAAAACTGTGCAGTGATTAACTCGAGATAGACCTAACAAAAGTGACCAACTGCTTACCATATTAAAAGTGCATTTCTACACAAACAGTAACAACAAACAGTGTTGTACATATTAGATAGCTGAAAACTGTACAAAATCTTTATGTTAGTACGTGTAAAAACCCTTGTAAGGTGTAATTTGTGATTTACTGAAAACGAAGTTCGTTATGAAAATATTCAAAAGTTTGGCTTGGCGGGCATCGTGACGTGACAACAGGACGCACTGGTGTGACAGTCTCAAGGTCGCAACCCATAGTGTCATCTTTTCAGACGGCGCTTCAACATAAAAACCTTGTCGCCACCGCTGCGCCGCGCGCCGGGCCGCTGCCAAGCTGCTAGCGCCACGCTACTTGAGTGAGACTTGACGATCCAGGTTCGACGATGAAGCACCGACCGTAGCGAATATACAACAGCGCTTATTACATAATATGAAAATATCTTCTACAACTTTGGGTTCCGTCAGGAAAGTTTTTAGGAATATTTAAGATTTTGTGCATGGTGTTATTTCAAAGTTATGCAAAGCCGCCTACCTAAACTTAATATAAATATCGGTGTTGCTAACGTTACTTAAATTATCATTTATTTTCATTGTCTTTAGCCTCAAGCCTTTTTAGTAGTTTACACACTTACTTAGTATATTGTTTATTGGATTGAATACTAATACTATTATTTGCATTTTATATAATATAGTGGGTGGATTAGTTCAATTAGTATATAGTTCTGTATAGACATAGATACGTATAGGTACTATTATTTAAATTTACTATTCTAACGGGTACATTCTCGCAATGAATAAGAACCTTGATGTCAATGTCACCTTCGTCACATGTCCGCAATGTCCACCGGATTGCAAGCGTCGGTTTAGGGGGGAACGTGGGCTGGCAGCACATAAAAGACTAAAACATGCCGTACAAACGTCTCAAGCTCTGCCTTCATCATCGACAGATAGCGGTGGGGTTCTGCAGTCGCAGCCAGCCTTAGCACCTACAGTAGACTATCCTACTTTAGATGACCTTCCAGAACTCAGAGCCAAAGTCAGAGTTCTGAAGCACATACCGAAGGGAGCCAGATGTTTAGCGGCGGGAAAGTTAGCTTCCATAATCGAGAAATGCGTTGACTGTAATACTGTAGGAGACTGGCATAGCTTCCTTACATTTTCGTTCTCAGCACTGAAGGTCCCAGAAACGGATTCAAATGGTTCTCTAACAAGTAAAGTAAAAATAAATATTTCTGATCCACAGACTTTTCCGTTACCCAGGGATGACGTGACCATAAGATCTCCCTCAATATACAAATTAATCGAAACTAAAGTTCACGATGGAGATTTAAGGGGGGCTGTGCGTTTGCTAACCAGTGAGTGCAGCCTAGCACAGGACGATGCTAGCACTTTAGACAGCTTGGAGGAAAAACATCCGCAGCCTTCTAGGCCAATTTCTTTACCACGTGAGCCAGATACTAACGCGCCTCTTCTAAACTTTTCTCCCGAAGATGTAGCCAATGCAGTAGGTTCTTTTCATGCCTGTTCGGCGGGAGGTTTAGACGGCTTGCGGCCCCAACACATTAAAGAACTTATTTCACTTTCCGCCGGGGATAACGGATTACGTCTTTTGGAGGCATTGACTCGGTTATGTAACTTTTTGCTTAAGGGCAAGTTGGACAAAGAGATTTGCCCATATCTGTACGGAGCATCTCTGTGTGCACTGAGGAAAAAGGACGGGGGCATAAGGCCTATTGCTGTGGGTAGCGTCTTACGCCGTCTAGTTGCCAAACTCGGGTGTCGATCTGTCAGAGACCAAATGTCAGGACTTTTGCAACCACATCAACTAGGTTTTGGGACCCCCCTTGGCTGTGAGGCGGCAATACATGCCACAAGGGCCTTCGTGTTCGACCCTGAGCACGCAGGTGATGTGATCCTGAAAGTCGACGTCAAAAATGCCTTTAACACATTAGAAAGAGACGTCATGCTCTCAGAGGTATGGGATAAAATTCCATCTTTATATCCCTTCCTCTACCAGTGCTACGCTTCTCCCTCCAATCTTTATTACAACGGACACAGGATTACATCACAGGTTGGTGCACAACAGGGCGATCCTTTAGGTCCTCTCCTGTTTAGCCTCACAATAAATGAGTTACTAAAATCACTAGAAGCGCCCCTCAACATATGGTACCTGGATGACGGTACAATAGGTGGACCTCCAGATATTATTGCCAGAGATATAGCTACCCTGACTTCCAGGCTGAAAGATATTGGCCTCGTGGTTAATAGCAGTAAATGCGAGCTATTTGCTTGTGGTGATGCTGCTGTAGGTCACTTGTCAGAGCTTGAGTCACTTTTACCTGACATTAGAGTGGTAAATAAGGAAACGCTATCTCTCTTAGGTGCCCCAATCTTTGATGACGCTGTGGCGGCAGTAGTACTGAGTAAGAGAGCTATGCTTTCCCAGGCACACCAACATCTTCAACATTTGCCTGCACATGTTGCGCTTACCTTACTCAGAAGCTGCTTATCAGTCCCTAAATTGGTCTATGTAATGAGAACATCCCCAACCTGGCATTTTCCTATGGAGGTGTCACTCCTAGACGATACCATTAAGAATACGTTGGAGAGCATCCTCAATTTCCAACTTGGGGAGACACAGTGGATACAGGCTTCGTTACCTATACGACATGGGGGTTTAGGTATTCGCTGCGTGCAAGACACAGGAGTACCGGCGTTCCTAGCTTCGTCTTATGGAGTGTTAGATCTGGTTACTAGGATTATCTCTTGTAACGGTGCCAGAATTAACATTCCTTACACGAAGGAGGCCGGGAACGTCTGGTCCCAGATGTGTCCCACAGGTATTCGTCCAGACAATCTTGCGATGCAGCGAAGTTGGGATGATCAGTTATGCAAGGAAACTGTCAAAAAAATATTAAACACTGCCTCTGGCACAGATACGGCACGACTGAAGGCAGCGGGCTGCCCAGAATCCGGTGCTTGGCTGCGGGCACTACCATCTCCGCATTTAGGTACTATGCTCGATGACGGGTCCCTACGAGTAGCAGTTGCGTTGCGATTGGGTTGCGTGATTTGTGAGCCACATCACTGCAAGTGCGGGGCTGCTGTAGATAATAAAGGCTACCACGGGTTAAGTTGTGCAAAAATTGCTGGAAGATTCCCGAGGCACCATATGCTTAACGAGATCATCCGGAGAGCTTTGGTATCTGCTGGAGTTCCGTGCACCTTGGAGTCACCCGGCTTGTGCCGCGATGACGGCAAAAGACCAGATGGACTTACACTAGTCCCTTGGGAGCGCGGCCGCTGTTTAGTGTGGGACGCAACATGCGTAAGCACATTTGCTGCCAGCCATTTATCACGCACAATCCGAGCACCAGGCGCCGCTGCGGAGTGGGCAGCATCACAAAATGATGGGAAATATGCTTGCCTCTCCAATAATTACATATTTGTACCTTTTGCGGTGGAGGTAGCGGGCGTGTGGTGTAGGGCGGCAAAGGCATTAATTGCCGAAATTGGCAGACGCTCGCGGCGGAACGGTGGAGATCCCCGCACCGCGTCATACCTGATGCAACATATATCGCTGGCCATCCAGCCTGGAAACGCGGCCAGCGTTATGAGCACGTTTCCACCGGGTGCGATGCGGGGCGGGCTCTTCGATAATTATTAAGTTTTGTTCTTTTTTATTGTTGTTGTTTTTATTTTATTTTATTAGTCTGTATTGTAAATGTTTCTGTACTTGAATAAATAAATATTTTAAAAGTTATGAACTAAGTAATATATACGTATATTCGTAAACATACATTTAAAATTTCATAACACACGTTAAGAAAAAGATCTGTAATATTAAACGTGTTGATTAAGTAAGACCCCAATTTATAAATAATTATATTTTTATTTTATGTGTATTAATTTTGTGATCTAAAATGAAAATAATAATAAAGTCCTTATACAGGTAAATACTTAGATAATAAATTACAAAGTCGCTATAAATTTGTCTGAAGTGTTTTGACGATGCGATCTAGACCATTTAACTATCGTACTTAATTAAAAGCTTTTAAGGGTAAATTGCTCGTTTTTATTGGAATGAGTTTTCAAAGTTCTACATATTTATTCACGAGTTGATAAAATTTATTACTTATTAATATTAATAATAAAGAAGATGTGAGTGTTTCCACATTTAGATTAGTGTAACTACAAATTTAATTCTTAAGATAGAATTATGAGGTACATCATACCTACTCGCACTTGCCCATTATTATACATGTCCCATTTCTTCTAAGGTAATGCGTGTGAAACAAATTCAGATAAAATATCGGATACATTAGCCGAGTGCTCAAGTCTCTGCCGTATGAAAGTATTAGAACAAATGGACCGAGAAATGTCCCTGATGTTTTTTTAAAAAACGGGGGCTTTCATGAAACGCGTTCTTTGCTCTAGCATGTGGAAGTGAAATCTGAAAAAGATAAAATTGTGGTCGGTTAATTTTGAAATTATTTAGGCACCAATGATTTTTCACACAGTGGTATCTAGCCCCAGTGTAGGAAGAGGTTGTACTATTAGGTAGATACTAGATCTGGCTGATGAATATAATATAATATTCAAGGTACATACTTTACGTTTAATAGTTCTGAGGATTTCCAAACATGTTACATAACCTCATATTAAGTATACTTATAAACGCCTTAAGCTTGCCCATACATCTTTCAAGCTATACCTCTACAAACATTGGGTGAGCCTCAAAGAGGTCATTTAAGCTTTCATATTGACAGAAGAGTGTTACAGAACCTGTACCAAAACTGAAGTACCTGTCTAAAAGGAAAAGATCAATACAATTTAATAAACATATCTACAATAATAATATTACGATTTAAATTTAATTTGACACCATAATTTAAGATACGTCAAATTGATAACTCACCTCAGTATAATAAAATAATAAAAACTATTTGCTTTTGGCCCAGTACTTATTATTATTATTATTTAACATTTTATTGCACACATGATCATACAGAGGACACAAACAATAATTTTTACAATAGCACAATAGGTATTGCTTATCTCTAAAAAGAAATCTCTTCCAGCTGACCTACGCTAGTGAGAGTACATAAGTGAGTAATATTAGAAGTTTAGTTATATTAGAAGATTACCTCTTACATCCAATCATACAAATTTATCTCATAATAATATTAGCTAAGGCAAAATGCCCAATACATTTCTTCGGTATTCGAGGCGTCAGAATAGAGATGGAGCTTTTACTGAGATTACAAATAAGAATGACAACAGCGTTTTGTCAGTTCTCGTGCACTTGGATTCGTGATGAGATAAGAAGCAGGGTTAAATCATAATACTACTAGTAAACATAAATAAATTTCACATTTAAATAAAACTACATATTTTTTACGGTTCTAATGCCATTTACAATTTCAAGTTTAAAATAACGGACGTGGAGGTAGGAAGGGTAAATAAGATTTTAGACGTCACAACTTACATACATACATACATATAGTCACGCCTCCATTCTTATTGGGGTAGGCAGAGCGCAAACGAACCAAACAAAGGTCGTTCTGCCACGTCTGACAAAGTTTTGAGGGTTATATAAGATAGATTTGTAGGTATATTGCTGTTAGTGACAGGTGGTCAGCCCATCGCCTAAATTGCAATTTACTGAAACCCTCGTATCTCAGGACTGATTTTTACAGCATGCCTGGGAGTAAATGCAGCTGACACATTCTATGTCTTTCCTTCGCTCCCAGTTCAGCATGAAAGAAAGAAAAGGAACGTCACAACTTAACAAAAAATAATTAATATCTTCCTCTATCTTTTTCTTCTTACATGCTGGCCTGAGAGCGAGATAAAAACATAGAATTTGCCAGCTGGGGAGGGATCCGAGTGTTTAAGTATATTGTAATTTAGGCGACGGGCTGACATACTATCACTACAGCAATATTCCTACAAATCTATCTCAAAAAACCCTCAAAACTTTGTCAGACAGGGCGGCACGACCTTTGTTTACGTCATTTACGCTCTGCCTACCCCATTAGCGAAAAAGGCGTGATGATATGTATGTGTGTTAAAAATATGTATCAAACATTTATTTGATAGATAGATAGATAAACTCTTTATTGCGAATAAATCGTCAGTTTGGAAAAGCTTAACAATAACAGTGTGCGCAAAGGCGGCCTTATCGCTTCAAGCGATCTCTTCCAGACAACCTTGCATTGATACTGATACTGGTTAAAAGCCTACTCAATTACAATATGACTTCTAAATTGCTTGTAATATTTATCAAAACAGCAAACCCAGGATATTGATAGTTGCAATGATTGTTCAGTTGTAATATTCGGATATTGGCTTGGCCTGTAGACGACAGTTTTATTTCCTTTTGTGCCATTGGGCTTTGATAATAAAACTGTAGTACCTACCCTTGATTCAAATTTATGCAGATGAATTATAATGAATGATATCAAATTGAATAACAATTTTGAGGATAAAAAATACCAGTGTAAATCCAATCTGAAAACGTATTAACTCGATTAAGAACTATTGGATTTGTGAAAATAATTAAATGTTTACAAACATTCCACTGCTATGTTTTGTTAACACGATCCTATACTTTCGACGGAACAGTAAATTTGCAAGTTTGGACGTCTCGGATTAAGGTTTAATTAGAGTTTTGCGCTCAGAGTACTTACCTACTTACAAACATCTGCCATAAATATCGAAAATACGACAGTCAGATTTTGACAGAATTTGACAAAGAATAGATGATACCAGTAGTCCGGCGCGCTCATAAGTAATCTGCGTTGATACTGTAACACCCTATCCCTATTTAAATAATAATCTGATAAAATTAATATGGCCAAAGATAAATAAATATGTGATCGTCTAAAAACTGATTTTATGTCAAATTAAAAGACCCATACGTTGTGTATTCAAATAGAAAATTGAAATAAATCTAAGTTAAGTTTGAAAAGGGTAATCGTAATTGAAATTATGACGTAAGTAAATAAATTATTTGTAAAAAAAGTTCATAATCAAATTCAGCTGAAAAATAACACAGAATGACAAAAACAAAATATAAATGAGTAATATAAAACATGCGACTCACATAAAATATTTTCAGCTGAAATGCAGGAATCAGGAATCTCCATCTTCTTTCTTCTTGCGCATAACTAACCCAAATAAAATAAAACCAAACATACTTAATATTAAATCTCCCGGCTAATGTAGCGTGCTGAAAGGTACAAAGACTCAATAACCAGGGAAGGGAATTTGAATAAAGATCTTTAAGATCTTAGAATTAGGATACCTAGGCAAATGAAATGGCCCTCCCTTCCAACCTACAGACCATGCCAACGCACGAAAACCTTGCACAGACTAACACTAAACCCTAGTCTTATCTAACTTGCAAACCTTCCATCAAACATTCCGATCATCTTAATTCATTCACAAACTTCTTTCATACTACCAATCATTCATCAAAGTCATACAAGTTACCTATTAACTGCAGTTTTGGTCACCTGTGACGGTGTACTAATGTTCAAACCTTTTAATAATCAATTTCTCTGTTCAGTTTGCAATATGGTATAATTTTCAAGGACTGCTGTACCAAAATCACATGATATGCGCTAAGAAGTCAGTTCAAATGATAGAGACTGTGTCAAGAAATTATCACCTTTATAGCTCGCTACGTCAGCTCAGAAATAGACCATTAGAGGTTTGTATGAATACCTATTCGAATGAATTCTCGAGAGGGATTATGGGCCAGCTACTCTCGGAGCCCATAAGCCTTGTCGATGTGTATTTAATGTATGTAAAGTGTTATCCTGAATATAAAAGTAATTAAATATTTCAAAATACAAGTAATTGATTTTAACCACTAATATCTTTAAAACACCGTGTTTTGTTTTAACGTGTAACACTATATCTTAAAGACATATCAAAATATTCCTATTAGTTTTTATTGCATTTATTCATCCTCACACTCTCGCACACTGATATTTTACACATAACACACACCTACTATTTCCTATTCTAATAACACATTTCCCTACGATTATCATTGAATGATGTTTGAAAACTCGCAACGCTGCAGGTACAGAATGCTGAAACTATCACTTTATTACGAAATCGTCTATCTGTAAGGTTAAGAAACACTTACAGTAATAATCACAACGATGGACTTCGAATTAAAACACAACGCCGAAAATAAACAACACATGATGCTCGGCATCGCCAATTTCCGCGTTAGATCATCGTCCCGGCCCGTCAGCAACTGCCAACCCCCACTGCATGCCTGCTGTTCCTCTGTTTTTTTTAATCTTCCAAGTTCTATGATATATTAAGACAAAGTAAAATATCTTTTGTAACATTCAAAATTTAACTCTATTTCCAAGAAACAAGTATGGGTCTTTATGCATTTGATACTCTTGTTTAAATGCTGGGTCATGTCAGGTAAAGATGTCTCAATTTTTGAACGAAAAATCTAAATGCTATTTGTTTAAGTGTTGGGTCGATTTTATAAACTAATTATTCTATATGTAATGATAAACGATCGTTACAATACCTACGCGGAAATCGAAGCCACAGCTACGGGATCGAAGGCCTAAGTATTAGACCATTTTATCTGCGATTTCCCAAAAAGACCTAAGTACCTCGTCTAGATTTTGAATACAGTAGTACACAGAGGTACAGTATCCTCGCCTAGCTAATATCGTGGTACTGTGTCCGTGACCGCTGGTACGAGATTGGCCGCGCCAGGAAAGGTACGGCATAGCGCGACCACCAAAAATGACTTTTAACTAGTAAAGTAGCTAAGTATATAACTTTTCCTTACTGGTACTATGTGGTACACTGGCGAACAGCATCGTCACTTAGCCCTTACCATCATTTGTGTAGGAGGACGCCACAAAATTGAATAGTTCCATTAAACTAGAATATTGGCAAGAAACAGAAAAGAACTTTGCCCATCTGGTCATCGATTACAAAACTCTTGATACCAAAAGCAGCTACCAACTAAGCTACACATGGTTCGTCAGATATTCATACCACGATATCACATTATAGAAATTCACTCCGTGACTAATACAATTTTACTGATATGAGTGAAAATACAATATCCGCGGAAGTAACATCGCAGGAATATGCATATTGTTGTGGAGTTGGGCGGGCGCGGACTGATTTCAATAAAGATGACCAGTTTCGGACACCTGCCGCCCAAAGTCCCAACTTTGAGTTCATAGCAATCTACATATTATGTAGGTACCTACTGTCTGTGATATAGTGTGTGTAGTGTGATATACGCAGGAGAGCTTTTTCCTTCCAAGTTAAATAAAACTTCTATTGGTTTTCAGACGTCTAAAAATAAATGACCTTACATATCCCGTAAAGCCAAAGATTACAAAAACGCGAGTACAGAAATACTTAGAAACTTTTAGGCGGAAAATAGGACAGATAAATTAAATCGTCCAAGTTCCCTTAGTATTTTGCACAGAAGGCTTTTTTCGTAAGCCATTAATAAGTAAGCTGTGTTCATTAATTACTTTTAATTGCGTGCGTCAATCTTTGCCGAGGGAGTGTTTTTCCCCTGATGAAGATGGATGGGCTCCTTAAACCTGGCAAAAAGTTCCACCGCCGATAGTTCTTTCCTTCGGGACTAGAAAGCTGCTCTTTCTGATGAGAGAAGTAGTAATTACGAACGCTTTCTTATGTTTGAAGTGTTTACCTAAGAGCCTATTTCATTATATTTATTTGCAATTTTACTATGTAGAGACCTGGAAGTGACCTATCTATTCTTCATACGGATTGTTGAAGATTAGTTAAAGAAAAGGAAGACAAAACTATGTATTGCATTGCCATAGAGGAATATAGGTAGCCATTACGCACAGTGATAGCTTGTCAGTCTAAAGCTAAAAGTGCAATACAATAAATCTCCACTACACAAAAGTGCAATACAATATCTCCCTCTACTGGCTCCTAAGGTATGCCCAGGAAAAGAAGCAGCTGGAAAAAAAGCATGCATGTTTTATTTTCTATCAAGAGGAATGTTTTGTGTTTCTTTCATGCTGGACTGGGAGCTAGAGAAAAACATTGAATGTGCCAGCTGCATTTCCTCCCGGGCATGCTGTAAAAATCAGCTAAGGTATCCGAGGGTTTCAGTATATTGCAATTTAGGCGACGGGCTGAAAACCTGCCACTACAGCAATATACCTACAAATCTATCTTTAACAACCTTCAAAACTTTGTCATGCGTGGCGCAACCTTTTTTAGGTTGTTTACGCTCTGCCTACCTCATTATGGATAAAGCCGTGAATATATGTATGTATGTTTTGTGTTTATTTGATATCTAGTTTGACGGTTGTGCATCTGTGTTATTCGCAGACCGAAAATACAATATTCATTCACACAGCCCATTGAACCAAGGGTGAAGCGGCGAGACGTAACGAGAATAGCTTACTAAACAAGAAATATAATTATTAAGAATTTTCAGTAGAAGATGGGCACTTAAGATCCCCGACCGTTAATTGGAAAGCCCTCTGGATCCCATCCAAGAAACTGAAGTCTACAATCGTAGGATAAGTAAGCCTCCAGTTAATGAGTTGTTAGTTGAATTACAAAATAACAATTTGTACTTCATAAAAAAAAGTACCTTACCGTAATATTTTCAAAATGATATTTTCTTTAATGGAAAACAAAATTTATTGGCTTCATCTATTTACATATTTTTTGTAATGGAGTCGAGATTATTATGGCTTTGTCCCCAGAGATTATTATTGGATTAAGAAAGTGTTTTATAGGACTTCTTTAATAATTCAGTAGCTTGAAAGTAAAAGGTCCTGATGTCAGAAAAGTTACTTGTATGATGAGCATGATGGGCTATCATAATCCTATTAATATTATAAACGACAAAGTTCGGCTGTATACATGTTCGTTACCTACTAAATCACGCTTAAACCTCTGAACGGATCGGGATTAAACGGATTAAACTTAGAACACATACTTATAGATTTTAGATAAAAGCTGTTTCTCTATTTTTCTTATTTGTATTCCTTTCAAATTATTTTCAACGTGTATCAATTTTTGAGAGCCCGATGGTGTAGTGGATACGGCCGTTGCCTCCGGTTCGAATCCCACCGTGTACCAATGTGTTTTCGGTTTTCGAATTTCATATGTACCTATGTTTATTCGGCGCTCTTTCCGTGCTTCGGAAGGCACGTTAAGCCGTTGGTCCCGGTCAATATAGTTTAATACCGTAGATATTAGTCGTTAAGCCATGTCAGAGGCCAGTGCATAGCATTGGCGGCTTGAAAACTGTGTCCTAATCTAGGATAGGGTCCGTTTTGAAAGCTTGAGTGTTTTCTATTGAGTATGTTTTTATTATTTCTTCCAGAGCTACACAGACGCAGACCACGGCCTTGTGTCAGGCTGCACCTCTACCACGTGCTCGAGAAATTCTTCCGAGAGAACATGCTGTAAAGTAAATTATAACAATAACAACCAATCAAAAGACTCGGTTCGGCTTCCAAGCACTTCTATGGACTCTTATAATATCCTCGCTCGTGACGCAAATAACCTTAGGCTCGTAATTAAAATTACTCTCAAGAGTGACAGCGGGTTTGAGTTTGTATCTGAAATGTCATTACAGTACAAAACGGCCTGTTAAATCCAAACTTAATATTGCTCTCAATCTTGAGATTGCTTAATAAATACGAGCCCTGGTGACGTCAATGCTTCTCTTTGAAACTTATTTCGACTTTACCTTTTTTTGTAAAGATTGTTATTTTACAGTGCCAGAAGATGTAACATCTTCATCTTTTATAACAACAGTTTATTTATGAAATTCTTCAAAGAGAACGTGTTGTTAAGTGATGCACAATAACAACCGATCAAAAGACTGTCTGATCTGTTTTCCCTTCTCGGTTGCGGAGGTCAGATGACAGTCGCTCTGTGTAAAAATCAGTATCCTCGTTCAATCCCCTATATTAGGTAGCCAACCCTGTGAGATACGGGATGAGGCTAGGGAGATGATATTCGCACTACGCCAGCAATTTCTCCAAACGACAATAATAAAAAGAAAACGTGGAAAAGCGCGTAAAATCTAGCGGACAAAGTGTAAAACCATAAACCGCCTGTCTGAGTATTTATTGGGTTCTAGCTTCCCGCCCAGGAGGCAGCGGCCCTATCCACTACAACATAGGGCTCTTGCACGTTTTCCTAGTATTTTTGTCAATTTTATCCGCCATATCATACGATGGCGGATAAAAATGACAGATGACGCATAAAACCACTAACTATAAAACAAAACTGGAGACATTAGATCTCCTGCCCTTTTCCAATGTTTTAAGTATTGAAATGAATAATGATTTTAATTTTAGTTTTAGTTTTAGTTGGCCAATCTATAATAGAGTTCAATGATAATACATTAATCTTGTGGGTGTAGAAAGATAAATAAGCTAACATTCCTTACTTTTATCGGTCTTAATCCAGCATGAAAGATTAAAAGCTTATTGTTACTGAATAAAATGTGGAGCTGAAAGCTTGACTGAGGTCAGAGGGGCTTAACAATACAAATGATAACTTAGTCCTTTAGATTTTTATAATGTTGTCATTTATCGTTTCATAATATTATAAATGAAACCCATTTTGTTATTATTAAAAAGCTTCCTAATTATAATTTAGGGTTTCCATTTTAATAATTTAAAGTATGTATATACCTTTTTCATTGGACGCCAACACAAATTTAATTAACAAGTTAATCTATGAAACACTAAAGCTTTGTGTTAATAGATTCAAAGTGGTTTCAACTTGGAAACTAGCCAACAAACGCCCATATGTAGGAAATTGATGTCAGATAATGTTGCACATATGTAAACAGCGTAGCTAAGAGTTTAAGTAATAAATAAACGTTTTATTAAAGAAACCAGTGAAGTTCTTACAGGTCATAAAGAACTCCAGTTTTGGATATGGTGTAGATAACTATTGTGAGACAAAGGTGGCGCAATAATCTATATAGCAAAAAAACTAATTCAGTTTTTTCAAAGATACAAGATTAGATTTTTTTTAATATTACAAAACCGAAGATTTTGCAACTTTTCAAGCCATTTTTAAAATTTTATTAATTCTGTGTACTACATCAATCACTAATAAAACAGCCAAGTAGACTACCATTAATAAAGAGCTGCCTTGACAGAAATCAAGTCTCCAACCATTCGCGCCTCTCAACGCCTATCAAGCGCGAAAGCAGGTTCTTAAAATTTTGCGCCTTCGATAAAAATAAATTCTTATTTCTCCAGCACCTGTCTTCGTCTTTTCAGTCACTGCCTTCATTATGATTTCAGAAGGCGTTCGAGAAAGGTTTTTCTCGTTAGTTGTTGCGTGCTTTCAAATTCTGTTTAGCAATTCTTTCACGGCTGTCGGGGAGTTTTCTGCTCAGTGGCTTAAAGCTATTCAGCGTTTTTGCCCCAACACTTATGCTCGAGTTTTATCTGACAGAAAATTTTAAAACAGACGAGGTACAAATGCAAACACTGTACAAATCTATATTTTAAATCTATCAAACTTACATATTAAATATTTACG
Organism: Scrobipalpa costella; assembly: GCA_949820665.1. NCBI lineage: Eukaryota > Metazoa > Arthropoda > Insecta > Lepidoptera > Gelechiidae > Scrobipalpa > Scrobipalpa costella. Next base: position 11,459,331 of record OX463298.1, read on the forward strand.
CTGCAGTACATACAGTCTCGGCTAAAACTTCTTTCATTAGACCGTTGACACTCCCTTTTAAATAAATATTGGTAAGTAATTATGTTCTATAATATATAGTACCTAGTATATAATGGTCCTGAAACAAAGTCTCCTTGGAGTATTTATTATCAAGGGGATCTTAATATATAAAGCAAATTTGGTGTATTTAACAGTAGTTTTTGAGTTATGAAGGGGTCATACGGTTCTTTCACTCTAGATTGTTAGAATCGCTATTCTATTTTCCAAGATAGTTCCTATAAACAGAGGCACTTATTGTGAGAAGTCTTCGATTTCCTTTTCTAAAGGCTCCTCCAGTCAACTACAGAAGACACGGAACTGGTACTCAACGGGAACCGACGGCTGAGTGCCACTAGTTACCCTGTTGACTGAAAACGCGCACTCTTAAAAATGCTTTTCAGGTGGACATTTTGCTACGATTACCCATATATTTTTTATATTTTTAGTTTTATATAATACTACTAGCGACCCGCCACGGCTTTGCACGGAAATTATCAGTATTTCTCTACTATATTATGCATGTATTATACATGTAAACCTTTCTCTTAAATCACTCTATCTATTAAAACAATCCGCATCAAAATCCGTTGCGTACTTTTAAAGATTTATGCATTTATGCATAGGGATATAGGGACAGAGAAAGCGACTTTATTTTATACTATGTAGTGATTTAGGGTGCCTTGGTCCGCTAGAAACCCTTTACATTTCTTCTACTTTGTCTTTCCAGCTTTCCTTTCTTAGTTTTTGAACGTTGTTAATATTTTTACACTGATATTTATCCTATTAAATTACGTCTTCTCTAGCTTTTTATTATTTGGCATGCGACGCATTCTACGTCATGCAGATTGCTACTGGATTTTACCTACTAATTCTAACACGGCCTATTTTGTTTATATTCTTCTATACATGTATTTTTATGTATTCTGTGTATAAGGCTTCGTTCAAAATCAATATTGAGAATTACGAAACACGAGGAAAGAAAAAGGGAAATAACATGCGGAGCTGTAAGTGCTACCCTTTGAGTAATATTGCCACCCTCCACACTCGTTTGATATTACAACCGAAATGGAATACTTATTTGTAGTGTTTTGAATGTTTAAGGAAATATGTATAAAAGGAACAAAAAAGTTACATTTACTTATTCACAATGATATTTCATCTATAAAAATGTGGTGGATTATTTATGTATAGTTTTGGCCCCGATATTATTTTCTTTCAAGTAATTGTATTGGCAATTATTTTCCATTTTGCGAAGAAACTGTACGATTGGCGAATACTAGCAGATACTAAGTAATGTATGTAGATACCCTCAGACTGGATTAAACAAACTTTCTACACTCATAAAACTGACATTACGCTAGATACCGTAGTTAGGAGCTTTCATAATATTATCATACATACGAGTGAGTTGGAAATTTGTATTACTTAGATTTAAGACTAGCTTTAGTACCCGTGGTTTCAGAGGCAGCTGAAGTAGTTAACATGGCTCGTATTTATTATAATAGCAATATTTAGTATGGATTTGACAATCTATTTTTTTAGAATAGAATAGAATAAATTTTATTTGGTAATAAATGTTTGTACCGGAGTAACATTTCTGTTACATACTCAATCTAGCTACCAGTCTCAAACCTTCACAAAATTCATCAATAAACGTAAAAAAAACATCGTATAACATAAAAATAACACAAATTTAGGCGCTTCTTATGAGTAAAAATTCATATGTTTTCATCAAGTTTACCTACAAAAAATAAATGAATATCTTTTGTAATATCAAAAAAAAAAAAAACAACTTTTGTTTGTTCATTAACCAAGGTCGTCTGATCGGAAAACTCAAGTTGGTCTCCTTGACGAAACTTTCTCATCTCGTCACAGTCTTGAGACAAACCACTAAGCTAAGGAAATTCATACCTCTGTCTATTGCAAACGTTGTTTGATCATCCTCAATATTGGAAATTTTCTTAACACTACTTCCTCCTAAAGGTCTGACCGCACTAGGACGTAGCTGCGAAGCACAACGCGGCACTGTGCGACAAATGATTCTTTGTATGAAAATGTTTGAGATGTACCACACTGAAGCGGCACTGAAGTTGCAGCAGAGCGGCGCGGCGCGGCACGGCGCGACAGTGTCAGTTCATACATTTTGTCAGTTTTTGTGGTGCTGTGTCGAGCCGCTGCAGTGCTGCGCCGCGCTCCTTCGCTGTAGCTACGTCCTAGTGCGGTCCAACCTTAATTCAGCATTATACAACACGATATTCATATGTAGCCAGAATCTTTCAATAATTTTAATACATTTCTGTTTCCGTTCGTAGTTATTTCCTGCATCAGCATACGGAACACGCAATGTACTTGAGGATTATAAAGTAACTCCAACTCATGACTCGAATTGATCCTTGCGCCAAAATTAGTTTGGCAAGTTCCGTTATTGGGCTACGGAACTTTGATAAGATGGCCAATATGGTGGCTACGGTGGCTACTAGGAATCATAACTTTGATTATGTTTTTGTTTACGAAGATCAACTTGTTGTTGTAAAATTGCACACGTGAAAGATATTTTATACATACTCGTACATACATATAATGACGCCTTTATCCCTAACTAGTGACCCGCCCCGGCTTCGCACGGAAATAATCAGTGTTCCTCTACTATATTATGCATGTATTATACATATAAACCTTCCTCTTGAATAACTTTATCTATTAAAACAATCCGCACCAAAATTCGTTGAATAGTTTGAAAGATTTATGCATACATAGGGATATAGAGACGGAGAATGCGACATTGTTTTATATTATGTAGTGATGGGATAGACAGGGCTTAAACGACTTAAAATGTTGATCCACCACGTCTGGCAAAGTTTTGAGGGCTTATTTAAGATATATTTGTAGAGGTATATTGTTGTAGTGATAGGTTGTCAGCCCATTGCCTAAATTGCAATATACAGAAACCCTCGAAATGCTTAGCTGGTTTTCAAAAGCATGCCCAGGAGGAAATGCAGCTGGCACATTCTATGTTTTTCTCTCGCTCTTAGTTCACCATGAATATAAGATACTTTATTATTCCTAATATTTCGTATTTATACAGGTAGTTTTCCAATAAAACTGATCAATTACTATTTATAGATATGTTACTACCCAATGTAAGAACGAAAGCGTAGCTGATATTATGCGTGACAGTACATACACACAACACAAATAAACTTGTCTTCATTACACAGAAACAATGCCTAATAAACATAAACAAGCAACATGGTATAATCACGAAATACAGAACAACTTAAAACAAGAAACAGGCCTGCTACCATAACCGGGCGACGTGCGAACGACGTCGCGTCTTCGTGATGACGTGACGTCGCGTCGATAAGCCGGAGCGGTGTGGTGGAAGCTTTAATAAGCCACGCTGAAACTTATTTATGATCTGCTACAAACACGCTACACGGTTTCACCTTACGGCCTAGCCACGGGACTTTTTTCTACGTTCCGTTACGGCGAATTTACCTACGCATTGTTAGAGATGTGTGGCGTAAAATTACCCAGATAAACTACGGAAATAAACAAAACTTTCCGTAAAATACGGTAAGATTAAGTGAAAAGCGTATTACCCTACTACTTGAAAAATGCGGCAGCAGCATTGTGTTTACAGACATACATACATACCCAGTCACGTCTCTATCTCTAATGGGGTAGGTAGGCAGTGCGTAAAATGCCTGCTTTAGTTATAGCTATTTATACTGCTGCGTAGTCAGGGGTATTAAAACACGAATGTGAGTTTCTTAATAGCATTACACGAGTGTTTTGATACCTAGTTATGTACAATTGCATACAATACTTCACTCATGCAGTACGGCCATAAATATTGCACATCTGCCCTTTGAAAGAGAAGGTTGCTAATCGTATTAAATGTGTGTTCTACACTGTAAACTGATCAACTTTTCATAAACTTAAAAATGTATGTCAAAATTTAACAATTTTTCTCGAAACTGAACAACGTACCTCAAATTGAACAACTTTTTCTCAAAACTGATCAACTTTTGTCAAAACTAAACCACTTTTCACAAAACTGAACAACTGCACTTAAAACTGAACTACTTTTTTCAAACTGAACAACCTTTCTCAAAACTGAACAACATTTCTCGATACTGATAGTTTTTTTTCCAAATCTACTTTTCTCAAACTGAACAACTTTGCTAAACACTGAACATTTTTTCTCAAAACAGAACTACTATTCACAAAACTGAACAACTTTCGAATTTAGCAATAGAAGCCTAGCCTACATAGCACATTTATAGAGCAGCTAAACGCAAAGCAAAATCTCTTGCGATGAAAGCGCTCTAATTACCCACTACTCTAGTGAGTAATGGTCTTTAGAACCACGAGCTGAGGCTGTGGGGCCAGTAAACACGTGGATAGAGGGAAACGTATTTAGATTTTGTGCTTTTTCTTTGCTGGGCTGAGATTAATGCAAAACCATAGACTGTACCAGCTGTTTTTTATCTCGGGCATATTGTAAAAGCCAGTAGAAAAACCTGAGCATTTCGGTTTATTGCAGTTAGTGACGATGTAATGAAAACCCATCCTAATAGCAATACACAATACTATCAGTAAAATCCCTTAGAATGAGTTAAACATGACATTTAAATATGACATTTAAATGGTTTGTTTTGTTTCAACTTATTTCCTATATCAAAACTGATCATTTGCAATAGAAGATTTTTTTAATAATCAAAACAATATATACAACATATACAAAAAAAGTACCTTAAACTACAGTGCTCTAAATTATGTCCCGGTGTTGTATATACCCCATTTGGTCAATATCCTACTAATCTCACTCTATCTCGTGTAAAATGAAATTTATAGAGGTACAAGCTAGGTAAGTTTGTCTTTCTGTTGTATGTAACCGTGAACTGTGACCGTTTTCATCTTATCACTCATCAGTCATAGGCTCGAAATATAATTACGACACACTTGGGACTGACAGCCAGTTCGAGTTCGTACCACAAATGTCAGTACAAAATGGCCTGTCAAATCCAAACATAATATCGCCCGCAATCTTGACATAGCTTTATAAATACGACCCTAACTTTAATTTACAACTTTTTATTTAAAAGGTGAATCCCAAAAATGTCAACAGTTATCCACATGTTTTCCATCAGCTTTGACTGCAGCGCGAGCAAAAGTGGTGTTTCAGTCATTTAGACCCCTTTCAACGCGCTACGGCATTTGAACGAGGAAAACGAACGGATGCAATGATATTTACCGTGGATTTTTTACTTGTCAGAGATAATTTCCTTTTTATTCTGGTTTGTTTCTTAAAAACACTGTGGCTCTGCATCTCTTGAGGTGTTTTACTGTTGCATTAGGAATAAAAAAAAAAATTAACGCAGGTAAAAGCCAAACAATGTTCGGAATATAACCGATTTAGGTACATCTTGAATAAAAAATATATTTTTTATATGAGTAAGAGAAATACTATGCCGAGTCTTGGAAGTTTTGTTTAATGGAGGCCCGTACTGTACCTGTAACTTTACTTAACATGAAAACATAACATTTTGTACTATAAATCCTTGGCGTCCCAGCACACCATTGCTAATCTCTCCTTTTTCACACCATTTATTTTCATCTGACTGTCGCAGCGAGAGAAAAATGTCCTTCTTGTCAGTCAGTCAACGCAGTCTTCCCTTGAAAATTGAGTCCGCATAATTCATGTCATAGGGTGTTTTTCGACTAGACGGCTCGTCCACGGCAACGGAATTAGCACGGTATAATGGAAGAGATAATGTATGAAATTGACTGAAATAATTTTGACACGCTTTTCCATTTGTCGGCACGGCTTTGATTCCCATAAGTATCGTCGCCAGCCTTCCAAATTGCATGTGTTTTGTATACGTACGAAGCACGCGCGTGTGACTGGAACAAAACTTATGATATCGTCGACGATAATACCGTCCAATGGAACAGAGTCATGGTATCGTGATGATATCTTCATAATGCCATTACCGTGCCATTGCCGTGCCGTCTAGTGGAAAAACAGACTAGCCTGTGGACCCCTTTTCAATGTATGAATGTTATTGGGTCATAAATAAGAAGCTGCGACGCGTTCTTACTTGAAAATATTTGGATAAGGGAAGAATATTGAAAATTGACAGTGTGTCTATTCATTTTTATTTTTTTCTACAATGTGCGTAGCAAATTATACAAAAAGCCTACGATCACATTTTTATTAATATCTTTAGCTACGATGTGTGTAGCGTATGCGAAACAACGATGAGAGCTTATTCATTTTTTATTCCGTGATATCTTTGCTTCAATGTGCGTAGTATGTGATCGTCGACGCTACAATTGTCTACGATAAGACTATCTTCAGGACGGTATGGAACATTCTAATTTGCTCCAGACTAATTAAACTATTCTTAAAGGCAGTAGTAGCTCCGCATTTCCGTAGTATTCTGTTCAACTCAATTCTTTTACTCGACCAACCCCTATCAAAAGATTTGGGGACCTTTATATCAGAATTGTTAGCATACAAATTTGTTTTATTTCCATAAAGGCACTGACAAAATAGATTTCAGTTTTCTGCGCCTCTTTAATACTGTTATCTAAAATGACTGATGCTGGGATTAAAGTTACACACAATGTTTAGAATCTGGGCACGTATAGTGATACCTATGCAATTTGTTTGTACCTACATTTTAATTTACATTTAGACATATAAGTATAAAAGTACTGAAAATAATAATATTGTCTTCATATTAAGGATTATATTGTTTAACATTAATTTTTTGCACGAATTTGCAACAAAAAGGTCGACCAGTCCACCGGCGAGTTAATTTACACTTGTTTCATAAAACGGGTTCGTATAAATAATTTGTAAATTACTGTTAGAAGTATATACAGAAAAAGGCAATTCCGAAAGGTTTGTCATGCGCAAACACATGTATACCCCATAGAAATGACGGCGTTTCAAAATTAGAAAACCGCTCCTGCTGAATAAACTTCAAATTCTTTGAAATCCCTTCAAACCATTCAACGCTTGGATAACTTCCTTTTATTATATGCTTCAATATCAAAAATTCAAATCGTGAATATACTAATCTGCGATTCTTTAATTATGCAGCTGAATGGTAAACGAATCTGCGGTTTTATTCATGAGGTCCCGGAGAACTTTCTTGGATTTTGTTTTAAGTTATTTGAAAGAGAATATCTTGTAAAAAAACCGCCAAGTGCAAATAGGACTCGCGCTCGAAGGGATCCGTACCATTATCTATACAATATGTAGACACTATATTTTAACCATTTTCTATCAATTATCGTTATTAATTTAAAGCAAAAAACCTGAAAAGAATGTTCTGTGAAAAGAAGAAGAAGAATGTTCTGTGAATATTTAAAGCGTTTACCGAGAGCCGCTTTTAATATCTAGCAAGAAATAGAAAAAAACACTTTTATTGTATAGAAGCCCCCTTAAATATTTATTTTATTCTGTTTTTAGTATTTGTTGTTATACCGGCAATAAAAATACATAATTTTTGAAAATATCAACTGTCTAGGGCTTATATTTTTAAAGCGATCTCAATCTTGAGAGCGATATTAAGTTTGAATTTGACAGGCCAGTTTGTAGTGAAATGACATTACTGATACGAACTCAAACTCGCTGTCACTCATTAGAGCTGATTACAAATACGGCCCTAGGTATCACGGTTCATGAGATACAGCCTGCGGTGAAACACAGTAAATAACGTTTTTTGTATGGGTTGGATAAATATTAATTTTATTTTGTTTTTAGTCTTTGCTGTTATAGCAGGAACAGGAATGCATAATATGGGAAAATTTTAACTCACCAGCTATCATGGTTCATACGGGCGGCACCTGGTGACAGACGGGCGGATAGCGAAGTCTCAGTAATAAGGTCCCGTTTGTCACCCTTTGGGTACGGAACTCTAAAAATAGTCTTTATAGTGGCTTAGGTAAGCGGTTCAAAAATGTCAGGATACCCAGGATTCATCCGTCGTTTAGGTCAACTTTGCAATCACCACGAAAAAAAAATGAAATAAAAATTAAACACCCATTCACGCATAGTTCAATAATTTTTACTCAAAGGTTGGGAGCTATTCGAAATGTAAGATATAAGTTTGAGGAGGCGCGCTTTTTCCAGCCAGTTGGCGCGTGACACGTAACTACCACACATTCGGCGATTTCCGGTGAATTCGGTTCTTCCATGCAACACCCTGAAATTATCCATCACTACAGCCACACCTGCAAAAAATAGGATTGTTATTTGTTGTAAAGCTCTTGTATAAAAATGTTCTGTTTTAAGATTGAAGTTCTAATTTTTTAACAAAAGTTAATTATTTCTGCAGTGGGACACTAACGAATAAATAAGATAAGTATATCATCAAATAGATAGATTTAGCTTGTCTATTACTAGGCATTTCGTAAGAGCATGTACGCATCTCGTATTTGTTTGTAGGCCTTGCTTTGAGGGATAATACACTTTGTTAGACCTCTGAGAAAAGTGGCTGCGAGGCTAAAAGCAAATTGCTAAGAAATTTACTATGGAGGAACACAAACAAACACCAGTGAAATCTTATTATGGACATGTCTGTTTAAACACGCCTAACAAATAAATGACTCGGCTATTATCCTTGTGGTATGGTTGGTGCCTTTAAAGGCATTTGGCTAACTTAGGCATAAAATAGCAGCAGCATGTTTTTACTGTAAAATTAAAAAAATAACGGGTTTTCCAGAACGACTTCCTAAAAGCCTTTATCAATCCTTTTTATAACTGAAATGGCAATATAATGTTCTAACTCTAAACGATAAACAAGTTCTTCCATGCAGGAGTGGGAGCGATTCTTCCATGCTGGACTAGGAGCGAAAGAAAAACATAGAATGCACCAGCTGCATTTCCTCCTAGCATGCTGAAAATACCAGCTAAGGGATCCAATAGTTTTTGTATATTGCAATTTAGGCGATAGGCTGACATCCCGTCACTACAGCAATATACATACAAATCTATCTTAAATAGCCCTCAAAACTTTGTCAGACGTGGCGGAACGACCTTTGCTTAGTTCGTATAAGATCTGCCTGCCCAATTAGGGATAAAGGCGTGATTATATGTATGTATGATAAACAAGTGTTATTTATAATGGTATGATAAACAAGTGTTATTTATAATGAAAACTGATCAGCTTACATGTTTGCATTAAAATGCGGATTACGTCTCGAAATTTCAATTCTATAGGAGGATCTTCATCAGGAAAGAAGAAAGTCACACTCCACCGCCCGCCAAGTGCAACTTTCGACTGAAAGTGCTATGTAAGTAGTAGTAGTAGTAAAAACTGTACTCTTTCAGACGAATGTTGCAGTAGGACTATGACTTTCTTCTCTCCTGATGAAGATCCTCGTATAGGATCAAAACGTTGAGGGCTAACCCTCCTTTCAATACATACAAGTAAGCTGATCAATTTTCATTCTGGCAATAGACTGGTTACCTGGGGTAAGTTTGAACTGCCATTGATTAGCTGGGTCTTGGTAGTATCGAGACAGGTTCCTTAGAGAGCGGTAGTAGGATCTACACTGTGTACTATCGCGGAATGCCATCGGAGACCGATCGTATACATTGAATCTGAAATAAAACTCACATCATCACTCACAGAAGTAAAAACATATATTTGATTTTCCATACAAATTGTCCGACTGAGTTGATCTTTTTTTTTTTTTATATCTCCCTAGCCTTATCCCGTATCTCACGGGGTCGGCTTCCTAATCTAGGGGATTGAACGAGGGTACTGGTTTTTACACAGAGCGACTGCCATCTGACCTCCGCAACCCAGAAGGGAAACCAGACCCAATCCTAGATTAGGTCAGAGTTTTCAAGCCGCCAATTCTTAGCACTGGCCTCTGATATGGCTTAACGACTAATATCTACGGTATTAAACGATATTAACCGGGACCAACGGCTTAACGTGCCTTCCGAAGCACGGAAAAAGCACCGAATAAGCGTACATATGAAATTCGAAAACCGAAAAACACATTGGTACGTGGTGGGGTTCGAACCACGACCTCCCGCTCAGGAGGCAGCGGCCCTATCCACTACACCATCGGGCTCTCTGAGTTGATCTTTTTTTATGGGACGGTCAAATTTTATATACATCTCCGAAAGAAATTCCCGACGGAATTTGATCAGTTTCGTTGACTGAGCAACCCCTTTCAGTTTGCGGACCATTGCGTTCCCTTACACGCGGTATATACTTGATATGAGAAACCTCACCTCACTTGAACAATATTTCCATCGTTATCAAGTTTAATAACGGGAGCAGCATATTTATGATGATGCCCTTCTTCAATATACTCAGCTTCAAGATCAAAGGTCGAGAGAAACTTGAAGTCTTCCGGATAATCTTCTTTCAAACGATTGGCCCCATAGAAACCATCAGTTAAAGTAGTTTCTCCGCCAGACCCGTTGGTATGTTCCAGGCAATGGAGAATTTGCAGCCTGAAAATAAGAATATATGAAGTTAATTATCAAGACAAAAACACGCCTTTTCCCTTATCTCATTGGGTCGGCTACCTAATGCAGAGGATTGATCAAGAGTACTGGTGTTGATACCTGTTAGCTTAGGCTCGTATTTGTAAAGCTATCTCAAGATTGAGAGCAATATTAAATATGGATTTGAAAAGCCATTTTGTACTGAAATGACTTAACTGCCTCCGTGGTTTAGTGGTTAGAGCCATGGGGTTACGATCCGGAGGTCCTGGATTCGATTCCCAGGGGGGAAATACAAAGTTGATATTTGTCAATTTATTTTTGTGAGGTTTTTCCCAGTTTGGTTAGGATATTGCAGGATCAGGTGATTCAGACAAACTGTGTCATGTCAGAGGACTGTTAGCTGTGCTACTAGGCGGTTTGAAAACTTTGACACCAGGGTTCATCGGGTCTTTCGAAGCGAGAATCCACTCGCTAAGAAGAAGACGTTTTAAATTAGGGTAGGATCGTGCTTGAGATCTGAGGTGGTTGTAACAGTTTTACGTTACTTTCCCTTATTCCGAAGTTCAGTGTATTTATTTTGAACAGTGATTAGGTGTGATTATGACGAAACATAACAAAAAACAGTCATAGATGAGCCGATGAGCCGGCTTAAGGTACACCAGGGTTCATCGGGTCGATTGACTCAATACGAGTACCCACGGGACAGAAGAAGCTTTCAAAAAGTCGTTATTAAAATTGATCTCTCTTGCGTATAATTAAAATCACGTACGGGATTTTTTCATGGCATATTCATACTAATATGTACGAAAGGTGATCGTCCTTTCACCGGGTTAGGTTCGTTACGTTACCTTGAGCGATTGATGGCTTTATAAAAGCCAGCAGAGGGCTTAATGAAGAGTACAAGGAACGAGCAAGCCTTAACGGTAATGATCCGAAACAGAGTAAAAACAAATACGCATATTCATTTAATTAAAGTACAACTTAAAATTAAAATGCTATTTTATAGGACCATACGGAAAGGCTGTATTTTATAAACCCTTACGAAGGTGAATGAACTCATGAAACTTAATGTCTTTTTCAAAGAAACACGGGCAAAATATGAAATTGAATTTCTTGAAATTATTTTGAAAATTTATCGTTTACCAGGAAAGATTAAATGTAAAAAGTTAGAAGTACGAGTATAAGCTTTTATACTAAAACGAAATAAAATGATTTCATTGGTTTCAAAATAACTGGGTATCAAAGTTAGATGGTTGATATAGTTTAAGCTCATATCTAAGATTTAATAAAACAAACTTTGATAAAAATATTTGTCTTTTCAAGTCGAAAACGTCGGTAGTTTTATCTGATCTAAAACTTAATAAAAAGTAAGTACAATACTGTTTTGTGTATATTGGTTTTGTTTCTGAATAAATTATACCTACCCAGCCGCTTCAGTGAAGTAGGTGTTATCATGATAAGGGGCCAAAGGCAGGGCAGTGTAAGCCGTGTCAGCGTGGTCCGCTATGGTGGTGAACTCCCACATGCCTCCAAACAGGGTTTGTTGAACACCGCCCAGAGCACTGCAGGCGCGCTGGGTGTCTTCCACAGTCGTATCAAGCTAAAAAAAAACTTTATTAGAAAGTGTTATTTATGGCGAGTGCTCGACCAGTCCTTCATACACGTGCCTCATAGAATAAAGAAAGATTAATTTAAATTAACAGCAGCTGCTAGCAGTCCTAAATTTAATAAATTTGGTTCCTAATCAAACTCCGAAGGATGTCCATGGTTTATATTCACCCTTTAAATTTCATTGCAGTAATTTTAGGATCTGTTCGTGGAAGGATCCAGGAGGCTATTATTCAAAGACGTGTCAACTCCTCCAATCAAATCAAAGCCGTCTCGTAATCAAGGACTCTCTTGATCAAACTCCAAACTAAATATATTTTCTGTGAAGCTCTTGATTCTGATAGCTTACATAGAGTTTATATATTTGTTACTAAGCGCGCAAAAAGGAATTTTACAATCATTTTGAAAAACAGTATTTATTATACGAGTAGGTGTTGTTGATAAATAAAGCAAAAGTAAAAGGACAATTTTTAAATGAATGCTGCAAAAACTGTTTGGTTACTTTAGCGAGAAATATTTATGAAGAGGGATCGTGAAAAACAACGCAGCAGATGAAAATTAAATTATTTCCCACTTACATCACAAAGGTTTTCAAGTAGATCGTTCTTTATATTTTGGGAATATTATAGTCACAGTTGGAAAACCACCTCAAAATATTAGTTTATTTTCAATACATAATGCCAAACAGTGGACATACAAAAAAACACTTACCCCTTCAATAAAAGCGACTCCAAAGTCTAGTAGTGACATGAAAACCTGCCGAGCCGCTTCTTCCGATCCCAGAAACTTATTAATGTCAACACGAGCTACTTTTTTCTTGACCACTTTATCACCCTTCCATAGTCTGGGTTCAGGGAGCTGACTACTCTTCCATGTGCTGTAGTCAAACTGCGCTAGGAAGTCTGAGGAGAATTCCGATTGGTTGTTGTCTTCCCCTAAGAAAAGGAAAGGAAAAAAAATACACATATTTTACTTGACAATAAATTATTATTTTTTCACCGAGATCTAGAAAGTATGTAAGCTACTTTGCTAACTTTTTCTGACATAGAATATACTTCTCTGTGTTGATGTTGGAAATGCATTATAATTTATGTGCTTTTGGGCTCATGCTGGGAAAATACTAAAAGCGTTACGGCTGCCTGTCTGCAAACTATTATTATTTTGCAAGCTATATTCTATATTTTATAGAACAGAAAAAATATTCTCTACTTAATTTGTAATAAATAGGTACTTACAAAATACAATCAGGCGATCTTTCTCATACTGAATTTGATAAATATCAATATCGGGAATGTCTAAAATATGTTGAGCTCTCTGGTAAGTGCTGGAGATGTAGCATTTAGTGCACCTGAAAATTAACCACGGAAACTTGATGAGCAAGTGGAACTACGTGTTACATTTTAAACTAACATGCAAGGAGAACGAAGCAAGGTATTTTTGACTTAGATGTCTGTTAAGTAGATACATACATACATGTAATCACGCCATTATCCCTAATGGGGTAGGCAGAGCGTAAACGACCTAAACAGAGGTGGTTCCGCCACGTCTGACAAAGTTTTGAGGGTTATTTAAGATAGATTTGTAGGTATATTGCTGTAGTGACAGGTTGTCAGCTCATCGCCTAATATACAATATACTGAAACCCTCGGATCCCTTAGCTGGTTTTTACAGCATGCCCGGGAGGAATCGCAGCTGACACATTCTATGTTTTTCTCTTGTTCCCAGGCAAGCATGGAAGAAATACATCAATAATCACGCCTTTATCCCTAATGGGGGTAGGTAGAGCGTAAAAGACCTATGTTAAGTATTAATATGTATTAGCAGTGATAAAATCTAAACAAACTTTAGACTTGGATTTGCCCGATCGGTCACATTTGACAGCTTTTAACCTATGGTAAAAATATATAAGAGCATATGAATATAAAACCCATATTTGAGCATTAAATACTTAACAAACGTGATCTAATAACTTGTGTCTACTATAACATTGAGTAGCGATAAAGTTCACTCTATTATAGATCTTATTTATAGAGCGTAGTGAGATTTGTTACATTAATATCCCAAACTATTTTTTTCCGGAAAGATTTATTTCCTTTCGCAACGCGACTATTCTTGTCGTTTTTTATTCTCTGCAGCTTATTTTCACAGTCGTATTGTTCCCGTGTCTTATATTATTACGTCTCAATTTTAGATAAAGGCCTGTATTTATAATCAGCACTTGAGATGGACAGCGAGTTTGACTTCATAATACTTAAAATTTGTGAGCGCCTTGGCGTACAATGCTGTAATGCTGAAAATTATGTATAAATAATAAATAAATAAATCATTTGCCCTATAATAATTGGTTTTAACGAGATTAAGGCCTGTATTTATAATCAGCACTTGAGATTGACATCGAGTTTCAGTTCGTATCAGAAATGTCATTTCAGTGCAAAATTACCTGTCAAATACAAACTTAATACTGCTCTCAATATTGGGATCGATTTATAATTACGATCCAAAATGTAGATCTCGTCAAGACCTATCATTTGCTCCTACACACGAGAAGTCTAGGATCGATTGTTTCCGAAATATGGACGTTTCAAATAACCGACCCAATTAAATCATAGAACCTTATGACGAAAATGACCCAAACGACCCAACTACCCGACTGTTTCGTCTGAAAGAAAGAAATATTCCATTCGGGAAGAATGGCGATCTTAAAATATGTGACTGTAAAAACACGCGTTTGTAAACAAATGCGAATATAAATTTGCTTCCCGGAAATAGTCAGACAGTGAAATTTTCAAAATGGGAAATTATGCGATTGGGTATAATGGCGAAACGAAAATAAACTTCAACGAAAATATGAGTTTGGGAAGTTAGTCTAACAAATCCGTGGTGAGTTTTCTATGTCAGTAATTATTTTCCAACTGTCGACAGCTGTGGCTGCTGATATAGGCCATTCGAGCACTCAGAGTTCAAGAATAGAACGTTTGGGACGCATTTGTCACATTGTATAATTTTATGTTGCTAAAAAAATTACTGTCTAAATAAATAAATACAGAAAATATTACCTCGGTTAGGTAATAATATTGTCTAGGAGCTTTTATCACTACATAGTATAAAACAAAGTCGCTTTCTTTGTCCCTATATCCCTATGTATGCATAAATTGCATACCTCTTTGCACCTAAGTCATTTCTATTGTTTTTATTTTAATACAATAAAATTATTTGTAAATTTAGATTTGACATATCCCATATAATAAGAGTATTAATGCTCTACCTGCAATGGTCTCTTAACCAGCAATCTTCAAAAACGATGTTCCTTCCATTTCCAAATTCAACTTCCAGAGCTTTGTCCACAATTCGCGCCGAATTTATGCCTGCGGAATTTAATTATAAAGCCTTTAAACAGTTGATCCAATAAACCAATAATAAATGCTGTTCATCCGAAGCTCATAATAATGAGTGCCACAATAAAGAGAATGTAAATATTAATTTAATTGTGTAATCGTACGTGGTATTTCATTATTGCCTCATTTATTACGCTGGGATTTTTAAAACGAGGTATCCTAAATAAATACATACATATAATCACGCCTTTATCTTAATGGGGTAGGAAGAGCGTAAACGACCTAAACAAAGGTCGTTCACATCACAAAATTTCGAGGGTTAATTAAGATAGATTTGTAGATATATTGCTGTAGTGACAGGTTGTCAGCCCATCGCTTATATTGCAATATACTGAAACCCTCGAATCTCTTTGCTAGTTTATACAGTATACCCGGGGAAAATGCAGCTGGCACATTCTATATTTTTCTCTCGCTCCAATCGCTTTATATATTTTTCACTTGTGACATAATTTGTTTTTATTTTGATCCCATAAATGAGTAAATATTACTGTTAGTAAAGTTAATCAATTATGGATATTTTATTACCATTAAGCCGAGATAAACACTTTGCACTCGTTAATTTTTATGATTAATTATATAAGGATATGTTAAGCAAAGTTCAGATATGGTCTAATAAATAAAATCGTACATCAAAGATGATAATCTCATGTTTCATAAAATGCCTGTCAAAAATATCGGATGTATCAATTTAAATAAAAGAATAACTAGGTATGTGCATACTTTAATATGGAATTATAATTTTAATAAAGAAAACTTTCAAACTTACAATTCATTTTTGAACTGTTACGCAACACGTTTTGTACTTGAAGTCTCTAGTCTTGTTTCTTGCACAATATCCAGATACAAACTACTTGACATTAACCCGAAAGCGGACACTTCTTATCACTGTCACAGTAAGTATAAATACTTCTATGATAAAAGCAATGCTCAAATAGGAGATAAGTACATATTTGAGATATTTAAATGAACTTACTAGTATGTAAGTAGAATGAAAAGTTTGTTTAGATTTATAATCTAAAGCAACATGATTCCATACTGATTTACTTACTATTAAGGCAAATAGTGTTTTTAATAATGAACTACTTAAAGATTTGACATACATACATACATATGATCACGCCTTTATCCCTAATGGGGTAGGCAGAGCGTAAACGACCTAAACAAAGGTCGTTTCGCCACGTCTGACAAAGTTTTAAGGGTTTTAAAGATAGATTTATACGTATATTGCTGTAGTGATAGGTTGTCAGCCCATCGCCTAAATTACAATATACTAAAATTCTCAGATCCCGTAGCTGGTTTTTACAGCATGCTCGGGAGGAAATGCAGCTGGCACATTCTATGTTTTTCTCTCGCTCCCAGGCCAGCATGGAAGCTAAAGATTTGACGCCTTTTAAAAATTTAAAAATTACGTCTTCAGAATTGATCAAATCACTACCTATATACCGGGCTCGATTCGAGATTCCACCGGCTCAAACTAAAATCTGTCTGTCACTTTCAGAATAATTAAATTGATAAGGGATAGGTAATTAATACTCTATGGTTTTACACCTTGTCCGCTAGATTTTGACGCGCTTTTGTATGTTTCCCCAGAATTTCTGTCAATTTTATCCACCATATCATATGACGGCTGATAAAAATAACGCATTAAACCACCGAATATAAATAAAAAATCGGAGAGAATAGATCTCCTGTTCTTTTCGAATGTTTTAAGTCTTAAAATGACAAATAGATTTTAATTTTAGTTTTAGCCGCCAAAATCTAAAATCGAGTCCAAATATCTTACTAAATTTGATACCATCATACAAATATTCTATGCTGAAACCGGGCGGCTTATTTGAAAGTCTCAATATTATTATAGGGTATTTGTCTTGGTTTTGTAAAAGAATATTCGGAACATTAAAATAATTTATCAAATATATTGGGTTTTCGTATCGAAGTTTTTCATAACGTCGTGCCGCTACCCTTTTTGCAAAACAGCTGATTTATATGCCAATATTTCTGATAAAAGAGTTTAACAGCGAGGGATACGGTAAAGGGATATTTAATTTGTCATATCATCTGTCTAAGATGATATAACAAATTTTGGTGTTCATTTTGTTGCCGTAAAATCTATGTAAGTAGGTATATAATACTTATCAAAGATAAAAGTGATAAGCAGTAAATACAGTAATAATTTTAAATAATAATAATATTTTAATATCCCAGCAACCTGTCCAGCTAAATTCCTCCCCATAGACCTAGTTATCCTACCATTATCTACAATAGTCCTTGCATCAGAAAGGGTGCTGGCTCTGGTTGTATTTCTATAGTACAAGCAGAGCGATTGTGAATCTAGCTTTAGTAGTTTAGGGCCTGGGATGATGAATCAGGCAGTCAGCATGAGTCATTTTGTCAGTAACTATTAGATGTTAACGATGAAAAACGTGAAAAATAATAAATTAAATAATCCCCTAGTAAAAATACAAAAATCTGTATCGTGCTTTTAGGTTTCTGAAAAGGCAAAATTACGTTATAAGCGTGGTGATTTATATAATTATATACGTACTTACAAAAAGTATTAGTAATTTGAATAATTCGTAACCCTAGACCCCAAATTTTATGATATGACAGCGGCCATGATCAAGGCAGAAAAGGTATGAAATAAATATTCCAGTCTTAAAAATAACAACTTTTGGGGTTACTTAGGTTTATAGACTTTTTAAATACTAAATTCGCAGGTTTTTTCAGTACCTATACTAATAATAGGGCTCGTATTTATGAAGCGATCTGAAACTTGAGAGCAATACCAAGTATGGATTTGACAGGCCCATTTGTACTGAAATGACATTTCTGATACGAACTAAAACTAGCTATTACTTATGAGAGCTGATTAAAAATACGGCCATAGGTACTTGACCTTATAAATAACTAGCGACCCGCCCCGGCTTCGCACGGAAATAATCAGTGTTTCTCTACTATATTATGCATATATTATACGTATAAACCTTCTCTTGTATCACTCTATCTTTTAAAAGAAACCGCATGAAAATCAGTAGCGTAGTTTTAAAGATTGATCTATGCATAGGGATATAGGGACAGAGAAAGCGACTTTTTTTCAAATTCAAATTCGTTTATTGTATATAAATTTATAACATTACAGCATAATACACCAAATCGTTATAAATATAAACTCATAATTAATAACATATGTACCTATGTACAGTAGATACAGTTACAATACAGTCATCAGGTCAAATAAAAATATTTTAGTTTAATTAATAAAATAAAATTACAAATTAACAGTCAAGAATTATAATAATTGATTAGGTATTTATTATAATTAAGTATTAGTCTCTTATTTCATCATTCTTGTATACTACTTCCCCTCGCATTCGTCTCAATCAGTCGCTGGCATTCTTTAATAAGGCAACCCCACCCTGTAGCGAATATGTCGCAGTGAGGGTTAGCAACGAGCACGGAGTTGAGCAGCGAGACGGCGCTCACGAGCGGCGAGCGTTCGCGGTACACCGTGCGAGCCGGGGGCTCGGCCAGCGGGCCGCGGACGCGGGGCCGCAGGTATGTTAGTAGGCGAACGTCGGGTACAGAGAGCCTAAGGAATAAATCCAACAAAGCTGAACAGTCCATTTTATTTTTAAATATATTTAGAAAGAATTTGGCTAGGCCAAGTGACCGGCGCACTTCCAGAGATTGGTACCCCAGTTGACCCTGAATAAAAAGCGTGGGGTACATGTGTGGATACCAAGTGTATACCTTCTTATACATGCTTCTAAGGTACCTCTTCTGGACCTGTTCCAGCATGAGGATATATTTGTCCTCATGGGGACTCCAGAGAACTGCATTCGTTTCAAGGATGCTACGGACCAAAGTGGCGTATAAGGTTTGGGTAGCCGCCGGGGTCAATGAGGCAGAGTTTCTTAGCACGAAGCCGAGTCTACGGTTAGCAGCGATGGCGACGTTTTGCGCGTGATCGCGGAATGTGAGCTCGGTGTCAAATAGTATTCCCAGGTCACGCACCCGCTGCACACGCGTCATGCTCGTCCCTCCCACAGAATACTGGTACAGAAGTGGTTGAGTGGAGCAAGTAAAAGTCATCATTTCGCATTTACTATAATTAAAATAGAGATTATTGTTCAAACTCCACCTGAGCACAGAGTCTACATCACGTTGAAGCGCGTCACAATCTGCTTGCGTTCTACACGCCTTAATTAATTTGACGTCATCTGCAAAAATTGAGATGTAAGACTCTTGTAACACATTAGGGAGGTCATTTATGAGCAAGACAAACAAGAATGGACCCAAATTTGAACCTTGACTTATGCCTGACCTTGTGTGGTAGGAGCTAGAGACGTAGGGACCATACTGGACATACTGTTGCCTATCCGATAAATAGTTAGCAAATAATTTTAAGAGTCTGGGGGTGAATCCCATTGACCCAAGTTTCAGTAACAGCGTGTCATTGTCAACACGGTCAAAAGCTTTCTGAAAGTCAAGGTATATTACATCCACTTGCCCTTTATCATCCATTTCCCGTGATATGTGATCCACAAGTTCCACCAGGTTCGTAGCGACTGAACGCTTAGGAAGAAATGCGTGCTGAGCCGCAGTAATGTATGGCATGCATTGGGGTAGCAATAAATTATGGAGTGTAATTTCAAAGACTTTCGCCAAGGCAGATAATATAGCAATTGGGCGATAGTTCTCTACCTTAGTTTTAGTTCCAGACTTAGGGATAGGTGTCACTCGAGATTTTTTCCATACTGATGGATAAATGCCAGTGCTTAGTATTAAGTTAAATAGAAAAGTAAGTGGTTTAATTAACTCGTCAACACAGCCCTTTATAATGTACGCAGGTACACAGTCAGGTCCCGGCGAGGTGCCTGGTTTAAGTTTAGCTATAGCGCGCCGAACGTCCCCCGCAGTGAACGCGCGCACATCGACGTGCCGGCTGTAAGCGGGCGCGGCGGCGCTGGCGGCGGCCAGGTCGAGCGCGGGCGCGTCAGGCAGGAACACTGACTTGAAGTGGTCAGCGAACGCGCCGGCCGCGCCCGCCCCCGAGTACTCGACGTCCCCGCGGGTAACTCGCGCTTCGCGGCCTCCGGGGTTACGGAGAGTATTCGTATATTGCCAAAAGTCCTTGGGGTTCCTCCGTAAGTTCCGCGAAATAGTTTTCAAGAAATTAGTATGGGCAATTTTTATGTCAGCTTTAATTTTAGTACGTAGATTTTGAAAATTTTCGCGAGCGATATCGTCACTATTTGATTTCCACAGACGGTGATACTCGGCTTTGATTCTTATATCGCGTATAATACTACTAGTATAAAACATCGGATAAACACGGCCGCCTAAATGCATACGCATTTTTTTAGGAATGCAAAGGTTAAATATGCGGTATATAGCCTTATAGAACCAGTCTACAGCCATGTTAACATTAGTAGACGCGTACAAAGTGTCCCACTTAATATCTGCTATCAGGCGATAAAGCACGTCATAATCGCCCTTGGGAAAGTTCCAATCATTTTCCTCAGGAATATTAGAACAGTCAATACGTGTTACCTCTCTAGCGAAATTGTACCCGACGCTTACCATCAAGGGGGGTTGTTGTACATCAATCTTAGTCATCACCTCGGCCGGTTCAGCAACGCGCACGCTCACCTCCCCACTCAGCTCAGAGCTCGTTAGCACCACGTCCAACATGCGTTCATTCGAGTTTCTTATTTGGTTATATTGTTCTAGGTTACATAGTGTACTGAAACAATTGAAATAAAAAAATATGTTATTACTAGCACTGTAAAGATTTAGGTCACCAAGAACTAGTATTTTCGAAGGAGAGTGTAAGGAGCACACACTTTCTACACTTTGAAACCATTTCATATAAGTGTCATCGCTGGATCTTGGTGGAATGTACATTACGCACACGTAGATAGTATGACCTTCAAAGTTAAATTTCGCCCAGAGGTCCTCACCGTCCTGAGTCTCATAGCGCGGAATACGCTCCAGCACCAGCGGCGCGCGCGCAGCCAGCAGCACGCCACCGCCGTCGCGCGCGATGCGATCGCGGCGCAGCAGCGACCACTCGCCACCAGCATCACACAGCTCAGCATCGGTCACCGAACCGTCTAGGTTGGTCTCAGAGGCGGCTATCAAATGTAGGTCATCGCACAGCTGTAGATTGGTACGCCATTCGAATAACTTTGTTCGTAGCCACCTCACATTTTGATAGTAGGCGTATAGTGTCCTTATATTTCTATATTTACTTACTATGGGCACGTTCGTGCCGTTCAAGCCGAAAAAGCCAGCGTTCTGCCGAGAGTCCTTTCGGCCAAAATTGATGGGTTAGGCATTCGTCAAACATATCGGCCGGCACGCCAACCTTAAAAGTTGCGTAGTCAGTCGGCCGTTTAGGTATAATTTTTTGAACAGTGTAGCTTTGTTTTATACTATGTAGTGATTAATACAATAATATTATTTTCTTCTCAGACTCATTAATATCAGACTCATTACGTTGCTAGATTTATCCTGAATCATTTGCACTAGACTCCAATAGCTATTTCCTAGGCACTAGTAATTTATCGTCGTAATACGAAACAAATATTACCAGGATCGGTAAAACGTCTCAGGAGAGTGATAAACTAGGCACCGTATATAGCATGATGTAAATATACAGGATGAATAGAAAATACTGCGTTCTTTTGAACCACATGTTCTACTATTCATACAAAACAACTTGCTTAAAGCCCAAAAAAATTAACCCTAAAAAAATTGGCCTCTCTCTACAAAGATACAAATTTTATTTCATGCGAAAAATGTTTGCACTTTGTGAAAGTTGTTTGTTATCGTTAATAGACCATGTGAAGTAAAGGAACGTAGTATTTTTTACACCCTGTATAACATTACGTAAGCTCGCAATTTTTCCCCTCTGGAAAGAGCTTAACTAAGCTCTGGATCTGCATAAAAAGGAATAACCTGTATTTCTGCAATGCGCCTGGGAGACATTTTAATCCTGCACTATAATTTATATAATACAGTTCTAGTTTCATTCTCTAGCGAACTTCGGTGCCATTTATTCAGTAACATAATGAAAGAAGTCAGGTAAATAAAAACTTGTTCTAAGTGGGATACCAGTAGGTTCGACAATCTACGCTTCTATCTGTCACTTAAAAAAAGTTAACAAACTAAAAAAAATAATAAATGAAATAATTCCGCGGTAATTTTCTTCATTTTATTATGAGGACAAAACTAAAAATATAAAGTACGAGTTGGTAGCTGTTTTAGCAAGAATTTGTAAAACCATTAATATATCTATTATTAGGTATCTTTTATTTCTCTTAATTAATAAAATTTCGGAAAACCCGATACGTTTATTTTAATCAATTTTTAGTATTTGTTAATAATAGTAGCAATACATTTTACATATTTTATTCTTTCAAAGTGAGTGAAGATTATACGCGTGCTTAAGAATACGATTCAAATTAAAACAAAATATCAAATGAGTATAGCGTGTGAGTGCATAGAATGTACCAGTTGCATTTCCTCCAGGGCATGCCGTAACCAGCTAAGGGATCCGAGGGTTTAAGTATATTGCAATTTAAGCGATGGGATGACAACCTGTCACGACAGCAATATACCAACAAATCTATTAAGATATATTTTCAAAGTTTTGAGAGTTATTATTAAATAACCCTCAAAACTTCGTCAGACATAGCGGAACGACCTTTTTCAGGTCGTTTACGCTTTGCCTACCCCATTAGGGATAA
Organism: Scrobipalpa costella; assembly: GCA_949820665.1. Taxonomy (NCBI): domain Eukaryota; kingdom Metazoa; phylum Arthropoda; class Insecta; order Lepidoptera; family Gelechiidae; genus Scrobipalpa; species Scrobipalpa costella. Next base: position 11,482,616 of record OX463298.1, read on the forward strand.
AGACGTGATTATATGTACCTATGTATGTACAAAGTGCGAAAGTCTTAAACAAATACTAAAAATCTTTCCAGCTGGTTGCTCCATCACACTTAACCGAAAGTGGACGCTGTGATTTTAAGACTGAAATCATAAATTAATTGGCAAGTTTGTAGCCAAGTTGTAAGGTGAAGTCGCGTCGTTTTTGTAGAGAATTTCACGTCTGCGCAGCGCAGCTTGATTTAAATTTTGAAGTTGCGCTGCGCGGACGTAAAATTCTATACAAAAACACCTTGCCACTTCCTATTTGTGATGCGCCTAGAACGGTCAATCAAGATATTATAGCCATGCTAGTTTCTAAACAAGCCTTTTAATTATATTCTTCAGCTTTACTATAAGTTATCAAAATAGGCCATTTATTTATTATTTAGCTCTACCAAAGATAAAAAAACCTAATAATATTACCAAACCTAAAATCTACGCTATCATTTTAATTTAACACTGATCACGTGATCACTTTTATACCTTTTACTAAATCATTTAACCCCGTAAATAACTAAGGCTGACTATTGTTATGGTATGTATGTTTCTTCCATGCTGGGAGCAAGAAAAAAACATAAAATGTGCCAGCTGCATTTCCTCCCGGGAATGCTGTAAAAACCAGTTAAGGCATCCAAGCGTTTCAGTAAATTGTAATTTAGGCGATGGGCTGACAACCTGTCACTACAGCAATATTCCTACAAATCTATCTTAAATAATCCTCGAAACTTTGTCAGTCGTAGCGGAACGATCTTTGTTTAGGTCGTTTACGCTCAGTCTACTGTAACACCCTATCCGTAATTAAATAATAATCTGATAAAATTAATATGGCCAAAGATAAATAAATATGTGATCGTCTAAAAACTGATTTTATGTCAAATTAAAAGACCCATACGTTGTGTATTCAAATAGAAAATTGAAATAAATCTAAGTTAAGTTTGAATAGGGTAATCGTAATTGAAATTATGACGTAAGTAAATAAATTATTTGTAAAAAAGTTCATAATCAAATTCAGCTGAAAAATAACACAGAATGACAAAAAATAAAATATAAATGAGTAATATAAAACATGCGACTCACATAAAATATTTTCAGCTGAAATGCAGGAATCAGGAATCTTCTTTCTTCTTGCGCATAACTAACCCAAATAAAATAAAACCAAACATACCTACTTAATATTAAATCTCCCGGCTAATGTAGCGTGCTGAAAGGTACAAAGACTCAATAACCAGGGAAGGGAATTTGAATAAAGATCTTTAAGATCTTAGAATTAGGATACCTAGGCAAATGAAATGGCCCTCCCTTCCAACCTACAGACCATGCCAACGCGCGAAAACCTTGCACAGACTAACACTAAACCCTAGTCTTATCTAACTTGCAAAGCTTCCATCAAACATTCCGATCATCTTAATTCATTCACAAACTTCTTCCATACTACCAATCATTCGTCAAAGTCATACAAGTTACCTATTAACTGCAGTTTTGGTCACCTGTGACGGTGTACCAATGTTCAAACCTTTTAATAATCAATTTCTCTGTTCAGTTTGCAATATGGTATAATTTTCAAGGACTGCTGTACCAAAATCACATGATATGCGCTAAGAAGTCAGTTCAAATGATAGAGACTGTGTCAAGAAATTATCACCTTTATAGCTCGCTACGTCAGCTGAGGAATAGACCATTAGAGGTTTGTATGAATACCTATTCGAATGAATTCTCGAGAGGGATTATGGGCCAGCTACTCTCGGAGCCCATAAGCCTTGTCGATGTGTATTTAATGTATGTAAAGTGTTATCCTGAATATAAAAATAATTAAATATTTCAAAATACAAGTAATTGATTTTAACCACTAATATCTTTAAAACACCGTGTTTTGTTTTAACGTGTAACACTGTATCTTAAAGACATATCAAAATATTCCTATTAGTTTTTATTGCATTTATTCATCCTCACACTCTCGCACACTGATATTTTACACATAACACACACCTACTATTTCATATTCTAATAACACATTTCCCTACGATTATCATTGAATGATGTTTGAAAACTCGCAACGCTGCAGGTACAGAAAGCTGAAACTATCACTTTATTACGAAATCGTCTATCTGTAAGGTTAAGAAACACTTACAGTAATAATCACAACGATGGACTTCAAATTAAAACACAACGCCGAAAATAAACAACACATGATGCTCGGCATCGCCAATTTCCGCGTTAGAACATCGTCCCGGCCCGTCAGCAACTGCCAACCCCACTGCATGCCCGCTGTTCCTATGTTTTTTTTTTAATCTTCCAAGTTCTATGCTATATTAAGACAAAGTAAAATATCTTTTGTAACATTCAAAATTTAACTCTATTTCCAAGAAACATGTATGGGTATTATTATATGGGTTTAAATACTGGGTCATGTCAGGTAATGATGTCTCAATTTTTGAACAAAAAATCTAAATGCTATTTGTTTAAGTGTTGGGTCGATTTTATAAACTAATTATTCTATATGTAATGATAAACGATCGTTACACTACCTTATTAGGGATAAAGACGTGATTATGTGTGTGTGTGTGTGAGTATGTAGCTTTCCTAAGCCCCTTGCGAAAGCTTGGCTTGTAGTTGTAAAGCTCACTGGAGTAGTGGGTGGGTAATTAGGGCGGTTTCATCGCAAGAGTTATGTGGGCGGGATGTGCAAGTTCTTAATGCGTGGCTCGGCTAAATTGCTGTCGCCAATTAATGTCGGCCATCTTGTAAATCTACATGCATTTAATAAATACCATGTAATACTATCATTTAATTTTCTGAAAGTAAAAAAATGTATGTTTCATGTGAAGCTATAGGTATTAATTACAATTTCCTTTTTTGTTATTTAATTCAATTTACTAAATTTTGAATTGTACTTGAAAGTTAATAAATTGAAAATCTGAATACGATTACATAAAACAAAAAGCTTTACACGTAACTAACATTATATCAGCTGCAGGTATAATTATACAGGCAGGTAATTTAGGCTCGTATTTATAAAGACCTATTGAGACCAATATTAAGTACGGATTTGACAAGTCATTTTGTACTGAAATGACATTTCTGATACGAACTAAAACTAGCTGCCAATCTCGAGTGCTGTTTATCAATACGGGCCTTAATAATATAATACCGTTACTGAAACACACCCTAAATGGTACGCAATTAAATTAACACTGTATAGGATATAATACAGCCAAACTCATCATCCTTGTATTTTTTATTTGTCACGTATTCTGTAATACCTACAAAATGTATCACCCTTACATTAATCCTCCAATGTGTTATGATCCTGATCAAAAATGTATTTTTTAGAAGTTCATAAAAAAAACATTACTGCTATAACCATGATACACGATACTCTGGCTTTAAAAATTGAGTGTCGTCACATAAAACATGAGCTATAAAGGGTTTCTTATGTCATATCAGGGATTTTGCAGTTTTACGACTTTGCTTCTTGATGTGTATGACCTTTTATATGACCACATAAATTTACTCTGCCGTAATAATTTTGTGTACTATTTGCTTGGAGCAGTAGACTTGTTTACTAGTTTTTTATCTTGGTAGACGAAACAAAAAAAGAAAAATATTGGGCTAAATTCTAGATTTAATCGGCTAAACCTAAATTTTTAATATATTTGTTACTTTCAGACTAAAAACATTAGAAAAGGCAAGAGATCTATTCTCTCAGGTTTTTGCTGTATAGGTGATTTTATGCGTTATCTGTTATTTTTATCCGCCGTCATATGATATGGCAGATAAATTTACAGAAATACCGCGTCAACATCTAGCGGAAAAAGTGTAAAACCATCTATACTTCCATACTAATATTATAAATGTTAAAGTAACTCTGTCTGTCAGTCTTTCTGTCTGTCTGTCAGTCTGTCTGTTTGTTTGTTGCATGAAAGACCTAAACGGCTGAATGGATTTTGATGAAATTTGATATGGTGATAGATGTTAACCTGGAGACGGACATATGTAATCACGCTTCGTACTTATGGGGTAGGTAGTAGGCAGGGAACTGAATTTAGATAGTGATTACTTTAACGCCTAAACGGCTGAACGGATTTCAATAAAATTTGGTCTTGTGATATATGGTAACCTGAAGACGGACAAAGACTATATATAATAACGCCACCGTACTTAGGGGGTAGGCAGTAGGCGGGCAACTGAATTTAATTAGAGTTTTAACCGATGTCGATGGGATTTTGTAAATTCAACTAAGTCCTACCAAGACACAATTTAAATACATAAATAATCACGCCACCATACTAAGGGGGTAGGCAGTAGCAGAAAACTGAATAAAATAGTGTTTTGAACCGATTTCAAATGCACTGTTTTTATTTAACTCAATGTTACCAAGATACAGACTGAAGATATAAATAATCACACCACCGTACTTAGGGGTAGGTAGTAGGCAGGGAACTGAATTTAGTTAGTTTTTTCAACTGATTTTGATGGATTTTTTTTTATTCTACTGAGCTTTACCTAAACACAAACTAAGGGTAAATATAATCACGCAACTGTACTTACGGGGTAGGCAGTAGGCAGGGATCTGAATTATGTTTGTATTTTAACCCATTTTGATAGGACTTTTTTCTGTTTACTGTGTGTTACCTCGATTTACGATATCACCACGCTATCTAACGAGGTAGGCAGGAAAGAAAAAAATGTGTTTAAACCGATTATGATGTTTATATATTTAATTCTGTGTTACCTGTACTAACTTAGAATACATTTCATCACACTTCTTTACTTGAAGGTGCAGGCAGCCAGAACTAAGGGTGCTATGAAGTGCATCACACTACGTTGTCAAAATATTGGCAGGAATTCAATTTATAACGTTTGTTGTGTATTAATAATCTGTGAAACTTTTATACACATGCACTGGATCAAAATACGTTTCAAGATGGACTGGAGGAAATGGAACAAAAGCGACTGGAACGATTCATAGGCAGGAGGAATGGATGGGAGAACTGAACAGATATGATGATTGTTCAGGGACGCGGGTAGGTACGTGAGGAACGATAACGAGAGAAGTGGTTAGACCCTACTTTCACCGCCACCATCGTCTTGTTTTCAGACCAACAAGCCGCTACAGATAATCACGAGTGGACGTAGTAGAAAAAAAACTTCGCAGACAAAGTCGCGGGTAAAAGGTAGTAGAGTATAAATCGCCTGTCCTTATTCAATTTTATGATTGTGAAAGTCAGAGATAGATTTTAATTTTAGATTTAGCCGGTGGTATCTAGCTAGATTTAAGCCGGATGTGAATTCTTAATTCGGGACTATGCCAGAAAATACATCTGCATTGTTTTAAGACTGAATAAGAAAAAGGTTTTCACATTATTTCTGTGCTTTCACATTTTTGTATACACTAGTGTAGAAATGTGCAATTTTCGGTGCTTTTAGAATGCATTCTCAAAAATATAGCTTTCTCACAAAAACGTGAGTTTCGTTTTTAAATGTTTAAATGCTTGTGCGAAGGAACTTAAATAAGTGTTATACCTGGGCCTGATATTGCAAAAGTTAGCAATATAGTATATTTTTGGAATGTGCAAATTAAGTTGTTTCATTTGAGACCCCATACAAAATTACAAAAAATAGATTTTTATTTTACTTCTTGTTCTCTAGAGGGCGCCACATGCAATTTAAAGTGACGTCACCTAGCCTATAACTAGCGAACAAATGAGACGCTTCTTACAATACCTCATTTGTCAAATTCTCATCAGAAGTTTAGAAGTTGTGAGGGAACAGATGAACATACATAACTACATACATACTTACCGGTCAAAATAATAGCCCTTCTTTTTTCTTTGCCGTAGTCGGGAAATAACCCACCCTCCTTTTTGTGTTGCCGTAGTCGGGTACAAACATTTGTTGTGAGCCATTTTTATCTGAGGTAAATACATGTCCAAAGTCGAGTGAACCCTTATCAAATGAAACAGAAATTGGCGTTGACAGTTCAAAACTCCCGTCTGAGTACCCAGAACTGGATGGTAAGTCTGCGGAGGCCAGGTTGTCAACTGGTCAGTTTGACAGTTCACGTTTATCCGTGTTTATAACAAAACATTACAAAACACGTAGGAGGAATGTTTAAAATAAGGCACATAATTTGTACATTACTACGTGTCAAAATAATTGTCTAGGTATGCCAGTTAAACTTATTTCAAAATAGCCTTATTTATTCTATCTATCCTCAATATAATAAAATTATAACAGGTTTATGGATATACATTAAAAAAAAACAAAATTAGTAATACAAAATACCATTTACCCAAATATCGTTTATCGTTTTATCGTTTCTAGAATATTTGTTCGTCTGTCTGTCTGTGTATCTGTATGTTCTTTCGCATGCCACGTAAAAACTACTACACTAAATCGAATGCGCTTTTTTCTTGAAATTCCATCTGGAAATCCAAAAATAGTATAGTACATGTTTCTATTACACTAATACTAAACATATGAAAAATAGATTTTTGATATTTGAATGCGCATAAGGTACCACTAGCGTCATCTATTGGTAGCTTAGCTATAACAAGTGTTCCATTATTACGATTGCTTTTTTTTACGTCAACTACTGGACTAACTGGGACGAAACTTAGTACACTTATACCTACGTTGGATCCTAGAATTAAGTCAATTTACACAGGAAAACACTTTGTTGCCACGAAAAACTCATTTAATGTGGGAGAAACCGCAGGCGGAAAGCTAGTTTGAGAAAAAACCTCATCTAATTTGAGATTAATCTAGGCAAGTTTGGTTATCCGACTTATAGATAAAAAAAAGCATAGTTATGAATTTGAAAAAGTAAAGTGACATAAAGTACCTTGTATCAAAGATATATTTTTTAAACTCGCGGAGAATAAAGTGAGTTTACCGTGACGTACTTGATGAAAAAATAGGTAGTTATAATTTGGGGCAAAAGAAGACCTGATATTTTCTATAATGGAAAGCAATCACGGGGTAGAAAATAAATCAATACGGAATGAACCAAGTACCGATTCAATTTACGTACAAATCAGAATATTATTATGGAAATGTATGTATTTCTTTAGGAAAGTACTCGTTTTAGTAAGAAGTTCATTCTAAACAGCCGTGTTTTTGGATTTTTCTAAATTTTATTGACTAGTTTGAAGTTAATAATTGTAGCATTTTTATGTCAAGTTTGAAGCATACATACATACCTATAATCACGCCTTTATCCCTTATGGGGTAGGCAGAGCGTAAAAGACCCAAACAAAGGTCGTTCCGCCACGTCTGACAAAGTTTTGAGGGTTGTTCAAGATAGATTTGCAGGTATATTGCTATAGTGACAAGTTGTCAGCCTATCGCCTAAATTGCAATATACAGAAACCCTTAGATCCCTTAGCTGGATTTTACAGCATGCCCGGGAGGAAATGCAAATGGCACATTCTATGTTTTTCTCTCACTCCCAGGCCAGCATGGAAGATAGGCCAGTTTGAAGCACTTATTTTTATTAAATCAACATAACTTTAGGATATACCAACGTGTTTTCTTTACTATTTAGCAGCTCAGACTCGTATTTATAAAGCTTCAGATTTCAAGATTGAGAGCGATATTAAGTATGGATTTGACAGGCCATTTTGTACTGTAATGACATTTCTGATTCAAACTCAAACTAGCTGTCAATCTAAAGTATCGATTGTAAGTAAATACGGGCCTCAGAGTAGCAAAACAAAGTGCATGTTCTATTTATTCTTATTTACCACATCATTACTCCCAAGACATTATTATAATAAAATTCGACCATAACTCAAGATTATTCACAAAGTTTTTCGTCTTGCAAAAAATTAAATGAAGAAAAATTGAATTTTTATTTATGAGGTCATGAAAATAATTCTGATTTATTTGCATAAAATTCATAAAAATTGGTTGTATTTTAGAAATCTGCTGATGTGGTGAGAATTCCAATATTACTTGTAGACCTAGAAAAATTGGTTTTCTGTAAAGGCTACTAGCGTTATTTCTGTGCTACGGCGAAGCAAGCGTTTCGTGCCAAATATGATTGATGAAAAATTATCAGAAATCGCGACTTTTCTTTCAATTTGCGTAAAAACTACGGAGTAGAACATCTTGTGAGAGGAAAACTAAGAATTTGCCAGCTGCATTTCCTCCCGGGCATGCTGTAAAAACCAGCTAAGGGATCCGAGTTTTTCAGTATATTGTTATTTAGGCGATGGACTGACAACCTGTCACTACAGCAATATACCAAAGTTAGTTAAAAATCCCTCAAAACTTTGTCAGACGTGGCGAATTGACTAGCTGTGCCTGCGACTTCGTACGCCTGGTTTGTATGGAAAACAAACAGTGTCGAACACACTGAAAACGCTTATCCGCGCGTAGGAGCGGGATCTGCTAACCCGCGCGTTGAAGCGTGTTTCGCATTATCTGATCTTTGTTTTTGTATGGAAACACGGTAGCAGATCCCGTTCTTACGCGCGAAGAATCGTTTTCAGTATATTCGTCCCTGCGAGTTTTCCATACAAATTGGGGTACTTACTCAATATTAGATTGGTTTGCGTGATTATTTCTAACCTAGCCTGGACATCAGGTAATTAAAAAAACTCAGTAAAATAAAAAGTCCCTTTAAAATCACTTAAAAGCGATCAGAGTTTAATTTCCTGCCTACCCCCTAAGTTAGATGTCGTGATTATTTGTATTGTATCTTTGATTTAAAATAATGCTCAGCTGAATAAAAAAAGTTCCATAATAATCGGTTAAGAAACAGCCAAATTTCAATTTCCTGCCTACCCCCTAAGTCAGGTAGCGTGATTTTAAGTTGCAACCCGGGTATTAACACAGTTGAATAAAAAAAAGTCCCATCGAATTCGGTTCAGTAGTTTTGGCGTGATGTGGTAACATACAGACAGACAGACAAAAATTCTAAAAAAAAACGTTTTGATCTTTATATCGTTAATAATGCCTGCTGCAATTATTTTTTTTGTAAAAATATTCAATGTACAGACACAAACAACCCTTCTAGAGATTATTATATGTGTATGTATGTATGAAACAAATTTTGAAATCTGTATTTCACAAAAATAGAGAAATTTCTTTGTCCTAATTCTTAGCTTAAAAGAATAAAATCGGGTACTAACTGAAAGTGTTTGGCATAAACTTGTTTAGGGCGGCCATCACCGTGCTATCCTTGACTTCCAATCGCAGCAGATAGTTATCGGAAACCATTTAGCGATATCCTCACGTATAGTAGGCTTAGAGCCACTCGGAATCTGCAGACCGACTAGTAATGTAACACAAATACAAATAAATGCAATTCTTTTCCTTCTTGTCGAGCGTAATTTAAATTTCTTCCATGCTGAACTGGAAGCGAAAGAGAAACAAAGAATGTGCCAGCTGCATTTCCTCCCGGGCATGCTGTAAAGACCAGCTAAGGGTTTCGAATGTTTCAGTATATTGCAATTTAGAAGATGGGCTGCAACCTATCACTACAGCAATACCTACAAAACGTGTGGCGCTTACGCTCTGCCAACCCCAATTAGGGATTAAGGCGTGATTACATGTATGTATTTCAAGTCAATCGATCCGATGAACCTTGGTGTCAGAGTTTTTAAACTGATAGGTATCTGACATGGTTATAAATGCAGTTGAAATATTTTAGGTAATATTTTATTGTCGCGGAGTCAAAATCGTACCTGGGTCAACCAGTAGTGGTACGCCAGTATCTAGTACTTAAGTTTCACTTTCTGGTACTATGTGGTACAGTAGCGTACTCGCCTAGACCTTACCATTATTTCTGTATGTGGCGCGCCAGGAATCAAGACGTGGCGACGCCCGGTCATCCGGCCTAGGTATCGCTGGAGCGATGTCGTGGAGAGAGACCTGCGCGATCTTCAAGTCATCAACTGGCGAGACACGGCGCAAGTTGCGCAAATTCGTGCCAGAAGCCAAGACTCAGTCCCTAATGGGGTAGGCAGAGCGTAATCAAGCTAAACAAAAGCAACGTCACACAAAGTGTTGAGGGTTATTTAAGATAGATTTTTAGGTATATTGCTATAGTGACAGGGTGTCAGCCCATCGCCTGAATTGCGATAACCTAAAACCCTCATATCCCCTATCTGGTTTTTACAGCATGTCCGGAAGGAAATGCAGCTGGCACATTCTTTGTTTTTCTTTCGCTCCCAGTCCAACATGGAAGTAAGTAAAAATTGAAAAAAGGTAAGCCTACGGTATTGCCCGATTTCAGCAAATCTTACACCAATGGATGCCAAAGAGCGGGCAGAGTGGATCAGTAGATGATGCTGTAAAGTGGACAACAGGACTAGGTCAGAAAAACCTGCGCAGAAGAAAAAGAAGAGGTAATATTTTATGTATGCACTTAATTTGGTTGTATAATAAATTTTATGTTAATATCATTTTTAAATAAATAGATAGAAAAAACTTCAAGACTGAGAAATCAAAAGTGCTCTGAAGTGGTTAGAAAAGCTGGGTACGGTCGTGCTCGTTAGCGTTAGCTCTACTTGGCGGAGGCACTCCATGCGTCCAGATGACCGCACTTTCTTTTTTTTAATAGTTTTCCTTTGTTACACTACGGTGTGACATTTCCCCACAATCCTCGTAGACATAGAAAGGGCGACGTGGGAAACGATAATGGCCCGGCTTATTATTTGACGACATTTGAAGATGGAGGGTGGTCGTGTCAAACCCTTCCACGCGTCGTTATCTCGCCCCTACGTGACACAAATCTCTATATCGACAACGTTCTTTTTAAACCCACAAAAAATATTTTGCCTTCACTAAACTTGTTCAATTCAACGCATCAATCGTTGTTGCTAGGACATTAAGAAATTACTGAGAATCAAAATTGGTACTTTAATTATTTTTAATTGTACTGTATTATGTAAAAAAATACGAAAACATTATTAAAGTTTCAGTCAGGTTATTAACCTTTTTATAGGAATTAATTTAAATTATCTACCCACGTGAATGTTTTTTTATTACGGTTGCCTATTTTAGGCCTAAAATTTTATTATATCTCGGCCTGTAATTTAATTATGTACATTTTAACCCTTTTTAAAATTAAGGGCTCCTAAAAGAATTAATAAAATATAAATATAAAGTTACCAAGTTCAACCATTCGAATTACAATTGTAGAAAGTAATACACTTTCTTTTTTAACATTTCGTTTCGTTTTGTGGGGACAATTTGCAAGCACCAAAATAATTAAAAAGTTTTAATGGAGTCACCAGCCAGTGGCGCGTACTGAACCGCACGTCGTTGACAGAAACACGGCGGGTTTAAGACCACATTTTATTACGTCTACAAGCTGTATGTAGAGGCTGGGTAGTATCAAATATACAGGGTATAACAGAAAGGCTATATGCATCCTAATGGATGTGAATCTGTTCATGAAACTGAACAACTTTCCTCAAGGAACATAGAAATACGAAAAAAATGTGGGATTCCTTAATAATTGCGCGATCAGCAAACATTTTCGATTTTTACCTAATGTTCCATGGGGAAAGTTGTTCAGTTGCATGGGTAGATTCACATCTTTTCGGGTGCGTATCCATACCCTTACTCTTACTTACCCGTACCCTTTCTACACCCTGTAGAGGTACTAGGTAGTTTCAAATAATCATGATAGAGGCATGACCTAGTGTGGTGTCCTATCTTTATGGCAAATAAACATGTTTATGTTTACACACAATGGGAATAAATTTGCATAGAGCCGATTAGAGTGAAGATCCTTGACAATGACCTTCGACCAGCAGACGTGTTTCGGCTGAGACAATGACATGGGTTTATTTAACAGACGAGAAAGCGTATCCCAAATAATGAAATACAGTTTGTAAGCAGGTAAATGTTTAGTTTACTGACGTTTGCATTATTTTCAAACTTGAGTTATGTATGTGTCTAAATATGGTCAATTTAAAAAATAACCCCCTATTTAGATAATTACCACTTATTCGTATACTTATTTACTTCCATGCTCGCTTGGGAGTGAGAGAAAAACATAGAATGTGCTAGTCAGTTTTCGTCGCTGGCATGCTGTAAAGGTGCCATCGCCTAAATTGTAATACACTACAACCCTTGGATCCTTAGCTGTAATGTGAACATGAAATGCCCATGCTGACAACCTGTCACTACAGCAATATATACCTACAAATCCATGTTAAATAACCCTCAAAACATTGTCAGACGTGGCGGAACGATATTTGTGTGGGTAGTTTATGCTCTGCCTACCCCATTATTCCTGTCTTCCGCTCTTATTTGTGTATTATAACTAATAATATATGCCTGTAATTTTGTGGAAGATAATAAACAATTTTATTATTATTTTGTTTTGTTATTATTAGGGATAAAGGCGTGATTATATGTATGTATGTATTTTATCTTTCACCTAAGAAGATTAATGCCTGACAGAAATGTAAATAAATCTCTATTATATTTTAATCTTGCACTGTCCACAAAATATAGCATTTAAAAAATCCATAGATGAATATAGGTAAGTTTTAAAATCTTAATTTTTATAACACACAAGCAAAGTCAGAGGGCAACCAGTTGTTGGTAGTTTAATAAGTATGCAGATCCAATTTGTATAACTCTTTCTCCAGCTAACTTTAAATGAATACAAAATTACTTCGACAATCTTCTTCTATCGAGTGGGTATCGAGTCTATCGACCCGATGAACCCTAGTGTCAGAGTTTAAAAACCGCCTAGTAGCACAACTATCAGGCCTCTGACATGGTTTGAATAACGACCACTATCAAACACAGCGACCGGGACCGACGGCTTAACGTGCCCTCCGAAGCACGAAATCTTTTTCATTTCGGACAATCAGGTGATTCAGCCCGCAATGTCCTAACCAAACTGGGGAAAAATTCACAAAGTGATAAATTCTCAAATTTAAACTTTGTGTTTCCCCTTGGGAATTGAACCCAAGACCTCCGGATCGGGAGTCCATGGCACTAGCCACTAGACCACGCAGGCAGTTAAAAGTTACTTTGACAATGGAACCGCCTTACAAAATATAAACTTGAACTTGTCCCTTCGCAAATCTAAAAGATTACTAAGTAACAATTTCGTTTAAAAAGCGTGAAAGTCTTTGTTTAGATAGGTGTTTTCTTTCTTATGAAAAAAAACAATATTAAAACTGTACAAATAGTCAAAATTATATTATAAATCTTTAATTTTATCCAGTGCATCCCCGATCCTGCCTTCGTGGTCTAGTGGTCAGAGCCATGGGCTTACGATCCGGAGGTCCTGGGTTCGATTCCCAGGCTGAATCACCTGATTGTCTGACAAGAAAAAGGATTCCGTGCTTGGGAGGGCATGTTAAGTCGTCGGTGCCGGTCTCTGTCGTTGATAGTGGTCGTTACTCAAACTACGTCAAAGGCCTAACGGCTGTGCTACTAGGCGGTTTGAAAACTCTGACACCAGGGTTCATCGGGTCGTTTGACTCGAGAATCCACTCGCTAAGAAGAAGAAGAAGTGCATCCAAGCAAGACATACGAGTACCTATGCATGACTGGCAGCCATTGTCTCTTTGCCAACGCTTATAGCTACGGTGGCCCATGTGCCCTGCAATCATCGAGGGGTCACCAATATCATTGTTAACCAACACCTAACTTTTTTCGACTATATAGTAAAAAAAGGTCTTCAAATAATGGCATTACCGGCTGTTCTAAATTAATTGTCCGGCAAGAACATGCCGTTAAATGCTGTTTGGCAGGTCAATTAATGAGGTAGTGGCTACATTAAAGAATATTGTCGTAAATTGGGTACAAAAAAGTACTACCTACGTTCCTTTACACCATATACTCTTATATAATCGTCACACAGATGAATAGGAACTTGCGCTCCCCGCTGCAGCGACTTCAAAAATCAGTCAATCATCCTGATAAATCAACGACTACTCACTTGTTTGTTTAACGGAGGTGTTGGACCGCAACGTTTTATGATTTAGTGATAATACAGTGAATCATCATTCTTCATCGTCATTGTATTTCTTCCATGCTGGAGTGGCAGCGAGAGAAAAACATTGAATGCACCAGCTGCATTTCTTCCCAAGCATGCTCAAAAAATCAGCTAAAAGATCCGAGGGTTTCTGTATACTGCAATTTAGGCGATAGGCTGACAACCTGTCACTACAGCAATATACAAATCTACCTTAAATAACCCTCAAAACTTTGTCAGACGTGCCGGAGCGACCTTTATTTAGGTCGTTCACGCTCTGCCTACCCCATTAGGGATAAATCCGTGATTATATGTATCTGTGTATGGTGGTCCTTGCTGGTATCAAATGTCTATTTCTAGGTTTTCAGCAGCTTTCTGTATCAGGGCTCAACTTCGGCAGCTCGGCGATGCCTCCGGGAAAACATCGAAGTGTGAACTCGTTCACAACATGGGTAAGGGGTGTCCTACTAGAGAAAACAAACAACTTTCCCAAAGCACAAAAAACTTAAACTCGAAAAAAAATGCATAGTGATAACATTAAGGATAAAGGCATGATTATATGTATCTATGAGAATACACAATTGTAGGAGGCATTTTTTTTCAAGATAACATTTTAAAAAATTACTATCTGAATACAAATTTGTACATTTGAGCATTTTGTATGGAGGAGGAAAATTCTTTTTTTGTGCATTCTTCTTCTTTTGTGCATTGAGAAAGTCGTTTTATATCATACCTACGTAGATATGTGTTTGCATGCTTTCTACAAGATCTCCGTTTTTTAATATAAAATCTCCGTTTGCAAAATAGTTAATATTGTATTTCAGCAATCCTATAAAAGTATACAGCCATCTCTCTCCAATTCGATCAATAGAAGTTTAAATATCAACTCGTGTATCGTATCATTCCCTAAGATTCCTTGGGCACCCTCTAAAATTAGCGTAGCAGTATGTTTCGCTAGATCGACCCAATGATGTATTTAGTCCTTCCATACTCGTATCAGTCTTCCATGCTGGCCAGAAAGCGAGAGAAAAATATAGAATGTGCCAGCTGCATTTCCTCCCGGGCATGCTGTAAAAACCAGCTAAGGAATACGAGGGTTTCAGCACAGATTAGATAATAGTTACTACGTAACAGATACATTACTCCCATAGAAAAGCGTAAGTTCCTACGCTATAATTACCTACTAAATCTTAATAATAATAACTACTGTACATAGCGACAACAAAGAGTCGAGATTGTGTTGCCCGCCGTGCGACTCACGTGCAAGCGCGTCATCGCGCGAATGCGCTAGGGTTGTACTTTGTTTGTACCTATGCTGATTGTATGTACTGTAATGATGAAATAATTTATTTTTTCCTTCTCTGAATTCTCGGTTATTAAATTTTATCGTTGAAAATATCCTTAATCAGGAGCAAACAGGCGGAAAATCAATTATTTTTTAAATTTCGGACACGGTGTGACCAGGCCGATCCATTAGGACGTTGTAAACATTATTTATGTATGCTCGTTCTAATTCTTTAATTTGATTTTATTAAAAGTTTCTGGTGAAACTGGAAGTACGACGCACCATAAAAAGATAAATATTTATTATAGACTTTGAAATTGATATAAAGTGATGTTTTGTCTATCTTAGGTTCCTCCTGTAACCCTTTCACTTTCACACCCATCCACTGTACAATAATTACGTGGTTTCGGCATTTCGACGAGAAAACGCGGAAAACGTGCACGGCCGCGTCCCTTTGTCGGTTGTATCGTGGACGATACGCCGAGCAGCGGTAGGCATATAACGCGTGGCCTTGAGCGAGTGACGGACGCCTGGTTTCAGTATATAGGCGATGGGCTGACAACCTGACATTACAGCAATATACCTACAAATCTATCTTAAATAACCCTCAAAACTTTATTAGACGTGGGAGAACGACCTTTGTTTAGGTCGTTTACGCTTTGCCTACCCTATTTGGGATAAAGGCGTGATTATATATATGTATGTATTTATATCATTACTATCTACAGTGTATATAGCTATCTACCTATAGCTAGGTGTAAACATGTCGATACTCACAGGTAAACTCATAGTTTGTACAAAACTATTCGAAACTATAGAACACAATACGAGGCGCTGGTTTCTTGAAGGCTTTGTAATGTAACTAAATTGACACACAAAATAACGTCTGCTACGATGCCTGTACGCTAAACTTCTTGCTTTTGTTAGGGATGGCACTTCATAGTTAGGTACTTACAAATAATGTTCTTAAATTTCAGCTATGATGAACAAACATGCAAAAAAAAGAAAAGGCAGGTAAATACACAGCTTATTCAGCAAAATGTTTTCTGAAGAATATCGGTAGACAAGCTACATTGCGACGGCATTAGGGCGAGGCCTTTTGCTTTGTCTCGCCCATTGTTATGAGAACCGCTGATGAGCTAGTAAGTCATCATCTCCCTAGCCTTATCCGGGGTCTAATCTAGGAGATTGAACAAGAGTACTAGTTTTTACACAGAGCGACTGCCATCTGTCCTCCGCAAGCCAGAAGGAAAACCAAACGCAATATTACTTAGGGTCAAACTTTTCAATCCGCCAATTCTTAGCTTAGCACTGGCCTATGACATGGCTTAACGACTGATATCTACGGTATTTAACGATATTAACCGGGACAAATGGCTTAACGTTCTTTCCGAAGCAAGGAAAAAGCGCCGAATAAACGTACATATGAAATTCGAAAACCGTAAAACCCATCAGGACGCAGCGGCCCTATCCACTGCCGAACAAGACTCTACGATGATGAGCTTCATAATGCGCTTTTAAATTCATTTCAAAACGCCTCGCTGGTATTTGACACTGCCGTCCTAAAGGTGGTAGCAATACTCCACACACGACTGGACTAGAGCTTGGTGGAGTAGTCCCGAAATCTCGCTTTACCTACCGGGTGTAAGGGACAGCGTCCCGCGAACTGATAGGGGATGCTTAGTCAACGAAACTGAACAACTCATCAGCAGGTAATTTTTAGGAAGTGAAACAATAACCTTTCCATACAAAATTACCACCTCGATTTGAGTATTGAGATTTTTTATGGAAACTATATGTTTCTATTTTTCACTTCCTGAAAACAAAAATCCTGTTGATATTTGTTCAGTGTCATTGACTAAGAAACCCGTATCAGTTTGCGGAATGCTGTCCCTTACACCCTATATATACTTTATTGCATAAACACAAAAGAAATGTAATTTACAAATATAGTGTGCAAGGGCGAACTTATCTCTATGAAGAGATCTCTTCCAGCCAACCCAATGGTAGTAAGAGAAAGTGAATAATTTTGAGGGGACAAGAAAATGCAACATTAACAGAGACTAGTAAAAAGAAAAACTTACATACCTACATAGAATAAATACCTACCGTATATTACTATCTTAAATAAACATACATATATACTAAACAATATATTGATACATACATATACGAATAAACTACATAAATACATACATCAAAATTGTTTAGATAAGAAGTGCTCTTTTAATCTTTTCTTAAAGACATTCACTGAGGGACTTTCTTGAATTGTCTTAGGCAGTTTATTCCGCAGTTGTGCAGCTTTTACAGAAAAGGAGTTGAAGAAGAACTTGGTATTCGCACTAGGCAACTCCAGTACCTTAGTGATGCAGGCGCGCCTAGATCTGGAGGAAGGTGTTGGAAACGGGAGCGGAGATAGTCAGGAGTGGCAGGATTGTGAAGGATGTTGTAAAGAGTGGTCAGGATATGCACATCACGCCGAAGTCGAATTGGAAGCCATTTAAGCTGAGCACGAAATTCAGAGACATGATCGTACTTACGAAATCCGAAAAAAAATCGAATTGCCAGGTTTTGTAGGCACTCAAGCTTGTTAAGTAATTCAAGTTAAAACAAACATCAGCGTAGTCGAGAATAGGGAGAAGAAGCGCTTGTGCAAGCATGATTTTAGTTTTAAAAGAAAGAAAATTCTGGAGTCGCTTAAGAGAGTGGAAAGAATAGTGCATGCGCCTGCTCACCCCATTACTTACTTGGTATGAGAACCAAGACAAGTGACAGTCAAAGATAACACCTAAATTTTAAGCTTTATCAGTGTAAGGAATCCATATGCCGTCATAATAAACCAGCGGAACATCAGCAAAGTCCAGTCTACACCTTATCTTGCTGCTGCCAATTATTAGTGCTTGGGACTTATCAGGGTTTACAAGAAGTCCAAAGGTTTTTGCCCAAGTTTGAACCGCCGCTAGATCTAAGTTAATAGCAACAATAGCTTCAGATACTTCATTCGGGGAAAAGTGTCGATAGATTTGTAGGTCATCTGTATACAGGTGGTAGGGCGAAGAAATTACTCGAGAAATGTTGTTAGTAAAAATAGAAAAAAAGAAGAGGAGAAAGAACGCCACTTTGTGGTACACCAGCAGTCAAGCTAGAACAATCCGATGAAACATCGTTGGCTTTCACACACTGCTGACGACCGTGAAGATATGAAGAGAACCAGTCGAATACAGAAGGAGAGAGGTTAATTAAGCGGAGGGAAGCAAGAAGGATATCAAAGTCCACAGAGTTAAAGGCACTGCTAAAGTTTAAGAGTGTAACAACAGTAAGCTTGGTGTTATCCATAGCAGACCGAATGTCCTCAGTGACATTTAGCAGAGCACTAACTGTACTGTGAGCCGGACGGAAGCCAGATTGAAAATGACATAAAAGGTTATAGGAAGTGAGGAAAGAGTAAAGTTGCTTATGAACAATACTCTCAAGGACTTTGGAAAGGACAGGGAAGATGGAGATTGAACGGAATTGTGAGAAAGAAGTGGGATTCGAAGTTTTAGGTAGAGGAATAACATAAGCCTTTTTCCATGCTGTAGGAAAAACATTGACCATCAGAGAAAAGTTGATGATGTGTGTAATGATTGGTGCAATGCCATCCAACACTGGTATGAGCATATTCAGACTTATATTATCATCACCCACAGCCTTCGTGGAAATGGATAGGATGCTCTTTTTAATACTTCCGTCAGAAACCGACTGGAAATTAAACGGAGAACAGTTGGGTGGGACAAGATGTGAAAGATGCGAAATAGAAATAGATTTGGTTGCATCATCTAGGATGACTGGTGGAGTCGAGTAATGCTTATTTAGAGAATTGAGATCCACAGCACCTGGAAGTGTCTGTGGTTTTGCCCACACCCAAAGACTTTAAAAATTTCTAGGTCTGAGCCTGAGAAAGTGAATCTAAAGAGGAATGTATATAGCGTCGCTTAGATCCCTACACATCCTGTTGCAGATGTTCGAAGTTTTTTATATGCAGCAAAGTTCTCATCAGTTTTATCTTTCCTGTACCTACTCTTAGCTCTGTCTCGTTTTGCCATGACTCTTCTGATAGTATCAGTTAACAAAGGAGCTGGCGCATGCCTCACCCTTACAGGTCGAACAGAAATGCTTATTTAGAGAATTGAGATCCACAGCACCTTGAGGTGTCTGTGGTTTTGCCCACACCCAATGACTTTAAAAATTTCTAGGTCTGAGCCTGAGAAAGTGAATCTAAAGAGGAATGTATATAGCGTCGCTTAGATCCCTACACATCCTGTTGCAGATGTTCGAAGTTTTTTATATGCAGCAAAGTTCTCATCAGTTTTATCTTTCCTGTACCTACTCTTAGCTCTGTCCCGTTTTGCCATGACTCTTCTGATAGTATCAGTTAGCCAAGGAGCTGGCGCATGCCTCACCCTAACAGGTCGAACAGGCGCATGAACATCAATCAGTTCAGTAATAATTTTGCAAAAAGCAGCTAAATTCGCATCAGCACTATCTGCGGATAACACTGGCGACCAATCAATATTTTGAACATCCTCTCTTAAGCGATCCAGATTCATGTTGCGAAAACTACGCTGAAGAATGACTTTACTTTTGATCTTGGGAGGGCGCACTTTATAGGCAAGATAAAGAAGGTCATGATGTGAAAATGGAGCACACATTTGACCGTGAGAAAGAACTGAATTCGGTTTGGAAGTAATAATGACGTCAATAGTTGAGGGTCTACAATTTGGAAAATGGTGAGTGGGAGAAAATGGAAGCAGATGTAAGTTAAGAGAAGAAGTAAGAGAAATGAGATTGTGTGATCTGTAGTCATCCTTCGCCAGACATGTGTTTAAGTCGCCCATAATGATAACGTGTTCATACATTGTGGTATAGGTTTCAAGTGTAGATTCAAACGAGCTAAAGTAATTAACATCATCTTTAGGGCTATAAGCAACTCCTAAAAGAATCTTATTGTGTTGAAGGATGACCTCTAGCAAAAGGTATTCCAGGGAACCAGAGTACTGGGATGGTAAAGCACTAAGTACCTACAGTAGCGGGGATGTCACCTCGGATATATATGCCAACTCCACCGCAACCTGTACCAACACGATCGTTGCGGAAGAGCTTGTAGCCTGGAAGAGAACAAGAAGTAGAAGGAAGATATGGTTTTAGAAAAGTTTCTGACACAAGAATAGCATCAACTACGCTGCTGTTAAAGGATGCGATAAGATCTGAATGATGAGCCAAGAGGCCCTGAGCATTGATGCGCACCAGGGATAGGAAAGGTGAGCCACTAGGGAAGACAGACGAAAGTTTGTCTCCGAGCGGCTCAGAGTCAGAAAGAGAAGAGTTGTTAAGACTATGAGCACTTTCATACTCATCAGATGATGAGCAAGATAAATAATTGTCATATAATAAATAAATACTTATAAAAATATATAAAATAACAAAAATAATCCCACAAATTGTCATGATTTTTGTAATATGCGGGTATTATTAATTTAACTTGACATAAATTTAGTGCTGGCAATACTGATTAATATCAACAACATTATTATTTGTAGAACAGTTATTGGTAGCAGTCACAGATAACAGTTATTAACAGATATTATAACAGTTAATAACGTACTAGGTATCTGTTTGACATCTGATGGTGGCGCCACCTTATGCGCATGTGATGAACAAAAATAACGTGAACGTTGATTGGTTAATCAGTTTTACCTATACCCCTCCAACGGCTTCCTGACCCGTTGCAATTCTGGCGGGGTGCTCAGTCTTACGGAGGCGTTCCAGAAGTACGGTGCAAAGTAACGAAATCTCAATAATTCAGAAGTGTTAAAAAAAAACTCTCCCACACGGTGGATTGGATTCCTGAACAAAGTCTTTGGTCGAGGAAAGCAAGGTAAGCAATATTATATATTTTATTAAGTGCATTTTTTTTATGTGATTTATTTTAGATTTCTTGTTTTTCGTTCGAGAAATCTACTACTGTAATCGTAGAATACAGAAAGGCAGTCTTAAATTTATGTCCATGTGCCGTACAAGTAATTAATAATTTTTCTTTTTTCTTTTATTTGACAATTTCGTCATGATCGATCGTGTCTTTCTAACGGTTTTAATTTTCAATAGTAACGATTTTTGTGATGATTTTCTTTTCTTTCGAATTTGTTCGGACTATTTTCTTTCTGATTGACGAGTAATTGTGGTTCTGATATAATTATTGTATGAGAGTGAATAACGAGTATTAGGTAATTCTTTAGTTTTTTTTTTATTTAATTTTTATTTTGAGTACGTTTTGTGATAAGGCGATTGATTAGTAGTATGTGATATGGTTCTATTATCGTGATTATTATTCACACGAAATGTGAGTGTAATTAGTGACGTGAGCGAGCGTCTTTGTTGTGAGTTTTGTTCATGATGTAATTTGAGTTGGCATTTATAAAATGTGATTATATTTGGTGACGTGAGAGTGCGTCTTTAATGTGAACTTTGATCATTGTGTAACGTGAGACAGCGTTCACAAATAAGAGTGTATATTATGACGTGAGAGTGCGTCTTCGATGTGAAGTTTGTACATTGTGAAACGTGAGAGTGCGTTCACAAAATGCGAGTGTAATTACTGACGTGAGAGTGCGTCTTTGATTTGAATTTTGATCATTGTGTAATGTGAGAGAGCGTTCACAAATAAGAGTGTATATTATGACGTGAGAGTGCGTCTTCGATGTGAAGTTTGTACATTGTGAAACGTGAGAGTGCGTTCACAAAATGCGAGTGTAATTACTGACGTGAGAGTGCGTCTTTGATTTGAATTTTGATCATTGTGTAATGTGAGAGAGCGTTCACAAATAAGAGTGTATATTATGACGTGAGAGTGCGTCTTCGATGTGAAGTTTGTACATTGTGAAACGTGAGAGTGCGTTCACAATATGCGAGTGTAATTACTGACGTGAGAGTGCGTCTTTGATTTGAATTTTGATCATTGTGTAATGTGAGAGAGCGTTCACAAATAAGAGTGTATATTATGACGTGAGAGTGCGTCTTCGATGTGAAGATTGTACATTGTGAAACGTGAGAGTGCGTTCACAAAATGCGAGTGTAATTAGTGACGTGAGAGTGCGTCTTTGATTTGAATTTTGATCATAGTGTGACTTGAGAGGGCGTTCAGAAAAAAAGGGGAATATTAGGGGACGTGAGATTACGTCTTTGATGTGATTTAGTTAATGTGATGCGCGTTTTTAGAATTTGAGCACGAAAGAGTCTGCTTTTGCTGTATTTTTTGTTCATGGTGTAATTTGAGAGCGCTGAACGAGTATATAGAATGAGCGTATTATAAAGTGACGTAACAGTGCGTCTTCGAAACGTTTTTTTTGTTCTCTCTCTTTCAATATCCGACGTGAGTGTGTTAGTTAGGTGAAGTATGAAATGGCGTGTTATTTTTTTTTTATGTCATGCGAGTAATATGTTTATCGTAAAAAGATACTTTGAAGGAAGCCCATGAAGTTTGTTTATGAGTCTATTTGTGAACTTTTAAGTACCACAGTAAGATTATTGCTGGTTTATAAAAGTGGACTAGTTTGATAATTTTTGAAAGATGTTGATAACAATTGACATAGATTGATACAGGTTGATAGAGATTGGATCATTTGACATTCTGTTATATGAATTGATATATTTTGCTATCAATTGACAATTATTGATAAGGGTAGTGATTCATAGTCGGTGTTTATGATTAACAAAGAAATTTGACAATCAAATATTTCTTTATAGAACTGTTGAAGAAGTTTATTAGTACTTCAGTTTTTTTTTTTATATTTGCCATCATAAATCTAACTTGAGATGTTTCTTTTCTTTCTTAGAATATGACGGAATCGAACACATCCAGTTGTGGACTTCGAGTTGTTCCAAGAAGAAATCGATTGTTGAGCACGTCAAGTACATCTAGTGACAGTTCTACTGACGATGTGCCTCCTATTATAAGGAGAAAGCGGCTTCGGGAAACTTGCATCACTGACGAGGAAGTTCCTCCTGTGAAACGCCGTAAGCCCAGATCTGATCCTAGGAATGTGAATGTTAACGATCTAATTGAAGCATTGAATAGCAAGAGCAAGCCTGTTTTCAGTTCACATCAGATGTTGAATGCTCTGCCTGAGTTTGATCCAGAGAATAAGAGCCAAAATGTAGAAATATGGCTACACAAAGTAAACGAATATGCACGAATTTATAATTGGGATGACAGGCAAACATCGCATTTTGCAACGCAGAAGTTAGCAGGTACAGCCAAAAAATGGTTCTACTCATTGCCAAGTCTGGACTTTCCATGGAGCGCCTGGCAAGTAAAACTTCGACGTGCTTTTCCCATTGATGACAACTTTGCGTTGATGCTAGAGGAAATGTTTGCCAGAAAAACTAAGCCAGATGAGAGTTTACGAACTTATTTCTACGACAAATTGATGCTATTGAATAGATGTGGTATTACAGGGAAAAAGGCCGTAGATTGCCTCATCCACGGCATAGCTGATGTGACTATGAGAAACAGTGCCCAAGCTCTTAAATGTTCAGACCCCGAAGATTTGCTGCAGTATTTTGTTATTCAGCAACCGGAAAGCAAAGTATTTTCATTGACGCAAAAGAAGCGCGGTTACACTGAAGGAATGGAAAATAAAATGTTCCGCAAAATACGTTGTTACAACTGCGGTATTGAGGGACATACTTCAAACAAATGTTTCCAATTGAAGAAGGAGAAACAAATAAATACGTCATTGGTTTGCTTTAATTGTAATGAAGAGGGACATCGATTTGCTCACTGTCCAAAGTTTGTAAAAAAATGTAACATTTGTAAAAGAGTTGGTCATGATGATCATAACTGTCGATCTTCCTCTTCAAATAATAGAAACAATATGTTTAATAAAGAGAAAACTGTTTTGAATATTGATACTTCTAATTCTAATGAAAAATATAATAAGGATGTTGAAGTTAATAATAAATCACTGAATGCTTACATTGACTTTGGTAGCGACTGCTCCTTAATTAAATACACTGTAGCTAGAAATTTAAATTTGGAAAAAAAAATTCTGATTTGCCTTTGATACGAGGATTTGGTAATTCTTATGTCTCTCCTCTGTACAAATCACAAGTGACTGTTTGTGTCGATGAAGTAACTGCTGACATAGTTGTTCATGTTGTTCCTGATAAATACTTAACCGCCTCAATCCTTATTGGTCAAAATTTCACAGAACTGCCACATGTTTCAGTTTTTAAAGATAATAAGAAATTGTTATTTTTTCATAAGCCTTGTACTGACACAGACATTGAATTCAGCACTATCAAGTTGATCAACAGTGGTGATATTCTTGTAGAGGGAATAAGTGTTGTTTCGGTGCATTGCGTTGAGTCTTATACTGGGGATATATATGTAGAAGCACAAATGAGACCTGTTCCTGGAAAAGAATACCGAATACTACAAGGTGCTTACAGTTTTAAAGATGGTAAAGGGGATATATTAGTATCTAATGTAACTTCTGTTCCGTTTGTTCTGAGTAAAAATACTGTGGTTAGTAGAGCACACCCGTTTAAAGAAGTTGATATCGTCAATGTCAAACGAATACAAAATACCGTTGACAGGGATTTACCTCCCTTAAATAGAAACGATATCCAGTTAGGATCTAATGTTGATAAAGAAACTTTTGACGCACTATATAAATTGCTGCAACATTATCGTGACTGCTTTTCGTCTTCTCTGAATGAAATTGGTTGCGCTCCTGAAGAGTTTGAAATGAAAATCGAATTGAAAGATGATAAACCTATAGTTTATAGACCATATAGACTTTCTCACTCGGAAAGAGCAAAAGTCAGAGAATTGATCTCTGAACTTTTAGATAACCAAATCATCAGAGAATCAAGTTCAGACTACGCAAGTCCGATATTGATGGTTAAAAAAAAATCAGGCGAACAGCGTCTTTGTGTAGATTTTAGGGCTTTAAACGCCAAGACAATTAAAAACAGATATCCACTCCCAATTATTGATGATCAGGTGGCTAACTTAAGTGGGAACAAACTTTTTACCACATTGGATATGGCATCAGGATATTACCAAGTGCCACTTTCTGAAGACTGCAAGCATCTTACTGCTTTTGTTACTCCGGACGGCCAATACGAGTTTAATCGTATGCCGTTTGGATTAGCAAATGCGCCTGCAGTTTTTCAGAAATTGGTAAATAAGATGTTAGGTTCCAGTCGTTATGAATCTGTTTTAGCCTACATGGATGATTTACTTATCCCGACACAGTCCTTAAGTGAGGGTTTTGAGAAACTGGAACAAGTTTTAAAGCTGATCAGAGAGTATGGTCTTACTTTGAAGCTTACAAAATGCCATTTCTTTTGCACTTCAATAGATTATCTAGGATATGAAGTATCTGCTGAAGGAATTAAGCCTAATAAGCTCAAAACTGTGGCCATTGAACAGTTTCCAGTGCCCAGAAACATTCATGAAGTAAGACAGTTTCTTGGATTAGCCAGCTATTTCAGAAAATTTGTAAAGGGTTTCGGTGAGATTGCACGCCCCTTGACAAGTCTTTTGAAAAAAGGTGTTGAGTGGAGTTGGATAGATTCTCAAGAAAAGGCTTTTTCTAAGTTAAAAGAGATTTTATGTTCTCGTCCTGTTTTAGCATTGTATAATCCAAAATTTAGGACAGAGTTGCACACTGATGCTAGTTCCCAAGGAATTGGAGGTATACTTATGCAGTGGCAGGAAAATTCCAACGAACTTAAACCTGTTGCATATTTTAGTCGACAAACATCTCCTGAAGAAAAAGTATACCATTCCTACGAGTTGGAAACTTTAGCGGTGGTGTGTTCTCTGCGAAAGTTCAGAACATATTTACTAGGGGTATCGTTTCAAATATTTACAGATTGTAAAGCTTTACGTTTGACGCTTAGTAAAAAAGACCTCATGCCAAGAATAGCTCGATGGCTATTACAAATGGAAGAGTATGATTACAAAATTGAGTATCGTCCTGGTGATCGCATGGTTCATGTGGATGCTTTAAGCCGTAATCCGTCTGAGTGTCCAAATGATGATTGTGCACCTGAAAATGTAATGTCTGTTTTACATATTCAACAAAATGATTGGCTTATTACCTTGCAGTTAGGTGATCCTGAAATCAATCAAATTGCTAAAATACTCAAACCAGACCTTGACGACGAATATAAAGATATTAAAAAACATTATATTTTTAAGAATAATGTGTTGTATAGAAAAGTTGAGGGTGACAGTAATAACTTAAGATTGGTAATACCAAAGGGAGCCAGATGGCAAATATGTCGATTTAACCACGATGAAATGGGACATTTTGGTTTTAAAAAAACGCTTGATCGCATACAAAGTCAATATTGGTTCCCCAAAATGTCTCGTTTTGTTAAAAAATATGTTGGTGCTTGTCTGGAGTGTGCTTATAACAAAGATGGCAATTCTGCAAAGCATGGACATATTTATCCAATTGAAAAAGTTAGTGTGCCATTCCAGACAATACATATCGACCATCTGGGTCCTTTCATAAGAACCAAACGACGTAATGCTTACATTTTAACAGTAGTTGATGGTTTTTCGAAGTATGTTTTTGTTAAACCTGTTAAAGATACTAAAAGTAGTTCAGCAATCAAGGTTTTAGAAAACATATTCCAAGATTTTGGGTCACCCGAAAGAATCATTTCCGATAGAGGATCTGCCTTTACATCTGCACAATTTAAGCAATTTTGTGCGCAACGAAACATTAAGCATGTGCTTAATGCCGTTTCATGTCCGAGAGCTAACGGGCAAGCGGAACGCTTTAACCAAACGATTTTGAATTCTCTGGCTACACAAAATTCAAACAATAACGAGAAAGATTGGGATTTAGCTGTTCCAAAAGTACAGTTTGGCATTAACAATACGGTTAATGCCACAACCGGAAAAACTCCATCAGAAGTACTTTTTGGCGTTAGGTTAAAGGGAGATTCAGATAGTATGTTTCGAGGGCTTTTTGAAGAAACTGCTAAAAACAAAGATATAGGTGAAGTTAGAAAGGAAGTTAAAAATACAATCGATGACAAACAAAAGAAAATAAAAGAGTTACATGATTCAAAAACGAAACCAGCTCATAAATACAACATTGATGATTTAGTAAAAATCACTAAAGTATCATTTAATGAAAATCCAGGTCAAAGCAAGAAGCTATTACCCAAGTTTATCGGTCCTTATAAAGTTACTAAGGTATTAGGAAATGACAGATATGAAATTACTAATGTCCCAGGTTTAAGCAAAGCTAGAAAATATTGTTCTGTTGTGTCTGCTGATCGAATGAGACCATGGATAAATGTAAATGCATTGAATGTTATGAGTGATAATGACAGTTCTGAATCTGATTCGCAGTAGTTATCTATAATAATATGTGTGTATAAATAAATCATCATTTTGTGTAATGGTATGAATAAAAATTACCGAAATAGATGAAAATGTCGAACTTCACGAAATTATCAAAATATTAAATATAGCAAGAGTAACTGGCCTTATGTCATGATCATTTTTGTTTTGTAAATATGATAATTACCTTTATTGTTTTATAATATCATAGCTTTTTTATTGTGATTGTTTAATAAAAATATAATGAATAAAATCTCTCTTTCGTTATGCTTTGACAGAATCCTTCAAGTTCTTTGTTTATGTTTTTGTTTTCGTGCGCCGGAGTCTGCACGATGTCCGATGGCCGAATGTCATGATTTTTGTAATATGCGGGTATTATTAATTTAACTTGACATAAATTTAGTGCTGGCAATACTGATTAATATCAACAACATTATTATTTGTAGAACAGTTATTGGTAGCAGTCACAGATAACAGTTATTAACAGATATTATAACAGTTAATAACGTACTAGGTATCTGTTTGACATCTGATGGTGGCGCCACCTTATGCGCATGTGATGAACAAAAATAACGTGAACGTTGATTGGTTAATCAGTTTTACCTATACCCCTCCAACGGCTTCCTGACCCGTTGCAATTCTGGCGGGGTGCTCAGTCTTACGGAGGCGTTCCAGAAGTACGGTGCAAAGTAACGAAATCTCAATAAAATATATAAAACAATTCTCTTACACCTGCATGAGTTGACTGAAAGAAAATGAACACAAATTCACACCAAAAAAGAAAAGACACAACTAAACAAATAATACAAAACAATACTAAAAAAATAAATAAAAGAAACGACTAAACGCACATCATATAAACTATTTGTTTATCCGAGTGTGTAAAAAAAATTTTGAACAAAAAAAGTTAATTTGACAACACCTTGTATATCCTGACTGTTACTTTAGCTGCAGTGCAGTCGAAGCCAACCCTATACTAATTTCCATACAAGTTGGTAGGTAATGGCCGTATCTTAGTGGGTAGAAGTTCCGAGATAAGTGAGTTGGTAACACTCGTTACGATTTGCTTCCAATGTGATGTTTTTACGGCAAGTAACAATGAGTTTAGATACTTTTACAGCCAATTGAAGAAAAAAACGTCCGAATAACACGTCAATGAACAATAAACATAATACGGAAATAATGGGCTCGATACTATTTGACAACTAAAATTAAAATCTATTTGTCTCTTTCAGACTAAAAACATAGGAAAAAATATTCATAGTCAGTGGTTTTATGCGTTATCAATTATCATGTCATTTTAGTCCGCCGTCATAATTTAATGCGGATAAAATTCACAGAAATACTAAGGAAACGTGTAAAAACGCGTCAAAATCCAGCGGACAATGTGTAAAACTATAGAGTCTAAATCGCCTGTTCTTTTTCAATTTTATTATTTTGAAAGTGAAATTATATTCTGTCACTTTTAATTTAAGTTTTAGCCGGTGGAATCTAAAATCGAACCCAATATTTTCTTAAAACAATAATGATAAATGATAATTCAAACAGTAATGGATATGCTATGACGACATGGGTGCGAAATAAATGTCTTCCTCCAGTAATTTATCGGTTTCCGGTAAATTATGTAAGTAGCTACACAGCAAGTTTATACCAAAATATGCGTAATAAGCTCAGTTTATCACTTTAACAGCTCCAGACCTACATTTATCTTGGAAGGTCGAAGATTTGTCTCGTTCCATATATTCATGAGCTCATTCCACACACCTGACCGCTGTTACGCCTGTTCAATATACGCCCCTACCTAATACTGGGTGCTACAGGGCTGGTCTAGTGGTTAACATTAGGCTGTCGATCCTAAGGACGTGATTACGATTACCCTCGGGGCATAAAAAGCTGATATCAACACTTTGTGAAATTGCTTCGAAGGTTCGGGTTTAAGAAACTTCATTCCCGTAAGACTTACAAACAATTTACTTGCATGAGAACTTAACCTATAGATTATTATGGCCCGTATTCGTAAACAGCACTTGAGATTGACAGCTAGGTTGAGTTCGCATCAGAAATGTCATTTCAGTACAATATGACCTGTCAAATCCATACTTAATATTACTCTCAATCTTGAGATACATACATACATATAATCACGCCTTTATCCCTAATGGGGTAGGCAGAGCATAAACGACCTAAACAAAGG
Source organism: Scrobipalpa costella (assembly GCA_949820665.1). Lineage (NCBI taxonomy): Eukaryota > Metazoa > Arthropoda > Insecta > Lepidoptera > Gelechiidae > Scrobipalpa > Scrobipalpa costella. The sequence continues at coordinate 11,512,482 of OX463298.1, forward strand.
TCGTTCCGCCACGTCTGACATTATATTATATTCAAGATGGATTTGTACGTATATTGCTGTAGTGACAGGTTGTCAGCCCATCGCCTACATTGCAATATACTGAAACCCTCGGATCCCTTAGCTGACTTTTACAACATGCCCGGGAGGAAATGCAGCTGGCACATTCTAAGTTTTTCTCTCGCTTCCAGGCCAGCATGGAAGTTCTTCAATCGAAGTTCAATCTTGAGATCGCTTTATAAATAAGAGCCTGTAAAAATATTTGATGAGAGTACGGTACTTAACATAAATAGTATACAATATGATTTCGCATTCTTACAATAATCTAGGCTTCTAGGTTCGTTAAGACGATGCTGACTGAATAGCCTGATTGTCTATCATGTAAACTATTCCATATTTTGAAATCAAAACTATGTTATTCATTACATTAATATTAATGTCACTGACAATATAATTCAACTGGTCGTTTGGCCCACACGTCACCGTCAAACAAAAGAACGAACGCATTAAAACAAATACCAGGTGTAAGGGACAGCGTCCCGCAAACTGATTGAGGTTGCTCAGTCAACGACATTGAGCAAGTTCCACCAAGAAATTCTTTCAGGAAGTGAAAAAAAAGGCTTTTCCATACAAAATGTCCACCTCAATCAGACAATTTGTATGGAAACACCTTTACTTCAATTAGTTTCTTGGTGGAAGTTGTTCAGTGCCATTGACTGAGCAACCCCTATCAGTTTGCGGGACGCTGTCCCTTCACCCAGTATAATACTTACTGTACAAACTAGTTTTATATTTATTTTGGTATGTAAAATGTACATAAAAATGATCAATCTACCAATATCTAATCTAAAAAAAATGGGGCACGTTAGTCCTCATATAAATCAACCTGGTATTGATTGAATTCGGACCCTTCACACCTGTGTTTGATACGCTACATTACGTTTGACGAAATTGTTAACAACCTTTTATATATAGGTACTTAGGTACAATTACGCCATTTTTTAATGCTACTTTTAATTTTATCCCGTTATTTGGGCTCGATTCTAGATTCCACCTGCTAAAACCAAAATTGAAATCTATCTGTCACTTTCAAAATAATAAAACAGGACAGGCGATTTATACTCTATGGTTCTACACTTTGTCCGTTAAATTTTGACGCGTTATTGCACGTTTTCCCAGTATATCTGTCAATTTTATCCGCCGTATCATATGGCGGGGGATTAAAAGGACAGATAACGCATAAAACCACGGAATATAAAAACACAAGAGAGCACAAAACCGGAGAGAATAGATCTCCTGTCCTTTTCCAATGTTTTTAGTCTGAAAGTGACAAATAGATTTTAATTTTAGTTTTAGCCGGCAAATCTACAATCGAGTCCAATATGCAACGCATTTTTAATATATTTATGCTATTCTAAATAGTAAAAAAAGTATGCATGGACTAAGCTGCAACCAATCATGTGTTTTTTACAACAGAGGCAAAGTGCAGCAAAGTGCCTGTTCCTGCCATGATCGAATAGAAGCCTCTTAGACCGCGTCTGATAAAACGAATACTTTAGAAAAAAAATGAGTACCTATTTCTGTAATGACAGTTTGTCTACTAGTCAAACTATTTAAGCTTAAGTAATCTCCTTAGCCTTATTCCGTATGTCTCGGGGTTGGCTACCTAATCTAGGTGATTGAACGGTGGTGGGATTCGAACCACGACCACCCAGCTCGGGAGGCAGCGGCTTTATCCACTACACCATCGGGCTCCTGAAGTACGTGGCTTATATTCCAAAGTAAGTGCCCGTTATTAAAATCTTTGTCTTTGTCTACTAGTATTATTTTTGTCTACTAGTATAATAGTATTATGCATTCTTATTTACGCTTTTTGCTTACTAGTCAAATCAGCAACATTTTATGAAATTTCAAAAACGCTTTTTTGAATGAAAATTGTCTAAACTTGCGTAAATCAAACTTCAGATGTCACCAGTAGAAAACTTTATTTGCTTAAGAATTTCCAGACCTTATATACTTCGCCGTGAACACAACGATAGCGGGTTTTAATGTGTCACTCGCGACATCTATTGATAACTACTAAAATTAATTAAACAATCTTTTTAAACATCCCGCCCACTAAAGGACTCCGTCCTTTCATAAAAGGAAATCACAAACCAAATATAAGGTCGATAAATCAAACACATACCTCCCAGGAAAGGCTGGTAACTCTGGGAGTAATACCACCCCCTTTTTTTTCATAAAAAAGGAGGCCTTAGATTTAAGAAAAAATAAAATTCATTGTGTGTAATATTTTTAATGCAATGTAATGATTGTTTTAAGTTTTAAATGAAATTGTTATTTTACGAATATTTAATTACTAAGCATGATTGTATTTTATAACTGATGGATGGCATGTACTCACTTAAAAAAAAAAAAAAATGTTTTATAGATCACACAATGTAATGATTCTTGATGTAATTTTTTAAATAAAGGCTTTATTATTATTATTTGTTTTCTTTTATTTTTCTCTCCCTTTTATTTATAAAACGAAGGTAATACTCTGCCATACGGGCCTTAACCAAGTATAGCAGAAGGTTCTGACGTTGACGTGATGGTAGATGACGTTAAGAACTTACGTGTGATACGACATGTGTTGAGTACAGTTGCTTTTTGTAGAGCGTACGATAAGTTGGTAGAAATACTCAGAATGTTGAAACTATTGTCGAGTGTTTTGGGTATGATTCCAGTTGAGGACAGTACTATGGGGACAATGTGTACAGTATCGGCATGCCATTGAGTTTTTATTTCTATTGCAAGGTCTTGGTATTTTGATAGTTTATCTGAAATTGTGGTTTGTATGTTGTGGGTATTGGGGATAGCAACGTCTATGAGGTATACAATTTTGTTCTGTTTGTCGTGGAGGGTGATATCTGGTCTATTGTAGTGTACTGTTTTGTCTGTTAATATGGTCCTGTCCCAGTAGATTTTGAAATTTCTGTCTTCTAAGATTACTTCCGGTTTATATTTGTAATAAGGTTGTTTTTTTTCTATGAATTGATGTTTGTGTGCTAGTTCTTGATGAATTATGGACGCTACTTGATCATGCCTATGTTTGTAATCGGTCTGTACAATGCTTCTGCAGGAACCAGTAATATGTTGAATAGTTTCAGAGGCGCTGTTGCAATGTCTGCAGGAGTCATTATTCAGATTAGGATCTTTTACGATGTGTTTTCTGTAGTTTCTTGTGGCTATTACCTCGTCTTGTATTGCGAGCATGAAGCCCTCCGTCTCAGAGAACAGTTCACCTTTCCTAAGCCATTCGTTCGACTTATCCTTGTCGACGTATGCTTGGCAAAGGTAGGATCGGTGTCGCCCATGGAGGGACTTTCCAGCCCACGCAGCAATTTTCTGTTTTGTGTCTGTAAGTTGTTCATTAATCTGTGTCTGTCTTTCATGTAAGTTGAGCGGTGTTAGTTTCACGTCAGTGTCAGTTGCATGTCTGTGGAGTGATGAGTGTTCTGCTTTGGTGTGAAAGTAATGTCGAAGTGATGTTATTTGTTTATTGTGTAAGTTGTTTATGTCTATGAGCCCTCTTCCTCCTTCTTGGCGTGGTAATGTGAGACGTTGAATGCATGATTTTGGGTGGTGTTTCCTAAATTTTGTGAGGCTAGTATGTATGGTACGTTGTATTTTTTTTAGATCTGTTTGTGACCATTTAATAATTCCAAATGAGTAAGTCAGCGTTGGAATGGCAAAGGTATTAATAGCTTTTGTGGTATTCCTAGAGTTTAGTTCAGATTTTAAAATAAGGTTTAAACGATATTTGAATTTAGTTATAAGATCTATTTTAGTTTGCTTTTGTTGAATCTGCCTAGATTGGTGGAAGCCTAAATATTTATAGGTATTGAGTTCGTCCATCGGTTCAATCAGTTCACCAGTTTCGAGTATATACGGATTGTGCGCAAGTTTTCCCTTTTTAACTGAAAGTGTTTTGCACTTATCTACACCAAACTGCATGTGAATATCTTTTGAGAACTGTTGTGTAATATCAGCTAAAGTGAAAAGGTCGGTTTCATTACCAGCAAATAATTTAATGTCGTCCATATACATGAGATGTGATAGTGTACTATTGTGTTCATTGTTTAGTTTAAATCCCATGTAACTTTGGTTAATCAGGTCAGATAGCGGGTTCAATGCGAGGCAGAACCACAAAGGACTGAGAGCATCCCCTTGGAAGATGCCTCGTTTTATGTAAATCGGTTCAGTAGTAAAAGTTTGTGTGGGTTGATTGATTTTGAGTGATGTTTGCCAGGATTGCATGGAGACTTGTAAAAAATGTATGATAGTAGGATTTATTTTATAAATATGTAGAATATGTAACAGCCAAGTGTGGGGTACAGAGTCATAAGCCTTGCGATAATCGATAAACATAGTGTGAATGTCCTTTTTTTTCTTGTAGGCGTGATTCAGTGCTATTGCGTCTAACGTTAGTTGCTCTTTACACCCTTGACTAAATTTTCGGCATCCTTTCTGCTGTTCTGAGAGAATGTTGTGTTCAGTAACGTGTTGGTAAATGAGCTTGCTAATGCACCCTGTTAGAATTTTATATATTATTTGAAGGCAGGTGATCGGTCTATACTTGGCTGGGTTCTGTGTGTCTTGTTTGTCTTTGGGTAGCATGTAGGTTATTCCCTGTGTTATAAACGAAGGCATAGTATTTGGAGATTGGATGAATGTGTGTAAGTGATTAAGAATGTGTGGATGAGTTTTGGTGAACTTTTTGTACCAATAGGCATGTAGATTATCTGAACCAGGTGATTTCCAGTTATGTGTGCGCTTTAAGACATCTATAAATGTGTCTACCGGGATATTTTGAAATTCCATTTCCGGTGTGGGTTCAGTTGTTCTACTGGCTTTGTCTATCCATTCAGCGTTTTGGTTATGTTCAATGGGTCGTTCCCATATGTTGGCCCAGAAATCTTTTAATGTTTCAGGTGCTGGTAGTTCTATTGTATTTTGAATGTCCTGTGGAGGTGTAGAAAGGTTCCTGTAAAATATTTTTTCATTGGTTATGAATTTTCGGTTCTGTGATTTGCGGGCTGTACATGCTAAATATCTTTTTAGTCGGCTAGATACAATGTTCAATTTTTGTTTCAGAGTGTCTAAAAAATGGGCTATTTCAGTGTTTGGGTTTTCATATTGGGCGTGGATTTGATATTTATTTTTTATTTCTTCAACAGAAGAGACTACACTGATACTTCTGTTTCCATTCTTATACTGTGTTAGGCGACCCATATCAGATCTCAAGTTTCGGATTTTATTTTCTAATCTTTGTTGCCAGGATGGTTTAGTTGTCCTATTGCTATTAATGGTCTGTCTGTCCATGTGTATTTTAGCTCCATTACAGATGGCTGCTGTATATGCTGCTATGTAAATTAAAGTGTGTAGTGTACTGAAATCTTTCTCATTGTTCAAGTGATGTGGTAAGATATTTGTATCTATGTATTCTACAATCATTGCTAATTTTTTGGATGACTTCTGTTTTGGTATATAAGGCCGAGATGTGGGATTAGTGTTAGTGAATTTTTCTATTGCTAATGAAAACTGATCTTTTATTTTCTGTGCAAAATCTGCATTTGGTGTATTTGTACTATTACCTCTATTATTAGATGTCGCTTCTGCTTCATTGTGTGTGCGGCTAGTACTATTACCTCTATTATTAGATGTCGCTTCTGCTTCATTGTGTGTGCGGCTACCGAGTGAGGTGAGTGGGTTAGATAAAGGTTCAGTTTCTTGTATATCAAATGTAGGTCTTAATGATGTTTGTGTAATATGGTGATTGGACTCAGAGTCTAGGTCTGGTATATGTTCAAGTTGGCTGTATCGTTCATTTGTTGGTATTACTAGTTGGATTTCTATTTCTTCTCTGATTTGTTGTATTCTATCTTGAGGTATCATTTTATTATTAACTATGGCTCTTCTTTGGTCTGACAGTCTTTGCTCTGAGATGTGGCTAAGATGTGGGTGCTTTTCAATAAATTTAGTATGTAGTTTTTTTCTGTTTGCGGTCATGTCAGTTTCAACGTGCGTAACTTCGAAATAGCATCGTAGAATAGATTCATTCATCTCATCAGACCATCGCATACGGGTACCGGTACTTTGTGTAAGGTTAGGTTGACTGGTTGGGACATTATCATTTTCTAAAATGGATGAGACTTCAATTCTGATTGCATTAAGTGTTGATTGTGGAAGCAATGTGTTATTTATGATAGCTCTTCGCTGGTCACCAATTCTTTGTCTTGAAACATCCATTTCTGGGAACGCTGCTGTAAATCTTTGGTGTAGAGTGTCAAGGTATGAACGTGTCTTTGATTCGTTTTTTGTCAAAATCAAATAGTTGCGCCATATGAATTCGTTCATTGCTGAGCTCCATCTTTTTCTTGCGCTGGTAATGCCAGGAGTGGGTACAGTTTGTGCGGCGAATGCCTCCTGTACAACATCTTCTGACATGGGCGATGTGGTAGATGATCGAGATGGCATCTCGATACGGTACGGGGATGAAATTGGTGTGGAATAAAGACTATTGTTTGGTGATGATGTTTCGGATAATGGTGAGATTGGGCAACGGATTGGATCGGCTGTCGTCGATTTTTCGGGGGGAACCCGCCTGTTCAGTCCCCCACCGCCAGTGGTTCGCATGCTGTGACACCCAGCACCGGCTCCAGGTGTGCCCCGGCGACCCCCGGGAAGCGGCCGCAGATTATATCTTCGATTACGACTTTCTTCCATAGTGCATCAAAATATTATTATTAAATCAAACACAAACAATATAAAAACTCTATAAGAAACTATAGAAAACAATTAGACTCTGGGCTTACATACGCCGCCCACCATGAGATAACACACTCAAAGAAAAATATTAAACTAAAATACTGAATGTACTCAACTTTGGGAAATAAAACACAAAACTGACAGCATATTAACTCTGCAGATGCAACAAAACTACTTTACATACAAGTAAATTTAAATTTTATAAAACTTAATTTTGGCTTAATCTACAGACTTAGGTAGAAAACATAATTTGTTACATGGCCGTTTACAGTAACCATTTCTAGTTTTAAGCGTTACAACACGTGTAATCTGATCTTTATCGACATGTTTCTCAACGACCCTACCAAACAACCATTTTGCAGGAGGCAAATTATGATCTTTAATTATAACAACTTCATTAATCTCTGGCTCAGTTTTTTTCATTGTCCATTTATAGCGTTGATTTAGAGTAACTAAATATTCATCAGACCACTTTTTCCAAAAATCATTAACCATTTTTTAAGTATATTTCCATCTCTGAAGGCCAGTTACATATTTACTAGTGCTATATTCATCAGGGATTACAATAAGTGGCTCCCCAACTAAAAATTGACTAGGCGTTAATGGTAAGGGATCATCAGGATTGTCACTGAGATAAGAAAGCGGACGAGAATTGAGGCATGCCTCAATTTGCGTTACAACTGTCGAAAGCTCCTCATATGTGAGCGTCGCATCTCCTATCACTCGCTTTAAATGTTTTTTAGTGGATCGAACTCCGGCTTCCCACACGGCCTCCGAAATTAGGGGCATGTGGAGGTATAAAATTCCATGACGTACCTTCGTTTGCAAGTAGGTGACTAATTTCGTCTGGCAGCTGCGATACAGCACGATTAAATCTCTCCCTTAACTCTTTATCAGCGCCGACAAAATCAGTACCATTATCACTGAACAACGTCTTACAATAGCCTCTCCTTGAAACAAATCTACGAAAAGCTGCAATAAAGCCTTTAGCAGTCATATCGCTGACGGCTTCTAAGTGTATCGCCTTTGAAATCATGCAGATAAAAACACAGATATAGCCTTTGTAAGACTTTGCTCCTCGACCAGATGAAAAACGAATATTAATGTAACCTGTAAAATCCACCCCAGAAATCCTGAAGGGCCTCGTTGGCTTTCAACGATACTCGGGAATTTGGCCCATCAGCTGATTGTTATTTTGCCTCGAATATCTTATGCATTTTGCACAGGTTCTATACTGCTTCTTCACCAGGTCTCGCGCTCGAATAATCCAGTATTTTGATCTCAAAAAAATAAAGCATCAACTGTGGCCCGCCATGAAACGTTTTAAGGTGAGCATCCGCAGCTATGAGCTTAGTAAGATGACTCTCACTAGGCATAATTATTGGATGACGAGTGTCATAGTCAACCTTGGCTTCATTAATGCGTCCACCTACTCGTAATATACCGTTCTCATCGAAAATCGGGTTAAGAGTATGTAAACGGCTCTTTTTTGGTACCCAGTTGTGGGTTTTTAAGTGCTTGATTTCTTCTTCGAAGTACAAACTCTGTGTCTCCTTTATACAGTGTCTCATCACCGGGCTCATTTCATCGGTTGTTACCGTCTTCGATAAGCTAAGTCTCTGTTCTTTTGGTAGCTTTAAATTCAAAAATCTTTTACAGTAAGACATCACGCGTAACATCCGTGGTAATGAAGGAAATCTCGTCCAAGGGAAAGTCTCTTTTATTTGTATCGTAGTCGCCAAAGACTTGACAGACTTTTCTTCCTCTGCAGTCTCAAAATCTTGACAACCTTGACTCTCATAATTCTTGTTGTCTCTGAGCCATGTGGGACCGTGCCACCACAATTCGTAATCAACCAACTCTTCACTGCTTATACCTCGGGATGCACAATCCGCCGGGTTATGATTTGTGCTCACATGTCTCCACTGACTTCTATCCAATATTGTAAGAATCTCTGATACTCTGTTGCTCACAAAAGTCACCCAACGATAAGGTTCTCCAGCAATCCATGCAAGTACCACTGTGCTATCAGACCAGGCGAATAATTTTTCTTTTGGTACTACTAACTCTTAGTTTTAAATGTAACCAGATTAACAGCAACTTTACCATCTTTGTCTTCAGTTTTCAGGTAAACAGCTGCAGCATATCCAACTTGGGAAGCATCTGCGAAAGCGTGTAGTTCAACATGATCTTCTTTTTTTGTTTGGAGCCATCTTGGAACAATAACCCTGGGAACATTTACTAAATCATCTTTAAATTTATACCATTCACGAAGTAGTTCCGATGACAAGTTTTCGTCCTAATCAAGACCTGACTTCCAGAGTTTTTGGATGAAGACTTTACCTATAAATACCACAGGTGCGATCCACCCGATTGGATCGTAAAGTCTTGCAATGTCGGATAACACTGACCTCTTGGTCACCCTCTCATTCTGAACTGGAAGCTGAAAGTTGTATTCAAAATTGACAGTTTTCTTATTCCAGGATATACCCAATACTTTGATTATGTCATTGGATTTGAAAACAATGGTTCCGTCTGTACGCAAATTCTCAGTCTTAATGTGCTCAAGTAAACAATCATTGTTGCTACTCCACTTTTGGAGTTCAAAACCTCCAGCTCTCATCAGGTTCGTCATCTGCTCATAAATTTTCATAACCTCGTCATATGTCTCGCATCCCGATAGCAAATCGTCCATGTAATAATCCTCAAGTGTGATCTGAGATGCCACAGGATACTTCGCAAACTCATCCATTGCCAGCGTTTGAAGGGACTTAACTTCTAAATACGGCGCTGACACCGTACCGAAAGCCATCGCTTCATTCGGGAATGCTGAATTGGCTCTTTGGGATCTGATCTCCATAAAATGCGCTGTAAGTCAGTATCTGGCTCTTGGACTATTACCTGGCGGTATATTTGTTTGAGATCCGCCACAATGCAGATCGGATGTTGTCTCCATCTCATTAAGATATGACGTAAATCCTGCTGGATTTTGGGACCGACGAGCAGTTCCTCATTTAAGGAAACATTGTTCTTTCCTTTGCACGAAAAATCAAAGACCACTCTCGTTTTGGTCGTTTCTCTTTCTTCTTTCACAAATGCGTGATGTGGAGCATACACTGCTGTTGGATCTTTCACTTGCTCTTCTTCTATAATAGGCTCCATATGGTCCTGAATCAAATAGTCATCGATCGCTTTTGTATATTTTTCGCGTAAAGAAGGATTTCTCAAAAGTTTCTTCTCTAGGTAGCTAAACCTCTTCAGTGCTATCTCTCTCGAATTGCCATGTAAACACTCTGGGTTTGCACTTTTGAAAGGTAATCTCACCATGTAACGTCCGTCCTTGTCTCTCTTTGTGGTCCTTTTGTAAATTTCTTCGCACCTCATTTCTTCTTCTGTCATCTTCTTCTCAATATTGTCTGGTTCTCTCCCTATTTCCCAGAATTGTTTCAGAAGCTCATCTTCTTTAACTCGGATATGAAGACTGATGGGAAAGAAATCTGCTTCAGGGGACTCGTTGTCGACTCTACCGGACAAATCCAACCAAGCTCAGTGTTCTGAGCAAGTGGACCACCTGGACCCGCGGAAGGGTGTTTGATAAGGCCTTCTATAACTATCGCACTGTGTACATCGACTCCTAGAATTACATCTATTTTACCAGGAGATCTATACTTTGGATCAGCTAGTGAAAGATTTAATTTTAAACTTTCGCGGTTGTTTTCACTATAACTATAAGACATTTTACGGGTTTCTTAAACATGTGTAAAAAGAAAATCCGGGCCAAACCTACAACAAATACGGATGATGTGGTCAGTGTATGTTGTCGAGATGACTTTCGAGTGAGTTCCAGTGGTGACAATAACAGTGTTGTGAATAGTGTACCGCAAAAACGAAAAAGAGTTAGGGTAGACAGATATGTCTGTCCCTAAATCCACCCGCAGTTTTCTCCAGTTTACCCGTGATCAGGGCGTTTGGAACAGCGCCGAAATATCGGGAACTCATAAAATAATTTAAATCGCGGTAAGAAACCCGTAAAATGTCTTATAGTTATAGTGAAAGATTCTCAAGCTCAGGCCAATCTAGAATCACAGGTTTGCACGAAGGCAGAACGGAAGTCAAACTCTTCAACACATAAGCGTCGCTAAATGGAAAAGAAAACTCAGGATTAAGCAAAGATTCATTATAAAAGATACCATGCTCTTCGTTTTTGTTTCACCTTCACCTACACCGGAAACTATACCATTAATAGGAGTTCGATCAAGACCTAATGACTGAACAGTTGCCTCACTGATCAATGACACCTCAGAACCCTGATCAATTAACGCTCGGACTAATTGGGACTAGCCATTTGATGAAACAATGTTTACCAGGGCGGTTGTTAACAATTTACTCTGATTGCCCTGATAACTCTCTTTAACAAAATGATCTACTACTCTTGATACGGGATTTTTATTAGGTTGTTGACTCAAATTTTGTGGATTATTCTTCTCAGGCGGTTGCTGAATCTCTGACTGAACCGTAGGCGGAGTAGCAGGCGGTAGGATCGGAACCGCAGCAGCCACTTGTTCCTCTCTCTCATAATGTAGTGTAGTGTGATGACGTCGTCCACACCGACGACAACACGTAGACTGGTGACATCCTCTCACAGAATGACTCGATGATAAGCAGTTGAAGCACAAGCGGTTTGCTTGTACGTACTCAGTCCTCTTCTCTGGGGACAGCCTCTCATACTGCTTACATTGATATAGGGAGTGTCCTCCTGAACACATTACGCAAGTATTGATTGACACTTTTTTCTCGTTGTTGTTAACAGTGGAGTGAAAAGACTTGTGTTTAATTATTTGTTCAGAAGCGTTAGAAGTATTGTTCTGCGTAACCTTTGATGTACATTTTTGACCATCCAGCATCTCTAATGTTCGAAATCTAGTCTCCAAAAAACTTGCAAGTTGATTCCAGGATGGCAATGTGTTAGGCTGAACATTCTGACTCACATACATTTCCCATTGCTTGCGTGACTCGATATCAAGCTTGGACAATACCAAATAATTGATTATAGGGTCCCAAGAGTCCGTGTTGATATCAAGATTCTGTAGTGACTTGAGACACGCTGATGTATTATCCAGAAGTTGCTTCGTAGATGTCGCTGACTCAGCAGTAATCGCTTTTTGGGAAAACAAACACTTCATCATCTCATTGCAATTGTATCTCTTGTTTGTGTAGCGTTGGGTCAGTTTTGTCGAAGCATCTTGATAATTCGCATCAGTTACGGCTAGGTTTCTTAGAAGCAACTCAGGTTTCCCCAGACAGGCTACTTTTGAGATAGTAGAGCTTTTGAATTTCCTTTAAACTGGAATTGTTGTGAACGATCGAAGTGAACATATCGTAGAAGCTCTGCCATTCGTCATAATGACCGGTAAACTTTGGCACTCAATTCTCGGCAGTTTTACGTGGATCTGCGAACTTATCTCCGAATTATTACTATTGTTGCTGGATTTTGTAGTAGTAGCAGAGCCGGTTGGAACAAGCGTCTCTAGATGCTCTGCGAGCATCGTTTTAAATACCAAATATGTCTCTTCACAACCGTCATAAGAATCATCGAGAAAGTACGACAATAGCTTCTGGTCGTCTGGTGAAGTGACAGCAACAATCTTATAATGGTTGGTGTTGAATAGGTCCCAATTTGTCTTTAAAGTCTCTTATCTAATTCGGATGTAGGGCACCGTAATTCTATCCTTCGGGGATTTTTTAAAGTTCTTGAACGCCTTCGATATACGCTCGCTAATCTCAGTTTGTTTGAAAATCATTGAGTCTATCTTCTCCATGTTGACGCAAAACAAATGTTCAAAGTTCACAAAACTCTCCAGCGACTATGTTAAAGATTCGCAAAATGTTCCAGAGATTAAGACCAAAACTCTTGTAAAATATCAAAGAAAAGTTCCACTGATCGAAATTTTCTAAGTTTCGTAATCAGTAAAAAGTTAAAGTCCCATGATCTGTAAATTTTCTAAGTCCTGACACGAGTAAATTATTCTAAGTCTTTGGGACTCTAACGATTTTTCACTGCACACGAAATATATTATTCTAAGTCTTTGGGACTCTAACGATTTTTCACTGCGCACGAAATATTCTAAGTTCTAAACACTTCGTTAATTCTACACTAACTCACGATTATTCTAAGTCTTTGACACTTCTTTTTTTCACTGTACTCACTGTTACACTTATGTCCTTCTCCCGGGTTTCGGCACCACTTTATGTCTAAACTTGCGTAAATCAAACGTCAGATGTCACCAGTAGGAAAAAATATTTGCTTAAGAATTTCCAGACCTTATATACTTCGACGTGAACACAACGATAGCGGGTTTTAATTTGTCACTCGCGACATCTATTGATAACTACTAAAATGAATTAAACAATCTTTTTAAACAAAAATAGTGGGTTATGACGTCACTACGTCAAATATTGACTACTCAAATCAATAACTTCTATATTTTCAACTCAATTATTATTAAATCAAAATGTGTATTTTTTTTAATGATGAATAGTCATCAGTTTTAAGAATAAACGTATTGATTTTTTTAACCACCTAGTCAACATACGTATTAAAGTAGATATCTTGGGTAGATAATCAACTGGTACATTCTAAATTTTATTTTCGTTTCCATTCCAACAAATAACAACAATAATAAACAAACAGTCCACAGATAAACTACTTCCATTTAGTGAACGCAAATGGAATACAATTTATTGTCTGCCAATTCCTAGATTGGGAGCACATTTATCATTTCATTAGATTTAATTGAAATGGACTATAAATAAAAACAGGAACATAAGGCAATGTCATTCTGGAAACAAACTATTGACAGGAGCATAATTGGTAGGAATCAAAATATTTAATTTCCTATATTTTGGGGTGCGATGGGATCTACCTCCTAGTGGTCCACCCCGGGTAACAGAAACACAGGCTCTCCTGTGAATAAATCCGGCTTAACGATCGCAACAAAGTGATGGTAGGCTCCGTACTCCGTAGACTGGCTTGCAACCACCCTCTCACCGGAGTCCGGCGCCAAACATCTTGCTATGTTCCGTCGGTGCGTGAGATATTGCCAGTGCCATAACAGGCATCTTCTGGATAAGCTCGCTCTATCGTCGACTCTATCATGGTCATTAATGACCTAGTAGTGTCCAAAATCAAGAGCAAACAACCCATTAATAATAATAAAAATAAAGACCTATTTTTTAAAAAGTCATTGGTATAAATTGTGCAATAAGAAACCTTTAACAGTAAGAATAAAGCTCAATTTAACATAAAATAAGCGGACGTGTAGTATAAAAATACTCATAATTACTGCATCCAGCTTGTTAATCCTGTAAATCTCGATAGTTTTACATACATAAAATCACGCCTTCATCCCTTACGGGGTAGGAAAAGCGTTAAATCCCTCGTTTGGCGCTAAAGGCGCTTTCGCCACGTCTGACTAAAATTGAGGGCAATTTTAAATTGCTATAGTGACAAGTTGTCAGCCCATTGCCTAAATTACAATACATTGTAACCCTAGAGTCCCTTTTGCTGACTTCTACAGCATGCCTGGTAGGAAGGGCATCTGGAACATTCTATGTTTTTCGATCTTTCCCAGTCCAGCATGGAAGAATACGATAGTTTTAAGTACCACAATATTCTTTATATGTATTATCTATTCCCAAACTTCTTTAAAAATCCCGCCTCGTGTCAGACATTGTTAACAAGCTAAACATGGTGGATACGATATTTAAGTTACGCATAAAATAATCATTTTCCTCACATATTCTACGGCCATTTCCCCCAGACTGTTCAATACGATACAGACTATTACGTCACATGTAACGCCATTTTAGGGGCAATTGCGTCTAATGATGATGTCATTATTATGTACTTAACTCAATTTGAGCGAATTGTGCAATTATTTCTCTCTGAAATATTAAAATAAAAAAAAACAAAAAATTGTGTAGAAAAAACGAAACATAATAAATTGCTCAACAAAAAACATTCTGGACTGGGAACGAGAGAAAAACATAGAATGTGCCAGCTGTATTTCCTCCCGGGCATGCTGTAAAAATCCTGATTCCAAGATTTCAGTATATTGCAAATTACTACACTAATATACCTACAAATTTATCTGAAATTACCCTCAAAACTTTGTCAAACGTCGCCACGTCTCGTCGTCGTTCCGCCTAACGCCCTTTATTTAGGTCGTTTACGCTCTGCCTATCCCATTAGGGATAAAGGTGTGACTATATGTATGTGTGTACGCACAAAAAACATCGTGTAACATTTTAGAGTTTTATTTTATAAACTAGCTGTGCGTTTGACTTCGTACGCCCGGTTTGTATAGAAAACACGCAGTGTCGAACATATTGAAAACGCTTATCCGCGCGTAAAAGCGGAATGTGCTAACCCGCGCGCGGAATCGTGTTTTCCATACAAACTGAGGTACTTACTCAATATTAGAATGGTTTCGTGTTATTTCTAACCTAGGTTGGACACAAGGTAATAAAAAAAACTCAGACAAATAATAAGTCCCTTTAAGATCAGTTTAAAACGACCAAAGTTCAGTTTCCTGCCTACCCCCTAAGTCTGGTGGCGTGATTATTTGTATCGTAACTTTGAGTTAAAGTAATGCTCAGTCAAACAAAAAAGTTCCATCAAAAAAGTAATTCAATTTTCTGCCTACCTCCTAAGTGATGAGGCGTGACTATTTGTATCGTTACTTTGATTTTAACACACAGTTGAATAAAAAAAATCCCATCGAAATCGGTTCAGTAGTTTTGTGTGGTAACATACAGACAGACAGAAAGACAAAAATTAAAAGAAAAACGTTTTGATCTTTATATCGTTAATAATGCCTGCTGCAATTATTATTTTGTAAAAATATTCAATGTACAGACAGGACCCTTCTATTTTATATGTATAGATAGATTTCCATATTCACACAACCATACCTATCGTTAATCAATAAACATTGTACGTATTAAGGAACATACATAAAGTTCTTTGTGTTGGTAGTTTGCAGCAGTTATTACGAGTTCTGCGTAACAATTAGGAACTTAGGAACTTCCAACTCAGCGAGCAATTTATTGAATAAATAATCACACTCCAAATTATATCGTTCACAACATGGTGCAATGATGGTGCGAATAATAACGATATTTACTGCGAAGATCTCACGAACTATGTTAAATTAACTAGTAACCAGTGTGAAAATTACTTCAATGTTTCATATTGTATGTAGATAATCGTTTTATACTCACACCGTATAGTGTCTGTGATATAGTTGTAAAACAGCGGTTGTTATCCGATATTTATCCAAAGCAGCGGTTGAAAACGATAAACAGCCGGATAAAAACCGGATAATTACCCGACCTGTCTAACGAAGAATGACAAGTTTTTTACTGTAGATCACGCCTGTTTTTACTAAATAGTTACTCCTGTGCTTATCTTCTTTCGAAATTGAACACTGAAATCTCTTAAAGGTACTATCTTATTGAATAAAATCCGAAAAAGAAATCACCATGCATAGTTGCATACAGCTACCAGCAACGCCGCGTGCGTGAGTGAGCGAGATGGACGCGGGGCCGCCGCGCGGCGGCGTCACCTCAGTACAGACAGTAGGCAAGCTGGCAACGTCGCATGATGCATACGTATACCTACTTGCCTACTTAGCTACTAAATAATCAATTCACTTCACAATACCTACTTAATTGTACTCATAAATCTAAAAAATAGTTTAGATAACCGACGGGAACAGCAGCCCCCCCAGATACAAATGAATAGATACACGTTCATCTCATACTTAGGTATTAAGTCATAAAAGCTGGTTTGTTTTGATGTTAGAACTTAAAATTAATGCGAAAAACCATAAAAAACATCTAAGTTTTCAGAATAGAGCATATACATATAGCTATTTATAAACAACTGTTTCTCGCCGGCTATATTCGCCAAAAATGTTTTTTATCCATTTTCGACGTTTTTATCCGCTTGGTTGAAAACGTTTTCAACCGGCTTTACATCTATAGTCTGTGATCTACCATTAGCTAGAAATAGTCACGTATCCCTATCCCTTATAGTATAGGTAGAATGTTAACGACCTCACAAAATGTGTCATGTCAAATTTTGAGGGTCTTCGTCTCCCTTTAATGATTTCTGTATTACACCCAGGACGAATTAGAAGCGGTTGAAACATTCTATGCTTTTGAGTCCAGTATGGAAATACCTATTACTTCTTTTCTCTTTGTAACAATATAGCAAGAGCAAATCATCAAAACGGTCTATCTAGGAACATCATTATATCGAACATTCCTTTCTCGAATCTATTCTATTTTATCAGTGCTGAATTGCGAATGGGCACAATTCCCATAATGACAAGTCATATCACCCACCCTCACTGTCACTCGCGCGAATTATGACTTTATGACGGAAATATTTGCATATGGATACGGGCATTTTGGGCCAAGGACCTTTCTAGTCAAGTGTAGATAAAATTACCTACTAAATCTATCCATCAATTTTGTTTAACGTTTAATGTTTACGAAACATAAATCTTTTATACATAAAAAGGCAAAATAATGAGTACAATAGATTGTTGAATAAATAAATAAAAAAATATAAATTAATGTGCTCTAAAGAAATATGTGCTATTCATCGCGCTTCCTGTTTTTTCTGATGAAAGAAATTTTACTATGGAGGTAACGTGGGCCTAAAGGGTAAAAGGTGTCTTTTACGTGAACATTTCAAAATATAAATACTTAGCATTTCAAAATATAAATACTTAGGTGTATTATTTACGATCACAATAAGCGCGTTGACTGGATGGCAAAAAAAGCAAAACACAACTGATTATTAAAGTATTGTGGATCTCATTTATCATTTAAAAAAAATTGCACATTTATATTTAATAATCTAGATAACAATATAGAAGTTATTGATTTGAGTAGTATAATATTTTCCAAGGAGAAACGTCATAACTCGCTATTTTCATACAAAATATCGTTATTGATATTTCATAAAAAGTTACTGATTTGACTAGTTAGCCTATTTAAATTAAAAGATGTATACCTACTTTTTTTTACTTTGTAATCATTTTACAATCGTAAAGATAAATACAAAAATATATTTAGAAATAGACATGATAGGAGGGAAAATAGTTTTAGAAAACTTTTCTCTTTTGTTTTTGAAATTCACTTTACTCCCAGCGTTCATTTAGAAGCACTCGCTAAAGAGGGCAATCTTCACTAGAATCACTTTACTGAACTCTCTAGCAAAGTTTATTTTGTCCACTTGCCCGTAATTACTAAGATACTTCATGTGTTTTTCAATATAAAATTGCCCTCAATTTTTGTCGGACGTGGCGTAAGCGCGTTTTACGAGTCGTTTACCGCTCTGCCTACCCCGTAAGGGATAAAGGCGAAATTTTATGTATGTATGTATGTACTTCGTGTGTTTTATAGCTTGAGTGAGGTTCTATTACTCTTTTTTACTTGAAGAGATGTGATGTTTTTGTAGAATTTTAAAGATAAGCCTTTTCTGGGTTACTAATTTAAAACTTTATTGTTATATACAGACGAAGCACTTGATTTTACTGCAATTTTATCTTTCTATTTATGAAAGAAAGAAAATAATAAATTAGCCTCGGGCAGGACTCGTACCTGCAACTCTGGAATGCCGGTCCATCGCTCTGCCAACTGAGCTACCGAAACGGTAGTGCGAGTGACGAATTAATCATAGTCTTTCTTATGTACACGTCATAGCGTCGCTAGCGACATCTAGCCATGTAGTTTAAGAACTACACAAGACTGGTCAACAGTCCAAATAAAGATTGCAATTCAAGTCAATAATGACATATCACTTCACCTATTCAATTGGTTCGATTCTAGATTCAACCGGCTAAAACTTAATTTAAAATGTATCTATCACTTTTAAAATAGAAAAAGGACAGTCGTTTATACTCTATGGTTTTAGGTACACTTTGTCCGCTAGGTTTTCACGCGCTTTTGCACATTTCCCCAGTATTTCTGTCAATTTTATCCGCCATATCATATGACGGCGAATAAAAATGACATAACGCATAAAACAACCGACTTTAAATCAAAATTCCGGAGAGAATAGATCTCCTGTCCTTTTCCAATGTTTTTAGTCTGAAAGTGACAGTCAAATAATAATTTTAGTTTAGCCGTAAAATCTAGAATCAAGTTCAATATTAGACTGAACAAAAGAGTTCGACGTAACTTCATCGCCGTCGGACGACATGAAACCGATTGTTGACTACAAATTCTAAGAAATGTTTAGAAATATTGTCGTTTTCATATATGCAAATTGTAGTGAACAATTACATATTATGTTACATATTGTTTACATACTATTTCACATATTATGTTTTTTCATACGTGTTGTATTCAGAAGGGTGGCTAATAATATAATAAAATATTTTTCAATATGGTAATATTGAACAATATTTTTAAACGCTTAAAAAAATTGTTCTATAATTGAGTAATTCTGGAGTAAGAATGGGATGCACAAGTCAAATTAACTACTTTGTATTCATTATTTTGTTCGAGTGGCACCAATTTTATTATGAAGAATTCTACATACATACATAAATCACGCCTTTATCCCTTACAGGATAGGCAGAGCGTTAAACGCCTCGTAAAAAGCGCTTTCGCCACGTCTGACAAAAATTGAGGGCAATTTTAGATTGTAATATGTATTGCTATAGTGACAGGTTGTCAGCCCATCGCCTAAATTACAATACACTGTAACCCTCGATTCCCTTTTGCTGACTTCAACAGCATGCCCGGGAGGAAGGGCAGCTGGAACATTCTATGTTTTTCTATCTCTCCCAGTCCAGAATGGAAGTATTCTAGAAAGTTGAAATAATGCAACTGAATACCTGGAATACAGCAGACATTTGCGAGACCTGCATCTACATTGTTCTTCATTTACTTACTGGAAAGAGGTTTCTAGTATGAAGGTAACATCTCCCGAAGGACTTTCCGAGAACAAGTAACATAGGATAATACATCATGAATATGGGATCTTAGTTACATACAGTTAAAGACTGTAAGTTAACTATGATTAGGTTTAATACAGGGTTTATAAATTAATTATTTCATGCTGCACTGGGAGAGACAGAAAAACATAGAATGTTCCAGCTGCCTTTCCTCCCGGGCATGCTGTAGAAGTCAGCAAAAGGGGCTCGAGGGTTACAGTTTATTGTAATTAAGTCGATGGGCTGATAACCTGTCACTACAGCAATTCACATTACAATCTACATTGACCTCATTCCCTTTTGTCAGACGTGGCGAAAGCGCCTTTGACGAATCGTTTTACGCTCTGCCCACCCCGTTAGGGAAAAAGGCGTGATTTTGTGCTATGTATGTTTTATAAATTAATAGGTCAGAATGCGACCACAATGCCATACTAATAATAATTAAGTGCCCTAAGTGCGCCCGTAAGTTCACGGCGAATATTGTCGTCAGTCATTTTCGGGCGCACGAGCGCTGTACATATATGGCCGTACCAACTAGGAGTCGAAAAGGTCACCATGGCCGAAATCCGTCGGAAGGAACATCAATAATTAAACAATAGAACTGCCTGGACTGCTGTTTTTAGTAGATCTTTCGTTTTTATTTCAATTAGTTTATAATAAAAATAACAAAATACACGTTAATAAAAAAATCAAACGTAAATTTAGCCGATATCATTTATAATCTTTGTAACGTTGGCTGACCCCGTGAGATACGGGATAAGTTTAGGGAGATGATGATTAATATAATGTTTCAGCACACTCATGTTCATTCTCACGGCCAATTTCCTGCTGATGCATTCTCGTATCATGATCTCGTATTTGTGTCGTATAAAATAAAATGTCCTTAAGTCAAACGTCGGGTTGTCATGCAACGTAATTTCAGGAATATTGCAAACAGGAATTTTATGAAGGATTTGAGTCAGATAGATTTCAACGCTGTCTTTGATGCCCCCACCATCGACGAGAAGCTTGATATTTTTAACTCACTCCTCATCCAGCTTTTTGACGTTCACGCTCCTCTTCGTCCGGTGAGAATAAAACATCTTCCAGCACCATGGCTTACAGAAGATCTCAAGCATCTAATGCGAAAGCGGAATGCTGCCAAAGCTAGGTACAAGCACAATCCTTCTGACGAAAACCGAGACAAATACAGGAACCTTAGAAACCGCTGTAGCAGGTTGTGCAGAGATGCACAGCGGCGTTATATCCACTCTTCTGTTGAAAATGGTAACCCTGCAAAAGTATGGACCTTCCTTAGGACCCTCGGTATTGGAAAAACAAGAACATCCGCTATTCCCAACCTTGACATTGATGCCCTTAATCGTCACTTTACTTCCGGTTCAGTTATACCTGTATCCATTAAGCAGGCTACATTGCAAGCTTTATCCTCCAGTGTCACTCCCTCCTTTGAATCTTTCCAGTTTAGAACTGTATCTGAGCAAGAGGTGGAAAAAAACATCATCGCCATTAAGTCTGATGCAGAAGGAATTGACGGGGTCAGTCGCAAAATGGTGCTCCTGTCTATTAAAACTATTATCCCTGTGCTCTGCCATATTTTCAATTTTTCTCTCTCCATTGGCTCTTTTCCTGACTGTTGGCGACAAGCCGCAGTTATTCCCATTCCTAAGACTTACAATCCTTCTTCTCCAGTAAACTTTCGTCCTATTTTCATCCTTCCATTCCTATCCAAAGTCCTGGAACGGCTTGTCCACCAACAACTCTGTGCATTTTTAAATTCTAACTCCATCCTCAGTCCTTTTCAATCTGGCTTTCGCCCTGGTCACAGTACGGCTACTGCCCTTATTAAGGTGTCTGATGACATTCGCCTGGGGATGTTGAATCAACTGGTCACTATACTCGTTTTATTAGATTTCAGCAATGCTTTCAATACCGTTCATTTAGATATGCTCCTTGCGATGTTATGCTTCCTTAATGTTTCCGATACGGCAATTGCATGGTTCCGCAGTTACCTTTGCGGTCGAAAGCAGTGTGTTCGTACCGATGACCGAACATCTTCCTTATGTACCATTACGGCCGGGGTACCCCAGGGCGGAGTTCTGTCACCTCTCCTTTTTTCCCTTTTCATAAATTTTCTTACACCACTATTAAAATGCAATTACCATCTTTATGCTGATGACCTGCAGATGTATGCACAATGCACTGTTCAAGATATTACCACTGGTATTGACAGAATTAACGCCGATTTATATGCCATACAAGTCTGGAGTCGTTCTCACGGTCTCTCTGTCAACCCTAGTAAGTCGCAGGTAATTGTCATGGGGGGACTAAGCAATTGACTCGCTTCAAACTAAATGACCTCCCGCCTGTTGTCTTTGATGGTGAAGTTCTTGCCTTTTCTAATGTCGTCAAGAACCTTGGTGTCTTATTTGACTGCTCCTTTTCATGGTCTCAGCAGGTTACTGAGGTAAGCCGTAAGATCTTTGCAGCTGCTGGCTCCTTGAGAAAATGGAAGAATTTGTTGCCGTTGAAGACAAAAATTGAGCTCGCGCAAACCCTTCTTCTGCCAATTTTAGACTATGCTGACACCTGTTACTTGGATTTGAATGAGGACATGTTGGACAAACTTCAACGTCTTCAGAATATGTGTGTCAGGTTTATTTACGGTTTGCGGAAGTTTGATCACATATCTGCTTTCCGTGTTCAACTGGGATGGTTGCCGATCAGACAGCCCATGCAGCTGCGATGGTGTATAATATTCTAAACAATCCTCTGACTCCTACTTATCTTTCTGAGCGGTTTAAATTCCTTGGTTCTGACCATGATAGAGTGCTTCGTTCAAGGTCTGATAACACTCTTCAAGCTCCTTTTTCGGCTTCGGGTTATTATAGGGAATCCTTCACGATAAAATCCACTTACATATGGAATGGTTAACAGTCGGAAATTTGTCACTGCACTTCGCTGGATACCTTTAAAAAAAAGGTACACCGATTTTATCTGTTAAAGTCTAAATCAGTTTGCTAGTAATTTGTGTCCTTTCAAGTTATATTGATATGTATTTATATATATTTATGTATTTATTTGTATTGTTACATGCATTTATAATTCTATATTATTGTGTATGTATTTTATGAATACTATTATAGTAATTTTGTATTGCATAAACGCATATACCTCTAAAGATATGCATATATTTATTTTAGTTTTTAGTTATTCTTATTTTTACTATTCTAGTTTTGTTGTATTTAAAGTATTTAAATATTTCCTATATTTCAGCACAACTCTCTTCTCTTTACATTCTCCTCTACCCAAAGGTTGTCTGGAAGAGATCGCTTCCAGCGATAAGACCGCCTTTGTGCACATTAATTTAAGTTTATTTTTGTATTTCTTGTTTTTCGTGCACAATAAAGTGTTTTTACTTACTTACTTACTTATGTAGATAGTCAGTATTAGTCTTGTAATACCATTTATTATTTTTAAATTATTAAGTAATACTTAAGCCAACTACATATTTTATTCTCAAGCGTAAGCGGTAGTATTGTAGTCAAAGAGAAATTTCACTTCGGCGTACCAATGTATATTTTAGTAATAGTTATTTGTATATCATTAGGATGGCAAACAAAGTTATTGTCATAGGTATTATACTCGTATATTATTGTGAAGCGTGAGAGTAAACAAGCGTAGCACAATCACACACTTGAGACTTGGTAAATATCATCTACCTCTATCACAGCGACGTACGAGTTCAGTCAGAGAGAAATGCTGTTACCATCTCTACAAATGTACAAATCTACAATGTTGAGGTGTATAAGGGGTTTCTATGGGGTTGAGAAACTAATTTATTTATTTAAAATATATACCTGCATAAATGCATATGACCACGCCTTTATCCCTAATGGGATTGGCAGAGCATAAACGACCTAAACAAAGATCGTTCCACCACGTATGACATAGTTTTGAGGGTTCTTGAAGATAGATTTGTACGTATGTTACCGTAGTGACAGGTTGTCAGCCCATCGCCTACATTGCGATATACTAAAACCCTTGGATTCGTTAGCTGGTTTTTACAGCATGCCTGGAAGGTAACGCAGCAGGCACATTCTATGTTTATTCTTTCTCTCCCAGTCCAGCATGGATGATTGATTGATGGATGGACATGGACAATATAAATATATTTTTAGTTCTTGATTCTAGACACAAGATCAGGGATGATAGTGACAGAGTCGACGATGGAGCGAGGCTGCTGTATGGCGCCAGACTCCGGGGAGAGCGCGCTTTGTTAGGATCGCTCAGCCGAACTTATTCACAGGTAAGCCTGTGTTGCCGTTGCCCGGGGCGGACTACTAGGAGGTAGATCCCATCACACCGCAACTTGTAAACTAAGGTATCTTATAAGAGTTATAAGTATATCATTAGGATGGCAAACAAAGTCATTGTCATAGGTATATTATTGTGAAGCGAGAGAGTTAATAAGCATGGCACAATCACAATTAAAACATGGTAAATAATAATCATCTACATCTACAGCGATGTGCGTGTTCAGCCAGACAGAAATGCTGCTACCATATCTACATTAGTCGACGCGCTTTTATTTTAGGTGCTGCCATACTGATAGTTGTTTACACGGCAAATATTTTGGATTGTTTACTACCATTTGACAACAGAGTTTAGGATTTCTTGAGGTTCTTATTTGTATTTTTCATGCTTGGAAAGATTCACACGAATTCAATATAAGTAAGTAAAATTGCCATAAAGAATATTTGTTACTCGTGCCAAATGATCGACTATTTTTTGCTATGATCGTCAAATGAACTTAAATTAATTTCAACAATCAACATTGGCTGAAACTGCAAGCTATACCGAGTAGTCCATTTGTAAAAGTATGTCACCCAAAACTATTGTTTGTTAAAGTTTTGTGATGTGGTAAATAAATAATCCTGCTTGAGTGAGTTTCAGCAAGTCCATTTCCGGGTCCAAAGTTTCGTCCTTTTTGTTCCTTTTGTTCCTCTCTATCGCATTAAATCACCTATAGGAATATGTAGTTTTGGTAAATACACGCATCACATCTTATAAAGAATATTGACATTAAAAGTTAGATACTATTAACTTATGTATTGGCTTTGATAAAATAATATTTTTGTTATGAAAGAAAGCATAAATTCTTCTTCTTCTGTCGAGTGGGTATCAAGTCTATCGACCCGATGAACCCTGGTGTCAGAGTTTTTAAACCGCCAAGTAGCACAACTATCAGGCCTCTGACATGGTTTGAGTAACGACCACTATCAAAGACAGCGACCGGGACCGACGGCTTAACTTAAGTATAAATTGACAGGAAGATTCAGCTGATCTTTGAGAGTACTGTCAGTTATGTACTATTTTTATCACCTCATTTTACTAAGTGGTAATGTACTTCCATGCTGGACTGGGAGTGAGAGAAAAACATAGAATGTGCCAGCTGCATTTCTTCCCGAACATGCTGTAAAAACCAGTTAAGGGATCCGAGGGTTTCAGTATATTGCAATTTAGGTGATGGGCTGACAACCTGTCACTTCAGCAATATACGTACAAAGCCATCTTAAATAACCCTCAAAACTTTGTCAAATATGGCTGAACGACCTTTGTTTAGGTCGTTTACGCTCTGCCTACACCATTAGGGATAAAGGTGAGATTATATGTATGTGTGTATGTATGGTAGCCTACGCAAGAGGCTGCTTAGCTTACGAATACCTTCCAAGGCGCCTACTTTTATGGCTCCTATGGTAGTAGGACGACCTCTTACCAGGTTGACCGATGATCTTGTAAAGGTTGCGGGCAGCGGATGGATGCAGTCGGCCCAAAACCGTGCTCTGTGGAGAACCTTGGGGGAGGCTTATGTCCAGCAGTGGACGTCTCACGGCTGATAATGATGATGATGATGGTAATTGAACCCAACCTCCAGGTGGAAATCCCAAAAATCTCCAGACCTCTGTGGCAGAGTTTAACCGGTGACAACATTTTGTATCATTAGTGATAGTGAGTGACTAAACCGCTCCCTAAGGTTAAGTAGTAACTATTTATAATATATATTAATATGTGGGAAGTGCCACAGCTGCCTTTGATTCGACTGAATTGATTTATGTGTTTACTCGAAGTATTGACTTATGCTATTTACATGCGATCACTCGTGCGACTGGCACGAGCCCGCTTATAATGTTTAATGCTGAATAATTTATAATGACGATAATGCACTTTGATTTTACCACTGACCTATATTATGCATAGTCAAATATTTAACATAGCATTAGTAGCTGATTAATGTGTTTAATATTTATATCTGCATGCTGTAGTCAAAACCTGAAGTTCCGGCGCTGATAGGTTTGCCTAGTAAAAAATATGCATTATTAATAATAATATATATACGTTATTTTGAAGATTCCGAACAAGGAGACGAGAAGAGTTGTAGGATGAACTGGTTTGACAACAAAATAAACGGACTAAAAACAAAGGCGCAGTCATAGTTGCAAGACTGACTAAGGAACAATGCAGACTGCCATGGTGGTCACTGACGCCCGCTAGGGCATTTTAGCTGATGAAATGGAACTAAGAGAAGTTGTAAATAAAGTCTGAAAAATTATAAGTTCTTCCTAACCACCATCTTTTCAAAAGAAACTGATGAATTTATGTAACGCCCTATTTATCCAGTCCAGCAGTGGACAGTTGTGGCTGATGTTGATGATGAAGATCAAAACGTGCCCAAACATGGCGCGTTTTGTAAATGAATAGTTATGATTTTTTATTTTGTACATAACAGCTAGCGGTAATATAAAAGTGTGATTTCTTTTTAGAATCAACTTAAAACAACCTTTCATTCGAACAAATAATAATAAGTACCCCGTTAAACATTCCATCCCCCCCACGCTCCCCAAAATGAAAAAAGAACTTTGGGTCTTGGACTAGAAATACTTAAAATGACCTAGTGAAAATATGTAGTGAAACTGAAAACCCTTCAACAAAAAGTGGTTCTAAGAATAGCGAGTGGGTTCTCGAGTCAAACAACCCGATTAACCCTGGTGTCAGAGCTTTCAAACCGCCTAACAGTACAGGTACTAGGCCTTTGGCGTGGTTTGAGTATCGACCATTTTCAAAGACAGAGACGGGGATCGACGGCTTAACGTGCTCTCTGAAGCACGAAATCGTTTTTTTTAGACAATCAGGTGATTCAGCCTGCAATGTCCTAACCAAACTGGAGAAAACCTCAAAAAGTGTTGAATTGACAATTATCAACTTTTATGATCTTCCCCCGGGAATCGAACCCAGGTCCTCCGGATCGTAAGCCCATTGGTCTGACCACCAGACCTCGGAGGCAGTTAAAGTGGGTCATGTCGCTTATTTACTGTAGTACGACGCGTGATGTAAGCAGGCTGGGTAAAGTTTCTTGTGGTATTCTCAATTTTCGAAAATCTATAATTCACCTGTGAAACTTTTTGTGCCAAGTAGGTACATACATACGTAATAGTTACGCCTGCATCATGAAACATTTACTCCGCTCCTAGTATAGGACTTCTCTGTGGTAATCGACGACTCTGTCATGATCATCCATGACCTTATTTAAATGACCATTAATATACCTTTTGTCCAGACTGAGGAGCAAACCCTAGCTGATAATCGAAGACTTTGTCACAGTTATCCCTGACCTTATTTAAATGACTATTAATGACATTGTGTTGTGTCTAGACTCAGGAGTAAACTCGAGCTAATAAAATAAATTAATTGAAAAATGCCATACCTCCACGTTAGGCCCATGAGTTGTCGAGCGCAGTTGAGTAACGCTTTCTGTTAATATCTGTGGAACAAAATACACAGAAAAAGCTCGGTTGCTTATTTACTGAAAACCCAAGTCAACTTTTACGACACTTCCAGAACGAAACGAGAAGATACAGTTCTAACCCAGCACAAATGAATTATCAACACGTGATGAAAGTCTTGCTAACAGCCTGGGTAAAGTTTCTTGCGGTATTCTCAAACTTCGGTGATCTATTCGACTGTGCAACTTTTTGTGCCCATTACGAAATATATCATTGCTGCATTTGAGTCTCATCCATCTGGGGTTATTATAACGCTCACCACGCTTGACCAGCGAGTTACTACATACACTAAATCACGACTTTATCCCTAATAGGGTAGGCAAAGCAATAAACGTCCTATTCAAAGGTCGTTCCGCCACATCTGACAAAGTTTTGAGGGTCATTTAAGATAAATTTGTAGGTATATTCCTGTAGTAATAAGTTGTCAGCCCATCGCATAAATAACAATACACTGATACCCTCGGATCCCTTAGGTGGTTTTTATGCATTCCCGGGAGGAAATGCAGTTGGCACATTCTATGTTTTCTTTTGCTCTCAGGCCACCATAGAAGAAGGCCAGCGAGTTACTAAGCAAGGGTTATTGGCTAGCAGCGCTAATGTCTGTTTCCTAGACAGTACCTAAATACTATTTCTTACTTAGTCAGCTTTTAGTAAAGAATTACCTTTATTTATTTTATTAGTGTGTGTTGGAAGTTTCTTTAATCACCCCCGCAAAGTTTCTTGTGGTATTCGTAAACATCAGTGATCTATTCGGCTGGGAAACTTTTTGTGCCTAAACTTTGGCTTGTTTGATATGTGGTTACAGTTAGTTGTATACAGAACAGACTTTTTCAATGAAATAATAAATTGAGTTACTGTACGTAGAAGGAGAATATTAATATTAGATTATTGTAGAGCTGGTGATTTGAAAAAGTAATGCATTTAATTTAGTTACTTCTATTCTATAACTAAATGACGAACAAGTGTTATTGACACTGATAAATCAAAGATTACTCACTTGTTTGTTTAACGGAAGTATTTTCACTTTCCATGAAGAAGACTCCCTTAATGAGTCGAAACGTAGAGGTCTAACACCTCCGTTAAACAAACGAGTGAGTAGTCGTCGGTTTATTAGTTACTTCTATGTTGGCCTAGGAGCGAGAGAAAAACATTGAATGTGCCAGCTGCATTTCCTCCCGGTCATGCTGTAAATACCATCTTAGTTATACGAGGTTTCAGTATATTGTAATTTAGGCGACGGGCTGACAAACTGTCACTACAGCAATATACCTACAAATCTATCTTAAATAACCCTTAAAACAGTCAGACATAGCCACAGATAATATAATACTATACTAGTACCTACTAGTACAGATGCCTAATGTCATACAACAAAACTGGTCCGCCATAAGTCGGGCCGAGTGGCGGGCCGCAAGATTTTAGTACAATCTGACGCAACGGTACCACGTTACAGACCACGGCGGGAAGTGTTCGGTCATAATATTTTTCCGTGATCACAGATGGCCCCACGTAGGTACAATGCACGTTCGAAGTACGTAATTTTCTACTAGACTACTAGATGGCGGTAAGTGAGAAGTGAACGCTGCGCCAGAGCACAGATATTAGCAGTTTCACAGATAATATAATACTATACTAGTACAGATGCCTAATGTCATACAATAAAAGTGGTCCGCCATAAGTCGGGCCGAGTGGCGGGCTGCAAGATTTTAGTACAATCTGACGCAACGGTACCACGTGACAGACCACGGCGGGAAGTGTTCGGTCGTAATATTTTGCCGTGATCACAGATGGCCCCACGTAGGTACAATGCACGTTCGAAGTACGTAATTTTCTACTAGACTACTAGATGGCGGTAAGAGAGAAGTTAACGCTGCGCCAGAGCACAGATAATAGCAGTTTTAATTTGTAATTTATAAGAGATTGAATAATGAAACTTATCTTATGTACTGTCAGCAAAGGCTATTGCAGGGCAGGGCCGTTCGAAACGGATGATATTGTTTCAGGAAATTATGTATGAATTTTAATATGGTTTAGTATATTTATTGCAGTAAGTGAATCGTGCAAATAAGCGAGATTTTATTAAAGTTTATCAATAATTTCCTGAAATGATCTCTTTCGTTTGGAGCGGGCCTGACCAGATGTCTCCTCTGCTGACTACGTACACTCTACAGCCATATTAGGTGCTATCATTTATACATACATACATACATAATATCACGCCTTTATCCCTAACGGGGTAGGCAGAGCGTAAAAAACCTAAACAAAGGTCGTTTCGCCACGTCTGACCAAGTCATTTATAAATTTAATAAACTGCTTTACACGATTGTTATTTTTACTTTTTTTACCTGGCCTCCCTCTTCTCCTTCCACTTATCACTATTTTGAGCCTCTATTTTTATTTATCAAGATGGTTCTTATTAATAGAATAGAAATCGGCCTCAAATACACTTTAAAAGTAATAAATCGAACAGTAGTATGACAGTAAAATATTTACCTTAAAAAGTAAAAGAAAGAAAAACTAATACTAAATAAATGTTTCTAACAAAAAGGAAATTGTATTTTCTATCAACGATCAGACTCGATCCGGACAATCACAGCGCTGAAACCCGACCAACTAACCAACGCGCCATCCCGCCGCTGAACTGAGTTGCGAATAAAAGCTACCCATGAAGTTGTTATGGTTCATCAATGAGTATATTTTTTTAATAGTAAACAACAAGTAGAATATCGACATAATTAGCAGAAAAATATATATATGATTTCTTCATTAATTCGTTTAGGAGAAATAAGATCTAAAAAACATACATACTCGTATAAGTATGTAATTTTTACAAATTTCGGAATCAACGGAGCGGATTCGCATTTACCCATTCATACGTTGACCGGCAACGTTGCGCGCGGGCCCGCACTGAATGGCAACGACGCCACTTGCGGAGCCTACGCTGCACAGTGGGTCAGAAATTGAGATTCATAGAATAAGGAATAAACCAAGTTTCGGAATTTTGCTTACAACTTTCAGAAGACAATCTATAGGTAAACTTAATAAAATTAACGACAAGTATCTCAAAGCAACTAAAACTTAAACTTAAGTATGTTTCATTAGGTTAATTTTAATTTAATAAAAATATATTTATCACTAGGGATAGAGGCGTGACTATATGTATGTATGTATACTTATCACTATTTAACATAAATATCTTTGACATTTTAGGAAAGGTGTTACCAAGCAAGGTTTAAGAATCGATATGATTTGTTTTAGACAGCTGGCAATCATGTCTTTTCATTACAGCTACAATTTACTCGAAATATGTTTTAATTAAAATATGTATTCTTTAAAAGATTCTTAAATAATTAATAATATAAAAATAGCTCTTATAGATAGTGAGAAAAAAAAAGTAAGTTAATCTAATATTTATATTCTTTATGTTAGTTAAATCTAGTCTACGCCGAATCGTGGCCATGTCAATGTTTTGTTCATACATACATCACGCCTTTGTTCTTAATGGGGTAGGCAGATCGTAAACGACCTAAACAAAGGTCGTTCCGCCACGTCGGACAAAGTTTTGAGGGTTATCTAAGACAGGTTGTCAGCCTATCGCCTAAATTGTAATATACAGAAACCCTCGGATCCCTTAGCTGGTTTTTTTCAGCATGCCCGGGAGGAAATACATCTGGCACATTCTATGTTTTTCTCTCGCTTACAGGCCAGCATGGAAGAAGATTGTGAATGATTTGTTGTTGGTAAATTAAACAAATATAGAAACAGTTTTCCTGCTGATCGTAAGAAAAATACATACCATCCATACTCCATACTAATATTATAAAATCCGAAAGTAGCTCCGTCTATCTGTTTGTTTGTAGTTCTTTCACGCCTTAAATTCTGAACGCATTTTAATGAAATGTGGTGGCATGGTGATAGATGAAACGGACAAAGGCCATTTTTTACCGTAGGATAAGATCTTATTCCCTCGGGAAATATTTTCACACGGTATTTAGGGTATAGGGCAACACTTTATGTATCGATTGACTATGACCATGACACTATAACGCTATAGCTGATAACCAGTGATCGGAATTGGTAGAGTATATTTACCTAAACTTCTAAGAACAGAAGCGGAAAATGGAGACTTCCTTACTACGTAAACTTTATGCGGGACATCTTGCGGGACATCACATAAGTAAGCAAGAAATATACTTTGCACCATGGTTTTTCATTCTAAGGACAAATACAAGCTAAAAATATACTTGGTGATATTTGGCTACAGTGTCACATTGCCTAGATATTTTGAATTAAAGATTTCTTACTTTATAGCTTTAAAACTGCTGTGTGTAGGAAAAAAATATTGAGGAAAAAATTACGCAAATTATGTGCTGTACAATTTCTCCATAGGTGTCAACATCGTACGAGCTACAGAAACCAAGATATTTACGAAAAATTGTTTTATTTTTACATTTGACCTTGAATAGCTTATATTCCTGGTTGGTTTTTTTAAGGCAGCATTTCGTACGCCGAAATAAATCTGTGAAAAGTCCTGGGTTCGATTAAGATAAACCGATGCTTTTAATAAGTTCCCCTTAGTCAAACATTGATAACAACGCCGTAAAGAGTATGATATAAAACACACAAAGTAATTCTAATTGTTAGAAGGCTAGCACTGATAGTAATATGCTTTTAAATAAGTGCTGTTTATTCACAAATATACAACAACTTCGTAAAGAAAGCGATTAAATAGAACTACACAAAAGAAGCTCAATTGTCAAAAGGCTTGCACTAATTATTTTTACCTGAAAAGTGATTCTAGGTAAAAAAAAACACTAAAAAACACGTGCTGTAAATGAATGGAATTTGTTTCCGAATTTAGAACTGTCAACTTTGCAAGATAAAATCAAATGCAAATAAAGCAAGTCATAAAATAATCGAACAATAGGAAATGGGGTTTGAATTTATGCATTTCTGTATTATACGTGACTATACGCCACATAATAGAACTAGTAGAGAAATATTAGGCCCTTTTTGACAGGTTATCTATGGCCAAACGACCAAATCGCAATCTTTAGACCAATGTGTCTTGGTAATAAAATATTTTGTTTTATATTTGTTTCATGTTCAAACGTCAAACGGTTGATCGTACGCCAGCCAACTTGAACCAAATCTCAGTTAAATATCAGCAAAATATTTAGTATGCCAGATACAATCATACCTCTTTCGAAATATGAATTTTGTTTTTTGTAGTTTTTAATGATAAAAATTAAATTTGTTTTTTGTAACTTAAGGTACAAATGAAAGAACCAATAAAAATTTAAATAAAGCTTATTTTTATTAAAGTAGATAATTATTCATGTACCTAATGCAGTCCAAAAAACCTGATCACGTAAGGTACATCGTAAACGCGATTAATTTTACTTAAAAAATAATATATTTTATATGTCGTCAATATCTTCGTCTTCAGTGACAGAATCTGAAGATACTGACGAAATATTGCTTTCTTGCAGGGAATTGAAGTAGATGACCATTATTTTTTCTATATTTTCCGGTTTAAGTCTATTCCTTTTTACACTTAATATCCACTAATAGGTGAAAAAGGACCTTTCAACATCTACAGATGTAAGAGGAGCATATTTAAAAAATACTTCGTCATCTACTTCGATTCCCTTTACAATTTTTTCACTTATTGTCCTAATAAAATCATAGTCCGGAATTATGTTTAAAACTTTTTCAAATTTATTGTGAATTATCTGATTTGTTGACCAGCTTAAAACATAACTAACATCGTCCATAATATGAAAATTGTCAGATATCGTTAAAATGGTT
This sequence comes from Scrobipalpa costella, assembly GCA_949820665.1. Lineage (NCBI taxonomy): Eukaryota > Metazoa > Arthropoda > Insecta > Lepidoptera > Gelechiidae > Scrobipalpa > Scrobipalpa costella. Next base: position 11,545,960 of record OX463298.1, read on the forward strand.
TTTCGTAAATATCTTGGTTTCTATAACTCCAACGATGTTGACACCTATAAAGAAATTATAGAACACAAACTACGCGATAATTTTTTCCCTTAACATTTTTTCCTTCACACAGCCGTTTAAAAGCTATAAAGTAAGAGAATCTATAATTCAAAATATCTAGGCAATGTGACACTGTAGCCGAAAATCACCAAGTATATTTTTAGCTTGTATTTGTCCATAAAATTAAATGCCATGGTTCAAAGTATATTTCTTGCTTACTTATGTGATGTCCCGCAAGATGTCCCGAAAAAGTTTTAGTAGTAAGGAAGTCTCCATTTTCCTCTCTTGTTTTTAGAAGTTTAGGTAAATATACTCTACCTATTCCGATCACTGCTGATAACATTTCCTCCCAGCCGAATTTCCTCCCGGGCATGCTGGCAAAACCAGCTGAGCAATCCGAGGGTTTCAGTATATTGCAATACAGGCGATGAGCTGGCAACCTGTCACTACATGAAACTGCCTAAAAATTAAAATCTATTATTAAATGACCCTCAAAACTTTGTCAGACATGGCGGATTGACCTTTGTTTAGGTCGTTTACGCTTTGCATACCCCATTAGGCGTGATAAAGTCGTGATTATATATGTGTATATATGTATGAGTGACATAGCAACAGGCTAACCGTTAACGCAGAGAAATACTTTATTTCCGAGAAAACGCGGGGCGGAAAGCAAGTGAGTTTTATAAATAAGATACAATATTCATACTTTAAATTTTGTTTTATTGTTTTTTCATAATTCAATGTGCGAGGGTTTCTAAAAGTAAATTCATAACACATAAACGGCAACCGCTCGATGTAGGTATATTAATTTCATCTGTGGATCGATAATTGTACCAGTGACATCTATTGGTGAATGGTTGGTACTACCTCTATGTGTTTAGGGTTTGAGCGAAAGTCGAAAAATTTCATATCCTTGACACTCCTGTGTGGGTGTCGCTAGAGTAGCCGCTGCAAAGAAACTTTTAATCTAAAACTTTTTAAAAATGAGCATATTGTACGATTTTTAATGCTCAGGGTAATCAGAATTATTTATTAAACAATATATTTGCGGGCTTTAGAAACAAAAAACTTGCTTTATGTGAACTTTTATTTAGAATGACCTGCCCGTCTTACCCGTAGCGCCATCTGCTGATGTTTTTTAGAAGCTATTTACTGTTCTTCGGAGTGAGACCCCATGGTAGGGCGCCCCTGGGCTAAGTGGAGACTTCATCATTCAAAAAATTCGAATACACTAAAAACACAATCAATCAAAAATCCAGTAAACCAGATTGAGGTTAAAAGAATGAAGTTCATTTAGAACCTCATAAAATTGCAACTAATAGTTCGTTGTAGTTACAGATACAAAATCTGCGAAAAACGGCCACATTTAGTCTTCAACCGATGAGGGCGCTGGCGTGCATCGGGGATCACCTTAAATCGTTTATAGTACGTTAGAATGTACTTTGCTACTACGGAAAGTCTAGGTAAGTCACAGTCTACCGAAATTATCAGAGACATTTGATTTGGAATTATCAGTCAATAACCGAAATGAAATACTTAAACTTTAAAGTCAGGTTTTGAATATAGGCCATCGACACTCTGTCTCGCTTATGAGAGTCGTGTATTTGAGTGTTAATGTGCTTTTCAGATGCTTTAAATTTTGTGTTAACCCGATTTTAAAGAATATGGTAAATTAAAATAATCTGTATTTAACCAACGTATTTACTACTAGCTGTGCCCGCGACTTCGTACGCCCGAATTGTATGGAAAACACGCAGCGTCTTATATACTAAAAACCGCTTCTCCGCGAGTAGGAGCGGGATCTGCAAACTGGAGTACTAACTTAATATTAGAATGGTTTGCGTGATTTCTAACCTAGGCTGGACACCAGGTAATTTAAAAAAAACAGTCAAATAAAAAGTTCCTTTGAGATCGGTTAAAAACGATCAGAGTTCAATTTCCTGCTTACCTCTTAAGTCAGGTGGCTTGATTATTTGTATCGTAACTTTGAGTTTAAGTAATGCAACAAAAAAAGTTTCTTCAAAATTAGTTAAAAACGACTGAAATTCAATTTCCTACCAACCTTATAAGTCATGAGGCGTGATTATTTGTATCGTAAATTAGATTTTAAATAATTTTCAGTCGAATTAAAAAAGTTCCATATAAATCGGTTAAGAAACAGACAAATTTCAATTTCCTGCCTACCCTCTAAGTCAGGTAGCGTGATTTTAGGTAGCCTAAATTGCAACCCGGATAACACACAGTGGAATAAAATAAGTCCTATCGAAATCGGTTAAGTAGTTTTGGCGTGATGTGGTAACATACAGAAAGACAGACAGTCAAAAAATCGAAAAAATATCGTTTTGATCTTTATATCGTTAATAATGCCTTGTGCAATTATTTTTTTGTCAAAATATTTAATGTACAGACAGGAACCTTCTAGAGATTTATTATATGTATAGATTGTTGATCTACGTATTGTATTATTTATTTTCCTTCATTATTATAAATAAATTCTATGACATTACATAGTCTATCGCTCAAGGGGGACATTTAAATCAAATTAAAACTTTGAGTAGAGTAGTTCACTTGTGTTTTCGAACACAACACAACTAAGTAACTAGCTACATGTTTCAAACTTTCTTCGCTTGGGGCGACTTGTCAACATGATACACATAAGGGCAGCTTCGAAAGTTACACTATTTAAATGAAGAGAGAGAGAGAATTAGGTTTTCCTCTAGCTATAAGAGATCACTTGAAATTGTATAACAGACTTGATATTTACTCACTTTTATTTAATATAGATTAGCTTTGGACTCTAGATGAATGCTGATGATGAAGCCAGAATCGATCCCGTATCATCCCAAATTAACTGAGAATGCTATTTATATAGTACCTATATCTTCATTCCCGGCAAAGCTTCGACGCTGTTCTCATATAAATCATCATCTGAAAACGTGATCATTCATAAATAAACTTCAGAAGAAAGCTATGCCTTCTCTAATAGTGACTAATCCTCAAAACGCTCAAGGAATTACAAGATCCGATCGATACAGTTCTTAACCTCGACTCGACACGTCCTATATCCAATATTTATCGGCACATTGCCATTGAATGCCATTCTGCCGTTCTGCTGACACAAGTGATGTTTTTATCTCATGAGTGGGTTATGATATGAGTAGTCCACTCGTAAATACACACACACACGCATACACATTCTATTCATACATCTTACACTCAACTTAGCAAAATAGGCTAAAACTTGTTTTTGTTTTATTGTTTTTTTTACTCGTTTACATAACTACTATTCTTAACTTTTTTTTTCTTATAATTTGGCCCAAAGCCCAAATAATTTATATTTTAATCTGTAAGAATCTCTTAATCTGGCTTGTTAATGTATTAATACTCTTTTAATGAATTCTGTATATGCTGTGAGATTTTTCTATGAATAAAATGAATAAATAAATAAAATGTAGGCGTAATTATTAATTTTAATACATACATATAATCACGTTTTTATCGCTAATGGGGTAGGCAGAGCGTCAGAGCGTGGCGAAACGACCTAAACAAATGTCGTTTTGCTACGTTTGACAAAGTTAGGAGGGTTATTTAAGATAGATTTGTAGGTATATTGCTGTAGTGCCAGGTTGTTAGACCATCGCCTAAATTACAGTACACTGAAACCCTCGGATCTCTTAGCTGGTTTCTAACAGCCCGGGAGGAAAACCAGCTGGCACATTCTATGTTTTTCTCTCGCTTCCAGGCCAGCACGGCAGTCATTAATTTTAATAGGTTCTGCTTATTGCACTTAATATTATTATTACAATATAATTACCTTTCACTGTCTATATTTTACTAGATTTGTTTGTCCAACAAGCAGGATACTTAAATATAAAAATTCAAAAGAAAAAAATATATATTTATATCTCCACGAATAGCCATTCCCTTTCTTTGTTGAGGTCCTCGAGGGTCAGAATCGAAAACCCGTTTGCACACAATAGAAATACTTTGGGAACCATTAAAAGGCCCGCCTCCGAGTGGCAAATAAATAAATCAATAAATGTATTATACTGAAGCAGATATAAAAGATATCCCGAAAGGTTTTCAAATAACAGCTGACCGTAAACCGAATGAAATTATTATATTAATACAAAGTTTTAAAATAATACGGTGTAGGTATTGCGTAAGAATCCGAGACGTTCATATTCGATCCTATCGAATATGAACGTCTCGGATTAATCGAAATTAAATTTCTATTACGCTTTGAAGTCCGTTCTAAAGTAATACAGTAATAATAAATTTTCCCAGTTGATGAGATTACCTCCATTAATCATCAACTGCTATTTCACAGTGATGATTTTTTCATTCAAAAATACAATTTACAGCGGATTTAACTAGTGTTTTACATGTAGGTATTGATGTTGAAACTCTACGTTTCATTACGCTAAGTTCATTTTAGCTGAAGTAGATTATCGGGACTGATATCAAATTTATGGGATCATTCTAAATGTTCTATAATTTTAAATAACAAAATATTTTCTAAACTCAACGCAAAAACATTGCTACCAAGAGTGTTATCTACGCATACTTAATTTAGAGTACTAGTACGTACGTGTACCAAAACTAATTAAAACTCAAATAAATAAGTTTCCAATGTTCCGATTCGTTGACCACTGTTGGTGTTTTACAGCGGCCATATATCACTGGAGCCGTAAAGTTTTCGATCTTTTAAGTAATGTTTAATTATTTCAGAACATTTATAAGCTCTTAAGCGACCAAGAAGACAAGTATTGAAAATAATCAAGAGTGAGGTTATTATTGAACCGCTGAAAAAAGCAGCAACTTTTTTACACAAAATAAATTTAATCCTATCATTATCCCATTAAATAGCGAAAATAAAGTCATAATTGAAGTTTAAACGTAAGTATACGTTGCATTTGATAGCTATTATTTTCCATCAAGTGTTTAAATGTGAACGTAAATAAAATTGCATATCATAATGAAAAAAAATTGCGGCATATGCTTATCTACTAAAAATCCTGTGATTAAAATTAGTATGCATTGAACGAAAACAATAGATATAAAAGAATGTCATCGATAACAAAACTCTTGATACCAAAGGCAGCTACCAACTAAGCTACACAGCGTTCGTTAGATATTCATACCACGATACCACATTATAGAAAATCACTCCGTGACTAATAAATTTTTACAGATATGAGCGAAAATACAATATCCGCGGAAGTAACATCGCAGGAATATGCATATTGTAGTGGAGTTGGGCGGGCGCGGACTGATTTCAATAAAGTTGACCAGTTTCGGACACCTGCCGCCCAAACTCCCAACTTTGAGTTCATAGCGATCTACATATTACGTAGGTACCTACTGTCTGTGATATAGGCTATGAAACCACATCATGTTACTTTGCGTGGCTTTCTTTGAATAACAGGTACCTACTTAAGTATAAGAGGTATCTTTTATATTGTAATAGGGCAAATTTTCAGCTCGACAAGCTATTCGCAGGAGAGCTTTTTCCTCCCAAGTTAAATAAAATTTCTATTGGTTTTCAGACGTCTAAAAATAAATGACCTTACAAATCGCGTAAAGCCAAAGATTACACAAACGCGAGTACAGAAATACTTAGAACCTTTTAGGCGGCAAATGGGAAAGATAAATTAAATCGTTCAAGTTCCCTTAGTATTTTGCACAGAAGGCTTTTTTCGTAAGCTATTAATAAGTAAGATGTGTTCATTAATTACTTTTAATTGCGTGCGTCAATCTTTGCCGAGGGAGTGTTTTTCCCCTGATGAAGATGGATGATCCTTAAACCTGGCAAAAAGTTCCACCGCTGATAGTTCTTTCCTTCGGGACAAGACAGCAGCTCTTTCTGATGAGAGAAGTAGTAATTACGAACGCTCTCTTATGCTTGAAGTGTTCACCTAGGAGCCTATTTCATTATATTTATTTGCAATTTAACTATGTAGAGACCTGGTAGAGACCTATTCATTCATCATACGGATTGTTGAAGATTATTTAAAGAAAAGGAATAAAAAACTATGTTTTGCATTGCCATAGGTAACCACTACGCACAGTGATAGCTTGTCAGTCTAAAGCTAAAAGTGCAATACAATAAATCTCCACTACACAAGTGCAATACAATAAATCCCTTTTCTCCCTCTACTGCTTCCTACGGTTTGCCCAGGAAAAAAGCACCTGAAAAAAAAAGCATGGATGTTTTTTTTCTATCAAGAAGAATGTTTTGTGTTTCTTTCATGCTGGACTGGGAGCGAGAGAAAAACATTGAATGTGCCAGCTGCATTTCCTCCCGGGCATGCTGAAAAAATCAGCTAAGGGATCCGAGGGTTTCATTATATTACAATTTAGGCGATGGGCTGACAACCTTCCACTACAGCAATATACCTACAAATCTATCTTATGTAACCCTTCAAACTTTGTCAGGCGTGGCGCAACCTTTTTTAGGTCGTTTACGCTTTGCCTACCCCATTAGGGATAAAGCCATGATTATATGTATGTTTTGTGTTTATTTGATATCTACTTTAACGGTTGTGCATCTGTGTTATTCGCAGACCGAAAATACAATATTCATTCACCCAGCCCATTGAACCAAGGGTGAAGCGGCGGGACGTAAAGATAATAGCTTTCTAAACAAGAAATATAATTATTAAGAATGTTCAGTAGAAGATGGGCACTTAAGATCCCCGACCGTTAATTGGAAAGCCCTCTGGATCCCATCCAAGAAACTGAAGTCTACAATCGTAGGATAAGTAAGCCTCCAGTTAATGAGTTGTTAGTTGAACTACAAAATAACAATTTGTACTTAATAAAAAATAAAGAACCTTACCGTAATATTATGACAATGAGATTTTCTTTAATGGAGAACGAAATCTATTTGTTTCTTCTATATATTTTTTGGTAATGGAATCGAGATTATTATGGCTTTGTCCCCAGAGATTATTATTGTAGGATGAAGAAAGAGTTTTATAGGACTTATTTATTAATTAAGTACCATAAAAGCAAAAGGTCCTGACGTCAGAAAAGTTACTTGTATGATGAGTATGATGGGCTACCATAATCCTATTAATATTATAAACGAAAAAGTTCGGCTGTATACATGTTCGTTACCTACTAAATCACGCTTTAACCTCTGAACGGATCGGGATTAAACGGATTAAACTGAGAACACACACTTATAGATTTTAGATAAAAGCTGTTTCTATATTTTACTAACTACTTTTTTGTATTCCTTTCAAATTATATTCAACGTGTATCAATCTGTGAGAGCCCGATGGTGTAGTAGATACGGCCGTTGCTTCCTGAGCGAGGTCGTGATTCGAATCCCACCGCGTACCAATGTGTTTTCGGTTTTCGAATTTAATGTGTACCTACGTTTATTCGGCGCTCTTTCCGTGCTTCGGAAGGCACGTTAAGCCGTTGGTCCCGGTTAATATCGTTTAATACCGTAGATATTAGTGGTTAAGCCATGTCAGAGGCCAGTGCTAAGCATTGTCGGCTTGAAAACTCTGTCCTAATCTAGGATAGGGTCTGTTTTCCCTTCTCGGTTGCGGAGGTCAGATGGCAGTCGCTCTGTGTAAAAATCAGTACCCTCATTCATTCCCCTAGATTAGGTAGCCAACCCTGTGAGATACGGGATGAGGCTAGGGAGATGATATTCGCACTACGCCAGCAATTTCTCAAAACGACAATAATAAAAAAAAAACTAGGAAAACGTGGAAAAGCGCGTAAAATCTAGCGGACAAAGTGTAAAACCATAAACCGCCTTGAGTATTTATTGGGTTCTAGCTTCCCGCCCAGGAGGCAGCGGCCATATCCACTACACCATCGGGCTCTTGCACATTTTCCTAGTACTTCTGTCAATTTTATCCGCCATATCATACGACGGCGGATAAATTGACAGATAACGCATAAAACCACTAACTATAAAACAAAACTGGAGACATTAGATCTCCTGCCCTTTTCCAATGTGTTAAGTATGAAAATGAAAAATAGATTTTAATTTTAGTTTTAGTCGGCCAATTTATAATCGAGCCCAATGATAAGACATTAATCTTGTGGGTGTAGAAAGATAAATAAGCTAACATTCCTTACTTTTATCGGTCTTAATCCAGCATGAAAGATTAAAACCTTATTGTTACTGAAAAAATGTCGAGCTGAAAGCATGACTGAGGTCAGAGGGGCTTAACAATACAAATGATAATCCAGTCCTTTAGATTTTTATAATGTTTTCCATTTATTTTTTCATAATATTATAAATGAAACCCATTTTGTTATTATTCAAAAGCTTCCTAAATATAATATAGGGTTTCCATTTTAATAATATAAAAATATGTATATAACTTTTTCATTGGACGCCAACACAAATTTAATTAACAAGTTAATCTATGAAACACTAAAGCTTTGTGTTAATAGATTCAAAGTGGTTTCAACTTGGAAACTAGCCAACAAACGCCCATATGTAGGAAATTGATGTCAGATAATGTTGCACATATGTAAACAGCGTAGCTAAGAGTTTAAGTAATAAATAAACGTTTTATTAAAGAAACCAGTGAAGTTCTTACAGGTCATAAAGAACTCCAGTTTTGGATATGGTGTAGATAACTATTGTGAGACATAGGTGGCGCAATAATCTATATAGAAAAAAAACTAATTCAGTTTTTTCAAAGATACAAGATTAGATTTTTTTAAATATTACAAAACCGAAGATTTTGCAACTTTTCAAGCCATTTTTAAAATTTTATTAATTCTGTGTACTACATCAATCACTAATAAAACAGCCAAGTAGACTACCATTAATTAAGAGTTGCCTTGACAGAAATCAAATGTCCAACCATTCGCGCCTCTCAACGCCTATCAAGCGCGAAATCAGGCTCTTAAAATTTTGCGCCTTCGATAAAAATAAATTCTTATTTCTCGAGCACCTGTCTTCGTCTTTTCAGTCACCGCCTTCATTATAATTTCAGAAGGCGTTCGTGAAAGGTTTTTCTCGTTAGTTGTTGCGTGCTATCAAATTCTGTTTAGCAATTCTTTCACGGCTGTCGGGGAGTTTTTCTGCTCGGAGGCTCAAAGCTATTCAGCGTTTTTGCCCCAACAATTGTGTTCGAGTTTTATCTGACAGAAAATTTTAAAACAGACGAGGTACAAATGCAAACACTGTACAATTCTATATTTTTAATCTATCAAACTTACATATTAAATATTTACGCTGCAGTACATACAGTCTCGGCTAAAACTTCTTTCATTAGACCGTTGACACTCATTTTTAAATAAATATTGGTAAGTACTTATGTTCTAGAATATATAGTACCTAATATATAATGGTCCTGAAATAAAGTCTCCTTTGGAGTATTTATTATCAAGGGGATCTTAATATATAAAGCAAATTTGGTGTATTTAACAGTAGTTTTCGAGTTATGAAGGGGTCATACGGTTCTTTCACTCTAGATTGTTAGAACCGCTATTCTATTTTCCAAGATAGTTTCCATAAACAGAGGCACTTATTGAGAGAAGTCTTCGATTTCCTTTTCTAAAGGCTCCTCCTGTCAACTGCAGAAGACACGGAACCGGTACTCAACGGGAACCGACGGCTGAGTACCACTAGTTACCCTGTTGACTGAAAACGCGCACTCTTAAAAATGCTTTTCAGGTGGAATTTTTGCTACGATTACCCATATATTTTTTACATTTTTAGTTTTATATAATACTACTAGCGACCCGCCCCGGCTTCGCATGGAATTTGTCAGTATTTCTTTACTATATTATGCATGTATTATACATTTAAACCTTTCTCTTGAATCTCTCTATCTATTAAAACAATCCGCATCAAAATCCGTTGCGTACTTTTAAAGATAGATGCATTTATGCACAGGGATATAGGGACAGAGAAAGTGACTTTATTTTATACTATGTAGTGATTTAGGATGCATTGGTCCGCTAGAAACCCTTTACATTTCTTCTACTTTGTCTTTCCAGCTTTCCTTTCTTAGTTTTTGAACGTTGTTAATATTTTTACACTGATATTTATCCTATTAAATTACGTCTTCTCTAGCTTTTTATTATTTGGCATGCGACGCATTCTACATCATGCAGATTGCTACTGGATTTTACCTACTAATTCTAACACGGCCTATTTTGTTTATATTCTTCTATACATGTATTTTTATGTATTCTGTGTATAAGGCTTCGTTCAAAATCAATATTGAGAATTACGAAACACGAGGAAAGAAAAAGGGAAATAATATGCGGAGCTGTAAGTGCTACCCTTTGAGTAATATTGCCACCCTCCACACTCGTTTGATATTACAACCGAAATGGAATACTTATTTGTAGTGTTTTGAATGTTTAAGGAAATGTTTATAAAAGGAACAAAAAAGTTACATTTACTTATTCACAATGATATTTCATCTATAAAAATGTGGTGAATTATTTATGTATAGTTTTGGCCCGATATTATTTTCTTCAAGTAATTGTATTGGCTATTATTTTCCATTTTGCGAAGAAACTGTACGATTGGCGAATACTAGCAGATACTAAGTAATGTATGTAGATACCCTCAGACTGGATTAAACAAACTTTTAATCCTCATAAAACTGACATTACGCTAGATACCGTAGTTAAGAACTTTCATAATATTATCATACATACGAGTGAGTTGGAAATTTGTATTACTTAGATTTAAGACTAGCTTTAGTACCCGTGGTTTCAGACGCAGCTGAAGTAGTTAACATGGCTCGTATTTATAATAGCAATATTTAGTATGGATTTGACAACCTATTTTTTCGAAAAGAGTAGAAGAAATTTTATTTGGTAATAAATGTTTGTACCGGAGTAACATTTCTGTTACATACTCAATCTAGCTACCAGTCTCAAACCTTCACAAAATTCATCAATAAACGTAAAAAAAACATCGTATAACATAAAAATAACACAATATTTAGGCGCTTCTTATGAGTAACAATTCATATGTTTTCATCAAGTTTTCCTACAAAAAATAAATGAATATCTTTTGTAATATCAAAAAAAAAAATAACAACTTTTGTTTGTTCATTAACCAAGGTCGTCTGATCGGAAAACTCAAGTTGGTCTCCTTGACGAAACTTTCTCATCTCGTCACAGTCTTGAGACAAACCACTAAGCTAAGGAAATTCATACCTCTGTCTATTGCAAACGTTGTTTGATCATCCTCAATATTGGATTTTTTTTTAACACTACTTCCTCCTAAAGGTCTGACCGCACTAGGACGTAGCTGCGAAGCACAACGCGGCACTGTGCGACAAATGATTATTAGTATAAAATTGTTTGAGATGGACCGCACTGAAGCGGCACTGAAGCTGCAGCAGAGCGGAACGGCGCGGCACGGCGCGACAGTGTCAGTTCATAAATTTTGTCAGTTTTTGTGGTGCTGTGTCAAGCCGCTGCAGTGCTGCGCCGCGCTCCTTCGCTGTAGCTACGTCCTAGTGCGGTCCAACCTTAATTCAGCATTATACAACACGATATTCATATGTAGCCAGAATCTTTCAATAATTTTAATACATTTCTGTTTCCGTTCGTAGTTATTTCCTGCATCAGCATACGGAACACGCAATGTACTTGAGGAGTATAAAGTAACTCCAACTCATGACTCGAATTGATCCTTGCGCCAAAATTAGTTTGGCAAGTTCCGTTATTGGGCTACGGAACTTTGATAAGATGGCCAATATGGTAGCTACGGTGGCTACTAGGAATCATAACTTTGATTATGTTTTTGTTTACGAAGATCAACTTGTTGTTGTAAAATTGCACACGTGAAAGATATTTTATACATACTCGTACATACATATAATGACGCCTTTATCCCTAACTAGTGACCCGCCCCGGCTTCGCACGGAAATTATCAGTGTTCCTCTACTATATTATGCATGTATTATACATATAAACCTTCCTCTTGAATAACTTTGTCTATTAAAAGAATCCGCACCAAAATTCGTTGAATAGTTTTAAAGATTTATGCATACATAGGGATATAGAGACGGAGAATGCGACATTGTTTTATATTATGTAGAGATGGGATAGACAGGGCTTAAATGACTTAAAAAGTTGATCCACCACGTCTGGCAAAGTTTTGAGGGCTTATTTAAGATATATTTGTAGAGGTATATTGTTGTAGTGATAGGTTGTCAGCTCATTGCCTAAATTGCAATATACAGAAACCCTCGAAATCCTTAGCTGGTTTTCAAAAGCATGCCCAGGAGGAAATGCAGCTGGCACATTCTATGTTTTTCTCTCGCTCTTAGTTCACCATGAATATAAGATAATTTATTATTCCTAATATTTCGCATTTATACAGGTAGTTTTCCAATAAAACTGATCAATTACTATTTATAGATATGTTACTACCCAATGTAAGAACGAAAGCGTAGCTGATATTATGCGTGACAGTACATACACACAACACAAATAAACTTGTCTTCATTACACAGAAACAATGCCTAATAAACATAAACAAGCAACACGGTATAATCACGAAATACAGAATAACTTAAAACAAGAAACAGGCCTGCTACCATAACCGGGCGACGTGCGAACGACGTCGCGTCTTCGTGATGACGTGACGTCGCGTCGATAAGCCGGAGCGGTGTGGTGGAAGCTTTAATAAGCCACGCTGAAACTTATTTATGATCTGCTACAAACACGCTACACGGTTTCACCTTACGGCCTAGCCACGGGACTTTTTTCTACGTTCCGTTACGGCAAATTTACCTACGCATTGTTAGAGATGTGTGGCGTAAAATTACCCAGATAAACTACGGAAATAAACAAAATTTTCCGTAAAATACGGTAAGATTAAGTGAAAAGCGTATTACCCTACTACTTGAAAAATGCGGCAGCAGCATTGTGTTTACAGACATACATACATACCCAGTCACGTCTCTATCTCTAATGGGGTAGGTAGGCAGTGCGTAAAATGCCTGCTTTAGTTATAGCTATTTATACTGCTGCGTAGTCAGGGGTATTAAAACACGAATGTGAGTTTCTTAATAGCATTACACGAGTGTTTTGATACCTAGTTATGTACAATTGCATACAATACTTCACTCATGCAGTACGGCCATAAATATTGCACATCTGCCCTTTGAAAGAGAAGGTTGCTAATCGTATTAAATGTGTGTTCTACACTCTAATTTGATCAACTTTTCATAAACTTAAAAATTTATGTCAAAATTTAACAATTTTTCTCGAAACTGAACAACATACCTCAAATTGAACAACTTTTTCTCAAAACTGATTAACTTTTGTCAAAACTAAACCACTTTTCACAAAACTGAACAACTGCACTTAAAACTGAACTACTTTTTTCAAACTGAACAACCTTTCTCAAAACTGAACAACATTTCTCGATACTGATAGTTTTTTCCCAAATCTACTTTTCTCAAACTGAACAACTTTGCTAAACACTGAACAATTTTTCTCAAAACAGAACTACTATTCACAAAACTGAACAACTTTTCTGAAAATTGATATTTTTTTTATTCAATAATCGAATTGTCATTTAATAAAAGTTCCTCTTAAAATTTCATAATTCACCGGTAATTTTACCGTAATCTATATAAATAACGGGCGTCTTTGGTAAAATTACGTGATTCTACATCACTACGCGTGGTGCGAGTGACAAAGCTTCTTGAAAAGTTATGTATTACTTTTCCGCTTGCACTGCGCAAATTTTCGTTGACAATGCGTTGCATCGTATTTTTTGGAACTGCTATTTCCTATTTCCGAACTGTTTATTAATTGAGATAATTTCCCATGGTAATGTTATACCTACTCACAGTAAAATTTTCTGATATGCGTATATTTTTATTTGTTTAAAGAAAATCATATCCCAAAATCTTAATCTTCTTTTGTTGTTGTTGATAACTCTCTGCTTTTCCATACCGTAATTGCTTTTAGCTGCCTCCGTGGTCTAGTGGCTAGTGCCATGGACTCCTGATCCGGAGGTCCTGGGTTCGATTCCCAGGGGGGAAACACAAAAGTTGATATTTGAAAAATTTTTACTTTGTGAATTTTTCCCCAGTTTGGTTAGGACATTGCAGGCTGAATCACCTGATTGTCCGAAAAAGAAAAAGATTTCGTGCTTCGGAGGGCACGTTAAGCCGTCGGTCCCGATCGCTGTCTTTGATAGTGGTCGTTATTCAAACCATGTCAGAGGCCTGATAGTTGTGCTACTAGGCGGTTTCAAAACTCTGACACCAGGGTTCGACAAAATAATTGCTTTTAGGCCTTTCGAATTAAAGCAATAGAAGCCTAGCCTGCATAGCACAATTATAGAGCAGCTAAACGCAAAGCAAAATGGAGCATTAAGAACTTGCACATCCCACATAACTCTTGCGATGAAAGCGCTCTAATTACCCACTACTCTAGTGAGTAATGGCCTTTAGAACCACGAGCTGAGGCTGTGGGGCCAGTAACACGTGAATAGAGGGTTCATCGGGTCCGTAGACTCGATACCCACTCGACAGAAGAAGAATCAGTCATAGGCTCGAAATATAATTACGACACACTTGTTGTTCGTACCACAAATGTCAGTACAAAATGGCCTGTCAAATCCATACATAATATCGCTCTCAATCTTGACATAGCTTTATAAATACGACCCTAACTTTAATTTTCAACTTTTTATTTAAAAGGTGAATCCCAAAAATGTCAACAGTTATCCACATGTTTTCAATCAGGTTTGACTGCAGCGCGAGAAAAAGTGGTGCTTCAGTAATTTAGACCCCTTTCAACGCGCTACGGCATTTGAACGAGGAAAACGAACGGACGCAATGATATTTACCGTGGATTTTTTACTTGTCAGAGATAATTTCCTTTTTATTCTGGTTTGTTTCTTAAAAACACTGTGGCTCTGCATCTCTTGAGATGTTTTTCTGTTGCATTAGGAATAAAATAAAAAATGATTAACGCAGCTAAAAGCCAAACAATGTTCGGAATATAACCGATTTAGGTACATCTTGAATAAAAAAATATTTTTTGTATGAGTAAGAGAAATACTATGCCGAGTCTTGGAAGTTTTATTTAATGGAGGCCCGTACTGTACCTGTAACTTTACTTAACATGAAAACACAATATTTTGTACTATAAATCCTTGGCTTCCCAGCACACCATTGCTATTCTCTCCTTTTTCACACCATTTATTTTCATCTGACTGTCGCAGCGAGAGAAAAATGTCCTTCTTGTCAGTCAGTCAACGCAGTCTTCCCTTGAAAATTGAGTCCGCATATTTCATGTCATAGGGTGTTTTTCGACTAGACGGCTCGTCCACGGCAACGGCATTAGCACGGTATAATGGAAGAGATAATGTATGAAATTGAATGAAATTATTATGACACGCATTTCCATCCGCCGGCACGGCAACGGCACGGCATTGATTCCCATAAGGCTCGCCAGCCTGCCAAATTGCAAGTGTTTTGTATACCTACGAAACACGC
This sequence comes from Scrobipalpa costella, assembly GCA_949820665.1. NCBI lineage: Eukaryota > Metazoa > Arthropoda > Insecta > Lepidoptera > Gelechiidae > Scrobipalpa > Scrobipalpa costella. Next base: position 11,561,478 of record OX463298.1, read on the forward strand.
GCGTGTGACTGGAACAAAACGGACGATACCGTCGACGATAATTCATCATTCTTCGGAAGTCTTAGACGACGGACGTGTGCGCTAGTTCCGTATACTTATATCTCAAATTTAAATCAGTTTAAAAACATATTGTCGGGAGATAATCATCGGACCCTCTCGTATTATCTTGTGATATCGCTGATTTGGTGTGGACACCATATTGCATTTTGTAGAGCACTGTCCCACTCGTTGCCACCATCCCACCACCACCTGTGTTGTGAAGTGATTTAGTGCAGTGTTCAATAGACTAATACGCCAAGCTTGGTAGGAGCGCCTGGCGGGGACCTGTGGTTGACCGTTGAACTGCGCATCGCCTGGTACCACGCTACTCGCGACAGCAAAGCGACAGTAAAGCGATAGTGAGCGATATTATACTAACGTCATAATGAGTTCGTGCGCTGCGTGTAATAGGATAATAAGCGTAACTGAGAAATTAACTTGTGTCCAATGCAACCTGTTGTACCACTACGGATGCGTAAACTTAACCAAAACGGCCTGTTCTAGGATGGCCGTGAAGGCAAAATCTGCATGGTTATGTCCCCAATGCAAAGTTCCTCGTAAAAATGCAGACGATACGCCTATCAAGGAGACTCAGGATTTCTCCGACGACGACGACAAAGGTAGAAAGACCCCTTCTCCACAAATTGAAGGAAGCACCCACCTTACGGAACAGAAAATTAAAGAGATCTTTAGAGCTGAACTGCTGGCCAATAACGTTTTGTTGCGTAAGGAGTTTCAGGAGAGCTCTGCCAAAGTCGAAAATAAAATTGCAGACCTCGAAAAGTCTTTTAAATATATTAATGATTATTTCGAAGAGATGCGGGCAGACTTTATGGAACAAAGGAACTTGGTTACTAAATTAGACAAAGATAATGAAACTCTTCGTGGTACAGTTCGTGATCTTACTTCTCGTTTACAGCAAATCGATCAACTCTCAAGAGCCACAAATGTTGAAATTCAATGCGTACCGGAGCATCGTAACGAGCACTTAATATCTACTGTCCAACAGCTAGGTACTACTATTAAGTGCCCAGTAAAAGAACAGGACATTCATTACTGTTCAAGAGTCGCAAAGCAGAAGCCTGACAGCCCCCGTCCGCGCAACATTCTGGTCAAATTCAGCAGTCCGCGCCTACGTGATGAATTTCTCGCAGCAACTATAAAGTTCAACAAAAACAACAAAGATAAGAAACTGAACACAAGTCACCTCGGTATGGCAGGCGATAAGGTAACACCCATATACGTTGCTGAAAATTTGTCACCAGAATTCAAGGTCCTTCACGCTGAAGCTAGGAAAAGATGCATAAAGGACCTGGGATATAAATTTGTATGGGTCCGCAATGGTCGCATTTTCGCTAGAAAAACAGAAGATTCCACTTACATCTACATCAAAGATATCGCGACACTTAAGAATCTTTCGTAGTTATTTTTTTTTCTTATTTGCTGTTTTTGATTATTTTCGTTCTTAAAATTTCTAATTAGAGTCTGTCATAATTTATAACATTCAGTGATTTAACATTCTATTACCAAAACGTAAATGGTCTTAAAACTAAAACTATAGATCTTTTTAGAAATGTTGTATGTAATAACTTTGACTTAGTTTTGTTTAATGAAACTTGGATTAATAGCAGTGTCTTTGACGGTGAGCTTTTTGACGACAGATACAGGATTTATAGACGTGATCGCGAATCTACTGGTTTTCACAATAAAAAAAAGGACGCTGGAGGAGTATTGATCGCAGTTTCTAAACGTCTTATATCTAAGCGAGTACAATGTGCCGAATCCAAATGCGAGGATATATGGTTATCGGTGCAAATTCCGCATGTGGATGGTAGTAATACATCACTCCTAATTTGCTGTGTATATCTGCCTTCGCCTATCAAGAAGCATATCTTAGAGCATTTTATCGATAATGTTAATCGCGTCGTAGACTCTTTTCCTCAAAATTTACTGATTGTCGGAGATTTTTATTTACGTATGATCGAGTTGTCACCTGTACCATCTTCTAATGTTCTTTCCGCTGTTAAGTTTTAGACTTCATGTCCCTTAATTGTCTCGAACAGTATAATTATGCCCGAAATGTTCAAGATAAAACACTTGATTTGGTACTAAGTCAGATAAAGGTTAATCATTTGCTTGTGTCTACGAACCCTCTTTCAAAAATTGATAATCTACACCCTGCTATTACATTTAATATTGAATTTTCTGTCCCTGCTACCTTATCTCCAAACAATCAAACGTATAGATTTTGTTTTCATCAGGCTGATTATGAAGCACTGACAACTGAGCTAAATAAAATGGATTGGGAGGATCTCTTGTCGAAATGTGCAGATGTTGACGGGATGGTTTCTGTTTTTTATGGAGTTTTACGAGACATTATTAACAGGCTAGTACCTAAGAAAAAAATAAGAGGTAAACATAAATACCCTATATGGTTTACTCCTACACTTATACGGCTATTGCGTGAAAAATTTAAATATCGAACTAAATTTAAAAAGTTTAACAATAATCCCTTAGATGAGATAGCTTTTAATCTCTTAAAAAGTAGATGTGAAACTCTTCAAGCAGTTTGCTATACTGAGTATAAGGATCGGTTGGAGCAAAGCTTAAGGTCTAATCCTAAATTGATTTGGTCATTCGTTAAGGGTAAAAGAAAAGGATCAAGCTCTTTTCCGTCATCTTTGTCCCTGAATGGCAAATCAGCCTCCACCGGACCAGATATTTGTAACCTTTTTGCCTCTCATTTTTCATCCGTCTACAATGTTGACGTTAGGCCTTCTATGTACTCAAACATTTGATCTACGGGCAATTACCTGTGCTCAGTATCATTTGAGACTTATACCGTCTACAAAGCTTTAAAAAGACTTGACATTTACAAGGGTGCTGGTGCAGATGGAATCCCCTCGGTGTTTGCTGCCAAATGTGCAAAAGCTCTTGCTCTTCCTCTGACATATATTTTTAATAAATCTTTAGTCACTGGCATATTCCCATCTTATTGGAAGGAAGCTCGTGTCGTGCCATTACATAAGTCTGGTGATGAGGGCAATGCTCAGAATTATAGACCTATATCTATACTGCCTGTGTTCGCCAAATTATTTGAAAAGATCTTGTGTCCTATATTGGTCTCACATTTCGCACAATCTTTATCTCCTCATCAGCATGGGTTTGTTAAGTCCCGGTCCACAGGCACAAATCTTGTATCGTTCGTTAATGAGCTTTGCCAGTCCATAGATTCAGAAAAATCAATTGACGTTATATACACAGATTTTAGTAAAGCTTTCGATAGGGTTTTACATAGCATACTCATTAACAAGCTTATTGAAAATGGTATAGCTGGTAATTTATTACTTTGGTGCATCTCATATCTGCATAATCGTTTTTCACGTGTGGTTGTCGGTGGATACATGTCAGATGTATTTCCTGCCATTTCTGGTGTGCCCCAGGGCTCACATTTGGGTCCATTATTCTTCAATATCTTTATTAACGATGTAAGTCATTGCTTCCTTTATTCTAAACCATATTTATTTGCAGATGACCTAAAGCTTCTGAAAGTTATTGAGACTCCTGATTACTCAATTTTATTACAATCCAACTTAAATCGTTTGGTGGCGTGGTGTGACGCTAATGGTATGAGTCTTAATGTTAATAAATGTTATCATGTTCTTTTCTCGCGAAAAAAGCACATTGATACTACTGAATATTACCTAGAAGGAGTTAAATTAGGCTTTACTGCTAATATTCGCGATCTCGGCGTTACCTTGATACTAACCTCCGTTTTAATATTCACATTGATAACATAGTCTCCAAGGCGTATAGAAATCTAGGTTTCTTACTAAGGAACATAAGAGATTTCAGGAACCCTTCTACAAAAATTATATTGTATAACGCGATAGTTCGTTCTGGTTTAGAATATTGCTCAGTAGTTTGGAACCCACACTATGACATTTATGTTAAACGTTTAGAGAGTGTTCAGAAGAGGTTCTTGTGGCATGTATCATTTGGTTGCTTCATGGCCAAGAAACTTTCCAGCTACCAGAGTAGGTTGGATCATTTTAAAATGAATTCATTGTCTGAAAGAAGACATTTAATGGACAACACTTTTCTCTGGAAAATTCTCAACGGCCAAATAGATAGCCCAGAGCTGCTACGTAGCATTAATTTCCAAGTGCCATATCATATTCCTCGTGCAGGAAGGTATGTGGTTTTTTCTGAATATTCCGCAAGAACTAATCTTGGGCAGTATTCACCGATTAATCGTCTAATGAGGCAATATAACTCGCTGTTCAAGGACAAAGACAAAGATATTGACATCTTTTTTGATAATTTAAAAAGGTTCAAGGATACTGTTTTACCTCCTAAAATTACTTCTAAGCATTAATTTGTTTGTTGTCATTTGTTAAATATTGTGATTTGTTACTTATATTTTTATTATTTCTCTTTTTTTTATGGATTATTTTTATATAGCTAGTTTACCTTGTATCGTTTTAGCGTACACTTAGTCGTTCTTTCTTGTCTACCCAGTATTATGTACCTAAGTTGGTTAGGACATTGCAGGCTGAATCACCTGATTGTCCGAAAAAAAAAAGATTTCGTGCTTCGGAGGGCACGTTAAGCCGTCGGTCCCGGTCGCTGTCTTTGATAGCGGTCGTTACTCAAAAACCATGTCAGAGGCCTGATAGTTGTGCTACTAGGCGGTTTAAAAACTCTGACACCAGGGTTCATCGGGTCGATAGACTCGATACCCACTCGACAGAAGAAGAAGAATGTACCTAAGTATTTTGTTTTATTAATATTAATTCTGTCAGGTACTTGTACATTTGCATGCCGTTGTAGACTATAATTAGAGTAGCATTAAGCTTATTTTAAGAAGTTTTTGTTGTGCATTGTAATAATGTATACTCTGTTGGTTACCTAATAAATAAATAATAAATAAATAAATAAATAATACCGTCCAATGGAAAAACAGAGTCATGGTATCGTGATGATATGTTCATCATGCCATTGCCGTGCTGTTGACGTGCCGTCTAGTGGAAAAACAGACTAGCCTGTGGACCCCTTTTCAATGTATCAATGTTATTGGGTCATAAATAAGAAGCTGCGACGCGTTCTTACTTGAAAATATTTGGATAAGGGAAGAGAATTGGAAATTGACACTATGGTGCATATTCATTTTTTTTTCTACGATGTGCGTAGCAAATTATACAAAATGCCTACGATCACATTTTTATTAATATCTTTAGCTACGATGTGTGTAGCGTATGCGAAACAACGATGAGAGCTTATTCATTTTTTATTCCGTGATATCTTTGCTTCAATGTGCGTAGTATGTGATCTTCGACGCTACAATTGTCTACGATTAGACTATCTTCAGGACGGTATGGAACATTCTAACTTGCTCCAGACTAATTAAACTATTCTTAAAGGCAGTAGTAGCTCCGCATTTCCGTAATATTCTGTTCAACTCAATTCTTTTACTCGACCAACCCCTATCAAAAGTTTTGGGGACCTTTATATCAGAATTGTTAGCATACAAATTTGTTTTATTTCCATAAAGGCACTGACAAAATAGATTTCAGTTTTCTGCGCCTCTTTAATACTGTTATCTAAAATGACTGATGCTGGGATTAAAGTTACACACAATGTTTAGAATCTGGGCACGTATAGTGATACCTATGCAATTTGTACCTACATTTTAATTTACATTTAGACATATAAGTATAAAAGTACTGAAAATAATAATATTGTCTTCATATTAAGGATTATATTGTTTAACATTAATTTTTTGCACGAATTTGCAACAAAAAGGTCGACCAGTCCACCGGCGAGTTAATTTACACTTGTTTCATAAAACGGGTTCGTATAAATAATTTGTAAATTACTGTTACAAGTATATACAGCAAAGGCAATTCCGAAAGGTTTGTCATGCGCAAACACATGTATACCCCATAGAAATGACGGCGTTTCAAAATTAGAAAACCACTCCTGCTGAATAAACTTCAAATTCTTTGAAATCCCTTCAAACCATTCAACGCTTGGATAACTTCCTTTTATTATATGCTTCAATATCAAAAATTCAAAGCGTGAATATACTAATTTGCGATTCTTTAATTATGCAGCTGAATGGTAAACGAATCTGCGGTTTTATTCATGAGGTCCCGGAGAACTTTCTTGGATTTTGTTTTAAGTTATTTGAAAGAGAATATCTTGTAAAAAAAATATTTTTATTAATTTAAAGCAAAAACCCTGAAAAGAATGTTCTGTGAAAAGAAGAAGAAGAATGTTCTGTGAATATTTCAAGCGTTTACCGAGAGCCGCTTTTAATATCTAGCAAGAAATAGAAAAAAACACTTTTATTGTATAGAAGCCCCCTTAAATATTTATTTTATTCTGTTTTTAGTATTTGTTGTTATACCGGCAATAAAAATACATAATTTTTGAAAATATCAACTGCCTAGGGCTTATATTTTTAAAGCGATCTCAATCTTGAGAGCGATATTAAGTATGAATTTGACAGGCCAGTTTGTACTGAAATGAAATTACTGATACGAACTCAAACTCGCTGTCACTCATGAGAGCTGATTACAAATACGGCCCTAGGTATCACGGTTCATGAGATACAGCCTGCGGTGAAACACAGTAAATCACGTTTTTTGTATGGGATGGCTAAATATTAATTTTATTTTGTTTTTAGTATTTGCTGTTATAGCAGGAACAGGAATGCATAATATGGGAAAATTTTAACTCACCAGCTATCATGGTTCATGAGAGCCTGGTGACAGACGGGCGGATAGCGAAGTCTCAGTAATAAGGTCCCGTTTGTCACCCTTTGGGTACGGAACTCTAAAATTAGTCTTTATAGAGGCTTAGGTAAGCGGTTCCGAAATGTCAGGATACCCAGGATTCATCGGTCGTTTACGTAAACTTTGCAATCACAACGAAAAAAAAAATGTGATAAAAATTAAACACCAATTCACGCATAGTTCAAAATTTTTTACTCAAAGGTTGGGAGTTATTCGAAATTTAAGATATAAGTTTGAGGAGGCGCGCTTTTTCCAGCCAGTTGGCGCGTGACACGTAACTACCACACATTCGGCGATTTCCGGTGAATTCGGTTCTTCCGTGCAACACCCTGAAATTATCCATCACTACAGCCACACCTGCAAAAAATAGGGTGGTTATTTGTTGTAAAGCTCTTGTATAAAAATGTTCTGTTTTAAGATTGAAGTTCTAATTTTTTAACAAATGTTAATTATTCCTGCAGTGGGACACTAACGAATAAATAAGATAAGTATATCATCAAAGAGATAGATTTAGCTTGTGTATTACTAGGCATTTCGTAAGAGCTCGTACGCATCTCGTGTTTGTTTGTAGGCCTTGCTTTGAGGGATAATACTCGTTGTTAGACCTCTGAGAAAAGTGGCTGGGAGGCTAAAAGCCAATTGCTAAGAAAATTACTATGGAGGAACACAAACAAACACCAGTGAAATCTTATTATGGACATGTCTGTCTCAACACGCCTAACAAATAAATGACTCGGCTATTATTCTTGTGGTATGGTTGGTGCCTTTGAAGGCATTTAGCTAACTTAGGCATAAAATAGCAGCTGCATGTTTTTACTGTAAAATTAAAAAAATAACGGGTTTTCCAGCAAGACTTCCTAAAAGCCTTTATCAATCCTTTTGTAACTAAAATGGAATAAGATTTTCTTTAACTCTAAACGATAAACAAGTGTTATTCATAATGAAAACTGATCAGATTAATTGTTTGTACTGAAAGGAGGATTAGCTCTCGACGCTTCGATCCTTTGGGGATCTTCATCAGAAGAGAAGAAAGTCACACTCTACCGCCCGCTAAGTGCGACTTTCGACTAAAAGTACTAGGCCCGTATTTATAATCTGCACTTGAGACTGACAGCGAGTTTGAGTTTGTATCAGAAATGTTATTTCAGTACAATATGATCTGTTAAATCTATAATTAATACTGTTCTCAATCTTGACATTGCTTTATAAATACGGACTGGAAGTATTAGTAGTAAAAAATGTACTCTTTCAGTCGAAGATTGCACTTGGCGGGCGGTGGAGTGTGACAATCTTCTCTCCTGATGAAAATCCTCGTGTAGGATCGAAACGTCGAGGGCTTACTTTTCTTTCAATACAAACAAGTAAGCTGATCAGAGTGATCAGTTTTCATTCTGGCAATATACTGGTTACCTGGCGTAAGTTTGAACTGCCATTGATTAGCTGGGTCCTGGTAGTATCGAGACAGGTTCCTTAGAGAGCGGTAGTAGGATCTACACTGTGTACTATCGCGGAATGCCATCGGCGACCGATCGTATACATTGAATCTGAAATATAACCAGTTTGAAATAATATTTAAAATATCAAGATGTAGGTACAGTTGGGAAATGCAATGGCCTATACAGGGTGTAAGAGACAGGGTCCCGCAAACTGATGGGGGTTGCTAAGTCAACGTAACTAAACAACTACCATCAGTTAGTAAAAAAAAATGTCTGATCGAGGTGGTCATTTTGTATGGGAAGGTTAAATTTTATATTTCAAATTCAAGTTCAATTCAAATTCAAAATATCTTTATAGCTCACACACTTAAAACAAAAACACATTAAATAACAATCACAATAGTTCGGTTTGAGAGTAAAAGGTATTTATCTCCTGAAATAATTTCCCATTGAAAGTTGATCAGTTTCGTTGACTGAGCAACCCCTTTCAGTTTGCGGACCGCAATCCCCTTACACGCGGTATATACTTAGGTAATATGAGAAACCTCACCTCACTTGAACAATATTTCCATCGTTATCAAGTTTAATAACGGGAGCAGCATATTTATGATGATGCCCTTCTTCAATATACTCAGCTTCAAGATCGAAGGTCGAGAGGAATTCGAAGTCTTCTGGATGTTCTTCTTTCAAACGATTGGCTCCGTAGAAACCATCGGTTAAAGTAGTTTCTCCGCCCGAGCCGTTGGTGTGTTCTCCAGGCAATGAAGAATTTGCAGCCTGAGAAAAATAAAATTATGCAGTTAATTACCGAGACAAAAAATAAGCCTTTTCCCTTATCTCATTGGGTCGGCTACCTAATGCAGAGGATTGATCAAGAGTACTGGTGTTGATACCTGGTAGCTTAGGCTCGTATTTGTAAAGCTATCTCAAGATTGAGAGCAATATTAAGTATGGTTTTGACAAGCTATTTAGTACTGAAATGTTTTAACTGCCTCCGTGGTCTAGTGGTTAGAGCCAATGGCTTACGATCCGGAGGTCCTGGATTCGATTCCCAGGGGGGAAATACAAAGTTGATATTTGTCAATTTATCACTTTGTGAAGTTTTTCCCAGTTTGGTTAGGATATTGCAGGCTGAATCACTTGATTGTCCGAAAAGAAAAAAGATTCCGTACTTCGGAGGGCACGTTAAGCTGTCGGTCTCGGTCGCTGTCTTTGATAGTGGTCTGAAAACTATAACAATCCACTCGCTAAGAAGAAGACGTTCTAAATCAGGGTAGGATCGTGCTTGAGATCTGAGGTGGTTGTAACAGTTTTACGTTACTTTTCATCCCTCATCCCGAAGTTCAGTGTATTTATTTTGAACAGTGATTAGGTATGATTATGACCAAAACATAACAAAGAACAAGTCATAGATGAGCCGATAAGCCGGTTTAAGGTAGACCAGGGTTCATCGGGTCGATTGACTTAATACCCACGCGACAGAAGAAGCTTTCAAAAAGTCGTTATTAAAATTTATCTCTCTTGCGTATAATTAAAATCACGTACGGGATATTTTCATGGAATATTCCTACTAATATGTACGAAAGGTGATCGTCCTTTCTTCGGGTTAGGTTCGTTACGTTACCTTGAGTGATTGATGGCTTTATAAAAGCCAGCAGAGGGCTTAATGAAGATTACAAGGAACGAGCAATCCGAAACAGAGTAAAAACAAATACGCATATACATTTAATTAAAGTACAACTTAAAATTTAAATGCTATTTTATAGGATCATACGGAAAGTCTGTATTTTGTAAACCCTTACGAATATGAATGAACTCATGAAACTTAATATATTTTTCAAAGAAACACGGGCAAAATATGAAATTGAATTTCTTGAAATGATTTTGAAAATGTATCTTTTACCAGGAAATGTAAAAAGTTAGAAGTATGAGATTTTATACTAAAACGAAACAAAATGATTACCAGAAATTGATTTCAAAATAACTGGGCATCAAAGTTAAATGGTTGATATAGTTAAAGCTCATATCTAAGATTTATTAAAAAAACTTTCATGAAAATATCCGTGTCTTCACATTACCGACGTTTTATCTGATCTAAAACTTCATAAAAGTACAATACTGTTTTGTGTTTATTGGTTTTGTTCTTGAATAAATGATACCTACCCAGCCGCTTCAGTGAAGTAGGTGTTATCATGATGAGGGGCCAAAGGCAGGGCAGTGTACGCCGTGTCAGCGTGGTCCGCTATGGTGGTGAACTCCCACATGCCTCCAAACAGGGTTTGTTGAACACCGCCCAGAGCATTGCAGGCGCGCTTGGTGTCTTCCACTGTCGAATCAAGCTAAAATAAAACTTTATTACAAAGTGTTATTTATGGCGAGTCCTTCATACACGTGCCTTATAGAATAAAGAAAGATTAATTTAAATTAACAGCAGCTGCTAGCAGTCCTAAATTTAATAAATTTGGTTCCTAATCAAACTCCGAAGGATGTCCATGGTTTATATTCATCCTTTAAAGTTCATTGCATTAATTTTAGGATCTGTTCGTGGAAGGATCCAGGAGGCAATTATTCAAAGACGTGTCAACTCCCCCAATCAAATCAAAGCCGTCTCGTAATCAAGGACTCTCTTGATCAAGCTCCAAACTAAATATATTTTCTGTGAAGCTCTTGATTCTGATACCTTCCATAGAGTTTATCGATTTGTAACTAAGCGCGCAAAAAGGAATTTTAAGATCATTTTGAAACTCAGTATTTATTATACGAGTAGGTGTTTTTGATAAATAAAGCAAAAGTAAATGGACTATTTTTAAATGAATGCTGCAAAAACTGTTTGGTTACTTTAGCGATAATATTTTAAGATAAATATTTATGAAGAGGGATCGTGAAAAACAACGCAGCAGATGAAAATCAAATTATTTCCCACTTACATCACAAAGGTTTTCAAATAGATCGTTCTTTATTTTTTGGGAATATTATGTATAAAAAAAACACTCACGCCTTCAATAAAAGCGACTCCAAAGTCTAGTAGTGACATGAAAACCTGCCGAGCCGCTTCTTCCGATCCCAGAATTTTTTTAATGTCAACACGAGCTACTTTTTTCTTGACCACTTTATCACCCTTCCATAATCTGGGTTCAGGAAGCTGACCACTTTTCCATGTGCTGTAGTCAAACTGCGCTAGGAAGTCTGAGGAGAATTCTGATTGGTGGTTGTCTTCCCCTAAGAAATAGAAACGAAATAAAAATGACTCATATTTTACTTGACAATAAATCATTATTTTTTCACCGAGATCTAGAAAGTATGTAAGCTACTTAGTTTACTTTTTCTGACGTAGAAGATACTTCTGTGTGTTGAGGTTGGAAACGTATTATAATTTATGTGCTTTTGGGCTTATGCTGGGAAAATACTAAAAGCGTTATTTCTGCGTGTCTGCAAACTATTATTATTTTGCAAGCTATGTTCTATATTTAAAAAAAACAGAAAAAAAAAACTGTACATAATTTGTAAAAAACAGGTACTTACAAAATACAATCAGGCGATCTTTCTCATACTGAATCTGATAAATATCAATATCGGGAATGTCTAAAATATGTTGAGCTCTCTGGTAAGTGCTGGAGATGTAGCATTTAGTGCACCTGAAAATTAACCACGGAAACTTGATGAGCAAGTGGAACTACGCGATACATATTTAACTAACATGCAAGGAGAACGAAGCAAGCTATTTTTGGCTTAGATGTCTGTTAAGTAGATTATTTTATTTATTTTTATTTTATTTTGATACATACATACATATAATCGAGCCTTTATCCCTAATGGGGTATCCCTAAACAAAGGTTTTTCTGCCACGTCTGACAAAGTTTTGAGGGTTACTTAAGATAGATTTGTAGGTGTATTGCTGTAGTGCCAGGTTGTCAGCCTATCGCCTAATATACAATATACTGAAACCCTCGGATCCCTTAGCTGGTTTTTACAGCATGCCCGGGAGGAATCGCAGCTGACACATTCTATGTTTTTTCTGTTGTTCCCAAGCAAGCATGGAAGAAATACATCAATAATCACGCCTTTATCCCTAATGCGGTAGGTAGAGCGTAAAAGACCTCTGTTAGGTATTAATCTGTATTAGCAGTGATAAAATTTAAACAAACTTTAGACTTAGAATTGCCGATCGGTCACATTTGACAGCTTTCAACCCATGGCAAAAATATATCAGCATAGTAATATAAAACCCATAAATTTGAGCATTAAGGACTTACACATCAAACGTGATATAATATTGTCACTACCACTGATTATATAATAGTTGTCTCTACTATAACATTGAATAGCGTTAAAGTTCACTTTATCATAGATCTTATTTATAGAGCGTGGTGAGATTTGTTACATTAATATCCCAAACTCATTTTTTCCTGGAAGATTTATTTCCTTTCGCATTTTTTCCCGAACGAGACTATTCTTGTCGATTTTTTTCACTGCAACTTATTTTCACAGTCGTAATGCTCCCGTGTCTTATACTTGCAGCTAATTTCCCCTCGAGTATTTTTTATTTGTTTTGTTGGAACGGCTATAACTCGGAAACTGTTGATCCTAGACTACTGGTGTATATCGAGAAATGATAAGTCCTGGCGAGATCTTCATTTCGGATGACAGCTGTCAAATTTGAAACGGCCATAACTTGGAAACAATTGATCCTAGACGACTTGAGTGAATGGACAAATTATAGGTCTTGACGAGATCTTCATTTCGGATGAGAGCTTTCTAACTTGAAGCAGCCATAACTTGGAAACAATCAATCCTAGAGTACTCGTGTGTTTAGTTAAGATTAAGGCCTGTATTTATAATCAGCACTTGAGATTGACAGCGAGTTTGAGTTCGTATCAGAAATGTCATTTCAGTACAAAATGACCTGTCAAATACAAACTTCATACTGCTCTCAATATTGGGATCGCTTTATAACTACGAGCCCTAATTTTCCGATGGCAGCTGACAAAAGTTAATCGGTAATCCAAAATGTAGATCTTGTCAAGACCTATCATTTGCCCATACACACGAGAAGTCTAGGATCGATTGTTTTCGAGATATGGCCGTTTCAATTGACCGACCCAATTGAATCATAGAACCTTATGGTTAAAATGACTCAAACGACCGAACTACCCGACTGTTTCGTCTGAGAGAAAGAAATATTCCATTTGGGAAGAATGGCGAACTGAAAATATGCAACTGTAAAAACACGCGTTTGTAAACAAATGCGAATATAAAATTTACTTCCAGGAAATAGTTAGACAGTGAAATTTTTAAAATGGGAAATTATGCGATTAGGTATAATGGCGAAAAGAATACATCAACGAAAATATGAGTTTAGAAAATAAGACCAACAAATCCGTGGTGAGTTTTGTATGTCAGCAATTATTTTCAAACTGTCGACAGCTGTGGCTGCTGATATAGACCATTCGAGCACTCTGTGTTCTAGAATAGAACGTTTAGGAGGCATTTGTCACATTGTATTATTTTATATTGCTAGGAAAATTACTGTCAAAATAAATAAATAAAAAAAATATCACCTCGGTTGGGTAATAATATTGTCTATGTGGATTTTGATGCGGTTTCTTTTAATGGATAGAGTGATTCAAGAGGAAGGTTTATATGTATAATACATGCATAATATAGTAGAGAAACACTGATAATTTCCATGCGAAGCCGGAGCGGGTCACTAGTAAAATTATAAACCCTAACATGATAATATAGAAACTGGAATTACATGCAAGTGGAACGTAAACACACGACAAAATAGTTAAAATTCTATGTTTATTTTCATTTTCGTGTTTTAGGACATTTTAAGTTCGCCCTTGCATACCTCTTTGCGCCTAAGTCATTTCTATTGTTTTTATTTTAATCCCCCTAGCCTTATCCCGTATGTTACGGGATCGGCTACCTAATCTAGGGGATTGAACGAGGGTACTGGTTTTTACACAGAGCGACTGCCATCTGACCTCCGCAACCCAGAAGGGAAACCAGACCCAATCCTAGATTAGGTCAGAGTTTTCAAGCCGCCAATGCTTAGAACTGGCCTCTGATATGGCTTAACGACTAATATCTACGGTATTAAACGATATTAACCGGGACCAACGGCTTAACGTGCCTTCCGAAACACGGAAAAAGCGCCGAATAAACGTACATATGAAATTCGAAAACCGAAAAACACATTGGTACGTGGTGGGGTTCGAACCACAACCTCCCGCTCAGGAGGCAGCGGCCCTATCCACTACACCATCGAGTTTTTATTTTAATACTTTAAAATAATTTGTAGTTTTAGATCTGACAGATCCTATGTATATAAGAGTATCAATGCTCTACCTGCAGTGGTCTCTTAACCAGCAATCTTCAAAAGCGACGTTCTTTCCATTTCCAAATTCAACTTCCAGAGCTTTGTCCACAATTCGCGCCGAATTTATGCCTGCGGAATTTAATAATGAAGCCTTTAAACAGTTGATCCAATAAACAAATAATAAATGCTGTTCATCCGAAGCTCATAATAATGGATTTCATAATAAAGAGAAAGTAAATATTAATTTAATTGTGTAATTGTACGTGGTATTTCCTGCCTCATTGTGCCTCATTTATTGCGCTGGGATTTTTAAAATGAGGTATCCTAAATAAATACATGCATATAATCACGCCTTTCTCCCTAATGGGGTAGACAGAGCGTAAAGACCTAAACAAAGGTCGTTCCGCCAATTCTTACAAAATTTTGAGGGTTATTTAAGATATATTTGTAGATATATTGCTGTAGTGACAGGTTGTCAGTCCATCGCCTATATTGCAATATACTGAAACCCTCGAATCCCTTTGCTGGTTTTTACAGTATACCCGGGAGGAAATACAGCTGGCACATTCTATATTTTTCTCTCGCTCGCATTCCAGCATGGAAAAAAATAATAATTAAACGCATTAAACATCATAATCACTACACAGTATAAAACAAAGTCGCTTTCTCTGCCCCTATATCCCTATGTATGCATAAATCTTTAAAACTAACCAACAGATTTTGATACGTTTTCTTGAAATAGATAGAGTGATTCAAGAGAAAGTTTTATATGTATAACACATGCAGAATATAGTAGAGCAACACTGATAGTTTCCGTGCGAAGCCGGGGCGGGTCGCTAGTGGTTAATAATGACTGCTAGGTAGTAACGCAGCGAGTGTCATGGGCACCTTTGCGGCTAGTATGACCCTGGAAGGTATTTTTGATTGACATTCATTTATATATTTTCCACTTGCATATCCTCCCGGGCATGCTGTTAAATCCAGCCAAGGGATCCGAGGGTTTCAGTATATTGTAATTTAGGCGATGGGCTGACAACCTGTCACTACAGCAATATACCTAAAATTATATCTTAAATAACCCTTAAAACTTTGTCAGTCGTGGCGGGACGACCTTTGTTTAGGTCGTTTACGCTCTGCCTACCCCATTATGGATAAAAACGTGATTATATGCATGTATATATGTATCTATTTATTACTTGTGACATAATAAATAAATAAATAAATAATTTGTTTGTATTTTGATCCCATAAATGAGGAAATATTACTGTTAGTAAAGTTAATCAATTACGGATATTTTAGTAACCATTAAGCCGAGATAAACGCTTTGCATTCGTTATTTTTTATGATTAATTATATAAGGATATGTAAAGCTAAGTTCAGATATGGTCTAATAAATAAAATCGTACGTCAAAGATGATAATCTCAAGTTTCATAAAATGCCTGTCAAAAATATCGGCTGTATCAATTTTAATAAAAGAATAACTATGTGCATACTTTAATATGGAATTATAATTTTAATAAAGAAAACTTTCAAACTTACAATTCATTTTTGAACTGTTACGCAACACGTTTTGTACTTGAAGTCTCTAGTCTTGTTTCTTGCACAATATCCAGATACAAACTACTTGACATTAACCCGAAAGCGGACACTTCTTATCACTGTCACAGTAAGTATAAATATTTCTATGATAAAAGCAATGCTCAAATAGGAGATAAGTACATATTTGAGATATTTAAATGAACTTACTAGTATGTAAGTAGAATGAAAAGTTTGTTTAGAATTTATAATTTAAACCAACGTGATTCTATACTGATTTATTACTATTAAGGCAAATAGAGATTTTAATAAAAGATTTGACGCTTATTAAAAACTTAAAAATTACGTCTTCAGAATTGATCAAATCACTACGTACTGGGCTCGATTCGAGGTTCCACCGGCTAAAACTAATATTAAAATCTGTCGGTCACTTTCAGAATAATAAAACTTAAAAAGGGATAGGCAATTGCCTATTCTGAAAGTGACATCTCTATGGTTTTACACCTTGTCCGCTAGATTTTGACGCTCTTTTGCACGTTTCTCCAGAATTTCTGTCAATTTTATTCGCCATATCATATGACGACGGATAAAAATAACGCATAAAACCACCGACTATAAATAAAAAATCGTAGAGAATAGATCTCCTGTCCTTTTCGAAGTTACGTTTCGAAGTTTGTTTGTTTTAAGTCCGAAAGTGACAAACAGATTATGATTTTAGTGTTACCCGGTAAATCTAGAATCAAGTCTTACTATATTTGATACCATCATACAAATATTATATGCTGATACCGGGCGGCTTATTTGAAAGTCTCAATAATTTTATAGGCTTTTATAGGTATTGGTTTTGTAAAAGAATATTCGTAACATTAAAATAATTTATCAAATATATTGGGTTTTCGTATCGAAGTTTTTCATAACGTCGTGCCACTACCCTTTATGCAAAACAGCTGATTTATATGCCAATATTTCTGATAAAAGAATTTAACAGCGAGGGATACGGTAAAGGGATATTTAATTTGTTAACAAATTGACAAATTTTGCTGTTTGTTTTGATGCCGTAAAAGCTATGTAAGTAGGTATATAATACTTATCAAAGATAAAAGTGATAAGCAGTAAATACAGTTTTAATTTTAAATCATTTCCCTAGCCTTATCCCGTATCTCACGGGGTCGGCTTCCTAATCTAGGGGATTGAACGAGGGTACTGGTTTTTACACAAAGCGACTGCCATCTGACCTCCGCAACCCAGAAGGGAAACCAGACCCAATCCTAGATTAGGTCAGAGTTTTCAAGCCGCCAATGCTTAGCACTGGCCTCTGATATGGCTTAACGACTAATATCTACGGTATTAAACGATATTAACCGGGACCAACGGCTTAACGTGCCATCCGAAGCACGGAAAAAGCACCGAATAAACGTACATATGAAATTCGAAAACTGAAAAACACATTGGTACGTGGTGGGGTTCGAACCACGACCTCCCGCTCAGGAGGCAGCGGCCCTATCCACTACACCATCGGTAGTAATAACCAAGTAATAATTTTAAATAATTATAATAATTTAATATCCCAGCAAACTGTCCATCTAAATCCCTTCCCATAGACCTAGTTATCCTAACATTATCTGCAATAGTCCTTGCATCAGGAGGGTGCTGGCTCTGGTTGTATTTCTATAGTACAAGCAGAGCGATTGTGAATCTAACTTTAGTAGTTTAAGGTCTGGGATGATGAATCAGTCAGTCAGCATGAGTCATTTTGTCAGTAACTATTAGATGATAACGAGGAAAAACGTGAAAAATATTAATATAAATAATCTCCTAGTAAAAATACAAAAATCTGTATCGTACTTTTAGGTTGCTGAACCTACAAAATTACGTTATAAGCGTGGTGATTTATATAATTATATACGTACGTATAAAAAGTATTAGCAATTTTAATAATATTTTTTTTGGCCGAATCTGGATATGACAGCGGCCATGATCAAGGCAGAAAAGGTATGAAATAAATATCCCAGTCTTAAAAATAACAACTTTTGGGGTTAGTTAGGTTTAAAATTGACTTTTTAAATACTTAATTCGCAGGTTTTTTTCAGTAGCATACTAACACTAGAGCTCGTATTTATGAAGCGATCTTAATCTTGAGAGCAATAAATACTAAGTATGGATTTGACAGGCCCATTTGTACTGAAATGACATTTCTGATACGAACTCAAACTAGCTATCACTTATTAATTAATTAATTAATTCATTCATTTATTTAATCAGATTACACAGATCCATTTTTGTTAGTAAAAAACACTTAAACACTATGTTATTTTATTATATTTAGAGTTAGTATTTATTTATTTATTCCTGGTGCATTTATCATATATTATAATCTTAGAGACCACTCTCAATTATATTTGTCAAACTGAAACCAATAATATCAATTAAAATTTTACTTTTAGAGAATATAGATGTCCAAATGAAAAATTGCTAATTATTTATAAAATGTCCAATGAAATAAATAAATAAATTGATTAGGTTTAATTGATTATTAATATTAACCACTTGGCCAATAAAGGGCAATCATATTTTTCCGATAATGCCTTCAGAATACCGTTGCCGCTAGCACGCACCCTGTATAGCATCGAGGCGATGTGTTTGCGTCTAATTGCGTAAAAGTCATCTGTACGCGCTTCAGCAAACATTCCTGACGCACTACAGTAACGAGGCAGCCGCAACAGCATCCTGAAAGCATTATTATATTGAACACGCAGAGCGCTGTATACTTTTTGAGTGTAGTTGACCCACAGGCTGCTCGTGTAAAAAGATTGGCAATATGCCTTAAAAAGTGTTATTTTGACTTGTGTCGAGCAACGAGCAAACCTGCGAATCAACATATTACTCCGTACAGCCAGCGCTCTGCGTTCACGTTCAATGTCAGCGTCATCTCTTAGGTCGTCTGTGATAATGTGCCCTAAGTATTTAAACTCTTTAACTCTTTTAAGAGGCGAACCTTTAAGCATTATTGGAGGGATTGGGTCGAACTTTATATCTCTAGTGAAGTACATAAATTCACTCTTCTTAGTATTATACATCAAACCGTGAGTTTCGGCATAGCACTCACACACCTTTAGCAAGCCACGCAAAGCATTAATCGATGGGCTCAGCAGGACCATATCGTCGGCATAGCTTAAATTATTAACTGCGACTCCATCAATGTAACATCCAGCATGCATCCTGCTGAGCTCGCCGATCAGACTTCCCATATAGAAGTTAAACAGTGTGGGTGAGGAGATCCCTCCCTGTCTCACCCCACATTCCAGGCTATACTCCTCAGAATACTGATCATCCCATTTTACTATATTTTTTTGTTTTGCATACCAGAACTGAAATATATCTACTAAGTCCGTAGGTATATTTTGTTTTCGAAGTTTATCCCACATGACCTCATAAGAAACTAAATCAAAGGCCTTCGATAAGTCAAGAAAACTTTTCTATTCATATAATAGCTAACGGTGTTTTTCAAGCTATATATTGCGCTCTCAGTCGAAAGACCGGGTCGAAACCCAAACTGAGCCTGATGTAAATTTAACTGTTTTCTAAGATGTGAGTCAAGTAATCCATCAAGTACTTTTGCAAGAATTGTAGCAAGAGATATAGGTCGATAATTACTCTTGTCCAACAGGTCACCAGTCTTACACTTAACCACCGGCACTACAATAGTTCTCATGAGGACATGAGGCAGATACTTATGACTTATACAGAGCGAATAAAACATGGCTGGAACAATGGGCAGATGACAGCCAGCATGCTGTAGATGTTCAACACATAAACTATCATGCCCAGGTGACTTATGAGAGCTGATTATAAATACGGCCATAGGTACTTGACCTTTTAATAATTGATACAATAATATTATTAAATCTTCTCAGACTAATAAATATCAGACTCATTACGTTGCTAGATTTAGCCTGAATCATTTGCACTAGATTCCAATAGCTATTTCCTAGGCACTAGCAATTTATCGTATTAATACGAAACCAATATTACCAGGATCGGTAAAACGTCTCAGGAGAGTGATAAACTAAGCGACGTATAGCATGATGTAAATATACAGAGTGAAAAAAAGTACTGCGTTCCTTTGAACCACATGTTCTACTAATCATACCAAACAACTTGCTCAAAGCCTAAAAAATTTACCTCTAAAAAAAAATTTGGCCTCTCACTACAAAGATACAGATCACTTTGTGAAAGTTGTTTGTTATCGATAATAGACCATGTGATGTAAAGGAACTTGGTATTTTTATACACCCTGTATAACATTATGTAACCTCGCAATTTTTCCCCTCTGGAAAGCACTTAACTAAGCTCTGGATCTGCATAAAAAGGAATAACCTGTATTTCTGCAATGCGCCTGGGAGACAATTTAATCCTGCACTATTCTTTATATAATACAGTTCTAGTTTCATTCTCTAGCGAACTACGGTGCCATTTATACAGTAAGAGAATGAAAGAAGTCAGGTAAATAAAATTTGATCTAATTGGGATACCAGTAGGTACGACAATCTACGCTTCTATCTGTCACTTACAAAAAGATACCAAGCTAAAAAAAAGAATAAATAAATTAATTTGCACAGTAAATTTCTTAATTTTATTATGAGGACTAACCTAAAAAATATAAAGTACGAGTTGGTAGCTGTTTTAGCAAGAATTTGTAAAACCATTAATATAAATATCTATTCATTTCTCTTAATAAATAAAATTTCAGAAAACCCGATACGTTAATTTTAAACAATTTTTAGTATTTGTAAATAATAATAGCAATACATTTTACATATTTTACTCTTTCAAATTTGAGTGAAGAGCTTTCGCCAAAGAATAAACAAAAGTTCTGAAACGCTGAAGTTTACATTCAACATAATATTCTTTACTTTGCAAGGCAAATTCGCATTTACCCGTCTGTCGGTCTGTCACCAACGCTTAACTGGGGCAACTAGGCCGACATGAAGAGGAAAATAAATTCATATTCTCTACGAGAAATAGGTTTGACTGAAACGAATAATTCACACAGTATCAATATTCGTACTTTCGGTTGTTTTGTAGTCAGTTTTTTCAAAAATATTTAGGGGTCCCGATTTTTAGCAATGATGGCGCATTCGATTCGTTAAATAAAAATGTTATTCAAATATTACCTGACTAGCCTATTAAAATTAAACGCGTGCTTAAGCATACGTTTCAAATAAAAACAAAATAACCATGAGTATAACGTACGAGTGCATAGAATGTGCCAGTTGCAATTCCTCTCGGGCATGCTGTGAAAACCAGCTAAGGGATCCGAGGGTTTTAGTATATTGCAATTTAAGCGATGGGCTGACAACCTGTCACAACAGCAATATACCTACAAATCTATTAAGATATATTTTCAAAGTTTTGAGAGTTTTTCTTAAATAACCCTCAAAACTTTGTCAGACATAGCGGAATGACCTTTGTTTAGGTTGTTTACGCTTTGCCTACCCCATTAGGGATAAATGGTTATAATATAACACTTATGTACATATTATGTACCTATGTATGTACAAAGTGCGAAAGTCTTAAACAAATACTAAACATCTTTCCAGTTGGTTGTTCCATCACACTTAACCGAAAGTGGACGCTGTGATTTTACGACTGAAATCATAAATGAATTTTGCGAGTTTGTAGCCAAGTTGTAAGGCGCATCGCAAAAGGAAGCGGCGAGGCATAGTAGCCCCGTTTTTGTATAGAAATTCACGTCTGCGCAGCGCAGCTTGATTTGAATTTTGAAGTTGCGCTGCGCGGACGTAAAATTCTATACAAAATCACCTACCCACTTCCTATTTGTGATGCGCCTAAAACGGCCAATCTTGATATTATATCCATGCTAGTTTCCAATCAAGCCTTTCAATTATTTCCTACAGCTTTAATATATCGATACAGGGCTTTTATTTATTATTTACGTCTACCAAAGAATATAAAACCTAATAGTATTACCAAACCTTAAATCTACGCTACCATTTTAATTTACCACTGATCACGTGATCACTTTTATACCTTTTACTAAATCATTAAACCCCGTAAATAACTAAGGCTGACTAATATTATGGTACGTATGTTTCTTCCTTGCTAAATTGGGAGCAAGAAAAAAACGTAAAATGTGCCAGCTGCATTTCCTCCCGGGAATGCTGTGAAAACAAGTTAAGGGATCCAAGGGTTTCAGTTTATTGTAATTTAGGCGATGTGCTGACAACCTGTCACTACAGCAATATACCTACAAATCTATTTTAAATAATCCTCAAAACTTTGTCAGCCGTAGCGGAACGACCTTTGTTTCGGTCGTTTAAGCTCAGCCTACCTCATTAGGGATAAAGGCGTAGTTATGTGTGTATGTGTGTGTGATTATGTAGCTTTCCTAAGCCCCTTGCGAAAGCTTAGCTTGTAGTTGTAAAGGTCATTACTCACTGGAGTAGTGGGTGCGTAATTGGGGCACTTTCATGTGGGCGGGATGTGCAAATTCTTAATGCGTGGCTCGGCTAAATTGCCGCCAATTAATGTCGGCCATCTTGTAAATCTACATGCATTTAATAAATACCATGTAATACTATACTAATTTCATTTTATGAAAAAAAAATATTGGTTTGATGTGAAACTATAGATATTACAACTTCCTTTTTTTTGTTATTTAATTCAATTTATTAAATTTTGAATTGTACTTGAAAGTTAATAAATTAAATGACAGAATACTATTACATAAAAAAAAGCTTTACACGTAACTAACATTATATCACCTGCAGGTATAATTATATAGGTAGGTAATCTTGGCTCGTATTTATAAGCGTACCAAAGATTGAGACCAATATTAACTATGGATTTGACAAGTCATTTTGTACTGAAATGACATTTCTGATACAAACTAAAACTAGCTGCCAATCTCGAGTGCTGTTTATCAATACGGGCCTTAATAATATAATACCGTTACTGAAACACACCCTAAATGTATAGGATACAATGACAAACTCATATTCCTTGTATTTTTTATTTGTCACGTATTCTGAAATACCTACACAATTTATCACCGTTACATTAATCCTCCAATGTGTTATGATCCTGATAAAATGTATTTTTAGAAGTTCATAAAAAAACATTACTGCTATAACCATGATACACGATACTCTGGCTTTAAAAATTGAGTGTCGTCACATAAAACATGAGCTATAAAGGGTTTCTTATGTCACATCAGGGATTTTGCAGTTTTACGACTTTGCTTCTTGATGTGTATGACCTTTTATATGACCACATAAATTTACTCTGCCGTAATAATTTTGTGTACTATGTGCTTGGAGCAGTAGACTTGTTTACTAGTTTTTTATCTTGGTAGACGAAACAAAAAAGAATAATATTGGGCTCAATTCTAGATTCAACCGGCTAAACCTAAAATTTTAATCTATTTGTTACTTTTAGACTAAAAACATTAGAAAAGGGCAAGAGATCTATTCTCTCAGGTTTTTGCTTTATAGGTGATTTTATGCGTTATCTGTTATTTTTATCGGCCGTCATATGATATGGCAGATAAATTTACAGAAATACCGCGTCAAAATTTAGCAGAAAAAGTGTAAAACCATCCACACTTTCATACTAATATTATAAATGTTAAAGTAACTCTGTCTGTCAGTCTTTCTGTCTGTCTGTCAGTCTGTCTGTTTGTTTGTTGCATGAAAGACCTAAACGGCTGATCGGATTTTGATGAAATTTGATATGGTGATAGATGTTAACCTGGAGACGGACATATGTAATCACGCTTCGTACTTATGGGGTAGGTAGTAGGCAGGGAACTGAATTTAGATAGTGATTTCTTTAACGCCTAAACGGCTGAACGGATTTCGATAAAATTTGGTTTTGTGATATATGGTAACCTGAAGACGGACAAAGACTATATATAATAACGCCACCGTACTTAGGGGGTAGGCAGTAGGCGGGCAACTGAATTTAATTAGAATTTTAACCGATGTCGATGGGATTTTGTAAATTCAACTAAGTCCTACCAAGACACAATTTAAATACATAAATAATCACACCACCGTACTTAGGGGGAAGGCAGTAGCAGAAAACTGAATAAAATAGTGTTTTTAACCGATTTCAAATGCACTTTTTTTATTTAACTCAATGTTACCAAGATACAGACTGAAGATATAAATAATGACACCACCGTACTTAGGGGGTAGGTAGTAGGCAGGGAATTGAATTTAGTTAGTTTTTTGAACTAATTTTGATGGGATTTGTTTTATACCTTTACCTAAACACAAACTAAGGGTAAATATAATCACGCAACTGTACTTACGGGGTAGGCAGTAGGCAGGGATCTGAATTATGTTTGTATTTTAAACAATTTTGATAGGACTTTTTTCTGTTTACTGTGTGGTACCTCGATTTAGGATATCATCACGCTATCTAACGTAAGGGGTAGACAGGGAACAAAAAAAAGTGTTTGAACCGGTTATGACGTTTTTTTGTTTAATTCTGTGTAACCTGTACTAACTTAGCATACATTTTATCACGCTTCTTTAATTGAAGGTGCAGGCAGCCAGAACTAAGGGTGCTATGAAGTGCATCACGCTACGTTGTCAAAATATTGGCAGCAGTTCAATTCATAACGTGTGTTGTGTATTAATAATCAGTGAAACTTTTATACACATGCTCTGAGGAAAACGAACAAAAGCGACTGGAATGTGTCATAGGCAGGAGGAATGGATGGGAGAACTGAACAGATGTGATGATTGTTCAGGGACGCGGGTAGGTACATGAGGAACGATGACGAGAGAAGTGGTTAGATTCTACTTTTACCGCCACCATCGTCACGTTTTCATACCCACAAGACGCTGCAGATAATCACGAGTGGACACAGTAGAAAAAAATCATGCAGACAAAGTCGCGGGTAATTTATAGTAGAATATAAATCGCCTGTACTTATTCAATTTTATTATTGTGAAGGTCGCAGATAGATTTTAATTTTAGTTTTAGCCGGTGGTATCTAGCTAGGTTCAAGCAGAATGTGCATCGTAAATTCGGGACTATACCAAAAAATACATCTGCATTGTTTTAAGAACGAATATGAAAAAGTTACTCACATTCCGTACCGCTATTCATTATTTCTGTGCTCTCACAATTTTGTATACAATAGTGTAGAAATGCAGTTTTCGGTGCTTTCAGAATGCATTCTCAAAAAGAAAGCTTTGTCACAAAGACGTGAGTTTTGTTTTTAAAAGTTTAAATGCTTGTGCGAAGGTACCTAAATATGTGTTAAACTGCCTCTCTGTCTGTCTGTGTATTATAACAATAAAAAAATGGTACATGTGTGTATTGTAATAATACACACATGTACTATTTTTTTGAACTCAGGACTCACTCCTCTTTCATATGTCATCCTACAGAATGCAAAAACAAAAACATTTTTTTTTTTTAATCGCTAACATATTTTTTTTACATCTCTTCTTCCAGATGGAATTTAGAAACAAAGTAAACACGTGTATCTAAGTTATACCATTATCAATTTAAAAAAAACCGCATTCGATTTGGTGCAGTAGTTTTTACGTGGCACGCGAACAAACATACAGACAGACAGAGAGGCAGTAAAAATATCTAAAAACGGTATTTTTGGCTTTTATAATAGTCCTCCCACCGAT
Organism: Scrobipalpa costella; assembly: GCA_949820665.1. Taxonomy (NCBI): domain Eukaryota; kingdom Metazoa; phylum Arthropoda; class Insecta; order Lepidoptera; family Gelechiidae; genus Scrobipalpa; species Scrobipalpa costella. Next base: position 11,587,289 of record OX463298.1, read on the forward strand.
TTTCGGTAATGGCGGCCAATCTCCCGGAGATGGGGCAACTGCGCGGGACTTGTTTTTAGTGCCCAAGTGTTTGCGCTACACACAGGTGCACTCTCTGTTCCCTCAATCTCTTATTCTGATGGGACAGACTGACTGACACGACCAGAGAGAATTCAGGCGCAGGACCGACTATTTACATGCCCATCCGACGGCATGGATCATCTTACTTTTCGGACAATCAGGTGATCAGCCTGCAATGTCCTAACCAAACTAGAAACAACAACACAAAGTCATTGTCCCCCGCCGGGAATCGAACCCGGGACTTCCGGCTCGAGAGCCCATGGCTCAGACCGCTTGACCACGGAGGCAGTTCAGTTTTGGCTTTTATAGCACTTATAGGGACCACTTTTATTTCTTATTTATCCCCCATGCACATACATCGACTTAATACAATTTTATTATATATGTGTATAGATGGAATAAACAATGCTATTTTTGAATAATTTTAACTGGCAAACCTAGACAATTATTTTGAAATAAAATGATAGTAATGTACAAATTATGTGCCTTATTTTAAACATTCCTCCTGTATATTGTAATTTTTTGTAAAAAAAAAAAAAACCGGATAAACGTGAATTGTCAAACTGACCAGTTGACAACCTGGCCTCCGCAGACTTTCCATCCAGTTCTGGGTACTCAGGCGAGTATTTTGAACTGTCAACGCCAATTTCTGTTTCATTTGATAAGGGTTCACGCGACTTTGGACACGTATTTACCTCAGATAAAAATTGCTCACAACAATATTTTTTACCCGACTACGGCAAAGCAAAAAGTAGAGTTATTTCACGACTACGGCAAAGTAAAAAGGAGGGTTATGATTTTGACCGGTAAGTATGTATGTAGTTATGTATGTTCATCTGTTCCCTCACATATTTTAAACTACTGAATAGAATTTTACAAATGAGGTAAGAAGCGTCACATTTGTTCGCTGGTTATAGGCTAGGTGACGTCACTTTAAATTGCATGTGGCGCCCTCTAGAGAACATAAAGTAAAATATATTTTTTTTGATAATGATGTATGGGGTCTCAAATGAAAGAACTTAATTTGCACATTCCAAAAATATACTATATTGCTAACTTTTGCTATATCAGGCCCAGGCTTAATACATATTTAGGTACCTTCGCACAAGCATTTAAACTTTTTAAAACGAAACTCACGTTTTTGTGACAAAGCTATATTTTTGAGAATGCATTCTAAAAGCACCGAAAACTGCATATTTCTACACTATTGTATACAAAATTGTGAAAGCACGGAAATAATGAATAGCGGTACGGAATCTGAGAAACTTTTTCATATTCGTTCTTAAAACAATGCAGATGTATTTTCTGGCATAGTCCCGAATTTAGGATGCACATTCAGCTTGAATCTAGCTAGATACCACCAGCTAAAACTAAAATTAAAATCTATCTAGCACTTTCACAATAATAAATTTCAATGAGGACAGGCAATTATACTCTACTAGCTTTGACCCGTGACTTTGTCTGCGAAGTTTTATTTCTACTGCGTCCACTCGTGATTATCTGCAGCGTCTTGTGGGTTTGAAAATGTGACGATGGTGGCGGTGAAAGTAGGGTCTAACCACTTCTCTCGTCATCGTTCCTCACGTACCTACCCGCGTCCCTGAACAATCATCATATCTGTTCAGTCCATCCATTCCTACTGCCTATGACTCGTTCCAGTCGCTTTTGTTCCCTTTTCTCCAGTCCATCCTGAAACTTATTTTGCTCCAGTGCATGTGTATAAAAATTTCAAATATTATTAATACACAACACACGTTATGAATTGAATTGCTGCCAACAGTTTGACAACGTAGCGTGATGCACTTCATAGCACTCTTAATTCTGGCTGCCTGCCCCCAAGTATCAAGTAAAGAAGCGTGATGAAATGTATTCTAAGTTAGTACAGGTAACACAGCATTAAATAAAAAAAACATCATAATCGGTTCAAGCACATTTTTTTGTTCCCTGCCTACCCCTTACGTTAGATAGAGTGATGATATCGTAAATCGAGGTAACGCTAACCAAACTAAAAAAAGTCCTATCAAAATGGGTTAAAATACAAACTTAATTCGGATCCCTGCCTATTGCCTACCCCGTAAGTACAGTTGCGTGATAATAAATTTACCCTTAGTTTGTGTTTAGGCAAAGCTCAGTAGAATAAAAAAATCCCATTAATATCGGTTCAAAAAACTAACTTAATTCAGTTCCCTGCCTACTACCTACCCCCTAAGTACGTTGGTGTGATTATTAATATCTTTAGTCTGTATCTTGGTAACATTGAGTTGAATAAAAAAAGTCCCTTTGAAATTGGTTAAAAACACTATCTTATTCAGTTCTCTGCTATTGCCTACCCCCTTAGTACGGTGGCGTGATTATTTATGTATTTAAATTGTGTCTTGGTAGCACTCAGTTGAATTTAAAAAATCCCATCGACATCGGTTAAAACTCTAATTAAATTCAAATGCCCGCCTACTGCCTACCCCCTAAGTACGGTGGCGTGATTATATATATATTATAGTCTTTGTCCGTCTTCAGGCTACCATATATCACAAAACCAATTTTTATCGAAATCCGTTCAGCAGTTTAGGCGTGAAAAAAATCACTATCGAAATTCAGTTCCCTGCCTACTACCTACCCCATAAGTACGGTGGCGTGATTATATATGTCCGGCTCCAGGTTAACATCTATCACCATATCGAATTTCATTAAATCCGTTCAGAGGTTTAGGCATGAAAGAGCTACAAACAGACAGACTGACAGACAGAGTAACTTTCACATTTATAATATTCATCTGGAAGAAGAGATGTAAAAAAAATGTGTTAGCGATAAAAAAAAAATGTTTTTGTTTTTGCATTCTGTAGGATGACATATGAAAGAGGAGTGAGTCCTGAGTTCAAAAAAACAGTACATGTGTGTATTGTAATAATACGAAACTTAAGAAAAATTGATGTTTGATTTTTGAATGCGCATAAGGTACCAGTAGCGTCATCTATTTTTAGCTTAGCTATAACAAGTGTTCCATTATTAGGTTTTTTTTACGTCAACTACTGGGACGAAACTAAGCACACTTACACCTACGTTGGATCCTGGAATTAAGACATTTTAAACGGAAAGACACTTTGTTGCCACGAAAAACTCTTTTCATGTGGGAGAAACCGCGGGCGGAAAGCTAGTTTAAGACTAAACTTCATCTAATTTGAGATTAATCTATACATGTTTGGTTATTCTACTTATATGTAGATGAACAAAGCATAGTTATGAATTTGGAATACTAAAGCCACATAGAGTAGGTACCTTGCATAAAAGATATATTTTTTATACTCGCGGAGAACAAAGTGAGTTTACCGTTACGTACTTGATGACCAAATAGGTAGTTATAATTTGCGGCAAAAGAAGACCTGATATTTTCTATAATGGAAAGCAATCACGAGGTATAAAATAAATCAATACAGAATGAACCAAGTACCAATTCAATTTACGTACAAATCAGAATTAATGAAAATGTATTCCTTTAGGAAAGTAATGGAGATAGAATAGTAAGGGAGTTCATTCTAAACAACAGTGTTTTTAGATTTTTCTATATTTCATTTAAGCTATTTGACTTGACTAGTTTGAAGTTAATGATTGTAGCATTATTATGTCAAGTTTGAAGCACTTCTATTTATTAAAACAACATAACTTTGGAATATACCCACGTATTTTCTTTACTCTTTAGCAGCTCAGAGTAGCAAAACAAAGTGCACGTTCTATTTATTTTTATTTACCACATTATTTCTCCCAAGACATTATTATAATAAAATTCGTCCATAACTCAAGATTATTCACAAAGTTCTTCGTCTTACAAAAAATCAAATGAAGAAAAATTGAATTTTTATTTATGAGGTGATGAAAATAATTCTGATTTATTTGCATAAAATTCAAATTCTGCTGATGTGGTGAGATTTCCACAATTACTTGTAGACCTAGAAAGATTGGTTTTCTGTAAAGGCTAGCGTTATTTCTGTGCTACGGCGAAGCAAGCGTTTAGAAGAAAATAAGATTAATGAAAAAAATATCAGAAAACGCGGCTTTTCTTTCAATTTGCGAAAATACTACGGAGTAGAACATCTTACACGCGATATTATGAGAAATGATAATTATGATACAAATACATGCTGGCCTGGGTACGATAGAAAAACATAGAATTTGCCAGCTGCTTTTCTTCCCGGTCATGCTGTATAAACCAGCTGAGGGATCCGAGGGTTTCAGTATATTGTTATTTAGGGTTATGGACTGACAACCTGTCACTACAGCAATTTACCTAAGTTAGTTAAGAAACCCTCAAAACTTTTTCAGACGTTGACGAAATATATGTATGTATGATACAAATTTCGAAATGTGTATTTGACAAAAATAGAGAAATCTTCCTAAATCGAATTTCTTTGTCCTTATTCTTAGCTTAAAAGAATAAAATCGGGTACTATCTGAAAGTGTTTCGCATAAACTTGTTTAGGGCGGCCATCACCGTGCTATCCTCGACTTCTAATCGCGGCAGATATTTATCGGAAACCATTTAGCGCTATCCTCACGCCGCTCACGTATAGTAGGCTTAGAGCCACTCGGAATCTGCACACCGACTAGTAATGTAACACAAATACAAATAAATGCAGTTCTTTTCCTTCTTGTCGAGTGTATATTAAAGTTCTTCCTTGCTGGACTGGAAGCGAAAGAGAAACATAGAATATGCCAGCTGCATTTCCTCCCGGGCATGCTGTAAAAATCACCTAAGGGAACTGAAGGTTTCCGTATATTGCAATTTAGGCGATGGGCTGAAAACCTGTCACTACAGCAATATACCTACAAATCTATCATAAATAACCCTTAAAACTTTGTCAGACGTGGCGTTTACGCTCTGCCTTCCCCCTTAGGGATAAAGGCGTGATTATATGTATGTCATTCAAGTCAATCTATCTGATGAACCTTGGTGTCAGAGTTTTTAAACTGATAGGCATCTGACATAGTTATAAATGCAGTTGAAATATTTCGGTATTTTTTTATTGACGCGGAGTCAAAAGAGCGTACCTGGGTCAACCAGTAGTGGTACGCCAGTAGCTAGTACATAAGTTTCACTTTCTGGTACTATGTGATACACTGGCGTACTGCATCCTTGCCTAGCCCTTACCTTGATTTCTGTATGTGGCCGCGCCAGGAAGCGGGACGTGGCAACGCCCGGTCGGCCGGCCTATGTATCGCTGGAGCGATGTCATGGAGAGAGACCTTCAAGCCATCAACTGAAGAGACACGGCGCAGTACCGGGACAAGTGGCGCAAACTCGTGCCAGAAGCCAAGACTCAGTTTTGGTCCCTGAACCGCAGCAGTAAGTAATTTCATACATACATACATATAATCACACCTAGCGTATATAAGCTAAACAAAAGTCGTTTCGCCACGTCTGACAAAGTGTTGAGGGTTATTTAAGACAGATTTTTAGGTATATTGCTATAGTGACAGGTTGTCAGCCCATCGCCTAAATTGTGATATACTGAAACCCTCATCCCTTAGCTGGTTTTTACAGCATGCCCGGGAGGAAATGCAACTGGAACATTCTTTGTTTCTTTGTTCGCTCCCAGTCCAGCATGGAAGTAAGTAAATAACTAGAAAAAAAGGTAAGTCTACGGTATTGCCGGATTTCAGCAAATCTTACACCAATGAATGCCAAAGAGCGGGCAGAGTGGACCAGTAGATGATGCTGTAAAGTGGACAACAGGACTAGGTCAGAAAAACCTGGGCAGAAGAAACAGAAGAGGTAATATTTTATGTATGCACTTAATTTGGTTGTATAATAAAAGTTTTTTTGTTAATAACATTTTTTAATAAATAGATAGAGAAAACTCTAAGAGCAAGAAATCAAAAGTGCTCTGAAGTGGTTAGAAAAGCTGGGTACGGCCGTGGCCGTTAGCGTTAGCTCTACTTAGCGGAGGCACTCCATGCGTCCATATGACAAGACTTTTTTTTAATAGTTTTCCTTTGTTACACTACGGTGTGACATTTCCCCACAATCCTCGTAGACATAGAAAGGGCGACGTGGGAAACGATAATGGCCCGGCTTATTATTTGACGACATTTGAAGATGGAGGGTGGTCGTGTCAAACCCTTCCACGCGTCGTTATCTCGCCCCTACGTGACACAAATCTCTATATCGACAACGTTCTTTTCAAACCCACAAAAAATATTTTGCCTTCACTAAACTTGTTCAATTCAACGCATCAATCGTTGTTGCTAGGACATTAAGAAATTACTGAGAATCAAAATTGGTACTTTCATTATTTTTAATTGTACTATATTATGTAAAAAAATACGAAAACATTATTAAAGTTTCAGTCAGGTTATTAACCTTTTTATAGGAATTAATTTAAATTATCTACCCACGTGAATGTTTTTTTTATTACGGTTGCTTATTTTAGGCTTAAAATTTTATTATATCTCGGCCTGTAATTTAATTATGTACATTTTAACCCTTTTTAAAATTAAGGGCTCCTAAAAGAATTAATAAAATATAAATATAAAGTTACCGAGTTCAACCATTCGAATTACAATTGTAGAAAGTAATACACTTTCTTTTTTAACATTTCGTATCGTTTTGTGGGGACAATTTGCAAGCACCAAAATAATTAAAAAGTTTTAATGGAGTCACCAGCCAGTGGCGCGTACTGAACCGCACGTCGTTGACAGAAACACGGCGGGTTTAAGACCACATTTTATTACGTCTACAAGCTGTATGTAGAGGCTGGGTAGTATCAAATATACAGGGTATAACAGAAAGGCTATATGCATCCTAATGGATGTGAATCTGCCCATGAAACTGATAAACTTTTCTCAAGGAACATAGAAATACGAAAAAAAGTGAGATTCCATAATAATTGCGCGATCAGCAAACTTTTTCGATTTTTACCTAATGTGCAGTTGCATGGGTAGATTCACATATTTTCGGGTGCATATACCCTTTCTTCTACACCCTGTAGAGGTACTAGGTAGTTTCAAATAATCATGATAGACGCATGACCTAGTGTGGTGTCCTATCTTTATGGCAAATAAACATGTTTATGTTTACACACAATGGGTATTGCATAGAGCCGTGAAGATCCTTGAGGGAGACCTTTGTCCAGCAGACGTGTTTCGGCTGAGACAATGACATGGGTTTATTTAACAGACGAGGAAGCGTATCCTAAATAATGGAATACAGTTTGTAAGCAGGTAAATGTTTAGTTTACTGACGTTTGCATTATTCTCAAACTTGTGTTGTATGTGTCTAAATGTGGTCATTAAAAAAATAACCCCCTATTTAGGTAATTACCACTTATTCGTAAACTTATTTACTTCCATGCTCGCTTGGGAGTGAGAGAAAAACATAGAATGTGCCAGTCGAGTTTCGTCCCGGGCATGCTGTAAAGGTGCCATCGCCTAAATTATAATACACTGAAACCGTTGGATGCTGTAATGTGAATATGTAATGTGTTATCAGACCATGCTCACAACCTGTCACTACAGCAATATACCTACAAATCTATGTTAAATAACCCTCAAAACATTGTCAGACGTGGCGGAACGACATTAGCATAGGTCGTTCATGCTCTGCCTTCCTCATTATTCCTGTCATCCGCCCTTATTCGTGTATTATAACTAATAATATAAGCCTGTAATTTTGTGGAAGATAATATACAAATTTTATTATTATTTTGTTTTGTTATTATTACGGATAAAGGCGTGATTATATGTATGTATGTATCTTTCACCCAAGAGTATAATTGCCTGGCATAAATATTTGGAATGGAAATGAAACTCTATTATTCTTTCATCTTGCACTGTCCACAAAATATAGCATTTAAAAAATCCATAGATGAATATAGGTAAGTTTTAAAACCTAACTTTATATAACACACAAGCAAAGTCAGAGGGCAACCAATTGTTGGTAGTTTAATAAGTATGCAGATCCAATTTGTATAACCCTTTCTCCAGCTAACTTTAAATGAATACAAAATTACTTCGACAATGGAACCGCCTAACAAAATATAAACTTGAACCTGTCCCTTCGCAAATCTAAAAGATTACTAAGTAAATATTTAGTTTAAAAAGCGTGAAGGTCTTTGTTTAGATAGGTATTTTCTTTCTTATGCCAAAAACAATATTAAAACTATACAAATAGTCAAAATTATATTATAAATCTTTAATTTTATCCAGTGCATCTCCGATCCTGCCTCCGTGGTCTAGTGGTCAGAGCCAAGGGCTTACGATCCGGAGGTCCTGGGGTCGATTCCCAGGTGAGGGAACACAAAAGTTGATATTTGTCAAATTATCACTTAGTGAGGTTTTCCCCAGTTGGGTTAGGACATTGCGGGCTGAATCACCTGATTGTCTGACAAGAAAAAGGATTCCGTGCTTCGGAGGGCTCGTTAAGCCGTTGGTCCCGGTCTCTGTCGTTGATAGTGGTCGTTACTCAAACTACGTCAAAGACCTAATAGCTGTGCTACTAGGCGGTTTGAAAACTCTGAGACCAGGGTTCATCGGGTCGTTTGACTCGAGAATAAACTCACTAAGAAGAAGAAGTGCATCCCCGCAAGACATACGAGTACCTAATCATGACTGGCAGCCATTGTCTCTTTGGATTGCTAACGCTTATACGTACGGTGGTGCCCAGGTGCCCTGCAATCATCGAGAGGACACCAATTTCATTGTTAACCAACACCTTCCCTTTTTTAGACTTTATAGTAAAAATAATGGCTTTGCCGGCTGTTCTGACTACGTTCTTAACAATTTTTTTATATTGTTAATAACGCCCATAGTGGAAATAGGGTCGGCGAAATCTTAATGTCTCAATATAATTAAGTGTCCGGCAAAAACATGCCGTTAAGTGCTGTTTGGCAGGTCTATTAATGAGTGAAGGACCAGCCACTACATTAAAGAATATTTTCGTAAATTGGGAACAAAAAAGTACTACCTATGTTCCTTTACACCATATATAAAATTATCACACAGATGAATGGGAATTTCCGCTCCCGGCTGCAGCGACACCAGAAATCAGTGAATCATCCTGATAAATCAACGACTACTCACTTGTTTGTTTAACGGAGGTGTTAGACCGCAATGTTTTATTTCATTCTTCATCGTCATTGTATTTCTTCCGTGCTGGACTGGCAGCGAGAGAAAAACATAGACTGCGCCAGCTGCATTTCTTCCCGGGCATGCTATAAAAACCAGCTAAAAGATCCGAGGGTTTCTGTATATTGCAATTTAGGCGACAGGCAGACAACCTGTCACTGCAGCAATATACTTAAAAATCTATCTAAAATAACCCTCAAAACTTCATTTAACCTAAACCTTTAATTAGGTCGTTCACGCTCTGCCTACCCCATTAGGGATAAAGGCGTGATTATATGTATGTATGTATGGCGTTCCTTGCCTGTATCAAACGTCTATTTCTATGTTTTTCAGCCAGCTTTCTGTGTCAGGGCTCAAACTTGGGCAGCTCGGCGATGCCTCCGGGAAAACATCGAAGTGGACACTCGTTCACAACATAGGTTAGGGTTGTCCTATTAATGATAATATACAACTTTCCAAAAGCACAAAAACTTAAACTCGAAAAAGAAATACTTTGTGATGATAACGTACATACATACATATAATCACGCCTTTATCCTTAAAGGGGTAGGCAGAGCGTAAACGACCTAAACAAAGGTCGTTCCGCCACGTCTGACAAAGTTTTGAGGATTATTTAAGATAGATTTGTAGATATATTGCTGAAGTGACAGGTTGTCAGCCCATCGTCTAAATTACAATAAACTGGAACCCTTTGGATCCCTTAGCTGGTTTTTACAGCATGCACGGGAGGAAAAGCAGCTGGCAAATTCTATGTTTTTCTCTCGTTCCCAGTCCAGCATGGAAGTTATAACATTAAGAATAAAGAAGCTTTGTGATAACATTAAGGATAAAGGCATGATTATATGTATGTATGTGATAAACACTTGTAGAGGTGAGCATTTTTTATGGAGAAGGCATTTTTTGTCGAGTTATTTAAAAAAAAATTGCTATCTGAATACAAAATTGTAATTTTTAGAGTAATCATTTTTGTGCAATCTTCTTCTTCTCTTGTGCATTGAGAAAGTCGTTTTATGACATACGTAGATATGTGTATATTTGCATGCTTTCTACAAGATCTCCGTTTTAAAATATAAAATCTCCGTTTGCAAAATAGCTAATATTATATTTCAGCAATACTTTAAAAGTATGGAGCCTTCTCTCTCCAATTCGATCAATACAAGTTTAAATATCAACTCATGCGTATCATTCCCTACGATTCCTTGGGCACCCTCTGAAATTAGCGTAGCAGCACAGCTCGGACACTCCTAACTACCATGTAATTTTGATCATACATCGACAGACGGCATGTTGCACTTGGCATGCGTTTGTTGCATGTTATAAGGATTGACAAATTTTGTTATACCGGTCATAATCATCACTTGATTAATCTGGTTCTTGATTAAACGAACGTTTATTTAACCTACAAATCTATCTTAAATGACCCTCAAAACTTTGTCAAACGTGGGAGAACGACTTTTGTTTTAGTCGTTTACGCTTTGCCTACCCTATTTGGGATAAAGGCGTGATTATATGTATGTATATAATTACTATCTACAGTGTAGATACTCGTAGCTATCTTCCTATAGCTAGGAGTAGATATTTCGATACTCACAGGTCAACATAGTTTGTAATTTTTTTTCTAAACTTTAGAACACAATACGGGGCGCTGGTTTCTTGGAGGCTTTGTAATGTAACTTAATTGACATACAAAATAACGTCTGCCTAAATAATGCCTTAAAAATAATATTTTTAAATTTCAGCATTGATGAAAAAACATGTAAAAAAAAAAGGCGGGTTAATAGACAGCTTATTCACCAAAATGTTTTCTGAAAAAGGTATTCTTCTACCGGTAGGTAGACAAGCTACATTGCGATGATATTCGGGCGAGGCCCTTTGCTTTGCCTCGCCTATTGTTATGAGAACCGGTGATGAGCTAGTAAGTCATCATCTCCCTAGCCTTATCCGGGGTCTAATCTAGGAGATTGAACAAGAGTACTAGTTTTTACACAGAGCGACTGCCATCTGTCCACCGCAAGTAAGAAGGGAAACCAGACCCAATACTACGTAGGGTCAGAGTTTTCTAGCCGCCAATTCTTAGCACTGGCCTCTGACATGGCTTAACGACTGATATCTACGGTATTTAACGATATTAACCGGGACCAATGGTTTAACGTTCCTTCCGAAGCACGGAAAAAGCGCCGAATAAACGTACAAATGAAATTCGAAAACCGAAAAACACATCAGGAGGTAGTGGCCCTATCCACTGTCGAATCGGCTTCTACGATGATGAGCTTGATAGTGCGCTTTTAATTTCATTTCAAAACGCCTCGCTGGTAATTGGCACTGCCGTCCTAAAGGTGGTAGCAATACTCCACACACGACTGGACTACAGCTTGGTGGAGTTGTTTCGCAATCTCGCTGTACCTACCGGGTGTAAGGGACAGCGTCCCGCAAATAGGCGTGGCTTAGTCAACGAAACTGAACAACTATCAGCAGGTATTTTTAAATGAAAAAATAAATGACCTTTCCATACAAAATTACCACCTCAATCTGGGATTTTTTATGGAAATATATTTTTAAATTTTTCACTTCCTGAAAACAAAATCATGTTGATAGTTCTTCAGTGTCATTGACTGAGAAACCCGTATCAGTTTGCAGAATGCTGTCCCTTACACCTGATATAGCCTGACGGATATTTTAGCTGCAGTGCAGTCGACGAAAAGGAGGCGCTCCTATGCAAGAAATGCTTTCCTTTTCCCAACCCTATACTAAGTTCTTTCCATACAAGTTAGTAGGTAATGGCCGTATCTTAGCGGGTAGAAGTTCCGAGATTAGTGACTTGGTAACTTCGTTACGAGTTGCTTCGAATGTGATGTTTTTACAGCAAGTGAAGAAAAAAACTTCAGAATAACACGTTAATGAACAATAAACATAATACGGAAATAATGGGCTCGATTCTAGATTTGACGGCTAAAACTAAAATTAAAATCTATTTGTCACTTTCAGACTAAAAACTTTGGAAAATTTATTTATAGTCGATGGTTTTATGCGTTATTTATCAGTTTTGCCCGCTGTCATAAATTATTGCGGATAAAATTTATAGAAACACTGAGGAAACATGTAAAAACGCTTTAAAATATAGCGGACAATGTGAAAAACTATAGAGTCTAAATCGTCTGTTCTTTTTAAATTTTATTATTTTGAGAGTGAAACTATCTGTCACTTTTTAATTTTAGTTTTACCGGTGGAATCTAGAATAGAGCCCAATATTTTCTTAAAATAATAATAATTTAATGATTATTCAAACAGTAATGCATATGCTATGACGACATGGGTGCGCAATAAATGTCTTCCTCCAGTAATTTATCGGTTTCTGGTAAATTATGTAAGTTCCTATACAGTAAGTACACACATACATACATATAATCACGTCTTTATCCCTGATGGGGTAGGCAGAGCGTATACGACCTAAACGAAAGGTCGTTCCGCCGCGTCTGACAAAGTTTTGAGGGTTATTTAAGATAGACTTGTAAGTATATTGCTGTAGTGACAGGTTGTCAGCCCATCGCCTAAATTACAATATACAGAAACCCTCGGATCCAGTAAGATAGAGTAAGTTTATACCAAAATATGCGTAATAAGCTCAGTTTATCATTTTAACAGCTCCAGACCTTTATTTCTTGTCTATAATACCTTCTTATCTTGGAAGGTCGAAGATTTGTCTCGTTCCATATATTCATGAGCTCATTCCACACACCTGACCGCTGTTACGCCTGTTACTTCCATCCAATATACGCGCCTACCTAATGCTGGGTGCTACAGGGTTGGTCTAGTGGTTAAACATTAGGCTGTCGATCCAAAGGACGTGATTACGATTACCCTCGGGGCCCAAAAAGCTGATATCAGCACATTGTGAAATTGTTTCTAATGTTTGGGTTTAAGAAACTTTATTCCCGTAAGAATTACAAACAATGCACTTACGTGAGAACTTAACCTATAGATTATTATTGCCCGTATTCGTAAACAGCACTTGAGATTGACAGCTACTTTAAGTTCATATCAGAAATGTAATTTCAGTACAATATGACCTGTCAAATCCATTCTTAATATTGCTCTCAATCTTGAGATCGCTTTATAAATACGAGCCTAAGTAAAAATATTTGATGAGAGTACGGTACTTAACATAAATAGTATATATAATTTTGCATTCTTCCAAAAATCTAGGCTTCTAGGTTCGTTAAGACGATTGTGACTGAATAGCCTGATGGTCTAACATGTAAACTATTCCGTATTTTGAATTCAAAACTATGTTAATCATTACATTAATATTATGTCAATGTCACTGGCAACATAATTCAAATGGTCGTTTGGCGCACACGTCACCGTCAAACAAAAGAACGAACGCATTAAAACAAATAACGGGTGTAAGGGACAACGTCCCGCAAACTGATTGGGGTTGCTCAGTCAACGACGTTGAACAAGTTCCACCAAGAAATTCTTTCAGGAAGTAAAAAAAAAGGCTTTTCCATACAAAATGTCCACCTCGGTCAGACAATTTGTATGGAAACACCTTTTTTTACACTCCGTGAAAGACTGTCCTGGTGGAAGTTGTTCAGTGCCATTGACTGAGCAACCCGTATCAGTTTACGGGACGCTGTCCCATACACCCGGTATAATACTTATTGTAAAAAATAGTTTTATATTAATTTTGTATGTAGAACATACATAAAAAGGATCAATCTACCAATATCCAACTTCTTAAATTGAATGTGGTGAAAAATTGGGTACGTTTCCTCGCCACGTGTAACAAAGTTAGTCCTCATATCAATCAAGCTGGTATTGATTGAATCCGGACCCTTCACACCTGTGTTTGATACGCTACATTTTGTTTGACGAAATTGTTACAAACCTTTTATACATAGGTACTTAGGTAAAATTTCGCCATTTTTAAATGCTACTTTTAATTTTATCCCGTTATTTGGGCTCGATTCTAGATTCCACCGGCTAAATTCAAAATTAAAATCTATCTGTCATTTTCAAAATAATAAACTAGGAAAAGGACTGGCGGTTTATACTCTATAGTTCTACACAGTCCGTTAAATTTTGACGCGTTATTGCACGTTTTCCCAGTATTTCCGTCAATTTTATCCGCCGTATCATATGACGGCTGATTAAAAGGACAGATAACGCAACCACCGACTATAAAACCAAAACCGGAGAGAATAGATCTCCTGTCCTTTTCCAATGTTTTAGTCTGAAAGTGACAAATAGATTTTAATTTTAGCCGGCAAATCTAGAACCGAGCCCAATATGCAAAGCATTTTTAATATATTTATCCTATTCTAAATAGTAAAAAAGTATGTTTGGACCTAGTTGCAACCAATAATGCGATTTTTACAGAAGAGGAAAAATGCAGCAAAGTGCCTGTTCCTGCCATGTTCGAATAAAAGCCTCTTAGACCGCGTCTAATAAAACGAGTACTTTAGAAAAAAAAATGAGAACCTATTTCTGTAATGACAGTTTGCCTACTAGTCAAACTATTAATTAAATTTAAATCATCTCCTAAGCCTTATTCCGTATGTCACAGGGTCGGCTACCTAATCTAGGTGATTGAACGACGGTACTGGTTTTTACACAGAGCGACTGCCATCTGATCTCCGCGACCCAAAAGGGAAACCAGACTCAATCCTAGATTCGGTCAGAGTTTTCAAGCCGCTGCTTAGCACTGGCCTCTGAGATGGTTTTACGACTAATATCTACGGTATTAAACAATATTAACCGGGACCAACGGCTTAACGTGCATTCCGAAGCACGGAAAAAGCACCAAATAATTGTATATATGAAATTTGAAAACCTAAAAACACATTGGTACGTGATGGGATTCAAACCACTACCTCCCAGGAGGCAGCGGCTTTATCCACTACACCATCGGGCTCCTGAAGTACGAGACTTATATTCCAAAGTGAGTGCCCCTTATTAAAATCTTTGTCTTTGTCTACTAGTATTATATTTGTCTGCTACTAGTCAAATCAGAAACATTTTATAAAATTTAAAAACTCTTTTTTGTAAGAAACACTACGTCAAATATTAACTACTTAAATCAATAACTTTTAACTATTTTTAACTCAATGATTAAATCAGAATGTGCATTTTTTTTATGACGAATGAGATCCACTGTGGTTTTAGTCATCAGTTTTTAGAATAAACGTATTGATTTTTTTTAACCACCAAGTCAACATACGTATTACAGTAGGTATTTTTGGGTAGATAATCAACTAGGACATTCTAAATTTTATCTTCGTGTCCATTCCAACAAATAACAACAAAAATAAACAAACAGTCCACAGATAAACTACTTCCATTTAGTGAACGCATATGGAATACAATTTATTGTCCGTCAATTCCTACATTGGGAGCACATTTATCATTTCATTGGATTTAATTGAAATGGACTATAAATCAAAACAGGAACAAAAGGCAATGTAGTCAAGTTTTGGAAACGTCGAAAGAGTTTTTTAATAACTACAAATTTTCACTTTAAAACTAATTTATTTAAAGAAAATTGATTCATTCTAATTTTACAATTATAATTTATAAGTCAGGATCGACTTGCACGGGCGAGGTCTGCGATAGATCTGACGTTACGGGCCTCTATTAAACTCTACCTTAACTCTTCTTTGCTTATTCAGCGTCTGGTACATTTCCTTTCAGCCGAGATTCTCAGTATCGCAACAATGTTGTGCATTCGGCAAGCTTGCAACTTTGTCCCGGACGGCTGATGCAATAGCCTACTACTGTTGTGAAATAATGGTTCTTACTCTAGGTTCGGGGACCATAACTATGTGACAGGAGTATAATTGGTTGGAATAAAAATATTTAATTCCCTATATTTTGGGGTGGGATAGGATCTACCTTCTAGTGGTCTACCTTCTAGTGGTAACGATCGTTTATCATTACATATATAATAATTAGTTTATAAAATCGACCCAACACTTAAACAAATAGCTTTTAGATTTTTCGTTCAAAAATTGAGACATCTTTACCTGACATGACCCAGCATTTAAACAAGAGTATCAAATGCATAAATACCCATACTTGTTTCTTGGAAATAGAGTTAAATTTTGAATGTTACAAAAGATATTTTACTTTGTCTTAATATAGCATAGAACTTGGAAGATTAAAAAAAAACAGAGGAACAGCGGGCATGCAGTGGGGGTTGGCAGTTGCTGACGGGCCGGGACGATGTTCTAACGCGGAAATTGGCGATGCCGAGCATCATGTGTTGTTTATTTTCGGCGTTGTGTTTTAATTCGAAGTCCATCGTTGCGATTATTACTGTAAGTGTTTCTTAACCTTACATTTCGTAATAAAGTGATAGTTTCAGCTTTCTGTACCTGCAGCGTTGCGAGTTTTCAAACATCATTCAATGATAATCGTAGAGAAATGTGTTATTAGAATAGAAAATAGTAGGTGTATGTTATGTGTAAAATATCAGTGTGCGAGAGTGTGAGGATGAATAAATGCAATAGAAACTAATAGGAATATTTTGATATGTCTTTAAGATACAGTGTTACACGTTAAAACAAAACATGGTGTTTTAAAGATATTAGTGGTAAAAAACAATTACTTGTATTTTAAAATATTTAATTATTTTTATATTCAGGATAACACTTTACATACATTAAATACACATCGACAAGGCTTATGGGCTCCGAAAGTAGCTGGCTCATAATCCCTCTCGAGAATTCATTCGAATAGGTATTCATACAAACCTCTAATGGTCTATTTTTCAGCTGACGTAGCGAGCTATAAAGGTGATAATTTCTTGACACAGTCTCTATCATTTGAACTGACTTCTTAGCGCATATCATGTGATTTTGGTACAGCAGTCCTTGAAAATTATACCATATTGCAAACTGAACAGAGAAATTGATTATTAAAAGGTTTGAACATTAGTACACCGTCACAGGTGACCAAAACTGCAGTTAATAGGTAACTTGTATGACTTTGATGAATGATTGGTAGTATGAAAGAAGTTTGTGAATGAATTAAGATGATCGGAATATTTGATGGAAGGTTTGCAAGTTAGATAAGACTAGGGTTTAGTGTTAGTCTGTGCAAGGTTTTCGCGCGTTGGCATGGTCTATAGGATGGAAGGGAGGGCCATTTCATTTGCCTAGGTATCCTAATTCTAAGATCTTAAAGATCTTTATTCAAATTCCCTTCCCTGGTTATTGAGTCATTGTACCTTTCAGCACGCTACATTAGCAGCCGGGAGACTAAATATAAAGTATGTTTGGTTTTATTTTATTCGGGTTAGTTATGCGCAAGAAGAAAGAAGATGGAGATTCCTGATTCCTGAATTTCTGCTGAAAATATTTTATGTGAGTCGCATGCTTTATATTACTCATTTATATTTTATTTTCTGTCATTTTGTATTATTTTTCAGCTGAATTTGATTCTGAACTTTTTTACTAATCATTTATTTACTTACGTCATAATTTCAATTACGATTACCCTATTCAAACTTAACTTAAATTTGTTTCAATTTTCTATTTGAATACACAACGTATGGGTCTTTTGACATACTCGTAAAATCATTTTGTAGACGATCACATACGTGGGACACTCAGAAAGATTTGCGACACTTAAAAAAAATTGTTCTACAGGTACATATATTTTTATTAAATCTTTTCAAAGTACTCTCCACCAGCCTCTATACAAAGATTCATGCGTCTGAACCAGTTTTCAAAACACTTTTTCCAGTCCGCCGTAGACACCTCGTTTACAGCCTGCTCGAACGCAGTCAGCGCATCTTCCGGCGACGAAAATTGTATCCCCTTGAGCTGATTTTTTATTTTTGGAAATAAAAAGAAGTCACACGGTGCTAGATCAGGGCTGTAAGGAGGGTGACCCAGGAGTTTGACTGGTGTGCTGTCCAGGAAGTCCCTCGTTTTGAGCGCGGTGTGTGCAGGCGCATTGTCGTGGTGGAGCAGTAGTCCGCGGAGCCCTGTGTTTGGTCGCTTGTTGCTCACAACAGAAAAAACTTCTGGTAAACATTTGGTAGTATACCATTCGGCATTAATGCTTCTTTGATCTCGTAAGGGAATTGAGGCCAAGTGGCCAGTCAAATTAAAAAAGCTGGCGATCAAAATCTTGCCCCCGCTTCGATATCGCTTCACTTTGGTAGGCGTTGGTTCATTTTGAAACACCCAAACTGTCGACTGGCGCTTGGTTTCTGGATCGTATTGATAAATCCAGGACTCATCACCTGTTACGATGTCGTAAACACGCCGAGACGAGCCTGCTTCAAATTTGTTCAGCATATCACGGCACCATTCCACCCGGGCCTGCTTCTGAGCGTCGGTGAGGTAGTGCGGCACCCAGCGCGATACTATCCTCCTCACGCGAAGATGCCCGTGTAGAATCTCGTGAACGCTTCCCGATCCAATCTATATTATGTGCTGAATCTTTTGATATGTAATTCGCCTATTATCTTGGATTAAATTTTTCACTGCTAGCACGTTTTCTTCCGTAATAGCCGTCAAAGGGCGACCGCTTCTTTCTTAATCCCCCAAAGTTGGTCGACCGCGCCTAAATTCGTTATACCAACGATACACGGTTGCCTTGGAGGGGCTTTCATCCATAAATGCCATTTGAAGTCTATCGAACGATTCAACCGGTTTCAGGCGACACTTGAAATCATAAAAAATCATAGCTCTAAAATGTTCCCGGCGCAGATCCATTTTTCAGTAAGACACGATACTTTGAATTGGCTCGCAAAAATTGTGGAGGGAAATTTTGAAAATGGAACACACGTATTTTTACTTAAAAGTAATCATTTTTTCAAAAAAGATTCTAACCGGCCAGTCTGCCATATATAAAAACTATTTATCGCAATACTTTCTGAGTGGCCTGGTATTTATCTTTGGCCATATTAATTTTATAAGATTATTATTTAATTAGGGATAGGGTGTTACAAAACACAGGCTCTCCTGTGAATATATCCGGCTTAACGATCACAACAAAGTGGTGGTAGGCTCCGCAAGGGGCCGACTGGCTCGCAACCACCCTCTCACCGGAGTCCGGCGCCAAATAGCTTGCTGTGTTTCGTCGGTGCGTGAGATATTGCCTGTGCCATAACAGGCATCTCCTGGATAAGCTCGCTCTATCGTCGATTCTGTCATGGTCATTCCTGACCTAGTAGTGTCCAGAATCAAGAGCAACAACCCATTAATAATAAAAAATATATACCAATTTCTTTAAAGAGTCATTGGAAAATTTTGTGCAATAAGGATCCTTCAATAGTAAGAAAAAAGTTTTATTTAACATGAAATAAGCGTACGCGTAGTATAAAAATACTCGTAATTACTGCATCCAGCTTGTTAATCTTGTAAATCTCGATAGTTTTAAGTAACACAATATTCCTTATATGTATTATCTTTTCCCAAACTTCCTTAAAAATCCCGCCTCGTGTCACACATCGTTAACAAGCTACATGTTGGATTAGGATATGTAAGTTACGCATAAAATAATCATTTTCCTCACATATTTTACGGTCATTTTCCCCCAGACTGTTCAAGATGATACAGACTATTACGTCACAGGTAACGCCATATTAGGGGCAATTGCGTCTGATGATGATGTCATTATTATGTCCTTAACTCAAAAATTTCAATTTGAGAGAATCGCATCATTAAAAAAAATATTTTTTAAGTAAATTTCAGCTACTTATTATATTTGAGAATGTATTGCCCTCAATCACGGCTATTTTTCTTCTGAAATATTAAAATTAAGATAGAAAAAATTGTGTAGAAAAAACAAAACATAATAAATTGCTCAACAAAAAACATGCTGGACTGGGAGCGAGAGAAAAACATAGAATGTGCCAGCTGTATTTCCTCCTGGGCATACTGTAAAAATCCGAAACCGATTATTTCAGTATATTGCAATTTAGGCGAGGCCTGTCACTACACTAATGTCACTATACCAACAAATCTATCTTTAATTACCCTCAACTTTGTCAAACGTCGCCAGGTTTCATCGTCGTTACGCCTAATGACCTTTATTTAGGTCGTTTACGCTCTGCCTACCTCATTAGGGATTAAGGCGTGACTATATGTATGTGAGTATGCTGAAAAACCTCGTGTAATATTTTGTAGTTTTATTTTATAAACTAGCTGTGCCCGCGACTACGTACGCACGGTTTGTATGGAAAACACGCAGTGTCAAACATATTTTGTATGGAAAACACGCTACCGCGCGCGAGCTAGCAGATCCTGCTCCTACGCGTGGAGAAGTGTTTTCAGTATGTTCGACACTGCGTGTTTTCCATACAACCTGAGGTACTTAAGTAATGCTCAGGCAAACAAAAAAGTTGCATCAAAATCGGTTAAAAACGACCGAAATTCAATTTCCTGCCCACCTCTCAAGTGAGGAGGCGTGATTATTTGTATCGTTACTGTGATTTTAACACACAGTTGAATAAAAAAAGTACCTTCAAAATCGGTTCAGTAGTTTTGTCGTGATGTGGTGGTAACATACAGACAGACAAAAATTCTGAAAAAAATCGTTGTGATATAAATATATTCAATGTACAGACACGACCCTTCTAGAGATTTATTATATGTATAGATTCATTTCCATATTCACACAACCATACCTATCGTTAATCAATAAACATAGTACGTATTAAGGAGCATACCTAAAGTTCTTTGTGTTGGTAGTTTGCAGCAGTTATTACGAGTTCTGCGTAGCAATTAGGAACTTAGAAACTTCCAACTCAGCGAGCAATTCATTGAATAAAAATTCATACTCCAAATTATATCGTTCACAACATGGTGCGATCATGGTGCGAATAATAACGATATTTATTGCGAAGATCTCACAACCTTTGTTAAATTAACTAGTAACCAGTGTGAAAACTACTTCCATGTTTAATATTGTATGTAGAAAATCGTTTTATACTGACATGTGTCTGATCTACAATTGGCTAGAAGTAGTCACGTATCCCTATCCCTTACAGTATTATAGGAAGAATGTCAACGACTTCACAAAATGTGTCATGTCAAATTTCGAGGGTCTTCGTCTCCTTTTACTGATTTATGTAGTATACCCAGGACGAATTAGTTGCGTTTGATACATTCTATGCTTTTCAGTCCAGTATGGAAATACCTATTTCTTCTTTTCTCTTCGTTACAATATAGCAAGACCAAATCATCAAAACGGTCTATCTAGGAACATCATTATATCGAACATTCCTTTCTCGAATCTATTCTATTATATCAGTGCTGAATTGCGAATGGGCACAATTCCCATAATGACAAGTCATATCACCCACCCTGAGCGAGAGTCACTCGCGCGAATTATGCCTTTATGACGGAAATGTTTGCATATGGATACGGGCCGTTTGGGCCAAGGCCTCGACCTTTCCAGTCAAGTGTAGATAAAATTACCTACTAAATATCCATCCATAATGTTTAACGTTTAATGTTTACGAAACATAAATCATTTATACATAAAAAGGCAAAATAATGTGTACAATAAATTGTTAAATAAATACATAAAAAAATATAAAATGTTCTCTAAAGAAATATGTGCTATTCATCGCGCTTCCTGTTTTTCTGATGATAGAAATTTTACGATGGATGTAACGTGGGCCTAAAGGGTAAAAGGTGTCTTTTACGTGAACATTAATATTGTTTTCCCGGTGATAGCATTTCTAAATATAAATACTTAGGTGTATTATTTACGTTCGCAATAAGCGTGTTGACTGGATGGCAAAAAAAAGCAAAACACAACTGATTCTTAAAGTATTGTGGATCTCATTTATCATTTAAAATAAATTGCACATTTAGATTTAATAATCGAGATAACAATATAGAAGTTATTGATTTGAGAAGTATAATATTTTCCAAGGAGAAACGTCATAAACTAACTAAAAAAAAGAAAACTCGCTATTTTCATACAAAATATCGTTATTGATATTTCATAAAAATTTACTGATTTGACTAGTTAGCCTATTTAAATTAAAAGATGTATACCTACCATCTAAAACCACCATTTTTTTTTACTTTGTAATCATTTTACAATCGTAAAGATAAATACAAAAATGTATTTAGAAATAGACATGATAGGTAGGAAAATAGTTTTAGAAAGCTTTTTTCTTTAGTTTTTGAAATTCACTTTACCCCCAGCGTTCATTTAGAAGCACTCGCTAAAGAGGGCAGTCTTCACTAGAATAACTTTACTGAACTCTCTAGCAAAGTTTATTTTGTCCACTTGCCCGTAATTACTAAGATACTTCGTGTGTTTTTCAATATAAAATTGCCCTAAATTTTTGTCAGACGTGGCGTAAGCGCCTTTTACGAGTCGTTTAACGCTCTGCCTACCCCGTAAGGGATAAAGGCGTGATTTTATGTATGTATGTATGTACTTCGTGTGTTTTATAGCTTGAGTGAGGTTCTATTACTCTTTTTTACTTGAAGAGATGTGATGTTTTTGTAGAATTTTAAAAATAAGCCTTTTCTGGGTTACTAATTTAAAACTTTATTGTTATATACAGACGAAGCACTTGGTTTTACTGCAATTTTTATCTTTCTATTTATGAAAGAAAGAAAATAATAAATTAGCCTCGGGCAGGACTCGTACCTGCAACTCTGGAATGCCGGTCCATCGCTCTGCCAACTGAGCTACCGAAACGGTAGTGCGAGTAACGAATTATTCATAGTCTTGCTTATGTACACGTCATAGCGACGCTAGCGACATCTAGCCATGTAGTTTAAGAACTACACAAGACTGGTCAACAGTCCAAATAAAGATTGCAATTCAAGTCAATAATGACATATCACCTCACCTATTCAATTGGTTCGATTCTAGATTCAACCGGCTTAAACTTAATTTAAAATGTATCTATCACTTTTAAAATAGAAAAAGGACAGTCGTTTATACTCTATGCTTTTAGGTACACTTTGTCCGCTAGGTTTTCACGCGCTTTTGCACATTTCCCCAGTATTTCTGTCAATTTTATCCGCCATATCATATGACATACATACATACATACATACATAAAATCACGCCTTTATCCCTTACGGGGTAGGCAGAGCATTAAACGCCTCATATGACGGCGAATAAAAATGATATAACGCATAAAACCACCGACTATAAATCAAAATTCCGGAGAGAATAGATCTCCTGTACGTTTCCAATGTTTTTAGTCTGAAAGTGACAGTAAAATAATAATTTTAGTTTTAGCCGTAAAATCTAGAATCAAGTTCAATATTAGACTGAACAAAAGAGTTCGACGTAACTTCATCGCCGTCGGACGACATGAAACCGATTGTTGACTACAAATTCTAAGAAATGTTTAGAAATATTGTCGTTTTCATATATGCATATTGTAGTGAACAAAAAACACTTGAAAAAAAAAATCATCAACCATTTTTGCCTCATTCCTAAACATGTTAATAATATGTGACGTTCTTTATGAAATGGTACCTTATTGTCGATTTCCAAGCTCTATTTTGTTTATTGATTTTCATAGCCTGTAGATTATTATCAAAAACTCCATACCGATTTAGATCCTCTTTGCGCTCATACTTTCACATATTATGTTTTTTCATACGTGTTGTATTCACAAGGGTGGCTAATAATATAATAAAATATTTTTCAATATGGTAATACTGAACAATATTTTTAAACGCTTAAAAAAACTGTTCTATAATTGAGTAATTCTTAAGTAAGAATGGGATGCATAAATCAAATTAACTACTTTGTGTTCATTATTTGGTTCGAGTGGCACCAATTTTATTATGAAGAATTCTACATACATACATAAATCATGCCTTTGTCCCTTACGGGATAGGCAGAGCGTTTAACGCCTCGTAAAAAGCGCTTTCGCCACGTCTGACAAAAATTGAGGGCAATTTTAGATTGTAATATGTATTGCTATAGTGATATGTTGTCAGCCCATCGCCTAAATTACAATACACTGTAGCCCTCGAGTCCCTTTTGCTGACTTCAACAGCATGCCCGGGAGGAAGGGCAGCTGGAACATTCTATGTATTTCTATCTCTCCCAGTCCAGCATGGAAGTATTCTAGTGAAGAATTCTAGAAAGTTGAAATGATGCAACTGAATATCTGGAATACAGCAGACATTTGCGAGACCTGCATCCACATTGTTCTTCATTTACTTACTGGAAAGAGGTTTCTAGCATGAAGGTTATATCTAGCATAAGGGTATTACTCCCGAAGGACTTTCCGAGAACAAGTAACGTAGGATAATACAGCATAAATATGGGATGTTAGTTACATACAGTTAAAGACTGTAATTTAACTATGATTAGGTTTAATACAGGGTTTATAAATTAATTCTTTCATGCTGCACTGGGAGAGACAGAAAAACATAGAATGTTCCAACTGCCTTTCCTCTAGGGCATGCTGTAGAAATCAGCAAAAGAGTCTCAAGGGTTATAGTTTATTGTAATTTAGTCGATGGGCTGACAACATGTCACAACAGCAATACACATTAGTAGTGACAGGTTGTCAGCCCAGAGCGCCAGACTCCGGTGAGAGGGCGCTTTGTAAGGATTGTTCAGCCAAACGTATTCACAGGCAAGCCTGTGTTTCCGTTGCCCGGGGCGGACTACTAGGAGGTAGATCCTATCACACCCCAACTTGTAAACTAAGGTATCTTATAAGTGTTATCAGTACATCATTAGGATGGCAAACATAGTCATTGTCATAGGTATATTATTGTGAAGCGAGAGAGTAAATAAGCGTAGCACAATCACACTCAAAACATGGTAAATAATAATCGTCTACATTTACAGCGACGTGCGTGTTCAGCTAGACAGAAATGCTGTTACCATATCTACATTAGTCTACGCGCTTTTATTTAAGATGCTGCCATACTGATTGTTGTACGGCAAATATTTTGGATTGTATACTACCATTTAACAACAGAATTTAAGAATTCTTGAGAAGATGATTGGAAAGATTCACACGCATTCAATATAAGTACCTAAGTAAAATAACCATGAAGAAAATTTGTTACTCGTGCCAAATAATAGACTATTTTTTTTTATTTGTTTCTCTCCATCGCATTAAATCACCTATAGGAATATGTTGTTTTGGTAAAAACACACATCTCATCTAATAAAGAATATTGATATTAAAAGTTAGATACTATTAACTTTTGTATTTGCTATTTGATAACATTTCTGTTATGAAAGAAAATATGTCAAAATTCAGCTGATCTTTGAGAGTACTGTCAGTTATGTTATATTTTTATCACCTCATTTAACTAAGTGGTATGGTACTTCCATGCTGAACTGGGAGAGGGAGAAAAACATAGAATGTGCCAGCTGCATTTCCTCCCGAGTATGCTATAAAAACCAGTTAAGGAATCCGATGGTTTTAGTATATTGCAATTTAAGCGATGGGCTGAAAACCTGTCACTGCAGCAATATACGTACAAAGCCATCTTAAATAACCCTCAAAACATTGTCAGATGTGGCGGAACGACCTTTGTTTAGGTTGTTTACGCTCTGCCTACCCCGTTAGGGATAAAGGTGTGATTATATGTATGTCATCCTAATGTTATACTAATAACTCTTATTAGATACCTTAATACGCAAGTTGGGGTGTGATGGGATCTACCTCCTAGTAGTGCGCCCCAGGCATCGGCAACACAGGCTTGCCTGTGAATAAGTTCGGCTGAGCGATCCCAACAAAGCGCCCTCACACCGGAGTCTGGCTTCAAACAGCTTGCTGTTTTCCGTTGGTGCGTGAGAGTGTCAGTACCATAACAGGCATTTTCTGGGTGACCTCGCTCTATCGTCGACTCTGTCACTATCGTCCCTGACCTTGTGTCTAGAATCAAGAGCATACTCATTTCAAGTAAAAATATATATTATATTTTAAGTTCCATGCTGGAATGGTGGCGAAAGAAAAACATAGAATGTGCCAGCTGCATTTCCTTCCAGGCATGCTGTAAGAACCAGCTAACGGATCTGCGGGTTTTAGTATATTGCAATTTAAGCGATGGGCTGACAACATGTCACTACAGCAATATACGTAAAAAGCCATCTTAAATAACCCTCAAAACTTTGTCAGATGTGGCGGAACGACCTTTGTTAATTTTACGCTCTGCCTACACCGTTAGCGATAAAGGTGTGATTATATGTATGTGTATATGTATGGTAGCCTACGCAAGAGGCTGTTTAGTTTACGAATACCTTCCTAGGCGCCTACTTTCTATGGCTCCTATGGTAACTGAATCCAACCTCCAGGTGGAAATCCTAAAAATCTCCCGACCTCTGTAACAGAGTTTAATCGGCGACAACATTATGTATCAATTCTGATAGTGAGTAATTACCTCAAGCTAAACCGCTCCGTAAGGTTAAGCAGTAACTATCACTACATAGTATAAAACAAAGTCGCTTTCTCTGTCCCTATATCCCTATGTATGCTTAGATCTTAAAAACTACGCATTATTTATATTATACTAGCGACCCGCCCCGGCTTCGCACGGAAATTATCAGTGTTTCTCTACTATATTATGCATGTTTTATACATATTAACCTTTTCTTTGAATCACTCTATCCATTAAAACAAACCGCATCAAAATCCGTTGCGTAGTTTTAAAGATCTAAGCATACATAGGGATATAGGGACAGAGAAAGTGACTTTGTTTTATACTATGTAGTGATGTGGTTAGTGCCACAGCTGCT
This sequence comes from Scrobipalpa costella, assembly GCA_949820665.1. Lineage (NCBI taxonomy): Eukaryota > Metazoa > Arthropoda > Insecta > Lepidoptera > Gelechiidae > Scrobipalpa > Scrobipalpa costella. Next base: position 11,614,175 of record OX463298.1, read on the forward strand.
TATGATTTGACTGAATTGGTTTATGTGTTTATTCATATTATTGACTTATGCTATTTACATGCGATCACTCGTGCGATTGGCACGAGCCCGTTTGTAATGCTTAATGCTGAATAATTTGTAATGACGACAATGCACTTTGATTTTACCACTGACCTCTATAATGCATAGTCAAATATTTAACATAGCATTAGTAGCTGATTAATGTGTTTAATATATATATATATCTGCATGCTATAGTCAAAACCTGATGTTCCGGCGCTGATAGGTTTGCCTAGTAAAAAATATGCATTATTAATAATATATATACGTTATTTTGAAGATTCCGAACAAGGAGACGAGAAGAATTGTAGGATGAACTGGTTTGATAACAAAATAAACGGACTAAAAACAAAGGCGCATTCACAGTTGCAAGACTGACTAAGGAACAATGCAGACTTTGCCATGGAGGTCACTGACGCCCGCTAGGGCATTTTAGCTGATGAAATGGAACTAAGAGAAGTTGTAAATAAAGTCTGGAAAATTATAAGTTCTTCCTAACCACCATCTTTTCAAAAGAAACTGATGAATTTATATAACACCCTATTTATCCAGTCCAGCAGTGGACAGTTGTGGCTGATGTTGATGATGAAGATCAAAACGTGCCCAAACATGGCGCGTTTTGTAAATGATTAGTTATGATTTTTTATTTTGTACATAACAGCTAGCGGTAATATAAAAGTGTGATTTCTTTTTAGAATCAACTTAAAACAACCTTTCATTCGAACAAATAATAATAAATACCCCGTTAAACATTCCATCCCCCCCACGCTCCCCAAAATGAAAAAAGAACTTTGGGTCAAGACCATTTTAAGTATTTCTAGTCCAAGGACTAGAAATACTTAAAATGACCTAGTGAACATATGTAGTGAAACTGAAAACCCTTCAACAAAAAGTGGTTCTAAGAATAGCGAGTGGGTTCTCGAGTCAAACGACCCGATTAACCCTGGTGTCAGAGCTTTCAAACCGCCTAACAGTACAGGCCTTTGGCGTGGTTTGAGTATCGACCATTTTCAAAGACAGAGACGGGGATCGACGGCTTAACGTGCTCTCTGAAGCACGAAATCGTTTTTTTAGACAATCAGGTGATTCAGCCTGCAATGTCCTAACCAAACTGGATTGTTGAATTGACAATTATCAACTTTTATGATCTTCCCCTGGGAATCGAACCCAGGTCCTCCGGATCGTAAGCCCATTGCTCTGACCACCAGACCTCGAAGGCAGTTAAAGTGGGTCATGTCGCTTATTTACTGTAGTACGACGCGTGATGTAAGCAGGCTGGGTAAAGTTTCTTGTGGTATTCTCAATTTTCGAAAATCTATAATTCACCTGTGAAACTTTTTGTGCCAAGTAGGTACATACATACGTAATAGTTACGCCTGCATCATGAAACATTTACTCCGCTCCTAGTAAAGGACTTCTCTGTGGTAATCGACGACTCTGTCATGATCATCCATGACCTTATTTAAATGCATTAATATACCTTTTGTCCAGACTGAGGAGCAAACCCTAGCTGATAATCAAAGACTCTGTCACGGTTATCCCTGACCTTATTTAAATGACTATTAATGACATTGTGTTGTGTCTAGACTCAGGAGTAAACTCGAGCTAATAAAATAAATAAATTTAAAAAATGCCATACCTCCACGTTAGGCCCATGAGTTGTCGAGCGCAGTTGAGTAACGCTTTCTGTAAATATCTGTGGAACAAAATACACAGAAAAAGCTCGGTTGCCTATTTACTGAAAACCCAAGTCAACTTTTAAAACACTTCCAGAACGAAACGAGAAGATACAGTTCTAACCCAGCACCATACGATTCAAATGAATTACCAACACGTGATGGAAGTCTTGCTAACAGCCTGGGTAAAGTTTCTTGCGGTATTCTCAAACTTCGGTGATCTATTCGACTGTGCAACTTTTTGTGCCCATTAAGAAATATATCATTGCTGCATTTGAGTCTCATCCATCTGGGGTTATTATCACGCTCACCACGCTTGACCAGCGAGTTACTACATACACTAAATCACGACTTTATCCCTAATGGGGTAGGCAAAGCAATAAACGTCCTATTCAAAGGTCGTTCCGCCATATCTGACAAAGTTTTGAGGGTCATTTAAGATAGATTTGTAGGTATATTCCTGTAGTAATAAGTTGTTAGCCCATTGCATAAATAACAATACACTGAAACCCTTGGATCCCTTAGGTGGTTTTTAAGCATTCCCGGGAGGAAATGTAGTTGGCACATTCTATGTTTTCTTTTGCTCTCAGGCCACCAAGGAAGAAGGCCAGCGAGTTACTAAGCAAGGGTTATTGGCTAGAAGCGCTAATATCTGTTTCCTAGACAGTACCTAAATACTATTTCTTACTTAGTCAGCTTTTAGTAAAGAATTGCCTTTATTTATTTTATTAGTGTGTGTTGGAAGTTTCTTTAATCACTCCCGCAAAGTTTCCTGTGGTTTTCGTAAACATCAGTGATCTATTCGGCTGGGAAACTTTTTGTGCCTAAACTTTGGCTTGTTTGATATGTGGTTACAGTTAGTTGTATACAGAACAGGCTCTTTTAATGAAATAATAAATTGAGTTACTTTACGTAGATGGAGATATTAATATTAGATTATTGTAGAGTTGGTGATGTGAAAAAGTAAAACATTTAATTTAGTTATTCGTAAAGAGTCGAAACGTAGAGGTATAAATTCTCCGTTAAACAAACGAGTGCGTAGTCGTCGGTTTATTAGTCACTTCCATGCTGGCCTAGAAGCGAGGGAAAAACATTGAAGGTGCCAGCTGCATTTCTTCCCGGGAATGCTGTAAATACCATCTAAGGGATATGAGGTTTCAGTATATTGTAATGTAGGTGACGGCCTGTCACTACATATTCCTACAAATCTATCTTAAATAACCCTCAAAACTGTCAGACGTAGCGGAAAGACGTAGGTCGCTTACGCTCTGCTTACTCTTTCTGGCCACAAAATTTCCATTTATATGGCAATTGTGCTGCCCAATATTTTGTACTCTTCTGAGACATGGACCGTTTACCGTCATCACATTCGCACACTGGACCGCTTTCATCTTAAAGGTTTGCGTAAAATCCTTAATATCAGATGGGCTGACCGTGTGCGGACACGGAAGTTCTAAGACGAGCCAAAGTGGGAGGCATTGAAACCTACCTCATGCGGCGACAACTCCGTTGGTGTGGACATGTCTCGCAGATGGTGGATCAGCGAGTGGCAAAGCGCATCTTCTTTAGTGAACTTCAGGAGGGCAAGCGTAAGCAAGGCGGTCAACTCCTCAGGTACAAAGATGTGTTAAAGCGTCACATGAAGAAGTGTAGCATAGAACCTTCGCAGTGGGAAAGACAGGCTAGTAACCGGCCTGAATGGAGATCCTTGGTGAGATCCAAAGTTCGAGATTTTGAAATCGATCGCTGCTCTGAGCTTGATGCCAGACGCGATGAACTGAAAACCCGTCCACCTGCGGCGATCAGTTACAATTACGTTAATGAAGCGCTTACGTGCCCGCAATGTGCGAGGATCTTTTCCAAAAAGATTGGCTACATAAGCCACATGCGAGCACACGAACGCCAACTGTTAAGGAGTTGAAGCAGTCGCCGTGGCCGAAATCGGTATGGAGTAATCGGTCTGGAGCAATATATTGTCTTTCTCATGTTACTTGTGTACAATAAACAGTAAATAAATAAATAAATAATCGCTAACAGATTCTTTTGTGTTCAAGTCTGAATATTGAAAGTGAAAAAAAAGGCGAGATTAAGTGTCATATAAAAAAAATAACCAGACAATTTGATCAGTGATGAGGGCACCAGAGCCTTACCGAACAAAAAAGCTGCTAAAATTTATCCCTGCCTGCCTAATCTTAAAAATATTTAGGAAACAATTCCTTTTGAGGAAGGAAAAATATTCTCATAAATTTTTGTTACACCGGCTTCGGCTATTGTAGCGTTTTTTCTTCTTTCACATCGGGATTTGTAGTGGACAATATATTCGAACTATTGAAATAGTAAATTAATAGTTTTGGGCCTATTTTATTTTAGGCACTATACAACTTTGACGTATAAGACTTAATAATATTTTTGATGAAATTAATAGCACTACAATTAATATAACCGTAACCAGAACATCAAAATTATTATATGTAATTATTAATATGAAGTAATTTTCAAGTCTACAGGGACCTGAAAAGTACTACCCGCAAAGTTTAGAATGAAACTTCGGCTCGAAAGATGATGAAAGATTCACGCTCTGGCTGAACACCAATTCAATTTATGTACTGAGCTCAATAAGTTAAACGAAAACTTCAACATAGGAACGTTCAGCTTATGAGTTATATCACCTCTCTCAGATTACAAACTTTATATTCATATTTTACTTAAGGAAATCTTTTTGGAGATGGTAGACATGAGATCTGGTTCACCAAGAAACATGATTACGGGCTTGCTTGTAATTCACGTACACTTGGTTACAAAATTACTTGAGACAGCTAAACACGCACACCTAGATGCATCTCACGTACACTTATGCGCAGCTCACGCGCACATACTTACTAGATCACGCTCATAGCTCATAGTTTAACCCTTAGGCAACTTACACATGGACACCACCACACCAGACATTTATAAACTCGTTACAAAACTGGTTGTCTGGCTTATCCTCAATGATATGATTACAATGCAAAATCCTATCCATCCTTTAATTCACATGGTCCCTCTCGAGGCAGGATAGCCTAGAGTGGATGTATAGTGCAACTAATTTGAGGGGTCGCATGTTGTAATCCATGCGCCGTCTAAGAAATCTTTCTTTATGTTTTCTTTTTGTTTATGTTTTCATAACAAAGTTTACTCGAGAATATGTAGGTCGTGGTCTGATTTTATAAGGTGCAAGAAAAACAATGAAAATTAAAATTTAGATGATTTATTATTTAAAATCATGTCCAATATAACAAATCTATAGTGTATTTTTAGTGCAACGAAATTGTGTAATATTTTAAACATAATTTACGCTACTAATGTAATAAAACACGTCTTATGTTAGTCACAATTCACATAGCAGTAAAATAGTGAATATACATATTATTACATAGTGCAATAATAAAAATATCACAAATTATTATGTTAACTTAAATTACATTATAAATAATTTAGAAGTATTTTTTTATAATTAAACGCTTAAGCAGTTGCATAACTTTCTTTATAAATTACCTCCTAAAATCAGTACCTAAATATGACAAAATTATTCACCCAGTCAAAAATTTAGACAATGTTCGGCATAATCAATCCGTGCTTGTCGATATGCCAGCCGCTGATAATATTGTTTTAGTTGCTGCAATATATTATCAATAGATTCCTGGAGCATGAAGATGTGTCAGTATCTCGTGTCGAAGCAAAATTTTCCCGCTTGTGCTCAGCAACATTATATCAATGACGCGCAGAAGCTGAACTGTAGGTCCCACCCTTGGGCCCTGGACGCTCAGAAATTATCTTCTCAGTTTCATTTTTAACACGAACTCAATGCATCACACTGTTTACCTATAACAATTTATATGTATCTAATAAACAACGTAACAAACGAATATCAATAAAAAAAATACTGTCAACTATATGCCAATAATATGAATAGGTTGCATTAGGGTAACGTAACGATATATTAAGTTGCAGACTCATTTGTCGATAAAATTTATCATCGTTATGCAAATCTACAATCTCAGCTATCAAAACTACATTTTAAACAGTAATATTGACACATAATCAAATTTTTCTTGAAATAATTCAAATGTGTAATGAACAACGACAAAGCAGTCTGGGAGAATGAGCAGTGGAATTATTATTTGATAAAATGTAACCGTGCAATGCAGGTAAAAATAGAATTTATCGATGGAACGTTACGCTATGATGCAAAGTTGAATTTGCAGTTTCTTGCATATAAAAAAACGCAATATGTAAAACAAAAATAAACAATATAAATATGATAAACATAATTAAAAATAAAAACCAAAATGTAATAAAATTACACAGATATATATGTAATCGTTGTATTATATACTAAGTTCTGAAACGAATCCAACCGCTTACCAAATAAGCTATGGAGCTTCTAGCAAGTGATTGCAAAATTGAAGTACTGTTCATTCTGACCATCTCTTCCACAAACAGACTCAGTAGTGTGTCAATAGTATTGTGTATGCTAGTGTTTGTCAACGTATTATTTGTGTTTTTGTGTGCTTAATAAGCGGTCAGCGCCTATGTGTGCCTGTCTCAGATAATTATGTCGGCGATAGTACCAGGCGCGTGCTAGGCTCTGCGAGGGATTTCCTCCTGTGTTCCATTGGTGTATGGAGTAGAGACGGTCACCTTTGGGGAAGGATAAATATGTTTATACCTTTTACGTGGCGTTTAACGCTCTGCCTACCCCGTAAGGGATAAAGGCGTGATTGTATGTATGTATGTATAAATATGTTTGATGCCTTTTGCTGTTTCTGTACCAAAGGTGCCAAAGACCAAACCAGTTTAATTTCCCCGTAATAACAAACATGTTCTAGGTAAGACGCTATCGGAATGAAACTAGTGTAATGGAATCCAGGAAAGATAGGAATGAAAATCATTTGTTCTCTTGACACTCATGTACTCTTGCACTTCGGTCCGTTACAACATAACCTCAATTGCTTCTAAGCGCCACCGTTTAAATGATATAAATCAACCCCAATGTTGCCACTCGAAGAAAATAATAATTGCCAACTTAACAAATCAGTAAAATATGAACATCAATGTAAATAATTAATAATCCATAAATAAAATGATTAAACAATATTATGCCGGCCCCGTAGTTTACCCTTTTATATTATTACAACGGAATTAGCTGGAGTGGAGAACAATGACGCTAACATTCGGCCATCCTGCTCTTGCCGCGCCTCGCGGCGACGTTCAGACTGCTCTCGGAATATGTACACGTTTCTGGTGGATGGCCGCTGGGCAACACCCGTGTTCTGAAAAGAAAATTCCCAGCACAGTAATTAGTTATAATTCACATAGATCTGGATGCTCACATAGATCACATACTTATAACTCACACAGATCTGCATGCTCACACAGATGACATAGTTACAATCCATATAGATCTGCATGCTCACACAGACCACATAATTATTCTATGTTTAATAGTTATTGGATTTCGCTCTTTTTACATGTATATTACACATGCTTAAATATCCGTGTTGACACTTATAATACATAATTATTATTTCGACGTATATTTTTGCTTTATTTACATATTATTATTAACCGCATTGTTTGTAACAGTCTTTATTTTGTTGTAGGTTTAAATCTGCACTCTCACACGATACACACATCAATTTGTTTGTATATCTTTATCACCGCATCATTACGATAGTTTTGAATTGGTATAAAACTATATTCTCACAATTACATATAAGTTTTAAGATTTTCGCGGTTATTTACTACAATTAGATTATTGATTTTAGAGATTAAATTATTACACTAGGAAACTCATTTGTTTTAATCCATGCCTGATTAGTACGTCCATTTTTGTGATAAACGATCATTAAAGTGACGGCGAATAAAGTTACTCTGTTTTGTATGAATTTTTAACTCAGATCACAGTACGATGATTATACCATATGAGAGGCCAGTGCTAAGCATTGGCGGCTTGAAAACTCTGACCTAATCTAGGATTGGGTCTGGTTTCCCTTCTAGGTTGCGGAGGTCAGATGGCAGTCGCTCTGTGTAAAAACCAGTACCCTCGTTCAATCCCCTAGATTAGGAAGCCGACCCCGTGAGATACGGGATAAGGCTAGGGAGATGATGATGACCACAGTACAATGATTAAGTTACTTTTATCAGATCAAGTAACGGCAGCGTACAGAATAATATATTACAATTAACTAAATATATATCAGTATTTCATGATTCACGATCTTTTAAAAGTTGATTAGCATGTCAAAACTAAAACTATCCATTGCAGTGTGCCTGTGTGTGTGCTAAACTTAATAACACATCATAACTATTAGGTCTGAGCTAAATAAACTATTAACTAGTCTATTTCTAACTGCATATCATAATTAATTACCTAATTAATATAAGGCATTTAATAAGTATTTTGTAAGATCATTAATTAGTTGTAAAATCCCGATTTGTTCCATGCTGGACTGGGAGCGAGAGAGAAACATAGAATTTGCCAGCTGCATTTCCTCCTGGCAAGCTGTAAAAACCAGCTAAGGGATCCGAGGGTTTCTGTATATTGCAATTTAGGCGATGGGCTGACAACCAGTCACTACAGCAATATACCTACATACAAATATATCTCAAGTAACCTTCAAAACTTTGTCAGACGTGGTGGAACGACCTTTTTTAGGTAATTTATGCTCTGCCTACCCTATTAGGGATAAAGGCGTGATTATATGTATGTATGTATGTAAAATCCCGATCGATACTGAATCTTTACTTGTGATAATAATAATGGGAGAAAAGAAAGGGACGGTAATATATTTATATGTATTTATTTAAGTCGTGCACTCAAGGAAGTAATAGCACTATCTACATAAATAGTCGCAAATTAAATGCATATACATACACACTATCAGTATAGATCAATAAATAACTTTCTGAAAGGTCTTTGAAAACGTCTTTTGTCTTTAACTCCCGCAGCTATTATCATCGGATAAAGATGTTTTAGGTGTATGGCCGGAGAACCTCACTTCTATTTCTAACTATTGCGCAGAATCTATTCAAACTTTTCATTCAGTCCACGTACCTTAACCATCGAGTTTATGCGTGACTTTGGCATGAGGATCTTTTGTAGAACTGACTGACTGACCATAGAACATTACCTACACCGTTGGCGTTTTCTATCAAATTAGCTTTTAATTCTGTCATATTCTGTTTGATTTTGTGACACTAATTGCCGCTGCTAACATAAGATTTGACCACTGAACTTTTATTTTGACCGAACTCCCATTAGCTAACTTTTACATAAATGAACTTTATGAGCGCATCAATGACAGACTGCAAGCTAGAAGTAAGTAAGTAGCGACAAATGTACTCATGTAATCTACATGTAGGGCATCGGCACCAGTATTTGCTCGATCGGAGTTTATTCGTCCAAGAAGTCTACCTTAAATGCACGTAACCAAAATTGATACCGTAGGCGCACTATAACATAACTTTCTTCCTAATAAATCACGTTATTTGAAACTAAATTAGACTATTACGTGTTTTTTTTTTACTTTTAGGAGTAACAAAGTTTTATCTTAATATGAATTATGTGTTTATCCTGAGATCCTAAAATGAGGTAAACAATCGCTTATTCATGTTTCTAAAACATGCCTTTCACTTACCGTTTATGAGTAGGTAGGAACTAATACTACTACATGCCATTTTCCATTTATGATGCCTTAATTGAGATGTAACGTTCGCGAAGCTGATTTATAATTCTGTGTAAATAAATAATAGTACTTATGGGTACAGAAAACACACTCCCCTACAATGCTCACTCAAAAGCCAAAAGCGTACCTAGAATAATAAATACAACACAAATATAGGTAACCTTACGCGTAACGTTCGTAGTCTAAATTCCCTAATCACTGGAAATCTTGCACATAATCACACGCGTTAGGGTTAGTTACTCCCGAAACAGTACAGTTAGAAGTGTCGTGGGGGAACCGGTCGATGATCGTACGTACAGTCATTCGAGACGCTTGACCTTGGGCTAGAAGGTTTTATGAAATCAAAGTACGAGTTCAACCAAATCTAAACATCTTTGATTGTAACTACATTAGTACAACGTCATTCCTAATACGAATATTATACTCCTCTTTAATTTCTATATATAGCTTTGTAATTGTACCTATCTTCTATGGTAGGCAGAAGGAATATGCCGTTTACTGTACGGGCTCATCACAAACGATAATCTACGCATAATCTATGCTCACCCTTTTGTTTTTCTTGTTCAATAGAATCAACGGAAATCTAAAATCCCGACATATTATATTCGCAAAGAATAAAGATCCGCATAGTATTTTTCTTTTTGAGATTACCTTAATGCGCTTGCAGAAGACAGGGTTGATTTGATTGATTGTCATAACCAAAATTATTGTTGCGTATTGAAATCAAATAACTAAATCGATTCATTGAATTTAACTAAAAAAAAAAAAAAAAAAAAAAACTTAATACCTTATTCATATACCATCACAATAAAGGCCTACGTTATAGATTACATATATTTGCATTAATAAGCTCCGCACAAGCAAAGCCCAGATTATTTCGCATTTAAGTGCGTTGCGTCAACAGTTTAGTGAAGATTGTACGGACTGCAGAATTTAAGGTGCTTCCTGTCGGCAGATGAGCAGGTAGATTTCAAGATAAGCAACCATCGCCCATAATGGCTTAGATTATTGTTCAAATCAGCGCGCGTCACGGCGGCGTGGCGGTTACATCCGTGGCCGCGTCAAAAATGTGCGAAATACGCAAAAAGAAGCCAATTCCATAAGAACTACGAGTCCGATTAAAAAAAGCTATGTTGTGGTTTTAGACAATTATAATACGAATACTTTCCCGAAGAAACCGTGAAATTGCTCTTAATAGTATAGAAGGAATATCAAACTTACTGATAAAAACAGCTTTATTTCCAGTTTTTTTTTTTAACATACTTATTTATGTACTAGAATATTATTATATGTTGCAATTACAGGCCATTAACAAATTTCTTAGATGTACATTTTTTTTGAATTTTCCAAAGATTCATTTAGGAGAATTAAGCTCTTAATAACAACCATTTGTCGTTAGGAATCATCTTAAGTAAGATTATCCTCCGAGTTCGTAGTCTATAGGACGCAACAAAAATATGTAGGTATGTGTTCTCTTTCACTCTCATAACATTCAATCGCGAAAACATATTATAACTTAGTTTTACTACAACACATAGGTACGCATGTATAACGCTAATAAACAAGGTATTTTAAAATGAATTATTAAAGTAAGTTTATTTTTTGTTGCTAGTTATTATTTGTCCGACGAGTAGATAGATTTTATGTAATTAGTTAGCTAATGTGACAAAGCCGCGTACCGTAATCAACAACATTATCTGCACAAACCAGAACTTCTGCAGCACCTTATGATTGCAAAAATGTGCGCCTCGGCACCCTTTCATTCGAACATAGGACGGTGAAATGGACAGTTTTTAATTTTTAGCTTGTACAACAGCGAGTATGCATTTACCTCTAGTTTACTACCGGTATCTGGTTACCTATTTCATCACAACCATTCACGAGCAGTTGTTTGCTAAATCTAAGTAAGTATCATAAGTGATAAGGTAAACGCCACTGACCTTTTGTTTGTTGTGGTTGGTATGGTATACCCACTGTACACCTATGGCCGCGCGTGGTGCCCGCTGCGCTGGCAGACGTTGCAGTGTTGCGGAACCAGATTTTCTGCACGCATAGCATAATTTCGGCAGCAACTAGGAGTATTTTCCTCGCCTCCATGTCGATCTTCTCTGGTAACATAGCTTCCCAAAGACGACAGATATCCGTAGTATTATTGTTCAGCTGATGTATCACAATGATGAGCTTCATTTTCAACAGATTTTCAGTTACTTGGCGAAACACGCATACAAAGCATGATGAATTCACGATCATGCTCATTGCACTCGTAGATGGTACATTCTACGTTTGGTTATCCAACCATTTTGGTATTTTCCTCGCCAGGTTTGAATTTCAGGATCACTTCCGCTAGCTTTTAATACGGCGTCGTTAGTTTGTTGGTGGAGCAGATTCATTTGAGAGAAAAAGAAATCCACATTTTCCTCAGCACCAGAAAAAAAATACATGTTTGAATTTTTCTTTGATTTGCTTCCATATTAATCCATCGACGTATGGGCCGTTTGGATCGGAAATTTTGTCCTAATCCCACTTCTGATATGTAATGGAGTCCAGGAAAGACAGGAATGAAAATCATTTGTTCTCTTGACACTCATGTACACTTGCACTTCGGTCCGTTACAACATAACCTCAATTGCTTCTAAGCGCCACCGTTTGAATGATATAAATCAACCCCAATGTTGCCACTCGAAAAAAATAATAATTGCCAACTTAACAAATCCATAAAATATGAACATCAATGTAAATAATTAATAATCCATAAATAAAATGATTAAACAATATTATGCCGGCCCCGTAGTTTACCCTTTTATATTATTACAACGGAATTAGCTGGAGTGGAGAACAATGACGCTAACACTAGTCAAAACTCGTACGTGAGGCCGGATCGTGTGAAATATGGAAACACTCCAGTCAAAGTTTAAGGAGAGAACAGTAAAATGACAGTTAACCTCGCCGCTTTAATTGTACCTATATAGTTTGTTGCCCAATTGCCCTGGAGTGGGACACCACAGGCTCTTAAAAAAAAAAAAAAAAAAAAATAGTTTGTACTATGCCCCCAGTCTAAGTCCAGTATCGTAAAGGAGATACATAATTTATAATAGCTATAACCGCTTTTTTGTTTTGAATCTTCGTTCATCAGTACTAAAATCAACCACTTTCAAGCCGGATATGAAACAGGTGTGTGTGTAGCTGTGTTGTACCTACAAGGCTGATTATGATCACTTCTTGTGTGGAGATATTTTACTGGTGATTGTTTTGCCTGTTCTTTAGTAGCAAGCTGCTGCATGGATGCGTCACGTGACGGAAAAGGATTTATGTATACCTCTTAGGGATTACTTGGTATCCAGAATGAAAAATCTGCGTTTCACAGATACATGGAAGATATCGGTTTCATGATAATCTAAAGAACATGATAATCCGTAATCTTTCGAGGATAAAGCCACAGACATACATACATAAAATCGCGAGCGTAAACGACCTAAACAAAGGTCATTGCGCCATGTCTTACAAGTTTTGAGGGTTATTGTTAATACAGATGATTATGATATATACTGTTATAGTAACAGGTTGTCAGCCCATCGCCTAAAATGATTATAAACTATAACCCACGAATCCCTTAGCTGGTTCTTACAGCATACCCGGGAGGAGATGCAGCTGGCACATTCTATGTTTCACTCCGAGTCCAGCATGGAAGAAGAAGTTAACGCCAACATAAATTAAGTAAATTAATGAAAAATGAATGAATTATCTCCCAAAGCAGAAGTGTAAGTACAACCTTGATAGAGAACGGATCCGTGCCTCCGTGACACACGTGGTCTAGTGGCTAGTGCCATAGACTCCCGATCAGGAGGTCCTGGGTTCGATTCCCAGGGGGGAAAACTTTCAGGGGGTTTTTTTTCGGTTTTTGAATTTCATATGTACGTTTGTTCGGTACTTTTTCTTTGCTTCGGAAGGCACGTTAAGCTGTTGGTCCTGGGTAATATCGTTTAATACCATATGAATTAGTCGTTAAGCCATGTCAGAGGCCAGTGCTAAGCATTGGCGGCTTGAAAACTTGGACCAAATCAAGGATCGGGTTGGGTTTCCTTTCTGTGTTGCGGGGTCAGATGGGAGTCGCTCTGTGTACAAACCAATACCCTCGCTCAATCACCTAGATTAGGTAGCCGCCCCAAGATATACGGGATAAGGCTATTGAGATGATGATTATTATTATCAATATTAATTGTTAGTAATCCCTACTATATAATAATTGGATAGCTACCAATTGTTATATAGCAGGGATTTCACAGTTATGAAAAACATAAATGATCAAAAGTCGGTACGTGGTAGAATATGAAAATCCTGCGGTTTCCAGTCGCTGCACAAAGCCACATTTGCTCCAAATAGATTTTTAATACGCAATGCTTCATTGAAAGTTAATCTGTGACTAGTTTCAATTTTACAGAAAAATTCAATTGAATTTCTTTCGGAGGATGTTTTGCAGATTGTTGAAAGTTATAAGATAAATAGATAGTGAAGTAAATATGGTATGTTGTTTAGTGTTGTAATCGTAGTCTACATACATGCATACATATAATCAAGGCTTTATTCCAAATGGGGTAGGCAGTTCGTAAACTACCCTGAACAAAGGTTGTTTCGCTACGTCTGACAAAGTTTTGAGGGTTATTTAAGATAGATTTGCAGGTATATTATTGCGCATATTTCTGTAGTCACAGGTTGTCAGACCATCGCTTAAATTGCAATATACTGAACTGAAACCCTCGGATCCCTTAGCTGGTTTTTACAGCATGCCCGGGAATAAATGCAGCTGGCACATTCTATATTTTTCTTTCACTCCCAGTCCAGCATGGAATAATCGTGGTCTATGCTTTGTAATGTAGTTTGTCAACCCAGCGACTGCAGGGGCATATCAAGCGGATTTAATACTGATTAGTTAGTCAAATCGGAGAAAAATATATAAACTGAAGAATGTATAATATTTAATATAGGATATTGTATCAAGTGCATTGAGCTGTACTGAAGCTAATAGAAAAATATAGAATGTGCACGCTGCATCTCCTTACAGGTATGCTGTAAATATCAGCTAAGGGATTCGAGGGTTTCAGTATCGTAATTTAGGCGATAGGCTGTCAACCTATCACTATAGCAATAATGAAAACTGATTGGCTTACTTGTTTGTATTGAAGGGAGGGTTAGCCCTCGACGTTTCGATCCTATACGAGGTACGAGGATCTTCATCGGGCGAAAAGAAAGTCGCACTCCACCTTCCGCCAAGTGCAACCTTCGACTCGCGACAATATACAGACGGATCTGTATCCATCTGGTATAATCCTCAAAATTTGTCAGACGTGGTGAAATGACTTTGGTTTAGGTTGTTTACGCTCTGCGAACCCCAATAAGGATAAAGGCGTGATTGTATGTATGCATGTATTGTATCAAATATAATTTAACGTAGTTTGACCATTTTGGAATTTCTATTACGTGGTCCGACGTTAGTATCCAAACCACGGTGGATTTTGTTGGAATTTCGAATGGAATTCAGGTTTTCAAGAGACAAATATTTCTAAACGATGCTGTGATAGCCGAATAGTATTTTACTACACTTCTTCTTCTGTCGAGTGGGTATCGAGTCTATGGACCCGATGAACCCTGGTGTCAGAGTTTTTAAACCGCCTAGTAGCACAACTATCAGGCCTCTGGCATGGTTTCAGTAACGACCACTATCAAATACAACGACCGGGACCGACGGCTTAAACTGCCCTCCGAAGCATGGTACCCTCTTTCTTTTCGAACAATCAGGTGATTCAGCCTGCAATGTCCTGACAAAACTGGGGAAAAATTCAAAAAGTGATAAATTCTCAAATATCAACTTTTGTGTTTTCTCCCTGGGAATCGAACCCAGGACGTCCGGCTCGGGAGTCCATGTCACTAGCCACTAGACCACGGAGCCAGTTTTTACATTATTATTCTATCTACGGTATTTAACGATTTTAACAGGGACCAACGGCTTAATGTGCCTTCCGAAGCACGAAAAAAGAGCCGAATAAAAAACGTTCACATGAAATTTGAAGATTGAAAAACACATTGGTACGTGGTGGGATTTGAACCAAACATACACTAAAAATACACTATTATCAAGGCAGAAATTGAGAATAAAAAGATTAGTATTCATACCAATTCTCCAACATCATATTTTTTTATATACCAGAATAAAAAAATCGTGTATTTATCGTCATTCGGACAAACATTCAATAAAACCAAAGCATCACTTGCCAAGTGATCTGCCCTTATAAATCTGTGAAAGTTTTTATTCATATTTGTCCGAGGAAACATTTTGAAAGCAATATACCTACTTGGGGCGTCAAATCGTTCGTTGTTGCGAGTTCCAATATCCGGCTCAGCTCCCCAACTTGCTCCAGCCTCGAAGCGAAGAATATATCAAAGTAAAGCAATATTTTGTTTGCTACAGTTAAAACTTTCAGTATAGCCTTTGAGTTTGAAAATACATACGTACATTTAGTCACGCATTTATGCCTATTCGGGTAGGCAGAGCATAAACGACTTAAACAAAGGTCGTTCCGCCACGTCTGACAAAGTTTTGAGGGTTATTTAAGGTAAATTTGTAGGTATTGCTGTAGTGACAGGTTGTCAGATATGCAGTAGTGACAGGTTGTCAGCCCTTCGCCTAAATTGCAAATCACTGAAACTTTCCTTAGCTGGTTTTAACAGCATGCTCGGGAGAAAATGCAGCGAGCAATTTCTATGTTCTTCTTTCACTTCTAGTCCAGCATGGAAGGATCGAAACAGACAGTTAAAAGTTTGAAAATATCTGCGTAGTAATCGGGTAAAATCTAAAACACTTTGAGAAACTCTTCCATTTGGGTTGTATTCATTTTGGGATGTTAAGTTTTCTGGAACAAAAAGGTGAAACTCATGTTACCAAGAAATTAAGCTTTGTTTGCGTCATATTTCAAGTATTGTAGTTTTATTTACATTTTGTTTCATTCACCTACAAAAATATTAAAAACTTTTACAAAGAAATTACTTCTGAAATAAAACACAAAGCAAGAAATTAAATCGATAAAACGACACAAAATGTGGTCTTCTTCTTAGCTAGTGGACTATCGAGTCGAACGAGGGTTCATCGTGGAACCCTGGTGTCAGAGTTTTCAAAGCGCCTAGTTAGACAGCTATTAGGCCTCTGACATGGTTTGAGTAATGACCACTATCAAAGACAGCGACCGGAACCGACGGCTTAACGTGCCCTCCGAAGCATGGTACCCTCTTTCTTTTCGAACAATCAGGTGATTCAGCCTGCAATGTCCTGACAAAACTGGAAAAAACCAAACAAACTGATAAATTGACAAATATCAACTTTGTGTTCCCCCCTGGGAATGGAACCCAGGACCTCCGGATCGTAAGCCCATGGCTCTGACCACTTGACCACGGAGGCAGTTTAAATGTGGACATAATACGAAAAACGTTCTCTCATATATCTTGAATAATAGGGAATTAATGTTCCAGCCGTAATACTATCACGTAATCTCATCTGCTGAAACCGAATACAGTGCCCAGTGAATTCCCAGTAGAATATTAAATAATTAAACAGTGAATGAGTTACAATTAGCAGCAGTGGACTTATTCTGCGAGTGGCCGGCACACAGGGAGTGATATAGGGCTGACAGCTCGCAATATACATATAATCACGCCTTTATCCCTAATGGGGTAGGCAGAGCGTAAACGACCCAAACAAAGGTCGTTCCGCCACGTTTGACAAGTTTTCAGGGTTATTTAAGATAGATTTATAGGTATATTTCTGAAGTGACAGGTTGTCAACCCAACGCCTAAATTGCAATATACAGAAACCCTCAGGTCCCTTAGCTGGTTTTTATAGCATGCCTGGGAGCAAATGCAGCTGGCATATTTAATGCTATTTGTCACTCCCAGTCCAGCAGGAAAGCAAGCACATAATATACCTTAGATACCTCTGTAAATTAATTTAAGTGAAACGCTCCTGTAACAAATAAAATTAAAATAATAATTATGAAGTGTCGCAGGTTTTGTATCAACCCTTAGTTCCAGATTAGACAACCGATACATTAGAGTGGCCAGACGGTTTATAACGACCAAAGTTTTTGTGTATTTGTTTAATGTAGAGGATAGAATAATCCTACTTAGATTAAATCCTTTGTTTATGTCCTCTTTTACGTCAAATAAATTGGATGTCCATTTAGTACTAAAAAGTAAATGAAAAGAAAAAATGTCATAGTCATAAAGGAACCTTTTACTGGATTTGTCGTAGACATTGCTACGAAAGTCGTAGACACTGCTACGGAACCCGTAGAGAGTGCTGCGAAATAAATTTTATTTTGTAATGTTATGAAAACGTCATATTAAATTGACCTATAACCGTCGTCATTGTAAAAATATAAAAGAGATGAAATATAAAGATGAAGTAGAAATTTACATAGTGCGCGTAGTTGCGGGCAGCAAGCAGCCTGTGGTATTATTTTTATTATTATAAAAAGTATCATATGTCCTTCTCCTGGTTCTAAGCTAACTTCTTACCAATTTTTAGCTAAATCAGTTCAGCCCTTTTTGAGTTATAAATAGTGTAAATAACACGACTTTATTTTATACATATACGTAGATACATGGCATTATATTTGTAATAAAATTATACATTTTGTATCTGTTCCCGTGAATGTTTCATATTTAATCCCCATTACGTTGGCTGAAAAAAATCTCTTATAGAGATAAGCTCCCGTTGTAAAGCAATAAAGAATACAATGCATTGATAATACCAATAGCACATATACCAACGCACTACTATCTACTATAATTTGATGGAAACTGGGAAAACAGCCATTAGCATGGTCGGGAACAATCAACTAATGCATCAATATTTGCACACAGTCTGCATTCTCCCCAGAGAGCCTGGATGGTCGGAATGCTTCATCAATGGGAAATATACAGGAGTGAATACTGGATCAAAATTAATAGTAGAATTCTAGACTTGGTTAGTAATTAAATACATTACATACTTCGGTGATCTATTCGACTGTGCAACTTTTTGTGTCCATTACGAAATATTTCATTGCTGCATTTGAGTGTCATCAATCTAGGGTTATTATCACGCTCACCACGCTTGACAAGCGAGTTAATACATACATACATACAATCACGCTTTTATCCCTAATGGGGTAGGCAGAGCGTAAACGACCTAAACAAAGGTCGTTCCGCCACGTCTGACATAGTTTTGAGGGTTATTTAAGATAGTTTTGTAGGTATATTGCTGTAGTGACGGGTTGTCAGCCCATCGCCTAAATTACAATATTCTTAAACCCTCGGACCCCTAAGCTGGTGTTTACAGCATGCCCGGAAGGAAATGCAGGTGCCACGTTCTATGTTTTTCTCTCGCTTCCAGGTCAGGATTGAAAATACGAAATACGGTCGTTCACTTACTTATTAGTCGCTATCCAAAGACATGTTTACTAATAAGTATGTCTCCCTTAAGTTTAAATACGCTAGTAGAATTGGTTTCAGGATTGTATAAGGGAATTTGGTTAGGACATTGCAGGCTAAATCACCTGATTGTCCGAAAAAGAAAAAGATTTCGTGCTTCGGAGGGCACGTTAAGCCGTCGGTCTCGGTCGCTGTCTTTGATAGTGGTCGTTACTCAAACCATGTCAGAGGCCTGATAGTTGTGCTACTAGGCGGTTTAAAAACTCTGACACCAGGATTCATCGGGTCAATAGACTCGATACCCACTCGACAGAAGAAGAAGAAGGATTGTATGTTGGTAGCTCGCCTATTGTTGATTATTGTAATTGAGCTCTTTTGGGTGAACAACTTCTATTTACTATTATTTGGTCTATTCTGTTTGCACTTGTGAGTGAAATATCAGAAATAAGATATGCAAATGCAAGAACAACAGTGTTTACATAAATACATACACACATATAATCACGCCTTTATAATCATGCTGGACTGGGAGCGAGGGAAAAACATAGAATGTGCCAGCTGCATTTCCTCCCGGGCATGGTGTAAAAACCACCTAAGGGATCCGAGGGTTTCTGTATATTGCAATTTAGGCGATGGGTTGACAACCTGTCACTACAGCAATATACCTAGAAATCTATCCTAATAACCCTCAAAACATTGTCAGACGTGGCGAAATGTCCTTTGTTTAAGTCGTTTACGCTTTGCCTATCCCATTAGGGATAAAGGAGTGATTATATGTATGACTGCATGTTTTTTTCGCACTGTTCTAAGTATCGAATTTATTTTTCATGTGCTGATATTGCACACTAAACAAATATAAATAACAAAATAAAAAACAAGTAAAATAAAATTACAAATGACTCCATTGGTTCTCAAATATTTATCAGTGCAGCAGTGCCAGTCAGTCCTCTTGAGTTGATGAAATTTGTTATCACGTTCGTGAAAACTAAATTGTTTTCAGGAGTGCCGGGAACTCTCCCAACTTCAAGCTAATGATTCAGTGTAAAGTTTTAATTTTAAAACTGAGTAGGTACTCCAGAAACCTAGTAAGTAAGTAAGTAAATTGTTTATTTTAGTGTTTAGATACATATTAAAAGTTACAAACTTAGCCTATTTTATAATACATTGTAATGGAGCTGGCTACTGCTATTCAAAACTAAATCACTGTTTTAAAATACAAGTAACGCCATCTATCAGATTGGTAGGAGAATCCCTATAAACGAGAAACTAATGCCAATCTAGTGTTGATTGAGTAGAGAACTAATATTGTAGCCAGATCGAACTGAAATTACTTCAATTTGAAGTAAATTATAGGTGTTATGCCAGATTGAAAAATATAAAGATTATATTTTATGAGGTGATTGTTTTATTGTGACATATTATATACGATAAGCATTTTATAATTACTAAATAATAATAAATTGTCGAGTATTTGGATTGAGTGCAGAAATTGTGAAGATAGGTTTCGACAACACAGAACCAGAAGGACACGCGGTGCCATCTGGAGGAGAATGGGAGAACTATCAAGAGAAGTACGAATGAAGGCTCTCGAAAACTCTGGAATGGTCTAGAAGAGGGAAGATAAAACAGTCGGGGGCTCGAGAAGGGGGGATTGGGCTGGAACTTGGAAGACGAGGGAGACGGGAGATCGAGAAGGACGCCGGGGAAGAAAATAGGGTCTGGGACCGAGCAGGGAGAAGTTTAGTTGGCCTGGAGTTTTAGTTTGAGTAGAAGTTTAGTTTTACTTGAAGTTTAGTTGACTTTTACCAGTGAAAGTGTACACATCATAGAGGAAAGGAGAGTATGCAGCCGGGAGGCAACCAAGAGACCTACTTTGGTGGGATGTTGGTGCCATCAGTTGTTCCTGTTGTGGACGGAGGGAGGTGATCTGACGATCAGCTGTTCTTTTACATGGTGGAGTGGAGGATGCTGACAGTGGAGTCTTGCAGAGCTGGTGAAGTGCCAACTACAAGGATTCTAAAGGATGGGTAAACCTACACACAAGGTATTCCTGCATCAAATTGACTGCATTTATTTATTTACTTATTCTTGAATAAAACATTGTGTTTTATTTACTTTCCCATTTCTACATTTATTTAATTATCTTGTCCACTTCAGACATTGTTTATTAACAAGGTTTTTCCCTGTTCAATTAACAATCCCTTTTTATGATATTTCATACTTGCTGTTCTATTGATTTTTATATATATCATTTCCAATATTTCTTATGTGATAGGTACGGTTAATGAGTTATAGATGTAGGATTGTAGATCAGTTTAGCATGCAATTACATAATACATACACAGCTATGCGGTTAGGTACATTGTAGGAGTAGGTTAGGTAGGGGTAGGTTAAGATGGATAGGTATCCTAAGTAATTAGGACAATATCTAGGAAAGTAGGTTGGGGTAGCTATGTGGGATCCTAGTTTGTGTTTAGGTAGGTAGTTCTCTCCCTTCCCTTTACCTAAATTCCTGCCTTACCTTTCCTTTAAGCAGAGAAGCATCATCCTTATGTCTCATTATGCGCGCAGCAGTGGAATTTATAAATTATTTTAATACATTCTATGTTTTTATAACTATATCTATGTATGACTTGTACATACATATTACAATTTACTTACATATTCTGGAAGAGGAGAAACAAACTACTGAATTGATTTAAATTCACTTAACTGTGGAATCAGTACCTATGTATGAGTCATTCATACCTACTTGCTTATCCTGGCAGTGGATACTGAATTGATTTTATATTCACTTTATTGCGATTTATGTCGAACGGACAATGTTTTGAAACATTTATTGGATTCATGATCCTATATGTATGTATGTTCTATGACTTCCAACTACTAACTTGGTGGGAACGTTCACCTCTGATACCTACTATGTAGGTTTTATACAATTGATAATTCTATTCTACAGACTGACAAAGTTAATCTTTGATAATATACCTACTAATGTGTGGGTTTTATACTTGCAACTTATTGGGACTATGGTCCAACTACCTAATGGGAGTATTCACCATTCATTATACTTACCAAACCAATACTGCATGGAATGTGGGATGATGTTATCTGTATCCTACCTACAACCTTAAATTACCCTGGAATGGGTCTGGAAATAAAATGTATATATATTCACTTTATGTGATTTTTATCTTCCATGCTGGACTGGGAGTGAGAGAAAAACATAGAATGTGCCAGCTGCATTTCCTCCCGAGCATGCTTTAAAAACGAGCTATGGGATCTGAGGGTTTCAGTATATTGTAATTTAGGCGATGGGCTGACAACCTGTCACTACAGCAATATACGTACAAATATATCTTAAATAACCCTCAAACTTTGTCAGACGTGGCGGAACGACCTATGTTTGGGTCGTTTACGCTCTGCCTACCCCATTAGGGATAAAGGCGTAATTGTATGTATGTATGTATGTTATGTGAATTTTATATGACTGATTTATGGTCAGTTGGCTTTGACAAGCCATTATACTACTGAAATATTACTTGACTTGATGTCAATTGAGCGACATGGTATCAGCCATGGCATGGGGTCTCATTCCGAAGAACAGTAAATAGCTTCTAAAAAATATCAGCAGATGGCGCTACGGGTAAGACGGGCAGGTCATTCTAAATAAAAGTTTACATAAAGCAAGTTTTTTGTTTCTAAAGCCAGCAAATATATTGTTTAATAAATAATTCTGATTACCCTGATCATTAAAAATCGTATGATATGCTCATTTTTAAAAAGTTTTAGTTTAAAAGTTTCTTTTCAGCGGCTACTCTAGCGACACCCACACAGGAGTGTCAAGGATATAAAGTTTTTCGACTTTCGCTCAAACCCTAAACACATACAGGTAGTACCAACCATTCACCAATAGATGTCACTGGTACAATTATCGATCCACAGATCCATACCTACATCGAGCGGTTGCCGTTTATGTGTTATGACTTTACTTTTAGAGACCCTCGCACATTGAATTATGAAAAAAACAATAAAACAAAAATTAAAGTATGAATATTGTATCTTATTTATAAAACTCACTTGCTTTCCGCTCCGCGTTTTCACCCGCGATTAAATGAATTTTCTCGCGGAAATAAAGTATTTCTCTGTGTTAACGGTTAGCCTGTTGCTATGTCACTCATACATATATACACATATATAATCACGACTTTATCACGCCTAATGGGGTATGTAAAGCGTAAACGACCTAAACAAAGGTCGTTCCGACATGTCTGACAAAGTTTTGAGGGTTATTTAAAGATAGATTTAAATTTTTAGGCAGTTTCATGTAGTGACAGGTTGCCAGCTCATCGCCTGAATTGCAATATACTGAAACCCTCGGATTGCTCAGCTGGTTTTTCCAGCATGCCCGGGAGGAAATTCGGCTGGGAGGAAATGTTATCAGCAGTGATCGGAATAGGTAGAGTATATTTACCTAAACTTCTAAAAAGAAGAGAGGAAAATGGAGACTTCCTTACTACTAAAACTTTTTCGGGACATCTTGCTGGACATCACATAAGTAAGCTAGAAATATACTTTGAACCATGGCATTTAATTCTATGGACAAATACAAGCTAAAAATATACTTGGTGATTTTCGGCTACAGTGTCACATTGCCTAGATATTTTGAATTAAAGATTCTCTTACTTTATTGCTTTAAAACGGCTGTGTGTAGGAAAAAATGTTAAGGGAAAAAATTATCGCGTAATTTGTGTTCTATAATTTCTTTATAGGTGTCAACATCGTTGGAGTTATAGAAACCAAGATATTTACGAAAAACCGTTTTAACGATATCTGACAGTTTTCATATTATGGACGATGTTAGTTATGTTTTAAGCTGGTCAACAAATCAGATAATTCAAAATAAATTTGAAAAAGTTTTAAACAGAATTCCGGACTTCGATTTTATTACAACAATAAGTGAAAAAATTGTAAAGGGAATCGAAGTAGATGACAAAGTATTTTTTAAATATGCTCCTCTTACATCTGTAGATGTTGAAAGGTCCTTTTACACCTATTAGTGGATTTTAAGTGTAAAAAGGAATAGACTTAAACCGGAAAATATAGAAAAAATAATGCTCATCTACTTCAATTCCCTGCAAGAAAGCAATATTTCGTCAGTATCTTCAGATTCTGTCACTGAAGACGAAGACATTGACGACATATAAAATATATTATTTTTTAAGTAAAATTAACCGCGTTTACGATGTACCTTACGTGATCAGGTTTTTTGGAC
Organism: Scrobipalpa costella; assembly: GCA_949820665.1. Classification (NCBI taxonomy): domain Eukaryota; kingdom Metazoa; phylum Arthropoda; class Insecta; order Lepidoptera; family Gelechiidae; genus Scrobipalpa; species Scrobipalpa costella. The sequence continues at coordinate 11,638,351 of OX463298.1, forward strand.
TGCATTACATGAATAATTGTCTACTTTAATAAAAATAAGCTTTATTTTATTTTTTATTGGTTCTTTCATTTATACCTTAAGTTACAAAAAACAAATTTAATTTTTATCATTAAAAACTACAAAAATCAAAATTCATACTTCGAAAGAGGTATGATTGTATCTGGCATACTAAATATTTTGCCGATATTTAACTGAGATTTGGTTCAAGTTGGCTGGCGTACGATCAACCGTGTGACGTTTGAACATGAAATAAATATAAAACAAAATATTACATTACCAAGACACATTGATCTAAAGATTGCGATTTGGTCGTTTGGCCATAGATAACCGGTCAAAAAGGGCCTACTATTCCTCTACTAGTTCTATTATGTGGCGTATAGTCACGTATAATACAGAAATGCATAAATTCAAGCCTCATTTCCTATTGTTCGATTATTTTATGACTTGCTTTATTTGCATTTGATTTTATCTTATAAAGTTGACGGTTCGAAATTCGGAAACAAATTCCATTCATTTACAGCACGTGTTTTTTCAGTGTTTTTTTACCTGGAATCACTTTTCAGGTAAAAATAATTAGTGCAAGCCTTTTGACAATTGAGCTTCTTTTGTGTAGTTCTATTTAATCGCTTTGTTTACGAAGTTTTCGTTTATTTGTGAATAAACAGCACTTATTTAAAAGCATATTACTATCAGTGCAAGCCTTCTAACAATTAAAATTACATACATACATACATACATATAATCACGCCTTTATCCCCATGGGGTAGGCAGAGCGTAAACGACCTAAACAAAGGTCGTTCCGCCACGTCTGACAAAGTTTTGAGGGTTATTTAAGATAGATTTGTAGTGGCATATTGCTGTAGTGACAGGTTGTCAGCCCATCGCCTACATTGCAATATACTGAAACCCTCAGATCCCTTAGCTGACTTTTACAGCATGCCCGGGAGGAAATGCAGCTGGTACATTCTATGTTTTTCTCTCGCTCCCAGTCCAGCTTGGAAGAATTACTATTACTTTGTGTGTTTTATATCATACTCTTTACGGCGTTGTTATCAATGTTTGACTAAGGGGAACTTATTAAAAGCATCGGTTTATCTTAATCGAACCCAGGACTTTTCACAGATTTATTTCGGCGTACGAAATGGTGCCTTAAAAAAACCAACCAGGAATATAAGCTATTCAAGGTCAAATGTAAAAATAAAACAATTTTTCGTAAATATCTTGGTTTCTGTAGCTCGTACGATGTTGACACCTATGAAGAAATTATATAGCACATAATTTGCGTATTTTTTTTCTCAATTTTTTTTTTCCTACACACAGCAGTTTTAAAGCTATAAAGTAAGAAAATCTTGAATTCAAAATATCTAGGCAATGTGACACTGTACAAATATCACCAAGTATATTTTTAGCTTGTATTTGTCCATAGAATTAAAAACCATGGTGCAAAGTATATTTCTTGCTTACTTATGTGATGTGTGATGTCCCGCAAGATGTCCCGCAAAAAGTTTACGTAGTAAGGAAGTCTCCATTTTCCGCTTCTGTTCTTAGAAGTTTAGGTAATTATACTTTACCAATTCCGATATAATGTCATGGTCATAGTCAATCGATACATAAAGTGTTGCCTTATACCCTAAATACCGTGTGAAAATATTTCCCTAGGGAATAAGATCTTATCCTACGGTAAAAAAATGCCTTTGTCCGTTTCATCTATCACCATGCCACCACATTTCATCAAAATGCGTTCAGAATTTAAGGCGTGAAAGAACAACAAACAAACAGATAGACGGAGCTACTTTCGGATTTTATAATATTTGTATAGAGTATGGATAGTATGTATTTTTCTTACGATCAGCAGGAAAACTGTTTCTATATTTGTTTAATTTACCAACAACAAATCATTCACAATCTTCTTCCATGCTGGCCTGTAAGCGAGAGAAAAACATAGAATGTGCCAGATGTATTTCCTCCCGGGCATGCTGAAAAAAACCAGCTAAGGGATCCGAGGGTTTCTATATATTACAATTTAGGCGATAGGCTGACAACCTGTCTTAGATAACCCTCAAAACTATGTCCGACGTGGCGGAACGACCTTTGTTTAGGTTGTTTACGATCTGGCTACCCCATTAAGAACAAAGGCGTGATGTATGTATGTACAAAACATTGACATGGCCACGATTCGGCGTAGACTAGATTTAACTAACATAAAGAATATAAATATTAGATTAACTTACTTTTTTTCTCTCACTTTCTATAAGAGCTATTTTTATATTATTAATTATATAAGAATCTTTAAAAGAATACATATTTTAATTAAAACATATTTCGAGTAAATTGTAGCTGTAATGAAAAGACATGATTGCCTGCTGCCTAAAACAAATCATATCGATTCTTAAACCTTGCTTGGTAACACCTTTTACTTCGATGTCTTCCTAAAATGTCAAAGATATTTATGTTAAATAGTGATAAATATACATACATACATACATACATATAGTCACACCTCTATCCCTAGTGATAAATATATTTTTATTAAATTAAAATTAACCTAATGAAACATACTTAAGTTTTAGTTGCTTTGAGATACTTGTCGTTAATTTTATTAAGTTTACCTATAGATTGTCTTCTGAAAGTGTAAACAAAATTCCGAAACTTGGTTTATGAATTTTCTATGAATCTCAATTTCTGACCCACTGTGCAGCGTAGGCTCCGCAAGTGGCGTCGTTGCCATTCAGTGCGGGCCCGCGCGCAACGTTGCCGGTCAACGTATGAATGGGTAAATGCGAATCCGCTCCGTTAATTGCGAAATTTGTAAAAATTACGTACTTATATGTATGTTTTTTAGATCTTATTTCTCCTAAACGAATTAATGAAGAAATCATGTATATATTTTTCTGCTAATTATGTCGATATTCTACTTGTTGTTTACGTTACTATTAAAAAAATATACTCATTGATGAACCATAACAACTTCATGGGTAGCTTTTATCGCAACTCAGTTCACCGGCGGGATGGCGCGTTGGTTAGTTGGTCAGGTTTCAGCGCTGTGATTATCCGGATCGAGTCCGATCGTTGATTGAAAATACAATTTCCTTTTTGCTAGAAACATTTATTTAGTATTAGTTTTTCTTTCTTTTACTTTTTAAGGTAAATATTTTACTGTCATACTACTGTTCAATTTATTACTTTTAAAGTGTATTTGAGGCCGATTTCTATTCTATTAATAAGAATCATCTTGATAAATAAAAATAGAGGCTCAAAATAGTGATAAGTGGAAGGAGGCCAGGTGAAAAAAAGTAAAAGTAACAATCGTGTAAAGCAGTTTATTAAATTTATAAATGATAGCACCTAATATGATTTTAGAGTGTATGTAGTCAGCAGAGGAGACATCTGGTCAGGTCCGCTCGAAACGAAAGAGATCATTTCAGGAAATTATTGATAAACTTTAATAAAATCTCGCTTATTTGCACGATTCACTTACTGCAATAAATATACTAAACCACATTCAAATTCATACATAATTTCCTGAAACAATCTCATCCGTTTCGAACGGCCCTGCCCTGCAATTGCCTTTGCTGACAGTACATAAGATAAGTTTCATTATTCAATCTCTTACAAATTACAAATTAAAACTGCTAATATCTGTGCTCTGGCGCAGCGTTCACTTCTCTCTTACCGCCATCTAGTAGTCTAGTAGAAAATTACGTTCTTCGAACGTGCATTGTACCTACGTGGGGCCATCTGTGATCACGGCAAAATATTATGACCGAACACTTCCCGCCGTGGTCTGTCACGTGGTACCGTTGCGTCAGATTGTACTAAAATCTTGCGGCCCGTCACTCGGCCCGACTTATGGCGGACCAGTTTTGTTGTATGACATTAGGCATCTGTACTAGTATAGTATTATATTATCTGTGGCCATGGTCAAACCTCCATCACATACTATATCTTAGCATTCGATATGTCTGTAACATCATTTAGATCACAGAAGCTTATTCTGCACTAAAGAAGTCTGACAATCAGTTACTTCTTGCTCTTGCCTATCACTCCTATATCTACATCGAATCTATGGCTTGCGGTGTGAATGATTGTTATATTATCTGGGACTAGCTTTGGCATCCCTATCTAGTCTACTGACTCCTGGATGTGCATATAGTGGAGATCGATGACTGGTGCAGTTTCATAGTCGGTGCTTCCAGCATAGCTGGACAACAATTTATAAAACCTTTGTTGGGACAATATTTCTCAATTGGACATCACAACTTACTACAAATTACATCAGACATGACTTGCTCTGTCTTGGTTGGCTGACCAATAAATCGGCTCAAATTTATTATATTTTATATGATGTTGTTCATCAATCTGGACTCGTTCCAAAATTTCTAAGTGCGCTGTCACTTATCTCTGGCCTGAGGCTTGGCCAAAACAAAAACCACTTAAAACTAATTGGAGGGCACAGAAGTGCCTCCAATTTCCTTTTCTGGGGCTCGCATGATGGCTTTTGCATCAAGGACAAGTTCCTAGGCTATTGGCTGTCTTTATTGGTGTCTGGGAATTGGTAATTGAAGTAAATCTCATTCGTTGATGGTTGGTGAGCACATAAATCCTCTACCAGCGAATGGTTGGAGCTGGAATCGGAGGTTCCGTTATCCCGCTGCGCACTGTCCCAATGATGTCCCAAGAACCTAAAGAGAGCTAAGTTATGACATCCCACTACCACTTTAAAGGATTTGGGTTACTTATATAAATACTATCACACAACGTACGGTCCTAACTATAATACTAGACGATCACAATCACGATCCAATAGTTAATTTTATTTCTAGACATTCATAAGCCACTCTATCCATCCATTCCTCTTTCCTATTCCCTTCCTCTCCTCTTATCCTCTCCACATTCCTACCTTTCCTCTACACCTTCCTCTCACACTTCCTTTCAAATTTCAATTTATATTAGGGTTTTTAGTTAGGGGGGGGGGGGGGGGGGGTTGTTACATATTGCTGAAGTGACAGGTTGTCAGCCTTAAATTACAATAGACTGAAACCCTCGGACCCCTTAGCTGGTTTTTACAGCATGCCTGGAAGGAAATGCAGCTGGCGCGATCTTTGTTTTTCTCTCGCTTCCAGGCCAGCATGGAAGATATGAAATACGATCTTTCACTTACTTATTAGTCGTTATCAAAGACATGTTTACTAATAAGTATGTCTCCCTTAAGTTTAAATAAGTTAGTAGAATTGGTTTCAGGATTGTATGTTGGTAGCTCGCCTATTGTTAATTACTGCGATTGAGGTCTTTTGGGTGAACAACTTATGTTTACTATTATTCATTCTATTTTATTCGCTATCGTGAAAAAAAACGCAGTTTCGGAAATACTCAAAACGCTTTTCCGCGCGTAGGAGCGGGATCTGTTAGCTTGCGTGCGGAATCGTGTTTTCCATACAAAAACAAAAAACAGACAACGCGAAACACGATTCCGCGCGCGAGCTAGCAGATCCCGCTCCTACACGCGGAGAAGCGTTTTGAATATTTTCGACACAGCGTGTTTTCCATACAAACTGGGGTACTTACGCAATATTAGAATGGTTTGCGTGATTATTTCTAACCTAGGCTGGACACCAGTAATAAAAAAAACTCAGTCAAATAAAAAGTCCCTTTTAGATCGGTTAAAAACGATGAGAGTTCAATTTTCTGCCTATCCCCTAAGTTTGGTGGCGTGATTATTTGTATAGAAACTTTGAGTTTAATAATGCTCAGTCAAACAATAAAAGTTCCATGAAAATCGGTTAAAAACAACCGAATTTAAATTATATCTATCTCCTTAGTCTTGAGGCGTGATTATTTGTATCGTAACTTTGATTTTAAATAATGTTCAGTTGAATAAAAAAAGTTCCATAAAAATCGGTTAAGAAACAGCCAAATTTCAATTTCCTGCCTAACCCCTAGGTCAGGTAGCGTGATTATAGGTATCATAAATTGCAATCCGGGTAACACGCAGTTGAATAAAAAAAACCTTTCGAAATCGGTTTAGTAGTTTTGGCATTATGTAACTTTTAACTGCCTCCGTGGTTTAGTGGCTAGTGCCATGGACTCCTGATTCGGAGGTTTTGGGTTTGATTCCCAGGGGGGAATCACAAAGTTGATATATTAGAATTTATTACTTTGTGAATTTTTCCCCAGTTTGGTTAGGACATTGCAGGCTGAATCACCTGATTGTCCGAAAAAGAAAAAGATTTCGTGCTTCGGAGGGCACGTTAAGCCGTCGGTCCCGGTCGCTGTCTTTGATAGTGGTCGTTACTTAAACCATGTCAGAGTCCTGATAGTTGTGCTACTAGGCGGTTTAAAAACTCTGACACCAGGGTTCATCGGGTATTGACTCGATACCTATTCGACAAAAGAAGGTGAAGGCATGATGTGGTAACATACAGACAGACAAAAATTCTAATACTAAACATCGTTTTGATCTTTATATCGTTGATAATGCCTGCTGCAATTTTTTTTTGTTAAAATATTGAATGTACAGCCACGGACCCTTCTAGAGATTTTATATATGTATAGATATGAAAACAAATTAAATTGGTTTTGTCGTGTACGTACAAACCGGCTTTATAGCACGTGTGACCTCTATCACCGCCACGATACCAGACTCCCAATTATTTAGAAAATTGCCAATTTTGCGAACATCAAATCACCAGCTTTTGCTTCGTTACAAAACTTATGAGATACTTGCTTTTTGAACGGCGGTTTCACTTGTAGGTACTTCGTTTTTTAAAAAAAAAAAACTGCTGAAATAATTTTAATTTCAACGGGGCACTGCTGAATATTTTTTGATTAATAATTACATATTCATCCTTTACTGTCATCCTAGAGAGTTAACTTACATAATTTATTTTTCAAAATATGGGTAGCCGTCATACATACATAAAGGGATTCGAGGGTTTCAGTGTATTGTAATTTAGGCGATGAGGTGACAACCTGTCACTATAGCAATAGACATTACAATCTAAATTTACCCTCAATTTATGTCAGACTTACGCTCTGCCTACCCCGTAAGGGATACAGGCGTGATTTTATGGATGTATACATACATACAAACACGCTTTTATCAGTAATGGGGTAGGCAGACCGTAAACGACCTTAACAAAGATCGTTCCGCCACGTCTGACAAAGTTCTAAGGGGTATTTAAGATAGATTTGTATGTACATAAGAGATAAAAATAAGCAGACAGGAAACCGTGCTAATAACAGTTGCTGCAGGGAGCGAGCGGTTTTTAATATAAATCTCTATTAACAGCGATTTACCTACAATATACGTAGAACACTAGAAATATAAGGGGTGTAAGCGATAGCGTCTCGCAAGCTGATAAGGCTAGCTCAGTCAACAGAACTGAACTGAACAACTATCAGCAAGAATATTTTAAAGAAATGAAAAAAATAATCTATACAAATTGTCTATTTGAGTTGATCATTTTGTATGGGAAGTTCAATATTTTTACATCTCCTGAAAGAATTTCCTGGTGATAGTTGTTCAGTTTCGTTGACTGAGCAACCCGTATCAGTTTGCGAGATGCTGTCCCTTACACCCGGTATACGTACATTGGCTGCAATGCTCCTATAGTTATAAAAGTAATTACCTTGTTTAGTACACAAAAATCTCAAATAGAGCATTATTTGTATAAAGAACTAACAAGCATGCTAGCTTCGCAAGGCTGCAAATTATATATATACAGATCTTATTTTATTTTATTTATTTATCGTACTTATGGCTTTATTTGGTGCGAGGTCCAGAGGACAGTGCAGTAGCCGGTTTTGTTGCACCTTTTGCACTACACGAGGTCACGTCTAAGGTTTTTAATGTAGTTCCTACGGACGTGGAGCAACATCGACCTGTAACGACCACTATTAGAAACAGTGACGTGCCCTCCAAAGTATAGAATCCGTTTTCTTTCAGATGGTCAGGTAGATTCAGCCTGCATTGTCCTAACTAAACCGTGGGAAATATAACAAAGTGATAAATAAATTGACAAATATCAACTAAGTGTCCCCCTGGGAATCGAACCCAGGACCTCCAGATCGCAAGCCTATGGCTCTGACCACTAAACCCCGGCCGCAGAACTTATTTATGCATTAAAAGTTACCATACATACATATAATCACGCCTTTATCCCTAATGGGGTAGGCAGAGCGTAAACGACCTAAAGAAAGGTCGTTTTGCCACATCTGACAAAGTTTTGAGGGTTATTAAGATAGATTTGTAGGTATATTGCTGTAGTGACAGGTTGTCAGCCCATCGCCTAAATTTCAATATACGGAAATCCTCGAATCCCTTAGCTGGTTTTTACAGCATGCCCGGGAGGAAATGCAGCTGGCACATTCTATGTTTTTCTCTCGCTCCCAGTCCAGCATGGAAGAACAAAAGATTGAAAGATTAAGTTAAAAGTTACCAGATAGAAAAAAATATGTGATCGTGATTATCGTTTCAAAATACTAATGTTGTGTGGTTTAGAAAAAGCCAGTTGATAAACAGACAAATACGGAGGGAAACTTCATAATTTTTAAGCACCTAAATATTTCTAGGTTAAAATAGTACGAAAAACGTCAAAGTAGCTAGGTATAACTTCCGCTCCCGCTTACGTCGACATCGTAACCGTGGCCAAAAAATCTATTATTAATTTATTAATAGACATTAACTCGAACAAAGTTTGGCCATTATACGTGTTGGCTTTTGTTGAGGTTAGGCAATTAACATGAAATAAGCCAAATGGAAATGTTTGTTTGTTTGGAATGTCAATTTTGTCGAAACAAAAGAAGTTTTAAATGACGTAGGGTGCCCCTGGGCTAACTGGAGACTTCATCATTCAAAAAATTCGAATACTCTAAAAACACAATCAATCAAAAATCCAGTAAACCAGATTGAGGTTAAAAGAATGATGTTCATTTAGAACCTCATAAAATTGCAACTAATAGTTCGTTGTAGTTACAGATACAAAATCTGCGAAAAACGGCCACATTTAGTACTTATGCTATCTGTAACTGCAGTGAACACTGAATTATTAATTTATAATGCTTAAAATAAACTTCTATACAAATTTTATACGAAAATAATTGCGTTTTCAGAGAGTAATGTTTCTTCAACTGATGAGGGCGCTGGCGTGCATCGGGGATCACCTTAAATCGTTTATAGTACGTTAGAATGTATTTTGCTACTACGGAAAGTCTAGGTAAGTCACCGTCTACCGAGATCATCAGAGACATTTGATTTGGCAGTGTCAGTCAATAACCGAAATGAAATACTTACATTTTTAATGTCAGGTTTTGAATATAGGCCATCGACACTCTGTCTCGCTTATGAGAGTCGTGTATTTGAGTGTTAATGTGCTTTTCAGATGCTGTAAATAATGTGTTAACCCGATTTTAAAGAATATGGCAAATTAAAATAATCTGTATTTAACCAACGTATTTACTACTAACTGTGCCCGCGACTTCGTACGCCCGGTTTGTATGGAAAACACGCAGCGTCTAATACGTGGGACACTCAGAAAGTTTTGCGACACTAAAAAAAATTGGTCTATTATAGTATTGGTACATATATTTTTATTAAATCTTTTCAAAGTACTCTCCACCAGCCTCTATACAAAGATTCATGCGTCTGAACCAGTTTTCAAAACACTTTTTCCAGTCCGCCGTAGACACCTCGTTTACAGCCTGCTCGAACGCAGCCAGCGCATCTTCCGGCGACGAAAATTGTATCCTCTTGAGCTGATTTTTTATTTTTGGAAATAAAAAGAAGTCACACGGTGCCAAATCAGGGCTGTAAGGAGGGTGACCCAGGAGTTTGACTGGTGTGCTGTCCAGGAAGTCCCTCGTTTTGAGCGCGGTGTGTGCAGGCGCATTGTCGTGGTGGAACAGTAGTCCGCGGAGCCCTGTGTTTGGTCGCTTGTTGCTCACAACAGAAAAAACTTCTGGTAAACATTTGGTAGTATACCATTCGGCGTTAATGCTTCTTTGATCTCGTAAGGGAATTGAGGCCAAGTGGCCAGTCAAATTAAAAAAGCTGGCGATCAAAATCTTCCCCCCGCTTCGAGATCGCTTCACTTTGGTAGGCGTTTTTTCATTTTGAAACACCCAAACTGTCGACTGGCGCTTGGTTTCTGGATCGTATTGATAAATCCAGGACTCATCACCTGTTACGATGTCGTAAACACGCCGAGACGAGCCTGCTTCAAATTTGTTCAGCATATCACGGCACCATTCCACCCGGGCCTGCTTCTGAACGTCGGTGAGGTAGTGCGGCACCCAGCGCGATACTATCCTCCTCACGCGAAGATGCCGGTGTAGAATCTCGTGAACGCTTCCCGATCCAATATTTAATATGTGCTGAATCTCCTGATATGTAATTCGCCTATTATCTTGGATTAAATTTTTCACTGCTAGCACGTTTTCTTCCGTAATAGCCGTCAAAGGGCGACCGCTTCTTTCTTCATCCCCCAAGGTTGGTCGACCGCGCCTAAATTCGTTATACCAACGATACACGGTTGCCTTGGAGGGGCTTTCATCCATAAATGCCATTTGAAGTCTATCGAACGATTCATCCGGTTTCAGGCGACACTTGAAATCGTAAAAAAACCATAGCTCTAAAATGTTCCCGGCGCAGATCCATTTTTCAGTAAGACACGATACTTTGAATTGGCTCGAAAAAAATGTGGAGGGAAATTTTGAAAATGGAACACACATATTTTTAATTACAAGTAATCATATTTTCAAAAAAGATTCTAACCGGCCAGTCTGCCATATATAAAAACTATTTATCGCAATACTTTCTGAGTGGCCTGGTATACTAAAAACCGCTTCTCCGCGAGTAGGATCGGGATCTGCAAACTGGGGTACTAACTTAATATTAGAATGGTTTGCGTGATTTCTAACCTAGGCTGGACACCAGGTAATTTAAAAAAAACAGTCAAATAAAAAGTCTCATTGAGATCGGTTAAAAACGATCAGAGTTCAATTTCCTGCTTACATCTTAAGTCAGGTGGCTTGATTATTTGTATCGTAACTTTGAGTTTAAGTAATGCACAGTCAAACAAAAAAAGTTTCTTCAAAATTGGTTAAAAACGACTGAAATTCAATTTCCTACCAACCCCATAAGTCATGAGGCTTGATTATTTGTATCGTTAATTAGATTTTAAATAATTTTCAGTCGAATTAAAAAAGTTCCATATAAATCGGTTAAGAAACAGACAAATTTCAATTTCCTGCCTAGCCTAAGCTGCAACCCGGATAACACACAGTGGAATAAAATAAGTCCTATTGAAATCGGTTTTGTAGTTTTGGCGTGATGTGGTAACATACAGAAAGACAGACAGTCAAAAAATCGAAAAAATATCGTTTTGATCTTTATATCGTTAATAATGCCTTGTGCAATTATTTTTTTGTAAAAATATTCAATGTACAGACAGGACCCTTCTATAGATTTATTATACGTATAGATTTTTGATCTACGTATTATTCATTTTCCTTCATTATTATAAATAAATTCTATGACATTACATAGTCTATCGCTCAAGAGGGACATTTAAATCAAATTAAAACTTTGAGTAGAGTAGTTCTCTTGTGTTTTCGAACACAACACAACTAAGTAACTAGCTACATGTTTCAAACTTTCTTCGCTTGGGGCGACTTGTCAACATGATACACATAAGGGCAGCTTCCAAAGTTACACTATTTAAATGTAAAGAGAGAGAGATAATTAGGTTTTCCTCTATCTATAAGAGATCACTTGAATTTGTATAACAGACTTGATATTTACTCACTTTTATTTAATATAGATGAGCTTTGGACTCTAGATGAATGCTGATGATGAAGCCAGAATGGATCCCGTATCATCCCAAATTAACTGCGAATGCTATTTATATAGTACCTATATCTTCATTCCCGGCAAAGCTTCGACGCTGTTCTCATATAAATCATCATCTGAAAACGTGATCATTCATAAATAAACTTCAGAAGAAAGCTATGCCTTCTCTAATAGTGACTAATCCTCAAAACGCTCAAGGAATTACAAGATCCGATCGATACAGTTCTTAACCTCGACTCGACACGTCCTATATCCAAGATTTATCGGCACATTGCTATTGAATGACATTCTGTCGTTCTGCTGACACAAGTGATGTTTTTATCTCATTAGTGGGTTATGATATGAGTAGTCCACTCGTAAATAAAAAGTAGGCGTTATTATTAATTTTATTACATACATATAATCAAATCAATCAATCAATCAAAATTTTGAGGGTTATTTAAGATAGATTTGTAGGTATATTGCTGTAGTGACAGGTTGTCCGCCCATCGCCTAAATTACAGTATACTGAGACCCTCGGATCCCTTAGCTGGTTTTTACAGCATGCCCGGGAGGGAAACCAGCTGGCACATTCCATGTTTTTCCCTCGCTCCCAGGCCATCACGGCAGTCATTAATTTTAATTGGTACTGCTTATTGCACATAATATTATTATTACAATATAATTACCTTTCACTATCCATATTTTACTAGATGTGTTTGTCCGACAAGCATACTATAGTATAAAAATATGGATACTTTAATATAAAAATTCAAAAGAAAAAAAATATATTTATATCTCCACGAATAGCCATTACCTTTCTTTGTTGAGGTCATCGAGGGTCAGAATCGAAAACCCGTTTGCACACAATAGAAATACTTTGGGAACCATTAAAAGGCCCGCCTTTGAGTGGCAATTAAATAAATCAATAAATGTATTATACTGAAGCAGATACTATAAAAGATATCCTGAAAGGTTTTCAAATAACAGCTGACCGTAAACCGAATGAAATTTTTATATTAATACCAAGTTTAAAAATAATACGGTGTAGGTATTGCGTAAGTAGGATCGAATATGAACGTCTCGGATTAATCGAAATTGAATTTCTATTACGCTTTGAAGTTCGTTCCAAAGTAATTCAGAAATAATAAATTTTCCCAGTTGATGAGATTACCTCCAGTAATCATCAACTGCTATTTCACAGTGATAATTTTTTCATTTAAAAATCAATTTATAGCGGATTTAACTAGTGTCTTACATGTAGGTATTGATTTTGAAACTTTACGTTTCATTACGCTTAGTTCATTTTAGCTGAAATAGATTATCGGGACTGATATCAAATTTATGGGATCATTATAAATGTTCTATAAATTTAAATACCTAAAATATTTTCTAAACTCAACGCATAAACATTGCTACCAAGAGTGTTATCTACGCATACTTAATTTAGAATACTAGTACGTACGTCGTACGTGTACAAAAACTAATTAAAACTCAAATAAATAAGTTTCCAATGTTCCGATTCGTTGACCACTGTTGGTGTTTTATAGCGGCCATACATCACTGGAGCCGTAAAGAGAACATTTGTAAGCTTTTAAGCGACCAAGAAGACAAGTATTGAAAATAATCAAGAGTGAGGTTATTATTGAACCACTGAATAAAGCAGCAACTCTTTTACACAAAATCAATTGAATCCTATCATTATCCTATTAAATAGCGAAAAAAAATATATAATTGAAGTTTAAACGTAAGTATACGTTGCATTTATGATAGCTATTATTTTCCATCAAGTGTTCAAATGTGAACGAAAATAAAATTGCATAGCATAATGAAAAGAAATTGCGGCTTGTGCTTATCTATTAACAATCCTGTGTTTAAAATTAGTATGCATTGAACAAAAACAAATTATATTTATTTAGGCTTACGCATTGTAATGAAACGGCAATATAATGGTTTTGCTCACGAACCTCCTTACTTATTTATGAGACGTTTTGTTCTTATCTCACTAGCAAATTCAAATTGTAAAGTAGGTGCTGAAAAATCAGAATTTGAAACATAAAAGTGCATATTTTTATTTAATGACAAATTCTCATCAACACATGAAAGGAAATCCTTGACAGGTAACGTATATAATAGAGATATATAATTATTTATATACATCATTACAAACACAACCACATAACACATGTTTGCCAGTTTGATATGGTTTGATTTCGGAAGTATGTTATGTAACAAGTTATGAACTAGATTATATATCCTACGTATATTCGTAATTATACATATAAAATTTCATAACACACTAACGTGTCTTAACAGAAAAAGAGCTGTAATATTAAACGTGTTGATTAAGTAAGACCCCAATTTATATTTTTTTATTTTATATGTATTAATTTTGTGTACAAAAATAAAAATAATTATACAGTCCTTATACAGGTAAATACTTAGATAATAAATTACAAAGTCACTATAAATTCGTCTGAAGTGTTTTGACGATGCTATCTAGACCATTTATTAATCGTACTTAATTAAAAGCTTTTAAGGGTAAATTACTCGTTTTTATTGGAATGAGTTTTCAAAAATCTACATATTTCGTGAATAAATCGTCGATAAAATTTAATACTTATTAAAATTAATAATAAAGAAGATGTGAGTGTTTCCACATTCCGATTAGTGTTACTACAAATTTAATTCTTAAAAAAGAATTGAAATGTAATTTATAGCATGAGTTGGAATAAAGTAAAACTAAAATTATGTGGTACATCATACCTACTCGCACTTGCCCATTACTCTACATGTCCCATTTCTTCTAAGGTAAAACGTGTGAAACAAATTCAGATAAAATATCGGATACATTAGCCGAGTGTTCAAGTGTCTGCCGCATGAAAGTATTAGAACAAATGAACCGAGAAATGTACCTGATGTTTTTTAAAAAAAACGGGGGCTTTCATGAAACGCGTTCTTTGCTCTAGCATGTGAAAGTGAAATCTGAAAAAGATAAAATTGTGGTTAATTTTGAAATTATTTAGGCACCAATGATTTTTCACACAGTGGTATCTAGCCCCAGTGTAGGCAGAGGTTGTACTATTAGGTAGATACTAGATCTGGGTGATGAATATAATATAATATTCAAGGTACATACTTTACGTTTGATAGTTCTGAGGATTTCCAAACATGTTACATAACCTCATATTAAGTATACTTATAAACGCCTTAAGCTTGCCCAAACATCTTTCATGCTATACCTCTACAAACATTGGGTGAGCCTCAAAGAGGTCATTTAAGCTTTCATCTGAAGAGAAGAGTTGTACGGAATCTGTACCAAAACTGAAATACCTGTCTAAAAGGAAAAGATCAATACAATTTACTAAACATGTCTACAATAATAATATTACGATTTAAATTTAATTTGACACCATAATTTAAGATACGTCAAATTGATAACTCAACTCAGTATAACAAAATAATTCAAACTATTTGCTTTTGGCCCAGTACTTATTATTATTATTATTTAACATTTTATTGCACATATGATCATACAGAGGACACAAACATTGGTTTTTACAATAGCACAATAGGTATTGCTTATCTCTAAAAAGAAATCTCTTCCAGCTGACCTACGCTAGTGAGAGTACATAAGTGAGTAATATTAGAAGGTGAGTTATATTAGAAGATTACCTCTTACATACAAATTTATCTCATAATAAGATTACCTAAGGCAAAATGCCCAATACATTTACTCGGTATCGAGGCGTCAGAATAGAGATGGAGCTTTTACTGAGATTACAAATAAGAATGACAACAGCGTCTTGTCAGTTCTCGTGCACTTGGATTCGTGATGAGATAAGAAGCAGGGTTAAATCTTAATACTACTATTAAACATAAATCGATTTCACATTTAAATAAAACTACATATTTTTTTATAGTTCTAATGTCATTTACTATTTCAAATTTAAAGTTATGGACGCGGAGGTGAGGAGGGCTAAATAGAATTTAGACGTCACAACTCAATCATTTGAAATTAATATCTTCCTCTATCTATTGATTCTTCTTCTTAAATGCTGGCCTGGAAGCGAGACAAAAACATAAAATGTGCCAGCTGCATTTCCTCCTGGGCATGCTGTAAAAACCAACTAAGGGATCCAAGGTTTTCAATATATTGCAATTTAGGGATGGGATGACAACCTAATTAGCAATATAATTACAAATCTATCGTAACTTACCCTCAAAATTTAGTCATACGTGGCCAAACTATCTTTGGTTAGGTCGTTAACGCTCTGCCTACCCTATTACCCTATTAATTGCCTAACATAACTTTCCAGCTGTAGGCTGAAATGACTGACCGCGTCGCGCGTACATCGTGCAGCTAGTATTTATAGCCCTTCAGGGGTACAATCGATATACTTAATTAACCATAAAATTTCTATTGTTTTTTACGGGCGTCAAAATAAAAACAAACCTTTTCTAAGATTACAAATGAAAATGGTGGCAGCGTGTTATTGGTCGTGCACTCTCGTACTTGACGGCCGAGGGGCAAGGTTGACTTTTTAATACCACTAATGGAGCAACAGCGCCTACCGTTGTATTTTCCTTTTTTTAGGTCAAACAGATTCGAAAAGAAAACAAATTGTTGTGTCCGGTTATAGGTTGCTTCGGGTATGTAAAGGTCTAGACAGTTGTACTGCATTCATATCATCTTCATGTTCCTAGCCTTATCCTGTATCTTACGGGGCAGCTACCTAATCTAGGGGATTGAACGAGGGTACTGGTTTTTACACAGAGCGACTGCCATCTGACATCCGCAACCCAGACCCAATCCTAAACTAGTGTCAGAGTTTTCAAGCCGCCAATGCTTAGTATTGGCCTCTGACATGGCTTAAAGACTTATATCTACGGTATTAAACAATATTAATCGGGACCAACACCTTAACGTGCCTTCCGAAGCACGCAGTTATACTGCATTCAAATTGCATTATTGCAGTTCAGATGCATTATGAATGCAGTTGGGTGGTTTATCAACATTTGCATTTGATCTGTAAATGAATGATGCCGTTAGTTCTATTCAGTCGATATGCATTTGAACCAAATTCATTCAAAACTGTGTCTAAAATTCATCCAAGATAAATCGAATCGAATTTGCTAACTCAGTAGTGATGAAATTTTCATGCAGTTCTATAACATTGAGTGCTATTTAACTTTTGATTGATTTATTGGATTTAGACGGATTGGTTAATAAATGCCTTCCATGCTGGACTGGGAGCAAGAGAAAAACATAGAATGTGCCAGCTGCATTTCCTCCCGGGCATGCTGTAAAAACCAGCTAAGGGATCCGAGGGTTTCTGTATATTGCAATTTAGGCAACAGGCTGACAACCTGTCACTACAGCAATATACCTACAAATCTATCTTAAACAACCCTCAAAACTTTGTCAGACGTGGCGGAACGACCTTTGCTTAGGTCGTGTACGCTCTGCCTACCCCATTAGGGATAAAGGCGTGATTGTATGTATGTATGGTTAATAAATAAATATATTAAATAAGTTTTGGTAAAATAAATGGTAACTTTAGTAAAAATTAAATTAATTTCTTTCTATTTTTTCCTTTACGTAACTTCTAGTTTCAATGGTAAGGGTGTGTTTGCGTGTGTCGCCCTAAGGTCACACTCACATTTGAATGGTCGTTATCGTCCATCTACAAAATCACTAGATTTGGCTAAAATACCAACCTCCACCTATAATCGGCTTAGCTTTTGCAATCAGATTAAATGACAATCTAGGATCTTGATGACTATGAAGATTATATACGATAGATTTGTATAACAAGAGAATCGCAAGAATTTAGGTATTACATAATATGCTTAATTAAATCAGATCTTTGCGTTTCTTAAAAACTTACTTATGTATCTTACACGAAAATTGGATTCACACAAAAAAAGACTCTGAGAAAGATACATGAATTTGATGCCTTAATGATTATCGTTGTATGAGCTATGCCAGTTTTCTAATTACGTTACTAAGCACCACATGACAAAAACTGATTATGTAGGTATTTAACAAGCAATTAAATTTTATTGGAACAGATAAAGCAACTACGATGCCTGTTTGAGTCTTAAGGGCCACTATCCATTTCACCCAAACATTGGATCCTATCGGCACTACCCATTGCCCATTCCGCTAGATATAAATAACAGCGGGCTTTGGCCAAGGTGGAAAGCTGGAGCATTGAAAGCTCAAATCTGATAGTAACGCTATGGCGAAATACGTACAGACATTTCAGCTGCTGGATATTCACTGCTGCATATTTAACCATCCGAATTGACACAGCAAGCAATTTCATGAGCGCAATAAAATAACAATTTGGGGTTAGATGGAATCTACCACCTAGTGGTCCACTCCGGGCAACGGCAACACAGGCTTGCCTGTGAATAAGCCCAGCTGAACGATCCCTACAAAGCGGTGGTAAGCTCCGCAAGGGGTCGGCTCGTAACCACCCTCTCACCGGAGTTCAGCGCCAAACATCTTGCTGTGTTCCGTCGATACGTGAGATCACCAGTGCCACAACAGGTATCTTCTGGGTGAACTCGTTCCATCGTCGACTCTGTTACAGTCATCCCTGACCTTGTGTCTAGAGTCAAGAGCAAACCCACTTATAATAAAAAAAAAAGTAATCTTGCACTAAGCTTGCCAAACTGGCTGCCGAGGATGGCGAGTACGAAAATTACTAGCGATAGATCGTTGGCGTGGACATTTGTAAGCTCGTAGGATTTTGCTACAAGTAGCATAGTCTGCAGTGTTGTAACAAAATGCTAAGACTAGATGTAAACTTTGTCTGTTTTGTCTGTTGGTTAAAATATTATATTTGTAAAGCACGGTCATATTGCTCTGTAATGTGTATAATAATAATCAATTTCGTGTGTTTTCAATGCATAACTTGCTTTTCCATCTGATAGAACCAATGGAAAGGAAATACCAAAATAGTCGCCTCTGTTCCCGTATTGGTAGAAGTATAATAGACGGTCGTTACGAGGGAGCAGCATTACCGTACATCACACCAGCAAGTGGCTTATAAAACAATAAACTGAACGCGTAGGCACGAACTGCCGAACCAACCGCGTTTGGGAGAACATTTCCCTTAGTGCGAGAGTTCATAAAGCGCTTGTAAATAAAAACAAAAAGCCCCCAAACTATTTTCACATCCTCTATCATATATTTTTAGGACTACACGTCTTCTTAGCCAGTGGATTCTCGAGTCGAGCGGCGACCCAATGAACTTTGGTGTCAGAGTTTGCAAACCGCCTAGTAGCAAAGCTAATAGGCCTCTGAAGTGGTTTGTCCATTTTTATTCAAAAACACATTTAAAAAGTTTGGCAAATAAGTTAAATTAGTAAAACTAATATTTCATTGTGTTTTCATATCTAGAAGTCGAAACTTATTTTAGAAACAAGAACTTCGATTAAAAAACATGAAATTGTGTTCACCATAATTCTAAAAGTAAGTTGAAAATACTATAGGTGTCTCAATTTTGTCGATTATTTTGGTGAAATACCTACTAAGGAAAACAATAAGCTTGTTTAGAATCAAGCATTAGCATGACTCATGATTTAAGGCTCGTAGTTATGAAGCGATCACAAACTTGAGACGAATATTAAGTATGGATTTGACATGCCAGTTTGTACTGAAATGGCATTTCTGATACGAACTCAAACTCGCTGTCACTCATGAGCGCTGATTATAGATTCGGCGGTGTATGTTCCAATCGTACCAAAATTTTTTACCAATCCAAAAATTCACGACAAACCCCGTATTAGTTTAATAAAAGAAAAGTGTGTGTAGCCAAACAAAGCTAACACTTAATGGTCACGCATCGACCTTTGCCCGAATCACGCCTCTGATGAATAATGGATACAGAGGGAGAGCGTTGCTACTGGTACTCAATGTGAGAATATGGGCATCAATCAATAATAATATATTATGAATAAAGGAGAAAAGAAAATAATAGGTAGAACAAATGTTTTTATTGCGGAGTATAGATTTTCGCCTTTTTAGGATCTGTAACAACGTTATTGGCCGAAAATAGTAGATTTTACGACAAGTGCACAAAACAAATCATTTCTGTGCGAAATTTTTAGCTGCCCGAGCCCGCAGGGCAAGGGTTGATATTAAGTCGAGGACAAAAATGATTTTGTGTACAATTTATTAACTCTACTTTTCACTCCGATTGCGAGGAAAATTGAGAAAATTGTACAATAATTTTGTAAGTAAACTAATTAGTTCATTCCCGCCATTTAAATTTTTAAATCTTTCGACATGAAATATTAGGCTTGGGCTGGAGACCTATACAATTAAATTATTTTTTTAATAAAAATCAAATGCACTATTGTACTTGAATTTAAATTTTGATATAATTTTAAGTCTTATAAAAGACAAATGGCAAATAATTTGCAGTAAATACTTTAAAATAACAAGTTCTGTCTCTATATATATGCTTATTGTGTTTGGCTGTATGGCCTAATTTTCTTTGCGCACATGGGCATAATCGTATTTTATAAGTAGATAAGATTATGCCCATGTGCACAATATTCAATTTTGTGCAGCCTACAAAATAACAGCATATAAAATAGCACTTTCCTCTAAATATATTTTCCTCTGAAATTACCTTCAACATTTGTCAGATCTGGCGAAAACGCATTTTACCTGGCTGTAGCGCTCTACCTACCGCATAGGGGATAAAGTAGGTATAAATAATCCTTAAAAAATACTCTTCATTACGTATATGCATTTTATTTTTATTTTATGGATACCTCATGCCATCTTAGAAACCACGAGAGCTCAGCATATTGCTCATACGACGAAAACGCTGAAGTCAAAGTAAGTGGATTGCTAACGACGTCAAAATATAAGCCAAAGGATTTGAAAATATACATACATACATACATATGTATAATCACGCCTTTATTCCTAATGGGATAGGCAGAGCGTAACCGATCTAAGCAAAAGACGTTCCGCTACGTCTGACAAAGATTTGAGGGTTATTTAAGATAGATTTGTAGGTATATCGCTGTAGTGACGGGCTGTCAGCCCATCGACTAAATTGCAATATACAGAAACCCTGGGATCCTTTAGCTGGTTTTGCAGTGCAATGCAGCTGGCACTTTCTATATGTTGGCAATCTGATGTCGATTGGGTTAGCGAGCGTGTTGGCGAACGTGTTGGTCGACGTTTGCCGTGGCTGACGAAAACCGAGCGCCATCTATCAACGGACGTGGGAACGTCGGAGCTGTCAAACTGCACCGATTTCCCACATGTCGACCTAGTCTATGTTCGGATGACTGAAGAGGAGGAGAATCGTCGATTCAATATAAAAACGCTTGCTAACCGTTCGGCGGGTTCACTATTATCGAGAATTTTCGTATCAGTGTGTATTTTTAATTCTTGTAAAATATTTAAATTTAAGTTTTGTAAAAGTTATTCAGGATTTCCTTTTAGTATTCCAACGCCTAAAACTCTTAAAGTTTACATATGTTTTTCTCTCGTTCCCAGTCCAGCATGGATGAAAATATACTGAGATATGTGAGAAATGCAGTCTAATCTACGGTTTAAACAAAGCAAATCAACAGGCATGCTCATGCAATTATATTAGTTTACATAATTAAGATCTATGTTGTCAAACAGGCTTAACATTTATGATGACAAAGGCTTACGTATCGAGATTTCACGGCTTGATATATAAGTAAGTACATCGCACTACGTTAAGCCGGCTCATCGGCTCATCTGACTTGTTCTTTGTTATGTTTCGTTATAACCATACCTAATCACTCATGAAAATATACTGTCAAAACTTTATAATAATTATTAACGGGAAATTTACCGTGGTTATCCATTTTTGTATGAATGTCCGATATTTCAACGCAGTTTTATGCGTTATGATCACGGAGCGACTGACGAATTTGCGAGCGGTGTGGTGGCTAAGGGCAGAGATATCGGTCTACCCGCTTGAAACTGCGTTGAAATATCGGACACCCATACAAAAATTAACCTATAGATCTATCTTAAATAACCCTCAAAAGTTTGTCAAACGTGGCGGAACGACTTTTGTTAAGGTCGTTTACACTATGCCTACCCCATTCGTGATATAGGCGTGATTATATGTATGTATGTATTTGTTTGTACGTGGGTCTTAAAATTCAATAAATGGCGAAACTATATATGGGCTTATGAGTCATACTGTACGGACCGAAAGAATGGTTTCAGTTAAAGAATTTCAGCACGAGTGTCTCGACATCGAGCGGGTTCAATGCTAAGCCTTATTCCGTTTCCAATTTCCAGTGCAAACAGCAAACGTGATGGCCTTACCGAAATAACAACTTCTCTTCGGAAACTGCCAATGTACCTCCAATTTTCCCGGAGAGCTTGCGTAACAATTTTTTTTTTGATCTCTATCTTTTTT
Organism: Scrobipalpa costella; assembly: GCA_949820665.1. Classification (NCBI taxonomy): domain Eukaryota; kingdom Metazoa; phylum Arthropoda; class Insecta; order Lepidoptera; family Gelechiidae; genus Scrobipalpa; species Scrobipalpa costella. The sequence goes on from OX463298.1 coordinate 11,660,620, forward strand.
ATAATCCCCTAAAGAAGCCCAATAAACTGGGGTCCAACACTTGTAGGAGATTAGGCTGGCTCACTTGACAGATAGTCAAGTGAGCCACCCTAATTATCAAAAAAAAGGTAGACACTACCAACGTAACTAACAAACTATTAGCAGAACTTCAGTTAAACATACCTCATTTATTATGTTGCTGACGTAGTATTTAAGTGTATTATTAGTGCATGTATTACTTAATGTAATAGTTTTAAGATTCTTTTTTTATTGTTCTTGATGCTCTATCTTCCTTATTTTTTGGTCTGAGATGAACTTAAATACAATAAACTTTAACTAAAATAAAAATGGTATAGCTGAGTCGTCCATTTACACTTCTAATTTAGTAAGTGAAAGCTTATAGTATTGATACTTAACTGCCTACGTGGTCTAGTGGCTAGTGCCATGGACTCCCGATCCGGAGGTCCTGAGTTCGATTCCCAGGGGGAAAAACACAAAGTTGATATTTGTGAATTTATCACTTTGTGAATTTTTCCCCAGTTTGGGTAGGACATTGCAGGCTGAATCACCTGATTGTCCAAAAAGAAAAAAAAAACGTTCTTCGGAGCGCACGTTAAGCCGTCGGTCCCGGTCACTATCTTTACAAAACCATGTCAGAGGCCTGATAGTTGTGTTACTAGGCGGTTTATAAACTCTGACACCAGGGGGTCTCTCTGTCATCGGGTCCATAGCTTCGATACCCACTCGACAGAAGAAGAAGATACTTACTTTACGACTTCTTTGTTCCACAACTGTTCTTCTTCCATATTTAGGTATTAAAGTGTCAGGAATAGTTTTAATTTGTTTAGTATGTCGAGGAATATATAAGTACTAAATTAGGCCAATAGAGTCATACTTATTTTGAGAACAATAAATCTGCGATAGAGCTCGTTATGATAGCTGATAGCATCATTTATCACAAGTAATTTGGGAAAAACTGAATAACTGTACTTAGATTTATCAAATTTTGCATCTGTTACCAAGAAGTGGGAGCGTCCTGGATTGAAAGTTTTAGTAAGAAATGAAATTTTGAAGAACTTTGCTTTTACAAAATGGAGTCTCATGTAAAGAGCTCTTTTATAAAATTCATAATGCAAAATAAATGTCAAATATTGGAAGAAATGTGAACCACCACTTCAGGATATACCTAGCATGTGTAAATTGTGTAACTATGAATAAAATCAAAGTGAACGACGTTGGGTCCGCTTTGGGTTGCTGAGCCAGCAAATGACCTAAGTAAGTGACCGGTACCTCTAGGAGTCTAGGGCCCGTATTTATAACCAGTACTTGAGACTGATAGCGAGTTAAGTTCATATCAGAAATGTCATATCAATACAAAACTAACTGTCAAATCTATAATTAATACTGCTCTCAATCTTGAAATCGCATTATAAATACGAGCCTAGGAGTCTCGTTGGCAGCTTCCGAGGTGAGATTAATCTCATCAAAGTTTGGCGGCAGGTTGTTGTGATCCAACGGAGTATGGTATTGGTTCTAGATGAGTTTGCTCGTTGATTCTGTCAAAAGCAAACACATAGCAAAAAAACTGGGTTGAGTACGGTATAACATAAAAGGTAAAGTTAAAGAGCTAAATAATTGAAAAACAAGTAATATCGTAAGAGTGGATGTCAAGCGATATTTTTCTATATTATTTTATGATTTGTATCGATATACAAATTGGCGTATCATCCGCAATACTTATATCATATCATTCAACCACTTGTGAGCATCCTACGTTGTCTCAAGTTCAGTCATCCATTCCTGTATCTCTCAAAACGTGATCCCACGGAGGCAAATTTGTATTTATTTATGCTAACGAAATTCATCTCTCCGAAAGCAGACGGGAATTTAGCAGAAAATAATTTTCAACGGCAAATGATGATCTGACAAATGTCTCGCTTAAACGTAAGCTCGCGTTTCATAAGTCGAGGAACTACGCTTTGAAGAATTCACAGGGGCGTACTAAGGCTCGATTTTAAAACATAGATGGGCACTTCTACTTGTCCTCGTGGACAGCGATTTTTTGTCTAGCTCCAAAAGTCATACCTTAAAGCAAGATAGAAATCTGAAAAAAAATACACATACGACCTAATCTATGTTCTGTTTTAAGAGCATGTTAAAATTACATTAATAATGCTCAGTTCGATTTAAAAATATGCTGAAGTAAAGAAACGGGCAAATTTTTACCATTTTAGGCGTGTCCCATTTCCAAAATTGAAAATAACTATTTTATAACTTTTGATCCTCCACATTTTAAAACAAAACTCTTGTTGGTATATGCCAAGGGATGTATAAAGGTAAATATATATATTTTTTAAATATATAAATCCTTTTCTTGTGACACTGTTCGATGTTTTAAGATATGTCCCAAGCTAACCGCCAAATTCCGTGGCGAGCGCAAATACTCGTGTACAACACTAAATACGCACGATTTCAATGTAACTGTTCGATTCACGCAATCTGTCAGTTGCGTCCGAGCGAGCGAGTGGAGTGCACGTGTGAGGTGCCGCCAAAATTTTCATTTTCAAAGGAAAGAAAATTTTCCGTGTCCGTGGTAAGGGGTCATTTCTCAATCCCATGCCATTGATATCTCTGGAACTGTGAACTATTTTTATGCCTTGTTTATGCTACATCGTGACTCGCGTAAATATTGGCATGGTGCTTTTGTTTACATTGTTGTAAATGAGAATGCAGACGAGAAAAATCGATTTGCAACCTATTTTTATCAATTCCATGACTCTCAATACCGTGGGCGGTCGTCCACGGGATTGAGAAAATTGTCCATGGACTTAAGATTTCCATACAAAAAAACTAACTTTTTGTGTTTTGTATGCAGAATTGTGTTATAAATACATTACACAGGGCCCAAATTTAGCATTTTAGTTTATTGCAGTGTGATTTAAATCACGATAAATTCGACAAAACCTGATGATACATTTTTAAAAGCTTTTATTTAGTTTCACCCGTCCCGGTGTTTGCCTGTCTATCTGTATGTATATCTGTATGTCTTTATGTCTGTCTGTCTGTCAAAACCAAAACCGATTTAGATGGGTCATTTTTTATTCAACTTAGTGTTACCTCGGTTCAAACTTAAAATTCTTAAAAAAGGTGGGCGATGAACTTGTTTTAAAAACAGATAATTTTAAATACCTTGGGGTCCATGCTGCACGAGTCTGGTGAAATTGATTACGATGTCCAAGCCTAAATCAGCGCTGCTTGGGCAAAATGGTTGGAAGTTACTGGTGTACTTTACGACCGCAAGTGTATCATCCGACCCGTCCTAGTATACGGCAGCGAGACCAGGCCAGTCCTTGGAAGACATTTCCAGCAGCCTCACGTCGCGAATATGAAGATGTTGCGATGAATGTGCGGCATTACAAGATTAGATCGCATTCGTAACAAGCACATCCGTGGCAGCCTTTGAGTCAGCGACGTAGCAGATAAGCTGCAGGAAAGTCGTCTTCGATGGTATGAGCATTTAAGTCGCAGACCGCCAGACTACGTCGAAAAGAGATGCCACGTTCTTACTGTCCAAGGCCCTAGATCACGCGGCAGACCTAAGAAGCGCTGGCTTGACGTCGTAAAAGCGGATATGGAAGAGAACGATCTCACACCGGTGGATGCCGAAGACCTGGCAAAGTGGAGAAGAAAAATCAGGAAAGAGGACCCCTGCATCAGGCCGGGAAAATGCTTGGCAGAAGAAGATACTAAGATTTTGTTTTTATACAAAAAGTTATTGATTATCGAGTTTAAAAACCTACATTGGATTGTACTTGCAAATTTTTATTTTGTACCACGTTTTCCTGATTGTTTATTTTAATATATCGATTATTTTTATATAGAAAACATTAAGTAATCAAAAGAATCCTATTAAATATGGCAAGATAAAGCATAGAAAACCTAAAGGAATCTCTTGGAAGATGAATAATAAAAAAAGACTAAATTAACACATTTTTAATTATTAAATATGATAAATATATGCCGTTAAATGAGTATTTCTTAGTTTTATTTAATTTTTCTCATGATTTTATAATAAAACAAAATATATTCCCATGTTTTACTAAAACAAAAATTTGATTCTCAATTCCATGGTCAGATTTCTAAAATCCATGGGCAGCAAAAATTTAAATTCAATTAATTCAGAGTTTACTGGGGCAATTTTTGGCAAATTAGCGCTATTTTGTTAAGAAAAATGTGTAGTATTTTTCCGTTAAATATATTTTATCATAAAGTGAAAAAAAAATGCCCACGAAATTGAGAAAAATTGACCTCTCCCGTAGATGTGCCCAGATAAAACTTACACAACACTAACACAATGATATTCTTACACACATACATACCTACTACTTGCAGTGCGCGGCAAACAAATGATTTTCTTTATAGTTTTAGTTTGCTAATTCTTACATAATTATTACTATGAACTTTTCTTATTAAGTTTTCATTAAGTTGATTCTGTTCACCTACTTGCCCTCGTATTTAATTTGTATAATTTTAATATAAAAGAGGTCTGTAATCACTACATAGTATAAAACAATGTCGCTTTCTCTGTCCCTATATCCCTTCGTATGCTAAGATCTTTAACACTACCCAACGGATTTTGATACGGTTTCTTTTAATGCATAGAGTGATTTAATAGCAAGGTTTATGTGTATAAAACATGCATAATATAGTAGAATAGAAATATATTTATTCTTAGAAAATAAGCAAACAAAATACAAACAAAGAAAACAGGCAGACAAAACAATGAAATAATAATAAAAACAAAACATAATTAATTACATAAAACAATACAAAACTTAACAGTTACTTACTATCTAAGAAATGGTTTTGGCTCAGCATAATGTTGCACTAAACCATAAAGCTCATTGCAACGCTGTTTTTCAGCCAACACCAGTTTACAGATGGCGTGCTTTATATATTGGTAGAATATGTACAGTTATTTTAACAAATTAGTAATTACAACAGATAATAAATACCTTTCAAAAGGTAAAATTTAAAATATTAACAAAAAGACAAACATAAAAAAACGTGCAAGATCATAAAATAAATATTAGAAGAAAAAATAAAAAAATAAAATAATAAAAATTGTGGAGGTAGTTTTACGCAAGTTGTTGATTTTCCAGTAAGTGCGCCTTAAAATGAACTTTAAACGTGTATTTACTGGATATGTTCCGTATTGGAGGTGGAATATCATTCCAACATTTACTAAAAACATGCGTAAAACTACCACGGAAAGCAGCCGTTTTATGTTTGCGAGTTGCAAGTGGTGCAGTGCAGGTTCTTGCGGGGTTGCGGTTCGTTAAGTGTCGCCAGGTAAGTTTATTATACAAATATATCGGATTATGAGTTTTAACAATATCGAACATTAAGCTAGCAATATAAAAGTTTTGCCTATCCTTCATTTTCAGGATTCTTGATTTGTTCAGAAATGGAGTGATGTGAGCTCGTGGCGGTACAGGAAAACAGAAACGTGCGCATGCATTTTGAACCCTTTGGAGAACACGTTGCGATCTTGCGAGCAGGCATGGTCCAAAAACCGCCAAACAGTAATTGAGCTTGGACAAGACAAGGGTGTCACACAGTCTAATTCGCAGGTCAACGGTAGTAAAATTACGAATGCGGTAAAGTATTTTAAGTTTATAAAAACAGTTCTTCATTACTTCGAGAACATGCTTTTCGAAACGCAGTTATCTATCCATGATTAAGCCAAGGTTTCGAGTTTCCTCCACACGCTCGACACTTACACCTCTCACGTAGAGAATCGCTGATGATTTCCGTGCGAAGACGGGGCGGGTCGCTAGTTGGCTAATATAAAAAAAAAAAATTAGAACTAGTTTTTATGTATGATAGCTGTAGACTTCAGTTTTATAATAAAAAATAAACAAATAAAATATACCTAAATGTTTTTACAATATACCTATTACATACTTTTGTAAAATCCCTAGTTACTGGGTGGAAAGTATTGCACATCGACTAAGGAATTTTGTAGGTAAAGTGACGACGTCGTATGGCAAATTAATTGTTTTGTGTGGAGATTTTACCCTTTCAGAATCAGAAAAGGTCTGTAGTGAAACCTCGGGTAAAACACTTCGTTCAAGGTCAAATTTATTTGCTGCAATCTTTAGTTCGAAGCAACTGCCTCCGTAGTCTTATGGTTAGTACCATAGACTCCCGATCCGGAGGTCCCGGGTTCGATTCCCAGGGGGGAAACACAAAGTTGATATTTGAGAATTTATCACTTTGTGAATTTTCCCCAGTTTGGTTAGGACATTCCAGGCTGAATCACCTGATTGTCCGAAAATAAAAAGATTTCGTGCTTCGGAGGGCACGTTAAGCCGTCGGTCCCGGTCGCTATCTTTGATAGTGTTCGTTACTCAAACCATGTCGGAGGCCTGCGCTACTAGGCGGTTTTAAAACTCTGACACCAGGGTTCATCGGGTCGATAGACTATCGAGTTCTGCTTCTTCGTCGATACCCACTCGACAGAAGAAGAAGAAGTTCGAAGCATGGCATCTTGTTTTACCAACAATATCCTTGACATCATCTCTTGACACTTTATTTGTCATTTACTCACTCTACCTACAAAGACAAAATTATCCAATAGGTAGGTAATGTTTATCTTCCTATACTGAACAATATTATGGATCATTAGCACTACCTATCAAGTAGAGATTAACGATGCTAAAATAAAGAATTACAAAATTGTATCGACACTGAAATTATTATGACAGGTGATATCTAAGACTAGAAGAAAAAACTACTACTTCCATGCTGGACTGGGAGCGAGAGAAAAACATAGAATGTGCCAGCTGCATTTCCTCCCGGGCAGGCTGTAAAAACCAGCTAAGGGATCCCAAGGTTTCTGTATATTGCAATTTAGGCGACAGGCTGACAACCTGTCACTACAGCAATATACCTACAAATCTATCTTAAAAAACCCTCAAAACCACCAGCAAACTAGCGCACACACCAGCTACGGATATAGCCACATCAGCAATTCTGCTGCTCGGCTATTATTGAATAATAATAATAAACTATGTCAGACGTGGCGGAACAACCTTTGTTTAGGTTGTTTACGCTCTGCCTGCCCCATTAGGGATAAAGGCGTGATTTATGTATGTATGTATGTAGAAGAAAAAATATGATAATAAAAACGGGATAAAATAGAGAATTAATTTACCCACTGGATTCATGCCCGTCCGCTTTAAACAGTGGCAAAGATTACTCAGAAGCAGTGAATAATGTATGAGGAGCGGTCCAACTGAATAATTTTAATGTAGACAACGAGACTCAACCCTTAATCTGCTTACCGAATTTCAGGATCCGCTTCATCTGTCGCTAATTTGGCTTATGTCTACTAGCTTGCCTCTCCCTCTTGCCATGCATGTAATCGGATTTCCATGTGAGACTGATACATACATACATAATACAATCACGCCTTTATCCCTAATGAGGTAGGCAGAGCGTCAACGACCTAGACAAAGAGAGAGAGAGAGAGAGGGGTTTGAGATGTCTTTGTTTTTGTGTTTTTTTGTTTAGTCTGAGTCTGACGATTTTGCTGTAGTGACAGGTTGTCAGCCCATCGCCTTAATTACAATATATTGAAACCCTCGGATCCCTTAGCTGATTTTTACAGCTTGCCTGGGAGGTGATGCAACTGGCGCATTTTATGTTTTTTGTTCCAGCATGGAAGGGAATTAGAATGCAGGCACTACAGCCTTTCAACATCCTTCACTTAAAAGATCTCAACTAGTGCTTAAATTGCAATACGCTTTATAGGGCCGAGGTGAATTTAGTACAGCGGCTGTGCAGCGGCAAATACCGGACTCCGGAATCTTTAAACTAAATGCTGAAAGAGTCATAACTCGTTTGACCTTGCACAAGTTGATTTAGGCCCGTATTGGTAAACAGTACTTGGGACTGACAGCTAGTTTGAGTTCGTATCAGATTCGTTATTTCAGTACAATATGGCCAATCAAATTCATACTTAGTATTGCTTTTAATTTTGAGATCGCTATATAAATACGAGCCTTATTGTCCCTACATATGAATGTAAAGTCCTTATCCCTTGAGGCCAGCCAGAACTGTAACTAGCACCATGAAAGTGAGTCACATGATTTGGTAAACTAAACGATGAACAAGTGTTATTCATATTTATAAAATATTCAGCAACACACTTGTGGTTTTGATATGGGTATTCACCTTGACGTTTCGACACTTTTCGAGGATCTTCATAAGGAGTGTGACGTCTTCTCTCCTGAAGAAGATCCTCGTATACATTTGTTCATCGTTTAGTCAAATCAAATCATGTGACTTACTTTCTTGTTGCTGGTTACAGTTCTGGCTGGCCGAAAGGGATAGGGACTACACATTCAATATACAATACAAGGAAGACAAGGCTCGTATTTATATCCTGAAGAAGATCCTCGTATAGGGTCGAAACGTCGAAGTGAATAGGTCTATCAAACCCACAAGTGAGTTGCCGAGTATAAATTATAAATATGATTTGGTAGACTTCAAAATTGTGAAAATTATGGGTGGTTTCTTCCATGCTGGCTTGGAAGCAAGAGAAAACATAGAATGTGCCAGCTGAATTTCATCCTGGGAATGCTGTAAAAACCATCTAAGGGATCCAAAGGTTTCAGTATATTGTAATTTAGGTGAAGGGCTGACAGCCTGTCACTTCAGCAATATACCTACAAAATATATTAAATAACCCTCAAAACTTTGTCAAGTCGTTAACGCTCTCCCTACCTCATTAGGGATAAAGGCGTGATTATATGTATGTATGTATAGGTGGTTTAAAAATACAACACCAAGTTTTGTCAGGTCGATCGAATAACCTGCGCCACAAAAGAAGAACAATAATTTATACAACTCCATTAATTTAATTTGTACAGAGTACGGGTAGGCTTTCGCAATAAACATTTTAGTATTGGAATGTAAATGAATACTTCTGTACATTAGTTAAATTGACAACCTGTCACTACAGCAATATACCTAGAATTCTATCTTAAATAACCCTCAAAACTTTGTCAGACGTGGCGGGACACCTTTGTTTAGGTCGTTTACGCTCTGCCTACCCCATTAGGGATACAGGCGTGCTTATATATGTATGTATATGTTAAATTGATGGGTACCTACTGTCCGAAACCTTTGCATATTAAAGAAATTATTTCAGAGGAAGTTAATTTTTGCAATTATCTTTCAGTTAAATTGCTTTTTCTTTTTTTTTTTGGTGTCGACATAAACGATAATAATATTTTCCTTTCAGAGAAAAGATAGTAGCTTCGCCTGTAAGTGCACATGGTAACAAGTTTTCGGTACTATTCGCTAATCTGCATACTGCGCCCATGTTAAATGGGTCGGCTACCTAATCTAGGTGATTCAACGAGGGTACTGGTTTTTACACAGAGCGACTGTCATCTGACCTCCGCAACCAAGGAGGGAAACCAGACCCAATTCTAGATTAGTTTAGAGCTTTTAATCCGCCAATGCTTAGCACTAGCCTCTGACATGGCTTAACGACGAATATTAGTAATATACATACATTTATACGTATAGTCACGCCTTTATCCCTAATGGGGTAGGCAGAGCGTAAACGACCTTAATAAAGGTAGTTCCACTACGTCTGCTGATAAAGTGTTGAGGGTTTTTTAAGATAGATTAATAGGTATATTGCTGTAGTGACAGGTTGTCAGCCCATCGCCTAAATTACAATATACTGAAACCCTCGGAACCCTTAGCTGGGAAATGCAGTTAAGCGATATTAACCGGGACCAACGACTTAACGTGCCTTCCAAAGAACGGGAAAAGCGTCAATCAAACGTACATAAGAAATTCGAAACCCGGAAATCACATTGGTACGTGGTGGATTCGAACCACGACCAGCCGTTTAGGAGGCAACTGCCCTATCCACAACACCTTTGGTCTCTGTAACAACAGAATAGTTTTAGTTTTTTTTTAAATAAAAACACAAGAATAAACTGAGTTCTGTAGCCTGTGCTCTAACTGAATTACAGTTCGGATAGCGAATCCTTCTGAATAATTCATAATATGTAGTGTGTTTGCAATGTTAACAGCAAAATAGTCAAAACCCGCAGTTTTCATGGATAGACCCTCAGAGAAACTTATGTTTAACTCTCTTGTTGTTTAATCAACCATTAAAATGTAGACTTTTCATAACACTTTATGTTCATAGAATGCCTGTAATTCAATGTTTTGTTTTATCAGAGTATTTTTACTAGCATAGCACTTTTTGCACAGTAAAAATACTGGAACATTTTTCGCTTTTTTGCGTCAAATAATTAAAATATTGACGTTCTTACACTTTTTAAGTCTGTTTTGCTTGTTAATCAATTATCAGCTATTACATGAATCTGACTCTAAATAAAATGGAGTGCACTAAATTGTAAGTACCAATTTAATTAATTATTTTTATAATACATTTGCTAAAAATTACCAAGTTTGTCCGATGTCTTAAAAAATACTTAATTTGCTTTAAGTGTGTTTAAATTAGCTTAATTCTCATTCCAAACTTGTAACTAATTTTGATTCTCTACAAATCATTAGGTACTGTGATAAAGTATTTTTTTAACGGCTCCTACGAGTATATCTACCTATATGTAAGCTGAACGATATAATTGATATAATTTACAACACATCCTGTATTTAGCGCATCTGATATTGGATTTAGATTTGATTCCGATACCATTAGCAGAGAAGTGGACGACGCTGAGTGATTAACGAAGTTAAAAACGGCACGTGTGATGAGGATTTACTGGCTGCAGCGTAAGGATTATTCATTGAAAGTGGATTGTAAAAGATTAGTCTATTTGTAGTAATTTTAAACTATGCTTCCTGGACATTATGTAACATTTCATAATCTTCTGTCGCGTGGGTATCGTGTCAATGGACCCGATAAACCTTAGTGTCTGAGTTTATAAATCACCTTAAAGCACAGCTAATATGCTTCTAACGTGGTGTGTGACAGCGACCAGTACCGACGGCTCAACGTGCCCTCCGAAGCACGTTATCTTTTTTCTTCCAGACAATCCTGCTTTGTCCTTACTAAACTGGGGAAAATTTTACAAAGTGATACTTTTGGCTAATATAGATATAGAAAAGATAAAAAGATTATTGCATAAAAATATCATACATGAAACAAAAGGTAAATACAAAGAAAGAAGAGATGAAAAATATAAAGACATGACATAAATTTGAATGCCTCCGTGATCTAGTGGCTAGTGCCATGGACTCCCGATCCGGAGGTCCTGGGGTCGATTCCCAGGGGGGAAACACAAAGTTGATAGTTGAGAATTTATCACTAGTGAATTTTTCCCCAGTTTGGATAGAACATTGCAGGCTTAATCACCTGAGTGTACGAAAAGAAAAAGATTTCGTGCTTCGGAGGGCACGTTAAGTCGTCGGTCCCGGTCGCAGTTTTTGATAGTGGTCGTTACTCAAACCATGTCAGAGGCCTGATAGTACTAGGCGGTTTAAAAACTCTGAGAGCAAGGTTTATCGGGTCGATAGACTCAATACCCACTCGACAGAAGAAGAAGAAGATAAATAAGACAAACTAGTGCCTACATTCTGTTGAATGTGTGCTGAAGTGAGGGTCAATGCTCAGTTTATTATATTAGAGCTCATAAAGAGCAACACTGATTTTCAGCTAATATCAACTTAGTTCCCCCCTGGGAATCGAACTCAGGACTTCCAGAATGTGCGTTAAAAAGAGTAAAAGAGTACTTCCTATCGCAACAAAATAAGTATTTATGTATGTAGGCATATGTATTATTATATATTATAGACATTTTATTTAAGTAATATTTATATATGTTTATGTAGGTTATATGTATATGTATTTCGTGTACAATCTTATACATATATATATATATATATATATATTGGTATCTCATATTCAGTTTTAAAGGTTGGCTGGAAGGGATCTCTTTATAGGGATAGGCTTACCTTTGTGAACTAAATTTCAGTTTGTTTATTTATTGTAAACTCTTTGCACACAATAATGGCCCTGGCCATTAGACCACGGAGCCAGTTGCATTCAATAATGGGAAGGTTGTAGTTAATATAAGGTGACTGTAACTATAATGGACTGACACTACCACCTACTGTACCTCGTTGCGATTGTACGATGCCGAAGATCGCAGTTCACACTAAAGAGGTCCGAAGAGTATTGTGCAGTCTGGACGTGAATAAAGCTATTGGTCCTGATGGCATCCCAGCAAGAATCATGAGGCATTGTGCGCCCGAACTGTCTCCTGTGTTGACACGCTTGTTCCGCCTTTCTCTCAAAAAAGGATCTGTGCCAAAGTCCTGGAAGCTTGCGAATGTTCAGCCGGTCCCCAAAAAAGGCGACCGTTCAGACCCTGTCAATTACAGACCAATTGCCATTACCTCCATCTTATGCAAAATCAAGGAGAAGACTGAATAGTAAGTTGCTGACCTACCTCGAAGACAATAATCTCCTCAATGACTGTCAATATGGCTTTCGCCGGGGACGGTCAACTGGGGATCTTCTTGTGTATGTTACGCACTGCTGGGGTGAGGCCATTGATAAGCACGGCAAAGCTCTCGCCGTCTCACTTGACATCTCGAAGGCCTTTGACAGAGTCTGGCACACAAGTCTGCTAAACAAGCTTCCTGCGTATGGCATCCCAGCTGATTTTTGTAGTTGGATTTCTGAATTTTTGAGTGAACGGTCGATCAGAGTAGTCGTTGACGGCTGCTCCTCTGACTTGATGGCTATTGACGCCGGAGTTCCTCAGGGGTCTGTTCTCTCTGCAACTCTGTTCTTGCTGCACATCAATGACCTTTTCCGGCCGGGTATTATTGGGTACGCAGATGATAGTACGGTTTTGGTGACATACTTAACACCAGAAAGGAAGAAATACTTTCCTTGAGAAGGGCCATGGTTGAGCGATTAGATATGACCCTAAGTCACGTTTCCCAGTGGGGTGATGACAATTTGGTCTCTTTTAGCGCCACCAAAACTCAAGCGTGACTATTTACCGCCAAAAGGAGTCCTTTCAACCAGACTCCTACTTTCCGAAGTACATCTGTACATATAGCTGGCAAACTTGAGTTGGCATGAAGTTGTCATCTAGTCTAAACTTCGGTGCTTCCATCGAATACAAAGCACAAACAGCGGCCAAGAAACTGGGTATCCTGAATAGAGTGAAGCGATACTTCACGCCTGGACAGCTTTTAACCCTGTACAAAGCACAAGTCCGATCCTGCATGGAGTATTGCAGTCACCTCTGGGATGGCTCAGCCAAATACCAACTTGCCGCACTCGATTCGGTGGAACGCAGAGCCAAGAGGCTTATTGGTGACGAAAAACTGCTAGAAGCCAAGTTTTATAGCCTGGAACATCGCCGTAAGGTTGCCTGCTTGTCGGTCTTCTACAGGCTGTACTTCGTTGAGTGTGCTCAAGAGCTCCACGACCTTATCCCGCCAGCTCCCTTTTACCATCGGACATCTAGACGCACCGCAGGATACCATCCATACCTGGTTGATATTCCACTAATACGTACCAAACGCTTCCAAAACTCTTTTATAATGCGCACGGCAAAAGTGTGGAACTTACTACCTGCGTCTGTGTTTCCGAACGCCTTCAAGCCCCAAAAATTTAAAGTTAGAGTGAACTGATGCAACTTAAAATAAGGTTTGCAGTTGAACTTATCCAAGGGTATCTGTACATTGTAATTTAGCGATGGGCTGACAACCTGTCACTAAGCAATATACCTACAAATATCTTAAATAACCCTCAAAGCTTTGTCATATGTGGCGCAACGACCTTTGTTTAGGTCGTTTACGCTCTGCCTACCCCATTAAGGATATAGGCGTGACTATATGTATGAGTAATCTGAGAAATGGATTGCAGCATCCTAGTAAATATATGAGTCACATGTTGCACTGCACTCTACAATTTGCCCGCCAAGCGTATTGAGTAATGTACCTCCCAACTGGGAGCCGGTCTTGTAGTTGACTGTGGTGGCTGAGCTGAAATAATCTAGACATATAATAAATCTCTAGAAGGGTCGAGTCTGTACATTGAATATTTTTACAAAAAAATAATTGCAGCAGGCATAATTAACGATATAAAGACCAAAACGATTTTCTTTAGATTTTTTGTCAGTATGTTACTACATCACGCCTAAACTACTGAAACGATTTTGATAGGATTTTTTTTATTCAACTGTGTGTTACCCGGGTTGCAACTAAGGATACCTAAAATCACGCTACCTGACTAAGAAGATCGGCAGAAAATTGAAATTTGGCTGTTTCTTAACCGATTTTTATGGAACTTTTTTTATTCGACTGAACATTATTTATAATTAAAGTTACATATAAGAAATCACGCCCCATGACTTAGGAAGTAATAGAAGAAGTAAAGAATTTCGGTCGTTTTAACCGATTTTGAAGGAACTTTTTTTGTTTGACTGAGCATTACTTAAACTCAAAGTTACGCTACAAATAATCACGCCACCTGACTTGGGGGAAGGCAGGAAATTGAACTCTGATCGTTTTGTATCGATCTTAAAGTGACTTTTTTTGACTGATATTTTACCTGGTGTCCAGCCCAGGTTAGAAATAATCACGCCAACCATTCTAATATTGAGTAAGTACCCGAGTTTGTATGGTAAACACGCAGTGTCGAACATACTGAAAACGCTTCTCCGCGCGAAGGAGCGGGATCTGCTAGCTCGCGCGCGGAATCGTGTTCTCCATACAAAAACAAAGATCAGACAATGCGAAACACGCTTCCGCCCGCGGGGTAGCAGATCCCACTCCTACGCGCGGAGAAGCGTTTTCAGTATGTTCGACACTGCGTGTTTTCAGTACATACATAAAGGGGTAGTTACGTATAAGAATGAAACGCCTAGTAAAAGACGCTTTCCCGACGTTCGTCGTCTGTTTTAGATTAAACAGCGAATCGCTTTATACTTAGATGTCAGTCCGTCACTTAAATTACAATACACTAACCCTTAAATCCCTTTTCTGACTTCTAAAACAGGCCTATTAGGAGCAGCAGCTGTTACATTCTATGTTTTTCTATCGTCGTATTTCTCCTAGTCCAGCTAATTGTAATCTAAAAATGAAATACAATGTACCTATTTTAAAAGTCGATATCCTGATCGAAGTTTCATGTAACCTTCAGGCGATAGTCCGTTTTAAAACTCGACCCACGTTCATGCTTGCAGTCGCAGCTTGCAAACGAAGTGTTCCTGTATTTCTATCCAGAAACACAATTGAAATTCTGATTAGTTTGATTCCAACTAGGTTCAACTAATATCACATCTCGAACACTCCTAACTATCATGTCATTTTGGTCACACATCGCCCGACGGCGTGTTGCACTTGGCGTGCGTTTGTGTGCGTGTTATAAGGGTTGACAAATTTTGTTATACCGGTCATAATCATCACTTTATTAATCTGGTTCTTGATTAAACCATTGTTTTAAAGTAGTTCACTGAATATGAATGGTTAAAATAGATTAGGTTGCATATATTATATGAATTTACTTACCGTCTCTCATCACTGTGGAATATAAAAAAGTTTTTTTTTGAGTCATATCTTGTGGTAGAAAGACATTCGTACACGGAACAGTACCTAACCATCTTTGGAACACAAAACTTTATTATTTCCGTTACACTGGGAAACATGCGCGCGCCATACCCGCTAAGCGTACGCTCAATGTGGCCCACAATCTGGCGCGGAGTGTGACGTATGTCGGACTGGGGAAGGGAGGTGGTACTATGTACTATTTTATATTCTGTGCTAATATTCAAAATTTACGTGATCTTAGATTTAAAATTGACTATTGATTACATAGGTGTTCTTTTCTTTTGTACCGCATAAAAACTCACATATAACCAGTAAAATTCTTCAAAAATACGAACACACGTCAGACAATAACATCAAATTAGGTTATTATAATATTTTGTGATATGAAAGAAAATATTCCACCTACAGAATTGTATTTTCTCTGTGATTCCACCAGACTACAAACAAAAACGTCAAGTAATAAACAATAGGTAATAAAAACGTCAAATTTAGTAGATGGAGGACTCAATTCTAGATACCATTTGCTAAATTGAAGTAACGTCACTTTCAGAATATCAAAATTTAAATGACGTCCAATATAATTAGGATAGGGATAAAGGCGTGATATTATGTATGTATGTATATAATTAGGTATGTTATATTGGAATGTCAGTTACTAGGATCGGTATATGTTGCTACTAATATCAAATAATACTTCATCAATTAAATATAGAAAAGAAGAGGAAATGTAAAATTACAGTCTGTTTTGTGTGCATCGCCACATGCTACATCTCTTGTAAATGTTAAATTTAAACTGGATTTAGTATGTGGCTTTCAGAATTGATCCAAATACCCCTGAATTCAATAAAACAGCAAAACCAGATATTCACACTGAAACTTATTCCTTATTCGTAGACTGAAACAGACTGCTTTGATGAACTCATACGAACGAAAGACGAAATTTCAAGGATAATAGTTATGAGTTTGCGAAATAAAGCAATATTATCAGCAATGTTATGAAATAACCAAGTCGACAATTTAATATCGTTTAGAGAAACTATGGTAAATTGAATATTATTAAATGCTTTGGAAATGTAGTAAACATCTGCAAAATAATTATTTAGCAGCAATAAATTAAATGAATACCTACATTATCGTTTATAAATTTTCCCTTAAGTAGAATTGTAATTATTTTGATTTGGGTTACGGCATCATTTAACAGTAAATTTGCTATTATAGGTCTACTATATGGTCTACCTGGTGATGAACCATTTATATATTTGCTCGTTTTTCTTTAAAAAAAATGTTGTTTAATCCCAGAAATTATAACATACATATAATCACGCCCTAATGGGGTAGGGTGACCGTAAACGACTTAAACATAGTTCGTTCCGCCACGTCGGATAGAGTTTTGACGATTATTTAAGATAGATTTGTAGGTATATTGATGTAGTGACAGGTTGTTAGCCCATCGCCTAAATTATAATATATAATTTAATATCTTGTTTTTTTTTTTATATTATTATATCAATTGACATTATTTAATTTATATTTTTGGTATTCATTTTTTTCAAACACAATGTATTATTATTGTTAGTGAAATAAATAAATGAATATGAATATATATTGTAATTACTGAAACCCTCGGATCCCTTAGCTGGATTTTACAACATGCCCGGGAGGAAAATCAGGTGACACTTTCTATGTTTTTCTCTAGCTCCTAAGCCACAATGGAAATTATAAACAGTAAGAAAATCACTTCCACTCGATAAGAAGAAGAGTGGAAGACCAGTTCACCGCAGTTGTGACTGGACGATGACGATTATGAATGCATTGCTTGTTCTAGACCCAGTCCATATGGGGTGTAAGGGACAGCGTCCTGCAAACTGATAAACTAGTTGATTAGGTAACTGAAAAAAGATCATATTTTTAAATTTTCTTGAATAACAAAAATCATTTTCCTTAGAAATTGTCTGATGAAGGTGGTAATATTGTATATGAGACTATAAAAAAATCGTATACTGAAAGATTTTCCTGATGAAAGTTGTTTAGTTTCGTTGACTAATAGTTTCCACGACGCTGTCGTTTACACCCGGTATAAGATTTTCAATCAATGATCTGGCAATGTCACGCAAAACCGTATTCATCACGCCTTTTTCTGGTCAATTGTATCGAAATCTACATACATACATATAATCACGCCTTTATCAAGGGGTAGGCAGAGCGTAAACGACATAAACAAAGGTTGTTCTGCCACGTTTGTCAGTTTTGAGAGTGATTTAAGATAGATTTGTAAGTATATTGCTGTAGTGACTGGTTGTCATCCCATGCTGGCCTGGGAGCGAGAGAAAAACATAGAATGTGCCAGCTGCATTTCCTCCCGAGCATGCTGTAAAACCCAGCTAAGGGATCTGAGGGTTTCTGTATATTGCAATTTAGGCGATAGGCTGACAACCGGTCACTACAGCAATATACAAATCTATCTTAAATAACCCTCAAAATTTTGTCAGATGTGGCACGACCTTTGTTTAGGTCGTTTACGCTCTGCCTACCCCATTAGGGATAAAGGCGGGGTAATATGTATGTATGTCAGCCCATCGCATCGTCTAAATTACAATATACAAAACCCTCGCATCTTTTAGCTAGTTTTTACAGCATGCCCGTGAGGAAATGCACCTGGCACATTGTATGTTTTCTCTCGCTCCCAGGCCAGCATGGAAGGTGCCGGCATTTTTTCTCATAATTTCTAGAAGAAAGTTAGCTAACAAGTACAACCTCTCAGTTATGAGAGAATGCATATTTCATCAGCTCTTCAGACGAGTGAACTTCGATCGCGGCTTCCGTTTAAAATTCATTGCTTTTTAAATCCCTTCGGGCTTGATTGCAAGCTTTGACTTTACTTTGGTTGCATTGATCCGTTCTGTGTGATCTTCCATGCTGGACTGCGAGCGAAAGAATAATATAGTAAGTGCCAGCTGCATTTTCTCCCGGGCATGCTGTAAAAACAGCTAGGGAATCCGAGCGTTTCTGTATATTGTAATTTAGGCGATGGGTTGAGAACTTGTCACTACAGCAACAAAGCTATCTTAGACGTGGCGGAACGACCTTTATTTTGATCGTTTTAGCTCTGCCTACCCCATAATGGATAAAGGCGTGATTATATGTAGGTATTTGTGATCTTTTTAGAAAAGTATCTACTTAGTCTTTATCATTTTTATAAACTGTCGGGCCTTCTTAAGTTCCAATACGGTGATAGATCCATTAGTAAAAAACAGTAATTACATAGAAATGCGGAGTGAAATCACAATATATCTATGTTGGTGAGTTGTTTCCGACACCTTTTATGTTTCGGTCAGCTTAATGACTTCCATTATCGTTGCCCCCCACATTTACATACACTTCCAACAACAACATAAAAATGTTAAAAAAATGTTCCAAACGAAAATGTTTTCTGAATGGATTTTGCCCGCTTCGAGATGGGGAAAGAAAATTAAGAGGATTTTTTCAATAAGCTCGACTTCCTGCTACGGTGCCTGAGAAGATTGCTCCGATTTTTATTATGCTATCGAAGTAAACCGAAAATTTTCTTGTTTCAAACACAGTTGTGATTCCCTATTGATTGGAAAAGGCAATTTTGATTACTATTTTATTAACTTTCAAATTGCATGATTTAAATATTGTCATCGTCAGATTTGAATGCAATAATTTAATAGATATACATATATCTATCTGAAGTCACCTTCAATACTTGTCAGATTAGGGATAAAGGCGTAATTATATGTATGCATGTATTATATAGATTACTAGCGACCTGCCCCGGCTTCGCACGGAAATTATCAGTGTTTCTCTAATATATTATATATATTAGAGAAACATAATATATTATAATATAAACCTTCCTCTTGAATCACTCTATCCATTAAAAGAAACCGCATTAAAATCCGTAGCGTAGTTTTAAAGATTTATGCATACATAGGGATATAGGTACAGAAAAAGCGACTTTGTTTTATACTATGTAGTGAAGTACTCCACAGACTTACCTACTCA
Source organism: Scrobipalpa costella (assembly GCA_949820665.1). NCBI lineage: Eukaryota > Metazoa > Arthropoda > Insecta > Lepidoptera > Gelechiidae > Scrobipalpa > Scrobipalpa costella. The sequence continues at coordinate 11,680,255 of OX463298.1, forward strand.
CGAAACATGATAGGATCAGGTCTAAATATTTTAACGCTAAGCACTGATTTAATGTAATCATTAAAAAAAATTGTAACAAGAGAAATAATAACATAATTTAAATAAATCATGTAATAATAAAATTTTAAAAAATATATTATTATTTATCTTGTTATAACACTCTTTTAATTATGGTATTTTTTTAGAAGTGAGTATTTATTAGATTTAATTTTGGGTTTAAATCTTGTTACGACACGAACAATTACTCTATAATTGTAAGTTAGCACAATTCTCACAAATTTCCTTCCACAGGAGGTTTTATAGATCACAGTTTGTGTTTTTCGGGCTTATATTTCCCTATCACTATATAGTATAAAACAAAGTCGCTATCTCTGTCCCTATATCCCTTTGTATGCCTAGATCTTTAAAACTACGCAACGGATTTTGATGCGGTTTCTTTTAATGGATATAGTGATTCAAGAGGAAGGTTGATGTGTAAATAACATGCATAATATTCAATACAATACAAGATACTTTATTGCACAGAAACACAAATACATACAGCAGAAAAGTAAGAAACAAAACAGTACAATATAGTATAATATAGTTGGGAAACACTGATGATTTCCGTGCGAAGTCCGTGTAATGTTATAAAAAAAGAAAGATTTGTATTTGTGTGCGTGTGTGTGTATGTTTGTAACGAATAAATTCGAAAACTACCGGACCGATTTAAAAAGTCTTTCACTTTTGGAAAGATTTATTCATCCTGAGTAACGTAGACTACTTTTTACCGCGGCAAAGTATATCATTCCCACGGGAAAACTTTTTTAGCAGCGGGTGACAATGCTGACAGGTACCTAGTCTATAATATAGCGAAAGCAATTTTCCGGTGAAATGGTAACCTTAACATTCTCACCATCACTTGAAGTGCATACACTCAATAGCAAACAACTTGCGCTCTTATATTGTAGTAGGTAGATCTGAGGATCGTGTGTAGAGTTGGGCTGTCTAGTGAGTGTCATGGTCAGTAGTCTAGCCTCGATGGTCACCGTGAACAAATCGATAGTACCATGCAGAGTGCTATGATTAGGGTGAGTGTGCACTCAGGATTCTGTCACCATGTCACCAGGTTTTTTTTTATGTAGCCTGAATAAAGACAGCTTTAGCCAGGTAGCAGTCCAGCAACTTCAGGAAGTAAAACTAATCACCACAATGATTTTAACTTAAGGGGCTCCCCTGGGCTAATTTGCGCCTGCATCAATCAAAAGATCATAATTCACTAAAAACATAAATAGTCGAAAACCTGGTAGATCAGATTGAGGTCTTCTTCTTAGCGAGTTGATTCTCGAGTCGAACGACCTGACGAACCTTGGTGTCAGAGTTTTGGTTAAAGCAATGAAGGTCATTTAGAAGCTCATAAAGTTGCAACTTAATAGTTTGTCGTAGTTACAGACAGAAATTTTGTGGAAAGCGGCCACTTTTAGCAGTTTTGCTATCTGTAACTTCAACGAACTATAAATTTATAATGCTTAAATTAACTTTAGTACCTATACTTCAATCTGATCTACCGGATTTTGAAATATTTGCATTTTCAGTAATATTTTTAACTGATGAGGGCACTGGCGTGCACCGGGGATCGTTTTATAATGTTTTTATGGATCATAATGGTTATTTGGTAGTTGCACTCGTGACATATTCAATTTACTTCTGGTACCTAAGCACACCTAAGTAAGATTTTTCATACCATAATATTTAAGCTTTAACTATCACCCCATTCAAAGAAAAGCATTTCTTGAAGATAACTTATCCTGAAATTATTTATTTAAGAAGTTTGTTACTGCGATACACTATAAACAACAAAGAAACTTCCTGTGAATCCAACAGACAATCAATCTTCCTTAACTTTGTTACTTACTTTAGAAATGCCATCTGAACTGAAGAATAATATAAGGGTAAAGTTTGCAAAACTTCAAATGCAAAAGAAAACATATTCTCAAGTAAAAGAAGTCATACAACTCAGCAATAGAAATCTTCGAGTGGCACTCCAAGCTTCGTCCTAGTTGGAAACTCAGACTTGACTTCCTTCGAAGTGCAAATTGAGTTATGTACAAACCATCTATCATTAATAGGTCAAGAAATTCCTCGTTTCAAACTTGAGTAACACTGTCGTAGCTTGGAGTGAAAAGTTATAAACATTTATACCTGAAGTATTACGGGATTGTGCATTTATTTTTATTGCGATCCAATAAATATGACGTTGCTAAATGTCATCTAATAGTTGTTTTTATGTTTTACACATTATCAAGTATAATTATAGTTTGAGATTAGATTACAAATAACATATGTTTCTCTAGAAATACATTATGTTTCTCTAGAACAGAAAACATTTAAAAATATTCTTCTCATATACATGGTGTAACAGAAAGGGTATATGCACCGAATAATAATTAATATAATATTTATATTTATTTCAATTTCCGACCTATGTTCCTTAGAGAAAGTTGTTCAGTTTCATGGGTAGATTTATATCCTCTCTTGTACATGTAACATTTATTTTACAAACGGTATAAGAAGCCCATAAAACGTTTCATATCATAGTTTTAAAAATCAAAGATACTTATATTCTTTGATCTAAGTACAAAGGCACCGAACCGACCTTTTTTTAACGACTTCCGAAATTCCTATATCACGACGGAGTATTGAGTCCTTTACAAATACTTGTAGCTGATTCGATGCGATGGAGAGAAACTAAACGGATAATAGGATCTGTCAAAGAGACGAACTATGTGGCCAGGAAAATTTACGGATCAAAATATTCGATGGGTTTTTCCAGAGGGACCCACAATTATGTTTGTAGACGAGCTATCAATAATGTTCTTAAAGAAAACCTTCTTGGCATGGTTATACATGGACCACATACCCAAATTCATTTCGGTGTTCTGAACACCTTTAAAAAAGTAGTACCACCGAGATTGAGTTAGTTTCAGATTCGCTTTTAAGCAATTTCAAGCTATAGTGGTTGATATTTTAAAATTAAAATTAAAATTTAAACAAATTAAATTTTTGTAGAAGACAGAAAAAGGGACTCGAGGGTTACAGTGTATTGTAATTTAGGCGATGGGCTGACAACCTATCACTACACATTAGCAATACACATTACAATCTAAAATTGCCCTCAATTTTTGTCAGACGCGGCGAAAGCGCCTTTTACGAGGCGTTTAACGCTCTGCCTACCCCGTAAGGGATAAAGGCGTGATTTTATGTATGTATGTATGTATGTATTTTAAAATTAAACATTTAGATAAAACAGTGCTCAACAAAAAACCGATGCGTTTCGTGTTCATATTCGTGACATTTATTCCTGAAAAGCCATAATGCCTTTCACGCCAATAAAAAAGCTGTAAGTAAGTTTACGTTTTATGCTATCTCACTTCTTAGGTCTGCTGTAAGACATTTCATTTTAGAAATAAGCAGTACCTGTTGTGTCTTGATTCCTATGTAATTGTTCTTTGTATGTTTCTGTGTACAATAAACTGTTAAATAAATAAATAAATAAAGAGCCAAAACCTGTACATCAATTACTTGTTGCCCATGCTTATTGCTAACTTAGTAGCCCCACGCCCACGCAACATCTGCCGGATCACACTAATGAGCGGATTCCTAGCGACCGATTAGGCTTTGTACAACCAGTTAAATGCAACCCTAAAAAGTTACCATGAATTCTTATGGTTAGACCGCACTATGGCGTAGCTGCAGCGGAGCGGAGCAGAGCACTGCAGCAGCGCGACACTGTGCGGCAATATCTGTCAAAATGTATGAACCTGACATTGCTACGCTGCACCACGCCGCTCCGCTGCAGCTATGTGCTGTGCGGTCTAACCTTGAAACTCATTTGTATTAGGTTACACTTTGTAGATACACTTAATAGTTCGTGTTCTTTGGGTGCCAAATGTGGAATTTTCTAGTGTGTTGTATGTATCGAAAATTATATTTTTAGAAGTAGACATTTTAAGAGGTATATGCAAGCATTGAGACATTTTGAGGAGGTTTTTAATATCTTCAGAAAACAAAGGAAGCTGTTTTTTAATTATTGTCAACAAGACATCACAGGCTTGTTTAAAAAAAAATGCTGTTTTTATTTCCCCATGAAAGAATATTTAAATTCGAAAATGTCCTATTCAAACAATTTTCGGCCCGAAGTGAGCAAAAAATTTATATTTGATGAGGCTTTTAAGGACATTTTATTAAAGTGAAAAGAGTTTATTATATTACTAGTTTTCTGCCCTGCGGTTTCACCCGCAGCTAAAAGAGTTTACCCGTGGGATTGAGTTCCCGCGGTAAAAAGTTGTCCTTGATCGTGTTATTGCCATGTACCTGTTCGTGTGACCACATCTAAAACGAATGTTTTATTTCTGTGTGAGTGTGATATTTTTCCATAGCAAAAAGCTTATATGCTATGCACGCACAGTGGATTTTTAGAGTGAATTTTTTTTCCCCGCAGGGATGGAAAATACAAAAATTGTGAAACATGTGTTTATTATTATTTAATCATTAGCCTAAATACAACATTTGAAGATCCTACCTTCGAAATTGACGGAATTTTCATACAAACTTCAACCCCTCTTTTTACACCTTTAGGGAGGGAATATTTAAAAATCCTTTCTTAGGCTCGTAATTATGAAGCGATCTCAAAGTTGAGAGCAATATCAAGGATGGATTTGACAGGCCAGTTTGTAATGAAATGTCATTTCTGATAGGAACTCAAACTCGCTGTCACTCGTAATTATGAAGCGATCTCAAACTTGAGAGCAATATCAAATATGGATTTGACAGGCCAGTTTGTACTGAAATGACATTTCTGATACGAACTCAAACTCGATGTCACTAATGAGCGCTGTATATCTCTCAAAGTTTCACGATTCTAGCTTTAGTAGTTAAGGCTCTGCGTTGATGAATCAGTCAGTCAGTAAGAACAAACGATTTTATAAGTTTAGATAATTACTTTTTTATCACATCGTCAAACATGCTAATAAATAAAGACGAAAATAATATGCGCATTCAATTTTTTTTTTACGAAATGTTATAAATTTCTTCTATTCTGGACTGGGAGCGAGAGAAAAACATAGAATGTGCCAGCTGCATTTTTTACCGGGTATGCTGTAAAAAACAGCTAAGGGATCCGAGGATTTCTGTGTATTGCAATTTAGGCTGACAACCTGTCACTACAGCAATATTCCTACAAATCTATGTTAAATAACCCTTTAAAACTTTGCAGACATAGTGGAACGACCTTTGCTTAGGTCGTTTACGCTCTGCCTACCCCATTAGGGATAAAGGCGTGATTATATGTATGTATGTAGTAATGAATTGTCAGTCATTCAATAAAGTTCAGCCCTACATAGATAGAGACATACATGCATATAATCACGCCTTTATCCCTAATGGGGTAAGCAGAACGTAAACGACCTAAACAAAGGTCGTTCCGCCACGTCTGACAAAGTTTTGAGGGTTATTTAAGACAGATTTGTAGATATATTGCTATAGTGACAAGTTGTCAGCCCATTGCCTAAATTAGAATGTACCTACTGAAACTCTCGGATCCCTTAACTTGTTTCTACAGTGTGCCCGGGGTAAATGCAGCTGACACATTTTATGTTTTTCTGTTGCTCCCAGGCCACCATGGAAGAATAGAAACAATAGAGTCATAGACTTAAAAATATAAGCAAAAAACCAAAAACAGAATTTATTTACGACAGATTCTGATAAATCTCCAACAATTTAAATTATATTTGTCTCAGCAATGGTATTCACAGGTGAATCCAAAGTTAATCTTCGTTTGAAACTTGAGTTGCCGACAAAGTTTCGTATATTCATAAAGTACGGTAATTGGGTACCTACTCAAATATCCTCAGCTCAACTGATGACAAATAAGTGTGCAAAACATTATCCGAAATAAATGCTGATAAACGTGTATATTTGTTAATCCTTATTTTCATATTTAAGTGAGAAAATAGAATGCGCCAGCTGCCTGCCGGGATGGCTGTTAAAACCAGCTCAGGGATCCGAGGTTTTCAGTAAATTGCAATTTAGGCAACGGGCTCACAACCTGTCACTACAGCAGTATACCTATAAATCTATCTTAAATAAGACTCAAAACTGTGTCAAACATGGCGGAACGTATTTTTATTAGGTCTTATACGCTCTGCCTACCCCATTAGGGATAAAGGCGTGATTTTATGTATGTATTTTGTTCGTTTCAAATCCAATGGTGGACAAGATTTATTCAAAATCATACAGGTTAGATCACAGACAATATAAGTTACACATTCTTTACAACAGATGGTGCAGCATGTTTATTTGATGTTACAATTATAACAAAATACTTTATTCTAACAAAATTGAATGTCTAACATACTTAAAGAATAGCAGCTAATCTTTTAACTACGGAATGAAATTTAATGTTTCTGTTGTTGTCATCTATTTACAGACATACATACATAACACATAATCACGCCTTTATCCCTTATGGGGTAAGCAGAGCGTAAATAACCTAAACAAAGGTTGTTCCGCCACGTTTGACAAATTTTTGAGAGTTATTTAAGATAGATTTGTAGGTATATTGCTGTAGTGACAGGTTGTCAGCCCATCGCCTAAATGACATTATACCCTGAAACCCTTGGATCCCTTAGGTGGTTTTTACAAAGGAAATGCAGCTGGCACATTCATCATATATATGTCATCTATATACTGCGATAAAATATCTTATTTCCACTGAAACGGTATATAATATACATTTGAAATTGCGAGTGGAACCGCGGTGCTATACCAAACTTGTTACTATTACACAATCTGAAATTACACCAATTAATACACCCAAAGACACCCAACTCCCCCGGGTGATAATTGCGAGTTATTATATAACGCTCATTTCGGCGGGTTCTTCCAATACAATACAACTAATTTATTTCCAATAGCAAGTTAATAATTACATTACTTAGAATACAATTCACGAGGGTTCACAAAAATTGCTTTACTGCGTCATTGATTAGTAGGTACATAACGGTGTGCTCTTCGGTTTTTATTCCATCCTGGCCTGGGAGAGAGAGAATAACAAAGAATGTGCCAGCTGCATTTCCTCCCGGGCAAGCTGTAAAAATCAGATAAGGGATCCGAGGGTTTCAGTATATTGTAATTTAGGCGATGGGCTGACAACCTGTCACTACAGCAATATAAGATAAGATAAGAATATACTTTATTGCACAGAAAAGACACAAGAGTAAATAAAATGAAATGAAACAAATAGTAGTACAAATAGGCGGCCTTATTGCTAAGCAGCAATTTCTTCCAGGCAACCTTAGGGTACAGGAAAATAAAAAGTTGAACTAGTGGGCTGGTATACATTTATATATATATATATATATATACATACAAGTATATCTTGAATAACCTTTAGAACTGTGTCAGACTTTGATAGGTCGTTTGCGCTCTGCCTACCCCATTAGGGATAAAGGCGTGACTATATGTATGTATGTATGTATTTTTATATGCTGGACTGGGAGAGATAGAAAAACATAGAATGTTCCAGCTGCCCTTCCTCCCGGGCATGCTGTAGAAGACAGCAAAAGGGACTCGGGGGTTACAGTGTATTGCAATTTAGGCGACGGGCTGACTACCTGTCACTACACATTAGCAATACACATTACAATCTAAAATTGCCCTCATTTTTTGTCAGACGCGGCGGAAGCGCCTTTTACGAGGCGTTTAACGCTCTGCCTACCTCGTAAGGGATAAAGGCGTGATTTTATGTGTGTATGTATGTATAACGATTTGCTGAAGTAACTATGTGATGTATAACTGAAAATGTGACAGAGATCAAAGTTTTGTAGAGGATGGGAATAACCCGGGAATACCAAATATTATGATGTAATTTCTAGGAGAATGTAATTTTACACGCAAGTTATCACGATGTTTACTGATTATTCCAACTAATGCGGATATTATACACTTAGATAATAGTTCTGTGTTATCTAAGTAGTATTTACCAAGTGGAAAGGCATTGTACCTAAGCCCACCTGGTACATAAAATACCCGTCCAGGAAATAGAAGTATTCGCTAGCTTTCCGGTATCAAGGCCGCCTACGAATCCATTGAAAATAATGCGAAAATAATGAGTTACGACGTTTCAAGAGGAACTTATATGAAGTGAAAACTCGATTATTTAGATTAAAAATTATCAGGTTTTAAAAAGTTGTTCAGTTTTGTGAAATGTTGTTCAGTTTAAAAAAACGGTTTTGAGAAAAGTTGTTTAATTTGAGAAAATTTGTACAGAGTTGAGAAAAGTTATTTTTATTTATTTATTTAACAATTTATTGCACACACATGAACATACAGAGGACACAAACATAGAAAACAGTAGCACAACAGGTAGGTACAGCTTATATCTAAAAAGAAATCTCTTTCAGCTGACCTACGGTAGTGGGAGTGCATAAGTGAGGCAGATATGGCGTGAACAATTCAAACCCTACTATCATAAAATACAATAAATACATATAATAATACATATAGTTATAAATATATAATATTAATATAATAATACATAATTAATATAAATAGCACATAACTAGTAAACAAAGTTGTTCAGTTTTAGAAAGAAAATTCTATTTGTAAAAAGTTATTCAATTCTTATATAGGTTGTTTAGTTTTGAGAAATGTTGTTCAGTTTTAATTTTAAGTTAAGTTGTTCAGTCTTGAGAAAAATTGTACAGTTTTGAAAAAATTCTTAAGTTTGAAAAAAGTTATTCCGCTTAAGAAAAGTTGTTCAGTTTAACGTAGGAGTGTAGAACGAACGAACTTTGTCACACATTTACAACGATTGGCAACCTTCTCTTTAAAAGGGCAGATGTGCAATATTTATAGCCGTACTGTATGAGTGTAGATAAGTCTTTTACATAATTTTAAGTATCTTTACATAACTTGGTATTAAAATAGTCGTGTGATGCTATTATGAAACTCATGCTCGTGTTTTAATACCCCTTATTACGCAGCAGTTGCATAAATAGCCATTACTAGGCGCTTTACACGCTGCTGCCTACCCCATTAGGAATAAAGATGTGACTGGGTATGTTATGTATGTCCGTAAAGTAAATGCTGCTGCCGCATTTTTCAAGTAGCTGTGTAATACGATTTTAACTGAATCTTACCGTAATTTACGGTAAAATTAATATATTATGGTAAAACACGTCTTTTACTGTATTTTACCGGGGTAATTTTACCGCTTGACATCTCTAGGTACCACGGCGAGCAACACATTAGGCCAGACCGCACTAGGACATAACTGCAGCGGAACGGCGCGGCACTGCGCGAAGAATTATTATTTGCATGTAAATGTGTGAGATAAACCGCACTGAAGCGGCATTGGAGCTGCAGCGGAGCAGCGCGGCGCGGTACGGCGAGGAAATGTCAGTTTATACATTTTGACAGTTTTTGTTGCGCAGTGTCGCGCTGCTGCAGTGCCGTGCCGTACTACGCCGCGCCGGTCCGCTGAAGCTATGTCCTAGTGAGTTTTAACCTTTATACTGTCCCACGTGAATAAATTTAAAAGAAGTAAGTAGGTTAAGGTGGTGCACTATATCTAAAGCACTATCGTGTTACTGTTTAGTACAAAATATAGTTACAAAGTAACTTTTCTATATTTAAACTTTAATGTACCTTTATGTAAAAATCATAATCATAACAGTACAGTTTTTCCTTGGAATAAGATATTATACCTTTTGAGTTATGACGAGGTAACTTAAAAGTGCGTGGGACCAAGTTGGTGAGTCCAATGTTCATCCAGAACTGAACTTTACGTCCGATGGGATCGCAGTAATAACTTCTCATCATAGTTTAGTTCCATTTCAGTTGGTTCTCGGACTAAACGCGAACTTTTAACTAGGAACTAAGGCGTAATCATTTGCAGATGTTTGTGAGAAATCAGAGCAGTTAAATATTGAAAGAGGTCTTGCTTGTTCTCACTTTCTCTAAAATTAATAATATTAATTTATGACTACCCGAAGAGCTACCTTACGTAGTTTTAGTTCGAACAAATTTTATGATTTATTAACCAAAACATATTTGTGAAAGGATAACAAATGTTTTTTTGCTGACTTTGTGTCGGTCAGCTCATTTTTACTGTAGACATTCCCGATGTTTTGATACAAATTAGTATTTTACGACTCCAGATTCTTTTTATGTCTATGTTTTATCTTCGTAATAAAACGCACCATTTGTTGACCTTTTAATTTTATCTGCAGACAATTCTGAACCTTAAAAGGAAATAATTATAAACATAATACCGGGTGTAAGGACAGGGTCCCGCAAACTGATAGGCGTTGCTCAGTCAACGAAACTAAACAATTATTAACAGAATATTTTTTTACTTTTTACTTCCATGCTGGACTGGGAGGGATAGAAAAACATAGAATGTTCCAGCTGCCCTTCCTCCCGGGCATGCTGTAGAAGACAGCAAAAGGGACTCGAGGGTTACAGTGTATTGTAATTTAGGCGATGGGCTGACAACCTGTCACTATGGCAATACACATTACAATCTAAAATTACCCTCAATTATTGTCAGACGCGGCGAAAGCGCCTTTTACGAGGCGTTTAACGCTCTGCCTACCCCGTAAGGGATAAAGGCGTGATTTTATGTATGTATGTATATTTTTTCAGGAAATGAAAAAATAATGTTGTTATTACGTAAGCATTTTGTATGGAAATGTAAAAAACACATTCAATAACAACATCATCATCCTGAAAGAATTTAATAACAACATCATTATTTTTTTTGTTAAATAACCATCTATTACAAGTACCTACTCCAACTTTACATTGTGGGTTTAAGATTGCAACTGTTTTTTTTTTTCGATTACTTCGAATTATGTTCCCTGTAGTTTCGTCGTCGAGCCCTGTGACTTAGAATTAGAGTACAACATTTATTTAATTACTGATTCTAGTACTGACTGCCACCCTAGGGAAAAAAAAATATCGGGGCAATTAGATCCCACTTTTACGTTTTTCGCGTACATTACAAAAGTGATGAGTAGTATAGGAGAAAACTTGCAATGGCATATAATAATAATAATAAAAGTATTTATTTCCTCTATATACAACAACATTAAAGTAGATACATAATCAAACAATAGTTTACAATTTGTTTGAGAGGCTGGTCCCTGAACTAGGTAAACCTGATCTATAGGTAACCAGGCCTCCACCTCGAGAATGAATGACAAGAAGAACAAGATATTGTAATGTCTTGGATATAAATAAAGGAGAGAAAATAAAAAAAGACTTAATAATTATAAGTTAACAACAAACAATCAAATCTAGCAGATATTATTTGTGTGCGCGAGTGTGTTTATGTTTGTGTGTGTGTGTGTATGAGTGAAGAAGTCAGGGTATGCATGCCTATCAGACATATCAAACAGCTCTAGAATCAGTAATTAAATAAATGTTGTACCCAAATTCTAAGTCAAAGTCAAATGATCTATAGAGCTTCGACGGGATTACAGGGGCAGTTGAACGTGTAGTTGTAAGCTTGGTTGTGATTGTAAGTAATTTGTAACATCGCCACAGTACAGCTATTTATTAACCTATCGGTCTGTACGTCTGAATTCAAAAATCATCCAATATAAAAAGTTCCTCCAACGCAAACAGCTATGTAAAGAAACCAAGTTCATGAATAAGTAAATAAAGTAACAGCTGTTGCCTGTTACATAATTAAGCTGCAGCGGCGCAGTGCTGCACAGCACGGCGCGTCACTGCGCGACAAATGATTCTTTGTTTGAAAATGTATGAAATGTACCGCACTGAAGCGGCACTGTAGTTCATACATTTTGCCACGCAATGTCGCGCCTCTGCAGTGCCTGCTTTTCCGTGAAGGGTCCTATTCGTAGGAATGCAACTTGAAAACAAATTAGCGAAGGATTTCCAAGAAAACAAAACTGTGGAACATTTAAAGGGATTTCCTTCGCTGTGGCTTGTATTATCATTAGACCAGCTAAGTGGACTTGGACATAAGAATTCATGAGGCTCTCTTGAATAAGTGAGAGCCTCCAATAAGTAGGGAAAAGAGAACCTCACAAGCGACATTTTATTATTTGATGTTTTAATGAACATAGCGCCCACATTCGAATTATTTAGACACTTCTTTTATTTGAAGACATCACTACATAGTATAAAACAAAGTCGTTTTTTCTGTCCCTATATCCCTATGTATGCATAAATATTTAAAACTACGCAACAGATTATGATGCAGATTCTTTTAATGGATAGAGTGATTCAAGAGGAAGGTTTGTATGTATAATACATGCATAATATAGTAGAGAAACACTGATAATATCCGTGCAAAGCCGGGGCGGGTCGCTAGTTATATTTAAATTATCATATACTTATCTAGTAAGTATAAAATTATAAACTATCGCCTACATTGCAATATACTGCAAACCTTGGATCCTAAGGTTTCAGTGCCCGAGAGGAAATGCAGCTGGCACATTTTAAGTTTTTCTCTCGTTCCCAGGCCATCATGGAAGAATCATATCAAAATGAGCTGAAAGTAAATGTGTCTTAATGTAGTTTCAGCTAAATCAGCACTAAAGCAGCTAGTGTACGGACACTAGCTTGAACCAGGGAAAATATATATATATTCCTATAATACTGCCATGCTTTCTTCCATGTTGGCCTGGGAGCAAGAGAAAAACGTAAAATGTGCCAGCTGCATTTCCTCCCGGGTATGCTGTGAAAACCAGCTAAGGGATTCAAGGATTTCAGTATATTGTAATTTAGGCGATGGGCTGACAACATGTCCCTACAGCAATATACCTACAAATCTATCTTAAATAACCCTCAAAACTTTGTCAGACGTGGCGGAACGACCTTTGTTTAGGTCGTTTACGCTCTGCCTATCCCATTAGGGATAAAGGCGTGATTATATATAATACTGCCGTCAGTTTGATAATGTGTTCCACATAGCTTGCAAATCTGTTTCTGTCGCTTCATGGAACATTAAACTCACATACATAAACGGTATAACAACCTTATTACATCACATAATTGGTACTGGGGCATTTCACGAAAGTGTCCTTACGTACATACATACATATAGTCGCGCTTTTATCAATGATGGGGTAGGCAGAGCGTAAACGACCTAAACAAAGGTCGTATCGCCAAGTCTGACAAAGTTTTGGGGGTTATTTAAGATAGATTTGTAGGTATATTGCTGGAGTGACCGGTTGTCAGCCAATCGCCTAAATTGCAATATACTGATCCTCCGGATCCTTTATCTTGTTTTTACAGCATGCCCAGGAGGAAATGCAGCAGGCACATTCTATGTTTTTGTCTCGCTCCCAGTCCAGCATGGAAAAAAAAAATTACGTACGTATATTTATATTAGGATCTAACTAATATTTTATACTCATAGTCGAGTATATGTATAAAATATTATTATACCAACATTACTGAGATACTTACATGAGATAGGTTACTATCAATAGTCAATGTAATTTAGTTAATAAGCACCTCAGTAATTTTGTGTCAAACATTAGGCTTAGTCTAGATTCAACCAGCTAAACCAAATAATTTTTATCCGCCGTGATATGTATGATATGGCGATAAAATTACAGAAATACTGGGGAAACGTGCAAATGTCGGTCAAAATCTACAGGACAAAGTGTACAACCATAGAGTATAAATCGCCTGTCCTTTTTCAATTTATTTATTTTGTGACAGACAGATTTTAATTTGTTTTAGCCGGTGGTATCTAGAATCGAGCCCATTATCAAAAGTGTGTTATTAGGAGATAATTGGCTCATTTTATTTAGTATTATTATGAAACAACCAATGCGAGACTAAATAATAAAATATATGTAATAGAAATATAGAAAAGACTTCCATGCTGGCCTGGGAGCAAGAGAAAAACATAGAATGTGCCAGCTGCATTTCCTCCCGGGCATGCTGTAAAAGCCAACTAAGGGATCCCAGGGTTTCAGTATATCGTAATTAAGCCTGACAGCCTGTCACTATAGCAATATACCTACAAATCTATCTAAAATGACCCTCAAAACTTTGTCAGATGTGGCGGAACGACCATTGTTTAGGTCGTTTACGCTCTGCCTACCTTTATGCCTATTAGGGATAAAGGCGTGATTATATGTATGTAATAGAAACATGAATAATATTTAGCAATGTCTGCCATTTAGTTTCTGACTAAAATAACAGAATCTGGCATCCCACGCCCGCCCCACACACATCAACTTTCATACTAGTTTTAATGTAGGAATCAAGTTTTTAGTATAACTAGGAATTAAACTAAGTTGGCTGAACTACTGAGCACAGGAGTTTTAACGAGCAGTGAACCATGCTGGACTTTAGACGGATTTGCACAAATACTAGAAACACACTAGAACATTTGTTTGAATATGAACATACCCTCACGCCTTTATCCCTAATGGGGTAGGCAGAGCATAAACGACCTAAACAAAGGTCGTTCCGCCACGACAAAGTTTTGAGGGTTATTTAAGATAGATTTGTAGGTATTTTGCTGTGGTGACAGGTTGTCAGCCCATCGCCTATAGTTTTAATATGAAACGAAACGAAGTTATGTTTGAGTAAGATGTGTAATGTCTCACGTTTTTTTTTACTATTTATTTGATATTCTGAAGAAGATATTCATACAAGTAGAGTCGTCATATCATAACCAATGGCATTACTTAATGAAGATCAATAAATTGTCATTCTACTTAGAATCGAATCAAAAGCTCTTACTTATCTGTCTCTAGAGAGGGACTTAAAAGAAACTAATTTTCCTGAATACTTTAATCCTATAAGTATGAGTAGCCCATCCATCTCCATCTCCCTAGCCTTGTCCCGTATCTCACGGGGTCGGCTTCCTAATCTAGGGGATTGAACGAGGGTACTGGTTTTTACACAGAGCGACTGCCATCTGACCTCCGCAACCCAGAAGGGAAACCAGACCCAATCTTAGATTAGGTCAGAGTTTTCAAGCCGCCAATGCTTAGCACTGGCCTCTGTAAGGGCTTAACGACTAATATCTACGGTATTAAACGATATTAACCGGGACCAACGGCTTAACGTGCCTTCCGAAGCACGGAAAAAGCACCGAATAAACGTACATATGAAATTCGAAAACCGAAAAACACATTGGTACGTGGTGGGGTTCGAACCACGACCTCCCGCTCAGGAGGCAGCGGCCCTATCCACTACACCATCGGGCTCTATAAGTATGAGTAGCCAATGTAGGTATTTTTAATTCGCATTTCATCAAATCAAAAAACGTACCTATTTTCGTACTCCAACCATACGTTTTATTTATGCATTTTTTTTTGTAAATTTCGAAGCCATCTCCTAAGATTGTGTACATCTTGTCTACAATGAAAAAATAAAGGCGAGACCAAAGCAGGATTTCAGCTCAACAAAGGGAAAATTCCTAAAGAAAATTAAGCGCGAGATCAATCTTACTTTGGTCTTTAATTGAAGCGTTGGAACCGTATTTTTCCATGTTGCCAAGTTATTTTTCATTCGCACAATAGCAGAGATTTGCTGGTACAAAATACTTCTTTGAGGTCTCATCAATCTATCGTCCCTCGCTTCAAGTTTTCGGACCCATTGGGAAATAGCGAAAATAACAATAAAATATTTTATAATTTATGTAACGTATACATCGTCGGCTTCAACACATAAGGGTATAACTGTTTCTTTCATTAACAAAACAACTTAAATATACAGTTCTTATAAGAATTACAAGATCTATATTGATTACGAATCTGCGAATCTGGTTCATGCTTTGTTAGCGAAGTTGTTTATTGCACCTTCTTAAGACTAAAATACAGGAATAATTAAATATAACACAATTTTATTACTATATTTTAATAGATAAAATCACTGGTCTCGACTCGAGCGACGCGCAGGATTTGTTCTTGCTCTATCGCGCATCACGCGGGATCGCTTATAGCGGTGCGGCCTGTGGTAATCATTACAATTGCCTACCAACTATTTCTTTCTTATTTTTTTGGATGGACTTTTTAAATATTTTGTAGGATCCTTTTACGTTACTGAAACACTCCATATGCTATGGCACGCAATTAAATTAAAATCCTTTATAATGAGCAGTTTCTAGGCCAGACAGTTAGACAGATGTCTCGGTTTAGCAAGCCCTATGAGTTATCCGCCAGATACGACAGTCCCAGCCAATCAAATAGGGAACAAACTTTACTACTGTGCCTGTACTAACTGCCTCCGTGGTCTAGTGGCTAGTGCCATGGACTCCCGATCCGGAGGTCCTGGGTTTGTTTCCCAGGGGGAAACACAAAGTTGATATTTGAGAATTTATCACTTTGTGATTTTTTCCCCAGTTTGGTTAGGACATTGCAGGCTCTATCACCTGATTGTCCGAAAAGAAAAAGATTTTCGTGCTTTCGGAGGGCACGTTAAGCCGTCGGTCCCGGTCGCTGTCTTTGATAGTGGTCAGATGTCAGAGGCCTGATAGTTGTACTACTAGGCGGTTTAAAAACTCTGACACCAGGGTTTATCGGATCGATAGACTCGATACCCACACGACAGAAGAAGAAGATGTAAATAAGACAAACTAGTGCCTACATTCTGTTGAATGTGTGCTGAAGTGAGGGTCAACGCTCCTTTACACCTTTTAAGAATGCTGTGTTTACTTGTTATTGGTACTCATATCAGGCTGTGTTCTAATGTTTGTATTTTCTTATATTGTTTTGTAATATGTGTACTGTTGGTGTTCCATTAAAAATAAATAAATAAGTGAGGGTCAACGCTCAGTGTAAGTATTATATTAGAGCTCATAAAGAGCAACACTGATTTTCAGCTAATATCAACTGAGGAGTCCCTGGGAATCGAACTCAGGACCTCCAGAATGTGAGAGAAAAAGAGTGAAAGAGTACTTCCTATCGCAACAAAAAAAGTATTCATGTATGTAAGTATATGTATTATTATATATATTTAATTTAAGTAATATTTATGTATGTTTATGTAGGTTATATATATTGCGTGTACAATCTTGTCCCCGTAGATATTGTTATCTCATATTCAGTTTTAAAGGTTGGCTGGAAGGGATCTCTTTATAGGGATAAGCTTACCTTTGTGAACTAAATTTCTATTTGCTTATTTATTGGAAACTCTTTGTACACAATAATGGCCCTGACCATTAGAGTACGGAGGCAGTATCATTCAATAATGGGAAGGTTTTAGTTATTATAAGGTGACTGTAAATATAATGGACTGACACTTCCTATTGGGAAAACCACAGACAACAGAATAGTAAAAGCTAGGGAGCGGTAGCGACTTCTCAAATCAGTGGGGAACACAATTTGCGCCAAGGTTTGACTCTGTCAATTGTCATTGAAATTAAACTTTGTGAGGACTTTTAATAGGTACGAAACCCTATATTTTATTTATTTTAATATGATACGTGGAAACGCACATTGAAAACGAGAAAAGCAAAAAATACCTCTAATAATAAACAAGCAATCTTTTTTATCTTTGCCGTTTTCATTAACCTTTTATTCTTTCTCAATTATTTATATTATTCGGGGTATAAAGCGGGACAGCGTCCCGAAAACTGATAGGGGTTCTTCAGTCAACACAACTGAACAACTACCAGCAGGATTTTTTTTCAGGAAGTAAAAATAAAATTTTGATTATCCATACCAATTGTCTGATCGAGGTGATCATTTTGTATTGGAAGGCCAATTTTTTCTAGTGAAAGTTGTTCAATTTCGGACTGAGCAACGTCTATCAGTTTGCGGGACGGTTTCACCCGGTTTCCTTACACCCGGTATTATATCGCAAATTTCATGTTTATATAAAACTCGTACTCGATAGACGGAGGACTACTTAGTAAACAAGTTTAAAAGTCTGCAGCGGATATTGAAACTCACAACAACTTGTTGGACATCCGACGTATAGTTATAGGACGTGATGTACTCGTACAAGCACAGTTCAAGTAAAGGACAGTTAACAAGCAACTTAGGCCCGTATCGATAAACAACACTTGAGATTGACAGCTAGATTGAGTTTGTATTAAAAATGTAATTTCAGTACAAAATGGCCTGTCAGATCCATACTTAATATTGCTCTCAATCTTGAGATTGCTTTATAAACACGAACCTAAATGTCGCTGATGCAACTTAAAATAAGGTTTGCAGTTGAACTTATCCGAGGGTGCCTGTACATTGTAATTTAGTAATGGGCTGACAACCTGTCACTAAGCAATATACCTACAAATATCTTAAATAACCCTCAAAGCTTTGTCATATGTGGCGCAACGACCTTTGTTTAGGTCGTTTACGCTCTGCCTACCCCATTAAGGATATAGGCGTGACTATATGTATGAGTAATCTGAAAAATGGATTGCAGCATCCTAGTAAATATACATATCTATCACAGTATCAATGCGTCCGGCGCACCCCGGGCAACAATCCGCCACGTCTTCAAGCGGATTGGCTAATTCTTTCACCACGATGGCAAGTCCAAACACCCAATCTGACAGCCCGCTTTCGAATCCTGCTTTGCGCGTCATCTCGATCAACATCGAAGGTTTCTCCCTGGATAAGGCGGAAATTCTTTCCGATCTGTGCCGGTCCACTGGCTGCGATGTCATGTGTGTACAGGAGACCCATCGAGATGTTCGTCAAACTAGGCCCCACATACCTGGACTGTCGCTTATCGCCGAAATCGCCCACCCAAAGCACGGTAGCGCAGTGTTTGCTGTTCCCGGCGTAAGTGTCAAGTCAGCTGAATGCTCATCCACTAACAACGTGGAAATAATATCTATAGACACTGGTGTATGCACCATAACATCTGTCTATAAGCCCCCCGGCACTCCGTTCCAATTCATGGCCCCAAACAACTTTGATGATCAACCCATAAGGTTAGTTGTCGGCGACTTCAACAGCCATAGTACGAGTTGGGGCTACAAAGACACTAATGCAGATGGTCACGCAGTTGAGGCATGGGCAGAGGCCAACGATCTGGTGTTGATCCACAGTCCCAAAGACCCTCCATCCTTTAATAGCGGTCGATGGAAAAAGGGGTACAACCCAGATCTTATTCACGTAAGCGCCAATATAAGCCCGAGGTGCATGAAAGTTGTCAGCCGGGCAATACCTCGTACCCAGCACAGACCCATTATATGCACCATCCAGCCCGTAGTCTGCCCTGTATCTGTGCCATTCCAACGCCGCTTTAACTACGGCAGAGCTAACTGGAAGCTGTTTGCAGATACCATTGATGAGGCACTTCTGAACATACCACCTGTTCCACAAAACTATGACCAATTTGTAACTTTAGTGTCAATCACGTCTTGCAAATATATACCTAGAGGCTGTCGCTCCTCTTATGTTCCAGGTCTCTCCAACGAGTCTGTTAATCTTTTAAAGCAATATGAAGACCAATATAACAGAGATCCCTTCTCCGAAAATACAGTGGAGTTAGGAGAGAGACTACTGCATGAGGTTAGCAACAGTCGGCGAGAACGGTGGATGCAAACTGTTACCAATATTAACTTGACATACAACAGTAAGAAAGCCTGGACTACAATCAGGCGCCTTACAAGTAAAGCCCCTCCAGCTGCTCCACCAAGTCAAGTTACGGCTAACCAGGTTGCCCACCAGCTTCTCCTGAATGGTAAGCCACCATGCCGGCTCAGTAAGGTCCCTAAAGAAAAAGGCCCAAATACCACGCGAGATACCGTGAGTAAGCCCTTTCTTCTAGGAGACATAATCAAAGCGATCAAGGAGCTAAAGAGTGGCAAAGCCTCTGGTATCGACAATATCTCCGTAGAGCAGATCAAGAATCTGGGACCTGTTGCTGTGTCATGGCTGCTGGAGATGTTCAACACCTGCATCTTATCTGTAAGGATTCCACGCCTCTGGAGAAAGTCTAAAGTAATAGCAATTCCGAAACCAGGTAAATCCACAGATGATCAAAAGCACTACAGACCAATTTCACTCTTGTGCCATACATACAAACTTTTGGAAAGGATGCTGCTTAACCGCCTTACTCCTCTTATTGATCCCGAACTGATTCACGAGCAGGCTGGGTTTCGACCTGGAAAGTCATGCTGTAATCAGACCCTTAAGCTTACCCAGCATATTGAGGATGGGTTCGAGAGTGGTAAGGTGACAGGAGCTGTATTTGTGGACCTTTCTGCAGCCTATGACACGGTCAACATAAGCAAATTATTATGGAAAGTGGGTAAAATAACGTGTGATAGCAATTTTGTGAAAGTCTTGGGTGAGATGCTTCGCAATCGGCGCTTTCAGATCCATCTGCGCTCAGATAAGAGTCGTTGGCGTAACCAAAAAAATGGCCTACCTCAAGGTAGTGTTCTCGCGCCTACACTTTTTAACATCTACACCAACGACCAGCCATTAAGCCCTAACACGTCACGTTTCCTATATGCTGATGACCTGGCCCTTACTTCGTGTACCGCAACCTTTGAGGAAGCCGAGAAAAACCTTTCAGTCGCACTCGAAGCATTATCCGTGTACTACGAAGGAAATGCCTTAAAGCCAAATCCGCTTAAAACCCAGTCTTGCGCCTTCCATCTTCGCAATCGGGAAGCGGGTCGTCATCTGGATATCACGTGGCGAGGAGTGCCGATTGCCCACAGCGACCACCCGAGATATCTTGGTGTTACACTAGACAGGTCACTCACATTTAAGAAGAACTGTGAAAATGTCAAGCATGGTATGTGCTCGTAACAATCTTCTGCGAAAACTGACAACTACTAAATGGGGTGCCTCACCTACGGTTCTGCGGACAACTGGTCTGGCGCTTTGCTATTCGGCGGGCGAATATGCGTGTCCCGTGTGGGAACGCTCTGCTCATGCCAAGAAAGTGAATACAGCACTCAATGAAACGTGCCGTATTATTACAGGCTGCCTTAAGCCGACCCCGGTACAAGCGCTGTATCCACTTGCAGGAATAGCGCCTCCAGATGTTCGCAGAGCAGTATCTAGTTCCACCGAGAGGGCAAAACTGGAAACAGACCCACTTCATCCGATGCGCAATTACAGTTTTGTGCCTCAAAGGCTCAAAAGCCGCAAGAGCTTTATGAAGTGTGTCAGTCCAATTTCTGAAGAGGCCCCGCAACAAGCTAGATGCCGGTTATGGAAGGATAAAGCTTATCTGCCTTTGCCCTTTGTGCCGTTGTCGGAAAATCTCCCGCCTGGACACAATCTGGCGAGGCCGACTTGGAAATCTTTAAATAGGCTCCGAACTCAAGTCGGCCAGAGCAAAGATAACCGCTTCGGGTGGGGATTTACACGTGACCCCGACCTTCGGTGCAAATGCGGAGTTGACCCACAAACCATGGCCCATCTAATATCGTGCTCTATGTGCCCTACCACCTGTACGAGAGAGCAATTGATGCAAGCCACAGCAGATGCGGTGAGAGTTGCCGACTACTGGGCTAGAGAAATTTGAGATGGGGTTTGACTTGCCGTCGACTCGATAGAAGAAGAAGAAGTAAATATATGAGTCACATGTTGCACTGCACTCTACAATTTGCCCGCCAAGCGTAGTGAGTAATGTACCTCCCAACTGGGAGCCGGTCTTGTAGTTGGCGGCTGAGCTGAAATAATCTAGACATATAATAAATCTCTAGAAGGGTCGAGTCTGTACATTGAATATTTTTACAAAAAAATAATTGCAGGAGGCATAATTAACAATATATTTTAGATTTTTTGTCAGTATGTTACCATATCACTCCTAAACTACTGAAACGATTTTGATAGGATTTTTTTTATTCAACTGTGTGTTACCCGGGTTGCAACTAAGGATACCTAAAATCACGCTACCTGGCTAAAGAGATCGGCAGAAAATTGAAATTTGGCTGTTTCTTAACCGATTTTTATGGAACTTTTTTTATTCGACCGAACATTATTTATAATTAAAGTTACGATACAAGAAATCACGCCTCATGACTTAGGAAGTAATAGAAGAAGTTTCGGAACCATTTCGGTCGTTTTGAACCGATTTTTATGAAACTTTTTTTGTTTGACTGAGCATTACTTAAACTCAAAGTTACGCTACAAATAATCACGCCACCTGACTAGGGGGGTAGGCAGGAAATTGAACTCTGATCGTTTTGTACCGATCTTAAAGTTTTTTTTTTGACTGATATTTTTTAACTACCTGGTCTCCAGCCCAGGTTAGAAATAATCACGCCAACCATTCTAATATATAGTAAGAGTTTGTATGGTAAACACGCAGTGTCGTACATACTGAAAACGCCTCCTACGCGCGGAGAAGCGTTTTCAGTATGTTCGACACTGCGTGTTTTCAGTACATACATAAAGGGGTAGTTACGTATAAGAATGAAACGCCTAGTATAAGACGCTTTCGCGACGTTCGTCGTCTGTTTTAGATTAAACAGCGAATCGCTTTATAATTAGAAGTCAGTCCGTCACTTAAATTACAATACACTAACCCTTAAATCACTTTTCTGACTTCTAAAACAGGCCTATTAGGAGCAGCAGCTGTTACATTCTATGTTTTTCTATCGTCGTATTTCTCCTAGTCCAGCTAACTGTAATCTAAAAATGAAATACAATGTACCTATTTTAAAAGTCGATATCCTGATCGAAGTTTCATGTAACCTTCAGGCGATAATCCGTTTTAAAACTCGACACACGTTCATGCTTGCAGTCGCAGCTTGCAACCGAAGTGTTCCTGTATTTCTATCCAGAAACACAACTAAAATTCTGATTAGTTTAATTCCAACTAGGTTCAACTAATATCACAGCTCGGACACTCCTAACTATCATGTCATTTTGGTCACACATCGACCGACGGCGTGTTGCACTTGGCGTGCGTTTGTGTGCGAGTTATAAGGGTTGACAAATTTTGTTACACCGGTCATAATCATCACTTCATTAATCTGGTTCTTGATAAACCATTGTTTTGAGTTCGGCTCGTATCGCCGTGTACAAAAGACGTGTCCACGCTAGTTAATAGAGCTAAACCAGTTAAAAGTGACCCCTGTGTTAAAACAAAATCTGTGAACCCAAGTGCATCGGTTGCTGGACGACAGAGGAACACACAAGACCAGTGAGTTGACCTCCGCCTTATGGACGTTGGCCCGGCCGATCGGTGTCTCGCACGACTGGTTCTACGCTCACCGCTACAACTTAAAGATCACCACGCGCTATTATCGGTACCTCCTTGTCACTCCTACTGACTAGGACCGTATGGTGCTCCCCTAGCGGGAATAGAGCGAGATAAGAATACTGCTACATTCAAATACAATACCTGCGTGTACCCCGCTACGGCTAGCTACGACTTGCTACGCTACGAACCCTGCTACGAAATATCACCGCTATTTGCATATACAGCTACTCACACATATCCCGCTGCCGTTACTTTGCCTTTTAACGCTCTCGCTTTCAAATAATAATGCCTGTAGACCGTACACCGCCTAACTCACCAAAAGACAACCCAGAGCCAAACCCAGCTGCTTCAAATCTGTATATGGATAATCGCAACGTCAACTTTCAAAGTCGTATACCCAAAAGACCTCGCGAACAACCCAACTCGCCAAGTAGCGAAATTCGTGAGTTCAAAGACGACTTAATGGAAATACTAAATAAATGGAAGATGGACCAGGAGACTAATTTAAACCGTGTCCTCACTGAGCAAAGTCTTAATATGTCTAAGCTGACGTCTGACATTGCTGAATTAAAGGCGCAAAATCTGTCCATACAAAAGTCAAACCTGGAAATTGAAAAATCAATGTCTTTCATGAATCAACAATACGAGGATATGAAAAACCTATTAGATCTACTTCAAAAGGAGAGAAAAGACTACCTCTACACAATTAACGAATTAGAAAAGAAAGTGGTTGATTTACAGCAGTGCTCCCGCAGCTCTTCTTTTGAAATACGTAACGTGCCCGCTGCTGAAAGAGAATCGTCGTCAGATCTTACTCAGGTAGTGACCAACATTGGTAAAGCTCTTGAAACACCCATCAATGGTATTCGTGATGTTTACCGCATTCCAGGTAAACCAGGAACCACTAAGCCAATTGTCGTCGAGCTTACATCCGTCCAAGAAAAAGACAAAGTCATATCCGCAGCGAAGTCTTTTAATAAATCCCATTCTAAAGATGAACGCCTCTCAACTTCTCTTATTGGAATTCAGGGTAAACTGCAACCTATCTACGTCGCCAACTATCTTCCGTCCTCAACGAAAAAGCTGTATTACCTCGCAAGAGAATTCGCAAAACAAAATAAATATGAGTTTTGCTGGACAGCAAATGGAAAAGTCTTTCTTCGAAAAGAGCACGGCTCGAAGCACATCCACGTTAAAACTGAGCAGTTTCTGCAAGAACTCCAACGGCCACAATGACTAGTTTTATTTTCGTTTATTGTAATTAATTATAATGTTACCTTTTATTCTTACCTTACACTCTTAATTACACAAACTCAGTCAATTATATTATTCAACTCCCATACTCGCACACACACACAAACTCAATATTTACATTCTTATGCGTGCAAACATAATTTAAATATCCTAGAGCCAATAATAACCCTTACTCTCATAATTCACACTAAAAATACCAAAAAATCAAACTTAAAAATATTTTATGTTCACCATTGGTCTTTAAATTCTTACAAAAATGTCTTCACAAATTGAAATTAATTCTGAAATAGATTCTCTTGACAGTTCTAACTCCCAAATTTGTAGACCTCACGACTGCATTCAAATATTGGGAACCTCTCATTTAAATTCTTTATTGATTCTACATTTAAACATACGTTCTGTGAACAGAAACTTTGATGAACTGGTCGTTCTCTTAACACAAATAAAAATGACATGTCATGTGCTGGTACTCACTGAGTGTTGGTTATCAGTATGCCCAAACTTGCCCATATTGGAAGGTTATTCCTCCTATAGTACTACGAAAAACTTAAATCAAAATTCAGGAATAATAATTTATGTTAAATCTTCTCTGACGCATTCTGTCAACGAACCAAACTTCAGCAATGCTAATTGCCTTACCTGTATTATTGATAATAAATTAGCTATAATTTCAATCTATAGGTCCCCTTCTTACACCCTTCGCGATCAGTTCGATAGCTTTTTTAATAGTTTGGATGTAGTTTTAACTAGTCTTAAGTCATACAATAATATCTCGCTCGTCGGTGACCTAAATATCGATATAAAACCCTATAATGAGGATAATTTTGCCGATGAATACCTAATTCTAAATGCTACTCATGCACTGTCACCCACTCATGTATTCCCCACTAGATTAAATAAATGTTATAATCACGTATTACTAAAAACAAAACTTACGTTCGCTACGCTTGTAATAGACACCCAAATCACAGACCATCTACCAACATTACTTAGTCTTCAACTGAAAAACCCATTAACCATTAATCTAAAACTAAAACATACTATTGATCGAATTAGTATTCAACGTGAAATAGAAAATACAGACTTTGGTTATATCCTGTTATTACAAGATGCTAATGCTGCTACTGACCTATTCGTGTCTACTTTATCTAATATCATAGCCAAGCACACTAAAACTAGTCCGATCACCAGAAAAAATAGGATTCTCAAACCTTGGATCAACCCAGGATTACTACGTTGCATAAAAAATAGAGATCGTCTTCACCAAAAAGCTAAAAAATCACCTAACAATCAAATAATTAAAACCACATACTTACGTTATAGAAATTTTTGCAATCGTCTCCTACGAAAACTAAAAACTTTATATGAGAGAACAGAGTTACAGAATTCGAAAAACAATCCCAAAGCTACGTGGAAGACTATTAAGACTATCACTAATACTGTTAAGCCACAAAATCCTCCCCAAGAACTTCTGAAACTAAGCCATAACATCAATTCCTCATTAAATCTTGTAAACAACTACTTTGCCGGAATAGGTAAAAATCTTTCTGCCCAGATAAATCCCTGTGTAGAAATCGATATGACGTCGTACTTAAAAGATACCCATATTGCTAACTCTATGGCTATTTATGAAACTGACGAGATTGAAGTTAAATCTATCATTATGAGCCTACGTACGAACTCAACAACTGGCTGGGATGGGATATCGCCGTCGGTACTTAAAGATAATTGCGAATACTTAATTCCCATTATTACACATATCTGCAATATCGCTTTGAGAACAGGAGTTTTCCCTAATGCTTTTAAAAAAGCCTTAGTTCATCCTATTTACAAAAATGGGGACAAAGGTTCTGTCTCAAATTATAGACCGATTTCAATATTATCGGTGATGTCTAAGATTTTGGAAAAACTACTTAATAAACGCCTCATTCGTTTTCTTGATCAGAATAATATTCTATCTAGTCA
Source organism: Scrobipalpa costella (assembly GCA_949820665.1). Lineage (NCBI taxonomy): Eukaryota > Metazoa > Arthropoda > Insecta > Lepidoptera > Gelechiidae > Scrobipalpa > Scrobipalpa costella. Next base: position 11,706,643 of record OX463298.1, read on the forward strand.
TCAATACGGTTTCAGAGCTGGAATCTCAACTGAAGACGCGGTCACTGACTTGGTCTCGCACGTTACCACAATACTAGATCGAAAACAGAAGTGTGTAGGTATATTTCTTGATTTACAGAAAGCTTTTGATACCGTCTATATACCTGCCCTTCTTTCAAAGCTACATTCTGTCGGTATAAGAGGTGTTGCATATGACATTTTTAGAGACTATCTCACTAATCGTCTTCAGAGTGTGGTAATAAATGGTCAGACTAGTGACGAAGTCAATATTGATTATGGTGTGCCACAAGGATCAATAATTGGCCCTACACTTTTTCTGCTGTATATCAATCAGCTATGTAATTTGACTCTGCCAAACTGTAACATATACACATACGCGGATGATACTGCGGTTGTCATTCATGGCACAGATTGGACGGAGATCTGCTCCATTGCAGAACGTAATCTAACCATAATCAATAGTTGGCTGTCACAAAACAGATTAACTCTTAACCTCTCTAAAACACTTTTTATTCCTTTTTCTATCTTAAATGTCTCTCAACCTCCTCAAAATTATAAACTCCATGTACACACACACCTAAATCAATTAGATAATTGTAATTGTATTCCTATATCTCAAACCACTAGCATTAAATACCTTGGCATTCTTATTGATCGCAATCTAAATTGGTATCTCCAAATTGATATGCTCACCAGAAGGGTTCGGCGTCTTATACACATTTTTAAAACACTGAGACAATCAGCCGACGCAGTAACTTTAAGCATGGTTTACTCTGCTTTATGTGAATCGGTCCTTACCTACTGCGTACCAGTTTGGGGATGTGCGGCAAAAACCTATTTCATTAAGGTTGAAAGAGCACAAAGAGCTGTTCTTAAAGTTATGCATTCCAAAAAACGCAGATTCCCAACCAAAGAACTTTATCTGATATCGGAAGTTCTAACCGTCCGACAACTCTTTGTGCTCCGTTTGATTTTACGCAAACATCTACATACCCCTCTGCCAGATCCTTCCAAACGGAAAACTAATAGAGTTTGCCCCGTCATTCGGCATAGAACCGTGTTCGCATCTCGACAAGTACACATATCAAGTTCTATCATTTATAATACTATTAATAATAAGTTAGATATTCACGAATTAAATACGTTTGAAGTAAAAACTAAATTAAAAAACTGGCTTCTAAAACAGTGTTATGACGACACTGAAAATTTACTCCTAAACTCAAACTGCACGTAAATACCCTCGCTTTCTGACACACACACACACACACACACACACACACACACACACACAAGCACACACACACACACACACACACACGCATGTTTTACATTTTGTGTATTTTTATAAATAATATTTAAAATCTCTTATTCGAGCTAACTTGGTTAAGCTCGATAGCATATAGTCAACGGTTGTTAATTTATTGTTTTATATAGTGCGACCGAACGCTGACCTCCAAGATACAGGCTTTGGCTTAGTTTGGAGACCAGGGTTCAACATTTAACTTTGTACAACTGTATTCACAACCAAATTCAACAATCTGTACTTTTTTTTATATATTGTGCAAATACTGTTTTATGAATAAAATTTTATTATTATTATTATTATTATTATTATTAAAGTAGTTTGCTCTGCCTACGCCATTAAGGCGTGATTATACGTATGTATGTATTTAAAGTAGTTCACTGTAACTGAATAGTTAAAATAGATTAGGTTGCATATTTTAAATGAATTTACTTACCGTCTCTCATCACTGTGGAATCTAAAAAAGTTTCTATTGGAGTCATATCTTGTGGTAGAAAGACATCCGTACACGGAACAGTACCTAACCATCTTTGGAACACAAAACTTTATTATTTCCGTTACACTGGGAAACATGCGCGCGCCATACCCGCTAAGCGTACGCTCAATGTGGCCCACAATCTGGCGCGAAGTGTGACGTATGTCGGACTGGTGAAGGGAGGTGGTACTATGTACATACATACATACATATAATCACGCCTTTATCCCTAATGGGGTAGGCAGAGCATAAACAACCTAAACAAAGGTCGTTCCGCCACGTCTGACAAGGTTTGAGGGTTATTCAAGATGGATTTGTACGTATATTGCTGTAGTGACAGGTTGTCAGCCCATCGCCTACATTGCAATATATTGTGGTACTATGTACTATTATATATTCTGTGCTAATATTCAAAATTAACGTGATCTTAGATTTAAAATTTAAAATTGACTATTGATTACATAGGTGTTCTTTTCTTTTGTACCGCATAAAAACTGACATATAAGCAGTAAAATTCTTCAGAAATATAAACACACATCAGACAATAACATAAAATTAGGTTATTATAATATTTTGTGATATGAAAGAAAATATTCCACCTACAGAATTGTATTTTTCTGTGATTCCACCAGGTAATAAAAACGTCAAATTTAGTAGATGGAGGGCTCAATTCTAGATACCATTTGCTAAATTGAAGTAACGTCACTTTCAGAATATCAAAATTTAAATGACGTCCAATATAATTAGGATAGGGATAAAGGCGTGATATTATGTATGTATGTATATAATAAGGTATGTTAAATTGGAATGACAGTTACTAGGATCGGTATCTGTTGCTACTAATATCAAATAATAATTCATCAATTAATTATAGTAAAGAAGAGGAAATGTAAAATTACAGTCTGTGTTGTGTGCATCGCCACATGCTACATCTCTTGTAAATGTTAAATTTAAACTGGATTTAGTATGTGGCTTTCAGAATTGATCCAAATACCCCTGAATTCAATAAAACAGCAAAACCAGATATTCACACTGAAACTTATTCCTTATTCGTAGACTGAAACAGACTGCTTTGATGAACTCATACGAACGAAAGAAATTTCAAGGATAATAGTTATGAGTTTGCGAAATGAAGCAATATTATCAGCAATGTTATGAAATAACCAAGTCGACAATTTAATATCGTTTAGAGAAACTATGGTAAATTGAATATTATTAAATGCTTTGGAAATGTAGTAAACATCTGCAAAATAATTATTTAGCAGCAATAAATTAAATGAATACCTACATTATCGTTTATAAATTTTCCCTCAAGTAGAATGGTAATTATTTTGATTTGGGTTACGGCATCATTTAACAGTAAATTTGCTATTATAGGTCTACTATATGGTCTACCTGGTGATGAACCATTTATATATTTGCTCGTTTTTCTTTAAAAAAAATGTTGTTTAATCCCAGAAATTATAACATACATATAATCACGCCCTAATGGGGGAGGGTGACCGTAAACGACTTAAACATAGTTCGTTCCGCCACGTCGGACAGAGTTTTGACGATTATTTAAGATAGATTTGTAGGTATATTGATGAAATGACAGGTTGTTAGCCCATCGCCTAAATTATAATATATAATTTAATTTCTTGTTTTTTTTTTAAATATTATTATATCAATTGACATTATTTAATTTATATTTTTAGTATTAAGTATTTTCAAACACCATGTATTATTATTGTTAGTGAAATAAATATATGAATATGAATATATTATGTATTTCTTCCATGCTGGACTGGGAGAGATAGAAAAACATAGAATGTTCCAGCTGCCCTTCCTCCCGGGCATGCTGTTGAAGTCAGCAAAAGGGACTCGAGGGTTACAGTGTATTGTAATTTAGGCGATGGGCTGACAACCTGTCACTATAGCAATACATATTACAATCTAAAATTGCCCTCAATTTTTGTCAGACGTGGCGAAAGCGCCTTTTACGAGGCGTTAAACGCTCTGCCTACCCCGTAAGGGATAAAGGCGTGATTTATGTATGTATGTATGTATGTATATATTATGTAATTACTGAAACCCTCGGATCCCTTAGCTGGATTTTACAACATGCCCGGGAGGAAAAGCAGGTGACACATTATATGTTTTTCTCCAGCTCCTAGGCCAGAATGGAAATTATAAACAGTAAGAAAATCACTTCCACTCGATAAGAAGAAGAGTGGAAGACCAGTTCACCGCAGTTGTGACTGGACGATGACGATTATGAATGCATTGCTTGCTCTAGACCCAGTCCATATGGGGTGTAAGGGACAGCGTCCTGCAAACTGATAAACTAGTTGATTAGGTAACTGAAAAAAGATCATATTTTTAAATTTTCTTGAATAACAAAAATCATTTTCCTTAGAAATTGTCTGATCAAGGTGGTAATATTGTATATGAAACTATAAAAAAATCGTATACTGAAAGATTTTCCTGATGAAAGTTGTTTAGTTTCGTTGACTAATAGTTTGCACGACGCTGTCGTTTACACCCGGTATAAGATTTTCAATCAACGATCTGGCAATGTCACGCAAAACCGTATTCACCACGCCTTATTCTGCTCAATTGTATCGAAATCTACATACATATAATCACGCCTTTATGAAGGGGTATGCAGAGCGTAAACGACATAAACAAAGGTCGTTCTGCCACGTTTGTCAAAGTTTTGAGAGTGATTTAAGATAGATTTGTAAGTATATTGCTGTAGTGACTGGTTGTCATCACATGCTGGCCTGGGAGCGAGAGAAAAACATAGAATGTGTCAGCTGCATTTCCTCCCGAGCATGCTTTAAAACCCAGCTAAGGGATCTGAGGGTTTTTGTATATTGCAATTTAGGCGATAGGCTGACAACCGGTCACTACAGCAATATACAAATCTATCTTAAATAACCCTCAAAACTTTGTCAGATGTGGCACGACCTTTGTTTAGGTCGTTTACGCTCTGCCTACCCCATTAGGGATAAAGGCGGGGTAATATGTATGTATGTCTGCCCATCGTCTAAATTACAATATACAAAACCCTCGCATCTTTTAGCTAGTTTTTACAGCATGCCCGTGAGGAAATGCACCTGGCACATTGTATGTTTTCTCTCGCTCTCAGGCCAGCATGGAAGGTGCCGGCATTTTTACTCATAATTTCTAAAAGAAAGTTAGCTAACAAGTACAACCTCTCAGTTATGAGAGAATGCATATTTCATCAGCTCTTCAGACGAGTGAACTTCGATCGCGGCTTCCGTTTAAAATTCATTGCTTTTTAAATCCCTTCGGGCTTGATTGCAAGCTTTGACTTTACTTTGGTTGCATTGATCCGTTCTGTGTGATCTTCCATGCTGGACTGCGAGCGAAAGAATAATATAGTAAGTGCCAGCTGCATTTTCTCCCGGGCATGCTGTAAAAACAGCTAGGGAATCCGAGCGTTTCTGTATATTGTAATTTAGGCGATGGGTTGAGAACTTGTCACTACAGCAACAAAGCTATCTTAGACGTGGCGGAACGACCTTTATTTTGATCGTTTAGCTCTGCCTACCCCATTATGGATAAAGGCGTATACGTATGTATGTGTGATCTTTTTAGGAAAGTATGTACTTAGTCTTTAGCAGTTTTATGAACTGTCGGGCCTTCTTAAGTTCCAATAGGGCGATAGATCCATTAGTAAAAAACAGTAATTAATTAGAAATGCGGAGTAAAATTACAACATATTTTTGTTGGTGATTTGTTTCCGACACCTTTTATACTTCGGTCAGCTTAATGACTTCCATTATCGTCGCCCCACACATTTACATACACTTCCAACAACAATATAAAAATGATAAAAAAATGTTCTAAAAGAAAACGTTTTCTGAATGGATTTTGCCCGCTTCGAGATGGGGAAAGAAAATTAAGAGGAATTTTTCAATAAGCTCGATTTCCTGCTACGGCGCCTGAGAAGATTGCTCTGATTTTTATTATGCTATCGATGTAAACCGAATATTTACTTGTTTCAAACACAGTTACACCTATTGATTGGAAAAGGGAATTTTGATTTCGCTACTTACTATAGTATTCACTTTCAGATTGCATGATTTAAATATTGTCATCGTCAGATTTTTATGCAATAATTTTATAGATATACATATCTATCTGAAATGACCCTCAATACTTGTCAGATTAGGGATAAAGGCGAAATTATATTTATGCATGTATTATACAAAGAAACATTCCTCTTGAATCACTCTATTTATTAAAAGAACCCGCATCAAAATCCGTGGCGTAGTTTAAAGATTTATGCATACATAGGGATATAGGGACAGAGAAAGCGACTTTGTTTTATACTATGTAGTGAAGTACTTCACAGACTTACTCACTCAACATGATAGGATTAGGTATAAATATTTTACCGCTAAACACTGATTTAATGTAATCATTAAAAAATGTCATAACAAGATAAATAATAACATCATTGATATAATAAAATAAAAAATATATATATATTATTATTTATCTTGTTATAACACTTTTTTAATTATGGTATTTTTTTAGAAGTGAGTTTTTATTAGATATGCGTTTAAATGTTGTTACGACACGAACAATTACTCTATAATTTTAAGTCACCACTTTTCAATTCTCACAAATTTCCTTCCGCAGGAGGTTTTATAGCTCACAGTTTGTGTTTCTCGGGCATCTATCTATACTTAGGCTCGTATTTATGAAGCGATCTCAAAATTGAGACCAATCTTAAGTATGGATGTGACAGGCCAGTTTGTACTGAAATGACATTTCTGATACAAACTCGAACACGCTGTCACTCTGGAGAGCTGATTAAAAATATGGCGCTTAATGTTATAAAGAAGAAAGATTTGTATTTTGTGTGCGTGTGTGTGTATGTTTGTAACGAATAAATTCCAAAACTACCGGACCGATTTAATAAAACTCTTTCCCTTTTGGAAAGCTATGTTCATTCTGAGTAACATAGGCTACCTTTTTCCGCGGGAAAGTATATCATTCCCACGGGAAATCTTTTTTAGCAGCGTGTGACACTGCTGACAGGAACCTAGTCTATAATATAGCGAAAGCAATTTTCCGGTGAAATGGCAACCTTAACATTCTCACCATCGCTTGAAGTGCATACACTCGATAGCAAACAATTTTCACGCTTATATTGTAGTAAGTAGATGTGAGGATCGTGTGTAGAGTTGGGCTGTCTAGTGAGTGTCATGGTCAGTAGTCTAGCCTCGATGGTCACCGTGAACAAATCGATAGTGCCATGCAGAGTGCTATGATTAGGGTGAGTGTGCACTCAGGATCAGTCAAAAGATCATAATTCACTAAAAACACAAATTATCGAAAATCTGGTAGATCAGATTGAGGTCTTCTTCTTAGCGAGTGGATTCTCGAGTCGAACGAGCCGTTGAACCCTGGTGTCAGAGTTTTGGTTATAGCAATGAAGTTCATTTAGAAGCTCATATTGTTGCAACTTAATAGTTTTTCGCAGTTACAGATATAAAATTTGTGGAAAGCGGCCACTTTTAGCAGTTTTGCTATCTGTAACTTCAATGAATTATAAATTTATAATGCTTAAATTAACTTTAGTACCTATACTTCAATCTGATCTACCGGATTTTCAAATAATTGCGTTTTCAGTAAGTAATCATTTTTAACTGATGAGGGCACTGGCGTGCTCCGGGGAACCCCCTACAACGTTATATAATGTTTTTATGGATCATAATGGTTATTTGGTAGTTGCACTCGTGACATAATAAATTTACTTCTGGTACCGAAGCACACCTAAGTAAGATTTTTCATAACATAGTATTTAAGTCAGACGACTGTGTGACGTCACTCGTGGCCACAGTGCTTCAATCAATCAATCAGAATCATTTAAGCTTTAACTAGCACCCCATTCAAAGAAAAGCATTTCTTGAAGCTAACTTATCCTGAAATTATTTATTTAAGAAGTTTGTTACTGCGATACACTATAAACAACAAAGAAACTTCCTGTGAATCCAACAGACAATCAATCTTCCTTAACTTTGTTACTAACTTTAGAAATGCCATCTGAACTGAAGAATAATATAAGGGTAAAGTTTGCAAAACTTCAAATGCAAAAGAAAACATATTCTCAAGTAAAAGAAGTCATACAACTCAGCAATAGAAATCTTCGAGTGGCACTCCAAGCTTCGTCCTAGTTGGAAACTCAGACTTGACTTCCTTCGAAGTGCAAATTGAGTTATGGATAAACCATCTATCATTAATAGGTCAAGAAATTCCTCGTTTCAAACTTGAGTAACACTGTCGTAGCTTGGAGTGAAAAGTTATAAACATTTATACCTGAAGTATTACGGGATTGTGCATTTATTTTTATTGCGATCCAATAAATATGACGTTGCTAAATGTCATCTAATAGTTGTTTTTATGTTTTACACATTACCAAGTATAATTATAGTTTGAGATTAGATTACAAATAAAATAAAACAAAATAAACAAAGTCATTATGTTTCTCTAGAACAGAAAACATTTAAAAATATTCTTCTCATATATATGGTGTAACAGAAAGGGTATATGCACCGAATAATAATTAATATAATATTTTTATTTATTTCAATTTCCGACCTATGTTCCTAAGGGAAAGTTGTTCAGTTTCATGAGTAGATTTATATCCTCTCTTATACATGTAACATTTATTTTACAAACGGTATAAGAAGCCCATAAAACGTTTCATATCATAGTTTTAAAAATCAAAGATACTATCATTCTTTGATCTAAGTACAAAGGCACCAAACCGACCTTTTTTTAACGACTTCCGAAATTCCTGTATCACGACGGAGTATTGAGTCCTTTACAAATACGTATAGCTGATTCGATGCGATGGAGAGAAACTAAACGGATAATAGGATCTGTCAAAGAGACGAACTATGTGGCCAGGAAAATTTACGGATCAAAATATTCGATGGGTTTTTCCAGAGGGACCCACAATTATGTTTGTAGACGAGCTATCAATAATGTTCTTAAAGAAAACCTTCTTGGCATGGTTATACATAGACCACATACCCAAATTCATTTCGGTGTTCTGAACATCTTTAAAAAAGTAGAAGGAGCGTACCTACCACCGAGATTGAGTTAGTTTCAGATTCGCTTTTAAGCAATTTCAAGCTATAGTGGTTGATATTTTAAAATTAAACATTTAGATAAAACAGTGGTCAACAAAAAACCGATGCGTTTCGTGTTCATATTCGTGACATTTATTCCTGAAAAGCCATAATGACTTTCACGCCAATAAAAACGCTGTAAGTAAAGAGCCAAAACCTGTACATCAATCACTTGTTGCCCATGCTTGTTGCTAACTTAGTAGCCCCACGCCCACGCAACATCTGCCGGATCACACTAATGATCGGATTCCTAGCGACCGATTAGGCTTTGTACAACCAGTTAAATGCAACCCTAAAAAGTTACCATGAATTCTTAAGGTTAGACCGCACTATGGCGTAGCTGCAGCGGAGCAGAGCAGCGCACTGCAGCAGAGCAGAGCAGCGCACTGCAGCAGCGCGACACTGTGCGGCAAAATCTGTCAAAATGTATGAACCTGACATTGCCACGCTGCACCACGCCGCTCCGCTGCAGCTACGTGCTGTGCGGTCTAACCTTGAAACTCATTTGTATTAGGTTACACTTTGTAGATACACTTAATAGTTCGTGTTCTTGGGTGCCAAATTTGGAATTTTCTAGTGTGTTGTATGTATCGAAAATTATATTTTTAGAAGTAGACATTTTAAGAGGTATATGCAAGCATTGAGGCATTTTGAGGAGGTTTTTAATATCTTCAGAAAACAAAGGAAGCTGTTTTTTAATTATTGTCAAAAAGACATCACAGGCTTGTTTAAAAAAAATGCTGTTTTTATTTCCCCATGAAAGAATATTTAAATTCGAAAATGACCTATTCAAACAATTTTCGGCCCGAAGTGAGCAAAAAATTTATATTTGATGAGGCTTTCAAGGACATTTTATTAAAGTGAAAAGAGTTTATTATATTACTAGTTTTCTGCCCTGCGGTTTCACCCGCAGCTAAAAGAGTTTACCCGTGGGATTGAGTTCCCGCTGTAAAAAGTTGTCCTTGATCGTGTTATTTCCATGTACCTGTTCGTAAGACCACATCTAAAAGGAATGTTTTATTTCTGTGTGAGTGTGATATTTTTCCATAGCAAAAAGCTTATATGCTATGCACGCACAGTGGATTTTTAGAGTGTAAGTATTTTCCCCGCAGGGATGGAAAATACAAAAATTGTGAAACATGTGTTTATTATTATTTAATCATTAGCCTAAATACAACATTTGAAGATCCTACCTTCGAAATTGACGGAATTTCCAAACAAACTTCAACCCCTCTTTTTACACCTTTAGGAAGGGAATATTCAAAAATCCTTTCTTAGGCTCGTAATTATGAAGCGATCTCAAAGTTGAGAGCAATATCAAGTATGGATTTGACAGGCCAGTTTGTAATGAAATGACATTTCTGATACGAACTCAAACTCGCTGTCACTCGTAATTATGAAGCGATCTCAAACTTGAGAGCAATATCAAATATGGATTTGACAGGCCAGTTTGTACTGAAATGACATTTCTGATACGAACTCAAACTCGCTGTCACTAATGAGCGCTGTATATCTCTTAAAGTTTCACGATTCTAGCTTTAGTAGTTTAGGCTCTGCGTTGATGAATCAGTCAGTCAGTAAGAACAAACGATTTTATAAGTTTAGATAATTACTTTTTTATCACATCGTCAAACATGCTAATAAATAAAGACGAAAATAATATGCGCATTCAATTATTTTTTTTACGAAATGTTATAAATTTCTTCTATTCTGGACTGGGAGCGAGAGAAAAACATAGAATGTGCCAGCTGCATTTTTTACCGGGTATGCTGTAAAAACCAGCTAAGGGATCCGAGGATTTCTGTGTATTGCAATTTAGGCTGACAACCTGTCACTACAGCAATATTCCTACAAATCTATGTTAAATAACCCCTTAAAACTTTGTCAGACATAGTGGAACGACCTTTGCTTAGGTCGTTTACGCTCTGCCTACCCCATTAGGGATAAAGGCGTGATTATATGTATGTATGTAGTAATGAAATGTCAGTCATTCAATAAAGTTCAGCCCTACATAGATAGAGACATACATGCATATAATCACGCCTTTATCCCTAATGGGGTAAGCAGAGCGTAAACGACCTAAACAAAGGTCGTTCCGCCACGTCTGACAAAGTTTTGAGGGTTATTTAAGACAGATTTGTAGATATATTGCTATAGTGACAAGTTGTCAGCCCATTGCCTAAATTAGAATGTACCTACTGAAACTCTCGGATCCCTTAGCTTGTTTCTACAGTGTGCCCGGGGTAAATGCAGCTGACACATTCTATGTTTTTCTGTTGCTCCTAGGCCACCATGTAAGAATAGATACAATAGATTTAAAAATATAAACAAAAAACTAAAAACAGAATTTATTTACGACAGATTCTGATTAATCTCCAACAATTTAAATTATATTTGTCCCAGCGATTGTATTCACAGGTGAATCCAAAGTTAATCTTCGTTTGAAACTTGAGTTGCCGACAAAGTTTCGTACATTCATAAAGTACGGTAATTGGGTACCTACTCAAATATCCTCTGCTCAACTGATGACAAGTAACTGTGCAAAACATTATCCGAAATAAATGCTGATAAACGTGTATATTTGTTTATCCTTATTTTCATATTTAATTTCTTCCATGCTGAACTGGGACCGTGAGAAAATAGAATGTGCCAGCTGCCTCCCGGGACTTCTGTTAAAACCAGCTCAGTGATCCGAGGGTTTCAGTAAATTGCAAAAGTCGTTATGCCACGTGTGACACATAGACAGATGGATTTGTAGGTATACTGCTGTAGCGACAGGTTGTCAGCCCATCACCTAAATTATATTATACTCTGAAACCCTTGGATCCCTTAGCCCTTACCAGAAAAAGAGTGAAAGAGTACTTCCTATCGCAACAAAATAAGTATTCATGTATGTAAGTATATGTATTATTATATATATTTTATTTAAGTAATATTTATGTATGTTTATGTAGGTTATATATATTGCGTGTACAATCTTGTCCCCGTAGATATTGTTATCTCATATTCAGTTTTAAAGGTTGGCTGGAAGGGATCTCTTTATAGGGATAAGCTTACCTTTGTGAACTAAATTTCAGTTTGCTTATTTATTGGAAACTCTTTGTACACAATAATGGCCCTGACCATTAGAGTACGGAGGCAGTAGCATTCAATAATGGGAAGGTTTTAGTTATTATAAGGTGACTGTAACTATAATGGACTGACACTTCCTATTGGGAAAACCACATACAACAGAAGAGTAAAAGCTAGGGAGCGGTAGCGACTTCTCAAATCAGTGGGGAACACATTTTGCGCCAAGGTTTGACTCTTTCAATTGTCATTGAAATTAAACTTTGTGAGGACTTTTAATAACTACGAAACACTATATTTTATTTATTTTATTATGATACGCGGAAACGCACATTGAAAACGAGAAAAGCAAAAAATACTAATTAATAATCATTCATATTATTCGGGGTATAAAGCGGGACAGCGTCCCGCAAACTGATAGGGGTTCCTCAGTCAACACAACTGAACAACTACCAGCAGGATTTTTTTTCAGAAAGTAAAAATAAAATTTTGATTATCCATACCAATTGTCTGATCGAGGTGATCATTTTGTATTGGAAGGCCAATTTTTTCTAGTGAAAGTTGTTCAATTTCGGACTGAGCAACGTCTATCAGTTTGCGGGACGGTTTCACCCGGTTTCCTTACACCCGGTATTATATCGCAAATTTCAAGTTTATATAAAATTCGTACTCGATAGACGGAGTACTACTTAGTAAACAAGTTTAAAAGTCTGCAGCGGATATTGAAACTCACAACAACTTGTTGGACATCCGACGTATATTTATAGGACGTGATGTACTCGTACAAGCACAGTTCAAGTAAAGGACAGTTAACAAGCAATTAAGGCCCGTATCGATAAACAACACTTGAGATTGACAGCTAGATTGAGTTCGTATTAAAAATGTAATTTCAGTACAAAATGGCCTGTCAGATACATACTTAATATTGCTCTCAATCTTGAGATTGCTTTATAAATACGAACCTAAATGTCACTGATGCACATTAAAATTCGATTTGCAGTTGTACTTATCCGGCTGACAACCTGTCACTAAGCAAAATACCTACAAATATATCTTAAATAACCCTCAAAGCTTTGTCATATGTGGCGCAACGACCTTTGTTTAGGTCGTTTACGCTCTGCCTACCCCATTAAGGATATAGGCGTGACTATATGTATGAGTACTCTGAAAAATGGATTGCAGCATCCTAGTAAATATATGAGTCACATGTTGCACTGCACTCTACAATTTGCCCGCCAAGCGTAGTTAGTAATGTTCCTCCTAACTGGGAGCCGGTCTTGTAGTTGACTGTGGTGGCTGAGCTGAAATAATCTAGACATATAATAAATCTCTAGAAGGGTCGAGTCTGTACATTGAATATTTTTACAAAAAAATAATTGCAGCAGGCATAATTAACGATATATTTTAGATTTTTTGTCAGTATGTTACCACATCACGCCTAAACTACTGAAACGATTTTGATAGGATTTTTTTTATTCAACTGTGTGTTACCCGGGTTGCAACTAAGGATACCTAAAATCACGCTACCTGGCTAAGGAGATCGGCAGAAAATTGAAATTTGGCTGTTTCTTAACCGATTTTTATGGAACTTTTTTTATTCGACCGAACATTATTTATAATTAAAGTTACAATACAAGAAATCACGCCTCATGACTTAGGAAGTAATAGAAGAAGTAAAGAATTTCGGTCGTTTTTAACCGATTTTGATGGAACTTTTTTTGTTTGACTGAGCATTACTTAAACTCAAAGTTACGCTACAAATAATCACGCCACCTGACTTGGGGGGTAGGCAGGAAATTGAACTCTGATCGTTTTGTACCGATCTTAAAGTTTTTTTTTGACTGATATTTTTTAACTACCTGGTGTCCAGCCCAGGTTAGAAATAATCACGCCATTCATTCTAATATTGAGTAAGTACCCGAGTTTGTATGGTAAACACGCAGTGTCGTACATACTGAAAACGCCTCCTACGCGCGGAGAAGCGTTTTCAGTATGTTCGACACTGCGTGTTTTCAGTACATACATAAAGGGGTAGTTACGTATAAGAATGAAACGCCTAGTAAAAGACGCTGTCGCGACGTTCGTCGTCTGTTTTAGATTAAACAGCGAATCGCTTTATAATTAGATGTCAGTCCGTCACTTAAATTACAATACACTAACCCTTAAATCACTTTACTGACTTCTAAAACACGCCTATTAGGAGCAGCAGCTGTTACATTCTATGTTTTTCTATAGTCGTATTTCTCCTAGTCCAGCTAACTGTAATCTAAAAATGAAATACAATGTACCTATTTTAAAAGTCGATATCCTGATCGAAGTTTCATGTAACCTTCAGGCGATAATCCGTTTTAAAACGCGACACACGTTCATGCTTGCAGTCGCAGCTTGCAACCGAAGTGTTGCTGTATTTCTATCCAGAAACACAACTAAAATTCTGATTAGTTTGATTCCAACTAGGTTCAACTAATATCACAGCTCGGACACTCCTAACTATCATGTCATTTTGGTCACACATCGACCGACGCGACGGCGTGTTGCACTTGGCGTGCGTTTGTGTGCGTGTTATAAGGGTTGACAAATTTTGTTACACCGGTCATAATCATCACTTTATTAATCTGGTTCTTGATAAACCATTGTTTTAAAGTAGTTTGCTCTGCCTACCCCATTAGGGCGTGATTATATGTATGTATGTATTTAAAGTAGTTCACTGTAACTGAATAGTTAAAATAGATTAGGTTGCATATTTTATATGAATTTACTTACCGTCTCTCATCACTGTGGAATCTAAAAAAGTTTCTATTGGAGTCATATCTTGTGGTAGAAAGACATCCATACACGGAACAGTACCTAACCATCTTTGGAACACAAAACTTTATTATTTCCGTTACACTGGGAAACATGCGCGCGCCATACCCGCTAAGCGTACGCTCAATGTGGCCCACAATCTGGCGCGGAGTGTGACGTATGTCGGACTGGGGAAGGGAGGTGGTACTATGTACTATTATATATTCTGTGCTAATATTCAAAATTTACGTGATCTTAGATTTAAAATTGACTATTGATTACATAGGTGTTCTTTTCTTTTGTACCGCATAAAAACTGAAATATAAGCAGTAAAATTCTTCAGAAAGATAAACACACATCAGACAATAACATGAAATTAGGTTATTATAATATTTTGTGATATGAAAGAAAATATTCCACCTACAGAATTGTATTTTCTCTGTGATTCCACCAGACTACAAACAAAAACGTCAAGTAATAAACAATAGGCAATAAAAACGTCAAATTTAGTAGATGGAGGTCTCAATTCTAGATACCATTTGCTAAATTGAAGTAACGTCATTTTCAGAATATCAAAATTTATAGGGATAAAGGCGTGATATTATGTATGTATGTATATAATTAGGTATAATTAGGTAGGAGAGCCCGATGGTGTAGTGGATAGGGCCGCTGCCTCCTGAGCGGGAGGTCGTGGTTCGAATCCCACCACGTACCAATGTGTTTTTCGAATTTCATAGGTACGTTTATTCGGTGCTTTTTCCGTGCTTCGGAAGGCACGTTAAGCCGTTGGTCCCGGTTAATATCGTTTAATACCGAAGATATTAGTCGTTAAGCCATATCAGAGGCCAGTACTAAGCATTGGTGGCTTGAAAACTCTGACCTAATCTAGGATTGGGTCTGGTTTCCCTTCTAGGTTGCGGAGGTCAGATGGCAGTTGCTCTGTGTAAAAACCAGTACCCTCGTTCAATCCCCTAGATTAGGAAGCCGACCCCGTGAGATACAGGATAAGGCTAGGGAGATGATGATGTATATAGTTAGGTATGTTATATTGGAATGACAGTTACTAGGATCGGTATCTGTTGCTACTAATATCAAATAATACTTCATCAATTAATTATAGAAAAGAAGAGGAAATGTAAAATTACAGTCTGTTTTGTGTGCATCGCCACATGCTACATCTCTTGTAAATGTTAAATTTAAACTGGATTTACTATGTGGCTTTCAGAATTGATCCAAATACCCCTGAATTCAATAAAACAGCAAAACCAGATATTCACACTGAAACTTATTCCTTATTCGTAGACTGAAACAGACTGCTTTGATGAACTCATACGAACGAAAGAAATTTCAAGGATAATAGTTATGAGTTTGCGAAATGAAGCAATATTATCAGCAATGTTATGAAATAACCAAGTCGACAATTTAATATCGTTTAGAGAAACTATGGTAAATTGAATATTATAAAATGCTTTGGAAATGTAGTAAACATCTGCAAAATAATTATTTAGCAGCAATAAATTAAATGAATACCTACATTATCGTTTATAAATTTTCCCTTAAGTAGAATTGTAATTATTTTGATTTGGGTTACGGCATCATTTAACAGTAAATTTGCTATTATAGGTCTACTATATGGTCTACCTGGTGATGAACCATTTATATATTTGCTCGTTTTTCTTTAAAAAAAATGTTGTTTAATCCCAGAAATTATAACATACATATAATCACGCCCTAATGGGGTAGGGTGACCGTAAACGACTTAAACATAGTTCGTTCCGCCACGTCGGACAGAGTTTTGACGATTATTTAAGATAGATTTGTAGGTATATTGATGTAGTGACAGGTTGTTAGCCCATCGCCTAAATTATAATATATAATTTAATATCTTGTTTTTTTTTTAATATTATTATATCAATTGACATTATTTAATTTATATTTTTGGTATTCATTTTTTTCAAAGACAATGCATTATTATAGTTAGTGAAATAAATAAATGAATATGAATATATATTGTAATTACTGAAACCCTCGGATCCCTTAGCTGGATTTTACAACATGCCCGGGAGGAAAAGCAGGTGACACATTCTATGTTTTTCTCTAGCTCCTAAGCCAGAATGGAAATTATAAACAGTAAGAAAATCACTTCCACTCGATAAGAAGAAGAGTGGAAGACCAGTTCACCGCAGTTGTGACTGGACGATGACGATTATGAATGCATTGCTTGCTCTAGACCCAGTCCATATGGGGTGTAAGGGACAGCGTCCTGCAAACTGATAAACTAGTTGATTAGGTAACTGAAAAAAGATCATATTTTTAAATTTTCTTGAATAACAAAAATCATTTTCCTTAGAAATTGTCTGATCAAGGTGGTAATATTGTATATGAAACTATAAAAAAATCGTACACTGAAAGATTTTCCTGATGAAAGTTGTTTAGTTTCGTTGACTAATAGTTTGCACGACGCTGTCGTTTACACCCGGTATAAGATATTCAATCAATGATCTGGCAATGTCACGCAAAACCGTATTCTCCACGCCTTCTTCTGGTCAATTGTATCGAAATCTACATACATACATATAATCACGCCTTTATCAAGGGGTAGGCAGAGCGTAAACGACATAAACACAGGTCGTTCTGCCACGTTTGTCAAAGTTTTGAGAGTGATTTAAGATAGATTTGTAAGTATATTGCTGTAGTGACTGGTTGTCATCACATGCTGGCCTGGGAGCGAGAGAAAAACATAGAATGTGCATGCTGCATTTCCTCCCGAGCATGCTGTAAAACCCAGCTAAGGGATCTGAGGGTTTTTGTATATTGCAATTTAGGCGATAGGCTGACAACCGGTCACTACAGCAATATACAAATCTATCTTAAATAACCCTCAAAACTTTGTCAGATGTGGCGGCACGACCTTTGTTTAGGTCGTTTACGCTTTGCCTACCCCATTAGGGATAAAGGCGGGGTAATATGTATGTATGTCAGCCCATCGCATCGTCTAAATTACAATATACAAAACCCTCGCATCTTTTAGCTAGTTTTTACAGCATGCCCGTGAGGAAATACACCTGGCACATTGTATGTTTTTCTCTCGCTCCCAGGCCAGCATGGAAGGTGCCGGCATTTTTTCTCATAATTTCTAGAAGAAAGTTAGCTAACAGGTACAACCTCTCAGTTATGAGAGAATGCATATTTCATCAGCTCTTCAGACGAGTGAACTTCGATCGCGGCTTCCGTTTAAAATTCATTGCTTTTTAAATCCCTTCGGGCTTGATTGCAAGCTTTGACTTTACTTTGGTTGCATTGATCCGTTCTGTGTGATCTTCCATGCTGGACTGCGAGCGAAAGAATAATATAGTAAGTGCCAGCTGCATTTTCTCCCGGGCATGCTGTAAAAACAGCTAGGGAATCCGAGCGTTTCTGTATATTGTAATTTAGGCGATGGGTTGAGAACTTGTCACTACAGCAACAAAGCTATCTTAGACGTGGCGGAACGACCTTTATTTCGATCGTTTTAGCTCTGCTTACCCCATAATGGATAAAGGCGTGATTATATGTAGGTATTTGTGATCTTTTTAGGAAAGTATCTACTTAGTCTTTATCATTTTTATAAACTGTCGGGCCTTCTTAAGTTCCAATACGGTGATAGATCCATTAGTAAAAAACAGTAATTACATAGAAATGCGGAGTGAAATCACAATATATCTATGTTGGTGAGTTGTTTCCGACACCTTTTATGTTTCGGTCAGCTTAATGACTTCCATTATCGTTGCCCCCCACATTTACATACACTTCCAACAACAACATAAAAATGTAAAAAAATGTTCCAAACGAAAATGTTTTCTGAATGGATTTTGCCCGCTTCGAGATGGGGAAAGAAAATTAAGAGGATTTTTTCAATAAGCTCGACTTCCTGCTACGGCGCCTGAGAAGATTGCTCGGATTTTTATTATGCTATCGAAGTAAACCGAATATTTTCTTGTTTCAAACACAGTTGTGATTCCCTATTGATTGGAAAAGGCAATTTTGATTACTATTTTATTAACTTTCAAATTGCATGATTTACATATTGTCGTCGTCAGATTTGAATGCAATAATTTTATAGATATACATATATCTATCTGAAATCACCTTCAATACTTGTCAGATTAGGAATAAAGGCGTAATTATATGTATGCATGTATTATATAGATTACTAGCGACCTGCCCCGGCTTCGCACGGAAATTATCAGTGTTTCTCTAATATATTATGCATGTATTATAAATATAAACCTTCCTCTTGAATCACTCTATCCATTAAAAGAAACCGCATTAAAATCCGTTGCGTAGTTTTAAAGATTTATGCATACATAGGGATATAGGTACAGAAAAAGCGACTTTGTTTTATACTATGTAGTGAAGTACTCCACAGACTTACTCACGCAACATGATAGGATCAGGTCTAAATATTTTAACGCTAAGCACTGATTTAATGTAATCATTAAAAGAAATTGTAACAAGAGAAATAATAACATAATTTAAATAAATCATATAATAATAAAATTTAAAAAAATATATCATTATTCATCTTGTTATAACACTCTTTTAATTATGGTATTTTTTTAGAAGTGAGTATTTATTAGATTTAATTTTGGGTTTAAATCTTGTTACGACACGAACAATTACTCTATAATTGTAAGTCAGCACAATTCTCACAAATTTCCTTCCACAGGAGGTTTTATAGATCACAGTTTGTGTTTTTCGGGCTTATATTTCCCTATCACTATATAGTATAAAACAAAGTCGCTATCTCTGTCCCTTTATCCCTTTGTATGCCTAGATCTTTAAAACTACGCAACGGATTTTGATGCGGTTTCTTTTAATGGATATAGTGATTCAAGAGGAAGGTTGATGTGTAAATAACATGCATAATATTCAATACAATACAAGATACTTTATTGCACAGAAACACAAATACATACAGCAGAAAAGTAAGAAACAAAACAGTACAATATAGTATAATATAGTTGGGAAACACTGATGATTTCCGTGCGAAGTCCGTGTAATGTTATAAAAAAAGAAAGATTTGTATTTGTGTGCGTGTGTGTGTATGTTTGTAACGAATAAATTCCAAAACTACCGGACCGATTTAAAAAAATCTTTCACTTTTGGAAAGATTTATTCATCCTGAGTAACGTAGACTACTTTTTACCGCGGCAAAGTATATCATTCCCACGGGAAAACTTTTTTAGCAGCGGGTGACAATGCTGACAGGTACCTAGTCTATAATATAGCGAAAGCAATTTTCCGGTGAAATGGTAACCTTAACATTCTCACCATCACTTGAAGTGCATACACTCAATAGCAAACAACTTTCACTCTTATATTGTAGTAGGTAGATCTGAGGATCGTGTGTAGAGTTGGGCTGTCTAGTGAGTGTCATGGTCAGTAGTCTAGCCTCGATGGTCACCGTGAACAAATCGATAGTACCATGCAGAGTGCTATGATTAGGGTGAGTGTGCACTCAGGATTCTGTCACCATGTCACCAGGTTTTTTTTTATGTAGCCTGAATAAAGACAGCTTTAGCTAGGTAGCAGTCCAGCAACTTCAGGAAGTAAAACTAATCACCACATTGATTTTAACTTAAGGGGCTAAGTGGCGCCTGCATCAATCAAAAGATCATAATTCACTAAAAACACAAATAGTCGAAAACCTGGTAGATCAGATTGAGCTCTTCTTCTTAGCGAGTTGATTCTCGAGTCGAACGACCTGACGAACCTTGGTGTCAGAGTTTTGGTTAAAGCAATGAAGGTCATTTAGAAGCTCATAAAGTTGCAACTTAATAGTTTGTCGTAGTTACAGACAGAAATTTTGTGGAAAGCGGCCACTTTTAGCAGTTTTGCTATCTGTAACTTCAACGAACTATAAATTTATAATGCTTAAATTAACTTTAGTACCTATACTTCAATCTGATCTACCGGATTTTCAAATATTTGCATTTTCAGTAATATTTTTAACTGATGAGGGCACTGGCGTGCACCGGGGATCCCCCTACAACGTTTTATAATGTTTTTATGGATCATAATGGTTATTTGGTAGTTGCACTCGTGACATATTCAATTTACTTCTGGTACCTAAGCACACCTAAGTAAGATTTTTCATACCATAATATTTAAGCTTTAACTATCACCCCATTCAAAGAAAAGCATTTCTTGAAGATAACTTATCCTGAAATTATTTATTTAAGAAGTTTGTTACTGCGATACACTATAAACAACAAAGAAACTTCCTGTGAATCCAACAGACAATCAATCTTCCTTAACTTTGTTACTTACTTTAGAAATGCCATCTGAACTGAAGAATAATATAAGGGTAAAGTTTGCAAAACTTCAAATGCAAAAGAAAACATATTCTCAAGTAAAAGAAGTCATACAACTCAGCAATAGAAATCTTCGAGTGGCACTCCAAGCTTCGTCCTAGTTGGAAACTCAGACTTGACTTCCTTCGAAGTGCAAATTGAGTTATGTACAAACCATCTATCATTAATCAAGAAATTCCTCGTTTCAAACTTGAGTAACACTGTCGTAGCTTGGAGTGAAAAGTTATAAACATTTATACCTGAAGTATTACGGGATTGTGCATTTATTTTTATTGCGATCCAATAAATATGACGTTGCTAAATGTCATCTAATAGTTGTTTTTATGTTTTACACATTATCAAGTATAATTATAGTTTGAGATTAGATTACAAATAACATATGTTTCTCTAGAAATACATTATGTTTCTCTAGAACAGAAAACATTTAAAAATATTCTTATCATATACATGGTGTAACAGAAAGGGTATATGCACCGAATAATAATTAATATAATATTTTTATTTATTTAAATTTCCGACCTATGTTCCTAAGGGAAAGTTGTTCAGTTTCATGAGTAGATTTATATCCTCTCTTATACATGTAACATTTATTTTACAAACGGTCTAAGAAGCCCATAAAACGTTTCATATCATAGTTTTAAAAATCAAAGATACTATCATTCTTTGATCTAAGTACAAAGGCACCGAACCGACCTTTTTTTAACGACTTCCGAAATTCCTGTATCACGACGGAGTATTGAGTCCTTTACAAATACGTGTAGCTGATTCGATGCGATGGAGAGAAACTAAACGGATAATAGGATCTGTCAAAGAGACGAACTATGTGGCCAGGAAAATTTACGGATCAAAATATTCGATGGGTTTTTCCAGAGGGACCCACAATTATATTTGTAGACGAGCTATCAATAATGTTCTTAAAGAAAACCTTCTTGGCATGGTTATACATAGACCACATACCCAAATTAATTTCGGTGTTCTGAACATCTTTAAAAAAGTAGTACCACCGAGATTGAGTTAGTTTCAGATTCGCTTTTAAGCAATTTCAAGCTATAGTGGTTGATATTTTAAAATTAAACATTTAGATAAAACAGTGCTCAACAAAAAACCGATGCGTTTCGTGTTCATATTCGTGACATTTATTCCTGAAAAGCCATAATGACTTTCACGCCAATAAAAAAGCTGTAAGTAAAGAGCCAAAACCTGTACATCAATCACTTGTTGCCCATGCTTGTTGCTAACTTAGTAGCCCCACGCCCACGCAACATCTGCCGGATCACACTAATGATCGGATTCCTAGCGACCGATTAGGCTTTGTACAACCAGTTAAATGCAACCCTAAAAAGTTACCATGAATTCTTAAGGTTAGACCGCACTATGGCGTAGCTGCAGCGGAGCAGAGCAGCGCACTGCAGCAGAGCAGAGCAGCGCACTGCAGCAGCGCGACACTGTGCGGCAAAATCTGTCAAAATGTATGAACCTGACATTGCCACGCTGCACCACGCCGCTCCGCTGCAGCTACGTGCTGTGCGGTCTAACCTTGAAACTCATTTGTATTAGGTTACACTTTGTAGATACACTTAATAGTTCGTGTTCTTGGGTGCCAAATTTGGAATTTTCTAGTGTGTTGTATGTATCGAAAATTATATTTTTAGAAGTAGACATTTTAAGAGGTATATGCGAGCATTGAGGCATTTTGAGGAGGTTTTTAATATCTTCAGAAAACAAAGGAAGCTGTTTTTTAATTATTGTCAAAAAGACATCACAGGCTTGTTTAAAAAAAAATGCTGTTTTTATTTCCCCATGAAAGAATATTTAAATTCGAAAATGACCTATTCAAACAATTTTCGGCCCGAAGTGAGCAAAAAATTTATATTTGATGAGGCTTTGAAGGACATTTTATTAAAGTGAAAAAAGTTTATTATATTACTAGTTTTCTGCCCTGCGGTTTCACCCGCAGCTAAAAGAGTTTACCCGTGGGATTGAGTTCCCGCGGTAAAAAGTTGTCCTTGATCGTGTTATTTCCATGTACCTGTTCGTGTGACCACGTCTAAAAGGAATGTTTTATTTCTGTGTGAGTGTGATATTTTTCCATAGCAAAAAGCTTATATGCTATGCACGCACAGTGGATTTTTAGAGTGTAAGTTTTTTCCCCGCAGGGATGGAAAATACAAAAATTGTGAAACATGTGTTTATTATTATTTAATCATTAGCCTAAATACAACATTTGAAGATCCTACCTTCGAAATTGACGGAATTTCCAAACAAACTTCAACCCCTCTTTTTACACCTTTAGGAAGGGAATATTCAAAAATCCTTTCTTAGGCTCGTAATTATGAAGCGATCTCAAAGTTGAGAGCAATATCAAGTATGGATTTGACAGGCCAGTTTGTAATGAAATGACATTTCTGATACGAACTCAAACTCGCTGTCACTCGTAATTATGAAGCGATCTCAAACTTGAGAGCAATATCAAATATGGATTTGACAGGCCAGTTTGTACTGAAATGACATTTCTGATAGGTACGAACTCAAACTCGCTGTCACTAATGAGCGCTGTATATCTCTTAAAGTTTCACGATTCTAGCTTTAGCAGTTTAGGCTCTGCGTTGATGAATCAGTCAGTCAGTAAGAACAAACGATTTTATAAGTTTAGATAATTACGTTTTTATCACATCGTCAAACATGCTAATAAATAAAGACGAAAATAATATGCGCATTCAATTATTTTTTTTACGAAATGTTATAAATTTCTTCTATTCGGGACTGGGAGCGAGAGAAAAACATAGAATGTGCCAGCTGCATTTTTTACCGGGTATGCTGTAAAAACCAGCTAAGGGATCCGAGGATTTCTGTGTATTGCAATTTAGGCTGACAACCTGTCACTACAGCAATATTCCTACAAATCTATGTTAAATAACCCCTTAAAACTTTGTCAGACATAGTGGAACGACCTTTGCTTAGGTCGTTTACGCTCTGCCTACCCCATTAGGGATAAAGGCGTGATTATATGTATGTAGGTATGTAGTAATGAATTGTCAGTCATTCAATAAAGTTCAGCCCTACATAGATAGAGACATACATGCATATTATCACGCCTTTATCCCTAATGGGGTAAGCAGAGCGTAAACGACCTAAAAAAAGGTCGTTCTGCCACGTCTGACAAAGTTTTGAGGGTTATTTAAGACAGATTTGTAGATATATTGCTATAGTGACAAGTTGTCAGCCCATTGCTTAAATTAGAATGTACCTACTGAAACTCTCGGATCCCTTAGCTTGTTTCTACAGTGTGCCCGGGGTAAATGCAGCTGACACATTCTATGTTTTTCTGTTGCTCCCAGGCCACCATGGAAGAATAGATACAATAGATTTAAAAATATAAACAAAAAACTAAAAACAGAATTTATTTACGACAGATTCTGATTAATCTCCAACAATTTAAATTATATTTGTCCCAGCGATTGTATTCACAGGTGAATCCAAAGTTAATCTTCGTTTGAAACTTGAGTTGCCGACAAAGTTTCGTATATTCATAAAGTACGGTAATTGGGTACCTACTCAAATATCCTCAGCTCAACTGATGACAAGTAACTGTGCAAAACATTATCCGAAATAAATGCTGATAAACGTGTATATTTGTTTATCCTTATTTTCATATTTAATTTCTTCCATGCTGAACTGGGACCGTGAGAAAATAGAATGTGCCAGCTGCCTCCCGGGACTTCTGTTAAAACCAGCTCAGTGATCCGAGGGTTTCAGTAAATTGCAATTTAGACGATGGGCTCACAACCTGTCACTACAGCAGTATACCTACAAATTCATCTGTCTATGTGTCACACGTGGCATAACGACTTTTGATTAGGTCTTTTACGCTCTGCCTAACCCATTAGGGATAAAGGCGTGATTATATGTATGTATTTTGTTCGTTGGAAATCCAATGGCGGACAAGATTTATTCAAAATCATACAGGTTAGATCACAGACAATATAAGTTACACATTCTTTACTACAGATGGCGCAGCATGTTTATTCGATGTTACCATTATAATATAATACTTTTTTCAACACTATTGCGTGTATAACATACTTAAAGAACAGCAGCTAATCTTTTAACTACGGACTTTAATGTTTCTGTCGTTGTCATCTATTTACATACATACATATAATCACGCCTTTATCCCTACTGGGGTAGGCAGAGCGTAAACAACCTAAACAAAGGTTGTTCCGCCACGTTTGACAAAGTTTTGAAGGTTATTTAAGATAGATTTGTAGGTATACTGCTGTAGTGATAGGTTGTCAGCCCATCACCTAAATTATATTATACTCTGAAACCCTTGGATCCCTTAGCTGGTTTTTACAGAGGAAATGCAGCTGGCACATACAATGTCATCAATTTACTACGATAAAATATCTTATTTCCACTAAAACGGTATATAATATGCATTTTAAATTGCGAGTAGAACCGCGGTGCTATAACATACTTGTTACTATTACACAATCTGAAATTAAACCAATTAATACACCCAAAGACACCCAACTCCCCCGGGTGATAATTGCGAGTTATTATATAACGCTCATTTCGGCGGGTTCTTCCAATACAATACAACTAATTTATTTCCAATCGCAAGTTATTAATTACATTACTTAGAAAATAATACAATACATACATTGAATCACGCCTTTATCCCTAATGGAGTAGGCAGAGCGTAAAAAACCTAAACAAATGTCGTTTCGCCACGTCTGACAATGTTTTGAGGGTTATTTAAGATAGATTTGTAGGTATATTGCTGTAGTGACAGGTTGTCAGCCCATCGCCTAAGTTACAATATACTGAAACCCTCGAATCCCTTAGCTGGTTTTTACAGCATGCTCGGGAGGATATGCAGCTGGCACATTCTATGTTTTTTTCTCGCTCCCAGGCCAGCATGGAAGAAGGCCAGCATGGAAGAAAAATTAAATAATAAAATACACGAGGTTTCACAAAATTTGATTTATTGCGTCATTGATTAGTAGGTACATAACGGTTTGCTGAAGTAACTATGTGATGTAGAACTGAAAATGTGACAGAGATAAAAGTTTTGTAGAGGATGGGACTAACCCGCGAATACCAAATATTATGATGTAATTTCTAGGAGGATGTAATTTTACACGCAAGTTATCATGTTGTTTACTAATTATCCCAACTAATGCGGATATTATACACTTAGATAATAGTTCTGTGTTATCTAAGTAGTATTTACCAAGTGGAAAGGCATTGTATCTAAGCCCATCTGGTACATAAAATACCCGTCCAGGAAATAGAAGTATTCGCTAGCTTTCCGGTCTCAAGGCCGCCTACGAATCCATTGAAAATAATGCGAAAATAATGAGTTACGACGTTTCAAGAGGAACTTATATGAAGTGAAAACTCGATTATATAGATTAAAAATTATCAGGTTTTAAAAAGTTGTTCAGTTTTGTGAAATGTTGTTCAGTTTAAAAAAACGGTTTTCAGAAAAGTTGTTAAATTTGAGAAAATTTGTACAGAGTTGAAAAAGTTATTTTTATTTATTTATTTAACAATTTATTGCACACACATGAACATACAGAGGACACAAACATAAGAAACAATAGCACAACAGGTACAGCTTATATCTAAAAAGAAATCACTTCCAGCTGACCTACGGTAGTGAGAGTGCATAAGTGAGGCAGATATGGCGTGAACAATTCAAACCCTACTATCATAAAATACAATAAATACATACCAGGCCACTCATAAAGTATTGCGATAATTAGTTTTTATATATGGCAGACTGGCCGGTTAGAATCTTTTTTGAAAATATGATTACTTGTAAGTAAAAATATGTGTGTTCCATTTTCAAAATTTCCCTCCACATTTTTTGCGAGCCAATTCAAAGTATCGTGTCTTACTGAAAAATGGATCTGCGCCGGGAACATTTTAGAGCTATGATTTTTTACGATTTCAAGTGTCGCCTGAAACCGGATGAATCATTCGATAGACTTCAAATGGCATTTATGGATGAAAGCCCCTCCAAGGCAACCGTGTATCGTTGGTATAACGAATTTAGGCGCGGTCGACCAACCTTGGGGATGAAGAAAGAAGCGGTCGCCCTTTGACGGCTATTACGGAAGAAAACGTGCTAGCAGTGAAAAATTTAATCCAAGATAATAGGCGAATTACATATCAGAAGATTCAGCACATATTAAAGATTGGATCGGGAAGCGTTCACGAGATTCTACATGGGCATCTTCGCGTGAGGAGGATAGTATCGCGCTGGGTGCCGCACTACCTCACCGACGCTCAGAAGCAGGCCCGGGTGGAATGGTGCCGTGATATGCTGAACAAATTTGAAGCAGGCTCGTCTCGGCGTGTTTACGCATCATAACAGATGATGAGTCCTGGATTTATCAATACGATCCAGAAACCAAGCGCCAGTCGACAGTTTGGGTGTTTCAAAATGAACCAACGCCTACCAAAGTGAAGCGATCTCGAAGCGGGGGGAAGATTTTGATCGCCAGCTTTTTTAATTTGACTGGCCACTTGGCCTCAATTCCCTTACGAGATCAAAGAAGCATTAACGCCGAATGGTATACTACCAAATGTTTACCAGAAGTTTTTTCTGTTGTGAGCAACAAGCGACCAAAAACAGGGCTCCGCGGACTACTGCTCCACCACGACAATGCGCCTGCACACACCGCGCTCAAAACGAGGGACTTCCTGGACAGCACACCAGTCAAACTCCTGGGTCACCCTCCTTACAGCCCTGATCTAGCACCGTGTGACTTCTTTTTATTTCCAAAAATTTAAAATCAGCTCAAGGGGATACAATTTTCGTCGCCGGAAGATGCGCTGGCTGCGTTCGAGCAGGCTGTAAACGAGGTGTCTACGGCGGACTGGAAAAAGTGTTTTGAAAACTGGTTCAGACGCATGAATCTTTGTATAGAGGCTGGTGGAGAGTACTTTGAAAAGATTTAATAAAAATAAATGTGCCTGTAGAACAATTTTTTTTAGTGTCGCAAAACTTTCTGAGTGTCCCACGTATAATAATACATATAGTTATTAATATATAATATTAATATAATAATACATAATTAATATAAATAGCACATAACTAGTAAACAAAGTTGTTTAGTTTTAGAAAGAACATTCAATTTGTAAAAAGTTATTCAATTCTTATATAGGTTGTTTAGTTTTGAGAAATGTTGTTCAGTTTTAATTTTAAGTTAAGTTGTTCAGTCTTGAGAAAAATTGTTCAGTTTTGAAAAATGTTTTTAAGTTTGAAAAAAGTTATTCAGCTTAAGAAAAGTTGTTCAGTTTAACGTAGGAGTGTAGAACGAACGAACTTTGTCACACATTTACAACGATTGGCAACCTTCTCTTTCAAAGGGCAGATGTGCAATATTTATAGACGTACTGTATGAGTGTAGATAAGTCTTTTACATAATTTTAAGTATCTTTACATAACTTGGTATTAAAATAGTCGTGTGATGCTATTATGAAACTCATGCTCGTGTTTTAATACCCCTTATTACGCAGCAGTTGCATAAATAGCCATTACTAGGCGCTTTACACGCTGCTGCCTACCCCATTAGGAATAAAGATGTGACTGGGTATGTTATGTATGTCCGTAAAGTAAATGCTGCTGCCGCATTTTTCAAGTAGCTGTGTAATACGATTTTAACTGAATCTTACCGTATTTTACGGTAAAATTAATATATTATGGTAAAACACGTCTTTTACTGTATTTTACCGGGGTAATTTTACCGCTTGACATCTCTAGGTGCCACGGCGAGCAACACATTAGGCCAGACCGCACTTGGACATAACTGCAGTGGAACGGCGCGGCACTGGGGGATAAATTATTATTTGCATGTAAATGTATGAGATAAACCGCACTTAAGCGGCGCGGTACGGCGAGGAAATGTCAGTTCATACATTTTGACAGTTTTTATCGCGCAGAGCCGTGCCGTACTACGCCGCGCCGCGCCGCCGCTCCATTGAAGATACGTCCTAGTGAGTTCTAACCTTTATACTATCCAACGTGAATAAATGTAAAAGAAGTAAGTAGGTGAAGGTGGTGCACTATATCTAAAGCACTATTGTGTTACTGTTTAGTACAAAATATACTTACAATGTAACTTTTCTATATTTAAACGTTGATGTACCTTTATGTTAAAAATCATAATCATAACAGTACAGTTTTCCCTTGGAATAAGATATTACCTTTTGAGTTATGACGAGGTAACTTAAAAGTGCGTGGGACCAAGTTGGTGAGTCCAATGTTCATCCAGAACTGAACTTTACGTCCGATGGGATCGCAGTAATAACTTCTCATCATATTTTAGTTCCATTTCAGTTGGTTCTCGGACTAAACGCGAACTTTTAACTAGGAACTAAGGCGTAATCATTTGCAGATGTTTGTGAGAAATCAGAGCAGTTAAATATTGAAAGAGGTCTTGCTGGTTCTCACTTTCTCTAAAATTAATAATATTAATTTATGACTACCGGAAAGACTACCTTACGTAGTTTTAGTTCGAACGAATTTTATGATTTATTAACCAAAAAATATTTGTGAAAGGATAACAAATGTTTTTTGTTGACTTTGTGTCGGTCACCTCATTTTTACTGCAGACATTCCCGATGTTTTGATACAAATTAGTATTTTAAGACTCCAGATTCTTTTTATGTCTACGTTTTATCTTCTTAATAAAACGCACCATTTGCTGACCTTTTAATTTTATCTGCAGACAATTCTGAACCTTAAAAGGAAATAATTATAAACATAATACCGGGTGTAAAGACAGGGTCCCGCAAACTGATAGGGGTTGCTCAGTCAACGAAACTGAACAATTATTAACAGAATATTTTTTCAGGAAATGAAAAAATAATGTTGTTATTACATAAGCATTTTGTATGGAAATGTAAAAAACACATTCAATAACAACATCATCATCCTGAAAGAATTTAATAACAACATCATTATTATTTTTTGTTAAATAACCATCTATTAAGTACCTACTCCAACTTTACATTGTGGGTTTAAGATTGCAACTGGTTTTTTTTCGATTACTTCAAATAATGTTCCCTGTAGTTGCGTCGTCGAGCCCTGTGACTTAGAGTTAGAGTACAACATTTATTTAATGACTGATTCTAGTACTGACTGCCACCCTAGGGAAAAAATTAATAT
Source organism: Scrobipalpa costella (assembly GCA_949820665.1). Classification (NCBI taxonomy): domain Eukaryota; kingdom Metazoa; phylum Arthropoda; class Insecta; order Lepidoptera; family Gelechiidae; genus Scrobipalpa; species Scrobipalpa costella. The sequence goes on from OX463298.1 coordinate 11,736,971, forward strand.
CGGGGCAATTAGATCCCACTTTTACGTTTTTCGCGTACATTACAAAAATGATGAGTAGTATAGGAGAAAACTTGGAATGCATATAATAATAATAATAAAAGTATTTATTTCCTCTATATACAACAACATTAAAGTAGATATATAATCAAATAATAGTTTACAATTTGTTTGAGAGGCTGGTCCCTGAACTAGGTAAACCTGATCTATAGGTAACCAGGCCTCCACCTCGAGAATGAATGACAAGAAGAACTAGATATTGTAATGTCTTGGATATAAATAAAGGAGAGAAAATAAAAAAGACTTAATAATTATAAGTTAACAACAAACAATCAAATCTAGCAGATATTATTTGTGTGAGCGAGTGTGTGTGTTTGTGTGTGTGTATGAGTGGTCTAGAAGTCAGGCCATGCATGCCTATCAGACATATCAAACAGCTCTAGAATCAGTAATTAAATAAATGTTGCACCCAAATCCTAAGTCAAAGTCAAATGATCTATAGAGCTTCGACGGGATTACAGGGGCAGTTGTACGTGTAGTTGTAAGCTTGGTTGTGATTGTAAGTAATTTGTAACATCGCCACAGTACAGCTATTTATTAACCTATCGGTCTGTACGTCTGAAGTCAAAAATCATCCAATATAAAAAGTGCCTCCAACGCAAACAGCTATGTAAAGAGACCAAGCTCATGAATAAGTAAATAAAGTCATTCAATGATTCTTTGTTTGAAAATGTATGAAATGTACCGCACTGAAGCGGCACTGTAGTTCATACATTTTGTCACGCAATGTCGCGCCCCTGCAGTGCCGTGCCGTGCCGCTTCGCTGTAGCTGCGTCATAGCGCGGTCTAACCTTTATGGTTATACGAATTAAAAGTTCTCCAGCACTCTCAAACTGGAATATATTTGTATTCCTCTTTTGTGAACGGTCCTATTCTTAGGAATGCAACTTGAAAACAAATTAGCGAAGGATTTCCAAGAAAACAAAACTGTGGAACATTTAAAGGGATTTCCTTCGCTGTGGCTTGCATTATCATTAGACCAGCTAAGTGGACTTGGACATAAGAATTCATGAGGCTCTCTTGAATAATAAGTGAGAGCCTCCAATAAGTAGGAAAAGAGAATCACACAAGCGACATTTTATTATTTGATGTTTTCATGAACAAAGCGCCCAATATGGAATTATTTAGACACTTCTTTTATTTGAAGACATAATATTTAAATTATCATATAATTATTATCTAGTAAGTATAATATTATAAATGTAAAGGTTTCCCTACTTTAGTCCCCTAGCTGGTAAAGTCAATTTGACTTTATGTATGATGAGTATTTTTTTTCATTTTCACGACCTACGAGATCGTGTTTGCACCATTTTCCTATCAAAATCCTACATACATACATACATATAATCACGCCTTTATCCCTAATGGGAGTGAGAGGGAATGGGATCCGAGAGTTTCGGTACATTTTCATTCACGCGATAGGCTGATAACTTGTCACTATAGCAATATATCTACAAATCTGTCTTAAATAACCCTCAAAACTTTGTCAGACGTGGCGGAACGACCTTTGTTTAGGTCGTTTACGCTCTGCCTACCCCATTAGGGATAAATGTGTGATTATTTGTATGTATGTCTCTATCTATGTAGGGCTGACTGACAATTTATTACTACATACATACATATAATCACGCCTTTATCCCTAATGGGGTAGGCAGACCGTAAACCACCTCAACAAAAGGTCGTTCCGCCACGTCGAATTAAATTTTGAGGGTTATTTAAGATCAATTTGTAGGTATATTGATGTAGTGACAGGTTGTCAGCCCATCGCCTAAATTGCAATATGCTGGATCCTAAGGTTTCAGTGCCCGAGAGGAAATGCAGCTGGCACATTTTAAGTTTGTCTCTCGTCCCCAGGCCATCATGGAAGAATCATATCAAAATCAGATACAATTAAATCTGTCTTAATGTTGTTTCAGCTAAATCAGCACTAAAGCAGCTAGTGTACGGACACTAGCTTGAACCAGGGAAAATACATATACTCCTATAATACTGCCATGCTTTCTTCCATGTTGGCCTGGGAGCAAGAGAAAAACGTAAAATGTGCCAGCTGAATTTCCTCCCGGGCATGCTGTGAAAACCAGCTAAGGGATTCAAGGGTTTCAGTATATTGTAATTTAGGCGATGGGCTGACAACATGTCCCTACAGCAACATATCTACAAATCTATCTTAAATAACCCTCAAAACTTTGTCAAACGTGGTGGAACGACCTTTGTTTAGGTCGTTTACGCTCTGCCTACCCCGTTAGGGATAAAGGCGTGATTATGTATAATACTGCCGTCAGTTTGATAATGAGTTTACGCTCTGCCTACCTTATTAGGGATAAAGGCGTGATTATTATAATACTGCAGTCAGTTTGATAATGTGTTCTACATAGCTTGCAAATCTGTTTCTGTCGCTTCATGGAACATTAAACTCCTAAACATAAACGGTATAACAACCTTATTACATCACATAATTGGTACTGGGGCATTTCACGAAAGTGTCCTTACGTACATACATACATATAGTCAGGCCTTTATCCCTGATGGGGTAGGCAGAGCGTAAACGATCTAAACAAAGGTCGTTCCGCCACGTCTGACAAAGTTTTGAGGGTTATTTAGGATAGATTTGTAGGTATATTGTTGGAGTGACATGTTGTCAGCCCATCGCCTAAATTGCAATATACTGAACCCTCGGATCCTTTAGCTTGTTTTTACAGCATGCCCAGAAGGAAATACAGCTGGCACATTCTATGTTTTTGTCTCGCTCCCATTCCAGCATGGAAAAAAACCTTACATACGTATATTTATATTAGGTTCTAACTAATATTTTATACTCATAGTCGAGTATAAGTATAAAATATTTAAATACCAAAATTACTGATGCTTGTATTTGTAAGGGTGACTTAAATTTGATACGAGTTTTATGTAGAGTTTTAAGTTGCCTGTCGTATTCAGTCTTATTTTTAGTTCCAACTTAGGTACGCCATTACGATTCAGACTTCAGCTGAGTGACTGATTATTTATAAACGCTATATTTCAAACTAAGAACGCGGGCGCGCACTCGATATGCGTTCCTGAGGACGTATCAGTTAATTGTGGTCTGGAGGTGAATTAAGTATGGATATTGTACCAGGCCACTCAGAAAGTATTGCGATAAATAGTTTTTATATATGGAAGACTGGCCGGTTAGAATCTTTTTTGAAAATATGATTACTTGTAAGTAAAAATATGTGTGTTCCATTTTCAAAATTTCCCTCCACATTTTTTGCGAGCCAATTCAAAGTATCGTGTCTTACTGAAAAATGGATCTGCGCCGGGAACATTTTAGAGCTATGATTTTTTACGATTTCAAGTGTCGCCTGAAACCGAATGAATCGTTCGATAGACTTCAAATGGCATTTATGGATGAAAGCCCCTCCAAGGCAACCGTGTATCGTTGGTATAACGAATTTAGGCGCGGTCGACCAACCTTGGGGGATGAAGAAAGAAGCGGTCGCCCTTTGACGGCTATTACGGAAGAAAACGTGCTAGCAGTGAAAAATTTAATCCAAGATAATAGGCGAATTACATATCAGGTGATTCAGCACATATTAAAGATTGGATCGGGAAGCGTTCACGAGATTCTGCACGGGCATCTTCGCGTGAGGAGGATAGTATCGCGCTGGGTGCCGCACTACCTCACCGACGCTCAGAAGCAGGCCCGGGTGGAATGGTGCCGTGATATGCTAAACAAATTTGAAGCAGGCTCGTCTCGGCGTGTTTAGGACATCGTAACAGGTGATGAGTCCTGGATTTATCAATACGATCCAGAAACCAAGCGCCAGTCGACAGTTTGGGTGTTTCAAAATGAACCAACGCCTACCAAAGTGAAGCGATCTCGAAGCGGGGGGAAGATTTTGATCGCCAGCTTTTTTAATTTGACTGGCCACTTGGCCTCAATTCCCTTACGAGATCAAAGAAGCATTAACGCCGAATGGTATACTACCAAATGTTTACCAGAAGTTTTTTCTGTTGTGAGCAACAAGCGACCAAACACAGGGCTCCGCGGACTACTGCTCCACCACGACAATGCGCCTGCACACACCGCGCTCAAAACGAGGGACTTCCTGGACAGCACACCAGTCAAACTCCTGGGTCACCCTCCTTACAGCCCTGATCTAGCACCGTGTGACTTCCTTTTATTTCCAAAAATAAAAAATCAGCTCAAGGGAATACAATTTTCGTCGCCGGAAGATGCGCTGGCTGCGTTCGAGCAGGCTGTAAACGAGGTGTCTACGGCGGACTGGAAAAAGTGTTTTGAAAACTGGTTCAGACGCATGAGTCTTTGTATAGAGGCTGGTGGAGAGTACTTTGAAAAGATTTAATAAAAATATATGTACCTGTAGAACAATTTTTTTTAGTGTCGCAAAACTTTCTGAGTGTCCCACGTATGTGTTTTACGCCATTTTGGTTTATTCAGTCGTCACAATAGTTTTTATTACAGGGTTTACAGATGAATCCCGTACATTACACTAATAATAACGATTTTATTATTATTTAGATTCTTCTTTTGTCGTGAAAATTTAGATTCGATCGACCCGATAAACCCTGATATCAGTGTTCAAATCACCTAATAGCACAACCTATGGGCCTCTGACATGGCAAGTGTAACGAACACTATCACGACAGCGACCGGCACCGACGGCTAAACGTGCCCTTCAAAGCACGAAATCCTTTATCTACAAGACAGCAGGTGATTCAGCCTGCATTGTCCTAGGACTTGCCAGACTGAGAAAAATCTTACATTGACTGACGAACCCCTATCAGTTTGTGGGACGCTGTCCCTTACTCCCGGTATTGAAAAATAACAAAACAAAACCCCTCCTGGGTATTGAACCCAGGACCTCCGGATCCAGAACCCATGGCTCAGACCACTAGAGCATGGAAGCAGTTAATAACTTAGTAATTTCCCTACTGTCAGAATAATAATATTAATAAATAATTGTTTCAGTGATTTTGTTTAGGGAACATAAAACTCACAAATACCAACCCATTTTATTGCACTAAAGAAATACAAAAACGTGTATGTACATATATATTTTGTAATAAATACTTTAAATAAAAAAATACAATTAAAGGTTTATTGATTCAGAAACATATAGCACAGTATAACAATTAATGGTTAATTGATTCTTAACTTCTTCTTCTGTCGAGTGGGTTATCGAGTCATTCTTAACTTATATTACAAAACACATAAACTTATTTTATATAAAATATACTTCTATCATAATAAAACATATTTCAAATTTATTGTGTAAGTTTCAGTAAGCCGGCAGGTACCTATTGCAGCAAAATAAGGTATGAGCAGGAGTCCTTGTTCTTCAATTATAATCTGAAAAGCAAAAACAAATTATAATATCCTATGAGTATGGGAAAGGATAGTGTAACAGATGGTTGTGTTGCACTCTTATCACCACCAAGAGCCATGTTTTTTTAGGATTTTTGAGGAATAATGTGCCCTAAATGAAAGTTTTTTGTCAGTTTATTATGGATGTTCAAGATTTTTGATACATAATAACTTGCTACTTACCAACTTTAGCTCAAATTATTTTGATGTTCTGTTTTTCTGTATTTCTAATAAAGCTTGTTTGTTCCCATTGAAACAAGCAATGAGTTTTTGAGACAGCAATTGTAGATTTTCCACCTAAAAATAACAGAAATTATTGTAATATATTTGACACACAATGACCAGAATAAAACACATAGGAAGAGTGTACTTCAGGCGGAGGGCCAAGACCTGGAATAAGACTTTAAATAGGAATTTAGATACTCAATTTAGCAAGAAAAATACTTGAGAGAAGTGAAGTCGAAACTTCCTCCACAAGTTCATAAACCTTATGTTAAATCTTTACCTTTATAAGCTGCACAGCACCATACTGGGTAAAAATGGTATGTAAAAGAATATTCTTTGCGATTTTCCACTGAATGTAACCATAGAAATATCGCGCCGCGCCATCGTTGATTTGTTTTTTTTTTTTTGAGATACGGATCATTTCATGTTACTGTATACATACAGTAATTTTCATTAAAATGCACAAAATATTTTTATGTTTACATTTTTGAAAATAAAATAATCCTTATTATTTGAAATGTGCAATAATATTAAATAGCCTTTTGAATTTTTGACATTTAAAACATATATTTTATTTTTAATACGTACATACTTGAAATAATTCCTGTAACGGAACACCGGAAAAAAGCGGGAGAGTATCAAACATGTGAACTCGTATCAGTAAATCCTGATACGAGTTCATGAGTTGAAAACTGATCTGAGTGTGTTTGCGTTTATAAATTAACAGTCTACTCGAGTACTGAGTAAAAGTTTGAGTACGACCTGCTTGATCGACCCTCGAGAGCGGATCTGAGTGAGTTTTATAATTGCGGCCCTGAGATACTTACATGAGATAGGTTGGTACTATCAATAGTGAATGTAATTTAGTTAATAAGCACCTCAGTCATTTTGTGTCAAACATTGAGCTTAAGTCTAGATTCAACCAGCTAAACCAAACCATTTTATCCGCCGTGATATGAAATGGCGATAAAATTTGCAGAAATACTGGGGAAATGCAAATATCAGTCAAAATCTACCGGACAAAGTGTAAAACCATAATGTATAAATTGCCTGTCCTTTATCAATTTTATTATTTTGTAAGTGACCGACAGATTTTAATTTGTTTTAGCCGGTGGTATCTAGAATCGAGCCCATTATCAAATGTGTGTTATTAGGAGATAATTGGCTCATTTTATTTAGTATTATCACAGAGTAACTAAGATACTACGTACAAGTATTATTATGAAACAACCAATGCGAGGCTAAATATATATGTAATAGAAATATAGAAAAGACTTCCATGCTGCCCTGGGAGCGAGAGAAAAACTTAGAATGTGCCAGCTGCATTTCCTCCCGGGTATGCTGTAAAAGCCAACTAAGGGATCCCAGGGTTTCAGTATATCGTAATTAAGGCTGACAACCTGTCACTATAGCAATATACCGACAAATCTATCTTAAATGATCCTGAAAACTTTGTGAGACGTGGCGGAACGATCATAGTTTAGGTCGTTTACGCTCTGCCTACCTATTATATGTATGTATGTATGTAATAGAAACATGAATAATATTCAACAATGTCTGCCATTTAGTTTCTGACTAAAATAACAGAATCTGGCAACCCACGCCCGTCCCACACACATCAACTTTCATACTAGTTTTAATGTAGGAATCACGTTTTTAGTATAACTAGGAATTAAACTAAGTTGGCTGAACTACTGAGCACAGGAGTTTTAACGAGCAGTGAACCATGCTGAACTTTAGACGGATTTGCACAAAAACTAGAAACACACTAGAACATTTGATTTAATATGAACATACCCTCACGCCTTTATACCTAATGGGGTAGGCAGAGCGTAAACGATCTAAACAAAGGTCGTTCCGGCACGACAAAGTTTTGAGGGTTATTTAAGTTAGATTTGTAGGTATTTTGCTGTGGTGACAGGTTGTCAGCCCATCGCCTATAGTTTTAAAATGAAACAAAACGAAGTTATGTTTGAGTAAGATGTGTAAATGTCTCATGTTTTTTGTTACTATTTATTTGATATTCTGAAGAAGATAATCATACAAGTGGAGTCGTCATATCATAACCAATGACATTATTCAAAGAAGATCAATAAATTGTGATTCTACTTAGAATCAAATCCGATTTGAGCTCTGGAGAAAAGAATTACATTTCAAAAGCTCTTACTTAACTGTCTCTAGAGAGGAACTTAAAAGAAAATAATTTTCCTGAATACTTTAATCCTATAAGTATGAGTAGCCAATGTAGGGTATTTTCAATTCGCATTTCATCAAATCAAAAACGTACCTATTTTCGTACTCCAACCATACGTTTTATTTATGCCAAATTATTTTTTTTGTGGTCAATTTCGAAACCATCTTGTAACAACTCCCCCCCCCTACCTACCCTAGCTCCCTCTACCTACCCTAGATATTTATATGTGAAAGGAAGTGTGAGAGGAAGGTATGGAGGAGGGGAAGTAATGTGGAGAGGAGAGGATGAGAGGAAGGGAAAGGAATGGGAAGAGTGGATGGGAATCTTCTAGAAATATAATTACAATATTGGCTCGTGATTGTGATCGTCTAGTATTATAGTTAGGACCGTACGTTGTGTGATAGTATTTATAAAAGTAACCCAAATCCTTTAAAGTGGTAGTGGGATGTCATAACTTAGCTCTCTTTAGGTTCTTGGGACAACATTGGGACAGTGCGCAGCGGGATAACGGAACCTCCGATTCTAGCTCCAACCATTCGCTGGTAGAGGATTTATGTGCTCGCCAACCATCAACGAATGAGATTTACTTCAATTACCAATTCCCAGACACTAATAAAGACAGTAAATAGCCTAGAAACTTGTCCTTGATGCAAAACCCATCAAGCGAGCCCCAGAAAAGGAAAGAGGAGGCCTCAGGCCAGGGATAAGTGACAGCGCACTTAGAAATTTTGGAACGAGTCCAGATTGATGAACAAAATAAAATATAATTAATTTGAGCTGATTTATTGGTCAGCCAACCAAGACAGAACAAGTCATGTCTGATGTAATTTGTAGTAAGTTGTGATGTCCAATTGAGAAACATTGTCTCAACAAAGGTTTTATAAATTGTTGTCCAGCTATGCTGGAAGCACCGACTATGAAACTGCACCAGTCATCGATCTCCACTTATGATATGCACATCCAGGAGTCAGTAGAATAGATAGGGATGCCGAAGCTAGTCCCAGATAATATAACAATCATTCACACTGCAAGCCATAGATTTAAGCCGTTGTAGATATAGGAGTGATAGGCAAGAGCAAGTAGTGACTGATTGTCAGACTTCTTTAGTGCAAAATAAGCTTCTGTGATCTAATTGCTGTTACAATCATATCGAATGCTAAGATGTAGTATGTGATGGAGGTTTGACCATGGCTGATACCATGTCGCTCAATTGACATCAAGTCAAGTAAGTATTCAGTAGTAAAATGGCTTGTCAAAGCCAACTGACCATAAATCAGTCATATAAAATTCACATAAAGTGAATATAAATATAAATTTTAATTCCAGACCCATTCCAGGGTAATTTGAGGTTGTAGGTAGGATACAGATAACATCATCCCTAATAGCATGCTGTATTGGTTTGGTAAGTATAATGAATACTCCCATTAGGTAGTTGGACCATAGTCCCAATCAGTTGTAAGTATAAAACCCACACATCAGTAGGTATATTATCAAAGATAAACTTTGTCAGTCTGTAGAACAGGATCATCAATTGTATAAAACCTACATAGTAGGTATCATAGGTGAACATTCCCACCAAGTTTGTAGCTGGTGTTCTAGAGTCTAGACATACATACATATAGGATCATGAATCCAATAAATGTTTCAAAACATTGTCCGTTGAACATATTTCACAATAAAGTGAATATAAAATCAATTCAGTATCCACTGCCAGAATAAGCATGTAGGTATGAATGACTCATACATAGGTATTAAATCCACAGTTAAGTGATTATAAATCAGTTTAGTAGTTTATTTGAGAAGAATAGGTAAGTATTTTGTCTCCTCTGCCAGGATAGGTAGGTATGAACAATTCATACATAGATGTAGTTATAAAAACATAGATAGTATTAAAATAATTTATTCATTCCACTGCTGGGCATTTTATGAAACATTAGGATGATGCTACTCTGCTTAAAGGAAAGGTAAGGCAAGAATTTTGGTAAAGGGAAGGGAGAGAACTACCTACCTAAACACAAACTAGGATCCCAAATAGCTACCCCCACCTACTTTCCTAGATATTGTCCTAGTTCCTATTACTTAGGATAACTATCCATCTAAACCTACACCTACCTAACCTACTCCTACAATGTACCTAAACTGCCTATTTACCTAACCGCATAGCTGTGTATGAATTATGTAATTGCATGCTAAACCGTCCTACAATCCTACATATATTACTCATTAACCGTACCTATCATATAAGAAATATTGGAAATTATATATATAAAAATGAATAGAACGGCCTTTGGCAAGTATGAAATATCATAAAAAAGGATTGTTAATTGAACAGGGAAAAACCTTGTCAATAAACAAAGTCTGAAGTGGACAAGATAATTAAATAAATGTAGAAATGGGAAAGTAAATAAAACACGATGTGAATTTATTCAAGAATAAGTAAATAAATGAATGCATCATGATTTGATGCAGGAATACCTTGTGTGTGGGTTTACCCATCCTTTAGACTCCTTGCAGTTGGCACTCCACCAGCTCTGCAAGACTCCACTGTCAGCATCCTCCACTCCACCATGCAAAAGAACCGCTGATCGTCAGGTCACCGCCCTCCGTCCACAACAGGAACAACTGATGGCACCAACATCCCACCAAAGTAGGTCTCTTGGTTGCCTCCCGGCTGCATTCTCTCCTCTCCTCTTTGATGTGTACACTTTCACTGGTAAAAGTCAACTAAACTTCAAGTAAAACTAAATTTCCACTCAAACTAAAACTCCAGGCCAACTAAACTTCTCCCTGCTCGGTCCCAGACGCTATTTATCTTCCCCGGCGTCCTTCTCCATCTCCCGTCCCCCACGTCTCCCAGAAGTTCCAGCCCAATCCCTTCTTCTCGAGCCCCCGACTGTTTTATCTTCCCTCTTCTAGACCATTCCCGGGTTTCGAGAGCCTTCATTCGTACTTCTCTTGATAGTTCTCCCCTTCTCCTCCAGATGGCACCGCGTGTCCTTCTGGTTCTGTGTTGTCGAAACCTATCTTTACAATTTCTGCACACAATCCAAATACTCGACATTTTATTATTATTAAGTAATTATAAAATGCTTATCGTATATAGTATGTGTAGATAAACCAATACCACACAATAAAACAATTAACTTACCTCATAAAATATAATCTTTATATTTTTCAATCTGGCATAACACCTATAATTTACTTCAAATTGAAGTAATTTCAGTTCGATCTGGCTACAATATTAGTTCTCTACTCAATCAACACTAGATTGGCATTAGTTTCTCATTTATAGTGATTCTCCTACGAATCTAATAGATGGCGTTACTTGTACTTTAAAACAGTGATTTAGTTTTGAATAGCAAAATCCATTACAATCTCCTAAGATTGTGTACATCTTGTCTACAATGAAAAAAAAAGAGGCGAGACCAACACAGAATTTCAGCTCAACAAAGGGAAAATTCCTAAAGAAAATTAAGCGCGAGATCAATCTTACTTTGGTCTTTAATTGAAGCGTTGGAACCGTATTTTTCCATGTTGCCAAGTTATTTTTCATTCGCACAATAGCAGAGATTTGCTGGTACAAAATACTTCTTTGAGGTCTCATCAATCTATCGTCCCTCATTTCAAGTTTTCAGACCCATTGGGAAATAGCGAAAATAACAATAAAATATTTTATAATTTATGTAACGTATATATCGTCGGCTTCAACACATAAGAGTATAACTGTTTCTTTCATTAACAAAACAACTTAAATATACACTTTTAAGAATTACAAGATCTATATTAATTACGAATCTGCTAATCTGGTTCATGCTTTGTTAGCGAAGTTGTTTATTGCACCTTCTTAAGACTAAAATACAGGAATAATTAAATATAACACAATTTTATCAATATATTTTAATAGATAAAATCACTGGTCTCGACTCGACCGACGCGCAGGATTGGTTCTTACTCTATCGCGCATCACGCGGGATCGCTTATAGCGGTGCGGCCTGTGGTAATCATTACAATTGCCTAAGAACTATTACTTTCTTATTTTTTTGGATGGACTTTTTAAATATTTTGTAGGCTCCTTTTACGTTACTGAAACACTCCATATACTATGGCACGAAATTAAATTAAAATCCTTTATGATGAGCAGTTTCTAGACCAGACAGTTAGACAGATGTCTTGGTTTAGCAAGCCCTATGAATTATCCGCCAGATACGACAGTCCCAGCCAATCAAATAGGGAACAAACTTTACTACTGTGCCTGTACTAACTGCCTCCGTGGTCTAGTGGCTAGTGCCATGGACTTCCGATCCGGAGGTCCTGGGTTTGTTTCCCAGGGGGAAACACAAAGTTGATATTTGAGAATTTATCACTTTGTGATTTTTTCCCCAGTTTGGTTAGGACATTGCAGGCTCTATCACCTGATTGTCCGAAAAGAAAAAGATTTTCGTGCTTTCGGAGGGCACGTTAAGCCGTCGGTCCCGGTCGCTGTCTTTGATAGTGGTCAGATGTCAGAGGCCTGATAGTTGTACTACTAGGCGGTTTAAAAACTCTGACACCGGGGTTTATCGGATCGATAGACTCGATACCCACTCGACAGAAGAAGAAGATGTAAATAAGACAAACTAGTGCCTACATTCTGTTGAATGTGTGCTGAAATGAGCGTCAACGCTCCTTTACACCTTTTAAGAATGCTGTGTTTACCTGTTATTGGTACTCATATCAGGCTGTGTTCTAATGTTTGTATTTTCTTATATTTTTTTGTAATATGTGTACTGTTGGTGTTCCATTCAAAATAAATAAATAAATAAATAAGTGAGGGTCAACGCTCAGTGTAAGTATTATATTAGAGCTCATAAAGAGCAACACTGATTTTCAGCTAATATCAACTGAGGAGTCCCTGGGAATCGAACTCAGGACCTCCAGAATGTGAGAGAAAAAGAGTGAAAGAGTACTTCCTATCGCAACAAAATAAGTATTCATGTATGTAAGTATATGTATTATTATATATATTTTATTTAAGTAATATTTATGTATGTTTATGTAGGTTATATATATTGCGTGTACAATCTTGTCCCCGTAGATATTGTTATCTCATATTCAGTTTTAAAGGTTGGCTGGAAGGGATCTTTTTACAGGGATAAGCTTACCTTTGTGAAATAAATTTCAGTTTGCTTATTTATTGGAAACTCTTTGTACACAATAATGGCCCTGACCATTAGAGTACGGAGGCAGTAGCATTCAATAATGGGAAGGTTTTAGTTATTATAAGGTGACTGTAACTATAATGGACTGACACTTCCTATTGGGAAAACCACAGACAACAGAAGAGTAAAAGCTAGGGAGCGGTAGCGACTTCTCAAATCAGTGGGGAACACATTTTGCGCCAAGGTTTGACTCTTTCAATTGACATTGAAATTAAACTTTGTGAGGACTTTTAATAACTACGAAACCCTATATTTTATTTATTATATTATGATACGCGGAAACGCACATTGAAAACGAGAAAAGCAAAAAATACTAATTAATAATTATTCATATTATTCGGGGTATAAAGCGGGACAGCGTCCCGCAAACTGATAGGGGTTCCTCAGTCAACACAACTGAACAACTACCAGCAGGATTTTTTTTCAGAAAGTAAAAATAAAATTTTGATTATCCATACCAATTGTCTGATCGAGGTGATCATTTTGTATTGGAAGGCCAATTTTTTCTAGTGAAAGTTGTTCAATTTCGGACTGAGCAACGTCTATCAGTTTGCGGGACGGTTTCACCCGGTTTCCTTACACCCGGTATTATATCGCAAATTTCAAGTTTATATAAAACTCGTACTCGATAGACGGAGTACTACTTAGTAAACAAGTTTAAAAGTCTGCAGCGGATATTGAAACTCACAACAACTTGTTGGACATCCGACGTATATTTATAGGACGTGATGTACTCGTACAAGCACAGTTCAAGTAAAGGACAGTTAACAAGCAATTAAGGCCCGTATCGATAAACAACACTTGAGATTGACAGCTAGATTGAGTTCGTATTAAAAATGTAATTTCAGTACAAAATGGCCTGTCAGATACATACTTAATATTGCTCTCAATCTTGAGATTGCTTTATAAATACGAACCTAAATGTCACTGATGCACATTAAAATTCGGTTTGCAGTTGTACTTATCCGGCTGACAACCTGTCACTAAGCAATATACCTACAAATATCTTAAATAACCCTCAAAGCTTTGTCATATGTGTCGCAACGACCTTTGTTTAGGTCGTTTACGCTCTGCCTACCCCATTAAGGATATAGGCGTGACTATATGTATGAGTAATCTGAAAAATGGATTGCAGCATCCTAGTAAATATATGAGTCACATGTTGCACTGCACTCTACAATTTGCCCGCCAAGCGTAGTGAGTAATGTACCTCCCAACTGGGAGCCGGTCTTGTAGTTGACTGTGGTGGCTGAGCTGAAATAATCTAGACATATAATAAATCTCTAGAAGGGTCGAGTCTGTACATTGAATATTTTTACAAAAAAATAATTGCAGCAGGCATAATTAACGATATATTTTAGATTTTTTGTCAGTATGCCACATCACGCCTAAACTACTGAAACGATTTTGATAGGATTTTTTTTATTCAACTGTGTGTTACCCGGGTTGCAACTAAGGATACCTAAAATCACGCTACCTGGCTAAGGAGATCGGCAGAAAATTGAAATTTGGCTGTTTCTTAACCGATTTTTATGGAACTTTTTTTATTCGACCGAACATTATTTATAATTAAAGTTACAATACAAGAAATCACGCCTCATGACTTAGGAAGTAATAGAAGAAGTAAAGAATTTCGGTCGTTTTTAACCGATTTTGATGGAATTTTTTTTGTTTGACTGAGCATTACTTAAACTCAAAGTTACGCTACAAATAATCACGCCACCTGACTTGGGGGGTAGGCAGGAAATTGAACTCTGATCGTTTTGTACCGATCTTAAAGTTTTTTTTGACTGATATTTTTTAACTACCTGGTGTCCAGCCCAGGTTAGAAATAATCACGCCATTCATTCTAATATTGAGTAAGTACCCGAGTTTGTATGGTAAACACGCAGTGTCGTACATACTGAAAACGCCTCCTACGCGCGGAGAAGCGTTTTCAGTATGTTCGACACTGCGTGTTTTCAGTACATACATAAAGGGGTAGTTACGTATAAGAATGAAACGCTTAGTAAAAGACGCTGTCGCGACGTTCGTCGTCTGTTTTAGATTAAACAGCGAATCGCTTTATAATTAGATGTCAGTCCGTCACTTAAATTACAATACACTAACCCTTAAATCACTTTACTGACTTCTAAAACACGCCTATTAGGAGCAGCAGCTGTTACATTCTATGTTTTTCTATAGTCGTATTTCTCCTAGTCCAGCTAACTGTAATCTAAAAATGAAATACAATGTACCTATTTTAAAAGTCGATATCCTGATCGAAGTTTCATGTAACCTTCAGGCGATAATCCGTTTTAAAACTCGACACACGTTCATGCTTGCAGTCGCAGCTTGCAACCGAAGTGTTGCTGTATTTCTATCCAGAAACACAACTAAAATTCTGATTAGTTTGATTCCAACTAGGTTCAACTAATATCACAGCTCGGACACTCCTAACTATCATGTCATTTTGGTCACACATCGACCGACGCGACGGCGTGTTGCACTTGGCGTGCGTTTGTGTGCGTGTTATAAGGGTTGACAAATTTTGTTACACCGGTCATAATCATCACTTTATTAATCTGGTTCTTGATAAACCATTGTTTTAAAGTAGTTTGCTCTGCCTACCCCATTAGGGCGTGATTATATGTATGTATGTATTTAAAGTAGTTCACTGTAACTGAATAGTTAAAATAGATTAGGTTGCATATTTTATATGAATTTACTTACCGTCTCTCATCACTGTGGAATCTAAAAAAGTTTCTATTGGAGTCATATCTTGTGGTAGAAAGACATCCGTACACGGAACAGTACCTAACCATCTTTGGAACACAAAACTTTATTATTTCCGTTACACTGGGAAACATGCGCGCGCCATACCCGCTAAGCGTACGGTCAATGTGGCCCACAATCTGGCGCGGAGTGTGACGTATGTCGGACTGGGGAAGGGAGATGGTGCTATGTACTATTATATATTCTGTGCTAATATTCAAAACTTACGTGATCTTAGATTTAAAATTGACTATTGATTACATAGGTGTTCTTTTCTTTTGTACCGCATAAAAACTGAAATATAAGCAGTAAAATTCTTCAGAAAGATAAACACACATCAGACAATAACATAAAATTAGGTTATTATAATATTTTGTGATATGAAAGAAAATATTCCACCTACAGAATTGTATTTTCTCTGTGATTCCACCAGACTACAAACAAAAACGTCAAGTAATAAACAATAGGCAATAAAAACGTCAAATTTAGTAGATGGAGGGCTCAATTCTAGATACCATTTGCTAAATTGAAGTAACGTCATTTTCAGAATATCAAAATTTATAGGGATAAAGGCGTGATATTATGTATGTATGTATATAATTAGGTATAATTAGGTAGGAGAGCCCGATGGTGTAGTGGATAGGGCCGTTGCCTCCTGAGCGGGAGGTCGTGGTTCGAATCCCACCACGTACCAATGTGTTTTTCGAATTTCATATGTACGTTTATTCGGTGCTTTTTCCGTGCTTCGGAAGGCACGTTAAGCCGTTGGTCCCGGTTAATATCGTTTAATACCGAAGATATTAGTCGTTAAGCCATATCAGAGGCCAGTACTAAGCATTGGTGGCTTGAAAACTCTGACCTAATCTAGGATTGGGTCTGGTTTCCCTTCTAGGTTGCGGAGGTCAGATGGCAGTTGCTCTGTGTAAAAACCAGTACCCTCGTTCAATCCCCTAGATTAGGAAGCCGACCCCGTGAGATACAGGATAAGGCTAGGGAGATGATGATGTATATAATTAGGTATGTTATATTGGAATGACAGTTACTAGGATCGGTATCTGTTGCTACTAATATCAAATAATACTTCATCAATTAATTATAGAAAAGAAGAGGAAATGTAAAATTACAGTCTGTTTTGTGTGCATCGCCACATGCTACATCTCTTGTAAATGTTAAATTTAAACTGGATTTAGTATGTGGCTTTCAGAATTGATCCAAATACCCCTGAATTCAATAAAACAGCAAAACCAGATATTCACACTGAAAGTTATTCCTTATTCGTAGACTGAAACAGACTGCTTAGATGAACTCATACGTACGAAAGGAATTTCAAGGATAATAGTTATTGAGTTTGGGAAATGTAGCAATATTATCAGCAATGTTATAGAATAATCAAGTCTACAATTTAATATCGTTCAGAGAAACTATAGTAAATTGAATATTATTAAATGCTTTGGAAATGTAGTAAACATCTGCAAAATAATTATTTAGCTGCAGTAAATTAAATGAATACCTACATTTTCGTTTATAAATTTTCCTTCAAGCAGAATTGTAATTATTTTTATTTGGGTTACGGCACAGATAACAGAAGTGGTTACGGCATGATTTTACAGTAAATTTGCTATTATAGGTCTCTATATGATCTACCTGGTGTTGAACCATTCATATATTTGCAATTTTTTCTTTAAAATATATGTTGTTTAATCCCAGAAATTATAACATACATATAATCACGCCCTAATGGGGGAGGGTGAGCGTAATCGACTTAACATAGTTTGTTCCGCCACGTCTGACAAAGTTTTGAGGATTATTTAAGATAGATTTGTTACCTACAAATATGTAGTGACAGGTTGTTACCCCATCGCCTAAATTGCAATATATATATTGTAGTTACTAAAACCCTCGGATCCCTGAGCTGAATTTTACAACATGCCCCGGAGGAAAAGCAGGTGACACATTATATGTTTTTCTCTAGCTCCTAGGCAGAATAGAAATTATAAACAGTAAGAAAATCACTTCCACTCGATAAGAAGAAGAGTGGAAGACCAGTTCACCGCAGTTATGACTGGACGATGACGATTATGAATGCATTGCTTGCTCTAGACCCAGTCCATATGGGGTGTAAGGGACAGCGTCCTGCAAACTGATAAACTAGTTGATTAGTTAACTGAAAAAAGGACAGAATATTTTATTTTCAAGAAATCAATAATCATTTTCCTTAGAAATTGTCTGATCGAGGTGGTAATATTTTATAAGAGCTGTAAAAAAATCGTATACTGAAAATTTTCCTGACGAAAGTTGTTCAGTTTCGATGACTAAACAACCCCTAACAGTTTGCGGGACGCTGTCCTTTACACCCGATATAGATTTTCAAACAATGATCTGGCAATGTCACGCAAAACCGTCTTCCCCACGCCTTCTTCTGGTCCATTGTGCCGGAATCTACATACATACATATAGTCACGCCTTTATTCCTAATGGGGTAGGCAGAGCGTAAATGACCTAAACAAAGGTCTTTATGCGACTTCTTACAAAGTTTTGAGAGTGATTTAAGATAGATTTGTGAGTATATTGCTGTAGTGAGTGGTTGTCAGCCCATCGTCTAAATTACGATATATAGAAACCCTCGCATCCTTTAGCTGGTTTTTACAGCATGCCCGGGAGGAAATGCACCTGGTACATTGTATGTTTTTCTCTCGCTCCCAGGCCAGCATGGAAGGTGCCGGCATTTTTACTCATAATTTTTAGAAGAAAGTTAGCTAACAAGTACAACCTCTCAGTTATGAGAGAATGCATATTTCATCAGCTCTTCAGACGAGTGAACTTCGATCGCGGCTTCCGTTTAAAATTCATTGCTTTTTAAATCCCTTCGGGCTTAATTGCAAGCTTTGACTTTACTTTGGTTTCATTGATCCGATCTGTGTGATCTTCCATGCTGGACTGCGAGCGAAAGAATAATATAGTAAGTGCCAGTTGCATTTCCTCCCGGGCATGCTGTAAAAAACAGCTAGGGAATCCAAGCGTTTCTGTATATTGTAATTTAGGCGATGGGCTGAGAACTTGTCACTACAGCAACAAAGCTATCCTCAAATTTAGTCAGACGTGCCGGAACGACCTTTATTTAGATCGTTTTAGCTCTGCCTACCCCATTATGGATAAAGGCGTGATTATATGTAGGTATGCGTGATCTTTTTAAGAAAGTATGTACTTAGTCTTTAGCATTTTTATAAACTGTCGGGCCTTCTTAAGTTCCAATACGGCGATAGATCCATTAGTAAAAAACAGTAATTACGTAGAAATGCGGAGTGAAATTACAATATATTTCGTTGGTGATTTGTTTCCGACACCTTTTATATTTCGGTCAGCTTAATCCATCTACTTCCATTATCGTCGCCCCCCACATTTACATACACTTCCAACAACAACATAAAAATGATAAATAAAAAATGTTCTAACAGAAAACGTTTCCTGAATGGATTTTGCCCGCTTCGAGATGGGGAAAGAAAATTAAGAAGAATTTTTCAATAAACTCGACTTCCTGCTACGACGCCTGAGAAGATTGCTCCGATTTTTATTATGCTATCGAAGTAAACCGAATATTTTCTTGTTTTAAACACAGTTGTGATTCCCTATTGATTGGAAAAGGGAATTTTGTTTTCTCTACTTCCTTTTTTATTCACTTTCAGATTGCATGATTTAAATATTAATATCGTCAGATTTTAATGCAATAATTTTATAGATATACATATCTAAAATGACCCTCAATACTTGTCAAATTAGGGATAAAGGTGTAATCATATGTACCGTAGAATGTGGCATCATTACCAAACCCGTGGCAAGATTTCCATATTGCAGGTATTTCACTTAAAGCTGCCTACCTTGGAAAACTGCAATTAAATAAACGGGATTTAAATAGTAGTATTTTTTCAATAGCGTAGGGTTACATTTTTAATAACTTTCTTACTGGCAACACTGACAATTATTTAAATATGGCTGTTAATTGTGTGCTTCTGTGAAAGTGTCGTCGAACAATTGTGGTCAAATTTTGTCTTCAGATCTTAAACTACTTGTGAGAGGTGAGTGTAATTTTGATATTGTATGTAGGAAATGGTCGGGATTGCAGCTGTTTTATTGTTTAATCGTTATTTTCTTTTTTTCATTTGAATATCGGTAGAGGTAATGTTGTTTGAGGTTAGGTAAAGTTGACAACGACTGCTTTGTGGTAACTTTACCTACAGCTAGGGCAAATACAAATACATAGGGCAACATTGCCACATTTTTAGAAAGAAATCTATGTACTTCTTTATCTATTAGACGCAAAAATATGAAATTTTTGTTCTGCACTTATTATACGATTGTCTTACGCTTTTTGATATTTATAACACACACGGCACTCGAAAACTCATCACTCTAAGCTATAGTCGTAAATCAAGGACGTGGGTAAAATTGACACATTTTTGGCAACTTTACCTATGCATTCTGTTCCGTTATTACGTACAAAATAATTCATTAGGCAAAAATGACAAAAACACGGTCGTTTGTTTTTTTTTACTGAAATAAAGAGGAAGAAAAGTAGGTTAAAAAGTGGCAGCACCATCAACAGGTAAAGTTGCCAAAAGATTCATTGCAATTTATATACAAATATGATTTGACTCATAGTGTTGTCAAAAAACGTGAACAACAAACAGATTTTTTAATTTGCAATTTACCTACCTAATTATATTTAAGATATTTTTATATTTTGAAAAAGGGGAAAACAATATTCAAATGCAAGACAAAAAAAAGTACTTTTGTTTCTTTATTGTAAAGTTAAAAATGAATATAAAAATGGAACATTTTTGTACTTCTTACGCCATCATCTCGTTGGTGTAATTTTTATAGGGCCTTACCCCAAGTTTTTTTGGAGGCATTCTGAAACAAAAAGATACTTACCAGATAAGCACACGTAAGCGTAAAGCATTCACAAAGTCCTCGAGAAGCCCGTCTTCTTCTTCTGTCGAGTGGGTATCGAGTCTATCGACCCGATGAACCCTGGTGTCAGAGTTTTTAAACCGCCTAGTAGCACAACTATCAGGCCTCTGACATGGTTTGAGTAACGACCACTATCAAAGACAGCGACCGGGACCGACGGCTTAACGTGCCCTCCGACGTGAGGATAACAAACAAAACAAAATGATCATGAAAGCATTTTGTCATTTGAAATTACTTTTAACTAAAAGATTTTTATCATGAAAATAATCGAAGTTATTAATGCACTTTAATGCGTTAGTAGCACGGGATGTTCATACGTGGGACACTCAGAAAGTTTTGCGACACCAAAAAAAATTGTTCTACAGGTACATATATTTTTATTAAATCTTTTCAAAGTACTCTCCACCAGCCTCTATACAAAGATTCATGTGTCTGAACCAGTTTTCAAAACATTTTTTCCAGTCCGCCGTAGACACCTCGTTTACAGCCTGCTCGAACGCAGCCAGCGCATCTTCCGGCGACGAAAATTGTATCCCCTTGAGCTGATTTTTTATTTTTGGAAATAAAAAGAAGTCACACGGTGCTAGATCAGGGCTGTAAGGAGGGTGACCCAGGAGTTTGACTGGTGTGCTGTCCAGGAAGTCCCTCGTTTTGAGCGCGGTGTGTGCAGGCGCATTGTCGTGGTGGAGCAGTAGTCCGCGGAGCCCTGTGTTTGGTCGCTTGTTGCTCACAACAGAAAAAACTTCTGGTAAACATTTGGTAGTATACCATTCGGCGTTAATGCTTCTTTGATCTCATAAGGGAATTGAGGCCAAGTGGCCAGTCAAATTAAAAAAGCTGGCGATCAAAATCTTCCCCCCGCTTCGAGATCGCTTCACTTTGGTAGGCGTTGGTTCATTTTGAAACACCCAAACTGTCGACTGGCGCTTGGTTTCTGGATCGTATTGATAAATCCAGGACTCATCACCTGTTACGATATCGTAAACACGCCGAGACGAGCCTGCTTCAAATTTGTTCAGCATATCACGGCACCATTCCACCCGGGCCTGCTTCTGAGCGTCGGTGAGGTAGTGCGGCACCCAGCGCGATACTATCCTCCTCACGCGAAGATGCCCATGTAGAATCTCGTGAACGCTTCCCGATCCAATCTTTAATATGTGCTGAATCTCCTGATATGTAATTCGCCTATTATCTTGGATAAAATTTTTCACTGCTAGCACGTTTTCTTCCGTAATAGCCGTCAAAGGGCGACCGCTTCTTTCTTCATCCCCCAATGTTGGTTGACCGCGCCTACATTCGTTATACCAACGATACACGGTTGCCTTGGAAGGGCTTTCATCCATAAATGCCATTTGAAGTCTATCGAACGATTCATCCGGTTTCAGGCGACACTTGAAATCGTAAAAAACCATAGCTCTAAAATGTTCCCGGCGCAGATCCATTTTTCAGTAAGACACGATACTTTGAATTGTCTCGCAAACAATGTGGAGGGAAATTTTGAAAATGGAAAACACATATTTTTACTTACAAGTAATCATATTTTCAAAAAAGATTCTAAGTGGCCAGTCTGCCATATATAAAAACTATTTATCGCAATACTTTCTGAGTGGCCTGGTATAATACACATATCCACATAACCACAAAATATTCACACGTATCAAACAAAGCACGCACACATACATGATATTCTAAATTATGCCAACCCTAGCTGTAGGTAAAGTTACCACAAAGCAGTCGTTGTCAACTTTACCTAACCTCAAACAACATCACCTCAACCGATATTCCAATGAAAAAAAGAAAGTAACGATTAAACAATAAAACAGCTGCAATCCCGACCATTTCCTACATACAATATCAAAATTACACTCACCTCTCACAAGTAGTTTAAGATCTGAAGACACAATTTGACCACAATTGTTCGACGACACTTTCACAGAAGCACACAATTAACAGCCATATTTAAATAATTGTCAGTGTTGCCAGTAAGAAAGTTATTAAAAATGTAACCCTACGCTATTGAAAAAATACTACTATTTAAATCCCGTTTATTTAATTGCAGTTTTCCAAGGTAGGCAGCTTTAAGTGAAATACCTACAATATGGAAATCTTGCCACGGGTTTGGTAATGTTGCCACATTCTACGGTATTAAGGGGCATTTCAGATATGTATATCTATAAAATTATTGCATTAAAATCTGATGATATTAATATTTAAATCATGCAATCTGAAAATGAATAAAATAGTAAGTAGAGAAATCAAAATTCCCTTTTCCAATCAATACGCAATCACAACTGTGTTTAAATCAAGAAAACATTCGAATTACTTCGATAGCATAATAAACAGTGATCAGAATAGGTAAAGTATATTTACCTAAACTTCTAAGAACAAGCGGAAAATGGAGACTTCCTTACTACTTAAACTTTTTGCGGGACATCACATAAGTAAGCTAGAAATATACTTTGAACCATGGTTTTTAATTCTGTCGTCAAACACAAGCTAAAAATATACTTGAAGATATTTGGCTACAGTGTCACATTGCCTAGATATTTTGAATTAAAGATTTTCTTACTATATAGCTTTAAAACGGCTGTGTGTAGGAAAAAAAATATTGGGAAAAAAATTACGCAAATTATGTGCTTTATAATTTCTTCATAGGTGTCAACATCGTACGAGCTACAGAAACCGAGATATTTACAAAAAATTGTTTTATTTTTACATTTGACCTTGAATAGCTTATATTCCTGGTTGGTTTTTTTAAGGCAGCATTTCGTACGCCGAAATAAATCTGTGAAAAGTCCTGGGTACGATTAAGATAAACCGATTCTTTAAATAAGTTCCACTTAGTCAAACATTGATAACAACGCCGTAAAGAGTTTGATAAAAAACACACAAAGTAATTTTCATTGTTAGAAGGCTGATAGTAATATGCTTTTAAACAAGTGCCGTTTATTCACATACAAACAACAACTTCGTAAACAGAGTGATTAAATAGAACTACACAAAGAAGCTTAATTGTCAAAAGGCTTGCACTTATTATTTAAAAAAAAACACTGTAAAAACACGTGCTGTAAACGAATGGAAACAAATTATTTGCGAATTTCGAACCGTCAACTTTGCAAGATAAAACCAAATGCAAATAAAGCAAGTTATAAAAGAATCAAACAATAGGAAATGGGACTTGAATTTATGCATTTCTGTATTATACGTGACTATGCGCCACATAATAGAACTAGTAGAGAAGTAGTAGGCCCTTATTGACCGGTTATCTATGGCCAAACGACCAAATCGCAATCTTGAGATCAAAGTGTCTTGGTAATGTAATATTTTGTTTTATATTTGTTTCATGTTCAAACGTCACACGGTTGATCGTACGCCAGCCAACTTGAACCAAATCTCAGTTACATATCGGCAAAATATTTAGTATGCCAGATACAATCATACCTCTTTCGAAATATGAATTTTGTTTTTGTAGTTTTCAATAATAAAAGTTAAATTTGTTTTTTGTTACCTAAGGTACAAATGAAAGAACTAATAAAAATTAAAATAAAGCTTATTTTTATTAAAATAGACAATTATTCATGTAATACAGTCCAAAAATTATGATCACGTAAGGTAAATCGTAAACGTGATTAATTTTATTAATACATAATAATATATTTTATATGTCGTCAATGTCTTCGTCTTCAGTGACAGAATCTGAAGATACTGACGAAATATTGCTTTCATGCAGGGAATTGAAGTAGATGACCACTATTTTTTCTATATTTTCCGGTATAAGTCTATTCCTTTATACACTTAAAATCCACTTATAGGTGGAAAAGGACCTTTCAACATCCACAGATGTAAGAGGAGCATATTTAAAAAATACTTCGTCATCTACTTTGATTCCTTTTACACTTGTTTCACTTATTGTCCTAATAAAATCGTAGTACAAAATTCTGTTTAAAACTTTTTCAAATTTATTGTGAATTATCTGATTTGTTGACCAGCTTAAAACACAACTAACATCGTCCATAATATAAAAAAAAATCGTTAAAACAGTTTTTCGTAAATATCTTGGTTTCTATAACTCCAACGATATTGACACCTTTAAAGAAATTATAGAACACAAATTACGCGATAATTTTTTCCCCTAACATTTTTTCTTACACACAGCCCTTTTAAAGCTATAAAGTAAGAGAATCTTTAATTCAAAATATCTAGGCAATGTGACACTGTAGCCGAAAATCACCTAGTATATTTTAAGCTTGTATTTGTCCATATAATTAAATGCCATGGTTCAAAGTATATTTTTAGCTTACTTATGTGATGTCCCGCAAGATGTCCCGCAAAAAGTTTTAGTAGTAAGGAAGTCTCCATTTTCCTCTCTTCTTTTTAGAAGTTTAAGTAAATATACTCTACCTATTCCGATCACTGTTTATATGCTATCGAAGTAAACCGAATGTTTTCTTGTTTCAAACACAGTTGTGATTACCTATTGATTGGAAAAGGGAATTTTGATTTCCCTACTTACTATTTTATTCACTTTCAGATTGCATGATTTAAATAGTGAATAAAAAAGGAAGTAGAGAAAACAAAATTCCCTTTTCCAATCAATAGGGAATCACAACTGTGTTTGAAACAAGAAAATATTCGGTTTACTTCGATAGCATAATAAAAATCAATCGAGCAATCTTCTCAGGCGCCTAAGCAGGAAGTCGAGTTTATTGAAAAATTCCTCTTAATTTTCTTTCCCCATCTCGAAGCGGGCAAAATCCATTCAGAAAACGTTTTCTTTTAGAACATTTTTTTTATCATTTTTATGTTGTTGTTGGAAGTGTATGTAAATGTGGGTGGCGACGATAATGGAAGTCATTAAGCTGACCGAAATATTAAAGGTGTCGGAAACAAATCACCAACAAAAACATATTGTAATTTCACTCCGCATTTCTACGAAATTACTGTTTTTAACTAATGGATCTATCGCTGTACATACATACATACATAAATCGCTGTATTGGAAATTAAGAAAGCCCCACAGTTTATAGAAATGCTAAAGACTAAGTACATACTTTCCTAAACAGATCACACATACATACGTATAATCACGCCTTTATACTTAATGTTATAAAGAAGAAAGATTTGTATTTTATGTGCGTGTGTGTGTATGTTTGTAAATTCCAAAACTACCGGACGGATTTAAAAACTCTTTCCCTTTTGGAAAGCCATGTTCATCGTGAGTAACATAGGCTACTTTGTACCGCGGGAAAGTATATCATTCCCACGGGAAATCTTTTTTAGCAGCGGGTGACACTGCTGACAGCAATCTAGTCTATAATATAGCGAAAGCAATTTTCCGCTGAATTGGCAACCTTAACATTCTCACCATCGCTTGAAGCGCACACACTCAATAGCAAACAACTTTCACTCTTATATTGTAGTAGGTAGATGTGAGGATCGTGTGTAGCGTTGGGCAGTCTAGTGAGTGTCATGGTCAGTAGTCTAGCCTCGATGGTCACCGTGAACAAATCGATAGTGCCATGCAGAGTGCTATGAGTAGGGTGAGTGTACACTCAGGATTCTGTCACCATGTCGTCACCAGGATTTTTAATGTAGCCTGAATAAAGACAGCTTTAGCTAGGTAGCAGTCCAGCTACTTCAGGAAGTAAAACTAAACACCACATATGATTTTAACTTAAGGCCTGCATCAATCAAAAGATCATAATTCACTAAAAACACAAATAATCGAAAACCTGAAAGATCAGATTGAGGTCTTCTTCTTAGCGAGTTGATTCTCGAGTCGAACGACCTGACGAACCTTGGTGTCAGAGTTTTGGTTAAAGCAATGAATGTCATTTAGAAGCTCATAAAGTTGCAACTTAATAGTTTGTCGTAGTTACGGACAGAAAATTTGTGGAAAGCGGCCACTTTTAGCAGTTTTGCTATCTGTAATTCCAACGAATTATAAATTTATAATGCTTAAATTAACTTTAGTACCTATACTTCAATCTGATCTACCGGATTTTCAAATAATTGCATTTTCAGTAATATTTTTAACTGATGAGGGCATTGGCGTGCACCGGGGATCCCCCTACAACGTTTTATAATGTTTTTATGGATCATAATGGTTATTTGGTAGTTGCACTCGTGACATATTAAATTTACTTCTGGTACCTAAGCACACCTAAGTAAGATTTTTCATACCATAATATTTAAGCTTTAACTATCACCCCATTCAAAGAAAAGCATTTCTTGAAGCTAACTTATCCTGAAATTATTTATTTAAGAAGTTTGTTACTGCGATACACTATAAACAACAAAGAAACTTCCTGTGAATCCAACAGACAATCAATCTTCCTTAACTTTGTTATTTACTTTAGAAATGCCATCTGAACTGAAGAATAATATAAGGGTAAAGTTTGCAAAACTTCAAATGCAAAAGAAAACATATTCTCAAGTAAAAGAAGTCATACAACTCAGCAATAGAAATCTTCGAGTGGCGCTCCAAGCTTCGTCCTAGTTGGAAACTCAGACTTGACTTCCTTCGAAGTGCAAATTGAGTTATGGACATACCATCTATCATTTATAGGTCAAGAAATTCCTCGTTTTAAACTTGAGTAACACTGTCGTAGCTTGGAGTGAAAAGTTATAAACATTTATACCTGAAGTATTACGGGATTGTGCATTTATTTTTGTTGCGATCCAATAAATATGACGTTGCTTAATATTATAGAATAGTTGTTTTTATGTTTTACACATTACCAAGTATAATTATAGTTTGAGATTATATAACAAATAAAATAAAACAAAATAAACAAAGTCATTATGTTTCTCTAGAACAGAAAACATTTAAAAATATTCTTCTCATATACATGGTGTAACAGAAAGGGTATATGCACCGAATAATAATTAATATAATATTTTTATTTATTTCAATTTTCCGACCTATGTTCCTTAGGGAAAGTTGTTCAGTTTCATGGGTAGATTTATATCCTCTTGGGTACATGTAACATTTATTTTACAAACGGTATAAGAAGCCCATAAAACGTTTCATATCATAGTTTTAAAAATCAAAGATACTATCATTCTTTGATCTAAGTACAAAGGCACCGAACCGACCTTTTTTTAACGACTTCCGAAATTCCAATATCACGACGGAGTATTGAGTCCTTTACAAATACGTATAGCTGATTCGATGCGATGGAGAGAAACTAAACGGATAATAGGATCTGTCAAAGAGACGAACTATGTGGCCAGGAAAATTTACGGATCATAATATTCGATGGGTTTTTCCAGAGGGACCCACAATTATGTTTGTAGACGAGCTATCAATAATTTTCTTAAAGAAAACCTTCTTGGCATGGTTATACATAGACCACATACCCAAATTCATTTCGGTGTTCTGAACATCTTTAAAAAAGTAGAAGGAGCGTACCTACCACCGAGATTGAGTTAGTTTCAGATTCGCTCTTAAGCAATGTCAAGCTATAGTAATTGATATTTTAAAATTAAACATTTAGATAAAACTGTGCTCAACAAAAAACCGATGCGTTTCGTGTTCATATTCGTGACATTTATTCCTGAAAAGCCATAATGCCTTTCACGCCAACAAAAAAGCTGTAAGTAAAGAGCCAAAACCTGTACATCAATCACTTGTTGCCCATGTTTGTTGCTAACTTAGTAGCCCCACGCCCACGCAATATCTGCCGGATCACACTAATGATCGGATTCCTAGCGACCGATTAGGCTTTGTACAACCAGTTAAATGCAACCCTAAAAAGTTACCATGAATTCTTATGGTTAGACCGCACTATGGCGTAGCTGCAGCGGAGCGGAGCAGTGCACTGCAGCAGCGCGACACTGTGCGGCAAAATCTGTCAAAATGTATGAACCTGACATTGCCACGCTGCACCTCGCCGATCCGCTGCAGCTACGTACTGTGCGGTCTAACCTTGAAACTCATTTGTATTAGGTTACACTTTGTAGATACACCTCATAGTTCGTGTTCTTTGGGTGCCAAATTTGGAATTTTCTAGTGTGTTGTATGTATGGAAAATTATATTTTTAGAAGTAGACATTTTAAGAGGTATTTGCAAGCATTGAGGCATTTTGAGGAGGTTTTTAATGTCTTCAGAATACAAAGGAAGCTGTTTTTTAATTATTATCAAAAAGACATCACAGGCTTGTTTAAAAAAAAATGCTGTTTTTATTTCCCCATGAAAGAATATTTTAATTCGAAAATGTCCTATTCAAACAATTTTCGGCCCGAAGTGAGCAAAAAATTAATATTTGATGAGGCTTTTAAGGATATTTTATAAAAGTGAAAAGAGTTTATTATATTACTAGTTTTCTGCCCTGCGGTTTCACCCGCAGCTAAAAGAGTTTACCCGTGGGATTGAGTTCCCGCGGTAAAAAGTTGTCCTTGATCGTGTTATTGCCATGTACCTGTTAGTGTGACCACATCTAAAAGGAATGTTTTATTTCTGTCTTGTTCTTCTTCTTATCGTGTCGATCGTTTAGGCGTTTTTATATTAATTTTGACCAGTACTCTGCCAAACGAACCGCGACGTCAGTGGCGTTGTACAGGTCTTCTTGCGTGCAAGATGAAGGGCACGCGGGGCAAGACAATAGATGTGCCATTGTTTGGGGGGAGACACCACATTTGCAGTGGTTGTTCGTGCTGTATCCCCATCGGCACAAATTGTCCCTACAGCGACCGACTTGGGTCCGGAGTCTGTTCAGGGACTTCCAAGTCATCCACGGGAGCTTGCCCTGGGGGAAGAACCTCTTTTACTGGGTTTAGAGAAGCGGTAGGGTATCTCTCCTGCCAAAGCTTACAACGGGCTTCTGGACCACTGCTACTAATTGGAGCAGCGTGCTTCATGAAGCTATGCCGGCTTTTGAGTCTCTGGGGTCCTTGGGTGTGATGGTAAAGTGGATGCCTGGCGTCGTTTTCTTTCTTGTAACACTCAACTGAACTTGCAATTTCTCTACGGACGTCGGGTGGAACGAATGCCTGCCAGCGAAAACAGCTTTTCTACTGGAGTAGGTTTGAGACAGTCCGTAATTATTCGGCATGTGTCGTTTAAAGCTGTATCCACTGACTTTGCATGTGCTGAATGGCTCCAAACCGGACTGGCGTACTCACCAGCCGAAAAACATAGAGCCATTCCTGTCGTCCGTAGAACTTCCGGCGAAGCTCCCCATGCAGTTGAGGTTAGTCGACGTAGTAGGTTATTTCGTGTATTAACCTTTTGCTGCGTGTTTTTGCAGTGCGCTCTGTATGTCAGTGATCTGTCCAAGGTAATGCCAAGATATTTAGGTAGCGCATTGTGAGCAATAGCCACGCCACGCCAAGTAATGTTTAGCTCACGGTTCGCCTCACGGTTTCTAAGATGGTACGCACAGGATTGGGTTTTCGAAGGGTTGGGTCTTAGTGCGTTACTGTCATAGTAGTAGCTTAAGGTGTTGAGGGCTGCTGACAAATTAGACTCAACACTTTCAAAT
Organism: Scrobipalpa costella; assembly: GCA_949820665.1. Taxonomy (NCBI): domain Eukaryota; kingdom Metazoa; phylum Arthropoda; class Insecta; order Lepidoptera; family Gelechiidae; genus Scrobipalpa; species Scrobipalpa costella. Next base: position 11,767,221 of record OX463298.1, read on the forward strand.
AACCGCGCCTGTGAGGTTAACGCTAAGTCATCTGCGTACAAGAAGCGTTCCGTGTTAGGTGGAGATGGCTGGTCATTTGTGTACACATTGAATAGCAGCGGTGCTAGAACACTACCCTGTGGCAACCCATTTTTCTGTGACCTCCATCGACTTTTTTCTGTATTGAGGTAGACTTGAAACCGGCGATTGTGAAGCATTTCACTAAGAAACTTCGTAAGGTTATGGTCGCCTGTTATATCAGTCACCTTACATAACAGTCTTCTTAGGTTCACTGTGTCATACGCTGCTGATAAATCTACGTATACAACGCCGGTTACTAGGCCTAGTTCAAACCCATCTTCTATGTGCTGGGTGAGTTTTCGCGTTTGGCTACAGCAGGACTTGCCTGGTCTAAAGCCAGCCTGTTCTGGGATGAGCTTGGGGTCCACAACACTTAATAGGCGGTTTAGCAGCATTCTCTCTAGAATTTTGTAGGTATGACACAGGAGAGAGATCGGACGATAGCTCTTTGGGTCACTGCTTGCTTTGCCTGGTTTAAGGAGAGCAATCACTTTTGATTTCCTCCACAGTCGGGGTATCCTGGTTGACTCCATACAGTTATTAAACATAGCAAGTAACCAAGACACCGCAACTGGCCAAGATTTTTTATTTGCTCCACTGATATGTCATCAGCTCCGGACGCCTTTCCGTTTTTAAGGTATTTTATTGCAATAATGATGTCAGGAAGCAAAAACGGTTTGCTAATAGTAGGCTCGGAGCTGAGGCAGCTACTGATGGTGGTTTTTTTATTGAAGCGACGAGGAGATTTGCCGTTCAGTAGGAGCTGGTGAGCAACTTGGTTTGCCGTAACTTTACTTGGAGGTGAAACTTGCGGTGGATCACTGGTAAGCTTTCTGATGGTTGTCCACGCTTTCCTACTACTATGCGTCATATTTATGTTTGAAAACGTGTCTGTCCATTTTTTTCGCCGGTTTTCGCTAACTTAAAGCAGTAATTCTTCACCCTTCTGTGCAGTTTCTTCTGAGAAGGGATCTTCATCGAATATACGCTCGTACTGCTTCAGAGTTTCAGCGGATTCACGGGACAGTCCGGGTATGTATGCCGTACGGCATCCTCTTGGAATGTATTTCCGGGACTTGGTTGCTACCGTATTAACGAACAAATCGTAGTTTTCCGCTTTAGGAGCAACATTTAAGAGGATGTCGTCAATAGTAGTTGCATAACTTTCCCAGTCGGCTTTTAAGTAGTTAAATCGACGCCTAAAACCCACATTTATTGGTCGGATTACAGGTTCAACAGAACACAAAATGGGCCTATGCTGGGTTCGAGGTATATGTGCGCAGACTGTCTTTATTGCCTGTTGACTTAAGCTTGAGCTGGTAAAAATGAGATCGGGTTTGTACCCACGTTCCAGCGGCTGCTATCAAAGGAGGATGGTAGTTTTGCTTTGTGCAACAGAACCAGCCCATACGCATTTGCCCATTCTTCGACCGCTTGGCCATTTGTGTCTGTTTCTTCGTATCCCCAACTAGTACTGTGGCTAATTTAAGTCACCGATCACTACTTTTGTGAGATTGTTGTTGAAATTTTCAGGCTTATTAAAGCTTTTATTTCTGTGTGAGTGTGATATTTGTCCATAGCAAAAAGCTTATATGCTATGCTCGCACAGTGGATTTTTAGAGTGAAAGTTTTTTCCCCGCAGGGATGGAAAATACAAAGATTGTGAAACATGTGTTCATAATTATTTAATCATTAGCCTAAATACAACATTTGAAGATCCTACCTTCAAAATTGACCGAATTTCCATACAAACTTCAACCCCTCTTTTTAGGGAAGCAACCTTTATATTAGAATATTCAAAAATCCTTTCTTAGGCTCGTAATTATGAAGCGATCTCAAACTTGAGAGCAATATCAAGTATGGATTTGACAGGCCAGTTTGTACTGAAATGACATTTCTAATACGAACTCAAACTCGCTGTCACTCGTAATTATGAAGCGATCACAAACTTGAGAGCAATATCAAATATGGATTTGACAGGCCAGTTTGTACTGAAATGACATTTCTGATACGAACTCAAACTCGCTATCACTCGTAATTATGAAGCGATCACAAACTTGAGAGCAATATCAAATATGGATTTGACAGGCCAGTTTGCACTAAACTGACATTTCTGATACGAACTCAAACTCGCTGTCACTCGTAATTATGAAGCGATCACAATATGAGAGCAATATCAAATATGGATAAGACAGGCCAGTTTGTACTAAAATTATATTTTTGATACGAACTCAAACTCGCTGTCACTCATGAGCGCTGTATATAAATACGGCCCGGTTACGTATTAGAAAGAATTTGCTCTCAAAGTTTCACGATTCTAGCTTTAGGAGTTTAGGCTCTGCGTTGATGAATCAGTCAGTCAGTAAGGGCAAACGATTTTATAAGATTAGATAATTACATTTTCATCAAATCGTCGAACCATTTTTTTCACGAAAAGTTTCATACTGGACTGGGAGCGAGAGAAAAACATAGAATGTGCCAGCTGCATTTTTTCCCGGGTATGCTGTAAAAACCAGCTAAGGGAACCGACAATTTCTGTATATTGCAATTTAGGCTGACAACCTGTCACTACAGCAATATGTCTACAAATCTATGTTAATTAACCCCCAAAAGTTTTGTCAAACATAGCGGAATGACCTTTGTTTAGGTTGTTTACGCTCTGCCTACCCCATTAGGGATAAAGGCATGATTATATGTATGTATGTAGTAATATATTGTCAGTCATTAAAGTTCAGCCCTACATAGATAGAGACATACATATATATTGAACGCGCCACTGGTAAGCAAGATAACGTAAGCAGCTCTGCTACCAGCACCCTCTTGTGGAGGAGTGCAAAGATGTCCGGTACAACTACGAGTATGGGAAATCCAATCCGTAGCCCCACCAGACACCTCACGTTTCTGCAACTGTGTTACACAGCGCAGTATCGTCGTGCGTCAACGATAGAAATTAAATACCTATACTAATTATCTTATTATGCTAAAATCCGACGGGCAACAGTGCCCCCAACAGTCGGTACAAACAATTATCCTATCACTAGGGTTACACTCAACAACAAAACCGGTAAATTTATAAAAGATAAATTTAATTACCCGTTTCTCTAAAAATGTTAAATTCGGAGAATTACCCCGATATCGTTTCCAAACGTCTCCATGAACGTCCCGGACACAAAGTATAAATCAAATGGAAATTTAATCCCGATTATCTGTTACTCTTAATTTTAATGTTACTGTTAATCTGTTAGCTCTGCGTGAGCTGCTGAATCAATTGAAAACGTGACAGTCGATTACAATTAACTTCCAACAACGGGTACTCTGGCAGAGCGGTAAGCGGCTGTCCTATCAAAAAATTACCGGGCGTCAATACCTCCAGATCATTTGGATCAGATATCAAGGGGCACAATGGACGGGAATTTAGTACTGCCTCAATTTTGGCAAACACAGTCGCGAGCTCCTCAAAGGTGAGTATCGTCTCACCGATCACGCGACGCAAATGAGTCTTCGCGGATTTAACAACGGCTTCAAATAAGCCGCCCTAATGGGGGCAAACCGGAGGACTAAATTTCCAAGTGATTCCCCTGAGAGCCATCTCGCGACCCAACGCACCTTTTTGACTTTCGAAGAATTCGTAAACCTCCTTCAAATAATTGTTTGTACCGTGGTAGTTGGTCCCGTTATCGGATCTGGTCGTGTCGAAAATCGGCTTACTGCCGCTACAAAGGCTTCCGTAGTAAGCGCAGACACCACGTCTAAATATACGGCCTTCGAGGCCATACAAACGAACACACACAAATAGACCTTTAGGGACTTGGAATTTCGAAGATGCGAAGCTTTTACTTAAAAGGGACCCGCTAATTCCGTGCCAACTGAAACAAAGGGCCGAACCTGTTGAGTAACACGGTCCGCTGGCAAATCAAAGGCTGCATAGTGGATGCCTTCAATCGATAGCACGGCAAACAATGGAATACAATTCCCCTAACAAGACGCCTGGCTGCCAATATCCAAAAATCTCGCTGTAAGATAGCCATCAAGGAGTTACAGCCAGCGTGGGAGTTTTTAATGTGACGGTCCATCACCAACAAACGCACAAAGTGACCGTCCTTAGGCAAGAGGAGTTGATGTCGGGCTCCATAAATCAATTTGGAGTTGCGAATTCGACCTCCAACCCGTAACAAACCGTTGCTGTCCAAAAAAGTATTCAACCGCACAACAGCTTTTTCAGCTTTTGACGGCCCTCCTTCAAAATCGTAATTTCGTCAGAGAGGTTCTCGGATTGTACAACACGAATCCATACAATGAGAGCCTCTTGACGCTCCCGTGGAGTCGGGAACGGTGCCGTTCGTTTGCTGTCACGATTCTTGACGTTATGACGCCATCGTTTAATCCAAGCTGTGACATTCAACAACTTGTTCAGCGAGCTATACTTGTTCAACAAAACATCAGGATCGAAGGGGGGTTCCTTGTCTACCACCGACAACCCAACAAAACCTATTAAAGGTGGGACAGGAGGCAACAAACCCATCGGCCAATTAGAGCTATCTCCGTGAAGCCAGTCAGGTCTCCACCACAAAGGTTGAATCAAAATCTGCGGGACCATGCAGCCACGTGATGCACAATCTGCGGGATTCAGATTACCGGGCACGTGCCGCCAAACCAACTTGGCCTCCGAAGACTGTATAGCCGATACACGATTTGCAACAAACACTTCTAAAGTGTGAACCGATGATCGTAGCCAACACAAAACGATCTGACTGTCGGTCCAGGCAAATATTTCTGTAAACTCCACGGATCTCCCTAATGTGGACACGACATGATTCAATAGCCTTGTCAAAAGAGCAGCGCCAGACAATTCCAATTTGGGAATGGTCATAAGGGTCCTGATTGGCGCGACCTTGCTCTTGGCTACAATGGGGGAAACCATGACATTACCTTCCGCATCTATCGTTCGTAGATATACAACAGCGGCGTACCCCCTCTCCGAGGCGTCACAAAAGTCATGAAGGCTCGCCTTATATTTTCCACTGGGAAGAAATCTCCGGGGCATCATAATCTTGTTGATTTCTGGCAAAGTGGACACAAATTCCAACCATTCTAAAAGCAAAGTTCCAAATAAAGGCTCATCCCATGACAAATCTGCCGCCCACAACTTCTGCAAAAAGCCCACAACTTTTGCCCAAAAGATTACCGGACTGATCCACCCATTCGGATCAAAAGTCCCAGCAATAGTGGATAATACCGACCTCTTGGACCAACTGTCCCGGTGCTCTTTATCCATATGGTAAGTGAACGAATCCTGGACTGGTCGATATTGTACCCCAAGCACAGTCAGCATATCCGGATTATCAGCTTTCAGAAATACGTGAGGATTCCGCTGATGTTCCTCCGGCAGGTCTGCAAGAAGCCTAGAAGAGTTGGAGAACCATTTACGAAGTTCGTAGCCTCCAGCCTTCATGATACCAATCAATTCGTCCCGCAGAACAAGGGCCTCCTCCTCAGACGCGGCTCCAGTACAACAGTCATCGACGTAGAAGTCCTCCTGGATGACAGCCGCCGCGCGAGGGAACCTAATTCATTCCTGTTCTGCTAACTCCAAAAGAGACCGTATCGCTATGAAAGGACTGGATCTCAACCCAAATGTATCCACCGTGATTTCGTAAACATCCGTAGGGTCGTCCGGATGCTTTTTCCACAAAATCAACTGATAACGGCGGTCATCAGGATAAATCAACGTCTGATGAAACATCTGGCGGATATCAGTCACAAAAACAATCAAATGCCGACGAAATCCAGTAAGAATCTCTTATATCTATCAATGTCGCGATGCAATTTCGGTCCAGTGTGAAGACACTGATTAAAGGATACTCCAGAGGAAGTGATCGCAGCTCCATCACTAACAATTCTGATTTTCCCTTGCGGGGTTCTCAAAACCCCATGCTGAGGAAGAAAACAATGTTCGACCGAACTGTAATCGAATCTAGACTCAACCATGTATCCGGCTTTTTCAAATTCTAGCATGTATTCGACGTATTTGTCTCGGAAGGCCTTGTCCCTTCTCATGCGACGCTCCATTGACAACAATCGGTTCTCTGCCGTGCGTCTAGACTCACCAAGAGAAGGTCTATTAACCAAAAAGGGGAGCTTGGTCATAAATCTGCCAGAAGCCAAACGCTCCGTGTTACATCGGTAGATCTGCTCGCATTCCTCGTCGACAGGGTTCGAGCGAGGAGCAGATGGAGGTTCCTCAACCTCCCAAAACTGCTGAAACAAATGGCGCTTCCTCCGTCGAACTCGCGTTCACCAACGGAAGGATAGGACCCAAAAATACAGAACCAAAAAAAGTCGGGACCAACGTCAAACCCGCTCCGGTCGGGAGCAACTCTCTCCAAGCACCCGTAACGACTTTACCCAAAACATTACAACCTATCAACAGGTCCACCGGACCATCGAACCACCGGTATCGAACAAAGGGTCGGCCGGTACAAAACCTTTTGTTAACTTAACGACCGAATCGGGGAGAGTTGCCACTGGATGATCCCCCAAAATGACTTCCATTACCATAGCCGAAATCGGAATACGACGAGAGTCGTGTGGCAACGGAGAAAACCTAAAACCTGTGCGCTCAACAGGGCACGCAACTGGCACATTACCAACTCCCACAACCGGAAATGGGGACGTAACAACAAACATATCTAATTCCCTAGCTAGCCAAGCTAAAACAATGCACCCCTGTGCACCTGAGACCAAAAGGGAACGAACAACAAAAGAATCGCCCCTCGGGCCCCATACCCTTACCGAAGCAGTGGGCAACAACGTATTTTCCGAGGTGTCAGCGTGGCGTGCGGGAAGTAGTTTTTGTGAATATGAATATCTTGATCCATCATAGGCTGAGTGGGCTGGCGGGTGATGTGGATCGAACCGCGGCATACCCCGACCTCCCTGACGTATGTGAATAGGCGCGTAGCTCAACGTTAATCGCCTAGAAATTTTCGATTCTTCAAACGCGGCTGCTCCAATAAGGGGGGAGAATACCGCTGAGTCGAGGTCTGGGGCTGTTCCAAATAAGGGGGCGACCGGCGTCCACCCCCGCCCCTGCGAGGCTCATACGCTGGAGGAGACTCGACTCTGCCCCAGCCCGTACAGGCATCCACTATAGGGGGAGATCTCCTTCCTCGGATGCTCACTACGGCCTGAGCAGTACCTTGTGCAGGCAGCGTGCCTGCATGATTTCTATTGGCACACAATATCGAGTGGTGGCTTCCACCACAGTGTCCGCAAGGATTGGGTCTGGAGCAATCCTTGGCGAAGTGATCGCCCAAACAAGAGATGCAAAGTCGCCTATCCTTTGCGATCTGGCGACGAGCAACTACTGGCTTCTCCAACAACTTTGGACAACGCGTAGTTGGGTGCTCCGGACATCTACAAATATTGCAATTGCAGGGCCGCACCCCCTTGTACAGCACCAAATCGGGCCCCACGTAGCCTCGCTGGCCTCGATCGCGATTATCCAAATTTTGCGCGAAGCTTCCCTCGGCGGTGTCCACGCGGTGACATTCGTTCTCTAAGAACCGCTGCAGGTCCTTGTAATCGGGGAGATTTTTATATTTAATCGCTATTATACTATATATATATATATATATATATATATATATATATATATATATCTAATAAAATATATATATATATATATATATTTATAAGCATGCTGTTAACTTAAGGTAGGTGTAAGAAATTACATTAAGGCGTATCTCGCCATCAAACTTTTAAGTTTGGCGAGTAGATATTAGTTATAAAAATGTACTTACCTTTAGTTTAATAAATAATAAAAAAAAAGATGTTTGGAATCATCCCCTCCATAATCCCGTTCAAAGCGCAGACGCATGTCTGCCGGCAGTTTCGCAAGAACAATGTGCATAATCAAAAAAGACCACTCCTCAACCGGGAGCCCCAGTCGCTTTAATGCATTAAGCGAGACCGTAACTGGGTTCAAGATGTCCGCACGTAATGAGGAGAACTCGCGGAAGTTCGGCAAGCGTAAGATTTGGGCGACGTGCGCATCCGCTAATGTAGGTGCTGCACCAAACTACGAGCTTCCCCCTGCAACGTGCCCACAAGATACGCCATCTTTTGGGCGTCAGATAGGTCGGGCCTAGAGTCAACCAAACTTTCAAATAGGCCGATGTACCCTAACCAGCTTTCCAAAGTCCCATCAAAGGACGGCAACTGCAGGGTGGGAAGATGACTCATCCAAGGGACCCCCTTCGAGCTGACCTTACAACTGTCCCCTGATGCATTACGGCTGATTTCCGCTGCCGTTTGACATATATCGTCCGCAAGATCCAAAATTTGCAGGAAATCCCTTTCTAATCTTTCCTTCTGCTCCTCCGTAACCGCAGCAGTTACCAAATTCAAAGCCCGTCGGTGAATTTCTTCCACTACTATGACGCGTCCGGGAGCATCCGACGCTCTTTTCAAAAGAACATCCTTACGGTCGGATCTGACTATGAGGGCCGCAGCCGATTCAAACCACCTGAGGTTCGTGGTAAGTGCGGACTGGCAACTGGCAACAAGCGAACGATGTAAGAGCAGCCATCGTAATTCAGTAAACTTAAATTAAATAACTTGAAATAAAACAAAATGAGTAGCCGGGTTTAACCAACAATCAATCAAAACAACAAAACAAAAAAGAATCAAATTCAAATCAAACAACAATATAATATTATATCGGATCCGGGCTACCACAGCCATCAAACGCGGATCGGGCAACCACGCCACTGGGCGCGCAAAAACCACGCTCTGGGCGCGCAACAACCACGCTCTGGGCGCGCAACAACCACGCTACTGGGCGCGCAAAAACCACGCTACTGGGCGCGCAACAACCACGCTCTGGGCGCGCAACAACCACGCTACTTGGCGCGCAACAACCACGCTCTGCTACCAGAAAATGAACGCGACACTGGTAAGCAAGATAACGTAAGCAGCTCTGCTACCAGCACCCTCTTGTGGAGGAGTGCAAAGATGCCCCACCAGACACCTCACGTTTCTGCAACTGTGTTACACAGCGCAGTATCGTCGTGCGTCAACGATAGAAATTAAATACGTATACTAATTATCTTATTATGCTAAAATCCGACGGCCAACAGTGCCCCCAACAGTCGGTACAAACAATTATCCTATCAGTAGGGTTACACTCAACAACAAAACCGGTAAATTTATAAAAGATAAATTTAATTACCCGTTTCACTAAAAATGTTAAATTCGGAGAATTACCCCGATATCGTTTCCAAACGTCTCCATTAACGTCCCGGACGCAAAGTATAAATCAAATGGAAATTTAATCCCGATTATCTGTTACCCTCAAATATTCGCGCTTGACCAAAAAAATTCTATTGCCAAAATCAAAGAAGAATTCCGATCCGAACAAACAATTAAATTCGAGCCCCGAATGGGATGTAGGTACGTGCAGAATATATCGAGCCGAGATGCCTATTATTTTTCCCCCAATCAAATCAATTAACCACGCCAACAAAGGGAAAATACACGTTTTTTAATACTTGAAAATCTTCAACATAAACGGAAGCATCCAATAAACACGTAATAGTATATAAGTTTTATCACTAACCTTATTGTCCGACGCAGGCGAGTCCGCAGTTTGGGTAAGAAAGATAGGATTCAATGGGATAGGAAAATAAAATATATAAATAGTGGGATCAAGAAAAAACCTGCGATGCATCCAAAAGGCAGCTAATCCAGCCACGCGTCGCTTTCCGACCCTCGATACAATTGACACCAGCAATGTTTCAAAATGTCCGTCACGAATCCGACCGACCACACCCTGTCAGATCAGGGGTCCCGCAAAGTTCCAAAATCGCGAATTAAGTTTCACAGAATCTGCCTTGCAACGTCTTCCGGAAGACGGCAGTCGTTAATCCATAAATCTTATATTATACTACAAATATTACAAAGCACCGAAGCGTCGCGAAACTGCGCTCCCAACAAAAAAAGCGTGCGTCTAGTTTATAATCGTAATAACTGACTGCCTCTGCAAAAAAGAAACACCACGCTGCCTAATGAGCCTACCGGTCGCGACCCCCCCCGCGCGCCGGGCCTCGGCTACCCTACGGCCCTTTGGCGCGTCGCAATCGATAATATGGTCGATTGAAACTAAACATATATAGTCACGCCTTTATCCCTAATGGGGTAGGCAGAGCGTAAACGACCTAAACATAGGTCATCCCGCCACGTCTGACAAAGTTTTGACTGGCACATTCATCATATATATGTCATCTATATACTGCGATAAAATATCTTATTTCCACTAAAACGTATATAATATACATTTGAAATTGCGAGTGGAACCGCGGTGCTATACCAAACTTGTTACTATTACACAATCTGAAATTACACCAATTATTACACCCAAAGACACCCAACTCCCCCGGGTGATAATTGCGAGTTATTATATAACGCTCATTTCGGGTTCTTCCAATACAATACAACTAATTTATTTCCAATAGCAAGTTAATAATTACATTACTTAGAATACAATTCACGAGTGTTCACAAAAATTGCTTTACTGCGTCATTGATTAGTAGGTACATAACGGTGTGCTCTTCGGTTTTCCTTCCATCCTGGCCTGGGAGAGAGAGAAAAATAAAGAATGTGCCAGCTGCATTTCCTCCCGGGCATGCTGTAAAAATCAGATAAGGGATCCGAGGGTTTCAGTATATTGTAATTTAGGCGATGGGCTGACAACCTGTCAGTACAGCAATATAAGATAAGATAAGATAAGAATATACTTTATTGCACAGAAAAGACACAAGAGTAAATAAAATGAAATGAAACAAATAGTAGTACAAATAGGCGGCCTTATTGCTAAGCAGCAATTTCTTCCAGGCAACCTTAGGGTACAGGAAAATAAAAAGTTGAACTAGTGGGTTGGTATACATTTATATATATATATATATATATATATATATATATATATATACATACAAGTCTATCTTGAATAACCCTCAGAACTGTGTCAGACGTGGCGGAACGACCTTTGATAGGTCGTTTGCGCTCTGCCTACCCCATTAGGGATAAAAGCGTGACTATATTTATGTATGTATGTATTCTTCCATGCTGGACTGGGAGAGATAGAAAAACATAGAATGTTCCAGCTGCCCTTCCTCCCGGGCATGCTGTAGAAGACAGCAAAAGGGACTCGGGGGTTACAGTGTATTGTAATTTAGACGACGGGCTGACTACCTGTCACTACACATTAGCAATATACATTACAATCTAAAATTGCCCTCATTTTTTGTCAGACGCGGCGGAAGCGCCTTTTACGAGGCGTTTAACGCTCTGCCTACCCCGTAAGGGATAAAGGCGTGATTTTATGTGTGTATGTATGTATAACGATTTGCTGAAGTAACTATGTGATGTATAACTGAAAATGTGACAGAGATCAAAGTTTTGTAGAGGATGGGAATAACCCGGGAATACCAAATATTATGATGTAATTTCTAGGAGAATCTAATTTTACACGCAAGTTATCACGATGTTTACTGATTATTCCAACTAATGCGGATATTATACACTTAGATAATAGTTCTGTGTTATCTAAGTAGTATTTACCAAGTGGAAAGGCATTGTACCTAAGCCCATCTGGTACATAAAATACCCGTCCAGGAAATAGAAGTATTCGCTAGCTTTCCGGTCTCAAGGCCGCCTACGAATCCATTGAAAATAATGCGAAAATAATGAGTTACGACGTTTCAAGAGGAACTTATGTGAAGTGAAAACTCGATTATTTAGATAAAAAATTATCAGGTTTTAAAAAGTTGTTCAGTTTTGTGAAATGTTGTTCAGCTTAAAAAAACGGTTTTGAGAAAAGTTGTTTAATTTGAGAAAATTTGTACAGAGTTGAGAAAAGTTATTTTTATTTATTTATTTAACAATTTATTGCACACACATGAACATACAGAGGACACAAACATAGAAAATAATAGCACAACAGGTACAGCTTATATCTAAAAAGAAATCTCTTCCAGCTGACCTACGGTAGTGAGAGTGCATAAGTGAGGCAGATATGGCGTAAACAATTCAAACCCTACTATCATAAAATACAATAAATACATATAATAATACATATAGTTATAAATATACAATATTAATATAATAATATATAATTAATATAAATAGCACATAACTAGTAAACAAAGTTGTTCAGTTTTAGAAAGAAAATTCAATTTGTAAAAAGTTATTCAATTCTTATATAGGTTGTTTAGTTTTGAGAAATGTTGTTCAGTTTAAATTTTAAGTTAAGTTGTTCAGTTTTGAAAAATGTTCTTAAGTTTGAAAAAAGTTATTCAGCACAAGAAAAGTTGTTCAGTTTAACGTAGGAGTGTAGAACGAACGAACTTTTGTCACACATTTACAACGATTGGCAACCTTCTCTTTCAAAGGGCAGATGTGCAATATTTATAGCCGTACTGTATGAGTGTAGATAAGTCTTTAACATAATTTTAAGTATCTATAAATAACTTGGTATTAAAATAGTCGTGTGATGCTATTATGAAACTCATGCTCGTGTTTTAATACCCCTTATTACGCAGCAGTTGCATAAATAGCCATTACTAGGCGCTTTACACGCTGCTGCCTACCCCATTAGGAATAAAGATGTGACTGGGTATGTTATGTATGTCCGTAAAGTAAATGCTGCTGCCGCATTTTTCAAGTAGCTGTGTAATACGATTTTAACTGAATCTTAATCTTAATATATCTTTACGGTAAAATTTATATATTATGGTAAAACACGTCTTTTACTGTATTTTACCGGGGTAATTTTACCGCTTGACATCTCTAGGTGCCACGGCGAGCAACACATTAGGCCAGACTGCACAAGGTTATAACTGCAGCGAAACGGCGCGGCACTGCGCGAAGAATTATTATTTGCATGTAAATGTATGAGATAAACCGCACTGAAGCGGCATTGGAGCTGCAGCGGAGCAGCGCGGCGCGGTACGGCGAGGAAATGTCAGTTCTTACATTTTGACAGTTTTTATCGCGCAGAGCCGTGCCGTACTACGCCGCGCCGCGCCGCTCCGTTGAAGATACGTCCTAGTGAGTTCTAACCTTTATACTATCCCACGTGAATAAATGTAAAAGAAGTAAGTAGGTGAAGGTGGTGCACTATATCTAAAGCACTATTGTGTTACTGTTTAGTACAAAATACACTTACAATGTAACTTTTCTATATTTAAACGTTGATGTACCTTTATGTTAAAAATCATAATCATAACAGTACAGTTTTCCCTTGGAATAAGATATTACCTTTTGAGTTATGACGAGGTAACTTAAAAGTGCGTGGGACCAAGTTGGTGAGTCCAATGTTCATCCAGAACTGAACTTTACGTCCGATGGGATCGCAGTAATAACTTCTCATCATATTTAAGTTCCATTTCAGTTGGTTCTCGGACTAAACGCGAACTTTTATCTAGGAACTAAGGCGTAATCATTTGCAGATGTTTGTGAGAAATCAGAGCAGTTAAATATTGAAAGAGGTCTTGCTTGTTCTCACTTTCTCTAAAATTAATAATAATAATTTATGACTACCCGAAGGACTACCTTACGTAGTTTTAGTTCGAACGAATTATATGATTTATTAACCAAAAAAAATTTGTGAAAGGATACCAAATGTTTTTTTGTTGACTTTGTGTCGGTCAGCTCATTTTTACTGTAGACATTCCCGATATTTTGATACAAATTAGTATTTTACGACTCCAGATTCTTTTTATGTCTATGTTTTATCTTCGTAATAAAACGCACCATTCGTTGACCTTTTAATTTTATCTGCAGACAATTCTGAACCTTAAAAGGAAATAATTATAAACATAATACCGGGTGTAAACAAAGGGCCCCGCAAACTGATAGGGGTTGCTCAGTCAACGAAACTGAACAATTATTAACAGAATATTTTTTCAGGAAATGAAAAAATAATGTTGTTATTACATAAGCATTTTGTATGGAAATGTAAAAAACACATTCAATAACAACATCATCATCCTGAAAGAATTTAATAACAACATCATTATTTTTTTTTGTTAAATAACCATCTATTACAAGTATATACTCCAACTTTACATTGTGGGTTTAAGATTGCAACTGTTTTTTTTTTCGATTACTTCGAATTATGTTCCCTGTAGTTGCGTCGTCGAGCCCTGTGACTTAGAATTAGAGTACAACATTTATTTAATTACTGATTCTAGTACTGACTGCCACCCTAGGGAAAAAAATATATCGGGGCAATTAGATCCCACTTTTACGTTTTTCGCATACATTACAAAAATTATGAGTAGTATAGGAGAAAACTTGCAATGGCATATAATAATAATAATAAAAGTATTTATTTCCTCTATATACAACAACATTAAAGTAGATACATAATCAAATAATAGTTTACAATTTGTTTGAGAGGCTGGTCCCTGAACTAGGTAAACCTGATCTATAGGTAACCAGGCCTCCACCTCGAGAATGAATGACAAGAAGAACAAGATATTGTAATGTCTTGGATATAAATAAAGGAGAGAAAATAAAAAAGACTTAATAATTATAAGTTAACAACAAACAATCAAAACTAGCAGATATTATTTGTGTGCGCGAGTGTGTGTGTTTGTGTGTGTGTGTGTGTATGAGTGGTCTAGAAGTCAGGGCATGCATGCCTATCAAACAGCTCTAGAATCAGTAATAAATCAGTAATATATCAAACAGCTCTAGAATCAGTAATTAAATAAATGTTGTACCCAAATTCTAAGTCAAAGTCAAATGATCTATAGAGCTTCGACGGGATTACAGGGGCAGTTGTACGTGTAGTTGTAAGCTTGGTTGTGATTGTAAGTAATTTGTAACATCGCCACAGTACAGCTATTTATTAACCTATCGGTCTGTACGTCTGAAGTCAAAAATCATCCAATATAAAAAGTGCCTCGAACGCAAACAGCTATGTAAAGAAACCAAGTTCATGAATAAGTAAATAAAGTAACAGCTGTTGCTTGTTACATAATTAAGCTGCAGCGGCGCGGTGCTGCACAGCACGGCGCGTCACTGCGCGACAAATGATTCTTTGTTTGAAAATGTATGAAATGTACCGCACTGAAGTGGCACTGTAGTTTATACATTTTGTCAAGCAATGTCGCGCCCCTGCAGTGCCGTGCCGTGCCGCTTCGCTGTAGGTGCGTCATAGCGCGGTCTAACCTTTATACATACATACATATAATCACGCCTTTATCCCTAATGGGGTAGGCAGAGCGTACATGACCTAAACAAAGGTAGTTCGCCACGTCTGACAAAGTTTGAGGGTTGTTTAAGATAGATTTTGATATTGCTGTAGTGACAGGTTGTCAGCCTGTTGCCTAAATTGCAATATACAGAAACCCTCGAATCCCTTAGCTGGTTTTTACAGCATGCCCGGGAGGAAATGAAGCTGGCACATTCTATGTTTTTCTCTCGCTCCCAGTCCAGCATGGAAGTAACCTAACCTTTATGGTTATACGAATTAAAAGTTCTCCAGCACTCTCAAACTGGAATATATTTGTATTCCTCTTCCGTGAAGGGTCCTATTCTTAGGAATGCAACTTGAAAACAAATTAGCGAAGGATTTCCAAGAAAACAAAACTGTGGAACATTTAAAGGGATTTCCTTCGCTGTGGCTTGTATTATCATTAGACCAGCTAAGTGGACTTGGACATAAGAATTCATGAGGCTCTCTTGAATAATAAGTGAGAGCCTCTAATAAGTAGGGAAAAGAGAACCACACAAGCGACATTTTATTATTTGATGTTTTGATGAACAAAGCGCCCACTATGGAATTATTTAGACACTTCTTTTATTGGAAGACATAATATTTAAATTATCATATACATATCTAGTAAGCATAATATTATAAATATAAAGGTTTCCCTACTTTAGTCCCCTAGCTGGTAAAGTCAATTTGACTATATGTATGATGAGTATTTTTTCGCTAGTGTAAATTTTTAATTTTCACGACCTACGAGATCGTGTTTGCACCATTTCCCTATCAAAATCCTACATACATACATATAATCACGACTTTATCCCTAATGGAAGTAAGAGGGAATGGGATCCGAGAGTTTCAGTACATTCTAATTTAGGCGATAAGCTGATAACTTGTCACTATAGCAATATATCTACAAATCTGTCTTAAATAACCCTCAAAGTTTTGTCAGACGTGGCGGAACGACCTTTGTTTAGGTCGTTTACGCTCTGCCTACCCCATTAGGGATAAATGTGTGATTATTTGTATGTATGTCTCTATGTAGGGCTGACCTTTTATGAATGACTGACAATTTATTACTACATACATACATATAATCACGCCTTGATCCCTAATGGGGTAGGCAGACCGTAAACCACCTCAATAGAAGGTCGTTCCGCCACATCGTATAAAGTTTTGAGGGTTATTTAAGATCAATTTGTAGGTATATTGATGTAGTGACAGGTTGTTGGCCCATCGCCTAAATTGCAATATGCTGAAACCCTTGGATCCTAAGGTTTCAGTGCCCGAGAGGAAATGCAGCTGGCACATTTTATGTTTTTCTCTCGTCCCCAGGCCAGCATGGAAGAATCATATCAAATCAGATACAATTAAATGTGTCTTAATGTAGTTTCAGCTAAATCAGCACTGAAGCAGCTAGTGTACGGACACTAGCTTAAGCCAGGGAAAATACATATACTCCTATAATACTGCCATGCTTTCTTCCATGTTGGCCTGGGAGCAAGAGAAAAACGTAAAATGTGCCAGCTGCATTTCCTCCCGGGCATACTGTAAAAACCAGCTAAGAGATTCAAGGGTTTCAGTATATTGTAATTTAGGCGATGGGCTGACAACATGACCCTACAGCAATATACCTACAAATCTATCTTAAATAACCCTCAAAACTTTGTCAAACGTGGTGGAACGACCTTTGTTTAGGTCGTTTACGCTCTGCCTACCCCGTTAGGGATAAAGGCGTGATTATGTATAATACTGCCGTCAGTTTGATAATGAGTTTACGCTCTGCCTACCTTATTAGGGATAAAGGCGTGATTATTATAATACTGCAGTCAGTTTGATAATGTGTTCTACATAGCTTGCAAATCTGTTTCTGTCGCTTCATGGAACATTAAACTCCTAAACATAAACGGTATAACAACCTTATTACATCACATAATTGGTACTGGGGCATTTCACGAAAGTGTCCTTACGTACATACATACATATAGTCAGGCCTTTATCCCTGATGGGGTAGGCAGAGCGTAAACGATCTAAACAAAGGTCGTTGCGCCACGTCTGACAAAGTTTTGAGGGTTATTTAGGATAGATTTGTAGGTATATTGCTGGAGTGACAGGTTGTCAGCCCATCGCCTAAATTGCAATATACTGAACCCTCGGATCCTTTAGCTTGTTTTTACAGCATGCCCAGAAGGAAATACAGCTGGCACATTCTATGTTTTTGTCTCGCTCCCATTCCAGCATGGAAAAAAACCTTATATACGTATATTTATATTAGGTTCTAACTAATATTTTATACTCATAGTCGAGTATAAGTATAAATTATTAAAATACCAAAATTACTGATGCTTGTATTTGTAAAGGTGACTTAAATTTGATACGAGTTTTATGTAGAGTTTTAAGTTGCCTGTCGTATTCAGTCTTATTTTTAGTTCCAACTTAGGTACGCCATTACGATTCAGACTTCAGCTGAGTGACTGATTATTTATAAACGCTATATTTCAAACTAAGAACGCGGGCGCGCACTCGATATGCGTTCCTGAGGACGTATCAGTTAATTGTGGTCTGGAGGTGAATTAAGTATGGATTATGTATGTGTTTTACGCCATTTTGGTTTATTCAGTCGTCACAATAGTTTTGCTTACAGGGTTTACAGATGAATCCCGTACATTACACTAATAATAACGATATTATTATTATTTAGATTCTTCTTTTGTCGTGAAAATTTAGATTCGATCGACCCGATAAACCCTGATATCAGTGTTCAAACCACCTAATAGCACAACCTATGGGCCTCTGACATGGCAAGTGTAACGAACACTATCACGACAGCGACCGGCAACGACGGCTAAACGTGCCCTTCAAAGCACGAAATCCTTTATCTACAAGACAGCAGGTGATTGTCCTAGGACAATGCAGGCTGAATCACCTGCTGTCTTGCCAGACTGAGAAAAATCTTACATTGACTGACGAACCCCTATCAGTTTGTGGGACGCTGTCCCTTACTCCCGGTATTGAAAAATAACAAAACAAAACCCTTCCTGGGTATTGAACCCAGGACCTCCGGATCCAGAACCCATGGCTCAGACCACTAGAGCATGGAAGCAGTTAATAACTTAGTAATTTCCCTACTGTCAGAATAATATTATTAATAAATAATTGTTTCAGTGATTTTGTTTAGGGAACATAAAACTCACAAATACCAACCCATTTTATTGCACTAAAGAAATACAAAAACGTACATACCTACATATATATTTTGTAATAAATACTTTAAATTAAAAATTACAATTAAAGGTTTATTGATTCAGAAACATATAGCACAGTATAACAATTAATGGTTAATTGATTCTTAACTTCTTTTTCTTCTGTCGAGTGGGTTATCGAGTCATTCTTAACTTATATTACAAAACACATATACTTATTTCATATAAAAATATACTTCTATCATAATAAAACATATTTCAAATTTATTGTGTAAGTTTCAGTAAGCCGGCAGGTACCTATTACAGCAAAATAAGGTATGAGCAGGAGTCCTTGTTCTTCAATTATAATCTGAAAAGCAAAAACAAATTATTATATTCTATGAGTATGGGAAAGGATAGTGTAACAGATGGTTGTGTTGCACTCTTATCACCACCAAGAGCCATGTTTTTTTAGGATTTTTGAGGAATATTGTGCCCTAAATAAAAGTTTTTTGTCAGTTTATTATGGATGTTCAAGATTTTTGAGAGAATAGGTACATAATAACTTGCTACTTACCTACTTTAGCTCAAATTATTTTGATGTTATGTTTTTCTATATTTCCAAAAAAGCTTGTTTGTTCCCATTGAAACAAGCAATGAGTTTTTGAGACAGCAATTGTAGATTTTCCACCTAAAAATAACAGAAATTATTGTAATACATTTGACACACACAATGACCAGAATAAAACACATAGGAAGAGTGTACTTCAGGCGGAGGGCCAAGACCTGGAATAAGACTTTAAATAGGAATTTAGATACTCAATTTAGCAAGAAAAATATTTGAGAGAAGTGAAGTCGAAACTTCCTTCACAAGTTCATAAACCTTATGTTAAATCTTTACCTTTATAAGCTGCACAGCACCATACTGGGTAAAAATGGTATGTAAAAGAATATTCTTTGCGATTTTCCACTGAATGTAACCATAGAAATATGAATAACCTCAACCAAACTATGTTGACAAAACAAGAGACGTCACTCACTAATATCGCGCCGCGCCATCGTTGATTTGTTTTCTTTTTTGAGATACGGATCATTTCATGTTACTGTATACATACAGTAATTTTCATTAAAATGCACAAAATATTTTATATTTACATTTTTGAAAATAAAATAATCCTTATTATTTGAAATGTGCAATAATATTAAATAGCCTTTTGAATTTTTGACATTTAAAACATATATTTTATTTTTAATACGTACCAACTTGAAATAATTCCTGTAACGGAACACCGGAAAAAAGCGGGAGAGTATCAAACATGTGAACTCGTATCAGTAAATCCTGATACGAGTTCATGAGTTGAAAACTGATCTGAGTGTGTTTGCGTTTATAAATTAACAGTCTACTCGAGTACTGAGTAAAAGTTTGAGTACGACCTGCTTGATCGACCCTCGAGAGCGGATCTGAGTGACTTTTATAATTGCGGCCCTGAGATACTTACATGAGATAGGTTGGTACTATCAATAGTGAATGTAATTTAGTTAATAAGCACCTCAGTCATTTTGTGTCAAACATTGAGCTTAAGTCTAGATTCAACCAGCTAAACCAAACCATTTTATCCGCCGTGATATGAAATGGCGATAAAATTTGCAGAAATACTGGGGAAATGTGCAAATATCAGTCAAAATCTACCGGACAAAGTGTAAAACCATAGTGTATAAATTGCCTGTCCTTTATCAATTTTATTATTTTGTAAGTGACCGACAGATTTTAATTTGTTTTAGCCGGTGGTATCTAGAATCGAGCCCATTATCAAAAGTGTGTTATTAGGAGATCATTGGCTCATTTTATTTAGTATTATCACAGAGTAACTAAGATACTACGTACAAGTATTATTATGAAACAACCAATGCGAGGCTAAATAATAAAATATATGTAATAGAAATATAGAAAAGACTTCCCTGCTGCCCTGGGAGCGAGAGAAAAACTTAGAATGTGCCAGCTGCATTTCCTCCCGGGTATGCTGTAAAAGCCAACTAAGGGATCCCAGGGTTTCAGTATATCGTAATTAAGGCTGACAACCTGTCACTATAGCAATATACCTACAAATCTATCTTAAATGATCCTCAAAACTTTGTGAGACGTGGCGGAACGATCATAGTTTAGGTCGTTTACGCTCTGCCTACCTTTATGCCTATTAGGGATAAAGGCGTGATTATATGTATGTATGTATGTAATAGAAACATGAATAATATTCAACAATGTCTGCCATTTAGTTTCTGACTAAAATAACATAATCTGGCAACCCACGCCCGTCCCACACACATCAACTTTCATACTAGTTTTAATGTAGGAATCACGTTTTTAGTATAACTAGGAATTAAACTAAGTTGGCTGAACTACTGAGCACAGGAGTTTTAACGAGCAGTGAACCATGCTGAACTTTAGACGGATTTGCACAAAAACTAGAAACACACTAGAACATTTGATTTAATATGAACATACCCTCACGCCTTTATACCTAATGGGGTAGGCAGAGCGTAAACGACCTAAACAAAGGTCGTTCCGGCACGACAAAGTTTTGAGGGTTATTTAAGATAGATTTGTAGGTATTTTGCTGTGGTGACAGGTTGTCAGCCCATCGCCTATAGTTTTAAAATGAAACAAAACAAAGTTATGTTTGAGTAAGATGTGTAAATGTCTCATGTTTTTTGTTACTATTTATTTGATATTCTGAAGAAGATAATCATACAAGTGGAGTCGTCATATCATAACCAATGACATTATTCAAAGAAGATCAATAAATTGTGATTCTACTTAGAATCAAATCCGATATGAGCTCTGGAGAAAAGAATCACATTTCAAAATCTCTTACTTAACTGTCTCTAGAGAGGAACTTAAAAGAAAATAATTTTCCTGAATACTTTAATCCTATAAGTATGAGTAGCCAATGTAGGGTATTTTCAATTCGCATTTCATCAAATCAAAAACGTACCTATTTTTGTACTCCAACCATACGTTTTATTTATGCCAAATTATTTTTTTTGTGGTCAATTTCGAAACCATCTTGTAACAACTCCCCCCCCCCTACCTACCCTAGCTCCCTCTACCTACCCTAGATATTTATATGTGAAAGGAAGTGTGAGAGGAAGGTATGGAGGAGGGGAAGTAATGTGGAGAGGAGAGGATGAGAGGAAGGGAAAGGAATGGGAAGAGTGGATGGGAATCTTCTAGAAATATAATTACAATATTGGCTCGTGATTGTGATCGTCTAGTATTATAGTTAGGACCGTACGTTGTGTGATAGTATTTATAAAAGTAACCCAAATCCTTTAAAGTGGTAGTGGGATGTCATAACTTAGCTCTGTTTAGGTTCTTGGGACAACATTGGGACAGTGCGCAGCGGGATAACGGAACCTCCGATTCCAGCTCCAACCATTCGCTGGTAGAGGATTTATGTGCTCGCCAACCATTAACGAATGAGATTTACTTCAATTACCAATTCCCAGACACTAATAAAGACAGTAAATAGCCTAGAAACTTGTCCTTGATGCAAAACCCATCAAGCGAGCCCCAGAAAAGGAAAGAGGAGGCCTCAGGCCAGGGATAAGTGACAGCGCACTTAGGAATTTTGGAGCGAGTCCAGATTGATGAACAACAACCTGTGTTTATGATGTTTTTTGTGTACAATAAATTGTTAAATAAATAAACATCATATAAAATATAATTAATTTGAGCTGATTTATTGGTCAGCCAACCAAGACAGAGCAAGTCATGTCTGATGTAATTTGTAGTAAGTTGTGATGTCCAATTGAGAAACATTGTCTCAACAAAGGTTTTATAAATTAATGTCCAGCTATGCTGGAAGCACCGACTATGAAACTGCACCAGTCATCGATCTCCACTTATGATATGCACATCCAGGAGTCAGTAGAATAGATAGGGATGCCGAAGCTAGTCCCAGATAATATAACAATCATTCACACTGCAAGCCATAGATTTAAGCCGTTGTAGATATAGGAGTGATAGGCAAGAGCAAGTAGTGACTGATTGTCAGACTTCTTTAGTGCAAAATAAGCTTCTGTGATCTAATTGCTGTTACAATCATATCGAATGCTAAGATGTAGTATGTGATGGAGGTTTGATACCATGTCGCTCAATTGACATCAAGTCAAGTAAGTATTCAGTAGTAAAATGGCTTGTCAAAGCCAACTGACCATAAATCAGTCATATAAAATTCACATTAAGTGAATATAAATATAAATTTTAATTCCAGTTTCATTCCAGGGTAATTTGAGGTTGTAGGTAGGATACAGATAACATCATCCCACATAGCATGCTGTATTGGTTTGGTAAGTATAATGAATACTCCCATTAGGTAGTTGGACCATAGTCCCAATTAGTTGTAAGTATAAAACCCACACATCAGTAGGTATATTATCAAAGATAAACTTTGTCAGTCTGTAGAACAGGATCATCAATTGTATAAAACCTACATAGTAGGTATCATAGGTGAACATTCCCACCAAGTTTGTAGCTGGTGTTCTAGAGTCTAGAACATACATACATATAGGATCATGAATCCAATAAATGTTTCAAAACATTGTCCGTTGAACATATTTCACAATAAAGTGAATATAAAATCAATTCAGTATCCACTGCCAGAATAAGCATGTAGGTATGAAAGACTCATACATAGGTATTAAATCCACATTTAAGTGAATATAAATCAGTTCAGTAGTTTATTTGAGAAGAATAGGTAAGTATTTTGTCTCCTCTGCCAGGATAGGTAGGTATGAACAATTCATACATAGATGTAGTTATAAAAACATAGATAGTTTTAAAATAATTTATTCATTCGACTGCTGGGCATTTTATGAAACATTAGGATGACGCTACTCTGCTTAAAGGAAAGGTAAGGCAAGAATTTTGGTAAAGGGAAGGGAGAGAACTACCTACCTAAACACAAACTAGGATCCCAAATAGCTACCCCCACCTACTTTCCTAGATATTGTCCTAGTTCCTATTACTTAGGATAACTATCCATCTAAACCTACCCCTACCTAACCTACTCCTACAATGTACCTAAACTGCCTATTTACCTAACCGCATAGCTGTGTATGAATTATGTAATTGCATGCTAAACCGTCCTACAATCCTACATATATTACTCATTAACCGTACCTATCATATAAGAAATATTGGAAATTATATATATAAAAATGAATAGAACGGCCTTTGGCAAGTATGAAATATCATAAAAAAGGATTGTTAATTGAACAGGGAAAAACCTTGTCAATAAACAAAGTCTGAAGTGGACAAGATAATTAAATAAATGTAGAAATGGGAAAGTAAATAAAACACGATGTGAATTTATTCAAGAATAAGTAAATAAATGAATGCATCATGATGTGATGCAGGAATACCTTGTGTGTGGGTTTACCCATCCTTTAGACTCCTTGTAGTTGGCACTCCACCAGCTCTGCAAGACTCCACTGTCAGCATCCTCCACTCCACCATGCAAAAGAACCGCTGATCGTCAGGTCACCGCCCTCCGTCCACAACAGGAACAACTGATGGCACCAACATCCCACCAAAGTAGGTCTCTTGGTTGCCTCCCGGCTGCATTCTCTCCTCTCCTCTTTGATGTGTACACTTTCACTGGTAAAAGTCAACTAAACTTCAAGTAAAACTAAATTTCCACTCAAACTAAAACTCCAGGCCAACTAAACTTCTCCCTGCTCGGTCCCAGACGCTATTTATCTTCCCCGGCGTCCTTCTCCATCTCCCGTCCCCCTCGTCTCCCAGAAGTTCCAGCCCAATCCCTTCTTCTCGAGCCCCCGACTGCTTTATCTTCCCTCTTCTAGACCATTCCCGGGTTTCGAGAGCCTTCATTCGTACTTCTCTTGATAGTTCTCCCCTTCTCCTCCAGATGGCACCGCGTGTCCTTCTGGTTCTGTGTTGTCGAAACCTATCTTTACAAGTTCTGCACACAATCCAAATACTCGACATTTTATTATTATTAAGTAATTATAAAATGCTTATCGTATATAGTATGTGTAGATAAACCAATACCACAAAATAAAACAATTAACTTACCTCATAAAATATAATCTTTATATTTTTCAATCTGGCATAACACCTATAATTTACTTCAAATTGAAGTAATTTCAGTTCGATCTGGCTACAATATTAGTTCTCTACTCAATCAACACTAGATTGGCATTAGTTTCTCGTTTATAGTGATTCTCCTACGAATCTAATAGATGGCGTTACTTGTACTTTAAAACAGTGATTTAGTTTTGAATAGCAAAATCCATTACAATCTCCTAAGATTGTGTACATCTTGTCTACAATGAAAAAATAAGGCGAGACCAACACAGAATTTCAGCTCAACAAAGGGAAAATTCCTAAAGAAAATTAAGCGCGAGATCAATCTTACTTTGGTCTTTAATTGAAGCGTTGGAACCGTATTTTTCCATGTTGCCAAGTTATTTTTCATTCGCACAATAGCAGAGATTTGCTGGTACAAAATACTTCTTTGAGGTCTCATCAATCTATCGTCCCTCATTTCAAGTTTTCAGACCCATTGGGAAATAGCGAAAATAACAATAAAATATTTTATAATTTATGTAACGTAAATATCGTCGGCTTCAACACATAAGAGTATAACTGTTTCTTTCATTAACAAAACAACTTAAATATACACTTTTAAGAATTACAAGATCTATATTAATTACGAATCTGCGAATCTGGTTCATGCTTTGTTAGCGAAGTTGTTTATTGCACCTTCTTAAGACTAAAATACAGGAATAATTAAATATAACACAATTTTATCACTATATTTTAATAGATAAAATCACTGGTCTCGACTCGACCGACGCGCAGGATTGGTTCTTACTCTATCGCGCATCACGCGGGATCGCTTATAGCGGTGCGGCCTGTGGTAATCATTACAATTGCCTACCAACTATTACTTTCTTATTTTTTTGGATGGACTTTTTAAATATTTTGTAGGCTCCTTTTACGTTACTGAAACACTCCATATGCTATGGCACGAAATTAAATTAAAATCCTTTATGATGAGCAGTTTCTAGGCCAGACAGTTAGACAGATGTCTCGGTTTAGCAAGCCCTATGAGTTATCCGCCAGATACGACAGTCCCAGCCAATCAAATAGGGAACAAACTTTACTACTGTGCCTGTACTAACTGCCTCCGTGGTCTAGTGGCTAGTGCCATGGACTTCCGATCCGGAGGTCCTGGGTTTGTTTCCCAGGGGGAAACACAAAGTTGATATTTGAGAATTTATCACTTTGTGATTTTTTCCCCAGTTTGGTTAGGACATTGCAGGCTCTATCACCTGATTGTCCGAAAAGAAAAAGATTTTCGTGCTTTCGGAGGGCACGTTAAGCCGTCGGTCCCGGTCGCTGTCTTTGATAGTGGTCAGATGTCAGAGGCCTGATAGTTGTACTACTAGGCGGTTTAAAAACTCTGACACCGGGGTTTATCGGATCGATAGACTCGATACCCACTCGACAGAAGAAGAAGATGTAAATAAGACAAACTAGTGCCTACATTCTGTTGAATGTGTGCTGAAGTGAGCGTCAACGCTCCTTTACACCTTTTAAGAATGCTGTGTTTACCTGTTATTGGTACTCATATCAGGCTGTGTTCTAATGTTTGTATTTTCTTATATTTTTTTGTAATATGTGTACTGTTGGTGTTCCATTCAAAATAAATAAATAAGTGAGGGTCAACGCTCAGTGTAAGTATTATATTAGAGCTCATAAAGAGCAACACTGATTTTCAGCTAATATCAACTGAGGAGTCCCTGGGAATCGAACTCAGGACCTCCAGAATGTGAGAGAAAAAGAGTGAAAGAGTACTTCCTATCGCAACAAAATAAGTATTCAAGTATGTAAGTATATGTATTATTATATATATTTAATTTAAGTAATATTTATGTATGTTTATGTAGGTTATATATATTGCGTGTACAATCTTGTCCCCGTAGATATTGTTATCTCATATTCAGTTTTAAAGGTTGGCTGGAAGGGATCTCTTTATAGGGATAAGCTTACCTTTGTGAAATAAATTTCAGTTTGCTTATTTATTGGAAACTCTTTGTACACAATAATGGCCCTGACCATTACAGTACGGAGGCAGTAGCATTCAATAATGGGAAGGTTTTAGTTATTATAAGGTGACTGTAACTATAATGGACTGACACTTCCTATTAGGAAAACCACAGACAACAGAAGAGTAAAAGCTAGGGAGCGGTAGCGACTTCTCAAATCAGTGGGGAACACATTTTGCGCCAAGGTTTGACTCTTTCAATTGTCATTGAAATTAAACTTGGTGAGGACTTTTAATAACTACGAAACCCTATATTTTATTTATTTTATTATGATACGCGGAAACGCACATTGAAAACGAGAAAAGCAAAAAATACTAATTAATAATTATTCATATTATTCGGGGTATAAAGCGGGACAGCGTCCCGCAAACTGATAGGGGTTCCTCAGTCAACACAACTGAACAACTACCAGCAGGATTTTTTTTCAGAAAGTAAAAATAAAATTTTGATTATCCATACCAATTGTCTGATCGAGGTGATCATTTTGTATTGGAAGGCCAATTTTTTCTAGTGAAAGTTGATCAATTTCGGACTGAGCAACGTCTATCAGTTTGCGGGACGGTTTCACCCGGTTTCCTTACACCCGGTATTATATCGCAAATTTCAAGTTTATATAAAACTCGTACTCGATAGTCGGAGGACTACTTAGTAAACAAGTTTAAAAGTCTGCAGCGGATATTGAAACTCACAACAACTTGTTGGACATCCGACGTATATTTATAGGACGTGATGTACGCGTACAAGCACAGTTCAAGTAAAGGACAGTTAACAAGCAATTAAGGCCCGTATCGACAATTTGCCCGCCAAGCTTAGTGAGTAATGTACCTCCCAACTGGGAGCCGGTCTTGTAGTTGACTGTCGTGGCTGAGCTGAAATAATCTTTACATATAATAAATCTCTAGAAGGGTCGTGTCTGTACATTGAATATGTTAAAAAAATAATTTCAGCAGGCATTATTAACAAAATAAAGATTAAAACGTTTTTTTTTATTTTTTGTCTGTATCCACATCACGCCAAAACTACTGAACCGATTTTGATGCGATTTGTTTTATTACTCTGTGTGTTACCCGGGTTGCAACTAAGGATACCAAAATTCACGCTATCTGACTTTGAGGTTGGCAAAAAATTGAAATTTGGCTGTTCTTAACCGATTTTTATGGAACTTTTTTTGTTTGACTGAGCATTACTTAAACTGAAAGTTACGCTACAAATAATCACGCCACCTGACTTGGGGGGTAGGCAGGAAATTGAACTCTGATCGTTTTGTACTGATCATAAAGTGACTTTTTTTGACTGATATTTTTTAATTACCTGGTGTCCAGCCTAGGTTAGAAATAATCACGCAAACCATTCTAATATTGAGTAAGTAAAAACAAAGATCTGACAATGCGGAACACGCTTCCGCGCGCGGCTTAGCAGATCCCGCTACTACGCGCGGAAAAGCGTTTTCAGTATGTTCGACACTGCGTGTTTTCCATACAAACCTGGCGTACAAAGTCGTGGGCACAGCTAGTACATACATCCTTTATGTGTATATATAGGTAGTTACTTATAAGAATAAAACGCCTAGTAAAATACATTTTCGCTACGTCCGTCAGTTTTAGATTAAACAGCAAATCGCTTTATACTTAGATGTCAGTCCGTCACTTAAATTACAATACACTAAGCCTTTATTCCCTTTTCTGTCTTCTAAAACATGCCTATTAAGAGCAGCAGTTGTCACATTCTATGTTTTTCTATCGCTCCCAGTCCAGCTAATTGTAATCTAAAAATGAAATACAATGTACCTATTTTAAAAGTCGATATCCTGATCGAAGTTTCATGTAACCTTCAAGCGATAATCCGTTTTAAAACTCGACACACGTTCATGCTTGCAGTTGCAGCTTGCAACCTAAGTGTTCCTGTATTTCTATCCAGAAAAACAACTGAAATTCTGATTAGTTTGATTCCCACTAGGTTCAACTAATATTCAAAATTTACGCGATCTTAGATTTAACTTTGACTATTGATTTCATAGGTGTTCTTTTCTTTTGTACCGCATAAAAACTGACATATAAGCAGTAAAATTCTTCAAAAATATAAACACACATCAGAGAATAACATAAAATTAGGTTATTATAATATTTTGTGATATGAAAGAAAATATTCCACCTACAGAATTGTATTTTCTCTGTGATTCCACCAGACTACAAACAAAAACGTCAAGTAATAAACAAAAGGTAATAAAAACGTCAAATTTAGTAGATGGAGGGCTCAATTCTAGATACCATTTGCTAAATTGAAGTAACGTCACTTTCAGAATATTAAAATTTAAATGACGTCCAATTTAATTAGGTATGTTAAATTGGAATGACTGTTACTAGAATCGGTATCTGTTGCTACTAATATCAAATAATACTTTATCAATTAATCATAAAAAGGAAGAGGAAATGTAAAATTACAGTCTGTGTTGTGTGCATCGCCACATGCTACATCCCTTGTCAATGTTTACTTTAGACTGGATTTAGTATGTGGCTTTCAGAATTAATCCAAATACCCCTAAATTCAATACAACAGCAAAATGGATACGTCACGTTCAGAATATTCACACTGGAACTTATTCCTTATTTGTAGACTGAAACAGACTGCTTAGATGAACTCATACGTACGAAAGGAATTTCAAGGATAATAGTTATTGAGTTTGGGAAATGTAGCAATATTATCAGCAATGTTGTAGAATAATCAAGTCTACAATTTAATATCGTTCAGAGAAACTATAGTAAATTGAATATTATTAAATGCTTTGGAAATGTAGTAAACATCTGCAAAATAATTATTTAGCTGCAGTAAATTAAATGAATACCTACATTTTCGTTTATAAATTATCCTTCAAGCAGAATTGTAATTATTTTTATTTGGGTTACGGCACAGATAACAGAAGTGGTTACGGCATGATTTTACAGTAAATTTGCTATTATAGGTCTCTATATGATCTACCTGGTGATGAACCATTCATATATTTGCAATTTTTTCTTTAAAATATATGTTGTAGGCTAGCTTAGTGGGGTTTCTCAGGGTTGTTGGGGCGATTGGCTCGATGAAAACGGCGCTCGTACTGAGATACAACTTTATTGGTATCGACACAATAGTTGGTGACACTTTTATTATGTTTACAAAAGTTCTTAGATTAGGATTAACAAAATATCGAGAGATTACATCAATCATCAAAGTAGCAATCGTTTACAGGTCATATGTTAATGATGGCAGCTATATCTATCTTATTCTAATTATAAGAAACGACGAGGACGGCGTATATCACGAACGGGCCTTCGGCCACTCTCGGGTTCGTCTGGAGATACAGCGGGTGGCGGGCTATGCCCGCCTCGATGGATAGGACGAGGAGAGCCGATTCTCATATCATCGGAAAGCGCTTCAATTCTACTACGCGTTACACCCTCCTCCTCCAAGTCATGAGATCGACCCGACCATGAGTTGGCCAGATCTGTTGGCGTGTATGCATCATCATGTGATGGTGTGTTCTGTGTGTGTGTTTCGGGACGAGGGATCTTAGGTCTTCCTCGGAGACGACGGGGTTGGACGGGCTGTTCATTCCCGGTTTTGCCCAGAAATGGGGTAAGATCAGAAGTGTGAAAGCGACCTAACATCTGTCCTTGGGCGTCAGTGATTTCAAACGTGGTAGGACTCACAACTCTTTTGATGGAATAAGGGCCGTCACGTTGCGGCATAAACTTGCGGGTCAAACCCTTGGAAGCATTGCTCAATGCATGAGTAGTTAGAAGAACAAGGTCACCTTCATTGTAGATGGGGGAAGCTCGTCGAGAGTCATCACTATAGTCTTTTCGTCTGTCTTGTTGTTGTTCAACTCGTTCGTGGATCTCGCGTAGCGAGGAAACAAACTTCTTCAAGTAAGGGGTCACTTGGGGAACAAAATTGTCATTGTCAAGTATGGTTCTTAAGTCGTGTTGAACGTCAAACGGGGTCCTCATCTCCCGTGCGAAAGTCATGTAGGACGGAGTAAGTCCAGTCGTACTGCATGTGGCTGTATTCAAGGCGAAACGCACTTGGGCTAAATGTTTTGGCCATGAACGGTGTTCGTTCTTAACTAGCATAGCCAGCTGGACCTTAAGGTCTCGGTTCTTTCTCTCGGCAGGGTTTGCCTCAGGATGGTATAGAGGAATTAGGTTCTGCTTTATTCCTAAGAGAAACATGCATTGTTGCATGGCGGCTGATACAAATTGTACCCCATTATCAGAGGTTATGCGCCGGGGAAATCCATAGCGCAAGAAATATTCTTCTATCATAAGAGGAGCGCAAGCTTCAGCAGTAGCTTCCTTCATTGAAAACAGTTCTACCCAACGAGTAGATGTATCTTCCATTAGAAACACCCACTTTTCTCCGTTTTCACCCTCAGGTAGGGGTCCGAAGAAATCAATTGCCAGCACTTCACCTCTGCGATTCAGGACTGGAGTCTGTAGGAGGCCAGGTGGCTTTTGGTTGGTATACTTGTAGCGTTGGCATTCAACGCATCTTTTCAGGTACTGGATAACACGGTTTCTCATCCCAGTAAAATAGTAGTGACAGCGGAGACGGTCTAAGGTTCGCTCAACGCCTTGGTGTCCAGCTGTAGGCGCGTCATGGAATTCCTGCAACGTCGCCTCTATCATTGACTCTGGTAATACCAGTTGCGGTTCTTCTGAATTAGAATCGGGACTGTGTCGGTAGAGAACGCCTTGGTTCATCAGATATCCTCGCTCAATCCACCTTGTCGACGTCAATGCGTCGGTATCCTCTATATCTTTTATAATCTTGCAGACTTCGGAGTCTTCGAGTTGAGCTGATCTTAGCTCTTCTGCATTAATCCTTGGGACATCTATGGTAACGGAGCATACACCGCAATCTTCTTGGGAACCCTCAGCACAAAAGGGGCGGCTTAATGTGTCGGCGATCACGTTGGCCTTGCCGGGGGTGTACTCATATCTTATATCGAAAGCTTGAAGCTTGAGCGCCCATCGCATAAGTCGGCCACTGGGTGACTTTAATGACAACAACCATTTTAATGGTTGATGATCGCTTCGGACGACCACTGGATGCCCATCAATGTAGGGTCGGTACTTCTCCACTGCCCATACAACGGCCAGGGCTTCTCTCTCCGTGGTGCTGTATTTTCGTTCCGCATCGGTAAGTAAACGGCTTGAATATTCGATGGGGTGTTCTTCGGGTCCTTCACCCTGCAGCAGAACGGCGCCTAAGGCATAATTGCTAGCGTCCGTGCGTACGATAAAGAGTTTGCCATGATCCGGCTGGACCAGGACTGGTGCAGTAGTAAGTCTTCTTTTAAGTTCTTCAAAGGCACTGCGCTGTTCGGTACTCCACGTCCAGTGCATATCCTTCTTTGTAAGTTTCGTGAGCGGCTGTGCTATCTCTGAGAAGCCGGGCACAAACTTCCTGAACCAGGAGCACGTTTGCAAAAAGGTCCTTAAATGTTTGAGGTTCGTTGGTTCATTCATTTGGAGTATCGCTTCAACCTTTGAACTATCTGGTTTTATACCGTCAGGCGTAATAAGGTGTCCTAGGTACTTTACTTCCCTGGCAGCGAAGATACACTTATCTCGGTTGGCGCGCAAACCGAAGGACCGCAAGCGATCAAAGACGCGTTCTAGGTCTTGAAGGTGCTGGTCAAACCCATCTGACAGCACGAGCAGATCATCTAAGTAGGCGAGCAGCGTGATATCCTTGACGGTACTTCCGGAACGAAATCGGTCTTTGAGCCTCTGAAATGTAGCGGGCGCGTTCTTAAGACCGAACGGCATCCGGCGGAATCTGAAGGTACCAAAAGGTGTGACGAATGCTGTCTTGTCCTTGTCAGCAACTGCCACGCCCACTTGCCAGTAACTGGAACGTAAATCAATGGTACTTATATATCCTTCTCTCTTAGTAGCATGTAATAGGTCGTCGATCACCGGTAGTGGGTAAGTATCTGTCTTGGTTATAGCATTCAGGCGGCGGTAGTCAACGCAGAACCTGTAAGTACCATCCTTCTTTGGGACTAGTAGAGCTGGAGCTGCCCACGGAGACTCGCATTCTTCAACAATCCCATCTCGTACCATCTTGTTGAGCTCTGCTTCCATAATGGTCTTCTTTGCAGGTGTAAGACGGTAAGGAGGTACAGCGATGGGTGCGTGATCGCCTGTATCTATTCGATGTTCGGCGTAAGGGGTAGCGTCTCCTCCTTGATTGAAGATATCTTCATTTCGCTGCAGTACATCGACGAGTCTTTGGCGGGTTTGGCTGGTGAGCATAGATCCCTCATCATCTCTCAACAGGATTGAAGGAATATTAACAGAAGAAACAGGAATTTCTTGGTCACCCTCGTACTCCAAGGGGTAAATCTGGTCGCATCCTGAGAAATGCCAAGTGGAATTGGCAAAATCTATTACCATACCTGCAGCGTGAATAAAATTAATTCCTAAAAGGGTTTCGTTATCGTCGGCTTCGGGAAAGATAACGAATTCTGTCATAACTGCCCTATCTGACGAGATATTAACTTTAACTCGGGCTATCAAAACATCGCGGAGGCGCGCACCACCGTCGGCTAACTTCACATTTACTTTTCTAGTAGTAAACGGTTGGTTCATATCTTCCAACATTTTATAAAGCTTATGACCAGCTACACAGCATTTAGCTCCGGAATCAAGTATTGCAACGCCTTGAAAGCCACAAATAGTAACAACCAACGTAGATCTACTGTTCGGCGTCGCGTCAGCAACTGGGGCAACAACTGTGGTCAGTACCCTATGAGAAGAGGGGTCAACAGTTGGGGCATCTACCCTATCAACGGAGGGGTCAACAATTGCTTCATCTACCCTATCAGTTAAGTGGTCGGAAATGTAGTCAACTATTGGTGCATCTACCCTATTAGCAAAGGGGTCAACGACTGGTGCATCTACCCTATTCAGCGAATTCGCGATATAATAGGGGGCATTAGTACAAATTTCCGTGCTTGCAGAATCAAAAATATCATAAAAACATGCCGGGTAGTAGGGGTCGCAAACAGGCGTATTTACCCTACGCGGTTCACTGAATAATCCTGAAAAATAATAACTGTCACTAATAGGGTCATCCACCCTATCAGGCGCATCTGCCTCTACAATCGAAGGGGGGTCATTTCGCATAAAAACCCTATCAAAATTCGGGTCGTGTCTAGTCACCTGTATGTCATCCGGAATATTGAATGACGAACGTGTCTCGAAAGTAGGCGATCGAATTTTTGTATTTTTTGAACGCATCTCGAATGTGTCAGATTGATAGCGATTGACAGGCGAGTTGCGTGTGAGTTCAGAAGGTAACGGTGTTTGACATTTCGATGTGTATGTGTGCGTGTGTGGGGGAACGACATCATGACTTGACTGATAAGGGTTATCAATGCTATTATAATTAACAATAAAATCAGCGTTATCATCTAAATAATATTGAAAAGGATATGACAGATCGGCATCCATGGTGGAGAATGACATCGGGTTATTCTTGCATGTAGAACATTGCGATCTGACGACTCCTCTCGTCCCACAGCCGTAACAATATATCACAGGCACATTTACATTGTTCTCGTTACCCACAGCACTGTTCTTATTGATAAGTCTATTGCAGTTATCACGTAGGTGTCCGTAAACTTTGCAGTAAGTGCAGTAGCGCGATTTCTGCACACCTATCGGCGCAGCCGTGCTCGATGTGTGAACAGGCGGCGGCAGCGCGTTTGATGAACGTCGACTTGCTGCCGCAGCTGGGTTTCCGAGCTCGGTGTTCGTACGACGAGTCATCGGCGTGGATGTAGACATCCTCGGGTATGATGGCGAAGTAGTGTGAGTCGTCGCAGCGGCTCGGCGAGGCGGAGGCGGTTGGAGCGGTGACGCGGCCGCTGCGGCCGCGCGGCCCGAGTGACTTTCGGAGGCGCCGTAGGCCTCTAGTGCGTCGAACTCCTCCTCGATGGTGCGTGCCAGCTGGAGTAACTGTCTGAAGCTGCTCACTTCCTCACGTCGGATTTTCCCGCGTATACGTTTGTGTAATATGCCGTACACCATGTCCAGTTGCACCTTTTCACTCAGGTCGCCGTGGGGCAGTTTAGATAACAGAGCTCTCGCTCTGGCGACAAACACGTCCGTGGTCTCGTCAGTTTGCCTCATGGCGAGCAGTTGGGGGTACACTTTATGTGGGGGCTTGCGATTACCGAAAGCACTTCGCAGGCGGTCGAGGGCATCCATCCAGCTTTCTATCTCTAATTTGGCACTCTGCCACCAGACTGCTGCGCTGCCTGTAAGCAGCATAGACAGGCCGCGGATTGCATTTTCTTCGGATATGTTTGTGCAGTCTTTATACGTCTCAATTGTGTCGATAAATGTATCCAGGTCGTCGCTATCGCGGTCTTCGCCAGCGAAGCGTGCCGTGCACCTGGAGAAGTTTCCTGAAGAGACCGGGGCAGCATGGGGTAACACGGGAGCGGGCGTCGACTGTCGTTCCATGACACGGTCCAGAAGCCGTTCGAAGGCGTCGGTCTGGGAACGTTGGGCGGCGGCCATCATGCTCGCCACAGTTGAAGCCGTAAAAGAGCCAGGCTCCTCGTGGTTGCTGTCCTCGGCATCGAGGAAGTCCGACTGTTGTCGCGACTGACGTCTCGTGCGGGGCATCTTGATGAAATTGACACGTCGTTTTCAGGCCTCGAGTTGGGCTGCCATCTTGTAGGCTAGCTTAGTGGGGTTTCTCAGGGTTGTTGGGGCGATTGGCTCGATGAAAACGGCGCTCGTACTGAGATACAACTTTATTGGTATCGACACAATAGTTGGTGACACTTTTATTATGTTTACAAAAGTTCTTAGATTAGGATTAACAAAATATCGAGAGATTACATCAATCATCAAAGTAGCAATCGTTTACAGGTCATATGTTAATGATGGCAGCTATATCTATCTTATTCTAATTATAAGAAACGACGAGGACGGCGTATATCACGAACGGGCCTTCGGCCACTCTCGGGTTCGTCTGGAGATACAGCGGGTGGCGGGCTATGCCCGCCTCGATGGATAGGACGAGGAGAGCCGATTCTCATATCATCGGAAAGCGCTTCAATTCTACTACGCGTTACAATGTTGTTTAATCCCAGAAATTATAACATACATATAATCACGCCCTGATGGGGGAGGGTGAGCGTAATCGACTTAACATAGTTTGTTCCGCCACGTCTGACAAAGTTTTGAGGATTATTTAAGATAGATTTGTTACCTACAAATATGTAGTGACAGGTTGTTACCCCATCGCCTAAATTGCAATATATATATTGTAGTTACTAAAACCCTCGGATCCCTGAGCTGAATTTTACAACATGCCCCGGAGGAAAAGCAGGTGACACATTATATGTTTTTCTCTAGCTCCTAGGCCAGAATAGAAATTATAAACAGTAAGAAAATCACTTCCACTCGATAAGAAGAAGAGTGGAAGACCAGATCACCGCAGTTGTGACTGGACGATGACGATTATGAATGCATTGCTTGCTCTAGACCCAGTCCATATGGGGTGTAAGGGACAGCGTCCTGCAAACTGATAAACTTGTTGATTAGTTAACTGAAAAAAGGACAGAATTTTTTATTTTCAAGAAATCAATAATCATTTTCCTTAGAAATTGTCTGATCGAGGTGGTAATATTTTATAAGAGCTGTAAAAAAATCGTATACTGAAAATTTTCCTGACGAAAGTTGTTCAGTTTCGATGACTAAACAACCCCTAACAGTTTGCGGGACGCTGTCCTTTACAACCGATATTGATTTTCAAACAATGATCTGGCAATGTCACGCAAAACCGTCTTCCCCACGCCTTCTTCTGGTCCATTGTGCCGAAATCTACATACATACATATAGTCACGCCTTTATTCCTAATGGGGTAGGCAGAGCGTAAATGACCTAAACAAAGGTCTTTCTTCTTACAAAGTTTTGAGAGTGATTTAAGATAGATTTGTGAGTATATTGCTGTAGTGACTGGTTGTCAGCCCATCGTCTAAATTACGATATATAGAAACCCTCGCATCCTTTAGCTGGTTTTTAGAGCATGCCCGGGAGGAAATGCACCTGGTACATTGTATGTTTTTCTCTCGCTCCCAGGCCAGCATGGAAGGTGCCGGCATTTTTACTAATAATTTTTAGAAGAAAGTTAGCTAACAAGTACAACCTCTCAGTTATGAGAGAATGCATATTTCATCAGCTCTTCAGACGAGTGAACTTCGATCGCGGCTTCCGTTTAAAATTCATTGCTTTTTAAATCCCTTCGGGCTTGATTGCAAGCTTTGGCTTTACTTTGGTTGCATTGATCCGTTCTGTGTGATCTTCCATGCTGGACTGCGAGCGAAAGAATAATATAGTAAGTGCCAGCTGCATTTCCTCTCGGGCATGCTGTAAAAACAGCTAGGGAATCCGAGCGTTTCTGTATATTGTAATTTTGGCGATGGGTTGAGAACTTGTCACTACAGCAACAAAGCTATCTTAGACGTGGCGTTATAACGACCTTTATTTTGATCGTTTAGCTCTGCCTACCCCATAATGGATAAAGGCGTATACGTATGTATGTGTGATCTTTTTAGGAAAGTATGTACTTAGTCTTTAGCAGTTTTATGAACTGTCGGGCCTTCTTAAGTTCCAATACGGCGATAGATCCATTAGTAAAAAACAGTAATTAATTAGAAATGCGGAGTAAAATTACAACATATTTTTGTTGGTGATTTGTTTCCGACACCTTTTATACTTCGGTCAGCTTAATGACTTCAATTATCGTCGCCCCCCACATTTACAAATAATTCCAACAACAACATAAAAATGATAAAAAAAATGTTCTTAAAGAAAACGTTTTCTGAATGGATTTTGCCCGCTTCGAGATGGGGAAAGAAAATTAATAGGAATTTTTCAATAAGCTCGACTTCCTGCTACGACGCCTGAGAAGATTGCTCCGATTTTTATTATGCTATCGATGTAAACCGAATATTTACTTGTTTCAAACACAGTTGTGATTCCCTATTGATTGGAAAAGGGAATTTTGATTTCGCTACTTACTATTTTATTCACTTTCAGATTGCATGATTTAAATATTGTCATCGTCAGATTTTTATGCAATAATTTTATAGATATACATATCTATCTGAAATGACCCTCAATACTTGTCAGATTAGGGATACAGGCGAAATTATATTTATGCATGTATTATACAAATAAACTTTCCTCTTGAATCACTTTATTCATTAAAAGAACCCGCATCAAAATCCGTTGCGTAGTTTAAAGATTTATGCATACATAGGGATATAGGGACAAAGAAAGCGACTTTGTTTTATACTATGTAGTGAAGTACTTCACAGACTTACTCACTCAACATGATAGGATTAGGTATAAATATTTTACCGCTAAACACTGATTTAATGTAATCATTAAAAAATGTTATAACAAGATAAATAATAACATCATTGATATAATAAAATAAAATATATATTATTATTTATCTTGTTATAACACTTTTTTAATTATAATTATTTTTTTTGAAGTGAGTTTTTATTAGATGGGTTTAAATGTTGTTACGACACGAACAATTACTCTATAATTTTAAGTCACCACTTTTCAATTCTCACAAATTTCCTTCCGCAGGAGGTTTTATAGCTCACAGTTTGTGTTTCTCGGGCATCTATCTATACTTAGGCTCGTATTTATGAAGCGATCTCAAAATTGAGACCAATATTAAGTATGGATGTTACAGGCCAGTTTGTACTGAAATGACATTTCTGATACAAACTCGAACACGCTGTCACTCTTGAGAGCTGATTAAAAATATGGCGCTTAATGTTATAAAGAAGAAAGATTTGTATTTTGTGAGCGTGTGTGTGTATGTTTGTAACGAATAAATTCCAAAACTACCGGACCGATTTAATAAAACTCTTTCCCTTTTGGAAAGCTATGTTAATTCTGAGTAACATAGGCTACCTTTTTCCGCGGGAAAGTATATCATTCCCACGGGAAATCTTTTTTAGCAGCGGGTGACACTGACGCTGACAGGAACCTAGTCTATAATATAGCGAAAGCAATTTTCCGGTGAAATGGCAACCTTAACATTCTCACCATCGCTTGAAGTGCATACACTCAATAGCAAACAACTTGCGCTCTTATATTGTAGTAGGTAGATCTGAGGATCGTGTGTAGAGTTGGGCTGTCTAGTGAGTGTCATGGTCAGTAGTCTAGCCTCGATGGTCACCGTGAACAAATCGATAGTGCCATGCAGATTGCTATGATTAGGGTGAGTGTGCACTCAGGATCAGTCAAAAGATCATAATTCACTAAAAACACAAATTATCGAAAATCTGGTAGATCAGATTGAGGTCTTCTTCTTAGCGAGTGGATTCTCGAGTCGAACGAGCCGTTGAACCCTGGTGTCAGAGTTTTGGTTATAGCAATGAAGGTCATTTAGAAGCTCATATTGTTGCAACTTAATAGTTTTTCGCAGTTACAGATTTAAAATTTGTGGAAAGCGGCCACTTTTAGCAGTTTTGCTATCTGTAACTTCAATGAATTATAAATTTATAATGCTTAAATTAACTTTAGTACCTATACTTCAATCTGATCTACCGGATTTTCAAATAATTGCGTTTTCAGTAAGTAATCATTTTTAACTGATGAGGGCACTGGCGTGCTCCGGGGATCCCCCTACAACGTTATATAATGTTTTTATGGATCATAATGGTTATTTGGTAGTTCCACTCTTGGCATATTCAATTTACTTCTGGTACCGAAGCACACCTAAGTAAGATTTTTCATAACATAGTATTTAAGTCAGACGACTGTGTGACGTCACTCGTGGCCACAGTACTTCAATCAATCAATCAGAATCATTTGAGCTTTAACTAGCACCCCATTTAAAGAAAAGCATTTCTTGAAGCTAACTTATCCTGAAATTATTTATTTAAGAAGTTTGGTACTGTGATACACTATAAACAACAAAGAAACTTCCTGTGAATCCAACAGACAATCAATCTTCCTTAACTTTGTTACTTACTTTAGAAATGCCATCTGAACTGAAGAATAATATAAGGGTAAAGTTTGCAAAACTTCAAATGCAAAAGAAAACATATTCCAAGTAAAAGAAGTCATACAACTCAGCACTAGCAATCTTTGAGTGGCACTCCAAGCTTCGTCCTAGTTGGAAACTCAGACTTGACTTCCTTCGAAGTGCAAATTGAGATATGGACAAACCATCTATCATTTATAGGTCAAGAAATTCCTAGTTTTAAACTTGAGAAACACTGTCGTAGCTTGGAGTGAAAAGTTATAAACGTTTATACCTGAAGTATTACGGGATTGTGCATTTATTTTTATTTCGATCCAATAAATATGACCTTGCTAAATGTCAAAGAATAGTTGTTTTTTATGTTTTAAACATTACCAAGCATAATTATAGTTTGGGATTAGATTACAAGTAAAATAAAACAAAATAAATAAAGTCATTATGTTTTTTTAGAACAGAAAACATTCAAAAATATTCTTCTCATATACATGGTGTAACAGAAAGGGTATATGCACCGAATAATAATTAATTATATATTATATATTTCTGATAATTCGATTTCCGACCTGTGTTCTAGAAAGTTGTTCAGTTTCATTGGTAGATTCATATCCTCTCGGGTACATGTAATATTTATTTTACACACGGTATAAGAAGCCCATAAAACGTTTCATATCATAGTTTTAAAAATCAAAGATACTATCATTCTTTGATCTAAGTACAAAGGCACCGAACCAACCTTTTTTTAACGACTTCCGAAATTCCTGTATCACGACGGAGTATTGAGTCCTTTACAAATACGTGTAGCTGATTCGATGCGATGGAGAGAAACTAAACGGATAATAGGATCTGTCAAAGAGACGAACTATGTGGCCAGGAAAATTTACGGATCAAAATATTCGATGGGTTTTTCC
Source organism: Scrobipalpa costella (assembly GCA_949820665.1). Lineage (NCBI taxonomy): Eukaryota > Metazoa > Arthropoda > Insecta > Lepidoptera > Gelechiidae > Scrobipalpa > Scrobipalpa costella. Next base: position 11,807,864 of record OX463298.1, read on the forward strand.
AGAGGGACCCACAATTATGTTTGTAGACGAGCTATCAATAATGTTCTTAAAGAAAACCTTCTTGGCATGGTTATACATAGACCACATACCCAAATTCATTTCGTAGTTCTTAACATCAATAAAAAAGTAGTACCACCGAGATTGAGTTAGTTTCAGATTCGCTTTTAAGCAATTTCAAGCTATAGTGGTTGATATTTTAAAATTAAACATTTAGATAAAACAGTGCTCAACAAAGAACCGATGCGTTTCGTGTTCATATTCGTGACATTTATTCCTGAAAAGCCATAATGCCTTTCACGCGAATAAAAAACCTGTAAGTAAAGAGCCAAAACCTGTACATCAATTACTTGTTGCCCATGCTTGTTGCTAACTTAGTAGCCCCACGCCCACGCAACATCTGCTGGATCACACTAATGATCGGATTCCTAGCGACCGACTAGGCTTTGTACAACCAGTTAAATGCAACCCTAAAAAGTTACCATGAATTCTTATGGTTAGACCGCACTATGGCGTAGCTGCAGCGTAGCGGAGCAGCGCACTGCAGCAGCGCGACACTGTGCGGCAAAATCTGTCAAAATGTATGAACCTGACATTGCCACGCTGCACCACGCCGCTCCGCTGCACCTACGTGCTGTGCAGTCTAACCTTGAAACTCATTTGTATTAGGTTACACTTTGTAGATACACTTAATATTTCGTGTTCTTTGGGTGTCAAATTTGGAATTTTCTAGTGTGTTGTATGTATGGAAAATTCTATTTTTAGAAGTAGACATTTTAAGAGGTATATGCAAGCATTGAGGCATTTTGAGGAGGTTTTTAACATCTTCAGAATACAAAGGAAGCTGTTTTTTAATTATTGTCAAAAAGACATCACAGGCTTGTTTACCCTTCGAACGATTTGGCCGGCCAACCAGAAAAAGCCCTGCGTGTCTAGACTGTTCCAAAGCTCTAATTGTTTTTTTCTAGGTTATCAGAAAAGCGAAGAAAAATGTGTTGTTAGAAGTGTAATATATAAATTGTATATCGTTGTTTTCTGTATGAAATTTCCTATCTGATTTTATTAATAACTAGTTAGATAAATGCTCATTTGGTACCTTTACGACGTATTTAATTTTTCCTTTCCCATTTTTTGCAACACATCACTGCACAAATTCACAAATTTCAGTCATTTATTTTTCTTATTTGATAAGATTCCTATTGGAAACACAAATACATTATATAGACTCAAACACTTTAAAGTTTTAGCACTCAATAACCTGTAATTAAAGCACAAAGTAAATATTTACACTAAGCCAGAAACAATTGCGGCCATTGCTCGCACGCGCCGTTAAAAACTGATAAAACAGTACCGCCCGCAGAAAAAGTGATTGTACGTTTTTTTTTTATTATATGGTTCATATCCGAGATTTATAATAGCTGGAATATTCATCATCATCTTATATGAGGCATGGACAGCAGTATATATGTAATTATTAAATAATTAGATCATCTAGCAATAGCAAATAAAAATAACTGAAACGGGCGAATCGTTGCGTCGTACAGAATATGTCGGTTTTCTTTTTTCTTTGTTTACCGGGGAGGAATGCTGGTGTATGTTCGATGATATAGGACTTGCATTTTACATTCACACTTTTTAGTTTTCGTTTACCCACCAGACCAGGTGGATACGGCATATATATGATCGTACTCAAGCAACATCACAGATAGAAATATTGAGTTTCCACTAAATCCTAAAAGATAGATGATTTTAGTAGGTGGGTTTCGTATGTCTGTTTTTTGGGTTGATTGTTTTGGTCGGTTTGGTTGGTTATTTTGGTCGTTCTGCTTGTTTGGTTGGTTGTTTTGGTCGGTCTACTTGTTTGGTTGGTTGTCTTGGTCAGTCTGATTGTTTGGTTGGTTGTTTTGGTCAGTTTGCTTGTTAGGTGTGGACAGTTTGCTTCTTGGATTGGTTGTTTTGGTCAGTTTACTTGTTTGGTTGGTTGTTTTGGTCAGTTTGCTTGTTTGGATTGGACAGTTTGCTTGTGTGTTTGTTAGTTTTCTAGTTTGGTTGGTTGTTGTAGACAGTTTGATTGTTTGGTTGGTTGTTTTGGTTAGTTTGCTTGTGTGTTTGTTAGTTTTCTAGTTTGGTTGGTTATTGTAGATAGTTTGATTGTTTGGTTGGTTGTTTTGGTTAGTTTGCTTGTGTGTTTGTTAGTTTTCCAGTTTGGTTGGTTGTTGTAGACAGTTTGATTGTTTGGTTGGTTGTTTTGGTTAGTTTGCTGATTTAATTGCTTGATTTGGTAGTTGGTATGTTTGGTCAGTTTGCTTGGTTGTCAACTTTGTTGAGTTTGTTGTTTTGGGCAGTTTGCTTGTTTGGTTTGAACAATTTTCTTCTGGGTTAGTTGTTTTGGTCAGTCTGCTTGTTTGATCGATTGTGTTGGTCAGTTTGCTTGTTTGTTTTGGACAGTTTGCTTATTAGGTTGCTTGTTTTAGTCAGTCTGTTTGATTAGTTGGTTGTGTTGGTCAGGTTGCTTTTTGGGTTTGGACAAGTTTGCTTATTATGCATGTTATTTTGGTGAGATTGCTGGTTTGGTTGGTGTTTTAGTCAGTTTGTTTGTTTGGTTTGGACAGTTTGCTTGTGTGTTTGGTTGGTTTGGTCAGTTTGCTGGTTTGATTGATTGTTTTGGATAGTTTGCTTGATTTGGTAGTTGGTATGTTTGGTCTATTTGCTTGGTTACCAACTTACTTGCTTGGTTTGTTGGTCGGTTTTGTAGGTTTGTTGGAAGTTTGGATTAATAAAAGAAACAAAGATTTTCATATTATAATATTGATTTATTTGACATCACATGAAACATGCACATTTTTTCATTTTTTTAATTTATCTTACCTGTTCATTGTGCAGAAAAAACATTAAATAAAATGGAATATATTTTATTGCATACTTAAAACACATACAGAATGTTTTGTGTACATACAGGCGGAGTTATTGCTAAGTGAGAATCTAATGACAATAGAAAAATAACACAAAAGCCACTGCTTTTTTCTAAAGAAACTTCTTACAGCAGATAAATACACTATATTCTTAATTCCCTAGAAAAAAATATACAGGCTACATGCAGGATACATACAACATACAGTTAGTAATATTTACAAAAATAGATATACACACGCACACATTTACGCTTTTATCCCTAAAGCGGTCGGCAGAGCGAAAACGACAAATTTAAGGTCGTTCCGCCACGTATGACAAGTTACAGTATATACATGTATATACAAATAAGAAGATGTAGCCGAACCAGCCGAAAACGATAGGTGCAAAACAGGTCAGTAATGAATGCAAATAAATAAACATATACAAAACAAAACAATTCATATACAACTCAAAATATACAAGTATTTATAGTTTATTTACAAATAAAATATATGATAGATAAATACATTAAATAATCAGCCGAAGTCACAAAGGTTGTTTATTTGTACATGATTTTGATGGAACATATCAAAAAGATTACTGGTCATTGTAGTACATACATACATATACCATTTATTTTGCTTCAAAACCCACCCGCCCAAGCACTAGTAAAAAAAAATACAAGGATATCTAGTGCTGACTGTTACCCAAAAATAATATCTGGTAATTACTATTAGGTACGAGCGACAATTGTCCAGACTATTACAATAGAAATAAAAATATTAAAAGAATATTATTTAGAAACAATGAGTAAAAACAGTAAGCCATTCAAATCTCGCTTTCATACAACATTTACTGACCATTCAGTTCCACAAACTGGTTCTCACTGAATACGCTGCTTTTTCCGCCCACGAGGATCTTTTTGTTTGAGAGTTGTGGAAGTGTGCCACTCGTCCCAAAAATCCTCAAAGCACATGTACTCATCACAAGTCACGCATTTAGTAGGAACCGTTTTGTGGATACCCTTCGCTAAACAAACAACACAATTCCTTCTCTTATTGTGTGGCAAATTCCTTGGCGAATGTAAAACATCCCTCCTCAGTCTCATGAGTTCCGGTATACGCGCTACTGCGAAAGGTAATGGTACGCCGCGGCGGTGCTTGTCAGCAATGGATTTAGCAAGCGCATAACGGAACTCACGATGCGTCATCGGAAGTTTATCACGCCGTTGCAAGGATTTGACCAGCATAATCAAAGCATTGTGGATTCTTGTGTTAAGAAGCCTTTTAAAAATCTTCATATACCACTTCAGCCCTCGCTTCCGCTCCAATAAATACATTGAGAGATTTTGATCTTATAAATCAACCCCTCCCATGGATTTATTGTAGTCCATTATGCTTACAGGCTTCACTTGCTCTCTGTTCCCCTTGGAGCCAACAAAGGTTTCGTCGCTATGATAAGTGGAGATCATAGTCACCTGCTTCTTATCTTTCCATGCAAGCACGGAGACGTCCCCGCTATGGCGCGCTATGATTGTGCCTCTTGGCAAGCGTTTCGAAAACTTTGATATTTCCTTGGGCACGTTCCTACGGTTCGGACGCAATGTTCCCAAGCAATCGAATCTTAAACTCTTGACATACCGAGCTAACGCTGGAGAATTATAAAAATTATCCATCGTTAGAAGGTATCCATGATGGTCCAGGTCTTTTAATAAATCGACTACTATCTTAGTAGTCTTGCCGCCTAAATCAGCACTAGCTGCCACACCACCATCATTGGCGTTGTGAGTATCCTTCTTCCCCGTATAAATCTGAAATGTGTATAAGTAGCCCGTTTGCGATTCACAGAGCTCATATGATTTTATTCCAAAACGCGCAGCCTTTGTAGTTATTCGCTGGACCCAGGACAAGCGGCCCTTGAATAAAGTCAAAGACTCATCGATGGCAATTTCCCTTTGCAAGTTATACAAGGAGGCAAACTTTGTGCTGAGATGTGAGATCACCGGCGCTATTTTCGCCAATTTCGGTGAAAGCTCAACTCCTCCACTTTGCAGGGAATCCTGACTCGCATCAGAATTATCCACAAAATGCAGAAATTTGCTTAGCAAAATGTAGCGGTTGTATGACATTAACAACCTGAACTTGGGCATTTCCAGGTAGTCGTCTGCCTTCCAGTACTCATGTTGCGATGTCCGCGGATCAAGTGCCATGTACATATAAACAACAAATAAAGCCATTATTTCGTCTGCATCCGTGTCAACCCACTTATGCAGTCGAGATGATGGCTTCAAAGCTCCTTCAGCCTTCATAGAATCGATCGTCTGCTTAGCGTACCGATTAGTTTCTTCGCCGATACGCTCTACGAAATCTATACTTCAGATAATAGTAAAAGCTTCATAAGGCGTATCATAGTCTTTGAGCGGTCCAGGTGTAGGACCTGAAAAAACTTCAGGAACAGCCCTGAACGTCTCAAAGTCTTCTTGCCAGTCGTAAGTAGTCGACACGCCAAGAAGACGATCGTTCTCATCATCCATCGCTGATTCTATTGCACCTATAATTTTTCGGACTGGTTCTTCTAGATCCTCGTCGTCAGGAATATTTCTTCCTAATCCACCCAAGTTGCTTTCGATAGCGGGTTCATCGAACTCGTCGTCGAACTCGCTATCTAGCTCGCTGCCTGCGTTAGGGATACAACGTTTCGCCAAGAAACCAAGAGCTTGGCCAAGTGGCCTAGTTGTCCCAGACGTAGACGGGCGAGCAACATTTGCAGAAGCTATCCCAGGTAAGGTTTCAGTATTGCTAGGCTTGGCTGCGCAAACACTAGCAATACCTGAACCACTAGCCAGGTTCGCCTCTGCAAAAGTGGGTGAATTTGGAGAACCACATTCCTGATTACCCTCTAAGTGTTGCTCCCGCAGCCACCGCTTGACATGCCACGGCTGCTGTAACAAGTCATCAACCTCCTCCTCCTCCATGTCGAGCACCTCCACTCGCTCCAGCACATTGGCGCTACAAATAAATGAAACATTTTGAAGTCTTGAATCTGTTATAACAAGGAAATGAAAAAAAAGAAGCATACCACAGGGGCTCGGCGGCAGGCTCAGGGACCACCTTCACCCGGCCGCCCGGGGTTTTGTTGATGGGGACCGCCGCCCCAGTAGGCCGGCAGCTGCCCCCCGGGGTGATGTTTACCACGAGTCCGGTTCTGAAAAAGGCAAATGGGAAAACACCACCTAATAATACAGTTCTTTTATAAATAAATGGTGAAATTTATGTTTACTTACTGCTGGGCGAGAGGAGTTTGCGAGCGCTCCGGCTCATTGTGGGACATGCCCATAATAAGAGCCCTGCGGGCAGCAGAGGGCCTCGAATACCCATATCTGTTTGGGTTCTCGCTCACCGCGCTCGATGATCGCAATCGCGCCAATCTAAAACGTGTTAACACAAATTATGAAATATTTTCATCAAAAAATCCTCAAAAATTTCCACCTGCCAACTAACCAACCAATTTATTCAATATATACATACAAGTGTAAAAATATTTAGTAAAAATACTTAAAAGGGTGATAATATCGATAAAACTAAAAAAATAAAAATAAAGGGACTTGCTTTGAAATATGTAAAATAAAATACACACATAGAAAGATATTGAAAGTAAATGTAAAAGTCAACATAATTTTTCGAGTATTTTCGTCAGATATTTTTATTTTTTTATTTACTCCATGAAAAACATTATATTTTTTTAAATCATATGATTATTAGTTATTCACAAGTTTTATTTCCAATATTGTACCAAGAAACATACATTTCGTAAAACTTTTTTGCTGTCGTTACTTTTGGTACAGCAGCCGTAAATTTCGCGCCCTTTGTTGGTTTCTAATAAGATTATACTTTATTTTAGCACTAAGATGCGTACCATATTTTTTATGAAAATGAGCTCTGGAGTAATAAGCGACATTCTAGTATACATAAATATTTGCAAACATGTAAATAAATAGGAAATGTAACCATGTTTCTGATAGACGAAGTACAAAAAATTATGCCGTTCAAAAGTTTCATCACTTTTTTACCAACTAATTTCGTATTTTTTCCACATATTATCACTTCATTATAATCTACACTGATTTTCCAGTAATAATATATATGATTTTATAAGATTACTTACCGTTTTCTCCTTGAATTCATTATAAAAGTAGCTCACTGTCCTGATCTTTGCTTATCGAATTTCACAATGGCGGCCGTCCGAGCAATTTCATAGAACCCAGCTTTTTATTTATTAAAATCAGTGTTCATGCAAACACGTTAAATTGACAAAAGTCAGCGATAAGTGTTGCAATATTATAGACAAAACCACCCATGCACAACACTGTATTAATTATAGCTTGTCTTTGGCTAATATAAGAGCCCAATCGGAGCCCAGATTTTTAGCGGCACATAGGAGTTAAAAGAGCGCAAGGGACGGATTTTATTAGCGCCAATGTGGAGTCAAAAACGTTCGAGGGGACGATCGCGCGTGATGCGCGATAGAGCAAGAACCAATCCCGCGCGTCCATCGAGTCGAGACCAGTGATATCTATTAAAATATAAAGATAAAATTGTGTTATATTTAAGTATTGCTGTACTTTAGTCTTAAGAAGGTGCAATCAATTTATTGCATACATAAATCATAAAATATTTTATTGTTATTTTCGCTAACACAGCATGACACAGATTCGCAGATTCGTAATCGATATAGATCTTGTAATTCTTAAAAGAACTGTATATTTAAGTTGTTTTGTTAATGAAAGAAACAGTTATACCCTTATGTGTTGAAGCCGACGATGTATACGTTACATAAATTATAAAAAAAATTATTGTTATTTTCGCTATTTCCCAATGGGTCTGAAAACTTGAAGCGAGGGACGATAGATTGATGAGACCTCAAAGAAGTATTTTGTACCAGCAAACCACTGCTATTGTGCGAATGAAAAATAACTTGGCAACATGGAAAAATACGGTTCCAACGCTTCAATTAAAGACCAAAGTAAGATTGATCTCGCGCTTAATTTTCTTTAGGAATTTTCCCTTTGTTGAGCTGAAATCCTGTGTTGGTCTCGCCTCTTTTTTTTTCATTGTAGACAAGATGTACATAATCTTAGGAGATGATTTCGAAATTGACCACAAAAATATAAATTTAGCATGATTAAAACGTATGGTTGGAGTACGAAAATAGGTACGTTTTTGATTTTATGAAATGCGAATTAAAAATATCTGCATTGGCTACTCATACTTATAGGATTAAAGTATTCAGGAAAATTAGTTTCTTTTAAGTCCCTCTCTAGAGACAGTTAAGTAAGAGCTTTTGGAATGTGATTCTTTTCTCCAGAGCTCAAATCGGATTTGATTCGAAGTAGAATCACAATTTATTGATCTTCTTTGAATAATGCCATTGGTTATGATATGACGACTCTACTTGTATGAATATTTTATTCAGAATATGAAATAAATAGTAAAAAAAAACGTGAGACATTTACACATCTTACTCAAACATAACTTCGTTTCATTTCATATTAAAACTATAGGCGATGGGCTGACAACCTGTCACCACAGCAAAATACCTACAAATCTATCTTAAATAACCCTCATAACTTTGTCGTGGCGGAACGACCTTTGTTTAGGTCGTTTATGCTCTGCCTACCCCATTAGGGATAAAGGCGTGAGGGTATGTTCATATTAAAACAAATGTTCTAGTGTGTTTCTAGTTTTTGTGCAAATCCGTCTAAAGTTCAGCATGGTTCACTGCTCGTTAAAACTCCTGTTCAGTAGTTCAGCCAACTTAGTTTAATTCCTAGTTATACTAAAAACGTAATTCCTACATTAAAACTAGTATGAAAGTTGATGTGTGTGGGGCGGGCGTGGGATGCCAGATTCTGTTATTTTACTCAGAAACTAAATGGCAGACATTGTTAAATATTATTCATGTTTCTATTATATACATATAATCACGCCTTTATCCCTAATAGGCATAATGTTAAATATTATTCATGGTTCTATTACAAACATATAATCACGCCTTTATCCCTAATAGGCATAAAGGTAGGCAGAGCGTAAACGACCTAAACAATGGTCGTTCCGCCACATCTGACAAAGTTTTGAGGGTCATTTTAGATAGATTTGTAGGTATATTGCTATAGTGACAGGTTGTCAGGCTTAATTACGATATACTGAAACCCTGGGATCCCTTAGTTGGCTTTTACAGCATGCCCGGGAGAAAATGCAGCTGGCACATTCTATGTTTTTCTCTCGCTCCCATGGGGTAGGCAGAGCGTAAACGACCTAAACAAAGGGCGTTCCGCCACGTCTGACAAAGTTTTGAGGGTTATTTAAGATAGATCTGTAGGGACATGTTGTCAGCCCATCGCCTAAATTACAATATACTGAAACCCTTGAATCCCTTAGCTGGTTTTCACAGCATGCCCGGGAGGAAATGCAGCTGGCACATTTTACGTTTTTCTCTTGCTCCCAGCCCAACATGGAAGAAAGCATGGCAGTATTATAGGAGTATATATATTTTCCCTGGTTCAAGCTAGTGTCCGTACACTATCTGCTTTAGTGCTGATTTAGCTGAAACTACATTAAGACAGATTTACTTTCAGCTCATTTTGATATGATTCTTCCATGATGGCCTGGGAACGAGAGAAAAACTTAAAATGTGCCAGCTGCATTTCCTCTCGGGCACTGAAACCTTAGGATCCAAGGTTTGCAATATATTGCAATGTAGGCGATAGTTTATAATATTATACTTACTAGATAAGTATATGATAATTTAAATATAACTAGCGACCCGTCCCGGCTTCGCACGGATATTATCAGTGTTACTATATTATGCATGTATTATACATATAAACTTTCCTCTTGAATCATTCTATCCATTAAAAGAATCCGCATCATAATCTGTTGCGTAGTTTTAAATATTTATGCATACATAGGGATATAGGGACAGAAAAAGCGACTTTGTTTTATACTATGTAGTGATGTCTTCAAATAAAAGAAGTGTCTAAATAATTCGAATGTGGGCGCTTTGTTCATTAAAAAATCAAATTATAAAATGTCGCTTGTGTGGTTCTCTTTTCCCTACTTATTGGAGGCTCTCACTTATTATTCAAGAGCGCCTCATGAATTCTTATGTCCAAGTCCACTTAGCTGGTCTAATGATAATGCAAGCCACAGCGAAGGAAATCCCTTTAAATGTTCCACAGTTTTGTTTCTTGAAATTCCTTCGCTAATTTGTTTTCAAGTTGCATTTCTAAGAATGACCCTTCACGGAAGAGGATTACAAATATATTCCAGTTTGAGAGTGCTGGAGAACTTTTAATTCGTATAACCATAAATGTTAGACCGCCCTGTGACGCAGCTACAGCGAAGCGTCACGGCACGGCACTGCAGGGGCGCGACATTGCGTGACAAAATGTATGAACTACAGTGCCGCTTCAGTGCGGTACATTTCATACATTTTCAAAAAAAGAATCATTTGTCGCGCAGTGACGCGCCGCTGCAGCCTAATTATGTAACAAGCAACAGCTGTGACTTTATTTAATTATTCATGAGCTTGGTCTCTTTACATAGCTGTTTGCGTTGGAGGCACTTTTTATATTGGATGATTTTTGACTTCAGACGTACAGACCGATAGGTTAATAAATAGCTGTACTGTGGCGATGTTACAAATTACTTACAATCACAACCAAGCTTACAATTACACGTACAACTGCCCCTGTAATCCCGTCGAAGCTCTATAGATAATTTGACTTTGACTTAGAATTTGGGTACAACATTTATTTAATTACTGATTCTAGGGCTGTTTGATATGTCTGATAGGCATGCATGCTCTGATTTCTAGGCCACTCATACACACACACACACACACAAACACACACACTCGCGCACACAAATAATATCTGCTAGTTTTGATTGTTTGTTGTTAACTTATAATTATTAAGTCTTTTTTATTTTCTCTCCTTTATTTATATCCAAGACATAACAATATCTTGTTCTTCTTGTCATTCATTCTCGAGGTGGAGGCCTGGTTACCTATAGATCAGGTTTACCTAGTTCAGGGACCAGCCTCTCAAACAAATTGTAAACTATTATTTGATTATGTATCTACTTTAATGTTGTTGTATATAGAGGAAATAAATACTTTTATTATTATTATTATATGCCATTGCAAGTTTTCTCCTATACTACTCATCATTTTTGTAATGTATGCGAAAAACGTAAAAGTGGGATCTAATTGCCCCGATATATTTTTTTCCCTAGGGTGGCAGTCAGTACTAGAATCAGTAATTAAATAAATGTTGTACTCTAATTCTAAGTCACAGGGCTCGACGACGCAACTACAGGGAACATAATTCGAAGTAATCGAAAAAAAAACCAGTTGCAATCTTAAACCCACAATGTATAGTTGGAGTATATACTTGTAATAGATGGTAATTTAACAAAAAAAAAAATGATGTTGTTATTAAATTCTTTCAGGATGATGATGTTGTTATTGAATGTGTTTTTTACATTTCCATACAAAATGCTTATGTAATAACAACATTATTTTTTCATTTCCTGAAAAAATATTCTGTTAATAATTGTTCAGTTTCGTTGACTGAGCAACCCCTATCAGTTTGCGGGACCCTGTCTTTACACCCGGTATTATGTTTATAATTATTTCCTTTTAAGGTTCAGAATTGTCTGCAGATAAAATTAAAAGGTCAACAAATGGTGCGTTTTATTACGAAGATAAAACATAGACATAAAAAGAATCCGGAGTCGTAAAATACTAATTTGTATCAAAACATCGGGAATGTCTTCAGCAAAAATGAGCTGACCGACACAAAGTCAACAAAAAAACATTTGTTATCCTTTCACAAATATTTTTTGGTTAATAAATCATAAAATTCTTTCGAACTAAAACTACGTAAGGTAGTCCTTCGGGTAGTCATAAATTATTATTATTAATTTTAGAGAAAGTGAGAACAAGCAAGACCTCTTTCAATATTTAACTGCTCTGATTTCTCACAAACATCTGCAAATGATTACGCCTTAGTTCCTAGTTAAAAGTTCGCGTTTTGTCAGTGAACCAACTGAAATGGAACTAAAATATGATGAGAAGTTATTACTGCGATCCCATCGGACGTAAAGTTCAGTTCTGGATGAACATTGGACTCACCAACTTGGTCCCACGCACTTTTAAGTTATCTCGTCATAACTCAAAAGTTAATATCTTATTCCAAGGGAAAACTGTACTGTTATGATTACGATTTTTAACATAAAGGTACATCAACGTTTAAATATAGAAAAGTTACATTGTAAGTGTATTTTGTACTAAACAGTAACACAATAGTGCTTTAGATATAGTGCACTACCTTAACCTACTTACTTCTTTTACATTTATTCACGTGGGATAGTATAAAGGTTAGAACTCACTAGGACGTATCTTCAACGGAGCGGCGCGGCGCGGCGTAGTACGGCACGGCTCTGCGCATAAAAACTGTCAAAATGTAAGAACTGACATTTCCTCGCCGTACCGCGCCGCGCTCCTCCGCTGCAGCTCCAATGCCGCTTCAGTGCGGTTTATCTCATACATTTTCATGCAAATAATAATTCTTCGCGCAGTGCCGCGCCGTTTCGCTGCAGTTATGTCCTAGTGCGGTCTGGCCTAATGTGTTGCTCGCCGTGGCACCTAGAGATGTCAAGCGGTAAAATTACCCCGGTAAAATACAGTAAAAGACGTATTTTACCATTACATATTAATTTTACCGTAAAATACGGTAAGATTCAGTAAAAATCGTATTACACGGCTACTGGAAAAATGCGGCAGCAGCATTAACTTTACGGACATACATAACATACCCAGTCACATCTTTATCCCTAATGGGGTAGGCAGCAGCGTGTAAAGCGCCTAGTAATGGCTATTTATGCAACTGCTGCGTAATAAGGGGTATTAAACACGAGCGTGAGTTTCATAATAACATCACACGAGTATTTTAATACAAAGTTATGTAAAGTTACTTAAAATTATGTAAAAGACTTATCTACACTCATACTAAACGGCTATAAATAATGCACATCTGCCCTTTGAAAGAGAAGGTTGCCAATCGTTGTAAATGTGTGACAAAGTTCGTTCGTTCTACACTTCTGCGTCAAGCTGAACAACTTTACTTAAGCTGAATAACTTTCCTCAAACTTAAGAAGGAACTTTTTTCAAAACTGAACAACTTTTCTCAAGACAGAACAACTTAACTTAAAATTAAAATAGAACAACTTTTCTCAAAACTAAAGAACCTATATAAGAATTGAATAACTTTTCACAAATTGTATTTTCTTTCTTAAACTGGACAACTTTTTTCAATATTGAACAATTTTTCTCAAAACTAAAGAACCTATATAAGAATTGAATAACTTTTCACAAATTGTATTTTCTTTCTTAAACTGAACAACTTTTTTCAATATCGTACAAATATTCTCAAAACTTAACAACTTTTCTTAAAACTGAAAACTTGTAACAAGCTGAGAAACTGTTCTCCAAACTGTTTTTTTTAAACTGAACAACATTTCACAAAACTGAACAACTTTTTTTAAAAATTGATAATTTTTTATCTAAATAATCGAGTTTTCACTTCATCAAAGTTCCTTTTGAAACGTCATAGGTCGCCGGTAATTTTACCGTATTCTAATCTCTCTTATATAAATGACTGTTAATTACCCGTATTTTACTGGAGTATTCAGTAAAATTACGTAATTTTGCATCCCTAGCTGACACCTAAGGTGGACAATTTTTTCCCAAGTGGCATTATTTTCAATGGTTTCATGTGCGGCCTTGAGACCGGGAAGCTAGCGAATACTTCTATTTCCTGTACGGGTATTTAATATACCAGATGGGCTTAGGTACAATGCCTTTCCACTTGGGACACAATACTACTTAGATAACACAAAACTATTATCTAAGTGTATAATATCCGCATTAGTTGGGATAATTAGTAAACAACGTGATAACTTGCGTGTAAAATTACATCCTCCTAGAAATTACATCATAATATTTGGTGTTTCCGGGTTATTCCCATCCTCTACAAAACTTTGATCTCTGTCACATTTTCAGTTCTACATCACATAGTTACTTCAGCGAACCGTTATGTACCTACTAATCAATGACGCAATAAAGCAATTTTTGTGAAATCTCGTGAATTATATTCTTTAATTTTTTCTTTCATGCTGGCCTGGGAGCGAGAGAAAAACATAGAATGTGCCAGCTAGCTGCATATCCTCCCGAGCATGCTGTAAAAACCAGCTAAGGGATTCGAGGGTTTCAGTATATTGTAACTTAGGCGATGGGCTGACAACCTGTCACTACAGCAATATACCTACAAATCTATCCTGAATAACCCTCAAAACATTGACAGACGTGGCGAAACGACCTTTGTTTAGGTTGTTTACGCTCTGCCTACCCCATTAGGTATAAAGGCGTGATTCAATGTATGTATTGTATTATTTTCTAAGTAATATGATTATTAACTTGCGATTGAAAATAAATTAGTTGTATTGTATTGGAAGAACCCGCCGAAATGAGCGTTATATAATAACTCGCAATTATCACCCGGGGGAGTTGGGTGTCTTTGGGTGTAATAATTGGTGTAATTTCAGATTGTGTAATAGTAACAAGTTTGGTATAGCACCGCGGTTCCACTCGCAATTTCAAATGTATATTTTATAACGTTTCAGTGGAAATAAGATATTTTATCGCAGTAAATAGATGACATCATAGATGATAACATAGATGAGATCTTCCATGCTGGACTGGGAGCGAAAGAAAAACATAAAATGCGCCAGCTGTCTTTCCACCCGGGCATGCTGTAAAAACCAGTTAAGGGATCCGAGCAAAAATTGCAATTTAGGTGATGGGCTAACAACCTGCCACTCCAGCAATGTACCTACAAATCTATCTTAAATGGCCCTCATAACTTTGTCAGACGTGACGGAACGACCTTTTTTTCGGTTGTTTACGTTCTGCCTACCCCATTAGGGATAAAGGCGTGATTATATGTATGTATGTAAATAGATGACAACGACAGAAACATTTCAGTCCGTAGTTAAAAGATTAGCTGCTATTCTTTAAGTATGTTATACACGCAATAGTGTTAGAATAAAGTATTATATTAAAATGGTAACATTGAATAAGCATGCTGCGCCATCTGTAGTAAAGAATGTGTAACTTATATTGTCTGTGATCTAACCTGTATGGTTTTGAATAAATCTTGTCCGCCATTGGATTTCCAACGAACAAAATACATACATATAATCACGCCTTTATCCCTAATGGGGTAGGCAGAGCGTATAAGACCTAATGAAAAGTCCTAATGAAAATAAGGATAAACAAATATATACGTTTATCAGTCTTCCATGCTGGCCTGGGAGCGAGAGAAAAACATAGAATGTGCCAGCTGCATTTCCTCCCGGGCATGCTGTAAAAATCTGCTAAGGGATCCAAGGGTTTTAGTATATTGTAATTTAGGCGATGGGCTGACAACCTGTCACTACAGCAATATACATACAAGTCTATCTTGAATAACCCTTAGAACTGTGTCTGACGTGGCGGAACGACCTTTGCTAGGTCGTTTGCGCTCTGCCTATCCCATTAGGGATAAAGGCGTGACTATATGTATGCATATACGTTTATCAGCATTTATTTCGGATAATGTTTTGCACAGTTACTTGTCATCAGTTGAGCTGAGGATATTTGAGTAGGTACCCAATTACCGTACTTTATGAATATACGAAACTTTGTCGGCAACTCAAGTTTCAAACGAAGATTAACTTTGGATTCACCTGTGAATACCATCGCTGGGACAAATATAATTTAAATTGTTGGAGATTAATCAGAATCTGTCGTAAATAAATTCTGTTTTTAGTTTTTTGTTTATATTTTTAAATCTATTGTATCTATTCTTCCATGGTGGCCTGGGAGCAACAGAAAAACATAGAATGTGTCAGCTGCATTTACCCCGGGCATACTATAGAAACAAACTAAGGGATCCGAGAGTTTCAGTTGGTACATTTTAATTTAGGCAATGGGCTGACAACTTGTCACTATAGCAACTTGTCACTATAGCAATATATCTACAAATCTGTCTTAAATAACCCTCAAAACTTTATCAGACGTGGCGGAACAACCTTTGTTTAGGTCGTTTACGCTCTGCTTACCCCATTAGGGATAAAGGCGTGATTATATGCATGTATGTCTCTATCTACGTAGGGCTGAACTTTATTGAATGACTGACAATTAATTACTACATACATACATATAATCACGCCTTTATCCCTAATGGGGTAGGCAGAGCGTAAACGACCTAAGCAAAGGTTGTTCCACTATGTCTGACATAGTTTTAAGGGGTCATTTAACATAGATTTGTAGGAATATTGCTGTAGTGACAGGTTGTCAGCCTAAATTGCAATGTCATCAGAAATGTCATTTCATTACATACTGGCCTGTCAAATTCATACTTGATATTGCTCTCAACTTTGAGATCGCTTCATAATTACGAGCCTAAGAAAGGATTTTTGAATATTCCCTCCCTAAAGGTTGCTTCCCTAAAAAGAGGGGTTGAAGTTTGTATGGAAATTCCGTCAATTTTGAAGGTAGGATCTTCAAATGTTGTATTTAGGCCAATGATTAAATAATAATAAACACATGTTTCACAATTTTTGTATTTTCCATCCCTACGGGGAAAAAACTTTCACTCTAAAAATCCACTGTGCGTGCATAGCATATAAGCTTTTTGCTATGGAAAAATATCACACTCACACAGAAATAAAACATTCCTTTTAGATGTGGAGGACTCAATCCCACGGGTAAACTCTTTTAGCTGCGGGTGAAACCGCAGGGCAGAAAACTAGTAATATAATAAACTCTTTTCACTTTAATAAAATGTCCTTAAAAGCCTCATCAAATATAAATTTTTTGCTCACTTCGGGCCGAAAATTGTTTGAATAGGACATTTTCGAATTTAAATATTCTTTCATGGGATAATAAAAACAGCAATTTTTTTCTTATTTTTTGGAATGGACTTTTTAAATATTTTGTAGGCTGATTTTACGTTACTTAAACACTCCATATGCTATGGCACGCAAATAAATTTACATCCTATATAATGAGTAGTTTCTAGGCCAGACAGTTAGACAGATGTCTCGGTTTAGCAAACCCTATGAGTTATCCGCCAGATATGACAGTCCCGGCCAATCAAATAGGAAACAAACTTTACTACTGTACCTGCACTAACTGCCTCCGTGGTCTAGTGGCTAGTGCCATGGACTCCGGATCCGGAGGTCCTGGGTCCGATTCCCAGGGGGGAAACACAAAGTTGATATTTGAGAATTTATCACTTTGTGATTTTTTCCCCAGTTTGGTTAGCACATTGCAGGCTGAATCACCTGATTGTCCGAAAAGATAAAGATTTTCGTGCTTTCGGGGGGCACGTTAAGCCGTCGGTCCCGGTCGCTGTCTTTGATAGTAGTCGTTACTCAAACCATGTCAGAGGCCTGATAGTTGTGCTACTAGGCGGTTTAAAAACTTTGACAGCAGACACTTTGACATCTTGTCCATAGACTCGATACCCACTCGACAGAAGAAGACTGTGCCTACAACCTTTTATCTACAGAGTTGTTTGCTAATTTGCTATACGGGCTTGTGAGGTACATCAATATTTACCTCAAAAAATTCTTCTCACTTGACTATTTACTGACAACTACTACTGCAAAGTTAGAATTAAATCGTATCAGAATCTATCCCTGAAAATATATAAAGTTTAAGTACTCTTCCACGAAAAAGCATGACCTTTGCAAGTTGGCAAAGCCGATCAAAGGAAAGAAAAGAACTGTAAGAATAAAAAGAACACACCTTCGCGAACACAAAGGAAAACAATTTCTTTCGTGTTAAAATGGGCCGGGTTCAGAAAGAGGCAATTACTAACAAATAAATTCTGTACAAAATACTAGGCACGTTTGTGCCTTTAGCTCATTATTTTAACCCTGAAAGCACTAGGTAGTACAGTCGTTTGTAGTATTTTTAGAATGCGACTATTTTATTTTTCTGCAAACATTTATTTATAACGGGTGTAAAAAAATGCTTACTGTACTTTAGGGTGGGTAACATAAAGTTGAAATATGAAAAAAAAGTTGATATTCCATACAGAGTCATACACTATCTCTATTTGCATGGGAGTGCCATTTTTTTCATTTGATTCAGATCCTAAAGTTTAGTCATTATTTTTTTGAGAGCCAGTATAACGTATTATCCTGGGTGAGTCTGTTTTTCTTATTTGTGTTAATGTGGCTTGTGTTCAAATAATAGTAAAAAATAACAACAGTTTAGATAGAAAGATTTAATTGTACATAATAACCCTTGTATTCGTTATGTTACATTAAAATAAATACCATAAATAAGTATAAAAAACATGGAAGGCACCAAGAAACAACTACATGTGCACCATTGAAAAGGATTTGTATTATTAGCCTGACACCCTACTGAATAGTATGTAAAAAATAAATCTCGTTTGTCGTGTACGATAGTCTCACGTGGTCGCTGCAGCAGCGCCTGCCGCCGCCGCTCCTGCCGCCGCTCCTGCCGCCGCGCCCGACGCCGCTGCGTCTCCAAACCATTCCCCCGCCGAATCGAGCCCTCCTTCCGCCACTTCGCCTGCATCTATACCGCACATACTGAGGAGAGCTGGCATACAGGCGCACACTCCAGCCAAACTGATACAACACGAGCAGCAGACCTTGCAACAGCTGCAGCAGCCACCACCACCACCTCCACCACCTCCTCCTCCTCCTCCTCCTCCATCAGCTTGTTTTGAAACAAAAAAAATATGAAATCCATGAGAGCCTTGTTAGCGACTAACAACCGCAAGCGACGCGGGTGCGGCGTGGGGCAGGGGGGATTCGTCCATTCCTCCTATTCTACTAATTTAGCTTAGAAGGTAGCTTTTCGGTAGATAACATTTTGCCAACCGTGTTTTTTAGACTAATTCAGACCTGCTGACTTCCATGCTGGACTGGGAGCGAAAGAAAAACTTAGAATGTTTCAGCTGCATTTCCTCCCGGGCATGCTGTAAAAATCAGCTAAGGGATCCGAGGGTTTCTGTATATTGTAATTTAGGCGATGGGCTGACAACCTGTCACTATAG
Source organism: Scrobipalpa costella (assembly GCA_949820665.1). Taxonomy (NCBI): domain Eukaryota; kingdom Metazoa; phylum Arthropoda; class Insecta; order Lepidoptera; family Gelechiidae; genus Scrobipalpa; species Scrobipalpa costella. Next base: position 11,826,957 of record OX463298.1, read on the forward strand.
CAATATACTTACAAGTCTATCTTAAATAACACTCAAAACTTTGTCAGACGTGGCGGAATGACCTTTCGTTTAGGTCGTATACGCTCTGCCTACCCCATCAGGGATAAAGGCGTGATTATATGTATGTATGTATGTATGTTTTCTTCCATGCTGGACTGGGAGAGATAGAAAAACATAGAATGTTCCAGCTGCCCTTCCTCCCGGGCATGCTGTAAGAGACAGCAAAAGGGATTCGGGGGTTACAGTGTATTGTAATTTAGGCGACGGGCTGACAACCTGTCACTACACATTAGCAATACACATTACAATCTAAAATTGCCCTCAATTTTTGTCAGACGCGGCGAAAGCGCCTTTTACGAGGCGTTTAACGCTCTGCCTACCCAGTAAGGGATAAAGGCGTGATTTTATGTATGTATGTATGTATGAACACGAAAGTTTTGCATTCTTGAATTTTAACAGAAAACTCAGAATTTTAGATGTTTTTGCCGGTTAGGGTAAAAGCTTGGGGTTGGGGTTAAATTGACCCCAGAAGCTATTCATAATTCGACAATAGTCGAGTAGGGTATCGTGGCATCGGTATTAGAGGGCGCTAAACTCAATTTCGATAGCCCTAAGTACAATCGAGTACCAGAAGTGGAGGAATACGTGAATATTAGTAAAAATCACGATTCAAAATATATTCTTTATTACATTAAAATACAAGAAATAAAGTTTACAGAAAGATTTAACGCAAGAGAACTTCTTCGATTATTATACGATTTTCAAGAATCAGCGCCTTTTCATTAATTCTTCTACTCTTGTCATCATAAGCAGTCTACGTTTGAAACAAGCCTTCTAAATTTGCCATGTTTGTTAAGCTAAGACAGATAGTGACCGCAGTGTGAGATTTCGCAGCTGCCTATTCCTTTTAGACATAATTTTAACCTGCTGTAGCTGAGTTCCTAGAGCGATGAAATTCCAAGATCGTATTTCTTTTCTTTGAAATTTGCCTGCAATGTCCTAACCAAACTAGAAACAATAATACAAAGACATTTTCGCCCGCCCGACCACGGAGGCAGTTAGTAAAAATACAGATTTTGGTCAGCTGTTTGAAAAGTGTAGTTATAAGCTTGTGAAGATAAAACGATACATAAAAAAATACCTACTCATTTTTAAATAGAAATTACCTTGTTGTGTTTCTTGTAGTACTGGTGGGGGGTAGTAACCGGGTGCGTAGCCGGGCGCGTAGCCGGGTGGTGGGGGGTAATATCCAGGTGGTGGCGGCGGCGGGGGGTAGTAGTAACCAGGCTGATAAGGAAACAATTAATACACTTAATATTCACCAAAAAACGGATTTAAAAACCTATTGTTTATGTTTCTTAGTAAACATACACTCAGACCTGATATCAGGCATCACATTATTCTTAGACTGTTCCATACTCATTGATTGACACTGTAATACTAAGGGCTTCTTAGTATTACAGTGTCAATAAGGGGTCTTCTTCAATCGTGTTGTTGGCATATCAAAACATAGTTTCAAAATTCTACATATATAATTAAAACAACCCGACTGTAGTACTTATAAACATCATCATCTCCCTAGCCTTATCCCGTATCTCACGGGGTCGGCCTTCTAATCTAGGGGATTGAACAAGGATACTGGTTTTTACACAGAGCGACTGCCATCTGACCTCCGCAACCCAGAAGGGAAACCAGACCCAATCCTAGTTTAGGTCAGAGTTTTCAAGCCGCCAATGCTTAGCACTGGCCTCTGATATGGCTTAACGACTAATATCTACGGTATTAAACGATATTAACCGGGACCCACGGCTTAACGTGCCTTCCGAAGCACGGAAAAAGCACCGAATAACATATGAAAATGTAGTACTAATAAACATACAGACATATAATCACGCCTTTATTTCTAATGGGGTAGGCATAGCGTAAACGATCTACACAAAAGTCTGACAAAGGTTTGAGGGTTATTGTTGTCAGCCCATCGCCTAAATTACAATATACACAAATCCATAGCTGGTTTTTACAGCATGCCTAAGAGGAAATGCAGCTGGCACATATTATGTTTTTCTCCCGCTCCCAGGCCAGCATGATTTTTTTTTCTGTCATAAATTAGGCAAAACAAACTCCTTTGCTCTTATATTTGTCGACCTTCTGAGAAATTGTTTAGCACGGTCTTGTAGGACCTATAAGCACAGAATATATAAAAGCGATGCTGGACTGGGAACTAGAGTAAGACATGGAGTGTACCAGCTTCATTTCCTCCCGGGCATGCTGTAAAAACCATCTAAGGGAGCCAAGGATTTTTGTATATTGCAATTTTGGCGATGGGCTGACAGCCTGTCACTACAGCAATATACCCACAAATCTATCTTAAATAACCCTCAAAACTTTATCAGACGTAGCGGAACGGCCTTTGTTTAGGTTTACGCTCTGCCTTATTAGGGATAAAAGCGTGATCATAATGTATGTATATAATAGCCTGTAGGTCCAGACTTGGACGTGTACTAGTACAAGTCCACTTCTGGCAGATTATTCTCAACCTAATAGTCTGAAATAGTCTGTATGTGTGTCTTTCTTAAACTCTTAAATTCGCGCCATAATCTTTCGGTATTTATTAGTATAAACGAGAGAGAAAGTCCGAATCAATAGTTTTTGAACTGCTCCGAATGTTCGTAATGAATGTACGGTTCTTATCGAATTTGTATCCGAGTTGGCCTTCCTAGTAAATGTATGACAGCTTGCTCACCCATCCACATCCGTTTTATATGGAATTTCTACGGATACGAACCGAATACGGTGCAATGCAAAACCGCTCTACCTCTTACGGGAAGTGGAAAGCCACAGCGGTCCGGTTATGACTATCCCGCGCGATTGGCCACGCAAGTTTACGGTCCTTCATATAATTTCGCGGATGGCTTAATATACCTACTTTAAACAGCAATAGAATCTATGCATAGTTGGTTCTAATAGTAAAACAGTATCATCAATATCACTGACGTGATATTATGACTAATGTTCCATGATATTACTTACGGCTGCCATTCTCTTGTAAACCTAAAAAGAACACATAAATTTAACAAATATAATTCTAAATTGAATAAATAAAACGTAGAGTAGAATTTTACAAAAATAATTAAAAGATTTCTAAATAGATGTAGAGTCACTGATTACTATATAATGTAGACTAGGGAAGAGTCTTCAAAGTTCTGAGACAGCTGACACTTATCTATCGGAAAGACATATGATCAAGAAGGAGTATGTTTAAAAAGATAACAATAAATTATTCTGTAAAGAGATCGGTTTTGGCACTGATAAGGTTAGACCGCACTATAATATTTCTAATTCAGTTTTAGAATAAATGTTAACAAAGTTTCGTGTCTTTATCAAAAATATATTTCAAAAATAAATGATATGTGTTGACAACTTGTTAAATCAGACAATAAGCTAACTGCCTCCGTGGTCTAGTGGCTAGTGCCATGGACTCCCGATCCGGAGGTCCTGGGTTCGATTTCCAGAGGGGAAAGCACAAAGTTGATATTTGAGAATTTATCACTTTGTGAATTTTTTCCCAGTTTGGGTAGGGCATTGCAGGCTGAATCACCTGATTGTCCGAAAAGAAAATGATTTCGTGCTTCGGAGGGCACGTTAAGCCGTCGGTCCCGGTCGCTGTCTTTGATAGTGGTCGTTACACAAAACCATGTCAGAGGCCTGATAGTTGTGCTACTAGGCGGTTTAAAAACTCTGACACCAGGGTTCATCGAGTCCATAGATACCCACTCGACAGAAGAAGAGGAATAAGCTAAATTACTAAAACAACTATTTCATTATGTTGTTATGCTTAATAGCTAAAACTTATTTTAGAAAATAGATCTTTGATTAAAAGACATAAAACTTTGTTTACCTTTATTCTTAAACTGAGTTGGAAATACTATAGAGCAATTCGACACGGGACGCCACAAAAGACTTTTTATATGAGTTCATGGTTTAAAAAAATATGTAATGAAATGATGTCCGTGGTGTAATGTAAGCTTAATGGAAGATGCATCTGATCTTTAGGCCCGTATTTGTAATCATCTCTCGAGTCAGACATCTAGTTTGAGTTCGCATCAGAAATGTCATTTCAGTACAAAACGACCTGTCAAACCAAACTTACTAAACTAAACTATTACTGTAAATACGGGCCTTAGTTTCCTTTACTTAAATCCTGCGCTGTACTGTTGCTGTCTTTCCATTCATCCGTTTCGGTGCATAATGTCCATTTTGCAAAATGTCCAGTGGTGAGAAAATGACCAATTTGCAATATGTCCAGTTTGCAAAAAGTCCAGTTTGCAAAATGTCCAATTTGCAAAAAGTCCAGTTTGCAAAATGTCCAATCGCAAAATGTCCAGTTTGCAAAATGTCCAATTGCAATTTGCATTTTCACCTTTTTGATTCCTAATAAACTCGAATTTCTTATTTATTGTACGGATTTAGAAAACCAACGCATTTAAATAAATAAAAAACACTTAGTAATAACCAAAAGCGCTATCTTAAATAATCCCACTCACTACACGCACCGCATTTGCAATGTTACAATATGACAATGAATATGATTCTAATTCAAAAGTACCTTCATTTTTCTATAAAATGATATTCGAAACAGGGTTGCCAAATAAAAAATATATATACTTACCCGACTATGACCTACAGCGTTAATAAGCAGTTTGCGAGGAGGTACTTAATTTTTTGCTAGATGGCGTTTGCTATATTTTAAGAAATTTTCTTTTTTTGAAATTGGAAAGTTGTTCGGTTTCATGGTCTGAACTCACCCTTCAATTTCGCAAATTGAACTTTTTGCAAACTGGTCATTGTGCAAATTGGACATTTTACAAATTACACTATTTTCAAACTGGACATATTGCAAATTGGACATTTTTTCACCACTGGACATTTTGCAAAATGGACATTATGCACCGAAACGCCTTCATCTTGTTCTGATTGTAGTTTACACTATACTCTCCTTCATAGTTTATGTAGTAGTTTATTAGAATGTATATATCAGTTTATTTTAGAAGTATGTATGTATTAATATTAACTTTTTGTCTACGTATTATATATAATATACTCAAGTTTAAGTAGTTTATTTGTTTAATTTATTTCAGTATAGTTACACTATCCAGCTTTCTACGCATTTTTTTTTTACTCAAAGTTTGCCTGGAAGAAATTGCTACCTTAGCTAGAAGGCCGCCCATGTTGTACTTGTATTTGTGTTATCTGCTGTGTTGTATGAATATTTCTTACGTGCAATAAAGTATTTTTATCTTAACTTAGGATTAACTAGAGAATTAAAGTAATATGCTGTTTTCATTAAATGAAGCTGAGAACGTCGACCGACTTTATTTAATTAAAATTCAGTGTTTCCGAGTCGTATAGGATAACGTAGCATCTTTTATTTAGATATGAGCTTCGAAATTTGTGCTTTGGTTGTATATATACCTACTGTTTTATACTGTATTAAAATTTATTTTACATACATATAATCACGCTTTTATCCCTAATGTGGTAGGGAGAGCGTAAACGACATAAACAAAGGCCGTTCCGCCGCGTCTGACAAAGTCTTGAGGGCCATTCAAGAAAGATTTGTACGCATATTGCTGTATTGACAGGTTGTCAGCCCATCGCAAAAATTACAATATACTGAAACACTCTGATCCCTTAGCTGGTTTTTGCAGCATGCTCGGGAGGAATTGCAGCTGACACATTCTATGTTTTTCTCTCAGTCCCAGTCCAGCACGGACGATAAAAAAATGTTTTGGCTTCGATAAGTGTTGTGTACTTTTTACTAAAGAAAACAATTATTGATAAGGATTATGTTACTCCATGATATAAGTATTGTGTACTTGTTAAATCATCATCATCTTCCGATCCTCATCCCGAATCTCACGGGGTCAGCTTCCTAATCTATGGGATTGAACCACAGAAGAGTAAAAACTAGCGCTCTCCGAGCGCTAGCGAGCTGTAGCGACTTCTCAAATCAGTGGATTGAACGAGTGTACTGGTTTTTACACAGAGCGACTGCCATCTGACCTCCGCAACCCAGAAGGGAAACCAGACCCAATCCTAGATTAGGTTAGAGTTTTCAAGCTGCCAATGCTTAGCACTGGCCTCTGACATGGCTTAAAGACTAATATCTAAGGTGTTAAACGATATTAACCGGGACCAACGGCTTAACGTGCCTTCCGAAGCACGGAAAAAGCACCGAATAAACGTACATATGAATTTGGAAAACTGAATAACACATTGGTACGTGGTGGGATTCCAACCACGACCTCCCGCTCAGGAGGCAGCGGCCCTATCCACTACACCATCGGGCTCTCTTCTATCTACTACACCATCGCGTACTTGTTAATTAATTATGAAAATTATGAAAAATAAAACCAATTAGTGAAGAGACCTACTACAAATTTTTATGGTGGTCTGTATTTTTGTTTTTAGAGAGTTTTTTCCACTTTTATCGATGTCAGTGTTTAGGTTATATAGTTATTGACAAACATTCTGAGCATGTACAAATGTAAATAGTTGCGTTTCTAAAATTCACTTTTCGGTCTTAAATCGTTTGAATCATTGCTTGATGTTTGCCGGGAATTATAACCTCTGTGTGGTCTAAACTATGATCTCAAATTTTACTATGAGGTCTTCTTCATAACAAGAGAGTTTACTTGTTCACATACATACATACATATAATCACGCATGTATGCCTTATGGGGTAGACAGATCGTAAACGATCTAATCCAAGGTCGTTCCGCCAGATCTGACAAAGTTTTGAGGGTTATTTAAGATAAATTTGCAATCGCCTAAATTGTAATTTACTAAAACCCTCGGATCCCTCAGCTGGTTTTTACAGCATGCCAAGAAGGAAATGCAGCTGGCACATTCTATGTTTTTCTTTTGCTCCCAGTCCAGTATGGAAGAACTCGTTTACTCTGAGGTAATAAATACAAAAACAAACCACAAATAAATATCAACATTTATTACACGTTTAAATATCCATTGTATAACATAAATTATTTTGATAGAATATATATGTACCTAGCTCTTTATTTTATTACATCCTTGTTATATTATTAGTGACTATTAAAATATTAGTTGCAAAAAATACTATATATAATTTTAATGCGACCTAAAAAACATAATACCAGTTATAACCCTGCCTGGAATTAAAAATACCTGTCATAGAGGTACCATAGAGAAGGGCTTATTGGAAATGCATAAGTGCCTCTCTTATTCTGTCTCTGTTTTTCTCTTTGACAGGTATTTTTAATTCCTGGCAGGGGTACTGATACGGATACGGTAGACAAGATTATATTTTTTTTGTATTTTTATACATGTAAATAAAAATAATGTTATTGCCTATATTTACAGACAAAACCAAGCTTTCACTGTATGTCTTTGCCAATAAAATACAATCTACAACTCTTATTTTATATACAATAGTTTATTTTGTTTTTCTACACTGTTTAATTGTTTATATACAATCGATACCTACAAAAGGAAGCTTCAATCGACAACACAGAAATAAAGCTTCATAAATTGTATTTTCATTCACACGCCCAAGAGACTTTTAAAAAAATATTTTAATGTGTATATTGATATTTTGGTTGTACCTAGTCTTTTTCATTGTATTTTTTTTCTTTGATATGTGAGAAGACACAAGATTTTAAACTATTTAAACTTAAGTGAGACATTCTAAATAAAATTTAATAACTAAGCGCTGCGAGCTCAGACCCGCAGTGATAGGCGGGACGCGGTCGGGTTCACAACTCCGCAACCTACGCACTCAACCTGATGAAGGGACTCCGAATGTCACGAAAAATGTCTTGAAGTACGCGACTTTTATTCCAAAGTGAGTGCCCGTTATTAAATTTTACACAAGATTTTATTTATTAACTCGTCCTGTTTCTAAACTTACAAAAATGTTGTTATTAAAACAAACTGAGTTACAGATATCATAGATAAATAAAACGGACATCTATGTCCGTAGTAGTAACACGAATAGCCGCTGTCCATAAAAATTGTTTAATCTATCTCTTACGCTTCATACCATAAAATTACTGAAAATCAAAATCCAGTTTCAAGCCACATTGACCACAATAATTAATAAAATTTCTCTATATTACTAAAAAAAAACTATAACACACTTCTTAACAAAATAAATCAACTTCAGAATCATCCACTCGGTCACATAACAATCTTACTATGAACATTACGATAATTTTATTGTACTCTTTACTTTATTATTACGATGGAAGATAGAATATGTATTAGAAAGTTCATCCGCACTTGCAAATCTGATATACGAGTATGTAATCACGTGTTCTATTAAATACTGTTTTGTTTTTATAAAGCTTAAACACTTAAATATAGGTTATTCATGTGGTAAGATCATTGCTTATTGGTATAAATTCTGGCGAATTCTTGATAATTATCATCATTTTAGTTCACACTCGCGTTTAAAGACATTTTATTTTGAGTTCTAGCTATGAAATTAGAAAACGTCAGGAGTACTCGTAAAATACTCGTATTTTGACATCAAAATAAAAATACCTACTTGAGAGACAGGTTATTGAAAAAAAAAACATGTTATGGTTTACTGTCTATTTCATTCATCTCTTAACTATATTGTAGTTTATTCAGACAGAATAGACACCAGTATGTACTCAGGGTTTCATGCTACGCTGCTTCGAGAAGGAATTTCATTTGCGGTAGTTTCTAGAACCCTTAACTTTGTTAAGAGTATCCAGGTGTAATCTTGATGTGATCGAAATACGAGCTGCAGGCGACGTAACTGGATTATCAAAGTGCACAGGCTTTGCAGACACTTTGGATTGACGAAAACACAGGTTTTAGAATGGTCCAGGCGACACTTCCGCTTCTGGACTTTACAACATTACTTTAACTTTTTACTTTCGGTTTACAGTAAAACTAATATATTTTATTCTTCTTTTCAGTCGCCAAACGGTAGGCACTGTTTGATTACAGAATGTAAAACTACAGGAGTCAAATAATCAATCGTCAGAGAGAATGATGGATCAGTGTCGCTTTTGGCGTTCCTCAGTGAGAGGGCGAATTCACAAGGTAGCTGTGGACGGGTAGCTGTCGGCAATAGTCACAGCTCGGTGGTATCATATCGGTACTACATGAACCAAAGAAACAATCGTCAGAGAGAATGGAGACTAGCGTCGGTATCGCTTTCAGCGTTCCCCAGTAAGAGAGTGGATTCACAAGGGAGAGAGTGGCTGGAAGGCGATCTTGGTTGGTCGCTGCCTGGGGGCGGACGGGCGGCTGGCGGCAATAGTCACAGCTCGATGGCGGCCGCGCCCTTCCACGTCACACCGGCGCGGAGCAGGTGGTACAGCCGGAGCACGCACCATATGCACAGGCACTGCGGGAAAAGAAAATAATATTTTCTTAAAACTATTAGGTATTATATTTTCAGAAAGGATTTTTACATTGATAGTAGTGGTATGGATCGCAAACTTCCGAACTATCTATGTGCTACGAGTAAGTAGTATATTAAAATTCGAAACGTAGGCTTTTCTCTGGATTGACCAGTATTTTGTCAAAGTCCGGGTTTTGATCAAAATCCTAGTCTAACTACGACTATATACCATTCATTTCGTTATTACCTATTCTTAGTCTTTTATTTCATGTTGCAGTTAGTGTCTTTTTACATACTTATAAAGAGTTATAGATAAATGAAGGGTGTTAGATAGATAGTCCGCAAAGGGCAAGGCCGTACTTACTACCGGAGAATCAAGGCAACATGTGAGCTTACGTGACCGATGCCCATGATAGGCTCTCGTATCTATTCTAGTACTCTGTCGATCTCTATGGTCAAGGTAACATGGTATTATTATCTTATTTATTATACCCACTCGTATTGACGACGAACAATTTTTATTTGCGTTTCTATGAACAATTTTATTTGTGCCGCATCGACGTGTGTCAAATAGAAAATCATAGTAAGTTAGGCGGTTGATAATATCAAAACTTAATAATTAAAATTTGAATCCCTTAATAAAATAAAAAAGTGTCAAAAATATAGGATCAAACAAATCCAAATTTAAAATCCCTAAAATCATAGTACGTTGTCAGTAAAATCTTTCAGTATTTCCATCAATATAGATCGTAGTTGTTCAAATTTCAGTTGAAAACAGTATATTTGAAAAATCTTCTGTCCTCAACTTATATTTGAAAAGAACTAAGTTCAATTTGGTTTAATAAATGGAGGCCGCGCGATGGATGGCCTGGCAACAAATTACAAATGTTTTTGCGTGGTTCCTAATTCTATTAACTTATTTTACACGAGCTTTGAGTTCGAAAAGTTATGAAGGTTCATAAATTTCAGGACGGTTTTTCAAAGATTTATCGATTTTGTCGGTAATTTATTACGATGTGACAAGTTTATTTTTATGATTGCTTTGAGCGGTGTTGTTTCAACTTTTGTAAGCAGTCTACCACGATCGAAGTATTTTGCAGGTTCTTCTACTGTGGAGTGGGTATCGAGTCCTTCGACCCGATAAACCCTGGTGTCAGAGTTTTAAAACCGCCTACTAGCACAATTATCAGGCCTCTGACATGGTTTTAAGTAACGACCACTATCAAAGCAGCGACCGAGACCGACGGCTTAACGTGCCCCCCGAAGCACGAAATTTTTTTTCTTTTCTTACAATCAGGTGATTCAGTCTGCAATGTCCTAACCAAACTGGGGAAAAATTCACAAACTGATAAATTCTCAAATATCAACTTTGTGTTTTCCCCCTGGGAGTCGAACCCAGGACCTCCGGATCGGGAGTCAATGGCACTAGCCACTAGACCACGGAGGCAGTTATTTGCCGGTAAGTACTTGCTTTTTAAAGTGTTAGTATTTCTAATATTTTTGACAGTGGGCTCGATTCCAGATTTGCCGGCTAAAACTAAAATTAAATCTATTAGTTACTTTCAGACTAAAAACATTGGAAAAGGACAGGCGATCTTATTTCTCCGGTTTTTGATTTATAGTCGGTGGTTTTATGCATTTTTATCCGCCTTTATATATGGCGGATAAAATTGACAGATATATTCGGGAAACGTGCAAAAGGGCGTCATTATCTAGCGGACAAAGTGTAAAACCATAGAATATAGATCGCCTGCCCTTATTCAATTTTATTATTTTGAAAGTGACAGATATATTTTAATTTTAGTTTTAGCCGGTGGAATCTAGAATCGAGCCCAATATTCATGTTCATTTGCTTGAGTGCTAATGGAAGAAATCCCTAGAGTTGGAAATTGGTCTCTAAAAAGAAACTATATTTTCCAGGGAGCTGTTATAAATTTCACACTTACATAAATTACTTATAATTGAATGGATTATTTAAAAAATATATATAAAAATATGTATACCTCGTATTTCTGGTAATCTCATCACATAATCGCTGCCTATTACGATCGTAGACCCATATTTTACTTATATTTCTAAAACAACATTCTTTTTTTTGTTAGCGAGTGGATTCTCGAGTCGAACGACCCGATGAATCCTGGTGTTAGAGTTTTCAAACCGCCTAGAAGTACAGCTGTTAGGCCTCTGACGTGGTTTGAGTAACGATCACTATTAAAGACAGCGACCTGGACCGACGGATTAACGTGCTCTCCAAAGCACGGAATCTTTTTTCCTTTCGGACAATCAGGTGATTCAGCCTGCCATGTCCTAACCAAACTGAAAAAATCCTCACAAAGTGATAAGTTGACATACATCAACTTTGTGTTCCCCTCCTGGGAATCGAACCCAGGACCTCCGGATCGTAAGCCCATGGCTCTGACCTGTAGACCACAGAGGCAGCATTAAAATACAACATTAATAGAACTGTACTTACATTTAAAAATATTCTTGGTAACAGGAAGGAGATCTCCGCCTTGCACATAGCATCGAATTGCTGAAACAAATTAATGAAACCATTGACAATTTGTCAAAATTCCCTACACTGGGTTTGGTACGATTATGGAAATTCTTCTTTAAGATAGGTCATTACAGCAATGTACCTACAAAACTATCTTAAATAACCCTCAAAACTTTGTCAGACGTGGCGGAACGACGTTTGTTTAGGTCGTTTACGCTCTGCTACCCATTAGGAATAAAGGCGTGATTATATGTATGTAAGATAGGTCATATATGTGTACATAGATTGTAAACGACCTAAACAAAGGCCGTTCTGCCACGTCTGACAAAATTTTGAGGGTTATCTAAGATAGATTTGTAGGTACGTATATATTGCTGTAGTGACAGGATGTCAGTCTATTGCCTAAATTGCAATATACTGAAACCCTCGGATTCCTTTGCTGGTTTTCACAGCATGCCCGGGAGGAAATGCAGCTGGCAAATTGTTTGATTTTCTCTTGCTGCCAGTAGAGCATGGAAGAAATAAGTATGTAAATAAAAAAAAAAAAAAACAAAAACCAATACAGAAGCCTACTTAGTTTGTGATCCACCAGTGGTATGCGGTTATAAAATGAATAGAAAAATGAAATAAAATAACACAATATTTGCGAAGTAGAATGCAAGCTCTGAAGTATTTGGCGTGTATTAGTTCGTTCTTACTACAGTTAATGAAGATTTTACTGTACAGACGATAAAATTAAAGAAAAGTGTCGAAAACCGTCTGTGGCATCGCACATAGGGCCGGAGTCCCTAATTGATGAATACATTTGTCACAAGTAATGATGTAAAGCAGTAAAATTACTCCGGTAAGATACGGTAAAAAACTAAATACCTATATCGTAAAATGTTATATTTATGTGAATTACGGTAAGATTCAGTAAAAAAACGTACTACACGACTACTAGAGAAATGCGGCAGCAGCAGTGCGTTTTCAAACAACCATACATACCAAGCCATGCCTTTATCCCTAACAGGGTAGGCAGTGTGTAAAACAAATAGTAAAAGACGTTTTTAACGAGTCTTATTGTGGGCTATTTTAGATAGACATACATATCACTATAGTGACAGGTTGTCGGCCCAAACCTTAAATTAAATACACTGTAACTCTCGAATCTTTTTGAGTTTCACTTCATAAATGTTTTTGTTAAAACGTCGTCAATCACTGGTTTTTTTACCGCAATTTATATAAATGACCGTAAAATCGTATTTTACTGGCGTATTCGGTAAAATTACGTAATTTTGCATCCCTAGTCACAAGTATTGTTCGTTGAACTTTTTCAAGGATAAATTTCTCTAATCGTTATTCAACAAGGTCACAAACGTAATAGCAGTAGTTATAATTACTAATTAATACCATAGCACTTAAAAGAGGCCCTAGTTAGTGACAATTTATAGTTTGTTGTGTAAACTTCGAAGTTCGGTCAACTCAGTAGTTGTGAAGCAATTTAAGTTAAAAACCTCACGATGGTTTATAGGGAGAATTTTTTATTCTCATAATAAAGTCAAAGATATTTTAAATTGGTTTTGTATCCAATTATTACCATACATATTTTGTTATATCTATGCATGCTTGCTCACAATTAAATTACTAATGTATACCTACTATACATTTTGATGTTTAATAAATGTTTACTGTGTTTAACATGACCGTAATTAGCAGACCAAACTAAATTATTGGTATTTGTTTTACATCAAAGGTATGTAAATAACGAATTGCTTCACAAACTAGAAAAATATAAATAAAATAGTCACTGTGATACAAAATACACACAAAAAATCTTTCTAATACACCAAATTCCCCAAATTTAATGTAAGCTGAAGTATCCCCTTCAAAGGAACTCCATCATATTTATGAAGAGTTTTGACCTCATCCCATCTATCTTGCGCCCCGTGAATTTGCAGGTAAGGGTCATCCCATAAATCCATGTGGCAGTTATTTGTCCTGCCGGGGTATACAGTGCCGAAGGCTCCCTTTGTAGCCACTTCATATTTCAGGCTGTTCCTCTGGTCTTATTTTTACGTAACCTTTTGTGGTCTAAACAAGTGAATATTAAAGAAAATACTTCTAAGTAAAACTAGATTATGAATTCAATGTGTATAAATAAATGTATAATAGTTGGCTAGCCTTTTGGAGATATTGCGATTCTAGGATGCTATTATTATTTAGATTCTTGCAATGGACGTTCCGATTTATTTCATCATAATTTTGTTACTCGTATTTAAGTACGTTTGAAGGTTATATAAAAAAGGCGCCCATTAAATATTTCTTGAAAATTTCCATGAATAAAGATATTCACGTTGAATCGAATATTAAGATTCGTTTATATTGTAAATCCGAATCAGAAATTCATATTCGCGAGACTGAATCAAGTCTAAACTGACAAAGAACGTTTCGCGAATTCGTAAGGTATGAATTATTCAAACTGAATGAAGACACGTTTATCGGTAATTGGTGACTTAATTTATAAAAGTAAAATTACCTACATGTTTGATAATTTTATATTTATTTAATTAATGAAATTCACCATATTATTAAGTAGGTATATTTTAACTTATCGAAAAGCAATTCATAAACTATTAACTCTATAAGGTAATGACATCAACAATTCATACGTAAGCTGAGAAAATAGTAAGTAAATAAAAAAGAAACGCTTCTTTTTATAATATGTATGGCGTCACATTTTTTTCCCAGTAAATTGCTTTCCTTTCAAATGAAAGAAACACAGTCGAGAGGTTATTTCACGTTCGCATGACAAAGTTAACAAGTTTTTGGAAGTATTTTGTCGTATAACGACGTCAAAAATAAAGGTCTGTGGGCTATGAATTTTATTTTATGTTTAACACAATTCAAGTTAACTTTTTTGATGTTTGTTGGTTGGTTGGTACTTTATCTAGAGATTATCTTTATCAAAATTTAAAGGTTAGACCGCACTAGGAAGTAGCTGCAGGCAGCGAAGCGGCGCGGCACTATAGTAGCGCGACAAAATCTATCTAAATATATGTACTGACAGTACCGCGCCGTGCTGCGCCATGTCGCGCCGCGCCGTGCTGCGCCATGTCGCGCCGCGCCGCTTCGCAGAAGCTGCCGTGCAATTTCAGCGCGGTACATCTCATACATTTTCATACAAAGAATCATTTGTCGCGCAGTGACACTGCAGCTACGTCGTAACCTTAAATGTTATCCTTGATTGTAGTAATAACTACAGACTTGCGTTCGTATCGTGAGCACAGATAGTATTAAGCATGTGAAAAGTAACATAATTCGATTTCAAAAATAATAAATCACTATCATGTCATTAAAATAAGAACTACCTTTAAACAACTAAAGCTCTACAGTAAGACAGCGTCGTGCTGAATCAATGAAACTGAACAACTCCAACAGGAACATTTTTCAGGAAGTGAATAAAAATGACTTTTCCATACAAATTGTCCAATCGAGATAAACAATTTGTATGAGAAAGCCACTTTCTTTTACTTGCTGAAAAAATATCCTGGTGGAAGTTGTTCAGACTCAGCAACCCTCATCAGTTTGCGGGACGCTGTCTCTTACACCTGATATAGTTACAATAAATTTGATTAAAAGATGAATACGTGAATGAATACCTATAAGCTCTATACACAGTGAGCTAAACTTTTCAAAACGAACAGATTTTCTACATTCAACGAGTAGGGAAATCAAATTTTCACAGGCGCCAGGCTGTCAACAAAACTCGGAAAGCCCATATCAAAACTGTATACCAAATCCGTGGAATGGAAACAAAATAATTTGTTAGTTCGAATCGAATTCCAATATAAACCGATTACGGAAATTTTCTATCTACGTTCAATGTTCATATGCAGTTCGTGGATTTAAAACACTGAAAACAAACTCACTGTGTTCGGGTCGCTTGTATTGGACAGGAAATGTTCAAATGTTTCTTTATTTTTCTTTTAGCTCCGCGCCGAGAAAAATTGGATTCCAGAATTCCGAAGAATGTTATTGATGTGGATTTTAAAGCTGTTGTATAGATATTTTGTTGGATTACAAAGTATAAGATACAAACATAAGTATAATCACGCCATTATCCTAAATGGGGTAGGTAGAGCGTAAACGACCTAAACAAAGGTTGTTCCGCCACGTGTGACAAACTTTTGAGGGCTTATTAAGATAGATTTGTAAGTATATTGCTGTAGTGACAGATTGTCAGCCCAACGCCTAAATTGCAATATACAGAAACCCTCGGATCGCCCTTAACTGGTTTTGCAGCATGTCCGGGAGGAAATGCAACTTAGCACATTCTATGATTTTCTCTCGCTCCAAGTCCTGCATGGGAGAAATATTAGATTGTAAATTTATGTTTATTCTTGTTGCAGGATATAGTTAATGCCGGGAAGACACCACAAGTCGTGAAACCGCGGTGAAGGAGCAAGGTTTATCATTAAAAAAAATGCTTTTTCAACTCGAAAAATAAACTATAAAACGCAGTACGGAAAAATTGCGTTACATTTCCTAACTCTATGAAAGAGTTTCTTATAATTTTATATAATTTAAATAGAAAGATACAGCTCTTGTTTCTCCATTCTCTTATTCTATGTACTAAAGACCACCAATGTATACATGCCACTTCTATTTTCAGCGTATTCCCACTTCAGTGCTCGATATAGTTCGATAAGTGGCAAATCCGCCCACCGCTCGCGAGATTGCGGAAACTGCGGTCGCAGGTTCGAGTCCCGAGCGGAGACAAGAGGAAATTACCGCGGTAGCCGGCTAAACAAGGTAAAGATTGCGGTGTCTAGATAATGGAAGCTTCTAAACAGACACGCACGCCTTCTACATGCTTGAATAGAACCTATAATTATAATGAGAGCCAACGTTGTAATAGCATTTATAATAGGCAATAACTAGTTTGGGTAATATTACTACATGTTATCGGTACAGCTGTTATTATTTCTATCTGCATCTACCTACTCACACATAACAATTCATTTCAAGAGATCTGATTTAATTTAGTTTCAACACACACACGTTCATGACTTTTTAATCGAGATATTTTCATTTAAACGAATATGTAGGTCTGTTCGTTAATTTCTGTGGTGATTCTATAATTCAATTTAGAACGAGGCACAATTTTGAAGCTGCATGTTAACTATCCTCCATGTAGGCCTGTTCGTTTATTTCTGTGGGGATTCCATAATTCAATCTAGAACGAGGCACAATTTAGAAGCTGCATGTTAACTATCTTCTATGTAGGCCTGTTCGTTCATTTCTGTGGGGATTCCATAATTCAATCTAGAACGAGGCACAATTTAGAAGCTGCATGTTAACTATCCTCCATGTAGGCCTGTTCGTTCATTTCTGTGGGGATTCCATAATTCAATCTAGAACGAGGCACAATTTAGAAGCTGCATGTTAACTATCTTCTATGTAGGCCTGTTCGTTCATTTCTTGGGGATTCCATAATTCAATCTAGAACGAGGCACAATTTAGAAGCTGCATGTTAACTATCTTCTTTGTAGGCCTGTTCGTTCATTTCTGTGGGGATTCCATAATTCAATCTAAAACGAGGCACAATTTAGAAGCTGCATGTTAACTATCCTCCATGTAGGCCTGTTCGTTCATTTCTGTGGGGATTCCATAATTCAATCTAGAACGAGGCACAATTTAGAAGCTGCATGTTCACTATCCTCCATGTAGGCCTGTTCGTTCATTTCTGTGGGGATTCCATAATTCAATCTAGAACGAGGCACAATTTAGAAGCTGCATGTTAACTATCCTCCATGTAGGCCTGTTCGTTCATTTCTGTGGGGATTCCATAATTCAATCTAGAACGAGGCACAATTTAGAAGCTGCATGTTAACTATCTTCTATGTAGGCCTGTTCGTTCATTTCTGTGGGGATTCCATAATTCAATCTAGAACGAGGCACAATTTAGAAGCTGCATGTTAACTATCTTCTATGCAGGCCTGTTCGTTCATTTCTGTGGGGATTCCATAATTCAATCTAGAACGAGGCACAATTTAGAAGCTGCATGTTAACTATCCTCCATGTAGGCCTGTTCGTTCATTTCTGTGGGGATTCCATAATTCAATCTAGAACGAGGCACAATTTAGAAGCTGCATGTTAACTATCCTCCATGTAGGCCTGTTCGTTCATTTCTGTGGGGATTCCATAATTCAATCTAGAACGAGGCACAATTTAGAAGCTGCATGTTAACTATCCTCCATGTAGGCCTGTTCGTTCATTTCTGTGGGGATTCCATAATTCAATCTAGAAAGAGGCACAATTTAGAAGCTGCATGTTAACTATCTTCTATGTAGGCCTGTTCGTTCATTTCTGTGGGGATTCCATAATTCAATCTAGAACGAGGCACAATTTAGAAGCTGCATGTTAACTATCCTCCATGTAGGCCTGTTCGTTCATTTCTGTGGGGATTCCATAATTCAATCTAGAACGAGGCATAATTTAGAAGCTGCATGTTAACTATCTTCTATGCAGGCCTGTTCGTTCATTTCTGTGGGGATTCCATAATTCAATCTAGAACGAGGCACAATTT
The DNA here is from genome assembly GCA_949820665.1 of Scrobipalpa costella. Classification (NCBI taxonomy): domain Eukaryota; kingdom Metazoa; phylum Arthropoda; class Insecta; order Lepidoptera; family Gelechiidae; genus Scrobipalpa; species Scrobipalpa costella. Next base: position 11,845,441 of record OX463298.1, read on the forward strand.
TGAAGCTGCATGTTAACTATCCTCCATGTAGGCCTGTTCGTTTATTTCTGTGGGGATTCCATAATTCAATCTAGAACGAGGCTCAATTTAGAAGCTGCATGTTAACTATCTTCTATGTAGGCCTGTTCGTTCATTTCTGTGGGGATTCCATAATTCAATCAAGAACAGGCCAATTTAAGCTGCATGTAAACTATACTCCATGTAGGCCTGTTCGTTCATTTCTGTGGGGATTCCATAATTGAATCTAGAACGAGGCACAATTTAGAAGCTGCATGTTAACTATCCTCCATGTAGGCCTGTTCGTTCATTTCTGTGGGGATTCCATAATTCAATCTAGAACGAGGCACAATTTAGAAGCTGCATGTTAACTATCTTCTATGTAGGCCTGTTCGTTCATTTCTGTGGGGATTCCATAATTCAATCTAGAACGAGGCACAATTTCGAAGCTGCATGTTAACTATCCTCCATGTAGGCCTGTTCGTTCATTTCTGTGGGGATTCCATAATTGAATCTAGAACGAGGCACAATTTAGAAGCTGCATGTTAACTATCCTCCATGTAGGCCTGTTCGTTCATTTCTGTGGGGATTCCATAATTCAATCTAGAACGAGGCACAATTTAGAAGCTGCATGTTCATTATCCTCCATGTAGGCCTGTTCGTTCATTTCTGTGGGGATTCCATAATTGAATCTAGAACGAGGCACAATTTAGAAGCTGCATGTTAACTATCCTCCATGTAGGCCTGTTCGTTCATTTCTGTGGGGATTCCATAATTCAATCTAGAACGAGGCACAATTTAGAAGCTGCATGTTAACTATCCTCCATGTAGGCCTGTTCGTTCATTTCTGTGGGGATTCCATAATTGAATCTAGAACGAGGCACAATTTAGAAGCTGCATGTTAACTATCCTCCATGTAGGCCTGTTCGTTCATTTCTGTGGGGATTCCATAATTCAATCTAGAACGAGGCACAATTTAGAAGCTGCATGTTAACTATACTCCATGTAGGCCTGTTCGTTCATTTCTGTGGGGATTCCATAATTCAATCTAGAACGAGGCACAATTTCGAAGCTGCATGTTAACTATCCTCCATGTAGGCCTGTTCGTTCATTTCTGTGGGGATTCCATAATTGAATCTAGAACGAGGCACAATTTAGAAGCTGCATGTTAACTATCCTCCATGTAGGCCTGTTCGTTCATTTCTGTGGGGATTCCATAATTCAATCTAGAACGAGGCACAATTTAGAAGCTGCATGTTAACTATCTTCTATGTAGGCCTGTTCGTTCATTTCTGTGGGGATTCCATAATTCAATCTGGAACGAGGCACAATTTTGAAGCTGCATGTTAACTATCCTCTATGTAGGTCTGTTCGTTCATTTCTGTGGGGATTCCATAATTCAATCTAGAACAATGCACAATTTTGAAGCTTCATGTTAACTATCTTCTATGTAGGCCTGTTCGTTCATTTCTGTGGGGATTCCAAAATTCAATCTAGAACGAGGCACAATTTTGAAGCTGCATGTTAACTATCCTCCATGTAGGCCTGTTCGTTTATTTCTGTGGGGATTGCATAATTCAATCTAGAACGAGGCACAATTTAGAAGCTGCATGTTAACTATCTTCTATGTAGGCCTGTTCGTTCATTTGTGTGGGGATTCCAAAATTCAATCTAGAACGAGGCACAATTTTGAAGCTGCATGTTAACTATCCTCCATGTACGCCTGTTCGTTCATTTCTGTGGGGATTCCATAATTCAATCTAGAACGAGGCACAATTTAGAAGCTGCATGTTAACTATCTTCTATGTAGGCCTGTTTGTTCATTTCTGTGGGGATCCCATAATTCAATCTAGAACGAGGCACAATTTAGAAGCTGCATGTTAACTACCCTCCATGTAGGCCTGTTCGTTCATTTCTGTGGGGATTCCATAATTCAATCTAGCACAGGCCAATTTAAGCTACATGTAAACTATACTCCATGTAGGCCTGTTTGTTCATGTTTGTTGTGATTCCACAATGCAATCTCAAACAGGTCAATTTAGAAGCTGCATGTAAACTATACTCCATGTAGGTCTGTTCGTTCATGTCTGTTGTGATTTTAAAATTCAATCTAGAGGACAAGGCTCAATTTTAAAACTGCATATATGTGTTTACATAATAAGTATTTTTATATCTTTACCGAGTGCTCCTCTTGCCCTAGTATACTGTACCGAAACTATTCATAATATTCATTCACCACAAATGGATTGTGTTTGTTCGTTTCAGTAATTTCCCGAATGCGTCATTGAACAATGCCGTTTTGTTATAAAATGAAGTGGAACAAAGCTAGTCCAATGTAGCTTGTCAAAGGCATTTATTTTCCGAGTTCCTGTACTTTATAAGTGACTGGTCGCCAGACAAAGGAGGTTGCGGGTAGGATTGCCAGGTTTAGAGTCGAACAGAGGATTAGCCGGTTTTAGTTAATCCCAACTTTAGGGAATCAAGACCGTACAACCTCAAAAGGAGCAAGAATTTTATGCCTTAATTAGAAATGAAAAATTGATAGCTATTGCGTATACATACATACATATAATCACGCCTTTATCCCTAATGGGGTAGACAGAGCGTAAACGACCTAAATAAAGGTCGTCTCACCACGTCTGACAAAGCTCTGAGGCTTATTTATGATGGATTTGTATGTATATTACTGTATTACGTATACAGGATGTAAAAACAGTACTACATAATATACAATACACATATAAAAATATAGTTTAATTTTTATTAAATTTATATCGCAAAAACAAATCACGTATCACTACACTGCCGCCAGGCCACCCTGGGCTCGCCTGTTCGTGCCGTCGCTCCTTAGTGTGCGTGCCATAGAGTTAGGTTTACTTGTTTATGTTTCATGAAATTATTATACAATATCACTAATACATTACGTGGTTTAGAGGAACACAATATTTTATTTTACAATGAAATCGAATTGGGTACAAAGGATGTTAATCAAAAAATAACTAAATTCCGTTCCATTTTAGTTAACCGTGCTTTCGTCAAAATTTAAAAATAAGATCTTCTCATTTAAAAATGAATTAATGTATTTCATGAGATAGCAATACAAATTTTACCCGAGGATGATGCTTCTTCCATTGGCTGGGCAACATTGCTATTCATTGCCAAAATACTACAGAATTGGCAAAAACAAGACACCGCATTACTTAGCCGAACAAACGGTCAAATAGCCTGACTCTCTATTTTTACCTACAAGTAGGTATATTTATATGACGGACATGGTCGCTGCAAAAGAACAGTAAACCATTTTTAATCTTAATACAATCGTCTAAAGAGTCCATGCGGGACTATGAATAGAGTTGATTTCAGCTACGAGTTTGAAAAATGTTCAACATCACATAGTATTTATTTGTAAAGCATGTTTGAGTATTTTAACCGTCATTTTATTTCTCATTATTGACTGTCAAAGAGAGGGTTATGTTTTTCGCGTGCATCTTGTATGTATGTATATGTATGTACAGATAGTTCTTTTTTACCTCGTATCTCCGAAACGGCTGGATAGAATTCGACAATCAGGATATCATTTCATTGGTTGCAACCACCCGAGTGTTCTTAGATAGGTGTAATTTTGGAAAATTAAAAATAGCGGACTTTGGGCGCTAAATTGTAACTCCAGAAAAAAAAAATCGATGACCCACCCTATCATGTGGGGTATCAAAATAAAGGTAATTAGAAGGAGATCACAAAAATATAAAACGTTATATATGATTTCTGAGTTAAAGCTCAAGTTTAGAACAATTAATGCAATAAAACATATTTTTATAGTTACTACACAGTCGCGTTGTTTGAATACTTTTTTTTTTTAAACTTGTTTTGAGTAACAAGTTCTTTGTCTTTGCCGGCGGCAGGAATGGAAAACTGTGTCCTTTGCACAAGATTCCATCAGTTTACCAACTAAACTGCCGTAGTGTCCCGGGTTGGATATATCTAACCCAGATTTTCTTGTCCATTTCATCCTGCTTTATGCCTGGCAACCCCAGTGGCGGGCAGCAATTTGCCGATTACAATCCACTTATTGTTTGCAGCAAACAAGCTTGTCACTCTCCTGTTGTTACTGTTAAAATGGAGATACAAAAGATGGCGGTCAATCCTATTACGGAGGACTGAAGTTCATATTTTTTTGTTTTAAGTTCATTAAGCGTTGAATTTAAGCTACATTGTACATTTGAACTGAATCAAATAATCTTTGGTTTTTTTTTTCAGTCTGAATGTGATTATTTCCGATATTTAAAAAAAAATAAGCACCTAAGTAATTTTCTTGCCTTAGGGCTTAGGGCCGTATTTGTAGCTAACAGTTCTCATGAGTAACAGCGAGTTTGAGTTCGTATCAGAAATGTCATTTCAGTATCTGGCCTGTCAAATCCAAACTTAACTTTGCTCTTAAGTTTGAGTTGGCTTCATAAATACGAGCTTAATGTAATTCCCACAATAATAATAAACAGCTACTTATCTATGTGTCAATATCCAGTGTGCAAAATTATTTATGATACTAAAATTATGATCAGTTCAGCGGATTCACTTATGGTGAATACGTTAGATACATAAACAGACGTTTTTCAAATATCTAAATAACAGAAAATATTACATACTTCCTAACACAAAAACCTTATTTTTTTGTATATAATACAAACATAATAACATTCAGATAGATGAAAGCCTAGAAATTAAAAAGTTTTTACGGATTTCATTTAATAATGCTGGATTCTGATTAAATTTACAGAAGCTACCTTTTCAATTTATCAACATAATCAAATTGGAACGATTAGTTACAGCCAATTAAGGAAATACGAAAATTAACACACTGCCGTTCATCTCTCTTCACCTTTCCAATTATCTTTAATTCCGATGACCTTTTCCGATTAATACGATTACTGAGCCAAGTGATTGAAATGATAGCCTACCTGTCAAGGATATTGGTAATAATGTTACGAGGGGCATTGAGGGGCTGAGGGGGTTCAGATTACAGATTTCTATAGGGTGTTACAAATTACATAATCTTTAATACAAATTACATCAATATTTTTATGCCGGGTGTAAGGGACAGCGTCCCGCTAACTGAAAGGGTTTGCATAGTCAACGACACTGAACAACTTTTACCAGGAACTTTTTTCAGGAAGTAAAGAAATTAAATGGCTTTTCCATACAAATTGTCTAAACAAGGTGGACATTTTGTATCGAAGAGACTTTTTTTTCACTTCCTGCAAGAATTTCATGTTGAAAGTTGTTCAGTGTCGTTGACTGAGCAACCCCTATCAGGCTCCTATTACGTTTGAACCATGTAGTTTGAACACATTTATTTGTCTTTATATTTCTCTGCATTGACTGTGTGTCAAAGATCTTTTATAGGTATATTTCCTTCCATGCTGGACTGGGAGCGACAGAAAAACAAAGAATGTTCCAGCTGCATCTCCTCATGGGCATGCTGTAAAAATCAGCTAAGGGTTTTAAGGGATTCAGTATATTGTAATTTAGGCGATGGGCTGACAACCTGTCACTACAGCAAAATACAGATCTATTATCTATTCTATTGTAAACTACCCTCAAAACTTGTCAGACATGGCGAAACCATCTTGTTTAGGTCGTTCACGCTCTGCCTACCCTATTAGGGATAAAGGCGTGATGTATATATGTAATAGTCTTGTTTCGTTCTTATAAAATGTTACACAAGTTTCAACCTAACCTAACCCTTGCTTCTATTGCTTGTAAACTACATAGCAAATAAAAATACATATACTTTTATTTACATTTACGAACAGAAACTAGTCGTCACACCCATTCACAAACATTTCAAGGAAAAAACACACAAAATCAGTACATTTACAAACAGAATACATACATACATATAATCAGGCTTGTATCCCTTATGTGGTAAGCAGAGCGTAATCGACCTAAACAAAGGTCGTTCCGCCACGTCTCATAAAGTTTTGAGGGTTATTTAAGATAGATTAGTAGGTATATTGATGTAGTGACAGGTTGTCAGCCCATCGCCTAAATTGTAATGTACAATAACCCTCAGATCTCTTAGCTGGTTTTTACAGCATTCCCGGAAGGTAATGCAGCTGGCACATACTATATTTTTCCCTCGCTCCCATTCAAGCATAGAAGAACAGAATAGACATAAAAATACCTATTTTTTTTTTTATTTTCTTTTTTACTTAGCCTGAAATGTCCCACTGCAGGGCAAAGGCCTCCCCTTTCTTTTTCCACTGGTCTCGATCTCCAGCTATGTTTTGCCAGTCTTTTTCAAAAGAATCTATGTCATCGCGCCATCGTTTCCTCGGTCTTCCTCTCCCTCGCCGGCTATCGAGGGGAACCCAATCGGTCGTTAATTTGGCCCATCTCTCTGGATGCATTCGGCATACGTGACCCGCCCAGTCCCATTTTAATTTTGCTGCCTTCTCGGTCACATCAGTAATGCGCGTTTTGGAGCGCAGAGTGGTGTTCCGGACTCTGTCTATTCTTTTGACACACCTATTATTATAAAACATAAAACAAAGTGGATAAATGGCGTGGGTAGAGCGCATTGCTAATTTTAAGCCAACCTAAAGACAAAACATTGTGTTAGACGATTGACTGACATTCGAAGCACTATCACCGATTGAATAATAGTGCACTACACTACCTACTACTTCGCGTATACTAACGGGGCGAGCGATAACAAAGCATTGTATGTTGAACGTAAATGGAACAGACAGAGCAAACTGCGATTGTTGTCTCACTTAGTCCAATTTTCACTTGGTGGCTTTATAACTAAGACCTACATAAGAGATATATAAAGATTTTAGGGCCGCATGTGTAATCTGGTCTCATGAATGACAGCGAGTTAGAGTTCGTATCAGAAAAGTCATGTCAGTACAAACTAACTAAGTAACTGCCTCCGTGGTCTAGTGGCTAGTGCCATGGACTCCTGATCCGGAGTTGATATTTGAAAATTTATCCCCAGTTTGGTTAGGACATTGCAGGCTGAATCCCCTGATTGTCCGAAAAAGAAAAAGATTTCTTTGATAGTGGTCGTTAGTCAAACCATGTCAGAGGCCTGATAGTTGTGCTACTAGGCGGTTTAAAAACTCTGACACCAGGGTTCATCGGGTCGATAGACTCGATACCTACTCGACAGAAGAAGAAGTACTGGCCTGTCAAATCCATACTTAATATTGCTCTCGAGTTTGATATCGCCTCATAAATACGAGCCTTAGTCAAATAATTTAAAGAAAGTACAGAGAGCCACGAAAGACGTATACAACGCTTTTTTTCTTATATATTTTTTTCAGTGCTGAATTTCGCCGTTTTTTGGTATCAGATATCTTTTCGAGATTTGGAAAATTAGTTATGCATAGTTTTGGCTCAAAAAACGTGTTTTAATCATGAAAAAATACTAAAACTTCGACGTTTCCGGGAGGAAACTAAAACTTACTTAGGTTAGGTAAAGGAACTGAGAAAGTCATAAGTTAAGTGACGCCTACCAAGTAATTTTCTCAAGTGTTTTTGCAACACAAACGTTTAAGTGTTTTTTTTTTAAATAATGAAATCACGTTTCTAGAGCCAAAAACTATTCAAAACAAATTTGCCGTTCCTAGACAAGATAGTATCTGATCCAATGTTCATCGGGTCGATAGACTCGGTACCCACTCGACAGTAGAAGAACTGTGAAATTCAGTTCCAAAAATAAACAAAATCAAAAAAATAATTATACCTCTTAAGTGGCCACCCTGTATTATTGGTGTATTAAACTGAAACTACTCGTAAGATTCAGCTCTCGAAACCGAATTATGCTAAATATGCCTAATTAGGTTCAAAGTCACTGGACAAGTTCGCTTCACTTTCGAAGTACTTTCACAGATAATTTTAGTTTTTCAGTGTAATTTAAATTTTAAGTGTATTTGTTTTATGGAAATTAATAGTTAAAAAAAAGATAATAGTGAACTGCACACTACCGCAGTTAGAGATAACAAAACATTGCATGTTGCAAACAACGTAAATGTAACAGAGCAATCTGTTATTGTGGTCTCATTTGAAATGATTCATTATTTCTATATAGAATAGAGGCGTATGTGATAAGTTGGCAAATACTACCCTGAGTTTTTTTTTTTAAAAAAGATCGTGATGTAAATTTTAAGTATCGTGCATTTTTTGGGAGTCAACATACTAATAAAATAGAATGAATAGTATAAATGAAAGAGTTCCCCACCTGTTTCTAACCCTCTAGGTAAAACTTATTTATAATGTGTACACAAAATCACATAGCGCAATAAACTAAGCAGTATATACTCTGAAATGTGTAGATAAGATAAATTTAAGAAGCAAAGCAATAAGGGCTATTATGTCGTAGTAGGCATCCCGCTACAAAACCGTAGCATGAAGCTACGAAAATGTTAAATTGAATTGAAGCAGCTTTTGAATCGTAATTTACGTACCTTGTTGACGTGATCTCTAAGAATGTTGGAGTAGACCATTGCCATGGCTTCCAACGCCATGAAGGTCATGCAGCCCACCACCCACGGCACGAGGAACGCCACGTTTTCCTGTCAATAACAAAACTTCACTACATAGTATAAAACAAAGTCGCTTTCTATGTCCCTATATCCCTATGTATGCTTAGATCTTTAAAACTACGCAACGGATTTTGATGCGGTTTCTTTTAATGGATAGAGTGATTGAACAGAAAGGTTTATATGTATAATACATGCAATACAAAGTAGAGAAACACTGATGATTTCCGTGCGAAACCGGGGCCGGTCGTAATATTAAATATAAATACTCGTATATTCTGTAGAATAACTGAGTTGATTCAGGGTCTCAGAGGCAATTAATATCTAAAAGATTCGTATCACTATATTTACTTAGTCTATGCAAACCGCTTCTGTGCACGTGTCAGCGCAAGTGTTAAAGCTTGTCAGTGACCACTGGTCAACAGTCCAAAAATAAACATCGAGTCCGTCCGCAATTATAATAAAAGAGTGCATACAAAATATTTTCGGTATCTGAACATATTTTCATTAAAAAAACAAAATTATACTACTTGTAAGAGACAGCTTCCCGCAAACTGATAGGGGTTGGTCAGACAACGACACTGAACAACTATCAGCAAGTTTTTTTTTCATATTGTCTGATGGAAATGAACATTTTATATGGAAAAGCCTTTTTTTCTCTTCCTAAAAGAATTTCCGGGACGCTGTCCATTACGCCTGGTTAATTACCTAGTTTATTACATCATTGAAAACAGAATTTAAATTGACCCTAAAAACCTGGGATATACCATTATAAAGCTAGTCTATCTATCTATCTCTCTTTGAAACAACATTTTACATGGTAGTATAGCGCTCTTGTCATCTGACGTGGTATGGTTGTTCGGCCCCTGTTTTTAACCAACCACCTTAAAGCATTATAATTCGTAAACTAATTAGTATTTTGCGATAAGTTTTTCATATTTGTTTATTAATAGTGAAAACAATTCTTAATAATAAATTTTTAAAAAGTCATGCATATACGACAGCTCGTACAAGTTTTATGTTTTTTTTTTTTAATATGATATATGTTAGCTACCCTCGTTCAATCCCCTAGATTAGGAAGCTGACCCCGTGAGATACGGGATAAGGCTAGGGAGATGATGATATGTTAGCTATAGATGACGGATGGAAACTAGACTCCATATGGCTCAAGTCAAGCTGGACATGATGAGGGTAACTTTGTTAAGGCGCCTAGTCTAATATTGAATCTGAGAGCACGCGTAAACCGTTTTTGCGGTACAGACGCCCTAGGCTCAAAGCGAAACCCTAAACTTTAAACATAAATTACGTTTTTGACTCTATGTTTCATAATTTGTAAACTTTGAAGTGGCATTAAGTATATACAGTGTCCTTGGAATGTACAGCCAGTTATATCGCTTTAGCTTGCAGCGTTTCCTATTGGAATATCTACAGTGAATTCACCTGCCCATCGTGGTAGGTAAGTATTTGTTTATAAAAAACACTGCTACTCAATACACTGCTGTCTGGCGGAACTCTTTTAAAGATTCCATCTAAATCATCATAAAAAATAAATATGGGGTAGGGTCGTTCCACCACGTCTGACCAAATTTTAGGGTTATTTAAGATACATTTGTAGGTATATTACTGTAGGGACAGGTTGTCAACCCATAGCCTAAATTACAATATACTGAAACCCTCGGATCCCCTAGCTGGTTTTTACAGCATGCCCGAGAGGAACTGCAGCTGGCACATTCCATGTTTTTTTCTCGCTCCTAGTCCAGCAAAGAAGATCATCATAAAAATATAAGCCTCTAAAATTATTAAGAAAGTTATGAAACCTTACTAATTGTTATCAAAACTTTGCAAAGACCTTGGTTCATTAAAATTCTATTAAACAAGAAACAAGTTATATGAACGTAGTATTTCGAACAATTTAAAATATTTCCTTTCAAGTCTGTTCTTATATTTTTCCCAATATTATTGTCAAGTCTCAGTAACAAGCACCTAACTCTTAAAGGGAAACAGAGAGCTAACAAAGACGTATAAGTTAAAGAATGAAGTAAAGTGAATAAGAAAGGGTACAAAGTTTGCCATTGTATAATATTAAGTTATTTATACGCCAGTGGCCTTTAGGGAAAAAAATCTTAGTCTTGTGGTCTTATACGGCAGGCCAAATATTTATTTAGGCTGTGGAAGGCGTAAAATCCAATTTTCTCTGGGTATCGCTACACTGAATGTCAATTCCCAAAGCTCTTTTAGATATAAAGTATGTAAATCTAACTTCCGGAAGCACAAACGAGGAAGACAAACTATTTTCGGCTTAAAGGGGAAACTAAACATGGAAGTGTAATACTGTATTTGGCGAGTGTCTGTTAGCGAGGACAAAAAAGGTTATACAGCGTGTACAAAACGCATGCGCCCGTTTTTGCTTTCCTATTCCGCCCCGTACACATATAACACCGTATTTAAATAAGCATGATTTAATGAATATGACAGCTCGACACACATTGCACTTTTCCACACTTCTTTTCGGCACCTTGAAAACTCAGAAACCACAATATCTTTATGAAAAACTTACACCTTCAAATCGACATTTTAGAATCGCAACCCGTTTAATTTTCCCACGGCATAGTACGGCTGCTTTTCGTGGTAGTTTTAGATATGCTGCCACTAAATGTTGGAATAACCTACCACCACCCATAAGAAATGCCAAATCACTCTTCATATTTAAAAATTCTCTAAAAAAACATCTTCTTCTTCTCCAAAAAACAGTTCCACAAGCAGCCGTATTGGGTCGTACTAATAGCAATGGTGTATCTTCTTCTTTCTTATCGGTCCCTCAGTGCTGAGAATCGGCACCTGTAATTAATTCTCCATCCACTTATTGTTAGTTTCACACAGTCCATATACTAGTTCTCTACTAAATGTACAAGTTTTAAATTTTATTTTATTTTCTTCAAAGAATGTTATTATTATAATAATTTAGCTAATAAGACTTTATTTATGTTTCATAAGATTTTGATTTTTATGTTTCGTCTTTGTTTTTTGCAGCTTGCTGTATAAACACAAATCTAGATTTAAGTTGTTAGTTTTGGCTTCACGGAAGACCAGCGCTACAAGCACTGCTTGTAACATAAGCTGAGTGAAGACCATTTTTAGTCACAAAAATATTATGTTATTTCTTGTTTTATACCTTGTAACACATTGTAACATGTTTTGTGCCTAAAATAAATTTATTTTCTTTCTTCTTCTTCTTTCTTTCTAATAAATTCAAACATATAGGGCGAGCCAGAATGTAAACTACTTTACGTCCAGACACAACAAAACATACTTACTACAAACAGTAAGTACCAACATTTTTAATTAATAGTTACTACGGGAATTTCGATCGTCATCATGGGGAGTCATCTTCAAATTGTGTTATTAATTTGTAATTTTGGTTAATAAAGTATTCTTTTCTTAGTCATTGAAATTCTGCACAAAATAAATATCGAAATGGGAAACATATTTATTTATAGGAATTTTAAGCTTTAATTTTTTTATGTTTTATTTTAATTGTAAAATGTTTAGTTTAATTTAAAAGTATTATTCAATTCGCATTTTATAAATATATTTTTTATCCAATACGTCACATGAGTAATCTCTTCCCTTATATCTTGTAAGATTTAACCTGTTATGTGCTGGCGCTTCAATCCTTATTTATTACAAAACTTTGCACATACTCATATACTCGTATTATGAAAATAAATCCATTATTATTATATAAAATAATCTATTCTGACACTAAAACTTGATTAAATACTTAAGGGGCTTCACTCTTCAGTATACCTACTACTTTCATGCTCGCCTGGGAGCGAGAGAAAAACATAGAATTTTCCAGCTACATTTCCTCCCGGGCATGCTGTGAAAACCAGCTAAGGGATCCGAAGGTTTCAGTATATTGTAATTTAGGCGAAGGGCTGACAATCTGTCACTACAGCAATGCTGTACCTACAAATTTATCTTAAATAACCCTCATAGCTTTATCGGACGTGGCGGAACGACTTTTGTTTAGGTCGTTTACGCTCTGCTTACCCCATTAGGGACAAAGGCGTGATTATTTGTATGTATGTATTTGTCATTGTTATAGATAGACCCATTTAATGCGTTATTGTTTCTTCTTTGGTAGCATTTGTCCTATAACTACATTGAGTCTTCGACGTCTGACCCTTATCAATTAAGTGTCAGTAAAGTATCTGATCTTAATAATAATAGTCAAGCCGGAATTAATATATTCAGCAGTGTTACCACGTTTGGCATAATAAATGCTAATACCTAGAGCCCGAAGGTGTAGTGGATAATGACGCTGCCTTCTGATTCCGGAGGTCGTGGTTCGAATCCCACCACGTACCGATGTGTTTTTCGGTTATTGAATTTCATATGTACGTTTATTCAGCACTTTTTCAGTGCTTCGGAAGGCACGTTAAGCCGTTGGTCCCGGTTAATATCGTTTAATACCTTAAATATTAGTCGTTAAGCCATGTCAGAGGCCAGTGCTAAGCATTGGCGGCTTGAAAACTCTAGCGTAATCTAGAACTGGGTCTGGTATCCCTACAGGGTTGCAGAGGTCAGATGGTAGTCGCTCTGTATAAAAATCAGTACCCTCGTTCAATCATCTAGATTAGGTACCCGTCTCCGTGAAATACGGGATAAAGCCTAGGGAGATGATGAAATGGTAATACCTAAACTGGTAGAATATTTGCATCCAACTGTATCTTAACTGTATCTTTTGCAACTTTTTTTGTTAGGAACATGACTGATTTGAAAATAGTGAATTGAAAATTAACTAAAATGGTTACAAGATATTTTAGTTTATGTTAGATCATAGCTTACCAACTGTAACAAAAAATACAGTTTAGTTGTTTAAAAATAATTACAATAATAACTGCCTCCATGGCCAAGTGGTCTGACCGATTGGCTCCTGATCCGGGGCTTCTGGGTTCAATGGGGGGAACACAAAGTTGATTTTTTTCAATTTATCAGTTTAGGTTCTCCCTAGCTTAGTTAGAACTTAGCAGGCTGAATCACGATTGTCCGAAAAGAACCTTTTCTTTCCGTTGCTTCGGAGGGCATGTTAAGCGGTCGGTCCAGGTCATTGTCTTTGCTAGTGGTCGTTACTCAAACCATTTCAGAGAGATAATAGCTGTGCTACTAGGCGGTTTGAAAACTCTTGACACGAGAATTCACTCGCTACGAAGAAGACGAAAATAAAAAAGTTATAAAAATCATACTCACTTTATAAATCCCGTAGAACAGGAATATACTCAGCACAATCATGAACATTTGAGTTCCTATAATTGCAACATACGCTATCTGTACACCTGAAACAAAGAAAAAAATATTTAGGCTTCACTACATAGTATAAAACAAAGTCGCTTTTTCTGTCCCTATATCCCTATGTATGCATAAATATTTAAAACTACGCAATGGATTTTGATGCGGTTTGTTTTAATGAATAGAGTGATTCAAGAGAAAGGTTTATATGTATAATTCATGCAAAATATAGTAGAGATCCACTGATAATTTCCGTGCGTAGCCGGGGCGGGTCGCTAGTATATTTATAAAGCGATATCAAGATTGAAAGCAATATTAAGTATGGATATGACAGGTGGTTTTGTACTTAAATTACATTTGTGATACGATCAATCTCGCTGTCACTCTTAAGAGCTGATTGTAAATATAACTAGTCTTTTAAGCCGCAGTTTTACCCTTGGCTTATTAAATGAGTTGTCCCGTGATAATCAGATATTTTTTCGCGGTAACTTATGTTATTCAAGGTGAACGTATCTTTCTAATGGTAAAATATTTTTTGAAATCGGTCTAGTCGTTTTTGAGTTTATTTGTTACAAACATCATCACCATCATCTACTTTTAGACAAAAATACAAATCTTACCTTTTTATAATATAAGTATAGATTTTGCTGCTTTAGCAATAAGGCTGCCTATATTGTACTGTTTTGTTCCTTACTTTTCTGTTGTATGTATTTGTGTTTCTTTGTTCAATAAAGTATCTTGTATCGAGATTCGAGGGTTAAAATTTATTGGTATTTAGGCGATAGGCTGTCTGATCTAAGTTTCTTGTATAGTATTGTATCTATAGATAGTATATATGAGAAAAATCTTCCATGTTGGACTGGGAGCGATAGTAAAACGTAGAATGTGCCAGCTGCGTCTCATCGCGGGCAGGTTGTTAAAACCAGCTATGGTATTCGGGGATTTCAGGATATTGTAATTTAAGCGTGCTGACAACCTGTGACTACAGCAATCTAAAGATCTATCTGAATAACCCTCAGAATTTGGCAGACGTGGCGGATCGACTCTTATTTAGGTCGTTGACGCTCGGCTTACCCTATTAGGGATATTGGCGTGATTTATTTATGCTTAATGGAAAATAATGAGGAAACAATAAACTCTTTTCATGATATTAATACCTTAAGATACGTATTATATTAGATTTACCAAGAGGTATAAGAGTATGTACGAATTAACTTGATCCCAGCAAACTTCGATATTGAAAAAGTTTGTGAGTGAAGGGGGTTGACAGCTTGATGGACAATATCACATTGGGGTTCGATTTACATATTTTGTATAGAACTATAGAACCTGATTGAAATATTGGATAGGATACTATAATTATATTTTATGAAAGATCACAGAAGTGAAATCAGATAATTATTATTATAAGGAACTTATAATGCCTGAATTAATACAAATATATACATAGATATTGTCATGCCTTTATCCTTAATAGGGTAGGCAGAGCGTAAACGACCTATTCAAAGGTCGTTGCGCCACGTCTGACAAAGTTTTGAGGGTTTTTTAAGATGGATTTGTAGGTATATTGCTGTAGTGACAGGTTGTCCATCGCCTAAATTGCAATATGCTGAAACCCTCGGATCCCTTAGCTAGTTATTATAGCATACCCGGGAGTAAATGCAGCTGGCACATTCTATTTTGAAAATACAAATACGATTGGAATTAAGTAATACTGTATCTATATCTGGCAAGTTAATATTATAGCATTGTATGAAAATAAAGGAACTGTGCATTTCTTTGCTTCCTCTTTAGGTTTCAGTTATGAACAGTTAGACACAAATAAGACTTTGCACATTTTTATAACTAGGAAATATAAACGCTGAAATTTCACATTTCTGAACAGTACGGTCAATATAAAGTCAATAGAAATTGAAAAGAATTATTAATATTTCAATAAAATACCCATTTGTAATAAAACAAATCTCATTTTTATCATTTTCCTTGTAACACTGTATTTCAGAAGGAGTAGCAAAAATTTTAAAAACGCTCTCCTACAAAACTACATTATTTCTTTCAAGAGGTATCGTTTGAAAACATTGAATAACTGAAAACGTGGTTAAACTTAACGGTTTTGGTATAAACCTTAAGAGGATTATGCGTTCGAAAGAGACTTATCCCAAGTTTTGTTTGTCTTGTAAAGTTTCGGGAGCTGTAGCGTTAAAGTAGGTCAGAACTTCATTTTTTTTTCATTGAAAACATAAGTATCAAGGACACAATCTCGTATGAATATAACTTTATTAATTCTTCAATTAGCAGCTATATGACATAATTTTTCATCATACCAAACTGTACGTATATTTCCTTTTAGAAAATTTGTCAAACCTTTTTTAAGATTAAGAACGGGAAATTTACCGTGGTGAAACAGTGAATTTACGAAGTTTCATGTGTTATGACCAAGGAGCTGAGGAACTGAGCGGTGTGGTGGCTAAGGGCAACACCATATTGATCTTCCCTCTTTCCTCTCGTTCGCTAGCTCCTCAGCCGCTCCGTGGTCATAACGCATGAAACTTCGTTGAAATATCGGACACTCATAAAAAATGTGAAACTACGGTAAATTTCCCGTTATAAATCATTATAATATTAATAACCGAGAGAGTCTAAAAAAAAAGTAAAAATAACTTACAAAAAAAAACTCTACCTCCATAGTTCAGAGATGGTTCTGAGATATCTTTAAAAACAGTTTCTTAAACGTAAAACTTTTAAAAGAGATAGCGAGGATTCCAACATCTCTACAGAGGAACTTCTGTAACTGTGAATATTTAAAATGGCCAGCTCGCTCATATTACTTTTAACCTTAACTTTACTCAAGAGATCCATAACATTGCAGAGTTGCAACAATTCCATTTGCAACATTTTAAAACGTCTTGAGCTTGACCGACGCTACAACCGCAATATAAAATAACTTACTTGATGTACGTTGAGAGCAAGTGAAACATGATTCCTAAACAGATTTAACAGAAATTGAAGGAAGAGAATTCAAACAATTATTTCAATGACTAAGGCTCGTATTTATAAAGCGATCTCAAGATCGAGAGCGATATTAAATATAGATTTGACAGGCCGACTTGTACTGAAATGACATATCTAGCTGTCAGTCTCAAGTGCTATTTATCGATACGGTCCCAAATGAGTCATGAAACATGACTCGCGCGCAGCAATCAAAAGTACGTCAACATAACGAAATGAACTCTTACAAATTTGATTTTGTTTTGGTATAAGTAAATTGTTTCATTAAACAGAAATTGGAGCCGGGACGAATTAAACCCGAGTGATTTGAAATAAAGGGTTGCGGAGTGTGCCAGTAAACAATGGGTGAAATTTCTTGTAGTGAGACCGCATCCCTTAATGAGAATTCTTTCTTTGCTTCTCCCCACGTCTGTGAGTTGAGTGTATGATGTGACATACATACACATACATATAATTACGCCTTTATCCCTAATAGGTTAGGCAGATCGTAAACGACCTAAACAGAGGTCGTTTCGCCACGTCTGACAAAGTTTTGCAGGTTATTTAAGATAGACTTGTAGGTATGTTGCTGTAGTGACAGGTTGTCAGCCCATCGCCTAAATTACAATATACTAAAGCCCTTTGAATCCTTAGCTGGTTTTTACAGCATGCCTGGGAGGAAAAGCAGCTGGCGCATTCTATGTTTTTTTCTCGCTCCCAGGCCAACTTGAAAGTAATGTGTGATGTTGTAAGTGGAAAAAGTATTTTACACAATTATAGTGCAAGTTTCAACTTTAGAGTGGGTTATTTTTGGTTTAAACATTGTAAAATAAATAAAAAAAAAAATGTTGATATTAATTCCAGTTTAATATTACATTTATATATATATATATACACAAAAAATAACCTACTCTCAAGTTGAAACTTGCACTGAAGTTGTGTAAAAT
This sequence comes from Scrobipalpa costella, assembly GCA_949820665.1. Taxonomy (NCBI): domain Eukaryota; kingdom Metazoa; phylum Arthropoda; class Insecta; order Lepidoptera; family Gelechiidae; genus Scrobipalpa; species Scrobipalpa costella. The sequence goes on from OX463298.1 coordinate 11,863,208, forward strand.
ACTTTTATAAAATATAAAATACTATGTATAAATTATTTATATTTTGCCGTTGTATTTTTATTTTGCTTTTAATTAAAAGTTTACTTTCATAATTTTATTTTTGCCAACGTAAAGCCGTTTGGGAAAAAGCTCATTAACAAGAGAAGTATTTCCAAAGTTTATCCAAAACAAGTAAAGGTATTTAGTTATAGTGACGATAAAAGAACAAGTAGTAAGTAATTTATCAAAGTTTTTTTCTATTAATGTGTTCCGCCTTGTATAGGAATGATTTATTACAATACCTAAGTGCAAAAAAATGATAGTGAAAACCTACTTCTGACGTGTGGCTATTCTTATCAAAAGACTTGTGTCAGAGCTTCTGAACCGCATGTAGGGTCTTGATATAGTTCGTGTAACGACAACAATTCAATAAAACAGAAATTGTAACCAATCTCTTCAAGACAAATCTTTTTAAAATAAGATAAAAAGTACTTTATTGCACGTAAGAAAACAAATCATACAACACAACAGATAACAACAAAAGACAAGTACATAGCCGGCCTTATTGCTAAGGTAGCAATTTCTTCCAGGCAACCTTTGGGTAAAAGAAAAATGCGTAGCGATAAGCGGGATAGTGCAAACCTACTTAAAAAAGTATCCTAAATACATTACATTACATATAATACATAAACTAGGTACAAGCTACTACATAGATATTTAAACAAAGTTCGTTCCACCACGTCTGACAAAGTTTTGATATGGGTTATTTAAGATAGATTTTTAGGTCTTTTGTTGTAGTGACAGGTTGTCAGTCCATCGCCTAAATTTCAATATGCTGAAATACTCGGATACATTACAGTTTAAACAGTAAGTTCTAAACAGTTTCATGTTTTCATCACATCTCTTTATTTTTTTGCAGTAAACTTTTTATAAATACAACCTTCTTATACTAAGTGAAGTTAAAACACAATTTTCTTATTCATCCCCAGTCATTACTGACTAAGCTTCTCGTCAAGCCTAAGCAGGTTATTCTCTTTAAATTACACGTACAATAAAAATACAGAGACGTATAAATGAAACAATTCTTCGCTGAAATTGTCCTGAAAGTGCTCGTTTAGTCTCGAGTACAGACATTTGTCTTTTGATAAGATGTACAGCTGCTGTACATTTTAAACTTAAACTTTGCTGAAGATTGGATAATTATACAATTTGGTCAATGTCAATATGTTAGATAAATTATGGTTTATTTTTTACTAAATCGAAAAAAAAGTGATCACGCAATGGCGTGATAATGATCAGCACGTCATTCTTGATAGCTTACGTTTGTATCGATCATAAACTAATATTATGTATGTTGAAAGGGATTCCTAAATGAACGTGAAAACTTGTTGTTATAAGCGGTGTTAAACTTGCTATGTTCCTTCGATATATGGGAACGATAGTGCCTTTGAGGCTTTTAGACGAGCTAGATTCATTGTTGACTCTATCTCGGTCAGATCTAGGTTAGACTAGAGTCCAGATCAAACTTATCGCAAACAAAATAAAAGAATCATCTAACACTTAAGGGCAGCAAGACACAGGCGTCACTTACTGCGTGCAAGGTAGCGCTAAACATGATGTCAATGCTTTTTGCATTGCTTACAACACACATGTGTCACCTTACGCTCTACGCGTGCATACTGGCAGAGGGATGCACCGACGTAGTGGTCATCACTACGCGCGCGTAGAGCGAAAGGTGACGCATGTGTGTTGTAGGCAATGCCAAGACCATTGAAAATATGTTGAACGCAACCTTGCGCGCAGTAAGAGACAGCTGTGTGTTGCTGCCTTTAGGCAACATCCATTTTTCAAAAGATGAAATCCACTTCCTTGCGCTGAGCGCTATCGCAGTTCGCAACACATTATATTATCATAACATAACATTTACTTTCTATTCAGTTTAATGTCTTGTATCTATTATAATAAGTTAGTGGGATTTATTTCTTTCACATGATTTTTGTGCTAGAATATGACGCACCTGATCTCATTTGAAATGAACGTTCTTTAGGTATATTATTTTGATCTTCTTTGGACTCAGAATGAGATGATCAAAAGTATGGGATCAAAGGCCCTCATACATAAACACCACGTGTTTCGCGAAAAATAAGTAGATATTTTTGATTAAACACAGATAAGGATATAAAATATAAAAAAGAGAAAGTTAAGAACAAGAAAGGTATATTATGTGCAGTATAGATATACTAACATCAAAATATCAATCGGATCTAGAATCAAAACAACGACTTTCATTGGGAAATTTCTATGCTCCACCAACTTCACCCTACGTATTGTTATAACAACTGAAATGCCTCAAGAATTTAGCCGCAGTTTTCCTTACAAAACCACATTATTATCTTTTGTACTGTCCTGCGACGGTCAAAAGCTGTTGGCTAGAAAGGTCAGTGTAGCTCATGTCGTAAGAACCCTTTTGTGCGTAATTATATAGTAGAAATGTTGGGTTATTATCCAAACAAAACTTGCTGTCCTCACTGGCCCCACGTGCTCGTGACATTAACGTGAACTGAGCCTTTGTTCAAAGATATCCAGTAGAACGTTATGAGGGCGACAAACAACAGACCCGCAAGCGGTAAATACTACGCAGTAGTAAGGTGCGGTGTGGCTTTATTAGTAGGGCAGAGGGAAATGTACATACGTATGAGGCAATAAAAAAGGTAACGCAAGGTTATCGCTGCACATAATATTTATACATACATACATATAATCACGCTTTAACTCTAATGGGGTAGGCAAAGCATTAACGACCTAAACAAAGATCGTTCCGACACGTCTGACAAAGTTTTTAAAGGTTATTTAAGATATATTTTTAGGTATATTGCTGTAGCGACAAGTTGTAAGTCCATCGCCTAAATTGTAATATACTGAAACCTCCGGATCCCTTAGCTGGCTTTTACAGCATGCCCAGGAGGAAATGCAACTGGCACATTCTATGTTTTTCTCCCGCTCCAGGCCAGCATAGAATATTTATCTTTTGTGTTTTACCGAGAGTCGTGTTTTGTAAATTTTGTCAATTTATCATTTTTCTTTTTCTCGTACGTTGTTTAAAAATGAGTGTTATACTTGTATTTAGAGATCATCCAGAGAAAGCCCGATGGCGTAGTGGATAGGGCTGCTGCCTCCTGACCGGGAGATCGTGGTTCGAATCCCACCACGTACCAATGTGTTTTTCGGATTTTGGATTGCGGATTTCATATGTACGTTTATTCGGCGCTTTTTCCGTGGTTCGGAGAGCACGCTAAACCGTTGGTCCCGGTTAAAATCGTTTAATACCGTAGATATTATTCGTTAAGCCATGCCAGAGGCCGGAGCCTAAGCATTAGCGGCTTGAAAACTCTGACCTTCTGGGTTGCGGAGGTCAGATGGCAGTCGTTCTGTGTAAAAACCTATACCCTCGTTCCATCCCCTAGATTAGGTAGCCGACCCGTAAGGTACGGAACAAGGTTAGGGAGTTGATGATTAGAGAAATATCTATCATTTAAAGTTAGGTTACAGTCACATAGTGCCCTAAGCCATATGAGCACAAAGTGATAAAATACTTATGTGATAAAATATGTTTTATCCATTATTGATCAGTCTGTAGTTTGACATTGAAAGTACCTATTAGTAGATAGCATATATTGACTAGTACATACATACATACATATAGTCACGCCTTCATCCCTAATGGGGTAGACAGAGCGTTAACGACCTAAACAAAGGTTGTTCCGCCACGTCTGACAAGGTTTGGGGTTTAAGATAAGTTTGTGTATTGAGTATATATTGAGTAGTTGTAATCGTAAACAAGTTTTAACTCTGACATCTCTTCATCTCTCTATGTCTAAGTCTAATATGGCTGCGTCAAAGTCAATACACAATATTGATTCTATCATACATTCTATTGTTTGTCGGCTTGTGTTGTGATTGTTTACTGCAGTGTTTGTGTACATGAAAATTGAATTGAATATGTAGTGTGTAGTGTAATGGAAATATACAGGATATCGAGTTAAGGGTGTGTGTAAACTAACAATGTTGTCGATCGTTCAGGGGTCTAACTAAATTTTGGTGTAGGTAAATGTACGTATACTTTAGAATTTTAGTATCATAAAAAGGATAATAGATTTGGACAATAATAAAATGACAGTCAATTTTAAAGTGGACCAGACAGAAAAATATGGACCTGATAAATTCGGAACCCAGACATGGAAACGTTAATTAAATGATTTCCGTCATATTTCTGAACCATTATAAATACCGTGCTGGCTTTCGTCTAAACAGGTGATAAATTATTCATCCGCAGTGAGGCTGGCAAAAGCGTATTTCTGAATGTTTACCTCCGCCTTGGCAGCCTGTTGACGGCTGTTTAGGCCCGATTTGAATTTCTGAAACGGTCAGAGCAAAATTCCAGTGTTTTAACTTTTGAGAGAAATTATTAGGTATGCCGTTTAAATACCTGTTACTATAGCATATTTTTGTAGGTGCCTTGCGCGATGTGAATTTAAATGTTATCCGTTTTGATGGTGGACAGTGGGGAAGTGAAAATTTTGTTAATGTATAGGATGTAAGTAATAAGATTTTGGAGGATGTAGGCACACTCGTAAAATAATCTACTTAGTTCCAAGCAACACCATTTAAATAGAAACCTTTTTTTCACAGTAGGATAATAAGTCTCATAAAGGCCTTTCATGAACTTACAATCAGCACCCCGTATTTATAATCGGCATTTGAGACTGACAGCAAGTTTAAGTTCGTATCAGAAATGTTATTTAAGTACATTATGACCTGTCTAATCCATATATTTTAATACTGTTCTTAATCTTGAGATCACTTTATAAATACGGGCCTAAGAGTGTACTATCTAGCTTCCTTTGTGCGTTAAAAGTGGTTGACATGGAAATATTTTTCAAATTTGTACTTTCTTTTAAAAAGGAATGGCGATGGATCATTTTTCGATTTGGTTTCTAATAAAAAAGGGCTCCAAAGTTCCAACTTAAAATGTAAGCGTTTGAGTTCACAACAGCCTTTCGGTAAATAGAAGAAAAACAAATTGCCCAAAAATTTCAATTGTGTCGACGCCTCGCCGCATTTTTAGACGTCCTTCGTATTTCGCAATCTGTAGGCGCGGCTTGGCTCTCCCGCCGCCGACAAAATGCTATACAATACGTACGTATACATAACATCCCACAATCTACACAAACACAAAACTCACATGCTTTTCATTTCAGTTTACACTCAGCTTCATTTGTGCTAACACGAAATAAATATACACTCCATGCGGCTTCAAATTACTGGGTTTGTGTATAAATATGGTACGTTTTCAGTTATTTTTATTTCTCTTTTAGTATACTTACTTATCTACCTTTTTTGGTTCAGTATTTTTGTATGTTAAATGAATAAGTATTCATGACTAATATGTTTATTTTTTAAAGAATCTAAGGTTCGTATTTATAAAGCGATCTCAAGATTAAGAGCGATATTAAGTATGAATTTGACAAACGATTTTGTACTGAAATGACATTTCTGACACAAACTCTAACTCGCCGTCACTCTCAAGTGCTGTTTATAAATATGGGCCTTAGATAAATGATTATGAATACTTTTTAAAATATCAAATTAATGCTTTAATTCCTAGAAATACTTACTATAATTTGACTCTGCCAAAAACAGTAAAATAAAGCAAAAAAAGTATAAATCGCTTCCCCCAACTGTCCTATTGGGAGTCTAGCTAAACCATCTATCTGTATCGTTTAAGTAAGTATTATTTATTTATTTATGAAACTGTGGTGTCCCACTGCAGGGCAAAGGCCTCTCTCCCTTCCTTCCACTTATCACGATCCATTGATAGCACTCGCCATTCTTTTTAATATGCGTCCAATTCATCGCGCCACCTCTTTCGGGGTCGTTTACGTCGCCTTATTGCGTTTGGTTCCCATTCGGTGCTAATTTTAGCCCATAGAACATTCGGCATAAGTAAGTATATGTAGTGATATTCTATCCAACCAATTTCTCTGATATATAACATACGGTATCCTGTCTTATGTAGCATATATTATGTATTAGTTTATCATACAATATATATCAGTATATTTTATTGAAATATTTATTTAATAGTGTGTTAATATTGTCTAAGTATTATATGTAGTAAGCAGCATCCCGCACTATCCCGCTTTCTGCTTGTACAATTTTGATACCGAAAGGTTGCCTGGTAGAAATTACTGCTTTAGCAATAAGGCCGCCTGTATTGTACTGTCAAGTTTGTTCCTTTTTATTTCTGATGTATGTGTTTCTCTGTGCAATAAATAATTTTGTATTGTATTTGTCACTAAAGCATGAAGCTATTCAGGACAGGGGCTAGAACCAGGCAATAAAATACAGAAAGCTGCACTTTTACGACGAGACAACCGATTTCAGTTAGATTAACAGCCGTAAAATCCAGACATATGTTTTAAATTGTTAGGTACATTATTATGTGATTACGACTATCTTTCTTGTAGGTACAAAAAAACTTGCGTTAAACACATGCACATAATTGTCTGATGCACATGATATGACGAATTATATGAATAGTCATATAATCACGAATTTCTCCCTAATGGGGTAGGCATTGTGTAAACCACCTAAATTAAAGTCGTTCCGCCACGTCTGACAAAGATAAATTTGTAGGTATATTGCTGTAGTGACAGGTTGTCAGCCCATCGCCTAAATTGCAAAATACAAAAACCTTCCCATCCTTTAGCTGTTTTTACAGCATGCCCGGGAGGAAATGCAGCTGGCACATTCTATGTTTTTCTCTCGCTCCCAGTCCAGAAGGGAAGATGTGTCAAATCCTAAACAATAAAATGATATTTCTATGAAACGTAGTATTGTTACTTTTATGTTGTGGCAACAAAATCATCCGTATAAATAAATGGTAGAAGATAATTATTATGGTACTCATTTGCGTGCAATTCAAATTCGAAATATAAAGAAACTAAAATCCGAAAATGTTTCTCTGAGAAGGCTTCATTTGCCGTGAACAAATATGAAATCTCCGTGAAAAAAAAGGCAATAAAACGCGGGCAAAGCCAATCTGATATTATACTTTTATTAGGTATCCATAAATGTTTTCGCGAAAAAGCGCTTATCGTGTTCAAAAGTATAAAAACGGCAGTGTAATTTGTATTTACGTGTAAATAACGCATTATTTTGTAAACATTATGGTAATAGTATGTAATGGAATCGTATTCGGCCCTCAGACTTTTAGCATTTTACGGCCTGAATTCTGCTACAGCGTAGTATAATGTCTACGGTCGTAGCTATAAGGGCTACGAACGTAGCTACGAGCAGTGAAACGGTTTCTACCCATTTTTTACATAGAAAAGGTTACTATAAAATAAGTAGGAAGCTTTGTACGCAATTGTGGTGTAAAAAAGGAGTGAGTGAGTGTATTTCGGTCAGTCTTTGTACCTACAAAAGTAATAAATGCCATAGGTGACTGTGTAATTGATAAAGGTAGTTTAGTTATTACTTGGTATTTTCCAAAGTTGTTAAATGTTATTATTATTGATTGTATAAACATTAGCTATGAAGACTTATAAATAAAAAATATGAATTTTCGGATGTATACGTCTGTTCATTTAATTTTGAAGTTATTCTTATACATATTACTTACCATAATATACATCGTCGAGCTCTTTGTATCGCTTGGCGTTGACGCTGATCCGCCAACTATATAACAGCACCACCAGTATTGATATATTCTGGAACAAAGAACATATTTAGATGAACAGTGCGCTTTGTTATCATATCACACTAGTGTTGACAAATTTCATCCTATATTTTTTATTAATAGTCTGTGATGTCCCACTGCAGGGCAAAGGCCTCTCCTTTCTCCTTCTACATTTTTACCCAGTCCTTGTCAAATCATCTAGGTTGTCACGCCACCGCTTTCTTGGTCTTCCTCTCACTCGCCGGCTATCGAGTGGGACCCACTCGGTTGCTTAATTAAAATTTGATCCTAAAGACAAAAAAATTCATGCTATAACAATTTGGTCCAGTAGAGTTCAAGTTTTAAACGAGTATAAGGAGTTTTAGTTCTATCCATGTCAATTTGAAGGCGCAACCCAGTCAGCAGGGGCAGCCCAAAAGAAGAAGGCATAATGTGCAGATCTTGCCCAACAATGTTTTTATTCCGTTGGCTGTTGAGATGGCAGGGAGTTGGTGTGCGGAGGTAAGGGCCATTGTTAGGCAAATAGGGCGGAGGATAAAGGAGACGGGTCTTGATACCCACTCCGGCTCGTTCCGGAGCCGTATTTCTAAATCACTCGTATGAAAACTTAAAACGCATACGAAAATCATTCGTGTACGAAATCAAATTCGTATTTATTATATTCGATTTTACGTATTTTTGAAGCAGTAGAAATCTGTGTCAATAGAAGTCAATTCCATAAATTGTTTTCTTTCTACGCAGAAATACACCTACTACATCACGGCTATCACTAACAAAAATCGCAGAGAAACCGAATGTAAGTTCGAGAAAATGCTAAAGCTAAAGTGTCAAATGATTGTCTGTGACACTGTCATGATGATACTACTACTACTCAGGTTTCGAGTAGTAGAAAAGAAAACGAGTGGTTTTTACCACTCGTTGCAGAGTCGCATACATATGAGTATTCAAATATAGTGATTTTAGGATTTCGTATGCGAATATTGCTTTTTTGTATGGAAATTCGGATACAAGCGGTTAAAAATACGACTCCTAGTCCAGAGGTTGTCCATTGCCATACAGCGTTGTAACGCTACTAGCGTGATGGGCACTTTTGGTTCAGGGGCGACCCGGGGAGGGCTTTTTAGTTATGTTTTTTGACAAATGTTAATTTTGTTAAATTGCTGTTTATTTATATATTTTAAATTGATTTTGACTATAATGTACTAAATAAATTATTTATTTATTTGACAGTTTATTGTACACAATAAAATACAAAGAACATATACATATAAAAAAAACACAACAGGCACAACTTATTTCTAAAAAGAAATCTCTTCCAGCAGACCTAGGCTAGTGAAATAGCATTCATTCATTTTTTTACGTTCATATGAAAGCGTGAGTTAATTTAAAAATCACCATTTCTGTGACAACTTTATATATAAATTTGAACCATTTGACGTTTGTGATGCGCGTCAAATTACAATCCAAGAATAGTTTTAAGACCACTCAGCCTAAGTTTAAATGAAGTTGCTACAATAATAATGTCAAATGTAATTTAGGACTGTCATTAGATTTGACAGTTATAAATGTAAAGTAATAATGATGTTTTTGTGACGTTAAATAATAGTCAGAAGACTTCTACGACGTTACCTAAGGGCGGGTTTGCACTGCTCCGTATTCTGTTCGTATCCGTGAAAATTTCATATAAAACGGATATGGATGCATGCACAAGCTAACATACATTTACTTGGCAGGCCAATTCGGCTACGCATTGGATACGAATTGAATACGGAACAGTGTAAAAACGCCCTAATTGAGTTTTTTGTACGTACTTACGTAGGTAATTAACCTTTATCCACCTAAGGACCTTATTAATTGACTGACATGACACACTCACACACACAATAAGTAAGTAAGTAGTGTCGAATATCCTACCAGCTATGATTCTGAAATTGATATAAGACTTATAAGTAGGCACGTATTAGGTACCTACTTAACTATGTGGAGACTGGAATTTTTTATAGAACTATTGAGAGCAACCTTTATTCGTCGGATCTAAGACTTTCTATATTTTTTAATGCTATTAAGAAGTTAAATAACTGGTTCATGTACATGGACCTAGTTATAATATTTTTTTATTAAATTAATTTATTGATAAGAGGGGTGCTAGATAAAACAATAACAAATAAGTACAACATTTGACTACCTCCATTAAACACCTACGAACAAAAACATTATGACAGCTTCAAAGCAAAAAACACAGAAAAAATGTATTCAAATCTTTTTTTTGTTATCTCTTGTTAGAAAATATTGCTGACGGTCCCTATCACCCGTAATTCCCGCGGGCCGAAATTTAATTTCTTCTTTTGATGTAATTTTTCCCGACAGCCATTGTTTTAAATGCCGGCACCGTTCAATTACCAAGTGCCTTGGATTTCATAGACCATAATGAACTCTGACTTCCTCTCAATGGTTGTACGTACTTCTGGATGTCTGCCATTCCAAATTTAAATTGAATCGATGGTTTTGGTGAAATGCCATTAAAATAGATAGTCTTGACTTAGATAAAATCTAGATTTTCAAGCCTAGTCGCTTATCAAAAGAAGACAATAGAAAGCCGGCACTTATTTAGCGAGACACTTTAAGAGGATCGTGCCTAAAAGCCTACTCTTAAGCATTTGGTACGAGATTGTCTACGGCCCGTAATTATAAATAGCACTTGAGACTGACAGCTAGTTTGAGTCTGCATCAGAAATGTCATTTTAATAATAAAGGACCTGCCAAATCCATACTTAAAATTACTCTCAATTCTGAGATCGCTTTATAAATACGAGCCTAATATTAGTAGTAGTGGTACGTACTTCTGGATGTTTAACATTTTAAATTTAAATTGGACACCATGTTTTTGTGAAATATAAGTACGTACATGACGAATGGAAGTGAAACTTCCGTTCCGTTGGTATGCGGGACTGCCAGTGCTCACTACTAGTCACAAGTTATTCATCGCAAAGATAAACATCATAAATTAATAATAAACTTACTACATATATGCCTAGAGAAAAGTTATTAGATTTCTGATTTATCACTGCTTTATTCATAAATATTTTTACACTTAGCATTGAATTAGATACCAATCTAGATTTTCAGCTTAGTCGCTTATCAAAACAAGACAATAGAAAGCCGACACTTATTTAGCCAGACTCTTCAAGAGGAATCGTGCCTAAAAGCCTACTCGTAAGCATTTGATACCAGATATTCTGTTGTATGTGTTTCTTTGTGCAATAAAGAATTTTGTATTGTATTGTATTGTATATTCTAAGATTAGTATAGCCATAGAATATGGTAGATGGTAGGTATGACAATCGCACAAATAAAGATTGAAGATCACCTTAATTTACCACACACAATTTAAGTCTTTTTAGTTTTACTGCTCTGGCAAGAATTAACTGAGTAGAAATTGAAAATAAAGTAGGATTTTTAACGCAAGAACACCCTGTTTAAATATAGACATAATTTATTTAAATTCAACATATTTATCCGATAAGGTTTGAAACAAATATGATTCAACACTCTACACATGAATATGATATGAGATTTACATTAACAAAATGGAAACGTGTATCTTCGGAATATTATGAAGAAGACGTTCCATATTCGCATATCCTACCCCGGGATATAATGTTCCCTGGAAGATTATTAAGTGTTCTACTGATTCCAGATATATTAAATCGAGATTAAGGTAAAATATTCAAGCCGATATTGAATGAAGGGCACTTTGTCATTTACCCTCTAAGAGGTTACTAGAGATTGCAAGAGAAAATAATCTTAAGGCTTAGGGGGTAAATTGGACAGAGTTCTTGTGGTCTTTAAAAATGGAGATTAACAAATGGGACGGACACAAGAAAGATTTTCATCATATTTAGTTGTTTGAATCTCATAAAAGGATAAATGTGTATTTATGTAAAATAACTTTTAACGAATCATTACGATTGAATTACAGGGTAGACATTGATATTAAAAAGTTTTATTTAGCTACGTAAAGTTAAAAAAAATCGCATTGAAAGATTATGCATTAAATATATATGTTACAATAGTTAATATTTGATTAATTATTCGACAGAAAATTCGTACACACTACACATTTTGTAAATGCATTAAATGCTATACAACATAAAAGTATGATTATTTAATTACATTTCACAGATCGGTTCATTGACTTACACTTAAATTTCAGTTAAAGCTGTATGTAGCGTAAATTATTATGACATAGCAGAAAGTGGCTAAAACTTGCCTACATAAGTTTGCGTCTCCATGCAACGAAGTTGACTGAACTTCGCCTCTTGAGAAGCGTCCTAGAGAAGCGCTTAGCACAATGAGTCTTACTCAAATACGCTTGAAGGATCTCTGTCCCAGTTTCAAATGTGTTTACAGAGCCATTGAAATAAGTAGACGGGATGTCCAGAGTCCACAAAGTACTAATAAGGTTTAAGTAATCACTAAAGTTTGCTCTTAGAATTCTTCTCATATTATCGAGGAGATATTAGTAAGTGCAACCCAAATACGTTTGAAGGATCTCTGTTCTAGTTTCAAATGTGTTTACAGAGCCATTGAAATAAGTAGACGGGATGTCCAGAGTTCACAGAGTACTTAAGGCTTAAGCCACCAGTAAAGTTTGCTCTTAGGCTCGTTATTATGAAGCGATCTCAAATTTGAGAGTAATATTATGTATGGATTTGACAGGCCAGTTGGTACTGAAATTACATTTCAGATACGAATTCAAACTCGCTATCACTCATGAGTGCTGATTATAAATACGGCCCTTTGAATTCTTCTCATATTTAGAGGAGTTATTAGTAAATGTAACACAAATACGCATGAAGGATCTCTTTCCCAGTTTCATATGTGTTTACAGAGCCATTGAAATAAGTAGACGGGATGTCCAGAGTCCACAAAGTACTAATAAGGTTTAAGTAACCACTAAAGTTTGCTCTTAGAATTCTTCTCATATTATCGAGGAGATATTAGTAAGTGCAACCCAAATACGTTTGAAGGATATCTGTTATAGTTGCAGAGCCATTGAAATAAGTAGACGGGATGTCCAGAGTCCACAGAATACTTGAGGCTTAAGTCACCACTACAGTATATCACTACGTTTTACTTAATTGCAATTCTAATTTCAATTTTAGAACTCTGTGTTTTTTGTAAAATGTATTTGGTTTTAGGTAAATATACTTTAAGTGGAGAGCCCGATGGTGTAGTGGATAGCCTGCTGAGTGGGGGTCGTGGTTTGTATTCCACCGTTTTTCCGTGCTTCGGAAGGCACGTTAAGCCGTGGCTCCTGGTTAATATATCAACACTAAACGATAAACAAGTGTTATTCATAATAAAAATTGATCGGCTTATTTGTTTGTATTGAAAGGAGGGTGATCCTCGTATAGGATCGAAACGTCGAGGTCTAACCCTCCTTTCAATTCAAACAAGTAAGCCGATCAGTTTCCGGTTAATATTGTTCAATACAGTGGATATTAGTCGTTAAGTCATGTCAAAGGCCAGTGCTAAGCATTCGTGGCTTGAAAACTGTGACCTAATCTAGGATTGGCTCTGGTTTCCCTTCTGGAGCCGCATTTTTCGAATCGAATAACAATACGAAAGTGTAACATTCGCATGCCAAATTGTATGAAAATAGCATGGGAAAGTCTTTCGTATGCGCATTAGCTTTCGACCGGTTCAAAAATACGGGTCCTAGGTTGCGGAGGACAGATGGCAGTCGCTCAGTCTAAAAACCAGTACCCTCGTTCAATCCCCCAGGGAGATGATGATAATTTAAGTTGATAATTTGACTTGGAATCACTTAAAAGGAATCTGCATAGTGCATTCCTATGCAAGCGTGCCTTATCACGCGCTCCATGAGTTTGCATCTTATTAAATTAAAAAAAGCTGCAGGTTTGCGCTTGATTTAATTCAAAATTGTGGTTTTGAGATATTGTTTTAATAATAACTAGGTACTTTGCAACGTACATTTTGCTACATGCTACGTACATTTTGCTACATTATTAAAATTAAAATTGTTTTACAGTCTTCATATTTCTGTTCTCTCATAAGCTTTAAAAGCTTGAGTAGATACTTAATATTGAAATATCGTTTCAAAGTAGGTACTTATTAATAAATAAAGCTGTAATCAGCATTACATAGAGAATGGAAAGGGCCCTCCAAGTCAAGAGGTATTCGGTATCCGGCCTTTGTGCAAACACGCCGGTCTAAGAGTTCTGAACGGGACTACATAATTTGAAGAAGCGTGAAATTTAATTTTACGTAATAAGAATCTGTTTAAAATTTTACAAGCACATACACGCAGTCACACTTGCATCCAAATAATTTTAAACGGATTCTTTACCACAATATAACTGTTTTATTTAGCTAGACTCACGATGAGAAAACTTAATAAAGGCGGTATCGGAAAATAGTCACGGTTATTTTTTTGTACCCTTTTGAGTTAAATTACCACAAATCTGTATCAGTTTCTGTGTGGGAGGATAAAATAAATAAATAGTATGTTATGTTGCTACTCACCTGAGGGTAAAACATATTTTTTAAAACAAACATACCTACAAACAAACAGATTGTTCCTCTATGTACCTAATATTAGTAGAGATTCAACGTACAATTCAACCGGCATTATTATTGTACCCAACGGACGCTCATTCAAGGTTGTATCTGAATTTCAGGCCCAAATGCTGCAAACCGCAGATGGCTACATTTGCCATATTGACAGGGTTGCCCACCTATTTACGTGCCTAGACCAGGGATTGGAATACATGCACCTATAATATGATACAAGGATTAATCTTTGGTATATTCACCTATTACACGGCCTTTCACCTATTATGTGCCTATAGCAACGATTGAATACGTGTACGTACCTCTATATCACACGATACGAAGAATCTAAGCGCATAGAATTTCTCGTTTGTCATGCTCTCCTATCTTAATTGATGACTGAAAGAATAGGTGCATTTGACAAGTATGGTCCGAAGAGATTCTTAGCTATTATATGCCTATACCAGGAATTGAAATACGTGTACCTATATCACGATACAATGCTTATCTGTTCGGGTTTAATTTTTAACTTTCGCGGTTATTTTAACCATTCGAGATAGACCAAAAGTCTAAAAGATCAAGTTATAGGTAATTTTAAAACAAAACGCACCGTTTTCGAGATGTACGCAAATAACTAAAAAACGGGACCTATTTCCGGACCTCAGAGGGGTCAAGACTTTTAATATGTGGTATACAACTAACTAGTCCAAACAAAGTTCCGATGTCGAAATTCCTGCGTCCGATCGTTCCGTCCTGATGAGCATCCGAATGAGCATTCATTTTAATAAATCTACTATAACTATTAAAAATCAAAAACGAATAACAAAATAAAAATCGTGGTAAGAACTCGTAAAAATTACCAATAGTTATATCTGTACAATGTCTAGCTATCTAGTCCTATTTCGATTAAACAGTGGAGGAATAGAGGAGTTTGCAAACTTTGGAGCACTAGGAGTCCCGCTTGCAAAATAAATTGCGTGAAAGCCACTATTTCCTACTGGGCTAGATGTATTTGTTGCGCTCTAAAGCATTCCGTCTAACTACTGACTCCAAATTAGTTAGCTCAAGCATGACTCAAAGGAAGTGAAATAACTGCAGACCGTTAACCACCTTACTGAGGATTGCTCACTTAGGTACTAAATATACTTGATTTGGTTCTAATTCATGTGAAATAACCGTTAATAACGTACCGTGAAATGTTGGTAGTATTCTGCAATAGATACCTACATATAATTACGCGTTTATCCCTAATGGGTAGGCAGAGCGTAAACGATCTAAACAAAAGTCGTTCAGCCACGTCTAACATAAATTTTGAGGATTATTTAAGATACATTTGACCTACAAATCAAGGCTACCTGTCACTATAGCGATATAGACAATATTTTTGACTGACGAGGCGAAAACGCCTTACAATAGGCATGTTACACTCTGCCTACCCCATTCTTCTTCGAATCAAAGGTCCAAAATTCAATTATTATTATTATGATTAGAGTAAGTTAAATCGTCCCTTGCCAGTATCTGGCGACGGCTATTCCGTTATCAGTCGCTAGGTTCAGATTGTCCCCACTGCACGTGACGGGCTACAACGACAGGTGATTAGGTGTGGCATTGATTGTAGCGTTACCTACCCCATAAAAAATAAAGTCATGAGTTTTGTACTTACTGTGAAACGCTGACAGTAAACTACAGTAGATACCTACCTACACTATTTCTGTGTTACGAGCTGAAACGCAGCGTACTAATCACAGACCGCTGCTACTTCCGTTGATAAATCTACTGCTCTACCAGATTAATTACATTAAGAGAATATCATGTATTACAAAAACTATGTTCTTTTGAGTGTTTTTTTTTTAACAAATACGACAGATAAAGAAATATATATTATTTATCTTCCATGCTGGCCTGGGAGCGAGAGAAAAACATAGAATGAGCCAGCTGCATTTCCTCCTGGCCATGCTGTAAAAACCAGCTGAGGGATCCGAGGAATTGAGTATTTTGTAATTTAACAACAACCTGTCAGACTATCGCCTAAAGAAGCCCGATGGTGTAGTGGATAGGGCCGCTGCCTCCTGAGCGGGGAGGTC
Source organism: Scrobipalpa costella (assembly GCA_949820665.1). Classification (NCBI taxonomy): domain Eukaryota; kingdom Metazoa; phylum Arthropoda; class Insecta; order Lepidoptera; family Gelechiidae; genus Scrobipalpa; species Scrobipalpa costella. The sequence goes on from OX463298.1 coordinate 11,879,588, forward strand.
GTGGTTTTAATCCCAGCACGTACCAATGTGTTTTTCGGTTTTCCAATTTCATATGTACGTTTATTCGGCGCTTTTTCCGTGCTTCGGAAGGCACGTTAAGCCGTTGGTCCTGGTTAGTATCGTTTAATACCGTAGATATTAGTCGTTAAGCCATTTCAGAGGCCAGTGCTAAGCATTGGCGGCTTGAAAACTCTGACCTAATCTAGGATTGGGTCTAGTTTCCCTTCTGGGTTGCGGAGGTCAGATGGCAGTCGCTCTCTGTAAAAACCAGTACCCTCGTTCAGTCCCCTAGATTAGGTAGCCGTCCCCGTGATATACGGAATAAGGCTAGGGAGATGATGAGTCTGAGAACCTGTCACTACAGCAAAATACCTACAAATCTATCTTAAATAAACTTCAAAACTTTGTTAGACGTGGCGAAACAACCTTTCGTGATTAAATGTATGTATTTTTTTATCGTCAGTGCGAGAAACTGAACAGTGTGTGAATATTTGATAACAAGGAGTAACCGTCTTACTCAATACTTATTTTTTGTGAATCCAGTCTAAAACCATGCAGCTAGCCCAGAAACCTTAAAACCACCTAGCGTTTCCACATAGGTTATATCGACAAAACGCATGACTGGAAAAAGTAAAATAATACTATTTTCTATTCTACTATGAAACTCCTAAACTGTATCACACTTTACCACCACACTCTGTGTATTAACCTCAGCTCGAATGAAGCTAGTGTCCGAGTTGTGAACTCGGAAATGGCAGAGTTACCACAGACCACTGCTGCCACCGTGAAGAGGAATGTTCACGTTTAGTAACTACATTTGTCTACCTAACAGCTGTTAAGTCAACAGGCTCGTAATACTTTTAGCTAGAGCTAATACTTTTTTGTAGTCTACTATGAAACTCTTTAGTTAGCTGAATCCTACTACGCCACCACTCTCTCTGTGTTAACCTCAGCTTGGATGAAGCTAGTTTCCGGGCTGTGTACTCCGAAGTGGTAGAGTTACCACAGACCACTACCACCACCGTAAAGAGGAATGTTAACGTTTAGTAACTACATTTGACTGCCTCACAGCTATTAACTCAACATGCTCATAGTGAGCTAATACTATTTTGTGTTCTAGTATGAAACTCCTCAGTTTGCTGTGTCACACTACACCACCGCTCTCTCGATATTAACCTCAGTTCGGATGAAGCTAATTTCCGGGTTGTGAACTCCGAAGTGGCAGAGTTACCACAGACAACTGCTAATACCGTAAATAAGAATGATCATGCAATAGCATGCTTTAGTTACTAAACTAAACCACTTAGTTAGCTGAATCACACTACGCCACCACTCTCTCTGTTGTTTTCTCAGCTAGAATGAAGCTAGTTTCCGGGTTGTGAACTCCAAAGTGGCAGAGTTACCGTAAATAGAGAAATGTTCACGCTTAGTAACTAAACTCCTTAGTTAGCTGAATCCCACTATACACCGCTCTCTTTTTATTAAGCTCAGCTGGAATGAAGCTAGTTTCCGGGTTGTGTACTCTGAATTGGCAGAGTTACCACAGACCACTGCCGCCACCGTAAAGAGTAATGTTGATGCTAGTAACTAAACTCTTTAGTTAGCTGAATCACACTACGCCACCGCTCTCTCTGTGTTAACCTCAGCTCGGATGAAGCAGTTTCCGGGTTGTGAACTCCGAAGTGGCAAAGTTACCACAGACCACTACCACAATAAAGAGGAATGTTAACGCTTACTAAGTTGACTGGGTATTGAGCCAACTGGATTATAAATACATACATACATATAATTACGCCTATTTGCTAATGGGGTAGGCAGAATGTAAACGACCTTAACAAAGGTCGTTCCGCCACATCTGACAAAGTTTTGAGGGTTGTTTAAGATAGATTTATAGGTATGTTACTGTAGTGACAAAATAAAATTACAATATACTGATACCCTAGCTGGTTTCTACAGCATGCCCGGAAGGAAATACAGCTGGCAGATTCTATGTTTTTCTCTCGCTCACAAGCCAGCATGGAGGTAACAACTGGATCACATTAAGCTTATACTAAAATAGTATTCTACTATGTTCACAGATTTTTCTCTACGTCTTCATGTGTGCCATATTATGTTGTTTTAGGTTTTAATAAAAATGTCTAGACCACACGGAGCAAAAAGAAATATCTAACCAACTTAGAAAGTGAACCAGCAACTTTGGAGAAGTAGGAATACTTAATAATGTCCTTTACTCCAAAATTAAATTAAAACTATTACAAAATGTTGTGTAAATTCCATAGAGTGTAAATTCCATTTACCTACTTAATTTTGGACTTCGGGACATATTGAATTTCGGTACTCAATTGTTAATTAGTTTCGGTAACCTTTTGGCCGCTGTGTAGTGCATAAACATGCTCGAATGATGGTGGTTTCTAGATGGGGAGCTCAAAAGCGTGCTCACCACACTCGCTGCTTCTGCAAGTCAAGGCGAAATCATCGAGACCGTCTATTTATTTATTTATTACCTAAATATAATTAATATTTACGCCTCTTTATTACTACAAAGCAAAGATCGGTTTTGCTGATCTTATATGATTAGCTGTATGCTATTTTCAATTTAATTTCTAAAAGGCACTGATTTTTTTTAATACACCTACGATACACATTCATTTATTTCGGTCTTACATTTTATAACCTCAAACTATTTGACGTACGTCAGACGTATCTTTAAAATTTTATTTTATTACTAGATTTATTAAGTAAAAAATACAGTTTTTCTTTTATTGTTTCTGTTTCTTTAAACTTCGTACCTATAAATAAAAATCTAATAGCGTGAAGAAACACAAGTGAAGCAAAAAATTATAATAATGCTCTGCAATATAAAAAATCGTATCTTCTATATTGCGTCATGTTCAAATTGTTTCTCTACACAAAGAAACAAAACTAAGTAGAGCGGAAAATCATCATAGCAACAATAAAACATGCAAATTTCCACCCAATAGAACAACAGCAAAAATAGCTACGAAGTATTTATATTATGCAAAACAACAATGTAAACTCAAGTTATCGCTCTTTAGTTCAATACTATATTAATTATTATTCTTCTAGGTATAGCTTAGCCTATCTATTTAGTTATCAAAATACTAGAAGGATTTTGTTATAAAAGAACGGTGAAGTTTAGAAAGGTCGCCATGAGTTCTACTAATTGAATTAAACTTATTTTCTCACAAAAAGCAGGCTAGTCAACCTTGGTTTTTAATTTGTAAACCCATGTTTACTGAGAAAGTTATTTTATTTCATAAATACAAACATTCCTCTAATACAACACCGTGTAAACATAGGCAGATACGCAAGTACTTAATGAAAATAACAAAGGTACTATAGACAAAATAAATTTCTCTGTACAAGGTAAATACATCGAGGCTTGAATTTCGGGCAAACCATGATAAAAGGAACACGGATAGGCGCACCTAATCAATTTGTAAGATCAACAATACTGTCTGGTAGTGATGAATGAGGGCTATAATTGCTTGACCTATTATCCAATGAACTCATTCTGGCCACAAAGCTTGCTTTTATTTACACTGCGGCTTATTATTATCTCTTAGTAATAATAGTTTATGAAAGATATTGGAAATATTACTATTAAAAGTGAATCTAATAATAATTTTGCTTCTTCTTCTTCTTACTTGAAATACTTTAATTCAAGTTCTAAATCTAAATAGTAGAACAGCTAGTAAATGTATACTATCTACGTATTATAGGTAAGGCAGTATTTGCTTGGGAATAATATTTTCCATGAATCAGCTCCCACTCTTCTCTGATTTCTCAAAAACTGTTGAGTTGATGCAGGCTAAGCATTACATACATAAAATTACGCGTTTATACCTAATGGGGTAGGCAGAGCGTAAAAGGCCTAAACAAAGGTCGTTCCGCCACGTCTGACAAAATTTTGAGGGTTATATAAGATAGATTCTTAGGTAGATTTCTTCTACGCTGGACTGGGAGCGAGAGAAAAACATAGAATGTGCCAGCTGCATTTCCTCCCAGGCATGCTGTAAAAACCAACTAAGGGATCTGAGGGTTTCAGTATATTGCAATTTAGGCGATGGGCTGACAACCTGTTACTACAGCAATATACGTACAAAACCATCTTGAATAACCCTCAAAACTTTGTCAGACGTGGCGGAACGACCTTTGTTTAGGTCGTTTACGCTCTGCCTACCCCATTAGGGATAAAGGCGTGATTATATGTATGTATGATTCTTAGGTATATTGCTGTAGTGACAGGTTGTCAGCCCATCGCCTAATTTGCAATATACAGAAAACAAATGATCCCTTAGCTAGTTTTTACAGAATGAAGCTTGTTTCGAGTGTGAACATGACACACAACAGCAAAAAAGCGTGGTCTACCTTCAAAAAGCTGACAGGGGATACCCCACAAGCTGCCAATCCCGGCCAAGTGACGGCAAATCAAATTGCGCACTAACTGCTTTTGAATGGTAAGCCCCCACATCGACTATCTCGTGCTGATAAACCTAATTTTAATTTACCAATAGACAACTCAGATGCTGTCAGTAAACCCTTTATACTCACAGAAATAATAACCTGTATAAAAGCCTTGCAATATGGTAAGGCTGCTGGTATGGATGACATAACAACTGAGTAAATTCAACAACTGGGACCAGCGGCTGTGTCTTGGCTTTTGGCTATGTTCAACTCGTGCCTCAACACCCTGAAGATTCCAAAGCTATGGAGGCGGGCTCATTGAACTACTTTAGCCGGGCAAATGTCCAAAAGACCGGAAAGCTATTGTCCCATATCACTGTTATGTCATTCGTTCAAGCTATTTAAAAGAATGCTCTTGAATCGCCTTAACCCAGTTTTGGAAGAGTTACTGATACCTGAGCAAGCTGGATTTCGACCAGGAAAATCCTGCACCAGCCAAACCCTGAACCTTGGTCAGCACATTGAAGACGGATTCGAAACCCAAAACATAACTGGCGTCGTATTTGTCGACTTGACAGCAGCTTACGATACTGTCAATATCAAAAGACTGTTGACAAAACAGCTTATCATCACGATCGACCGGGGTTTCGTTAATATCATAAGAGAGATGCTGAACAATAGGAGGTTTCAGGCATCACACAACAACACTAAAAGTAGCTGGCGGTATAAAAAAAAATGGGCTTCCACCAGGAATTGTGTTGGCTCCTGCATTATTTAATATTTATACTAACGACCAGCCCATAACTTCAAATACCAAACACTTTCTTTACGCCGATGACCTTGCTCTTGCTGTTCAGGCGTGAAGAAGTTGAAATATCCCTTAAGGTTGCACTGGACGCACTTGATGAGTATTATGACAAGAATGCCTTACAGCCAAATCCGTCCAAAACTAAATCATGTCCGTTCCATCTGCGAAACCGAGAGGCAAAACGGCCTCTCAAGCTATCGTGGCGAGGCGTCTGTATAGAGCACTGCCCAAACCCACGCTACCTGGGTATCACCCTCGATAGAGCGTTAACTTACAAGGCCCAATGCACTAATACCAAACAGAAAGTTGGCGCAAGGAACTTTGGCGAGAAGGGCATGCGGTTGATGGTAGTGAAGTAAAACTGCTGCGTGATATTTACAGGTGTATATTAACAGAATGTACAGGTTGTTCAATGCGATAAAACATATAAATATTGTTATCCTAAATCGCAAGAAATAACCAAGTTACTCTGTACAAGAATGACAGTTTGACAATCTGTCAGTAGTAAAAATATATTTACAAAAGAATTTACGTCTAATGAGGTTGGACGCTACAGAACAATCTGTTACGGCGCTTAACATCATCAGCCTGGGAAGCCCCTCATATTCTCAGAACAACAGGTCTCTCGCTCTCCTTCTCTGCAGGCGAATACGCATGCCCAGTTTGTCACCGCTCCCATGCCAAGCAGATTTGAATGAGACGTGTCGAATCATAACGGGATGTCTCAAAACTACTCCACTTAACATTCTGTACCTTTGGCAGGCATAGCTCCGCCTGACGTACGCCGAGAAGTAGCTTGTGCAGTGGAGAAACAGAACTACTCCATGCCTCGAGCTCCCCTTAAAAGTCGAAGAAGCTTCTTTAGGTGTACTGATCCAACAGACAAAGATCCGCAACAGGCCAGAGAGCAACTGTGGCAAAGTCGTTGGTCAACACCACCAGATTTCATATCGCCATCAGAGTCTCTGCCAGAAGGACATATTCTTCAGTGGCCGACATGGAAATCGCTGAACTGACTACGTTCGCAGGTCGGCCGCTGTAGGGAAAATATAGCAAAGTGGGGCTTTATTTACAACACCCAACGACACTGCGACTGTGGAGCCCCATCCCAATCGATTCCTCATTTGCTCTCTTGCCGTCAGTTACCCGTCACATGCAGTAGGCAGGAGTTGAACCTGGCGACTGACATCGCAATAGCCGTTACTAAATAGTGGCAGAGGACGACTTAAATTATTTATTATAATTATATTCAATATTACATTTGAATTTATTGACTCGAAGAAGAAGGCCACAAAGCTTGATTTTATTTACACTGCGGCTTATTATTATCTCTTAGTAATAATAGTTTATGAAAGATGTTTGAAATATTGCTGTAAAAAGTGAATCTAATAATTGTTTTACTGAAATACTTGAATTCAAGTTCTAAAACTAAATAGTAGAACAGCTGATTCATGGAAAACATATTCTCAAGCAAATATATACTATCTACGTATTATAGGTAAGGCAGTGTGTGCTTGAGAATAATATGTTCCATGAATCAGCTCCCACTCTTTTCTGATTTCACAAGAACTGTTGAGCTGATGCAGGCTAAATGGTGTAATACATACTCGTACATATAATTATGCACTTATACCTAATAGGGTAGGCAGAGCGTGAAAGGTTTAAACAAAGGTCGTTCTGCCACGTCTGACAAAATTTTGAGGGTTATTTAAGATAGATTTTTAGGTATATTGCTGTAGTACATACATACATACATAAATTCACGCCTTTACTGCTGTAGTGACAGGTTGAATTGTTAATTTGCAATATACAGAAACCCTTGGATCCCTTTGTTTGTTTATTACAACATGCCTGGGAGGAAATGCAGCTGACACATTCTACGTTTTTCTCTCGCTCCCAGTCCCGCATGGAAGAAGTAAGTATTAGAAAACGTAATTATATTGGTTGCTGTGGTTGCTGTGTATGAGTATAACCTTTCTGAAAAGCACTGTTCTATGATGAATGAGTTAGGACGCAGAAATGTATAAGAATATGACAGTAAATACTCATCTCTGCAAATTTATATGGGCCTGAATTACACAGAAACTTAACATGAATTGCGTTGGTGTAAAGCTTCAAAGCTCAAGTTGAATTTGCCTCGCTGGACAGGACTGAGGAACATACAGCCCAATGGGCATCAAAGTACGGGTCACAAGACAATCAATATCTTTTGTTTGACTGATTTTGAATCTACATAAATAGCACACTTGAGTATCAGAAATACTCTATATTGTATTTTTTGGAAAATAATTATAAATATAATTAGCTTCCATGCTGGACTGGGAGCGATAGAATAACGAACAATGTACCAGCTGCATCTCCCGGGCATGCTGTAAAAACTAGCTAAGGGATTCGAGGGTATATTGTAATTTAGGCGATGGGCTGACAACCTGTCGCTACAGCAATATACAGTTCTATTTTAACCCCTTAAAATTTTTCAGACGTGGCGAAACGATCTCTGTTTGGGTCGTTGACGCTCTGCCTACCCCATTAGGGATACAGGCGTGATAGTATGTATGTATATAGTAGGTAATTAATTATTCTTAACTTTAAGCCTTTAAAAATAAGTCTTGTTTATAAACTATAGAATACAATCATAAACTTACAAAATACCACAATATTGACTTAATTGGTTCAATCTTGGTTTAATCGTTGATAATAATATGAATGAAATAACGGAACTCGTTTGAAAAGTTTGTAATCAATGAACAATAAACACTAAGCTCGCCGACATTTTGCGGTCGTCATTTACTATTCAATCGTTGTATCATAATACTGTATATTTTGTTCTTCCATGCTGGTCTGGGAGCGAGAGAAAAACATAGAATGTGCCAGCTGCATTTCCTCCCGGGCGCTGTAAAATCCAGCTTAGGGATCCGAGGGTTTCAGTATATTGTAATTTAGGCGATGGGTTGACAACCTGTCACTACAGCAATATACCTAGAACTCTATCTTAGATAACCCTCAAAACTTTGTCAGACGTGGCGGGACGACCTTTGTTTAGGTCGTGCACGCTCTGCCTACCCCATTAGGGATAAAGGCGTGAATATATGTATGTATGTATATTTTGTATAAATGTGTATAATTATGTCACCGTAAAAGCCCTAAGTGCGGAAATTCCTAGGATTTACCGGTGAAACCTAAGATTTACTAATGCCTGTTGGTAACACCCCAAATTTCAGACTTTTACCACCGTTCGGTCAGTAAATCCTAGGATATACACAGGTAAATGATGAAATAAACATTTCATAACGAATTTGACGAGCCGTCTTGTAGTCGTAGAAACGCTAGCCCCCCAATACACTTGATATAGTTAAAAAAGGTATTTACAGGAAGTTAAAGCTGAAAAAAAGTGAATTAAATCTTTAAATATTAAAAACACATCTTTCACAACTACAATAACAAGCCACAACAATCAATTGATAAAGAATAAAGGTGTAACTGTGGACTATAGACTGTCTACGACTATTTACGACTAAGAGACAGCTTGCTAATTTTATGCTTTACTTTCTTCTGAGGTAAATCCTAGGATTTACTAAGCAAAAGTTGGTAAAAAAAATTAAATGATCATTGATCACAATATTTTTCAAGGTTTTATCAACATGGATGGATAAATCTTAGGTTTTACCGGTAAATCCTAGGATTTACCGTATTTCGGGCTTTTACAGTAACATAAATAATTTGATTTATGATTGAAGGTCCTTACCAAGGTATAGAGGGCGCTCGCGTAGGCGGCGTGTTTGACGTTGAGTGTCCTGCATAGAGTGGTGTCTTGCTCGTGGGCCGTCCACGCTTTCATCTGAAATTTAAAAAATATATTACAGCAAAATTTCTTAAAAAAATATTTCATGCTTGACTGGGAGCGAGAGAAAAATATAGAATGTGCCAACTACATCACCTCTCGGGCATGCTGTAAAAACCAGCTAAGGGATACGAGGTTTTCTGTATATTGCAATTAAGGCGATGGGCTGACAACCTGTCACTACAGCAATATACCTAAAAATCTATCTTAAATAACCCTGAAAGCATTGTCAGAAGTGGCGGAACGACCTTTGATTAGGTCGTTTACGCTCTGCCTACCCCATTAGGGATAAAGGCGAGATTATATGTATGTACGTAAAATTTCTTGTTCTAATTATTCCTAAATTAATATGCCAGCCGCCACACTCATAAGTAACCGGTGGTGTCAGCGTATATAAAAAAGATCCCATATTGGTACACTGCTTATATAAATAAGGGTTGAAAGGTTATCTATTCTATAAATACTGGGTTTCACAGGATGCCTATAGATAATTTTTGCACATCCCCGTACATAACCCGTACAAAATAACAGTGTCAATCAAATGTAGGAAGTCATTTCTTTTTCCTAAAATAAATTGCTTTATAAAAGGTTTTAAGTTTTATTGACCGAACAATACTTTTAATTTTCGTGAACCATTCTTTACATCTTATTGCTTTACAGTTTTTAGTGATTTTTCTTGTTATTCTATTTTGTGTAAAAGGGTAAGGCGTGGGTAGGACTTCAAGTTCTGAGAGGCGAACAGTGACGCGACGGTGGCGCCGCCGTCAGTTTAAAATTAATTGTGCCTACAATCCTAATAATATTATGAATATTTTGCGTTTCGCGAAAATTGTTACACATTTCCCACTTTATAATCCATAATACAATAATTCACACTAAGCATATATAACATTTGTATTAAATGCCTCCGTGGTCAAGTAGTCAAAGCCATAGACTTAGGAGGTCCTGGGTTCAATACCCAGGGGGGAACACAAAGTTGATATACCACTTGTCAATTTACCACTATGTGAGGTTGTGCCCAGTTTGGTTAGTACATTGCAGGCTGAATCACCTTATTGTCCCAAAAGAGAGAGGAATCCGTGTTTCAGAGGGCACGTTAAACCGTCGTCGGTCCCGGTCGCTGTGTTTCATAGTGGTCCTTATTTAAACCAGAGGCGTAAATATCTGAGACACTAGGCGGTTTGTAAACTCTGACACCAGGGTTTATCGGCTCTATTGACTCGAAAATAAGAAGAAGAAGAAGTTTTGTATTATAAATGTGCTGAAAGTGGACACTTTTAACACTTTTGTAATACAAAGCTTAAATACTCATTATGAATTGTTATATAATGATAAAATGGAGAAGTAGTTAGTTGCAATTCTCGAGGAAATTAAAATAATCATGAAAATGTTTGATTTTGCACAATTAATTTAAAAATGATGGCGCCACCATCGCACCTCTGTTCACCCCTTCAACAACAACGATGTGAAACTTTAGCCCGAAACTGATTAAGGAGGGTTCAAATTGCTGTTAAGAAATTATTTGGAGGCATTCCGAGTTACAAAAATATAAGTCAATAATTAGAAAGGATAAATATAAAGAGAATTATTATTATGATCAGTATTACTTCCATGCTTACCTGGGAGCAAAAGAAATACATAGTATGTGCCAGCTGCATTTCCTAATGGATATGCTATAAAAACCTAAACTAAGGGTTCCGAAGCTTTCTGTATATTGCAATTTAGGCTATGGGCTGACAACCTGTCCCTACAGCAATATACCTACTAATCTACCTTAAATAACCCTCAAAACTTTGTTAGACGTGGCGGAACGACCTTCTTTAGGTCGTTTACGCTCTTCCTACCCCATTAGGGCGTGATTATATGTATGTATGTCACAACTTAATTTAACATAAAATAAAGTACTAAATCTGATACGAGTTAGCAAGATAATGAAAAAAGACACCATTACAGATGTTGATACCAGATAGAACCTACAATACTACCTACCTACCCTTCCATATCACAAGTTATTCAAGGACAGCGCAACAAAACTCACATTATTTAGGAAAAGTATTAAAATCGTTGTAAAGGTTTGATCACACTAGACGTAGCGCTTCGACACTGCGCGACAATAACTGTCGAAATGTATGAACTGACATTTTATTTCTAATCATTATGTCGCACAGTGCCGCGCCGAGCCGCTGCAGCTGCGTCCTAGTGCGGTCTGACCTTAAGAGTACTAAAATAGAAATCAACATAAAAACGTTTTGCAATGTTTTTAAACAGCTTACCCGCTTTTAAAAGAGCTTATTTAGTTATTCATGTAATTAAAATCCCAGGCACTAAGGAACACGCGAATCTAAAAACAGCATTTTATTTCATGAAAAGAATCGTTTTTGTTTCTTATTTGCGAGCAAATTGCAGAATACAGGGTTTATTGACCTTTTATGCAGGGAAATTCGAAACAAGCTTTTTAAAGATATTAACTCGTATGGTTTTAATAGAGTATACCCGTATGTATAAGAACAGAAGAAAGAAGGTGTAGTGTATAGGGTCGCTGCCTTCTGAGCGGGAGGACGTGGTTCGAATCTCACCAAGTACCAATGTGTTTTCGGATTTCGAATGTAATAAGTACGTTTATTCGGCGCTTTTTCCGTGCTTCGGAAGGCACGTTAAGCCGTTGGTCCCGTATAATGCCGTTTAATGACTTTGTCGTTAAGCCATGTCAGAGGCATAGTGCTGAGCAAGCATAGGGGTAGGCAGGAATTTGAAATATGGCTGTTTATGGAACTTTTATTGTTTGAATTTGCATTACTTAAATTCAAAGTTATACAAATAATCACGCCACCTGACTAAGGGGGTAGGCAGGACATTGAACTCTGATCGTTTTTACCGATCTTAAAGGCACTTTTTATTTAACTGAGTCCAGCCTAGCTTAGAAATAATTACGCAAACTATTCTAATATTGAGTAAGTACCCCAGTTTGTATGGAAAACACGCAGTGTCGAACATACTGAAAACGCTTCTCCGCGCGTAGGAGCGGGATCTGCTAACCCGCGCGCGGTAGCGTGTTTCGCATTGTCTTATCTTTGTTTTTGTATGGAAAACACGATTCAGCGCGCTTGCGTGTTTCCACACAAACCGGGCGTACGAAGTTGCGGGCACAGCTAGTAATCATATACGTATCATACATCGTCACTGAAGGGCACGAGAATGCCCTGAATTTGGGCGATCAAGTAAAAGTTTGCTTTTTAAATTTAAGTAACAAACAATTTTAATTGTATGTACTATAAATAAACAAAGCTTTAAAGTAAAAAAAAAGGAAACAAAGATAGGGAAACATTTGACTTTGAACTTTTTCAATGAGGCTTTTTTTCTTGAGAATACATTTAAAACCACTTTCAAAGTTCGGACTTTTCTTATAAGTGTTTGCATAAGTTCTAAAGTCTTGCTTGTCGCGGCAGAATTTAAAAACTTACGCGCACCTCTTGAAAACAGGTTTTGTACAATTTTGAATATCTCAAATAAGTATGTATTTAAATCGTATGGTAGAAGAAATATGCTTTTATAAAATTTAAATGAAAAAAAGCTTTCCACATTCCTTACAAACTTTTATTTTTCATTACAACTGCCTCCGTGGTGTAATGATCAGGGTCATGGGCTTACGATTCGGAGGTCTTGGGTTGGATTCCCAGGGGGGAAACAAAGTTGATATTTGTTAATTTATCACTTGAGATTTTACCCAGTTTGGTGAGAATATTGCAGGCTGAATCACCTGATTGTCCGAAAAGTAAAATGATTCCGTGAAGCACGAGGAGGGCACGTGAATATATAGATACAATAACAACTTTGAATGGAATTATAAATGTCAGAGAATGCTCTTACGTCTTTAATATAAATGCGGAATTTTGCTACTCCTGCTGTTAATTCGCAGAATTTTTGTTTTCCATGTTATTTGGCAGAAATTTAAATCAGTTTAGAAATGTGTTAGGCCGATTCGATACCAATACCTTTTAAAACGTTTTCGATCTTCAGGCGTAGATTTTCTAATTTTGCTGATGGATTTAGTCTGAATCCCACTGGATTTTATTTACTAAAACTCTTAGTAACAAGTATAAAACGAATTTAGCTATTTATATATCATTCAAATTTAAACGTTATAAAATCCTGTGATGGTAAAAAAAAATTGCTTCTGAAACTGTAAATATTTATTAATTAATATAAAGATTACATTTAATGTCACCAATAATTTGCGTCACGTAATACGGGGTGTAAGGGACAGCGTCCCACAAATTGATAGGGGTTGCTCAGTCAACGATACTGAACCACTTCCACCGGGAAATTCTTTCAGGAAGTGAAAAAAAAATGGCTTTTCCATACAAAATGTCTGATCATGGTGATCATTTTGTATGGGAAAGTATTTTTTTTTGTCTCCTGAATTAATTTTCCAGTGATAGTTGTTCAGTATCATTGACTGAACAACCCTTATCAGTATAATTAACTTATTGTTTGACAACAAAGAAATGATACGTACTCTATATATTATTTTTTTAATAAAATGTTTTGGATCAAATATGTTGTTGCTGTCCAAGATTTATCTGACTTGATAAATACATTTTAATTAGCTAAGTATTAAACTATCCTACATAGGAAACACGATGAGAATAAGATATTCACAGCTGGATGGAGAATTGTCAAAGTGAAGTTAATTGCCTGAAATTACGCAATTTAAACAAAGTTTGACTTGTATCTGGATAAAAGCATGTTGACTGGGTAGCAAAAAAAATAAAAACGTTTATACTTAAAACTGGTGACTAAAATAATGTGGATTTTATTAACCATTTAGAATAAAAATGCACATATAGATTTAATAATCGAGTTGAAAATATGCAAGTTATTGATTTGAGTAGTCAATATTTACAAGAGGAGTGACATCATAACTCAGTATTTTCATACAAAAAAGCATTTTTGACATGTCATAAAAAAATTGCTGATTTGACTAGTAGAAAAATAGAGTCTTATAATAAATATAAAAACAAACGAATTCATACATGTGTTACACTGACATTGGGAAAAGAGGCAGTGAGACGATGATGATGATTTCTACATGGCAACTACTACTGCCAATACTAAAAAAAGGAATTACTCTACAACTTTACTGATAATGTCAAACATAGAAGTTCATGGTGATACCAAAAATAAATGTATAGTACAGTATACATTATTACATGTATAGTAGTTTTAGCTTCCATGCTGGACTGGGAGCGACAGAATAACGTAGAATGTGCCAGCTGCATCTCCTCCCGGGCATGCTGTAAAAACCAGCTAAGGGGTTCGAGGGTATATTGTAGTTTGGGCGATGGGCTGACAACCTGTCACTACAGCAATATCCAGTTCTATCTTAAACAACCCTCAAAACTTGTCAGACGTGGCGGATCGACCTTTGTTTGGGTTGCTCACGCTCTGCCTACCCCATTAGGGATACAGGCGTGATAGTATGTATGTATGTAGTTTTACCTCAAAATCAAAAGTTCCGTTCTAATTGTGAATTATTTTTTGAAAATCAGTCAATTTGTATGAGAAAGTCATAGCGGCCTACTTGACTCTAATCTTTGGTCTGTGAAAGGCTTTTGATAAATAATTTAATTAATACTAAATAAGAATGTTCGTTCTTTGTAATCGAATAAAAAAATCTAAAATATCCCAAAAAGCGGATGTTAAATTAATATTATTATATTCTTTATTGCTTTAAAAATACAGTTCAACTTAAAAAAAATAAACAACAGGCGAGCTAATCTCTATAAGAGATTTCTTCCAGCCAACCTAATGGGTAATCTCAAAATCAAAAGTTCCATTCTTATTCAGCGTAGATTTTCAAAAAAATAATATCTCAAAAACGATTTATTTCTGTGCTCTAAAATTTTACATGTTGTCTCTGTAGACTAAGACTTACCCCCAAAAAGAATTTGGAATCCTTATTACGTAATTATTCATCTATCGTCTCAATTGCACTATACTGAAAACCTAAGAGTATTCAGATATACACTCGCAGATTTAGGTAGTGTAGAACCTGTTGCGATTCATATTGCTAATTTACATACATACATACATATAATCACGCCTTTATCCCTAATGGGAAAGGCAGAGAGTAAACTACCCAAATAAAGGTCGCTCCGTCACGTCTGACAGGGTTTTGAGGGTAAGATAGATTTGTAGGTATATTGCTATAGTTACAGGTTGTCAACCTATCGCCTAAATTGCAATACACAGAAACCCTCGGATCCCTTACTTGGTTTTTACAACATGTCCGGGAGGAAATGCAGCAGGCACATTCTATGTTTTTCTCTTGCTCCCAGTCCAGCGTGAAAATTGCTAATTTAGCCAGTATATTTTGTAAATGTATTCTAGGTCCTCGCCGGTTTATGAGCTTGCAATGAATTATGTATTCGAGTAGGTGGAGATGGCGTTTGGACTCCAGATATAAAAATATGGCTTTCACGATAACTTAAATGTTTATATTATGTATAAAATTTAGATTGTGTTTTGGAATGTAATGGCCATAGACAAAATAGTAAGACGATTTTTATTATCAAAAGAATAAAAAAAAAAACAAGACAATTCAAGAAATAAACAAAAACAGTTTACGGAATTCATATTCAAGAAGTATAAAAATATTGATATCTTAAACTACAGGTCCCTAATAATAAAAGAAAACTATGATTTCTAAGGAAAAATAACAGCTGCGTATTTTGTTTACTTAAAAGGAAATCTACATAAATATTTGTTTTTATAACAAGATACAAACAACCAAACAAAATGCTCTTATCCACACTTAGATTTGTAGAACCGCCACTAGATATTATCGAACACATAAAAGCCCAACACAAAACTTCACCTCGGCGTTTCAAACAAGATCGTTTGTGTACCTTTGTGAAGATTGCCCGAGCTCCAATCACATAGCATGCTAATGAGTTTCGGATCCGTTTTTCACATATGCGTGTTGACGTACGTTGTAACGTTTACGTGTATATAGAGGCGGCGCGTGGCGACGTGCAACACGTCCGCTCGCCGCGATGGTCACGCGTGTACTGACGGCTGGTGCGACTGACGGTGCCTGTAAATACTTATGCTACAACGTTACAAACAACTACAGTTGTTTTGTAGAGGGTACGGCGTAGATGATTATTGCAAATTCAAAGGGGAAATTAGCTTGTAGATTCAGTGAGGTTTGATAAGACAGGTATTTTTAATAATTTCTTAAGGTTCCTTGTATTAAGGAGCTTTCACAGAAACAAACAATAGATGATAATCATTTTCAACAACAACAACAGATAATAGAGATAATAGTTCAAAAGACTGCCTTTTATTAGAAATATAAACTATTTTAATTTTTAATGCAAAACATAGTTCAAAGAAAAAACTGCACTTCTTCAGATTTAAATTCCCACATTTATTCAACCGAATAAAATCAATATTACGTATATTATTACGTAAATCAATATTACGTTAATATTTTTTTGTTAAAATGTTTTAGGTTTAATTTAAATAATACAATTAACTATTATTTCATTGGCAGGTTAAAATGCCTTCAGGTTCATCCATCTGGATCGAATTATAGCACTCAGCGGTCAAAGCAATTTGTATATCACAACGAGTTGTTGAATATTCAGACATGTGTGAAAACAATACATACACACACAAAACCAAAATTTATCATTAAAATGATAAAATCAGTTTTTACCTATGCCCAAGCATTTTTCAAATTCACTACGCCGCCGTACCGAAAGTCGTAGTAATTTGTATTCGAGTTACGGAAAAAAAAGGGAATGTTTTCACATTATTTTATTTCCACCCTAACTTTTTGGTGTCTAAATGATTCATCACAGCAATTTTAAAACTCTGACACCAGCGTTCATCAGGGTTGATAGAATCGATACCCACTCGACAGAAGAAGAATCACAGCAATCGTAGTTTTTTTTTTTTATATAGCAGTCTTTTAAATTACTGTCTTTTATCTGTTGTAGCGTTACTGAACATCATTAGCATCAATTGCTTGTTTCTGTGAAGGCTCTTTAATACAAGAAAACTTAAGAAAAAATTAAAAAACGTGTCTAATCCAACTTCGCTGAATCCACAAACTAAAACTACACGGATAGATGTCGCTAACGTTGCTATGCCGTGAACATAAGGAAGACTATGATAAATTCGCTACTCTAGCAACCGTCGCGGTAGCTCAGTTGGTAAAGTAATGAACCGGCATTCCAGAGACGCAGGTTCGAGTTCTGCCCGTGGTGAATTTATTATTTCCTTTATTATAAAATCAATATTTCAGAAATTCGACAGAATTCCGAAGCAGGTAAAGCACTTCCACTTTAATAGTACAAAGTCGTAACGATAACAAGGTTCCGAACTATGCGAGGGAAAGTTAAAATCTCTGTGCCAACTTTACTGCGCCCCGCCATCTTGTGCCAGAGATTATATAGTACTGTGGAACACGTTACATGATAAATTTTGATACCGGTTAAAAGTTTCATAGCAGTGAAATTGTCAGTTGATGAAATGATAACCTGATTGTATGTCAAATTTATATTTAGAGCAAATTTGATTTAAGTTTTATCCACATCTGTTCAAGATATATTTTGTCAACTATAGTATTTCCAACTCAGTTTTAGAATTAAGGTATACAACGTATGATGTATTTTTATTCAAAAACACATTTCAAAAATAAACGATACGTGTTGGCAAATTAGGTAGATCAGTAAAACTACTATTTCATCATGATGTCATATATAATAGCTAAAACTTATTTTCGAAACAAGATCTTCGATTAAAAGACATAATACTTTGTTTACCTTTATACAATAATATGAGATAAAAAGTAAGTGGAAATTTGTAATGTAAAAGATGTTCAGATGAGTTTAGAAAAAATATTGACAATGATATCTACTGAACATAGTTACGTGAACGTTACGCGCGTAAAATAATAATAACTCCAAGATTGCGCTATACTTATTTTGAAAATAAATACATTTCTGTCTACTTATTTCTCCCAATCTCTTTAAAATAAAATTATAACAAGGGCAGAGCGCCTCGAATTTTCACTTGTTGCATATTCATTAACTTTCCTTAACCTTATTGACTTAAATATTTTATCTTATAACTCGTTTCAATCTGAATTTCATAGGAAAATTATTAATAATATTGAATATTAATAATAATAAATTGTTCAAAGTAGTTAATGCATACAATATACACATACATACTATCACGTATGTATCCCTAATGGGGTAGGTAGAGCATTCCGCCATGTCTGAGAAGTTTTGAGGGTTATTTAGGATATATCTGTATATTTCTGTAGTGACAGGTTGTCAGCCCATCGCGTAAATTACAATATACTGAAATCGTCGAATCTCTTACTAAAAATCACATGCCCGGTAGGAGATGCAGCTGGCACATTCTATGTTTTTCTATTGCTCTGAGTTCTGCATAAAAACTATGTCTATTAGTATATGTATTGAGGTCTATTAGATAATTTATGGAAGCAGTAGTTAAAAATTCAACTATATATACACGTGTGTGTATATGTATATGTATGTGTAATATTTTTCCAAAAACAATATTACAGGAGGCATTATTAATGATATAAGGACCAAATATTTTTTATTTTCTGTCTGTCTGTCTGTCTGTCTGTATGTTACCACATCACGCCAAAATTACTTAACCGATTTCAATGGGACTTTTTTTTATTCAACTCAGTGTTACCCGAGTTGCAACTTAGGATACAGGGTAGGTTAGGCCGGAAATTCGAATTTTGCTGTTTTTTAACCGATTTCGATCAATCTTTTTTTATTCGACTGATTGTTGTCTAGGAAAAAACATAGGATACAAATAACCACGCTACCTGAGTTAGGCGGTAGGTAGGAAATTAAATTTTGATTGTTTCTTACCAGATTTAATGTTTTTTTTATTCGGCTGAATGTTACCTCACCTAAAACTTTATAGATATATATAAAAAACCACGCCACCTGACTTAAGAAATAGGCAGAAAATTTAATCCTGATTTTTTTAAATCTCATTAGAATACAGTAAGTCTCATTACGCACACAATTATCGTGTTATACACGTGTTAAGCTTAGCTGACGCGATTCGTAATGACACAAATGAATAAGAGTAAAGAGATTAAAACGTTCATCAAGACGATGGACAACCTGACCCCGATCGCCTTTGGCGCCGCAAACGTAAATAACAGAGTGATTTATTCCTGCTTAAATTGTTGTCCCTTTCTGTTCCCTCATGATAGAAAAAGTCGCGTATAGGCTTTTTTGCTATACAAATTAGCTCAATTTTGAAATTAAATAAGGGAGAGGATCGCCGTAAAGTCATAAGAAGTGTTTGTGTACCCAAGAAAAATCTCACCACCGCGTTCTAAAAAATATCGCCAAATCGTACAGCGACATCTGTGATTCAGCGGACAAAACAAGTTACGTTTCGTTTAAAGACACGTTCCACCCCTTTTTATTAAATTTTGTGCTGTGAGTATGAATGAATTAATGAATTATTTTAATAGTACTACAATAATATTACAAACTACGTTACATCACTGTTTTAAAATTAAGATGAGAGACAAAATCGCTATCAAGGCGTTGCGTTGGCTTGGCATTGGCTATAATAATCGTTCGTCTACTAGATTTTAGATGTCACTAGCATTTACTTATCTACATACATACATACATAAATCACACCTTTATCCCTTACGGGGTAGGCAGAGCGTTTAACGCCTCGTAAAAGGCGCCTTCGCCACGTCTGAAAAAAAAATCATGCCAGTTTTAGATTGTAAAATGTATTGCTATAGTGACA